>OY998179.1:119883217-121325374 GCA_963921935.1 Galeruca laticollis | reverse complement strand
GCCATTTGCGTTCTCATACGGGTTAAAAATCTTTCAATAGTGAAGTTCATTTTGATTAAAAATCTTTTTTGAAGGTGCGTTTATGCTGTTAAATAGGAGAAAGTCAATTAAACATGATGTAACCTAACATACCTACGTTTGAAGCATTTTACACAGAAAGTACTTTATCTACCGTTGTAGACAAGTAACATTGTTAAATAAGTCTTTATTCATAATAATAAAATAACAAATAATATTTATTATAAAAGAAATAAAACATTTATGTATTGTTTACTTGTTACCGTCTTCGGTCCTCGATAGATCCCTTATACTGATGAGCTACGCTTACGATTAGAAGGAGGTAGTCTATTCATACAGCGACATCGATGAGCGGGAACCGGAACTTCACGGCGACGTTAATAGGATTGCCAACTCTTCAGGCGTCTCGCGTTGGCCGTTGTGGTTTGGGTTGTGAGAATTACGGGCGATTGTTACAATCTCCCCCTCTGGCTTCGAGTCCTCCTAGTGGATGAGGAGCCAGGATCTGCTTGGGAACAGTCGTCCGGAATAGGTGGTGTCCTAGGAGTTGGAGCGATGCCGTCATTCATTATCTTTTTTGGCCTACCACACTTAGGAATTGGTCTTATTGGTTCAGGTTTTACTTCCTGACTTCCCTTCAAGGGTGAAATGTGCGATACGTGATATACACCCAGTGGCTTCTGGGGTGTATTGGAATCGGCTACTTCATAACTAGCAGGTCCTCTTTGGCGAAGGGCATTGCTGAGGAAATGTCCTGTTATCAATATTCTATCGCCGATGTTGTACTTAATATGGGGGCGGCGATTTTTATTGTGGACTTATTGGTTCTGATCTTGCTTATTTTCTGTAATTTCTTGTGCTGACAGAAGTGTAACAGCTTAGGAGTGACGTTTTCACTGGTTACAATCGTTCGTAAATCAGTAAATCATCTGTAGTATCTTGGGGGTCCTTAATTCTCTGCCAAATGTCAAAAAAGCAGGGGTTTGCTTGGTACTGTCACATCGCGCAGTATTCATAGCAAACCGTATGGCTGGTAACTGTTCAGGCCATGTGTTGTGATTGCTTCCCACAAGTATACTTAATTGTATCTTGAGATCCATGTTTTTTCTCTCCACCATGTTTGCTTCGGGGTGATACAAGAGAATAAATGTTTGCTTTACTCCCAGGCAGAAAGTAAGTTCTTGCATTTCAGCAGACACGAACTGTGTCCAGTTATCACCGATTATTCGTCGAGGTAGACCGAAACGTAGAAACACCTCATTCAACAAATGTGCGCAATTTTCAGCAGTGGCTTCAGTCAGTGCGAATAGTTCGACCCATCGACTAGCAGTGTCTTCCACTATTAGTATTCATTTATCACCATTATCTGATATTGGTAGGGGACCGAATAGGTCCACGACCAGGACTTCAAAACGCTGGTTGACGACTTGAGTTTGCATTAGCCCTGCGGGTTTTCTATTAGTTATCTTATATCGTTGATATTCCAAACAAGCATATACGTGTTTGGCGATGTCCTGTCTCATTCTGTTCCAGAAATATCGCCTCGAGATTCGGTGAGTGGTCTTGTCAATACCGTAGTGGCCTGACAGGGGACTGTCATGATAGGCGTGTAAAATATTGTTAACTTCTTCAGTCGGTACCACTAGCCCAGCTTCTTCATCTTCTTGATCGTCCGTATAACGAATAGTACCCCTTTATGTAGCAAAAATCCTCTATTAACCCACCTTTGATTCTATAATATTTTTTACATCCGGGTCTTTTAACTGCTGCTCCCGTAGTTCTTTTTCAGTCTTACTGGGAACATCTATTTGGAGGCTGCAAATCTGACAGGAGTCGCTGTGATTGCTACAATGTGGTCTGGACAGGAAGTCAGCTACTCGGGTTATATTCCGAGGTGCGTAACGTACATGTAAATTATAGGACTGGGGCTTCCGTAGATCTGTTGTCTTATTACTGATTTGTACACATGTAGTTTTGTCTTTCTGGAGATTTTCTTTGAACTTATTATCTTTTCAATGCTCCTGCCTGTTTACTTCCTTTCATCAGCCTAGTTTCTAAATTCCCTCCTTCGTCGCTGTCGTCCTTGATAACCACACCGCGATATACAAAGCTTTGGACTTGTTCGAAGTTCATCATTTTTTGTCCATTCAGTTGTATTTGAAAATTTCTCATTGCTTCTTTCCTTTGAGGTATTGCCATTTTCATAAACTTCGATCTGTCTTTATTGACTCGCAGATTCATTGTCTTTGCTCTATCTATGAACGCTCTGCATATTCTTCTCAGTTCGTTTTCTGATGTTGATAGCAGTACTACATCGTCCGCGTATGCCAGTAATTGTGTTGTCTTAGTTTTTAGTGTTCATGCCGGTCTTGCGTATTATCCATTCTAATAATGGTTGAACAAGGTAGTGGATAACGGATCTCCTTGTTTGAATCCTGTATTGGTCTCGAAGCTTTCTGATGTTTTTTGGTTCACCTTGATCTTAGTTATTGTACTCTCGAGTGTCATTTAGGTAAGACATCACTTTTTTTGGGATGCTTAGATCATTCATAATATTGTATAAAGATTTTCTATTTACTGTGTCATACGCCCTCTGGAAGTCTATAAAAATGGCATATATTAGTAGATCGTATTCGTACCTCATTCTTGGCGTTTGCTTCAGGGTCAAAATATGGTCAATGACTGATCTTCCAGATCTGAATCCGCACTGATAGTCTCCAAACAAGTTTTCTCCATATTCTTTTAACCTTTTTTCTATGGTCTGGAACAAATATGTACTTTTAATTTTAAGTATCTGTGTATATATTATTATTTATACCTATCTAATTGGATATAAATTTACTTTTAATTTCATTTGATATCATTTTGCAAGTTATGCAATAAAAATATATGATAAATATAACGTAATAAAATAATTCTTATTTTATTTTGTTTATTTTATATGTTTCTTGAAAACTTGGAAACAAATACCTAATTTTCAAATTAATTTTCGGAAGTTATTAGAAACCATTAAATATATATAGAAACCCTTCCCATCCACATTTCTTCCTATTGTGTGCGCATCTTGCACATCAAACGAGTAAGGTACATCCTCAATCAATCTGCTAACAAAGTGGCAATCCGACATGCGTGCTGCAAAACGGATACTCAATCCTGTCAATTCAGTCGGCGTGAGCAGGGTTGGAAAAAACCTAAGAACTAAAGATATATATTATATATATATATATATATATATATATATATATATATACATCACTCTATACTTGAGTCTTCCAGCCAAAGAGAGTATTTACCTCATCCACCAGAAGGAGCAGGAATATATATATATATATATATATATATATATATATATATATATATATATATATATATATATATATAGTCTGACTGAAGTATATTGCAATTTGCATACTGTAGTATTATTATCCGATAAAAAAATAATGGAGCTTATTTTCTTTCTAACCATTTTTATTACATTGAATCTTCCGACTTAAATGCTACTTTTATGTCTTCCGAGTATATTAAGATTATCAAATTTACAGCATCTAGGTTATCCGTACAGTGTTGCCCTATTTCAAGTACTTACATCCTCCATATATTCATTCAATATTTTGATATACGGAAGGCCTAGTACTCCGATCTGAAAGTTTTGACTCTTCCATATTTATCTAAGCAAGTTCGGTCTTCCGTATACAGTCCGTGTGTTAGACATAGGAAATCTGTTGTGCAAAGAACCAACGCCGTAAGTGATTTAGAAAATTATGACTGATCTAGATTATATTTCAATCTATTTTGTTATTTTATGTTTGTAGGTTACTTACATTTACTGTTTTTTAATAAAATAATTTAATTTTTATAGTGTAAAAGATCAATTGGGTCTCTTATTTGTATTCTATAAAACGAGGATGCAAAGTTAAAAATTAATACTTTGCCATATTAGAAAATGAGGAATGGTATATTGCTCAACAAGTGAAGAAAGTAACATTTTTTAATGCCGGAGAACTGTTCCCGAGCTTCAAAAATTATTTCAACGAGATGAACACTACCACATCGACTAAGACATTATAACAAATTGAAAGAAATAATGATACAGATATTTTATTTTGAACTAAAAATTACAAAACTATACATCATATTTAAGTTACGTATGATTCAAATATTAATTAACTGTTATATACAGCGACAAAAACCAAATCAATTTTTATCTCTAATGACGAAAGTTATGAGATTTTCTCACACTAATTTGTTGTTTTTAATGAAAAATTTGTAAACGTACATGTTTCATAACAATAAAAAATTATTTTTCTTATATTTTTTGCCAGTCAGCAATCTTCACTTCTCATATTTCAAACTGTGCCAATAAACACTATCCTATGTTTTTCTGAATAAAAATAACTATTAAAATACTTGAAGTATTTTTAAATAAAAAATAAATAAATTATACACACTAAATAATTAAATAAAAAAAATTGCATTCGTGTTTTCTAAGTAATACTAGATATTTTAGTTTTAGACATTCTAAAGTTCAAAAATGTTTGCCAAACTGTAGACATTGTTTATTGTTGGATACAAAATTAAGTTCCTGCCTTGAAAACTAAGTGTGCCATAATATCTCTCAAGATATGAATGAAAGGTATTATGTCGCTCAAAAGATATAATATTTTGGTTAGGGTGATTCGTGTCAGAATCTATGGACCAAATTCCATATGTATGCAATTTATTCATTTTTAGCGATATTATATACTCTTGAGAAATACCTGAAACAAGTCGATTTCTTTTTTTAATTTGACAGTTTATAGTATGAAAATATTTTTCCCTCCTCAACACGCCGTCTCAGTTATGAATCAGTATCACCTTAATAATTTTAAATCTTTTGCTGAAAGAAAAATATTATTCCATTAAATTTTGAATTTTTTTTATATTAGTCTAATTACGTAATGACGAAAAGCAAAATGATTGTCATAGCGATGGCACCGGCGGCCCATTTCGTGTGCGTTAATCGAACGTGATAAATTACAAGTGTGGAACGATTTATCACACAAAAATTCTTGTATTTTCCGATAGATTCTATGAAAAAAGAAGCAGGCGGTAGCGTAATGCCACACTAATCCGGTACGGCTTATAGCGAACACGTTAATTTAAAAAATACAATTCAACCTTTTCTACCAAGCTAATTTTTGCACACCTAATTATCGTCGAGAAGGTGTTCTCGAAAATCGCCATGTCATACTTTTCCGACGGTTCCAAATGGCCACCATATCGCCGCAAAGTAGTATTTTTTTTGTAAAACGATTTGAACAGCCTATAATTCTTTTACCAGTTCTTTGTATGATCATTCTCAACCTTGTCGTGTGTATCCTATCAAGTTTCGTCCGAATATACAATTGCCCGATTTTCTTCTCTATACTTAGTTACGCGTTCTAAGTATGTATACCGCATTTCCACTATTCTTCTGCTTTCCATGAGTGTTTGACGTTTATTAATCGTTTTGAATTTGATTCCCAATTTTTTAATCCAGTTTTCAATAGTTTTCTTACAGCTATTTACATTACGGTCGGAATTTGTCAATTTATATCTTATTATTTCAATCGTCAGTAACTCATTACTTTTGTAACAGTAATATATGGTGGTTTTTAATAATTTTATTACAGGCACATGGCACATCTAATGATTTCACCAATCACATCACTTCTTACGTTCATAGGTCCAATTCTTAGCTATTTTACGTATAGTTGACAGGGGAACTTCTGTTAAATCAGATACTGCTTGCATTAATTCTGTTTCTGCATCGAATCCAATCTTTTCCCGTCGATTCTTATACACATTGAAACATATTTCCTGTGCTTCCACTTTTAAATGTCGTCAAATTCTGTTTTCACTTCTATCATCATTATTTAAATTTTTGTTGTTGCAACACACATTATTTCGGACCGTACTCGATATTTCCCAAATATAATTGCTATACTTACCCAAATTCTTCAGAAAAAACTACACTCTTTCTTGATGTCATTCTGCCAACTAAAAAGTGGACACCTGTGCTCTTATAAAAAACGCAGTCTCAAAAATATTAAATACAGTTCAGTCAATGATGTGAAAAATAATAAGTTATTTGAAATTTATATTTCTAATTCTTCCTAATAAAACGAGATATAAGGTAGTGTTAATTATCTGGTGTTATGTTCAAGATGTTTTTAAATATAATCAGGTTAATATGGTCTAAAACAATGTATTTTGTTCCATACATTAACGCTAAGTATCCTAAAAAGTAGGATGGCGCTCCATAATTGCGGGTTAAAAATAATCGTTAGACAGTCGATAAATGTATTTAATAATTATAAAATTATTAAATGCATTTTAACGATTATTAGTTAAAATAATAATATTAAATGAATTTATCGTCAAGTGAGCATTTTAGATTATAATATTGACTGGACTATGACGATATCCTCGTACTCCAGTCAAACGAAAAGCCGACAGCTTAACGTTCGTACTATATTTTACGCCAACTATACTTCGAACGATACACTCATTTTTCCGGTAATTTTGAGGTTCAAAGCACATAAATACGAAATTTCAAACACATATGTTGCGACAATCTTGTGTTATAGCCAGATGCTATGTTGTAATAGTATATTACGTAACAAGAGTTGTAAGTAGCCCATTACGCACGAAATGAAAAGTTTATGCACGAAGCCGCGCAGCGGCGAGTGCATAAATTTCATGAGTGCGTAATGGGCTTACAACTCGTGTAACGTACTATACTTTATCTACGCCCATTCATTTTCTTCCATTAAATAAAAAACATCGCAATCATTTATACTTTATTATAATAGATGTTAATAATAATTGAACAATTATTGTAAATCGATTGTGCCTTATTTTTAATGGTAATGAACGGTTATTTATAATTGTATTATATTTTGTTCAAGAAATTGACAATATAAATGACATGATATTTATTTTCATAGCATGCTACTTAAGAGAACGTGTCCTTTTTTAAAGAAATTGCATAATGTGCTGCCTACATTTAGGGGCATCACTCTTTAAAACCTAAATATATCTCGCTAATGCTAAAAGTTTTTATGTTTTTTAATTGACTAAATTTGTGTAAATAGACCAAATAAAATCTTACGTGAATAAAAATTTGATTGTAATTTAATTAAACGAAGAAGTTTAAGTTTTCTTCTCAAAACGCACGTGTATGTTATGAGATTTCATTACGTGCATGTTATTGTTAAAAGTCATTTACAAGGAATGTTGACAGTGCGATTTTTGACGTTTACGGACATGGGCGTAGAAAAAATATTTTACGGCTAACTCATCTCGAACGGTTCATCGAGTTGTGGTCTCGGCTCATCGTGCTGTAAAGCACAATGTATGACAACGTAGGTATACGGCAGTTACTTGTCAAGCGAATCACAATTACATACCAATAAATCTCAAGTTTTTCAAGTATGGCACCACCTTTTCCCCCTATTAAAAGTATGGCAAATATAATAACGGTCACATTCTATCATATACTTTCAAAAATCTGAATGCCATACATTCTTACAACTTGGCTCAATTGTGACAGTCTTCCGTCCCATGGTTACAATTTGGGATAATTTTTTTAGGTAGAATTGTATCCAAACCAATAATACAATAATCCCATGCTGTAAAAAATTATTTTATGTATTGTACAGTCGTGTTTTGAAAAAGTGTCGAATGAATAAGTTTTTCAAGTATGGCATCCCTTATTCCCCCTACCAGAAATTTGGCAAATATAATAATGAGCACACTGTGTCATATACTGTCTAAAAATCCAAATGCCACACTGGTATGCCAAAAAATTATTCCTCTGCGGCAATATGGCATGGTAATTTTCATGAATGACTACTAAACGAAGATTAGCTGTTCAAAAATTAGCTTGGTACAAATGGTTGAATTATATTTTTCTAATTAACGTGTTCTCGTCGGTATGTCATTACGCTGCCGCCAACTTATTTTTTCATCGACTATCGGAAAATACAAGAATTTTTGTGTAACAAATCGTTCGACACTCATAATTTATCCGACATGTTCGATTAATGCCCACGCGATTGGGCCGCTGATACAAGCGCTATGACCATCATTTTCCTTTTTGTCTTCGTCATTACGTAAATAGACCCCTGAAGGGTCACCATACTTGGTACAAATGACCGTAAATTTTGGATCACCATCTCCGTGTCTAACAAGTGATTCTGTATAAAAATAATTCTGTATTTTTATGAGAAGATTTTCATAATTTTTACATTTAATTTTAATGTAAAATACAACGGTATGTTGCAAAATTAAATTTTTTCGATATTTCTATAATAATTTTGGATAAATAAGGTACCTAACAAAATTATTGAACAATAGTGCATTAACTCCTATGTGTCTTTCAAATTAATAAAACCGGCATTTAAAGTTAGCGCGAACTGCGAACATTTACAAATGAACTAATGAGACACCATAAATTTAAAATTGTTAGTCTTGGAAACGTTCAAACACTATCATATGGCAAGCAGTAGCTAAACAGCGTTGCCAGTTTGGTGGAAGACGAAAAAGCTGAAAAGTGAAAACCATTGGGTGCGTTCTTTTTGACTGAGATCTCAGATCACTTCAGTTAAGGTGATCTGAGATAAAGTGATGTGAGTAAGCACCAAAAAGAACGACATCTGAATTGAAGCGCGCGATCTGTCGATAGATTTAAATTATACGACAGATTCGTATCAGCATCTAATAATGTTAATTAATGTATCCATAATTTGTAACAAAAGAAAAATATATTATGTGTGCTTATTGTTCATATGTCAATGGTTAAAACCTTAGATAACCTTGGTTAAAACTACCAATAAACCAAGCAAATCAAATATTTCTTCATCCCCTCCACTTTATTTCCGACTCAATTCCAACTGATACCCCCTTACAACACATTCAGCATCGGTGAAGGGGGAGGAAAAATCTCAGCTCAATTAAAGTGAGTAAAACAAAAAGAACGCTGACATTACTGATGTGAGCTGAGATTAACTGAGATCTCAGTCAAAAAGAACGCACCTATTGAACAAGGAAAGAAGGTGATTTAAGCCATCTAAAAATAACGTATTCTGTTTAACAGTCACAGATTAGTTATAATGACAGTTGAATTGTAAATAGAATAACCCCACGTTATTTAAATAGTAAATACATCAATATTTTATAAATTTAACAATGGAAGAAGGTTTAAAAAATGTTATTGTTAGAAGGATCCTTACATATTGAATAATACCCAGATAGCACCAGATATCCATGGGATGTTCTGACAGTCTTCGATTTAGAAGATATATATCCAAATATTAGAGAGTTTTTGGAACCATTCACTTTAGCGTTTATGTTTTACGTTATCGTGATTTCGCGCAAGTGCAATAAGTAAAATTATTACCGTCAATGAGATGTTTATAAATAGTTTTTGAGACACTTAAGTTTAATACTCACTTAGGCAAAATTCGCGTTTTTTTGACATATTGTGTCAAATCCAAACTGTTGTCGCACATTCGCGTATTTCATCCATACTCACAAATGCGAAATTCGCCAACGCGAAGTGCGGATAAATCGCAAAAAAGTTGAAATTATTTTAACTATTTTGTGTCATTACTGTCATTTATAGTGTCATTTTTTGATGGTTTGTGCAGATCATAAATTTATTCTTGAGAGATATTAGGTTTGTGTACCTACTACACTATAATATCTTTGTAATGATTGTTGTAATGACAAGCATCCATGACTGTTTTCTTTTTTATAAAAATTGCTCAAACACAAACAAATAATAATAAAAATGCTAGGTTATGTTATTTCTCTTGATTTGTGACAAACGATACTAGTAAAAATCGCAGAATAGTTAAAATTTCCCGCCGGGAATATTTTTAAATCTGGATTTGACACATTATGTCAAAAAAACGCGAATTTCGCCTAAAAGCATTTTTTCTTGACGAAACAGTTTCGTAGACCGTTTTGAAACAGTTTCGGCGTGACGTAATCACTAGTGAGAATCGCAAAAATTAAACGTTTTAAAGCGTCACGTGATCAGTATCTATCTGTCATCTACCCTCCCAGCTTCTATTTGTTTACATTTTTTTCACAGTCATAGGTTAGGTTGTTTATTTTTGAACATCTTAGCAGATATTTTTGTCGTTTCAATTCCAGTATTACTTATTAGCCGGGATTCGTAGGTTATTAGTTAATTAGTTTACGTTAAGATGGAATATGTACTGTTGTTTAATGAACAAAGCTTTTTAGAAAACTACCTTCTGTTCCTTCGCGGGGATTCCTGTATAGTAGATAATAATTTTGTTATTATGATATTAAGTGATTACGAAAAGCATAACCATTTAAAACTTGATGAAGATTGGGTAAATAAATATTTGGAGTATGATTTCCTTTGTTTCCTTACTATAAATACAAAACGAAAATGACAGTAATGACACTGCTGACAGGTTAAAACGGTCTTGGAGAACGTTTCGAAACGCTGACAAACAGTTTGATTCCTGACGTCACTAACCGACCAAGAAAATGGACCGTTTTAAAACAGTTTGAAACTGTTTCAAACCAGTTTTTCAAGAAAAAATGCCTTAAGTGAGCTTTAAACATCACGTGAATTCATATGTCAAATGTTTGTTGCTGATCTCTGTTGTTGGTAATAACAAAGAATACATTCTTTGGTAATAACCTTACTTTTTTATAACTTCGGTGGTTTGTTATATAGTGTGTGTTGGATTTTTTTAATTATATTTCATTGTAATCGTGGTAGTGATGGAGTAAGCTCTGAATGTTGTATTAAATCGTAATGAAGACGGACAAAACCATGACATGATACGTGGAATTATTCTCCAAAATATATTCGAAAATCTTCCTGATGTTGAAGAGGTTGAGGGATTTGATCTCGGCATTTATCATGATAGGCTAGAGAAACTATATTTCAGATTTGAAAGAGGTGATATTATTAGGCTAGCTGAGGCATTACATATACCCCACGTTATAAGAACCAGATCAGGATTCTGTTCGACAGGTATGTATTTGAGAAATGCTACGAAAATTGTGTCTATTGATTTGTATTTATCCAGTTATATTTTTTTCATTATCTTTCTAACTTGTTTCAGGTGTTGCAGATTTATGCATACGATTAAGGAGATTACTTTATGATGTGGAAGTCATCTTTAAAAGATCAAGTGCTGCCTTATCTGAAATATTCAACTATGTCAATAATTATATTTGTACAAATTTTGGACATTTGTTAGAAAATTTGAACAATTTAAATTGGCTTAACAGAGACAAACTAGAATTATATGCCCAGGTAAGTTACTACACACAGGTCAAATGATTCAAAATCTAAATTATAGTTTAATATGAGATAATGTATTTGAAATCGATAAAAAGGTACTCTACGGTATATACTTCATGTTGGAAAAAATAAATTAATGGATAATGCACTTTTCTGCCAGTTCTTTTCTTATTGATATTTTCAGGCAATTGCTGTGAAGGGAGCTGCTGTTCAGAATTGTTGAGCATTTATAGATGGAACTGCTCGAGCCATTTGTAGGCCTTCAGAAGAACGAGAAAATTATGATTCTGGTCATAAGCGGTTCCATTGTGTAAAATATCAATCTTTAATTACACCAGATGGTATTATTGTCATTCTTCTAGGAAGGCGCCATGATGGGTTCATATTTGGAGAAAGTGATATCTATGAGCAATTGGAAGTAATAGCAAGATTTGATAATAATCATTATGTGATTTATGGTGATCAAGCATATGGAATTAGAAGAAAATTTTAATAGAAGTATGAGCTTGGTTAGGCAGGCTGAGGAATGGGGGTTTCAAAAAGTTATTGCTGAATAATGCATTTGTGGATTTTAAAAAAATCAAAAACTACTTCTCAAAGATATTGCGAGTATGTATAAAACAGCAGTAATTTTAACAAATTGTCACAGTTGTTTGTATAGAAGTGAAACTACCCATTTCTTTAATGTAAATACAATCACCTTAGAAAAATACTTGGGATAGCATATCTTACATATTTTTATATTTTCACACTTATAATATATTGATCTGGGATATAGCAATAAGTGCCTCACATGTTTTCATTTCTCAAAAACGAATAATCAGGCTAATTTTTAATCTTGAATCAACAAGTACTTGTAGAAACCATTTTAAACAATATAACTTATTAATTTTTCCTGAGAATTATATATTCAAGTACATTATATATGTTAAAATGAATGTCAGAAAATTTTCTCGTAACATAGACATTCATCCTTTTTATACTCGAAACAATGATTCTGTATGTATTCCAATGCACATTTCATCCGTGTTTGAAAAGTCTCCAGATTGTTCCAGAATTTGCCTGTACAATTATTATCTCTCTAACTTGATAAAACATGTATATTCGCTGAGTTTGTTCAAGACTGAAATAAGAAAATACCTGGTTGAAAGATGTCCTTATAGTTTAGATGAATTTATTTCAAAAAACAATTCATTCACTCCTTCCTATATATGCAGGCTATTAGTGTAATTATATTAAAGTACCTATCTCTTTATTTATTTATATTGATTGTACCTATTATATATTGTATTTGTTTTTATATTATTATTGTTTTTTGTATACTATGTTGTCCCCCATATAATGTAGTGTAGATGATCCAACATTTAAAAATATTAAAATTTATAAACACGTTTATTGGGTAAACACCTCTCAACATAAGTAGCTTTATAAATATCAACTGATACCTGGGAGTAACATTTTCCTTTTCATTTAATAATATTGAACATCTTTATGTAAAATGTGATATCGCCCATTGATAAATGAGAGAAAAAAATTAAGTTGTAATTATTTACTGATGTATAAATAAAACAAAATAAAACTTAAATGTAGTTTTAATCATTTTTAAAATTATCTTATATCATCAATTAACAAAAAGTGGTAACTATTAAAACACAAGTCTTTCTGATTTTGTTGCTATTCAATACAAATTAAAAAATAGTTATAACATGTAAATCTAATCTTAATTTAATAAGTGTGATGAGCAGCTGATTGAAGGGACTAAGAGTAGTTGTGGTTGTAGTGGTAATGTATTTCTCCACCATCATAAAAATAACCAACTTAACAAATTTACAGTCAATGCAGTGTAATACTTCCATTTATTGTCCAAATGGCGAATTTGTTAGTTGCTTGATTGTTCAAATTTCAATGTTAGTTCCTCCATGGTTAAGTCAGTCTGTGTTGAAATGCCTGTTTCTTGCCCATCTCCCACTTCATTTTATCAATGTCTATCTCATTGCGGGGTTTATTCTGTTGACAATATTTTAATTTTAACTATTTAACAGTGTAATACGCTTTCATGGAAATAAATCAGTGTGTTGCCAAATCAGTACCACTTAATCTAGATTGTTTGATTCATCTCTTTGTCAATATCACTTTTTTTTCAACTCCATCACAACTTTTCGTAACATTTTGAGATGAATGTCCCATATTCTGTGATGGAACCCAGTCAGGATTGGTTTCGTCTTCTAACGGAGCAGGTTTCCCTAGAAATAATTATATCAATTAAACATGCATAATTAATAAATTTTCACTACACGCAAAATATTTGGACGTATTCAGTGGGCACTCAAGTTTGCAAACACTCACCTGTTATAACATGTCTGCTGCAGATTCTCTGGTACTTGATTTTCGAATCTGTTAGATCATCTCGCTTAATTGCAGGAAACTACAAAGCTCTTCTCTTCCTCGATAAATCTTTTTTACTGGTTACAAACTTGTGATTCAAAACTAGGAACCGAGTCTCCGTCGAGACGAGACCCACAGCCAACTACAATGCAAATAATGGGCATTTTTCTTCAGTTGAAGCATATAATTCGCAATATAAAAAACAAGTCAAATTCATACCAAAAATCTCAAAACTACACTTTTACTACTAAGGTCTCTTAAGATGAAAACAAATAATTGCCATCACCCGCCATATTGGTTTCGTTTTCACAGATCGTTGGATTACCTTAAGCCGTTTATGCACAAAACCAAATTTTACATTCAATAACAATTGTTTCATGTTCCGTGTCCCTGCATTCCCTTTACTCGTGTTGTCAGATTTTCTTTCAACATATAAAACTACATTTTTTATACTTCAAATAAATATATTTTTTTCATATTAAAATTGTGTCAATGGTTCAAAAAATAGTATTTGAGGATATTTTATCTTATTTTAATAATAGGGTCTTTAATAAATCAGTATGCTATTAAAGACGAAAAGTAACTTGAATATATTTGGCAACCTGCATCTATCAAAATAAAAATTAAATTATGTTAACGAAATCTTAACGCAATCTTTCCCTAAATAACGGAATACGTTATCGAAATTAACGTTAACGCTAACTTCAAATTCTTCTGCGCGTTCTCAGAATAGTGTTAACCGTAATGACAGAACAAATTGAGGGTTGCAAAAACTCCCTTAGGTCCAATAACGGAATACGTTATCGTAATTAACGGTACCGTAAGCTTAAAATTCTTCTGGGCATGCTCCGAATAGCGTTAACCGTAACGACAGAACGAATTAAGGGTTCCAAAAACTCTCTATTCTAGGGTTATTCTGGGGATATCTAGAATATCTGTGGGTACACCTAAATCGAATATTCAATGTTTATCCAGTTGGAATATCCTCAGATTATTCTATTTAGAATATTCGAATAAAATAGTTCTAAGAATATTCTATTATTATTGATTTTTGTTCAAACGCTCTTTCTGTTTCATGGCATGTGTCAGTAGTTGCAGTTGACAGTTGACGGTAACGACTAGTGAAAAATGGCGGTTCGACCATCTTATAGGTTATTGTTATTGGTGAAAGTCAATCTAACCTAACCTATCCTTTATCTATGTTGGTGAAATAGTAGTAGTATGTATGATTAATTATCTTTGATCGTTAATTAATTAGTCAATTTTTTGTTACTACGAAGTTGTTTAAATATGTTTCTACGGTGTATTATATGCTACGGGTGGAACTAATACATACGACCTCACGCATCAAAACAGGTACGTTTTATTGTATTTTTTTAATGCCTGTTGATTTATCAATGAATTTTTTAGAAAATTATCGATTTGCTGCTAAAACCTTCCAATAAATGATGAGGCAAAGTTTGAAGAAATTGAGTCAGCCTTGATGAAGAATCCTATGAACATTTTGTAAGTTGAACATTGAATTTTATTTTCTCAGGTAGTTTCATGTAATTATGTTACCGAGATGTATGCTATGAGTTCCTTAATCAAATTGCCTATAGTTACCTCTATTCCTTTTATTAATTGGGATTGAATAGAAAGCTCTACACAACTGCTGATCTGATAATTAAAAGTTAAATTAGTTCTTACATTTGGTAAATAAAAGTTATTGCTGGTCAATTGTACAAGTGTCTGGTATCAGGCATATGTATACTGTTCACATAGATGAAAGCGGTCTTATATTTTTGTTCGTTTGTTATAACTTTGCTTATAAACTGTAATTGATCAATTTTTAAAACTTTTCAGATTAATGAAATTGACTGTCTCGACCCTTACTTCGTGGAATATGCTCATATTAGTGTTTTTAAATGAAACTCAAGGTCTCTAGTTAATTCCACAATATAATACAAGTTATTGAAAATTCTAAAAAATTGACAATTGTTTCGATAAATCAATATCAGCGTCAGAATGACAGAAGTTACATTTCATTTATGCCTACCTGATGTTTAGTAGTTATATTTGGCTAGACCAAGAAGTACCCTAACTTGTGATTGGCTTAATATATGTTTATAGAAAAAAGAAGAAGATGTGATATTACCAATATTGAAGCTTAGATATTATTAGCCCTATGGTGATATCCTGGATATCATTTTTCCAATTAAGATCAGTATAACTGTGCAATGATATAGAAAACTAGGAAAACTATATCTGCTGATCTTTACAATTATCACTTAAGAAGACAGTTTATTAGTGGAGAATTCCCTAGATTTAACTGTTCATTGACAACTTCATATTGTGGGTTTCTTAAATGTCTTCTAATTTCCAGTTCTTCAAGGAAATCCAGTTCTTGTTTCTTTTCACAAATATGCAGTACTCCTAGTTTTGTGTTAGGTGTCAATGAATGATTGGTGTCAAGTAGATGTTTTGCGTAGTGGGATTTATCTGGTTGTTTTAATCTGTATGCTCGTAAGTGCTCACTGTATCGTATTTCAAAATTCCTAAGGGTCTGACCCAAATAGACAGCATTACATTCTGGATATTTGAGTTTATATATACCTGACTTCTTTAATAGTGGTATTTTTGTTTTTATATTTAACAATTTTGTACTAACGTTACTTTCTGTTTTAAAAATAGCAACATCTAACGGTTATCCATTAGATATGATAAATAAGCTGATTAGTAAAAAAGAGGAAAAAGTGGCATTACAACTAATATATCCTAAACAAGCTGATGAAATTAAAACTTATAAAACCATCACATATGCAGGAAATATTTCTAATAATATTTCAAAGATAATATCTTCAGCAACGAATACAACAATTTCTTTTAAAACAGAAAGTAACGTTAGTACAAAATTGTTAAATATAAAAACAAAAATACCACTATTAAAGAAGTCAGGTATATATAAACTCAAATGTCCAGAATGTAATGCTGTCTATTTGGGTCAGACCCTTAGGAATTTTGAAATACGATACAGTGAGCACTTACGAGCATACAGATTAAAACAACTAGATAAATCCCACTACGCAAAACATCTACTTGACACCAATCATTCATTGACACCTAACACAAAACTAGAAGTACTGCATATTTGTGAAAGCCAATCACAAGTTAGGTTACTTCTTGGTCTAGCCAAATATAACTACTAAACATCAGGTAGGCATAAAATGAAATGTAACTTCTGTCATTCTGACGATGATATTGATTTATCGAAACAATTGTCAATTTTTTAGAATTTTCAATAACTTGTATTATATTGTGGAATTAACTAGAGACCTTGAGTTTCATTTAAAAACACTAATTTTCAGAGTAACTTTCAAATTAATACAATTTTAGGTTGTACCTCTGGCAAGATTGGAAGGTTCTTATTTGCAACAATATATTAAAAGATTCTTGCAAAAAATCCTGATAGAGTATTTAATGGAGGGCTACAGTATCCATGGATAAAAAGGGAAAAATGCTTTGGAAAAACAAAGCTCTTTGAAGCAGTAGTAGGTATGATCATGTTATTTTATTTAGGAATTGTACATGTAAATTAATTTAATATATCATGTATAAGAAACAAATAACTTCTAATCACTGTTTTGTTTGGAATATTTTTCTTTTAACTTATCTCCTACAAGACTTATTTTTTAAATTACATATTTGATGTTTAACTTCATCTTTTAAGTTTCAGTTTTTGGGATTATATTTTGATTGTTATACATACATACATAAAAATCACAGTAGAATAGAAATTGCTAATTAACAAAAAATATAATTATTTTATTGTTTCAGATGCTGTCCAAAAGTTGGACAAGAACATAACAAACAATGAAATTGATTTGAAAACAGGAGTTTTCCTAGCCAAATGTAAGGAACGGCAGAAATTGGTTTCAAAAAGTTCATTGAGTATGGAGGAAGCCAGTGAATTTTGTAATCTCGGATTTGAAAATTATGTTAGTTTCAGTTATGTTATGAGGTACATCTTATATTTATGTATAAATAAATTAAATTGAACTCAATGTTTCCCGTGCTTTAATTTTTTCAATGAAAAATATTTTTTCCTATATATACAATTCGAAATTTTGATATTTCTAAGATATATACCAGGGAACACTGGATCATTGTACTCCCCCTTTTCTCCTTTAGTTTCAAAGAATATTTATTTAAATTTGGGACATACCGTTTGCTTACTGAATAAGTGCGAGAGAGAAGCTTTCCCTGGTGGGTAATTCTATTCTCTCTTACACGAATGGAGCTTATGGATAAAATAATTGGCGATATTGAACGAAAGTTGCTATCATTCCTGGTGGAACAAGAAGTTGGAAAAGAATTGATATGTACATTATTGTCGTTCATTAAGTATACAGGATCTTCCAAATTTGAATCAATTATCTTTGAAACTAAATATAAAAAGGGAGGAGTACTATGATTCAGTGTCAACCGCTCAACAGGTATCATCCATATTGGGATATCCTACAATTATTTGAAATTTTGCTATATACGTTCCACAGATATCCTTATAATATTCCAAATATTACTTGGATATTTGTAGAATATGCCTATTGCAATGTTCTATGAATATTCTGGATTATCTTGCTATATACATTCAGCAGATATCCTCAGAATATTCCTGGGAAATATTTATGGAATATTCTTAGAATATTAAAAAAATTTCCCATTTCGTGGTCCATAGAATATTCCAGAAAGGATATATATATTTAAAGTGGGTCTATAGAATAATACAAGATCCGAAAACGAATATTTTTAGTACGTCCATTGAATATCTAGTGCTATCTGGGTAATTAATCATGGATAATAATAATGAAGGTTAGGTTTCTTAACGTTGTCAGATTTCTCAGAAAAATTATGTAACAGCTTTGTTGGCAAAAAACAAATTGTAATATAAAAAAACCTTCGACTTTTAGGCTTTAATCCACAAAACATACACATAAGTATCAACTTGACAGTATGTATAAATGTGACAATCCAGAAACAATAGTAAGGGCGAATATTATACACAATACGAGAATTTAAATAGTAAGGGAGACTCATATCAATTATATGACATTCTCCCCATGTTTATTAAAGTTCATAGCAACTTAAATACTCCGGAGGATGTCGCTCTCTAGCAGAACGACGGACTGTAGGTACTTCTGGTTCAGTATTACTTGGAAGATTTTCAGTTATCTCAATTTCAGAAGATTCTTCTCGTGACTGAAAGTCTGCAGAAATCTTGTCTTCAGATGGGGGGTTAACTGTCGTTTGTAGTTCCTCTGAATCCATATTAACGTTAGGGTCTGATGATAAAGTTATATCTCCACGAGGTGCTAAGTGTTTCAGTGACACAGTTGATTCTTTTCCATCTTGGTGACGAATTAGAGCATATTCTGGATTTGCCTCCAATAGTTCAACTTCTTCCACTAAGGGATCGTATTTGCTGTGACGAATGAACTTCTTCAAAAATACAGATGTGGACGGCTTCAACCAAGTTGGTAACGATGTTCCATAGGATGATCGACGATGATGATTGAACATACGTTCATGAGGTGTACAATTTGTTTCAGTGCACAACAGAGATCGAATGGAATGGAGTGCATCTGGAAGAGCTTCTTCCCATTTTTGTGTTCCTAAGCCTTTACTTTTAAGAGCTAAACTTATGCTTCTCCATATAATTCCATTGTACCTTTCGATTTGTCCATTTCCTTCAGGGTTATATGGTGTTGTTCGACTGGTTGCAACTCCTTTAGAATGAAGGAAATTAACTAAGTCATTGGATAAAAACTGTGATCCTCGATCCGAATGAATGTAAGCAGGCATTCCAAAAACTGAAAATAATTCCACGAGACAATTTATAACAGATGCAGTAGTGATATCCTTGCAAGGGTATGCAAATGGAAATCTAGAGTATTCATCAACAACTGTCAAGAGATATTTGTTTTTAGTGCAGCTGGGCAATGGTCCTTTGAAATCAATGTTTAGACGTTCTAAAGGTGAAGTTGCTTTAATCAAATGCGAATTCTTGAGTTTGAGAAATCTTGGCTTCAGTTCGGCACAAACAGGACAAGACAAAATCATTTTCTTGACATCTTCGAAAGAAAATGGAAGATTTCGATGACGTACAAGATGGTACATTCTTGTGATGCCTGGATGACAGAGTGACTGGTGTAAATCGAATAATTTATTACTACTTGTGGTTCCACAAATTCGAGAGAAGGCATCAGCTGCTTCATTGGATCGTCCAGGACGGTAAATGATATCGTAGCTGAAACACGATAGTTCCAACTTCCATCTTTGAATCTTTTCATTTTTAATTTTACTAGAATGCTTTCTGTGAAACATGAACGAGACAGCCTCTTGATCTGTGACGATTTTGAAATGTCTTCCTATCAAAAAATGTTTCCATTTTCTTATGGACTTTATGATAGCATAAGCTTCTTTCTCTACAGAAGAATGTGCCTTTTCTGATCCTGAAAAAGTTCTTGAATGGAATGCTACAGGTCGCCCTCCTTGGTTCAGTGTAGCAGCTAAAGCAATGTCTGACGCATCTGTTTCAATGACCAATGGTTCATCACCAAAGACTGTCCACAAAAGAGCTTTTGCAATATCGTCTTTCAATTCATTGAACATTTTGGCAGCATCAGCTGGTACGGGAAATGACTTACAGTCAATAAGTCTTCTGATTTTATCAGAATATTTTGGGATCCACCTGGAGTAGTGGGCAAACATTCCAATTATTCGTCGTAGAGAAGAAATATCTTGTGGCACAGGTAACTTCAAGAGTGGTTCCAATCTACTAGGGTCAGGTTTCAAAGTACTATTTTCTATCACATACCCTAGAAGACATAGATTTTTGTGAAAATTTAGACTTATTTTCATTAATTGTAAGCTGATATTTGTCGATGACGGACATAAACTTCCTGAGATTTACATCATGTGTTGACTGATCTTCGCCGCATACAGTTATGTCATCCAAATAGGTGAATACCCCTTTTAAATTCTCATCTGATATTATTTTATCAAGGGTTCTTTGAAAACAGGCTACTCCATTAGTAACGCCGAACGGAATCCGACGAAATTGATACAGTCGACCACATGCTTCGAAAGCTGTGTAAAATTTTTCGCTGTCTGCAATAGGGATTTGGTGGTAAGCACTTTTCAGGTCAATAGAACTGAACACTCGATATTTGGCAATTTTAGCAACCAGATCCTCAATATTCGGAACAGGATACGCGTCCAACAAGGTGAACATATTGATGGTCTGCGAATAATCTATGACCATTCTCTTTCTGTGACGTTCATTCTTCGTTACCAAAACTTGTGCTCTCCAAGGTGACATACTTTCTTCAATTATACCCTCTTTCAGCAGATTTTTGATTTCGTTCGTGATAAATTTTTCATCTTCTTCCGAATGTCGTCGAGGTTTACAAGCTATGGGTCTACAATTTTTGGTTAGATTGCCGAAAAGAAGGGGAGGAGCGACTTTCGCTTCAGTGAGGCAGCATATAGAGAGAGGAGGTTTGCTTCCACCAAAACTGATGTCAAGTTTGGAGTGCTGCTTCATAATATCGTGACCAATTATTAAATCAGTGCACAATTTTGGTAGAAGAGATACTTTGAAATTTGTATAAACATTCCCAAGAATTTCCAAGTCTATATAGCAGTAACCATTTATTGATGAAGACAGAGAAACTGAAGCCATTGAAACTTTTCCAGTGCTGGGATGTATGTTGAATTTACGCTCCTTAGCGAAAGGTGCAGGATCGAGCAGGCTAGAACAACATTCCTAAGACTTCGTAAGTTCCTTACAGACAAGAACTTGGACTTCAACCTCAGGTATAGGATGATAAAGTGTTATATTTGGTCCGTTCTCCTATACGGGGTTGAGGCATGGACGTTGAAAGCAGCAATCATCAACAAAATAGAAGCCTTCGAGATGTGGACCCTGCGCCGAATGTTGAAGGTGTCGTGGGTCGACCATGTGAGAAATGAGGACATTCTCCGAAGAGCCGGTCTAACGGATCGAGAACTTTTCGAAAATATCAAGAAAAGAAAAATAGGTTATCTCGGACACATACTGCGCGGAGAACGCTACCATTTTCAACGCCTCATTCTTCAAGGTAAAATAGAGGGAGGGGGAAGAGGAATAGGCAGGAAAAAATTATCATGGCTTAGAAATATTCGTCAATGGACAGGGATAAAGGACTTCCAAACACTGCAGTATGCTGCAATTAATAGAAACATATGATAGGAATAGAGAAGATGAACGCCTACGCAGGAATCTGCACGGCACTAAAAGAAGAAGCGAAAGTATAGTTTAGATAACTATCAGAGCTGCCCGTGTCTATCAGGGAAGTAGCGTGCATGTTGTTTATTTTAACATTAACAAGACTTTTTGATAAACTGAGAGGATGGTTTGTAGAAGCAATAATGTGGTCCGAAGTTGTAGTTTCAGTTGAACAATGGGAATGGTTAGACGAGGTGGAAGCCATTAGGGTGGAAGCTGAAGTTGGTTTTTTTTCTTTTGCCAGTTTTAACTTCATACAAACCATAGAAAAATGTACCAACCTCTTACAGTACTGACAGATCTTGGCCCGCGCAGGGCATACGGTGCGAGGATGCTGGTTTCCGCCACAGAAATAACATTTTTGTGTGGTAGCAGCATTAAAAGAAATATTTTCGACACGATTCATTACTTCGGAATGGTTCGGATGTTCTCCAACAGTATTGGAAGAAGATGTTGCATTGACGCAAGACTGATATGATGGAAGATTGTAAGATTCTGAATATTTTTGTGCACTTTCCAACGATCTTGATTGAGAAACTGCCTGGTCTAGTGTGAGAGTACTATTCTCCAAAAGTCGTTGACGGATATGAGGTGTTACTAAACCTCTGATGAAGGTGTCTCTTATGAAGTCATTTCTGTTTTCTTCAGCAGTTACTGCTTTAAAATTGCATTCTTTACTCAGTATCTTAACGGACTGTAAATACTGATCTATCGACTCACCATTTTCTTGTTTCCTCGTAGCAAGAATATGTCTAGCATATATTTCATTCACAGGTTTGCTATACGCATTTTCTAGTGTTTTGATAGCATCTTCGTAGGTCGTACATTCACAGATGAGTTCGAAAACAGTTGGAGATATGTAGTTGATAAGAAGTTTGAGTTTGTCATGATTTTCCGACTTTGTACTCTCCAGAAAATTTTTGAAAGTCGTATACCAGTGTTTCCATTCCTTGGAAGCGTTAGTGTTATTGGCATTCACGTCGAATTTCTCGGGACGTAAAAACTTATCCATTTGTAATCCTTCAGTAGTTTTTGTGGATTAAATTGTAATATAAAAAAAACCTTCGACTTTTAGGCTTTAATCCACAAAACATACACATAAGTATCAACTTGACAGTATGTATAAATGTGACAATGTGACAATCCAGAAACAATAGTAAGGGCGAATATTATACACAATACGAGAATTTAAATAGTAAGGGAGACTCATATCAATTATATGACAACTATTGTCTTCTAAAACATAAACAAATATAGTAGTTTCCTTTACATTAAAGAAATTAAGTAGGTTTTAACAATTGCGTGTACCAAAATATATCAATTTTGACAACGTTGTAATTGGAAAAATAACCATAAGCATAAAAACCTTACGGTATTTCTCCGTAAATAACGACGTCCGTTATCGTTATTAAAGTTAAGGGCTCCAAGTTTTCATACTGCGCATTCTCAGAATAACGATAACCATACTTCCGTGACAAAATAAAGGGCTTAAAAACTCTCTATATTAACACAAATCAATGATATATTTGAAAAAAAGTAACAGTAATAAAACCTCACTTCCTCAGGCTTCATCTACATAGGTACGTGATCACGGGGACATCCGTTAAACGTATACGTGAATTTTACGCCATCCAAATAGAGCATCCGTTGTCACGTACCCGTGACTGCCATCACCAATATTATAATTTCCTTTTACTGTTGTTTGGTTTTGTGGTCTATTTTTTTAATGTTTTGAACTTTTGATTTTCCGTATTTTATCAATATTTCTATGTAAATTGTTTATTTTCTGTCAGAATCTAGTTTTTTTTTAAGAATGACTAGTAATAAGTATATTTTACTCCTTGGAGCTATGTCCAAGGGGATTAAAAGAAAACGGTGTGGCAACGATCAAGTCAAAGCCATAATATCCACATTTGAACTGCTTTTGTTCAGCCGACATCGTAAAACACAAACTAAAATCGTTCCAAACCCCAAAGACAAAACCGCCAAAATAAATTTAAAAAATGTAAACAAAACGGACAGAAAACACGTACTGAAGATGAAATTATCTAACTTCTCTCCGTGATGACCTTCACGGACGTACGTGAATCATCCAGCACTCTGAGTACTCACTACTTTGTTTCTATCACCTTTTTACTGGCAACCTAAAACGGTATTCTTGAGTTCGACTTCGAGAGAAGGAAGCAAATTGGTAGAATGTATAAGCCAGGTTGCCAAATGATTAAACGAATCAGAATAAAGAATTTTTGACAATTGAGCCTACTATCAGTCGTCAGTAGCAATTATTATTTGTGGTTTGTGCCTTGTGGTATTCGCTTTCATTCTCGTCTCAAATTTAACTTAGTTTTGAAAATTAAAAAGTCGCTAACTGTCTCAGCTCATGGTGTAGCATAGAGTAAATAAAAACAAAAACTTAATTTGTCAATGTTCTGTTGATAATAATAGCATTGTCTAAGAAAGACAATGATAATAGTGAATACACAATACTCAAAACAAAATCCAAAATCTACCCTATCTGTTTACTCCACGTCAGGCTGCCTTATTCTCAAACATCAAATACAAACGACATTTTTGAGTATAAAATAAAAATCCCTAACACAGTTCTCTTAATACTTAGTCACAGCATATAGAACATGTGTTTATTAGGCTGTGACTTAGTCTGTTCACTCAAAAAGTAATAGAAGTAAGTTTTCTCTCGGGGAGGAACACTTCAGTAGAACCACGCACACTTTGTATCGATTGTTCTGTTCTATTGCCGTTAAGAATATAGGCCCGCGACCATTCATGACGGCAATAGAATAGAACAGCCCTCAGTGAGTACTCCCTACTTTGTTTCCATCGCCTTTCTACTGGCAACCTAAAACCGTATTCTTGAGTTCGACTTCGACAGAAGGATGCAAATTGGTAGAATGTTTAGACCAATCAGAATAAAGAATTTTTGACAATTGAGCGTACTATCAGCCGTCAGTAGCAATTGTTATTTGTGAATTTGTGGTTTGTGCCTTGTGGTATTCGTTTTCATTCTCGTATCAAATTTAACTTAGTTACGAAAATTAAAAAGTTGCCAATTGTCTCAGGTCATAGATACCTATTGTGTTGCATAGATGAAAAAAATACAAAAAGTTAATTTATTTATGTGGTGTTGATATTAGGTGCGTTCTTTTTGACTGAGATCTCAGTTAATCTCAGCTCACATCAGTAATGTGAGCGTTCTTTTTGTTTTACTCACTTTAAGTGAGCTGAGATTTTTCCTCCCCCTTCACCGATGCTGAATGTATTGTAAGGGGGTATCAGTTGGAATTGAGTCGGTAATAAAGTGGAGGGGATGAAGAAATATTCGATTTGCTTGGTTTATATGTAGTTTTAACCAAGGTTATCTAAGGTTTCAACCATTGACATATAAATAATAAACACACATAATCTATTTTTCTTTTGTTACAAATTATGGATACATTAATTAACATTATTAGATGCTGATACGATCTGTCGTATAATTTAAATCTATCGACAGATCGCGCGCTTCAATTGAGATGTCGTTCTTTTTGTTGCTTACTCACATCACTTTATCTCAGATCACCTTAACTGAAGTGATCTGAGATCTCAGTCAAAAAGAACGCACCTAAAATATATACACAATATTCAAAGCAAAATCCAAAATCCACAAAATACTCAAAGCAAAATCTGCACTATCTATTTACTCCACATCACGCTTCCTTATTCACAAACAGCAAATACAAACGACATTTTTGAGTACAAAATAAAAATACGTAGCACAGTTCTTATATTATTTTGTAGGTTCACTTAAAAATAGTAATAGAAGTAAAATTTCTCTCGGGCAGCAACACTTCTATCGTCTCATGATAGAACAGGATTTCAAGAATGACGTTTCAGCTTTGTCAGTAGAACCACGCCTACTTTCTATCGGTTGTTCTATTATATATATATATATATATATATATATATATATATATATATATATATATATATATATATATAAGAATAGGAATAAGGCCCTGACACTGCCAATATACAAGGCTCCATACTCCCCAACCAACACAGTTTATGTCAATATCGACATCGAACCCATCCCATCTCGGTTAATCGCACCATCGAGTCGGGCAGCGAAATTTCCAAAAACACCTTTCTCACACCGTGGGTCGCCAATATACGACCCCTCGGCAGAATTCCCAAGAGTAAGCTCCTATTTCCTCCATTAAGGTTACTAGCCACGGCCTACGACGACCTCCCTGACGAATACATTGACTACCTCGACAGGTCCCCTATTTCCATCCGATAACGATAAAATTCAATATTTCTCACACTATTCAGTCAATAAAATTCTACTCAACTACTTCCTCAACAAAGCCCAAAACCATATACAACATGTCTAACAAATTCCAAATTTTCTCACTTCCATGTATTAATTGTTCAACACTTTGGACTCACCCTATACTTTTATGCCGCCCCCATACCACCCACGTCGGTGTTGCAGGTTTTTGCGGTTTTCCTGTACACTGTGAATTTATTCACTAGCCAAATGGACCGACGATCGACGCACCCGCATTTTTGGATTTAAGATTATTTTTTACCGCCGACCACCTTAAATAGTCCCCGAACCACCGAATGGCACGTTACCGCAACTTTCTACAAATCTCAACAATTTACCATTTTCTATACACTTTTGAGAAATGTCTCCTATACACTTTTCTTCTGTACATTCTTAAAACCAATAAAAATCTTAAATTATCAATATTTCATTTTATTCCCCCTCAATATCGGAGACATTTCAAATACAGTTAACACCCATTTACATCAAATAACTTCAATAATTCCGACACCTAGCCAGGTCAACTCATAAATCTATGTATCGGTAACGATACATGGTTCGTCTTCAACACTTAAGCTCCAATCTCAGTCACCTTTTTTCACACAATTTCCACACACTTTTGAGCTTCGCTGCTTACAAACATCATCGCCCTACACACCCCAACACAAACAACCCTCCAATATTTTCTATCGATAAGCCCACTCAATTCCCTTAAAATTCCATACACCTTTAAAAATACATTTTCTAGACACTTCTTAAGAAATTTTTACTAGACACTTTTTTCACCCTAAACTCAGTTTCTTGGTCAGCGCACACACAACCATCCAACACACCCCCATCTCAGCCCTGAAGAGGAAACCAATCCTACACCAGGGCACCACAAGAAAAGTTCTACTTCACGCAAAACACTCCATCCAACAGGAATCTCGCACGAACTTCTCTCTCTCTCTCTCTAAGGCCCTGACCACACTACCACACATTCGCTTTGTCTCTCTCGTACTTAACGGTCTGTACTTTAATAGTAGTTATAAGATCTGCACTGCACAACATGTGAATACGGAACGCTCAGTCCAGTCTGTATATCTATGGTCTTTTGCATTTGTATCATAGATATTATAACCTAAGTTATAAGATCTATGATTTGTATTAACTAACCTCAAAATTAATTTTACTCTACTTTTATATGGAAATAATAAATGGATAATTGAAAGTGTTAGACTGAAGGCAAATAGTATAGAACTAAAATAGATTGTTTGGTTTTACATTGCAAGAATAACTTGTAATATACAATTGATTTGACCGATTCATCCACTGCCATTGAAAGTAGTTTTTGGTAAGGGTCATAGATATTATAACTTAAGTTAAGTTATAATATCTATGGTAAGGGTTTATGACAAATTTATCAATAATAATAAACAAATATGATGTATCCTTACATTGTTGGAGGCAAGACTAACCTGTAACACAATTGTGCTAAAGAAGTAAAATGTAATAAGGTAAATCTGGTATATATAATATATACTCAAATTCAAGGACTAAGAATTGTTGCCCCGGAATATAAGAAATTGAAAATAGAGACATTGACTAAATAAAGAGTTTAGCTGAAAATGAAATGGTTTTTATAACATAGGAGAACTGTGTTTACCTCGAACTGGAAATGGATCAAGATATTCAGACTAGTTTTAAGGAGGAAAAAATATACAATATTTGGAACGCTAATGTGAAGAATGACTTTGACAAAAAACCAATTCCAAATGTACATATTGACTTCATTCAAAACATGCAGAATATTAAACAAGAAGAAAATACAGATATAAATATTGATTTAATTGAAGAATGTAATGCTCAGGTCAAAAGAGAATGTATTATTTCTAAGGATCAGTACCAATGCAATGAAAACAAATTGAATTATTCATTTATTAAATATAGGAGGCGAATTAAATTGAGTGGTGAGTAATATTTAATAGTCTCAAATGAAATTATGCTTTAAAAGAATCATAAAATATGAATTATTGCCACTATCCAACTTTCACTTTTCCATATGTATGTTACTACTCTGGGGTTTCCATTATTTCCAAACATTTCTTTATTTCTGTACATATTCAGTGTCCAGGTTACTGTAAGTCAATATATTGAATTCCCCATTATTTTGTAATATACTTGAAATATGGAGGGTGGATTTTTCGTTTGGCAACGGGGATAACTCCGTTATGGGAATTATCCAAATAGTTATTAAAATAAATTGTAGGATATGACATGCTCCTTACCTGGAAGATATGTCGATATGGTCAAAGTGGCTTATAGCTGTGTGACAAACCAAACATACGTGTTTTTAAATGCGTTCTTACAACATGCAGTTTTACCAAATTGAATAGGCTGTGTTAGAACATTACTGTGACAACTTAAAAAATCTCGATTTTATGTTTTCGTAACCATTATAATCTAAAATGAATACTCTTTCTGCTGCTATACTCAGATATATTGAATTCCAAAATTTAAACGCAGTACGAGGTATATCTTACTATTGAACTGAGGCATTTTTAAATAGTTTTGAGGTTAATAGTAAGACATGATGTTAACATGTCTTTTTCTTTCATCTAACATGACTTTCATTTAAAAACCTTTTTGTTGGTGCAATAGTAAGATATTTTAAGTTGTCCGACTTTTTCCCTGGAAATGAATTACTCTTTTTAAGACATCTCTGCTTTTTAACTTGTCCTAGTATTGCTCTGTTAAAGAAGTCTTAGTATTTTACTAAAAATAAAGTTTGTGTTTTAAATGAAACTCGATGTTTCTAGCTAACTCCACAATATAATGAAAAATGTTGAAAATTCTAAAAAATTGACAATTGTTTCAATAACTGAATATCATCGTCAGAATGACAGAAGTTACATTTCATTTGATGCCTACCTGATGTTTAGTAGTTATTATTGGCTAGACCAATAAGTGACCTACCTTGTGATTGACTTAATATATGTTAATAGATAAAAGAAGATGTGATATTACAAATATTGAAACTTAGATATTATTATCTCTATGGTGATATCCTGGATATCATTTTTCCAATTAAGATCAGTATAACTGTGCAATGATACAGAAAACCAGGAAAACTCTATCTGCTGATCTTTACAATTATCACTTAAGAAGACAGTTTAATAGTGAAGAACTCCCTAGATTTATCTGTTTATTGACGACTTCATATTGTGGGTTTCTTAAGTGTCTTCTAATTTCCAACTCTTCAAGGAAATCCAGTTCTTGTTTCTTATCAATAAAAATAAAATATTTATTCTAATAATGACCATTTGTGGCATGAAGGGGAAGCGCGTAGAGGTAGTAATGAAATTTCTACTTGTGTTTATAATCATCTCATTAACAACTGTAATTGAAGAAATATTATATTTTATTCTGACAACTGTGGGGGTGAAAATAAAAACAGATTTATGGCAATTAAGTATCATTATGCTGTAAAAAACGTGAACTCAATAACGCACAAGTTTCTTATAATGGGTCACTTTCAAAACGAGGGAGAGTCTATGCATTCTTGCATAGAGTCTTCGAAAAAAGAGCTCTGTTAAGCATACTGTTGTATATTCCACAGCAACTGGAAGTGGTTGTTAAGCTGGCCAAAAAAAAACAAAACAGGACAGCCTTACTGGGTAAATAACGTAAAGCATACTGATATATTAGATTGGATTAGAAGATTAGATTAGCAATACTTACTTTTGGGAATTTTAAAAAAAATACATGCGGTCAAAAAGTGCTGTGGAGGAATATAAAAATACTGCGTATCACTAAAGATGATCCACGATTTATTATAAAGATACCGATAGTACAGATATATTTCAAACAATTAAAGTTACTCAAAAAAGTACCCCAAACGAGAGACCTACCGCAGCATATATCGAAAGGCCTAAAATTTCATTTAAGTAAAAAGATGATCTTTTAAGCTTGCTGAAACACGTTCCGCCAGAACATCACGATTTTTGTAACACCTTGAATGCATTTAAAAAAGGTCAACATGTTCAGCGTGACGATAGCGAATAAATTAGTATTTTTATATAGTTTTGCATTTTGAAAATAAATTTTCATCTATAGTTGTTTTTATTCATTTGATACTAAGACAAGCTATGGTTTTAAAAATGACGAACACAAAACAATAGTGAATTTTATTAAACATTGAAAAAAGGGTTCAATAATTTCATAAAATACATAGAGCAATACAAAGACTTGTTTTTCAAAAATAGGTATAACTTTTATAAAATAAATTATTAGGCAATGCAATACAACTTGAAGCAAAAACAAAGACAACTTCTAAGAATGGGTTTTTTCTGAGTGCAATACATGGACCTCTTACTTATTTTTTTTGAAAAAGTTGATATATTTAAACAAAAATAATATTTACAGTAAGATTTTATATCTAAATGTCAACAAACTGGATAAGACAACTTTGAGAAATTAAATAAACAAAAGAGTAATTTACAACTGTGACATAAAACGTCGATTTTCTCAAAACAGCATTTTTTAAGTTGTCCTAGTATTGTTTTAACCTCAGATTAACAAATAAAATAGATATGTTTGTTTTGACCTTTTCTTGCCCCAAATATTGAGTCACATTCTAACCTCACTTGCGGACACTTTCACTGCTTTGCCATATTTACAAAGTCTCTTTAGTTGCAGGAAAAATGAAATTCGAAGTTTAATTGAAAATGTGTTAAAAAGTTATGCAAATAAAAAAAGTCATACTAATTTGTGCATTTGAATCGCTATTTTTAAAATTAATTAATAATACTTGAATTTTATTTAATAAAGGCATATTCTTATATAAATTTTAAACAAGTATTTGTTGTATCCTTAGATACCTTTATGGTTATAACTAAAAGTGGCAACATTGCTCAAAATTTCAGTACCTGTTTAATGTGTCCATAGTAATCTATTCAGTAGTTTGTGACGCGCTTTCCCTGCCGTTTGCTTCCTCCTGCACCTCTCACACAGGTTCTTAGTGACTGACTCGTCACTTTGGACACCCTCGATGCAAAGCTCTTTTGCAAACAAATGCTCGGGCGCCAGATTATTTTACGTGGTTTACTCCACGGCCCCTTGACTCTCGGCGTCAAGAGTTCCAGGTAGCCTCAGATGGAGGTTACGGAAAATTCCAGGGGTCTCGTTGAATTTAACACACCTACAAAACCTATAAACCTTAGATGGTGATGATACGGGATATTAAGAAAACACTGATCGTATTTATTGGTATATTACAAGACCTATTTAAAATATATACATATAAAATAACATTCAACAATTTCTGATCAAGTGGAACCGAATCAATTCAATATATCAACGGTAAGCAAATATGTTCAAGCCTTATGTTATTATGCACCATGTGAAATTTGCCGGTATTAAGGAATGTGAGCAATGACACCATAAAACAGGTGTAAACAAGCAAATGCAATTTGTTAATAACAGCGGAAGCAGTATAAGCAGTTTTGAAATTATGCGGTAAGCAGCAGTAAAACAATAATTACCTATCACGGTAGTCCACAGAATAAAACTATCTTCGCGGTAGGGATAGTCAATCGGGATAGGTGGAAAAATGTGACCAGACCAGTTTATAACAAAAAGAAACTAAAGAATTTAAACTAGATTATCAATCAATCAGTGGCAACAGCCTCGTACTTGATTGAGAATCTAATTTTTATAGGGGAATTGACACTTTAAATTTTCAAACCAATTTAAACTAGATTATCAATCAATCAGTGGCAACAGCCTCGTACTCGATTGAGAATCTAATTTTTTTTATATAGGAGAATTGACACTTTAAATTTTCGGTTAAAATTATTCTGAAATATTGGTCGGAGGATAGGACAGCGGTTACCCAAATATTTAAACTAGATTATCAATCAATCAGTGGCAACAGCCTCGTACTTGATTAAGAATCTAATTTTTTATAGGGGAAAAGCAAAATAAGACTGTGTCTTAGAATGCAAATAAAAATCTAATATGTATTTGGGTAGTTTGAAACAGGACACTAGGTATAACAATCTGTATCGCAAAATTAAAATCAAAATGCTACTTCAATGTATTGACGGCTCAGACCTGAATTCCAAAGAAACAATATACAAAACGTGGTGATAAAAACTGTAAATAACTTTGGTTTTTTATCGTTTCAAAAAAAAATACCGGCTTATCAGTCTTATCAAAATACGGAATAATATTCTTAAATAACGGAAAAGTAAAATCAAAATGATATTTCAATCAGACCCTAATTCCAGAGAAACAAGAACTCAGAGTAATACTACAAATAGAGTCCGCAAGTCATTAATAAAACTATCCAAAAAGACGGCTATCATTCTATCGCCAGAGATATGTTTCTATGAATGACTTTCAAGGAGTGGGAAGAGACTGTCGGACTAGTCGGACCATGTGCTTCACGGCATCAGCTTATGTCCATAGGCGTAGTAAAGAAAGAAATTATATTATCTAAATGTTCTATTACAAAAAATTTTGTTTTACTTTATTTGGCGATATAATTAGAAATTTGGAAACTTTAAAAAAAATAATTGAACTTTTAATAAGGTTTGTTTTTTTAAGGAAATTGTAATATATGGGATAATAATCTTTAAAATAAAACAATAAATTCGTTTAATAAAAAACTGGTTATAATTTGTTGTAGATAATTTTAATACAATTAATTATATGCATATATACGTACATATTTTTGGCGTTCGTATAGTGGTAATAACAAATAATAAGGACCTATTCCTAACGTTTGGCAAAGCCGAATACAGTTGAATAGGGGTTAAGAAAAAAACATATATTTTTAGTACTCACTAACAACGAAATGTCTTCAGTATGCGGAAGCAAAATCTAAAAAAAATCAACACATGAACTACTTATATTTAATTTCCTACATATTGATTACTTAATTGATGTAATAAAATCACTCATTCCTAAATAGTATTGTTTTTGTATTTATACTTCTCGACCTAGGAGCTGAAGATGATTCTAATTTTTTGTTAATTCGTAATGTATTCTAATTTTAAAATAATGTTTTAATATTAATTTAATTAATGGCATTGCATGACCATTTAGAGCATCGTCATCAAAAAGGTGATCTCCAAAGGCATTAAGAACATCTGGTTGTATGTTCTTTAATTTGTTTATCACTAATATGTCCAAAATATTTTTAAATTTTTTATCGAATATATTATTGGTTTTTGAAAACAGTCTAAAAAACTTTTCTGCTAATTTACATGTACTTTTTGTAAAATTAGAGGCTTCTACCAATTTTCCATAAATGTACCCTACAATATCTTCCACATATAATGTAAGATCCCAAGCTGAAGGATTATTATTGAAACCCCCCTTACTTCTAATTGCCCCAAAAAACAGCTATAAATGATCTTGTGACAGCCGATAAGTGGTAATATATTTTATATTTTTATTATGAATGACATGAAAATCGTACAAATCTTTTAAACTTTGAATACAAATTAGAAATCCAAGAAATTCAGTTTTCCTGGCTGATTTCATGTAACGTGAATTTCGTTCACCACTCATAATATTTCTCGTCGATGAAAGAGTAACGTAAATTTCGTTTACCCCTCGTAACATCGAATAATACTTCTGGTCGACGCTTGCCGAGTTTTAAAGTTTTCGGAAGAGTTCGTTTCATTTGGATATTTAAACCAATGCGCGTGGGCATTCATCTAGTTATTGTCAAGTTCAACATTTTATCGTATCGAAGTGCATTTCTTTGAAATGGTAAGTTTTCGCTTAAAATGTATAATATTTCTCCGCTAATTCTTTATCACATGGTACTTATTAGTTTCAAATTAATTTTTCTTTAAAACATTCAGTACTAGAGATATTATGTCGATTTCGTTTTTGTTATATATATTTTGTTCTGGTTTTTTTTTTATACCAATGGAATTCTACGTTGAAGGGCATTGAAGCAAAATTAAGTGAATTCGTAACTTTCTCACGATTTTTTATTATGCTTTATATCTAAAATCTCGATTAAAATATTGATACAGGAAACATGAACCACGTTGTTTGATATTATTTCATAATTTTTGTACACATGTTACTTGTACCTACGGCAATTTCAATCTCCAGATATCCTGCATTTTACTGAATTCAAGAACTATATCTGATTCAAGTGTATTTTCTTGCACTTTTCCTTACCGGCATAAACTTTTCCTTACCGGCATAAACTTTGCCTTACCAGCCTAAACTTTCCGTACCGGCCTAAAGACATTTTACGAGACTAAGCCTTCAAAGCGACAGAAGCAATTTTTTCCTCATGAATTCTACCTACTGGGACCACAGCTCTATGCAGAACCGAAGGGATTGAACGTAGTACAGCCAGATGATTGGTTCCAGATCTATTTTTCAAGTCGTCCAGATCATTGGAAAGAAAAAAAACCAAGGAAAGTACTAACGTCCATAATCTTTGACAACTTAGATTATTTCCAACAAATGTTCAGATAATATCAACTTAATAGTTTGTACTAATGTAAATTATAACTTTGCAAAATATTTAATTCTCAGCTAAACTTTAGTTTCCTTCAGAATCTGAAATTTTTTATTTTTTTTTTATATTTTAAATTACTTTCAATTCTAGTTTGTTTTTATAAACTCATAAATTAAATTGTAAAATTTGATAACATTTTCTTTCTTAAAATTTTCATTCAAATTATAATTTTTTTATAAATAAAACCATTTGTAAATAAATTTTCAATTTTCATGTTACTCAATAAAACTACTTGTAAAATTTAAACAACTTTGTTCATATTTTTTTTATATAACCTTCCAACTTCTTGCGTTGCTGACTGAGATTAGTTGATGTTAGGTAACTTATAGACTAGTAGAACTCAGGGTGGCGCCCACTCATCTTTCCGTCTCGTTACGTAAAAATAAGTAGGATTACCCGAGAACCGGTAAGACCTACTCCTTGGGTCTCTACTAGTATATAACCCACGACTGAGTATCTCTCCGACGAGGTGGCCGTAGCATTCAAAACAGATACATTTTTAAGTTATAGTTATAGTTTTTTTATTTCATCGGGAAATTGAAAAAAGTGGCTTTCAGTTGCATTTGATAACGGCTTTTTATACATATATGTGACTAATCTTGCTTTTCACCACTGCCATTCTCTAAAATTTTCATCGATGCCAGGCAATTGCGGACCAATTTTATCATGTGGCATGGATCATAAAATATATAAACTGCTTCATTTGTGATTGGATGCTCAAAACTTGTTTGTAATTTTGTGACATCACTGAAATCTGCCCCAAGCTTTTCTGCCATGCTGACATTTGATGCAGCGCCATAAAAAGTTAATGAGGTTATGCGAATACCAGATTAATGAATGAATTCCAAACATTTATTTACTAAATTCACCTTTTCATTTGCTGTTATTCCATTAATTAAAAAATATCCCACTGGCAATTTCCAATTACCATTAAGGCAAACAAGTAAAAAAACGAATGCCTCTCTTGCTGGAGGTAGCTCATCCGAGTCCATCTGCGTTCCCACATCTACATACTCTGTAAATCGACTGCCATCCCATTCTATTCGTTTCCTGATTGCCATCTCATCCATAACAAGATTGCACAATAGTATTTTATTAGTCTCCGCGCATTTTATCTTTAGGGCTTCTAATGCTTCTTTTGTGAAACCTGGTTTCCCATCAATGGAGTAGTATAGTACTACAAAAATGTATTATAATTTATTATCTTTATATCGCAACTAATAAGTTTAACTAAATAACTTGAAAATTATTATTTGGTGTGAAAATAAATAATACAGATTAAGTAAAGTCGTGATGTTTTTATAAAAAGGAAATCATTAGCACATAGTAGTTTTATGTTAAAATTTAAAATTGTTACTGAGTAATAAAATAAATATAAAATTAAATTTAAATAGAAAAGCAACGCCACTGGCATAGCACTATTTACTTACAGGTGAAAAGAGAGGTTAGGAAAATTCCGACTACTTTTTTTGCAAATTTGGCAGTGACGAACCATGATTTTCACAAAAAAATATTGTTTTGTATAATGTCTGTACGCACACACACAAAAAACCACATAAATATCACTTGAAAAGACGAACACACGAGTTTCAATAAACTAGGAACGTCAAAAATTCGTAGTAAAATTGATAGTAAAATAGTTCTCGGAGTTGCCATATTTCACATAGACAAAACTATTAACAGATATTTGTTTCGTTTAAACTTCAAACGTTTCAAACAAAAACATATTTTTATTACATAAACTACTTAGGAAAATTATTTTAAAGTCGTTTTCATGTAATTTATTGAAAGACCTTTCTATATTGCGCGTTTCTATCGTGTCCTAAAATTCATTTGTCGCAATACAAAGGAAAAGTAAGAAATTTGGCAAATGGTCGGCAAGTTACCTTAGAATGTGATGTAATGTTGGGTTCACTTTTAAATGTAAACATATGCATATTTTTGATGTATTAATCTGAGATACAGAACGCGATAATAAAAACTGTAAATAAGGTTGTTTTTTTATCGCCTCAAAAAAAACTATCGGCTGCCGGCTTTATCAAAATACGGAATTATATTCTTAATAACCAAACTACTAAATTGTTTGTTGAAATCAAATATAAAACTTTGAAACTCGTGTGAAATGTTTTATTCGGTTAACAAAATAAATTTCCACTTACTCGGAAAATACTGGACGGTCGGACACTTCCCACTATCGATTTACGGTCAAATTCTAACTCACTTATAGTATGTACAAAAAGTACGAGGAGTAATAAACCCTAATTAAGTACGCAAAACCTTTACAGGGAGCACCATGAAATGTTTGATAAATCTCTTACTTTAAATTACATTTCTTCCGTAAATCTAAAAACCAGGTAGATCGACCCCGTATTTGTTTCAGTTGTAGCAAAGTTTAGGGTTTATTCATTGTTAAAGGATTAGCAGATAAGCAATAACGCAATGCAGTGGTGTGTATTTTGGGAAAAAATACGTTTTAAATTATAATATAATAAAAAATGAAAAGAAATAATTATTGGAATACATTTATTACTTACATTTTATTCTATATCCGACTCGGAAGAGGAAGAATCGTTGTTGACATTAATAATAATAGGGTCGATTAAATCATCACAAATATTGTCAATTTTCCACATATTTGCCTCTACTTTGATAACATGCTCGATACAGTTTGTCCAATTTTCCTTACTCACATGACTTACAGCACTCAAACAATTTCACAACATCGTTTATTTTAAAAGTAGTATTTTTTTTCCAACTTCCCCCTTTACCTGAGCCCATATTAATTCTATGGGATTAAGTTCACAATGATAAGGGGGAAGTCGAAGAACTGATATACCACGAGAAGAAGCCATTTCTTCTACAATGTAGGTTTTGTATTTATTCTTGTTCATTTTTGCAATTCTGTAAAGTTCTTTCCTTAGTGGATCTTTTGGAAACTTAATATTTTTCGAAATAAGCCACTCCAAAAGCTCTGCTTTACGCCAACGACTTGTGGGCAATGCTTCTCGTAACCGTGAATGGTAACTTGCGTTGTCCATAACAATAACAGCCCCTTTTGGAATCAGATCCAACATTTGTGAACAAACCATTCCTCGAGGACATCCCCATTCATATCTTCGTGATAGTCCCCCGTGCGTTTTGAAATAAAAGTTAATAATCCACCATCAACAAAACCTTCAGAACTTCCAACATGGACAATGATAAGTCTTTTTCATTTTCCAGATGGTGGCTGCAAACCTTCCACGAATGCCTGCCTTCCGCTTTTAATGTTTTCATCTTGCCAAGATTTGGAAACTGTATATCCAGCATTTATCCATGTTTCGTCTAAGTAGAAGATTTTCAAATTTTGTTCTCTGGCATGTCGAATGCTTCTTAAATAGTCTCTTCTCCAAAAAACTATTTCCGGTTTATCTATCAAGAGAGATTTTCTATTATGTTTTGTATATCTGAAACCCACATCTTTCAAAAGTTTGCATAATGTCATTCTGGAGAATTTTGGATAGTCCGTATCTTCTTGCACTGATGTCATAATTTTGTCAAGTGTTGGAATTTCCTTTCGTAAGTAAAATCCATGGACTTTACGCCTTAGTCTTTGTTTTAATGACTCATCGATCTCAATTGGTTTTCGGCCTGAAGGAGTTTTAGGGGGTTGAAGAGTTCCATTCTTGCTTTCTTTTAGTAATCTATAAATTGTTGATTTAGCAACACACAACATAGCAGCCGTTAATTCCACAATATCATCAACACTTGGATCCTTGTTTTTCAATGATATATAACAATTCAATATCAGAGTTTTTTCATTTAAAGATAATGGACCTGTTTTTGGTCGTTTAGATGGTCCTTGGCTTATCGACATTGTTTGGTACTTGCACAATTAACATTCAACAAATGTTTTAAATATATTCCAACTGTTTACAATATTATGACAACCATACAACTTTACTCAAAGAACTAATACTAAGTACTGATTTAATGTACCAACTTTCTTTTAAAATAATATTCCCGATAATGTTTCTAAGAAAACTGGGTTGTTTGGAAAATCCCTCTCAATAATCGAATAATCTGTAAATAGGTGTAATCGTATTAAGCCGATTACAGTAGGCCACTTGCCATTTAAAATTTCTGAGAAAAATTCCCCAAACACTACATATAGGAGTAATACAAATAAAAAATATTATGAATAAACGGGCACTCTGCCACAAAATAAAATTTTACCTGACTTGTATCAATTTGAGGATTACTGAAATGTTCGAACTGTGCCGCAACCATTTAGTTTAATCCTATTAGAGTCATTAGGGTTTATAATAGATAAAATCGGAGGCCCATAGAATGATGTATATTTCTGAAAGGTTTCAAAGATTTCTTGAATTAAATATTTTGAAGAAATCTTGATTGTTTTGATCGATATTTAGGGGATTAGGGGAAGGATGTTGATACACTTACACTATTGCCTAAAAATCAGGAAGAAGTATTTAATAGTGTTCGCGAATTTTACCAAATGTTTACCATTCATGGTTTTAAAAACGGATATTACGTACCTCTTGTTTTTTGTTTGCTGCCGGACAAATCAAGTCAAACATATTCAAATTTGTTTTTAATTTTAAGACAAAAATGTAAAGAAATAGGCTTAAATTTTCAACCTAAAGAAGTCGTAGTAGATTTTGAACTAAGCATTCATAACGCTATATATGAATGTTTTGGCAGAGATCAAATTCTTTTTGATTGTAAATTTCATCTCTGTCAAGCTTGGTTTCGTAAGATTCAGGAGTTTCATTTGGTACAAGAGTACAGACAGAAAGGTTCTGTAATTGGCGAATACTTAAAAGTACATTTCGGTATTATGTATCTTAGTCCTGAGGAAGTTGTAGAATTTTTTTATAATGAACTACATTTTTGCTTCCGAATGACGAAAGAGTTATAGAATTCCGAAATTATGTCAATAAAACATATATAACGCAAAATTCGATATTTCCACCACTTATTTGGACAAATAATGCATCCTTTTTTAAGAGAACAACGAATTCTTGTGAGAGTTTTCATTCGCATTTCGGTGCTTCTTTTTACAAAGCACATCCAAACATTGTTCAATTTACTAGTGTGTTATTGGATTTACAAACGGAGGTATACGCGAAAATTCGTTCGGCAAACCAAAGCCAGAAAAAAACCAAAAAAACTATTAATGTTAAAATTAATTTCATTAATGATCATTTGGATCAATATAGGAAAAAGGTTATTTCTCGCTTTATGTTTGTGAAAACAGTTGCATGTAAAAATCTTCCACACGTTTAATTTTTTGTTTTTTTTATATGTTTATGTATATTGAATATATTTTATTGTAATGTAGATGTAATGTAGATGTAATTTTTTAGAAGTGGCAAATATACGTTGAAAATATATGTATGTTATTAATATTTTCTTATATTGAATTTGAGTACCTAAAGTTCTAGGTAAATTGTTAAATCGGATTAGGCTATTAGACCCCTACTGGTTTGGTAGTTAATCTCCAAAATTTTAAACACTGGCAGAGTTCGAACAACCCGTAATGATTACCTGCATTTTGTGGCAGAGTTCGGTACTCCGGAATAAACTGTGTTGCCTTTCTTTATCAAACTTACTAAAATTTATGTACCTCTATCACTTTTTTTTATTAAAATTAGTACATCCCGTTACCTCTGACCTAAATCGTATATTCTTTAGCATAGCTGCAACTCATTCGTTCAATACAAAATGTACCTTACGGTATACCCTCTTAAAATATATTTTGGTACGTCTATGAAATCTACTTAAATGAATGATTTATTACTCCTTGTCCTTTCTATATAGACTATAATATCAATCACTGAATAATAACTTTTGCCAATAACTGAACAATAATTTTAATGTCTTTTGAACGCTCGGTTTTCGCATTTATATTTTACTTCCTACCTAAATTTTGGCGATAAGAGTGGTGAGGGAAATCGATTTAATTACAACAAGAAATATTTCTACTTGTACGGAACGACTCCGGTTTTAATTAAAATAGTTTATATACCGGGCGTCCTCGATAATTTAAATTTTGAAAAACGGAATTAAATACTTTTTATATATTTCCTTAAATGATAAATCACGGCTTTTGAGTTACTAATGGAATAAATATTTAAATTAATATTACGGGCTTGAAACGGTACCAGAAAATAGAGTTGGAAAGTAAGTAACGAGTTATATTCACTTATTGAACTTAAAATACCATCGGAACAAAATCATATAATGCTTCAAAAAAAATAACTTTACAAGTTTTGTTCTTGCTTAATTACCATATAAAGAGAGATGCAAATATCGTCAGACTGTGATCGACGATAATTTCGAATAGGTCGTAGTATTGTAGTAAATAATGTCAAACGTGGTTTGTTTATACGAGCGCCATTACGACTAGAGAGTAAACATTTAGTTCTTTCGTTTTGATGTGTTTTCAAAACTAGTGATAAAATAAAATTTTAAGTTAATTAATTTAATGTTTTTGGATTATCATGGTTCGTCGGTGCCAAGTTTGTCAGAAAAACAGCCGAAATTAGCAATGCCATGTATCTACAATACCATCCCCATGTAATTCATTCATTATTTCACTACTGGCGGTTAGAATTGTTGGCCGCAAAAATAAACGTGTTTATGAATGAATAGCCCTCTCTATGTTTATTATTACTCTAAGAATATAATTAAACTTTGTTAAAAAAGCATGGAAAGCCTTACCTTTGCAACCTTTATGAATAAATCCTTTAAACTACACACTAATTTTCTAGTTCTAGCAATGATGAACGTTATTTGCAACAAATTTGAAAAAAAACGTGATAACGAAAAAACTCTTATGGCAATTTTGCACCTGTTATCGATTTATGTGGAAAGGCTCATAGGCTCCGCCCGTTCATTTTTTATCACCTCGAATAGATCAGCTTGTTTGTAATATTTTATCGCATGATTTAAGTCAATGTCTTGTTGAATATTACGATTTCTATATTATTTGGGACAATATAAAACAACTGTAGATATAATACATGAACATTTTTTTTGACTATTAAAAGTAAATAAAATCAAATTTCAGCACTTTGTTATTTGTTGATTATTAAAAAAAATCCCAACTGATAACTTTAGATGCAATTCAAATCATACAAAATGTGTTTATAAAATAAATACCTATTTTAACAAAAGATATAATTTAGGATTCAAATTTTCCTATTTATTTTTAATTTACAGAACCATCGTTGATAGGAAATTATATGAATAAACGTGATCAATTAAATGGCTTTATTGTCTGCCAGTTATGTGGAACCATATATGCGAAGCAAGAAGAATTTCGTCTTCACTTTTCATCAAAACATTTTTTAAAACAGAAGAAATTAAATAAAAGCGAATTGAAGAGGAAATATGTAGAAAAAAGGCAAGTTATCGATAATATTATGATGACTGATCTGATTAAAGAAGAAATTGAAATAGTCAACAACGAATTAAAACAAGAGGCAACGGATATCGAAAACTGCGCACAACACATCAACGTTATTAATGATACCCCAATTAAATGTAATATTTATTCAGAAACTTTAACGCGACAGAATAATTTAAATAATCACTTGCGTCAGCACACAGGAGAAAAATCTTTCAAATGTGAAATTTGTTCTAAATCTTTTTTACACAAAAGCAATTTAACTTCACACATGTGTTTTCACACAGGAAAAAAATTGTTTAAATGTCAAACTTGTTCAAAATCCTATCCCCGTAAATATTCATTGATTAACCACATGAGGCAGCACACAGGGGAAAAACCTTTTAGTTGTGACATCTGTTCGAAATCTTTTTCGGCTAAAGATAATTTACAAAAACATATGAGATGTCACTTAATTGAAACTCCACACAAATGCCACATTTGCTCAAAATTTTTTACAAGAAAATCTAGCCTAAATAATCATTTGCTTTGGCATAATGGAGTAAAGCCATTTAAATGTGACATTTGTTCGAAATCTTTTTTACACAAAACTAATTTAACTTCACATATGCGTCTTCACACAGGAGAAAATTTGTTTAAATGTGAAACTTGTTCAAAATCCTATGTCCATAAATATTTGTTAATCAACCACTTACGGCTGCACACAGGGGAAAAACCCTTTAAATGCGACATATGTTCCAAATCTTTTCCAGCTAAACAAAAATTACAGAAACATATGAGATGTCACATAATTGGAACTCCACACAAATGTGACCTTTGTTCAAAATCTTTTCCAGCTAAAGAAAATTTGCAAAAACATATGAGATGTCACACAGATAAAAGACAGTACAAATGTGACATTTGTTTAAAATCTTATAAAACTAAAGATAATTTACAAAAACACATACTAACCCACACATCTGAAAGGCCATATAAATGTGACATATGTTCAAAAACATTTTTGTTTAAAAGTAAATTGAAAGCACATATGCGTTTTCACACAGGAGAAAATTTTTTCAAATGTGAAACTTGTTCAAACTCCTATGCCTATAAATATTTGTTGATCAACCACATGAGGCAGCACACGGGGGGAAAGCCCTTTAAATGTGACATTTGTTCAAAATCTTTTTTGCAGAAAGCAAATTTAACTTTACACATCCGGCTTCACTCGGGAGAAAATTTGTTCCAATGTCATACTTGTTCAAAATCTTATGCCCGTAAATATATGTTGATCAACCACTTGCGGAAGCACACGGGAGAAAAACCCTTTAAATGCAATATCTGTTTAAAATATTTTCCAGCTAAACAAAATTTACAAAAGCATATGCAATGTCATGTAGTTGAAAAAGAACACAAATGTAACATTTGTTCAAAATCTTTCACAAGAAAATCTAGCTTAAATAGCCATTTGCTTTGGCATAATGGAGAAATGCCATTTAAATGTGAAATTTGCTCAAAATATTTTTTATGTCTAACCAAATTAGAATCACATATGCGTTTCCATACAGGAGAAAATTTGTTCAAATGTGAAACTTGTTCAAAATCCTATGCCCATAAATATTTGTTCATCAACCATTTGCGGAAGCACACTGGGGAAAAACCATTTAAATGTGAGATCTGTTTGAAATCTTTTCCAGCTAAAGATAATTTACAAAAACATATGCGATGTCATGTAGTTTAAAATACACACAAATGTGACATTTGTTTAAAATCTTTCACAAGAAAATTTAGCTTAAATAGTCATTTGCTTTGGAATAATGAAGAAAAGCCTTTTAAATCTGAAATTTGTTCAAAATCTTTTTTACGTGTAACCAAATTAAAATCACAAGCGTTTATGCACAGGAGAAAATTTGTTCACATGTGAAACTTGTTCAAAATCCTATGCCCATAAATATTTGTTCATCAACCATTTGCGGAAGCCCATAGGGCAAAAACTTTTTAAATGTGAGATTTGTTTGAAAGATTTTTCTCAGAAACGCTTTCTGAGTAGCCATTTGCGTTCTCAAACGAGTTAAAAATCTTTCAATAGTGAAGTTCATTTCGATTAAAAATCTTTTTGGATGGTGCGTTTATGCTGATGACATGACATATCTAACATACCTACGTTTCAAGCATTTTACACAGAAAGTACTTTAGCTACCGTGTTTTATTTGGAATTTCTTGAGCTTTTACATAATGAAAAACTTGAGTTTAAAAGTGTGTGTCATAGATCACAAAGAAACAATTCTGGTTGTTCATATACCCAAAACAAAGACCAACAAGCATTGTATATTTGTAGTCATTGAGTTAGTTTACACCGTGTGGACCAGTTTGGTGCGTGGACCAAATCGTGGGCTTATTTAGCTTAGAACACAAGTGTTTATACTGACTGTTTTGCTGGATTAAAATAGTCCAGGTTTAATGTCAGGGACCAAGATTGACATTTTTATATTAAAATGACATAACCTTAAATCTTTAGGAAATTCGATGGTAGACTTTGGTTTTATTTAAAAATGGATGCAAAAATAGTTGCAGTAGTAATAGAGTTCCTGAAAAAGAAAAAAAATATTCAAAGATTATAATTAGAGTCATCGAAGTCTCCATATTTAAGAAGCAATTTAGCTTACTTGCTTTTAACTAGCAGTAATTTCGTGGGATTGTTAGACAATCAAAGAATATGGATGAAACCTAGAAGTAGTGAAAATTGGACAATAATGTTAAATCAGTGAAGTACAAATCCACATCTGACCTATTTTTACTCTGTGCTTTTAGCAAACGGTCACTGGTCCACGAATACTAGTATGCCGTGTTTACACCGTCAAAAATTGAATTTGAACTACCCTAGATGAGATGGAACAAATTCGAGTACCAAATTTACTCCTTGGTTGTTTACACCGAAAGTAAAGTACACGTGACGTTTCATTTAAACCTCGGACTAAAAATTTGGTACGCCCGGTGTAAACGTACCTATTGAAGAATTTGAGGGAAAAGTGAAATCCATAGAACTATCTAATAAATATGTCTCTGCATCCTAAGCACAATGCCCACGATAGACATTTCCTAACCTACAGATTAGTTCGTTACACAATCCGTACCCTTACTACAAAATGAGCCATTGTGAGACTTCTTACAATATACTATTCCATAAACCAACCACCACCTATGATAAATTCGCTTTTTTTGAAACCGGTAACTAGAGAAGAAGTACTCAGTATAATAATGGACCTGAAAGTAAATAAATCACCCGGCATAGATCAATTGAAAGCTGAAACACTAAATGAAATTCGCGAACAAATAATTGATCCCCTAGTTTTCCTGATTAATAAAATATTCAGTACAGGTGTATGTCCTTCTGAATTCAAAATAGCGGTTGTGACGCCCATCCACAAAAAAGGGAAAACGTGTCTACTGTACAATTATAGACCTATGTCGGTCATATCATCAATGGCAAAAATATTTGAGAAATGCCTCAGGAAAAGGTTGCACGATTTTTTTAACAAACATTATATAATATCTGACCATCAATTCACGAGTTCAGAGAGGGCCGCTCCACAAATAATGCAATTTCAAAAATAGTGGGTGATATCTATAAATTTGTAGACTCTGGAAAGCCGGCGCTCTGTGTGTTCCTCTGCCTGGCCAAGGCCTTTGATACAGTTGATCATTCACAGCTGCTGGAGGAATTGGCTAAAGCGGGCATCCGAAGTATTGCGCTTGAACTTTTCCCCAGTTACCTAAAATATCGGAAACAGGTCGTCAAAATCAAGGACAAAATAAGTCACGAAAACACAATCAGCCACGGAATACCCCAGGCTACCGTTCTAGATCCTATATTATTCAACCTTTATATAAATAGCTTACTTACCATGCAAACAACCGGTGAAATTATAAGCTTCACTGATGATACAGCTGTCCTATATTCATCAGACTCTTGGCAGAACCTAAAAAATGTCGTTCAAAATGACTTCAAGAACATAGCGGACTGGTTTAATTCCAAATTATTAACCATAAATTTTGATAAAACACATTTCTTACCGTTCTCTAGCTACAAGAATGGACTACCCGAATTTGATAAATTACTGATATCTAATCAAATTGAAATTAATATAACTGATAAAATTAAGTACCTTGGTGTTATAATCGATTCGCACCTAAGGTGGCAACATCAAGTCTCTAACATATGCAAAATTATTAGATGTCTATTGCCAAAATTCAAATTTCTACGTACCATTATGAATTACACTCACCTGAGAACAATGTATTACTCATTAGTACAGTCACGGCTACAATATGGTATCTTGAGCTGGGGTGGAGTAACTTATAGTCATCTGAAACAACTGGACGTTCTACAAAAAAAAATTGAAAGTAATGACCTTCAAAAAATTTACTTACCCGTCAGATGAATTATTTGTAGAGACACGAGTTATGGATGTGAGACAGATGTATATGTATAATATAATACTATATCTATACAAAAACAGGAAAATACTTGATCAAGTTGACCACAATTATCCGACACGTAACAAACTGAAAGATAATCTCAAAATACCGCCAGCCAACAAAACCATAGGCCAGAAATATTATCTGTATTTCTCATCAAGAGTATTTAATGTATTGCATGATATATACAAAAAGTACCTGAAAACCATAAACTCAGATGACCTATTGAAAAAAATGTTTAAAACGTATGTATTGACCTCCCTAGAACCGACATCAGAAAACTTGTTGAGTGAAGTATCTTTGCCTGGAGTTTGGACTAAATAAAATGGGAATAAGGTTGATGGACTGGTACCTAATCCACAACGATTCACCTAGTAAATTCAGTGTTGCTGTTATTAATTTGAATGTTTGGGTGTCATGAACAGAATATTTCTTACTTTTTTCATCATTGCTTTCCTCCAAATCAATAGCTAATTGATTTTATTTCCTTCTGAACCATTGTTGACCACCATTATTTCCTATGTATTAGTGTATCGTTTTATGTATTATTGTATCTATCTTTATTGAATAAATATTATTACTATGTATGGCTACCGCATTTATTGTTATTACTAACACCACAGTTATATTGTTTTTATAACTATTCATATATATTATATTGTTGCTATTGAGCAGAAGATGTATAACAATGTATTCCACACTTAAACATGAATAGTTGTAAATAATAATGTGAAGGGGACCCATGGACGACCATTGGCTCTAATGGGCTTACTCTAAATGTTTGTTTACAAGTCTCACTAACCACTTGTAGGGTTTTCTTACTACATAAAGAAAATTGTTCTTTTTTGTGGACTGCATTTTTATTATATATTTTTTACAACTATGATTAACACGAATTTAGAGGAGATTACACTTTTTTCCTCTAACCTCAATCATCTTGAAACAAGAGAGAGATTAACTAAAATTTTGCGATGTTGCCAATTTGGCATGGTTGTTGGAGTGTATCCAACATGCTGGGGGCCAGAAGAAGGCAATTTTTCCCCTTTATTTTTTTTGGAAACATTGTTTATTCAAGGATTTTTCCTTGGAAATTACTAGATCTAGTAAAACCTATTTATTTTATTACTTAATATATAGTATTTAAATAGAAAAAATTAAATTATTTAAAAAATGTTTGATATTTTTATTTGCGTTTTTTGCAAAAAAAAGAACTGTGAATTATTGCGTATTTTTGCAATGGAAAAATATTTATATGCGATTACTTAAATTGCAATTCGAATATGGCATGTTTTTCATGCAAAGGCTTGTTTCATACAGAGTAGGTTTTTACAAAGTATTTTTTTTTACTTACAACTATCATTATTTCTAGGTGTGTATGTATTTTAGTTTTTACAAGGGAATATAACAGTAGAAGAACTTACATACATTTTTACACATAAGTTTTACAAGATCATTGTTTTGATTCACTGATCACAATTTTTTTTATCACCTCTTCACTAGAAGTCTTTTTTACATTAAGGTTAATATTTACATGAGTTTATATAAGTAATATTTACATTATTTTACTCGATGGGCAGAACAGCAATTTTTGTAATCGATCGTAAGTATGTGCCTGATTGTGTTCTTACCTCAACCACCCTTACCTTAGCATCTTTGCCGGGAATTACCTTTGTGATTCAGCCCATTGGCCATTTGAGAGGGGGTGCGTTATCTTCCTTTAAAATTACTAGCATACCCTCTCTCAAATTAGGTTCATTTTTGTGCCAATTAGGGTGATTTTGTAGCAACGTTAAATAGTCGTTTTGCCACCTTTTCCAAAATGACTGTTTAATTTTAAAACATATTTGCCAGAATTTTAGTCTATTGTCGGGGGTTTTGGTATGATTTAATTCTGGATATGAGGTTATAGGTTCTCCTATCAAGAAGTGACTTGGTGTGAGGTAACTCAAGTCTGTTATGTTATTATTTATTTGTGAAATTGGGCGTGAATTAAGTATTCCTTCAATTACAATTATTACGCTATTAAATTGTTCATAGGTTAAAGTTGAGTTTCCAATTACTCGCTTAAGATGATGCTTGGTGCTTTTAACTGCCGATTCCCAGAGCCCACCAAATATCAGAGAATAGCTGGGAATTAATTTGAATTCAATTCCCTCATTGGCTGAATAGTTAATAACAGAATCTTTGTGCTCCTTACAAGCTTGTAATTTATAGAGGTCAGTTAATTCATGATTGGCCCCTTTAAAGGTACTACCATTGTCGCAATATATTTTGGAGGCTTTTCCTCTCCTGAAAATGAAACGCTTTAGTGCTGCAAGAGATGTTTCTGTTGTCATATCAGAGACCTGTTCAAAATGTATGGCCTTCACCTTGAAACAGACAAATACTACTATATATGCCTTAGTGATAATGGATTTTCTAATGCGAGATTGCTTAATATTAAAATATCCACAATAGTCTATGCCTACATGTGTAAAGACTCTACCCGAGTTAACTCTGTCTTCAGGAAGAGACCCCATTAATTGAGTAGAAAATTTTGCCTTTAACCTAAAGCATATAGTACAGCAATAGATGTCCTTTTTTATTTCACTATTGCCACTTATTAACCAATATTCCATATTTAGGCTGCTAAGTATCTGTTTTTGACCAGCATGATTCAAGCTTAAATGTTCTCTTTTAATTATTAAGTTGGTTATATGAGAGTTTTTTGGCAGTATAATAGGGTGCCTTTGTTCATAAGCTATTTCTGAAGCATTATGAAGTCTACTCCCCACACGGAGAAGTCCCACTTTATCAACGAAGGGGTGCAAAGATTTTATATTGCTTTAAATTTAATAATTTGATTTTGTGACGGCGTTTTCCTCCCTAAGGCGTCGTCTGCGCGCTGCACTGCGCGTGGAACGCCTCGGAAACGTCACTTCTGACACCTTTGAAACCTTATAATTTCTCGGGCGCCAGATTTTTAACGTGGTTGTCTCCACGGCCTCTCGACTTCACTCGTCGAGAGTTCAAGGTAGCCTCAGATGGAGGTACGGTAAATTCCAGGGGTCTATTGTCGTCAAAATTCGGGAGGTTGCTAAATATATATAACAAATTTTTCTCGCTAGTCCTGAAATAAATACTATTATCCTGATCCACACTACGGAGAAGCTAAAATTCATGCCCCCAAACAACTACGCTACCATAAGGAAATACTAGTCTATAATAGGTCAATAAAACACAACACAGGTTTATTTCAGTTTTATTACAGTAATACTTTCTACCCAGCCGTTATATATACAAAATAAACAATACTCAAAAGCACATATGTATTATTAGCGACGAAGCAGGCAGGACATAAGCGAGAGTGGTTTGTAATTATAAAATACCGTTCATGCAAATAAAAGAAGCGGTAAAAAAAGCAAGCAAAACTATTTTAAGCTTGGTGGTCTTTTCATTCTAGTATTTGATAGACCCTTATGTAACGAACGGATCCGGCGTTACTAAAAGAAAACTATCAGGTCGGGAAAACAATACTAGAGATCGGCGCTCTAGACTTAAACTGTCAATAACTCACTAAAATTTTGAACAAAGTCGAGAAGGGTATCAAAGGACGGAACAAATCTCAAGAAAACCCACTAAAAGAAAATTCGGTGAAGGTAACGAAAACGGGGGGGGGGGGGGGGGGTAATTCTAGAATTAACACAGATTCTCCCTAAAATCGGAAAAGTTTTTAAAGAACGGCAATTCTAAATTTAAGAGATAAATCGGGAAAGGTATTGCAACTGGGAACTCAAGATTTAAAATATCCGGAAGCCCTAGCGTATATGTATGCCTGGCGCAAACGGATATTTCAATCAGGAATTTTTCCTTGCAAAATTGAAGAGAAATCTATTAAAGAACGGAACTAAGATTAACCAAAACCGTATTAAAAGAATAGGGCGAATATCAACCAAACGCACCAAAAGGAAACTCGGAAAAGTATTGCAACTGGGAACTCAAGATTTAAAATATCCGGGAGCCCTAGCGTATATGTATGCCTGGCGTAAACGGATATTTCAATCAGGAATTTTCCTTGCAAAATTGAAGAAAAATATACTAAAGAACGGAACTAATATTAAGAAACCTACGAAAAGGAGATCGGAAAAAGTATTGCAACTGGGAACTCAAGATTTAAAATATCCGGGAGCCCTAGCGTATATGTATGCCTGGCGCAAACGGATATTTCAATCAGGAATTTTCCTTGCAAAATTGAAGGAAATGTACTAAAGAACGGAACTAATATTAACCAAAGCCGTATTAAGAAGACTGGGGCGAATATTAGCCAAATCAGGAAACTCGGAAAAAGTATTGAATCAGATACGATATATAAATGATTTACCACACTCTAATGTACAAGATATTTCAACCTATTTTAAAATGAAAGTCAACTACGTAAATATTTAAATTGCTTATTGAAAAGACCACATATTTTCGGATTAATTATTTCTAAAGTTCTTACCTTTACAGCAATAAATTATCAAGAAAATTTCTTACAACGCGAAAAAAACTCAATAAGTAAATCGGCAAAAAAATATAAACAATTTACGGCGGACGATGCACAGTTTGCACTTCTGGTTCGGTCGGCAGGCACTTCGGTACTCTCTGTTCGATTTTTTAATCTAATTGCCTTCCTACCCTACGGTTCCCCTTCTCTCTCGATTACTTTGACCTGCGTGCTTCTACTCATATCTAACTCGTTGCAGTGGGGAGACCAGTACATTCAAATGTTGGGTTTTAAAATCGAAATAAATATTTTACCCAGAAAAAAAAATGATTTCTCCATCGCAACCGGGAAGGAAATAAAAATATCGGAATTTTGAATAACTATTAACCTGTTACAACAATTGGTTCTACCCCGAAACCAGGGGATAAAATAAAATAAAATGTTCACGGAGATTTACAATACTTTACACTAATTATAAGTCAATATACAAATGATTATTTATACTAGTCCACATAAACTTGAAAATGAAAATATTCTCGGCGCATAAACTATCAAATGATTTATAAATAAAGAAACGACTATGTGACGGGTGATACATAATATGAATTAAATATATACTATGAAATAATTTAAATTAAATATATACTCGGTGACATAAACTATCAAATGAAAATATAGTTGGCGGCATAAACTAAAAAAAATGTGTTGTATACAAAGGAACGAATATGTAACAGGTGATACTTAATAAAATGAATATATACTCGGCGACATAAACTATGAAATAGTTTGAATTAAATATATACTCGGTGACATGAACTATCAAATAAAAATATAACAAAGAAACGAATATGTAATGAGTGATACATAATGAAAATGAATATATACTCGGTGACATAAACTATGAAATAGTTTGAATTAAATATATACTCGGTGACATAAGCTATCAAATGAAAATATAACAAAGAAACGAATATGTAATGAGTAATACATAATGAAAATGAATATATACTCGGTGACATAAACTATCAAATAATTTAACTTAAATATATACTCGGTGACATGAACTATCAAATAATTTAAATTAAATATATACTCGGTGACATAAACTATCAAATGAAAATATACCCGGTGACACAAACTAACCTCTTGGTAACGAATACCTCGTTACAATTTCAATAGCTTTAATTCTTCAAAAAAGTATTTACTTTGTTCTGATAATAATTTTTAAAGCACTATCTAATTCTGAAGGAGTTAAATTGTCAAGTGATTTGTTTTCTTTGTTTTTAAGATTATTTATGAAACGAAACATATACGCAACAACTCTTTGCAATTTTATTAAACCAGAGAAGTTTCCAAAAAATAATTTCTCATTATTTGTACTGGTCAAAACTTGTCTTTCAATAACTTCTGGCATAGGACTGATAATTTCAGGGCTATTTACATTGTGAGAAAATTCTAACTTTTGAAGATGCTCTGGTCCATGAAACCAAGTTGTTTTTGTATGAAATTCGTGAGGATCAACACCTCGGCTAAGCATGTCTGCAGTATTTGATTTGGAAGTGCAATACGCCCAATGAAATTTCTTGCTTAATTCTTGAATTTTAACTATTCTGTTGGCGACATAAGTATTTAACACCTTTGCGTCTGATTTAATCCAGCAAAGAACAATATTCGAGTCAGTATATAGAAATGTTTCGTTAATTTTTGGACTTAACAATGTATAAAGCCGACTTGCTACATTTGCCAATAATAGAGCACCATTTAACTCTAAACGGGGTATTGTTATGTCTTTATTTATGGGTGTAATTCTTGACTTGGAACACAAAATGTTTGAATATACTTTATTTTCATAAATCGTTCTGGCATATAGGACATAACTATAAGCAATGGTAGATGCATCACTGTACCCTACCAATTCTAATTTTAGTGCACCGGAAAAATGCAGATGTCGCTCAATTTTTAATATGGGCATGCTATTTAGGCTACTTTGAAATTGGTCCCATAACTGCTTCAAGTCTTCGGGTACAATGTCATCCCAACCTAACTGTCTGGCCCATAACTTTTGCATAATGGCCTTTGCCTTTACTAGTAGAGGTCCCCCCACCCCCATAGGATCATAAAATTTGCAAATGTAGCTTAAAATTTGCCTTTTTGTTACACATGGGTTATTTTCATTTTTTGGGGAAAAAATTTTGAAGCAATCATTTTTTATATCATAGGACACACCTAAAGTTTTTATTGTGCTATTATTTTTATTAATGTCTATTTCATCTAACTGTTGTTCATCTAGTGGTATATTATTCAAAATAAGTTCATTGTTTGAGGCCCATTTATGCAACTCAAAGGAGGCTAATTTTAACAATTCAATTAATAGAGATTTTAATTCAAGAACATCTTGTAAGGAATCTTCACCTGCAAGTATATCATCAATGTATGCGGAATTTTGTAAAGCCTTTGCTGCTAAAGGATATTTTTTTTGTTTAAATCTGCAATTTCCTTTAAACACCTGGTGGCAAGAAATGTTGAGCTTTTTAGACCATATGTGACTGTTTGAAGTTGCAAACATTTAATTTGTTCATGTGGACTTTCTCTCCATAAAATATGGAGTAGGGGCCTATGCTCTGGATGAATTAGAATCATTCTAAACATTTACTTCATATCTGCTAAAAGAGTATAAGTGTGTGTTCGAAAAAGTATTAATATGTTAAAAACTTCATTTTGTACCAATTCACCATTATAAAGGAAGTCATTTATGGAGTTTTTATTTTTACTATGCATTGACCCGTCAAACACTACCCGCAATTTTGTAGTCCTTTTGTCTTCATTTATGACAGGATGATGTGCCATAAAGTAGGTAGGAAAATTACCACTCTCATATTCTTTGATATCAATTATTTTTTCATGACCTAAACTAACAATGAAAATTTTGTATTTATTAAATAAATCAGGATTTGTTTGAAACCTTTTTTCTAAATTCTGAAAACGTTTGTATGCAACTGAGAAGGAGTCTCCTAGATCTATTTCTGACAAATCTAGCTTGAGTGGTAAATTAACCTGAAATTTGCCATTTTTTAATGTAGTTGACCTTTTAAAAATGACCTCGCATGCCTCTTGCTCACTTTTATATTCTGGAAATAGCTCTGGTACCTTTTCAGTGTCCCAAAATTGTGAGATAATATTTTCCTCCTGCACCAAGGCATGACATGATACAAGCGATGAATTGCTAAAGTAAGCGTGGCTGTTTAAACTAAGGTTAGAACATTTGGGAATTGCCCCTGAGACTAAATAACCAAATGTAGTGTTTTTTAGAACAATACCATTTTTTAAATTGATTTTACCATCTTGCAAAATCTCAAGGACTATATCTGCTGATAATAAAATGTCAGTGTTTTTTGGAAGATGAAATTCATCATTTGCTGGAGTCACACCTTTTGGTATATTTAATTCAAATGTATTTGGAGAATGTTTTGGCAAATTGCTTGTGATTTTGTCCACAAGTGCAAATTTAGAAGTTAGGCTATAATTGTTTTCTTGTGCAAATAATTTCAAGTTAGCTGCCTTTGTTATTTTGAATGAAGCCTCTGTAACACAGAAAATATTTACATTGTAGTTGAAAGTTGGAACTTTCAACATTTCAATTAATTTTTTTGTAACAAAGGAAGTTTGACTTCCTGAGTCAGCTAATGCATAAGCATTCAAGAAATCACCAGACTGTGTTTTTAATTTTACTTTAATTGTAGGTAACAAAACTTCATCTCCAAGATTCTTTGCAAGACAGGAAATTTCAACCTTTTTATCTAAAATCTGACTAGTTTGCCCTATATTTTCTGTTAGGTTAGGTTAGGTTAGGTTTATAATGAGTGGGTCAATGAGGCCCTCCACTGCGACTCGCGAGAATCTATTGTGGCTCATACCTATTCAAATTTCACCAAACAAATTCAGCTTCTTGACGAAGCCGATTAATTTGTTCAGTGAATGATATTTCAGGTCCGAGGGCAAGAGAGTGGCCCTGCCAAACATCCGATACCTGATTTGCGCCGCGGCGGGGCAGGCACAAATTATATGCTCTGCTGTTTCATCATCTTCCAAACAAAGACGGCAAATCGGATCGTCCGACAGTCCAAGTTTCAGCATATGATGATTCAATCGACAGTGGCCTGTTAAGAGGCCTGTTAGGCACCGTAGATCGTGTCTTTTATAGCCTAACATTTGTTTGGATACATTATTCGAAGGATGTATGAAGGCCTTTGAATGAACCAATCCTGGTATATTATGCCAGAAGTCTAAAACTCTTCTTGCAGTCCAAGTATTTAGTGTATGTTTGACAACACTTGTTGCGATGCCAATTGTAGGTTCTGGTCCGATAAAGTCATGAGCGGCACCCTCTCTTGCAAGAGAGTCAGCCTTCTCATTACCATCCATACCAGAGTGGCCAGGAATCCAAACCAGCGATACCCTGTTGCGTTCTCCTATTGAGGCGAGTCTTTTTTGGCAGTCTAAAACCAATTTCGACGTTACACGGTACGAGCTAAGTGCTTTCAAGGCCGCTTGGCTGTCCGTGAAATTTTTTATTGATCTGTGTGTCAGGTTGGATTGCCCCAAACTCTCCACACATGAAGCAATGGCATAAATTTCTGCCTGAAATACGGTTGCATAGGATCCCAGAGATGTTGAGATTTCTGTCCTAGGTCTTCGACCGTATACACCCGCACCAGAGCCTGAGGGTGTCTTTGATCCATCAGTGTACCAACAGATATCTGCTCTTGAGAGTTCATCCTTGCGGAGGACCCATTCATCTCTATTTGGAAATAGGACGGTATAAGGCAGATTATGGTTTACTGTTGGGGGCATTATATCAGAGGTCATTCCTAGGATACTATGACTTTCGGTAGCCGCTAGCATTCTACTTTGCTCTGTATAAGCCTGTTTCGTGCATTTAGAAATATGCACAATTCTATATGTTGTCCATCTGGCCTCCTTTTCCAGAAGTATGTGGAGAGGAGGAAGGTCCAGGAGGACTTCCATGGCTGCTGACGGTGTGGTGCTGATAGCACCAGTAATAGCCAAACTAGCCTGTCTCTGTATGCCAGAGAGCTTTGCTTGGGCCGTTTTCTGTAAAGATTTTGACCACCAAGCAATGGCTCCGTATGTGATCATCACATATATCCAATGGATTTGTTTGGGACCCAAGCCCCAAGATTTTCCGCAGATCCTGCGACATGTCCACAAGGAAAGTCTGGCCTTATGGATGACTTTTTCCAAGTGAGCGTTCCAAGTAAGTTTTTTATCTAGGATGATCCCCAAATATTTTACTTCCGCTGCAAATGGAATAACCTCACCATTATAGGAAAGTGGCGGAAGGTCCGCCAAATTCCTTCTCCTGGTGAAGGGAACTATTACAGTTTTGCCAGGGTTAACAGACATCTGTTCCCTCTGGCACCAACTGTAGACATCGTCCAAAGTCCTTTGGAGGGTATTATGTGCAACCCGTCCTGACTTGGTTCTTGCCAAAATGACAAGGACGTCTGCATACGCTTGCAGTTCTACCCCTCTACCCACGAGAGTACCAAGCAGGTCATCCATCAGGAGTGACCACAAAAGGGGAGATAAAACTCCACCCTGCGGGCAGCCCCTGGAAACCTTAAAGCTGATGGCCTCGTCCTGAATAGATGTAGTGGCTGTTCTATTAGTGAGCATGGCATATATCCAGCCGGTAATCGTTGGTTTAATGCCCTTTTCAGTCAAAGCTGAACCAATGGAAGCTGGTAGTGCATTGTCGAATGCTCCTTCGATGTCGAGAAAAATGGCCACCGCAATCTCCTTATTGTTAAGGGATTGTGTGATTTTCTCAACAAGGTTATGTAATGCTAAATCTGTTGATTTGCCTGTTTGATAAGCGTACTGGTGGATGCTCAGGGGGGAGCTGTATAAAGCTACCTGCCTGATATGGCAGTCCAGTACTCTTTCAAGTCCTTTAAGCAGGAAAGATGTTAGGCTGATTGGTCTGACAGATTTAGGGTGTGGGTCAGTGCGGCCCACTTTCGGTATATATACTACCCTAGCTGCCAACCAACTGGGTGGTATATAATTCCACGCCAGACTAGCTCTATACAATTTAATGAGGATGGGTATAAGTAATTCCAGTCCGTTTTGTAGCAGAGCTGGAAAGATGCCATCCTCACCGGGAGATTTGAAGGGCTGAAATGATTTTATTGCCCATTCAATTGCCGGTGCTGTGATAACGTTCTTGGCGACCTCCCAATCATTCTTTTTGGGCCGCCTTGCGCCCTCAAAGTGGGGAGGTCGGTTGTTATCCAGAGTCAAACTTCCAGGAAAGTGGTTTTTAATCAAAAGCTCTAACGTTTCTTTTCTAGAGGTCGTAAAAGTGCCATCTGGTCGTTTCATCGACCCTATCTCGGCAATCGGCTCTTTAGAGAGAATCTTGTGTATTCTAGTACTGCGAGGTATGTCGGATATACTCTCACAGAACTTCTTCCAAGACTCCCGTTTCGCATTTCTAATTTCTTTGTTATAAGTTGTTAGAGCAGTTCTATAATGTTCCCAGTTGCCTGACTCTTTACATGATTATCCAAATGTAAAATACTGTTATGATTTTTGTTACATTTAACACACTTAAAATTCAATTTACATTTACCTTCATGGTTGTTTAAGCATATTGTACAATGTTTATTATCTTTTATAAAATTAATCCTTTCGATAGCAGACAGAGATTGAAACCTTTTACAATTGTAAATTCTGTGCCCATTATTATTACAAAACGTACATGTTTTATTTCCTTTTTTGTGATAGTTTGCTTAGGGTTAGCCCTTGTCATATGAACATGTTTTTCTTCAATATTTTTTACTTCTAGCTGATTGACAGCCTCAAGTGCAGTAGCACGTGCCTCTAAAAACTCCAAAAATTCATTTAATGTGGGCAGTTTTGAAGCATCCCTATCTATTTGATAGGCTCTGTTAGTATACTGATCTAATTTTTTAGATAAAATACAAATTAATATCATATCCCAAGTATCGATAGTATCATTTAGTACATTTTTGAGACTACCTAAGTGTTGTTTAACTTTGCTCACAAATTCACGTAATGCAATTGTGGTGCCTTTGCTAATACTTGGCAAGTCTAAAATAGAATAAATAGGAATTTATGAGCATAGTTTGATTATTGTATCTTTTGTCAAGAATTTCCAGTGCCTTGTTATATAAGAGTCACCGATTATAGGCAAAACGTCGATCAACGCCAGAACTTCATCCCTTAAATATGACCTTAAATAAAAAAGTTTCCACCTTCGACTAATTACTGTTTTTCTCAATAACTGCTTTAAAAATTTCGATAAATGGTTTAAATTTATTCAGGTTTTTACCCGTGAAAGGTTCAATTTGTATAGGTTGCAGCTTTGCTGTCGATATGGATTCATAATTTGAATTAATTTGAGCTTGGCTCATCATGTATACATTATTTGATTGATATGGTTTAGCTACAGCTTTGTTTAAAATAACATTAATTTTTGAAAGTAGTTCACAAGAGACATTTTTGAATTCATCAACTTCAATATTTTCCTCTTCATTAGGGCTAAAACATAATAAATCTATAAGATGCTGATCAAACGCCTTTTGGTTATCAACCAAGATCTGTTTTCTTAGTTGGAATTCTTCTATTAGAAGATCGTTGATGGTATCTTGCACATGTGTTTCGATGTATCTCCTGATCCCGTTGTTAGTGTTGGTACACAATTTTAATTTAAGTTTTAATTTGGAAATATCTTCTTTTTCCTTCTTTGTTGCCATAATCGAATTGTTTTTTTATTCAAAATGCAGAAAATGTGCACGCTAGTGACATCTAGCGGTGGTTTGAAAGCTACAAGAATTCGGACAGATCTTACCTTGATTTTTACTCAACACCTCACTGTATGCTGTTAGATGGCGCTTCATTGACGAGACGCCATTTTCTATCCAAATGGTAATACAAACTTGCAGCGTGACCGGTCTTTTATAAGGTTATGTATTTTTGTTTTTATTGAAAGTTTCACCTTTTATTAAAACGAATGATGTACTTCACAGATATGGGCACTAATATCGCAGGAACATAGGAAAATCCGTTATCACTTCACACGACGGTTGCTAGCATTTGTTTTTTGCATTTTTACACGAACCGTTTTTTTACTCACTGCTTGCCATCCGGCTCGAATATCCATTTTTATGTAGGGTTTTCTTACTACATAAAGAAAATTGTTCTTTTTTGTGGACTGCATTTTTATTATATATTTTTACAACTATGATTAACACACCTCTAATATGAATTTAGAGGAGATGACACTTTTTTTCTCTAGCCTCACCCATCTTGAAACAAGAGAGAGCTTAACTAAGAAATTTGCTATGTTGCCAATTTGGCATGGTTGTTGGACTGTATCTAACAATAACATCCTGGGGGGCTAGTTTTGAATATCAGTGAAATTGAATTCACAAGTGAAATATTTCGATTTTTATAATTCACCATCGAAATAGTATACCTAGTTTTGAATGGTAGTGAAACGAAATTATTATAAATTCACTTAAATGAATTTAATTCGAACAATACAATCTGACAACAACGGAATAGCCCTCATATTAGTTCAAAAGTTAATTATGAAGAAAAAAGAAGAATAATTGGGGTTAAAAATACATTAATTTCATGAGATGATAAATGTTGAAAAATATACTATAATAATAATTAAATTAAAATATATCTTGATATAAATTATTGGGATTTTATTTAAGAGATAGGTAAGATTTGAACAGGCTTAGTTAATTGAATTACATTATTTAGCATTATTTGCTGAAGTTCCTCTAAATTTGCCATGTAGATTTAAAAAATATAAAGCGTCCTCTCGTCTAACTAATAACTACTTATTACTATGCTAATTACTACAAAGAGTAACTAAAAAGGTTGAACAAGGTAATCAAACTAAAAGAAGGGATCTTAAAACTACACAAAGTATCTAACAAAACCAAAACACAAAATTCGATGATTCTAACCTCAAATATATTAAAATTTCGCAAGTGAAGTAAGAGTTTCGACAGCTAAATAGTATTCGAATTAAATTTGTGAAATGTTTTCGAATTCGAATTTTATTTCACACATGAAATTAGTTCAAAACTTGGGATGATCGAAATATGAGAAATTTCACTAGTGAAATATTTCAAAACTAGCCCCCCTGTATAAGTTCTGGTTATTGATCGCCTTTGAACCAATCGAACTCATATTTTTCATGAACTAATTTCCAGCCGTAGTCGGTAGGAGATAGCGCCGTTGGGATTTGACGGTGAGCATGGCGCCAAATATTTGCAATGAAGCTCGCTCTTAAGAACTGCTGCATAAATTCTGATTGGCATGGTGGCATACTCGACCCATCTACTGTTTTAATTTTAAAATAATCGTTTGCAGTACTAAAACGAATTTTTAGTGAATAATGTCAGCAGCTGTTGCTTTTTAAAACAGAAAACACAAATTTCGCTCATTTTGAAACACTTCTTTCGTCACGGACGATTCTCAAAAACTGACTCTCTTAGCAGAAAAGTCATTAGATTTCGAGCTAAACGATATTTCGTAGTGGGGAAAAAACAGGCTAGGGACACTGCAGACTGTGACATCTATAGAGCCTGTCGAGTAACTAAAATCGGTAGATTTAAAAAAATTCCAAAACATTAAATAAAACTACTGGAAAATTTGTTGCTCGAACAGCTTGAACTACTGTTTTAAATGAATTTGCTCTTAAATGGTTATTCAAAGCTGCATCCTGTTCAGCAGTTGACTTGCTCGGACGTCCTGAGCCTGGAATTCTATTAATTCTTGCCTCGTTTCGCCATCTTCTTAAAATACTCGAAACAGAGTTCTTACTTACATTGTAAAATGCCGCTGTTTGCCTCACTGACCACCCATCGTCTATAAATGCGATTATTCCACCTTTCGTCATTCAATGTAGATGCGCCATTATTACTTTCGAGTTTGGAATTGTCTGACAGATGTAAAATATTAAATGTTGACAAATTCAAGCACATCTTTCCTTGTCTAAGTTCAAGCAGCTAGAATTAGACAAAAATCTGCTATAAGAGTTGTCCCATTTTTTATTGGCCACAAATGTACATATGCAAGTTTGAACTTTGGTCACTCTGGCGCTGGTATCTAATTTTGAATCTTCGAAAAAGATGACAACTGCAAGAGCTGGTGAAAAGCTGACAACCGAACCTTTCTCTATGCTGACAACTTTATTAGTTGCGATCATTGACCTAGTATAATATGTCAATGGTTGCGATCTGATTAATTTTTTTCTATGGAGTGTAGAACTAAGGAGGACCAACTCAGTGTATGAAAAAGTGTCCGCTGACAGGGACCAAATTAAGGTAGCGCCACAGTAGCAAGTGGAAAGATTTTAATAACAGCGCCATAAATTATTAGAGTAGGATAGGCAGTAGGACTCCGTGCACTATCGTATTCTAGCTGTCGCTTTCTATCATAGAATTCTACTGTAGAAAGCGATAATCGAATTTGATAGCACTCTGTGTTGTAATCGCCTTCCCTTCGGGTATTTCCGGAATTGATAGGGTAATTTGTTGGTTTTTTTATTTAATAAACGTCAATCTCATATCTTATGTGTGTAATTTATATTTTTATGAGTTTGTTGATGGATCTTATTCAAATTGCGACTAAAGGCGAGTTTAAACTACTTTTATTTTGCAAAGTAAAAGCGTTTAGATAATTATGTTTCCTATAAACAATTTTAATTTGGTTGTTACTGAAGAGGAAGAAAGGTTAAAAACAAGAGTGGAAAACATCGAGCCAAGAAATATGCGTGTTGAGGCCGACTGTTTTACAATTGTAGATATTCGCTTCAAGGAATTATTTCGCCTAACCAAGGATATGGCTCAGTTCATACTTAACGGTAGTATACCTCTTTTAATCCAGGGAAATAACCCAGTAGCTATAGCGCCAACAACAAAATGTTTGGCTGCATTGCATTTTTATGCTGCTGGAACTTACCAGGGGGTAATTGGACCAAGCTATGTCTCAATGGCACAACAAAGTGTTTCTAGAGCCATTGAAGAAGTAACTGAAGCAATAGTACATATGAGGCCAAATGGATTCAGTTTCCTTTAACTCCCGAAAGAAAAAATATCATTAGGCATAGGTTTATGGAGGCCAAATATTTGGGTTTTCCTCACATAAATCCAGCAATAATCGCCAATGTTCTGCACGAACACGCATATTTATAATTTTTAATAATTATTTACTACTTTACTAATAAAAATAAACAAAAAATGACAGAACATCGACAGGTTAATTTGCTTCCCAAATAGAATACGAGACGTCCATACACCTCGCCAGAAGTCGATCGCTTTCGTGATAAGAAATCTATTTTACGCGCGTACAGAGTGCCAGTGGTATAGAATTTAGGCGATTTATAGAATTCTATAGGACACAGAGTCGTAGCCAGGGATCGAGACCGACCTATTGGCGATTTCGACCACCGTTGAGGGCGCTGCAAGACGTAAACAAATATGGAGGATTGTGAGTAATCTCTATGTTTATGGCGTTAGTTTTTATACGGATTTCATGGTTGATTCGTATGTTTTAGTTGTTTGCGAACTATAAAAAAGTGTTTTTTTGGATTTTTGTGTATGTTTTGGACAATTGATTATAGTGTGTGAAAGAAAATAACAAACTGTGAGGTAATATAACGTTTTGCAATGGTTTAAAATAGGTATCAAATCAGATCCTTTTCAGTTAGCAACAGTCATGGAAAACTAGGAGGTATATTTGAGTTTGACTACTGTATTTGCATATTTGGATGCAACACATGACAGAAGGTGCTTCGTGGAGGGCGAACAAGTCCTAAACAGTAGGCATTTGATTCTTTGTGGCATTTACGATCGCAAATGCAATGAAGATGGTGTTTACTCAGCCATTAGACTCATGGCACTTTGCCTCCAAACCAGTGCGCTTCTAACTGGAAAACCTCATGAAGTCTTTGGATGGTTAGGAACCTGGAAAATACTTTCATTTTCATGTACCTGCAAAGCTGGAGCTTCAGGAAAATGCAAACACATTTCAGCCACATTATTGAAATGTACAAGGTAATTTTTTTCTTCACTTAAAAGGGACACTTATTAAAATTCAGATTGTGTTATTGATTGCAGGGGAGATGTTCTATCACTTGAAAAATTGTCAAGCACTGATGTGGAGTGCTATTGGAGGACTCGCAAGAAGGCACTTGAGGAGGATTACGAGGCCCAACCAATTAGCCTAACTTGTTGTGTGAAGAAGATGGCTGCGAGGAAACTTTGTAGGCCACTTTCACAGGAAGAGAAAGAAATATCTTTATTGATATCCAGTCATCCCTATTCAGCACTGAGTAAGCATATGTGAGTATTTGACCAGAACAATAAGACTTATAAAAAAAACATTGCTTATAAAACTTTCTTTACAGACAGGGGCGTCGAACCAGACAACAAAAGTTGAATTAGGTGTGGAATTCCTACCTCCAAATTGGCTTAATCCTCTGGGGTCACACACGAAAGAATCACCATCTTTGTTGAGTTTGAATGTCTCAAACTACACATTGCGAGAGTGTTGCAAAGGCTTTTATTCAACTCTCTGTGATGTAGACATGTCAGAAATAATTTTCAGTTGCTGTAGTGGAAGTGAAGGTTGGAAAATGCATCGGAAGTATAGGTTAACGGGTCTAAATATTCCATAAAAATATCAAAAGTAGAGATGATAAAAGGTGTTTTTCAGGTTTCCGGTTCACTTATAGACAAATGGATTGGAATCAAAAGAGCTTGAACTACTTCTTTCCAAAAGGGTTCACAAATAAATTTGTACAGCATGGTATCAAACATGAGAAAGAAGCTCTTAACAAATACAAGGAAAATTTGGTAGCGAATGTAATTGAACCTGGGTTCATTATTTGCCAGCTATATCCATGGTTAGGGTACTCACCTGATGGTATTGTTATGGAAGAAGGAAAACCATCTAGGCTGCTTGAAATTAAATGTCCTTTTGTTGGTAATATGATCACTCATAATAATAATAATGAACTTGAATAAATGGCTTTCATTTGTAGGCAAAACAAAAGGTGCCATACACTTCGTAAACGAATGCAGCTACCTGGAAATTTCAACCAATGGAGTTAGGCTGAAGAAGCAGCACGCCTATTATGGACAAGTACAATTGGGCATGGCCCTGTTGAACTTGACCCAATATGATTGCATATTGTATTCAACATATTCAAGGCCTTTCCTAAATATAATTGTACCATTTGATGAAGATTTTACCAGGCAGTTAATAGAAACAATTTCTATGAATTATTTTAACCACATGATCCATGTTATATGTGAAAATAAACAGGAGCTAGAGTATTTTCGAGTTTATTTTGGAAAAAGTATCCCATACATGAAAACATTCATTACTATTATGAAAATGTGGTCTTAAAGACTCCATTTTATATCAATTTCATTAATATATTAATTTTGCAATGTAGATGATACAAGTGAAGATTTGTGAAAAAAAGACAAAACTGAAGTATTTGGATTTATTTAGTTAAAATTTATCTCTCGCCACCACATACATATGAGAAAAATAATAATTTGCTTATAATTATAAGGAACTAGATTAAATATCAAAAAGCTAATAATAATAATAATATGTATTTGTAATATTACATTTACATAACAAATTATTTTGCAAGATGTGTATACATATACAGTATGTCAGATATTTACAATATTGCAAAAGATTATTAGGAATATTTTGACCACTTCAATTTCAACTTAAATTTCGCAAATTTTAGTTGTGAAACACGTCAACTTTTATCTTATTTAAACTCAACACACCTCAAATGTTGATTTGAAATATTTTAGCAATGAACTTTAATCAGCAATAAATTAGTAATACCAAAAACAGAATAATGTATTTATTTTCTACTAGAATACACAAAAATAAGCAAAATAATTTAAAATGTAGACGACTCTGACAATGACATTTCTTTCCAAAAGTCAGTCTAGTAAAAGCTTTCGAGAAATAAATAATACATTCCATTTAGTTAGTGTGTCTATTTGAGATAATTCTTAAGAGAAAGTCAAAGTTCATAAATTTTGCAATGAGGTAATGAGTGAAGTAATCAGTAATTGCACTTAAACGTAATTTGTAATTCCTATCAACACTTTAAAATTACATTGAATATATTGAGAACAATTTGTAAAAATAACATAATTTTTTTAAGTAGTATGTTCTAATTGCATATTAAAACATAATTTTCTATTTCGAATAAGTTTTAATAATTAAAGTTTTCGATATCGTAAAAAATAAAGGTACTTTAAATTTGTATCAAATTCATATTGTTTGACAAACCTCGTATACGATTTAAAAAATTACATCAGATGTGCGCGTTTTACTTTATGGACCATGCAGAACTTTTTATAAAGAATAACTTTTTTTCATAACATTACTAATAAAAAAGTTTTTCATATGTTGCCAACTTTTTCAGACATACTATATATACATATATAAAATTACATAGAAATTCCAATTATCCACTCTCCAATACAAACACTAAACACCACAAAGCCAAAGGCTGTCCGTGGTCATGAGGTGTGGTAGTATTTATGCAGTTATTTTGAATTTTTTCACTCAAATAGGTAATCTTGAAATTACAATCACAAAACACAATATTACAACAATAAAAAACAATCCAATATTACCATAATAAAATGCAACACAATATTACAACAAATAAAAACAATAGACAAAATAACAATATATTTAGAAAACAACCCCAAGCATTTTGTGTTTCATTTATTCTATACAATACATTCCAATATATATTTCTTAGTTTATTCTTTAGATGTGTGTAATTAATAACGTTTTTAGAGCTAACATACGTTATATGGTGTAGTTGATAAGGGAAGTATACTAGGATGATCAGTGATATTGGTGTCTAATAATACACAAATGTTTTCGAGATTTTTATCTTTAAATTTTACTTGTGCGTGATCTATACAAGCTACAAAAGTATATTAGAAAATGTCATCAAACAAATTAATACTGTAATATGAACTCGACTCAACTAAAATAATAATTGATCAATTGAAAGAAGATGAAAAAATGCATGGTATTTGTGCATCAATGGATATTGATTCTTAATGAATTTGTCATCATCTAATATAGGGGTTTGCAGGTTCACCATGGCAATTATGACTGTAATTATGTCATCCACATCTTTGAGCAAAGTCCATGGCAAAGGAACTCTCAATATTTCAAAAATCTTCATTCGCTGGATTGCTCTTTCAATATGTACTCGAGCGTTAGATATAGCAACGTTCATATCAGCTTCCTGTTTTGTATAAATTGTTTTTTATGTCGTAAGAAAAAAAGACAGAGGTTGAGACGCATCAGTTGCTTTATTTTTTAATTTTCGCCCACTTGGACAACTTTTCACTGAACAAAGATTTCCCATTGTTTCTATTTTTTTTCCTCTTTGAATTTACAACAAATTCGTAATAATAATAATAATATAAAATGTATCTACTAAAGTTTATAAAAATCGAATCACTATCCACGTTGGTTCAGCAGTTTTATAGGTTATATTTACTAATCAACATCAACACTTGACTACGTAAAACTCCGTGAACTTCACTCCGTTTAAAACTGCTAATTTCATGTCGTTTCCACTTGCTACTCTAGCGTTATTGTGGTCGATTATTGAACTGTAATTTGCTGCTTACAGCTGGACACTTTTTCAACTTGTCCCCTATACAAGATGGTTCTCCTTAGTTCTACCAAAGAATTCTTCTTTGGTTCTACCCTCCATATTTTTTTCACCTGGTTGAGGATACGATACACCAGGGCTTCTTATTCTAGTTCAGTCATTGGCTAAAAAATGATATGTATCAAAATCTACCAATGGTAAGTCTAGAATAAGAAACCCCGGGGTTTGAAACTCAAAAAGAAAGCAGATCTGGCAACGATACCTGTATTACATATTCGATTTGTCTATGTTGTGTTATTAAAACTAACCTCATAATGCATTTGACACTTCAAATATTTAAACAAAAAGTAATAAATAATAGACTAATAATTGCTAACACAAAATAAAAACTGTGTTAATATAAAGGAAAAACTAAAGTTAATTGCTGTTATACTATTGTTGCCAGTCAATCTAACCTGTAGCTCAAACAATTTTGATGGCAGTTGCACCCCTATACAATCGAAAGTGAAGAAGTCGCTGTAAGTAGTTTTATTACAAATTAATCAATACTAATAAAACAAATCAGAAGTGGGTATATATTAATTCAAATGAAAATACTAATTGTCTCTGAATATAAGAAATGGAAAATAGTAAGAAAGACAATGACCAAATAAAAAGTTTAGCGGAAAATGATTTAGTTTTCATAAAACAGGAGAATAGTGCATGTCTTGAACTGGAAATGGATCAAGAAACTATTATTAAGGAAGAAAAAGTAGACAACAATATTTGGAACGTGAATGTGAAGGAAGACTTGGATGAAAAACCAATTCCAAATGTAGAAATGGACTTCATTGAAAAAATACATAATATTAAACACGAAGAAAATGCAGATTTAAATACTGATTTAATGGAAGAAGGCAGTGCTCAAGTCAAAAGAGAATACAATATTTCTAATGATCAGTTCCAATGTAATGAAAACCAATTGAAATGTTTCTACAGTAAACATAGGAGGCGAATTAAATTGAGAGGTGAGTATTATTTGATAATACTCTCAATTGGAATTATTTGTTCTGAAATAATTTGATTTAATTTATATTATTGTCATGCTATTTCACGTTTTTCACTTCTCTGGGTGTCTGTTATTTCCAAATATTTCTATATATTTTTTCTTGAACTGTGTCAAGGTTGTTTTCAAGTCATGTTCTTGATTTTTGGTGTATTTGAATTAATTCGATGTTTAATTGATAGAAAGTTTTTTGACATTTACAAACCCATTGTATAAAGGTCTATTTGCACTATACAAAATGTCACTGTCACCTCAGAGACTGGCAACGTTACGACGTAATAAGTCTCCATATATTTAAATGGACGTTACTTTGCCGGTCTGTGTGAATGGTACCATTTAAAATACATTGTAGAATATATTGACTGGACTTTGCCGGTCCGTGATGTGACATTGATGTTACGTATAATGAGAATTAACTTTAAATCTTGCACAAATAATAATAGATAGAACTAGCATGTTTGAATATAATAATAACCCTTATATTAAAGCATAAATGGAACTCATTAAAAGAACACACAACTCTCACCTATGAAGAATTCATTGAAGGAATAATGCTAATCCAAAACAATAATTTTTTCAATATCAAAATTATTTCTTTAAACAACTCAATGGGTGCACTATGAGCTCACAAATTTCATCAACTCTCACAAGTTGTAATGGAGTACCTTGAAGAAAATGTACTAAATCAAATAAATCTCAATAAATTATTTTTTAAAAGATACATTGATGATTGCTTAGATGCTGTTCCATCCAATCATAAATCATATACTGACTGATTTCAATAATTTTATACAAAGCTATAAACAGAACCAAACAATACCATACATTTTATGGACATGACACTTATTAAAACAACAGAAAATAAAATTGCAAAAAAAACATTTTATCAAGGAAGCATCATCAGGTCGATACTTGAATTACCACTCCCATCATCGGAATTCCCAAAAAAATAGCATAATCATAGGATTAGTAGATAGAGCCACTACACTTACATCACCTGATTATCGCTCAGAAATTTTATCTCAAAAAAACAATCACTATCATTCCAAACATATTGACATAATTATTAAACAGTACACACAAATTTTACAATAGACAAATCAAATCAGCACAAACAAATCCACTAGATCCTCTTACATAACAGTGCAATGCCATACACAAATCAACTCTCAGAAAAACTAAACTATATATGTTTCGTTGGGGTTTTCTTCCTCACTGGTCGAAATAACACCACTCGTTTATTTATTTTAACATAAAACAGTAATAAAATACATTCATTTTTACACCATTTTTCTTTGCCGACGGTATTCTCGTGGTAGCCGCTCGAATCTTCTTTTTTGAAGTCCGAGAGTACCGTTGAAAAGTTTTACAGCGTTGTCACTGTGAGAAAATATTACTTAAATTGAAATAAACATAAACTCGAACAATATATTATCTAAACATAACATAAAGGTTTGTCATAAGAAACAAAATACTTTATCACCATTGATCACAAAGCTAAAAAGTCATATAAAAGCTTCAAAAAAATCAAACATATATTCAATACCATGCTTAGTCTGTTCTAAAAAGTATATAGATATGACAACCCAACATGTTGAAAATAGACTTCATGGCGCTAAATATACAAAAAATGGTGCCATCGCGCTTCATAAACATGAGAAAAATGAAAAACATCGATTTGACTATAATAATACTTAGACAATCGACAATAATACTAAAATATTAGAAGATTCTAATTACAATAAAAGAAATCATACATATAAAAAAATCCCAATGGCACAGGACCAATTGGACAGTCTTATTTCAGTAACATGTTTCCATAAAACCGAAAATAAAAAATTATATACAAAAGTAATAGAATGCTTTGAGATGTACAAAAAACCAAAGTAACATTCTGGCATCAAATCAAAAACAAAAAAATAAAAAAAATTTCTGGTAAATTTGAATTTTCTTAAATAAATGTTTTAATGTACGATTTAGAGAAAAATGTAAAATACAAAAGTTGTAGAACGTGTTAAGGTCTATAAAAAAGCTCAGTAACTTTTTTGCGTCAAATGAAAAACAAAGGAAATACGATTTTTTTCAACTTTGACAGGCCGCCATTTTGTTTTTACTGGGCCGATTTGGATCATTAACGAACTCGTCGAAGATTTTTGCCTAACCGATTTTGTAGCGAGTTTGGTTTCGATCCGTCAAAAAATACGCCCTCTATCGTGCTTACAAATTCCGTTATAATTTGTGAATTAATTAATGTACGATTTCGATAAAAATGTTGAATACAAAAGTTGTAGAACGTGTTAAGGTCTATGAAAAAGCTTTGTTACTTTTTTGCGTCAAATGAAAAACAAAGGAAATACGATTTTTTTTCAACTTTGACAGGCCGCCATTTTGTTTTTACTGGGCCGATTTGGCTCATTAACGAACTCGTCCAAGATTTTGTCCTAACTGATTTTTGTAGCGAGTTTGGTTTCGATCCGTCAAAAAATACGCCCTCTATCGTGCTTACAAATTCCGTTATAACACATACATATATATATATATATATATATATAACCTTTGGAACGGAGGGTGATTTTGGCATCTAGGAACACCAAAACGAAAAACTGCATTGAAATTTTTCCGAAGTCGCGCATGCTACTCTCTACAATAGCCCTATTTCATTCTGAAATAAGACTAAAAGACAACAATGCAGTAAACGATAAACAAGATATTAAAAACCTAAGCCAAATATACTATAATTTATTATAATATGTAATAATATTGACTTTATGAATGTCCCTTGTATATTGTAAGACTTTGTCTCTGTGGCAGGTATTTTGATTTTAATATATATCAGTTATTTGTTTTTGTCATCTCTTTGTGTGTATATTTGATTGATTTAGTTGATGTGCATTGCATTTTCAAATTATTTTAAGCAATAGCATATAAAATACACTAGGTTTTAATATCCATGTTTTTTTTTAATAAAATTGCCACCTTTTTATATAAGCAAATAATTGAATTTCTTATTTTGCATTAGAACTTTTATTTTTGGAATCCATGAAATTATAATAAAATTATGACAACTACATTGATAAAAGGTACATATAGATATTTTTCTCAAATATAACAAACAAACTATAAATGTGAAATACAATTTAATATTAATACATGATAGACGTAGGGATATTTTTTTTGCTAATTCTGAAGGCGAGTTAAGTATTTGTGTTAAATTAATAAATTCAAAACTACTTTTATTTTTTAAAACAATATTTTGAAGACTAACAAATTTTTAATGTTCATTTGCTTTTGATGTGATTTATGAAGAAAGTTTATTTACGTGAATCAAAGAATTATACTTTTCAAATATATTATTGTATGCAGGACATATTTATTCTAGTTCATTTCAGTCGATCTAAAATTGTGAAATATGTTTCCACTTTTAATGTTTCTCATCCTGTCATATTAATTTAATTCTCCCTAGTTTCTTGAACTAATTTTTGTTAATATTTTGTTGTTGCTCGCATATTAATGTAGGGTGACTGCACCAGTAATTGACACTACACCAGTAATTGCCACTTCCTATTTATAACCCCTGAAATAAGAATATTTTAGTCAAAATCTCACCAAATCTGTAATTAATATGTACAGTGATCTCTCTTCTAACAGCCTGTATCTAAAGATAATACTATAAGATGGCGTCACATGTGGTGGAACATTTTAATTATTCAGTGCCACTCCTGTTTTAGTTAGGTTAGGTTTTCTTGTCAGCTGTGTTAAGAGACGCTCAACAGTATTTTCGATATAATAGGAGACAAAATTTACCGATTCTTATAGTTTTCACGTCAAAATAAATAGTAAGGTAAGGGAATATGTATATTTTATAAGAATTTTGCTGATTTTACAACTGTTTTGAGTAAAGGGGGGATGACAATTACTGAACCTATTTTAATTAAATGTTCCAGTAATGGTCATGGATGGCAATTACTGGTGAATTTTAAAATAATACAGGATAACCCTAAAAATAATGAGATTATAAACTCCATAATTCCAAATTTATATGTTTGAAATACGTGCAAGAAATTTTGAAGAAATCCAGTAATTGCCACCACTTTTTTTAGTTGCCATTATTGGGTAATTACATTGGCAATTATTGGTTTAGGTTTTTAAAATGGAAAAAGGGAAGAAACCTTTCTTTCAATATTCTCAAGAAACCATGGAAGCCGCTGTAGCAGCATGTCGCAATGGTATGCCGTTTTCTACTGCTGCGAAAATGTATGAAGTTCCGAGAAATACATTAAAAAACAAAATGTTAGGAAAAACACCAATGGAAAGAAAAATGGGCCCTTCAAGCGTTTTGTCTAAAACTGAAGAAAATGCTCTCGTTAAATGGATCACCACAATTTCAAGCAGGGGATTTTCTCCTCACAAAGATGACGTGCTAATAACAGTACAAAAAATAATGAAAAACACCCAACGTACAAATCCATTTGTTAATGACAAGCCTGATCGCAAGTGGTTAGAATCTTTTTTTAAAAGAAATCCTGGTGTAGTTGTCAGAACTCCTGAAACTTTAACTACAACAAGAGCTTCAGTAACAGAACACCAAATTAGAAAATGGTTCTCAGAAGTTACTACCTTCCTAAAAAATGAAAATCTAGAAGACACTTTAAATTTTCCAGAACGGATTTTTAATTGTGATGAGTCGGCATTCCAAATTTGTCCTAAATCAAATAAAGTAATTGGTCCTAGGGGTGAAAAAAATATCTATGAAATCGCAAAAGGCTCTGACAAGGAATCTGTAACAGTAGCTATTACAGTTAGTGCTAGTGGTGTTTTATTGCCGCCCTCTCTTTTGTTTGCATATTCTCGATTACCGGGACCACTAGTGTCCAATATTCCAGATGACTGGGCAGTTGGAAATAGTGAAAAAGGTTGGATGACAGGAGAGTCTTTTTTTGAATATGTAGCTAATCTATTCTATTCTTGGCTTGTTAAAAATAAAATAACTTTCCCTGTTATCTTATTCATTGACGGACACAAGTCACACTTGACTTTGCACCTCAGCAATTTTTGTGAAGACCACCAAATTATATTGGTGGCTTTATTCCCTAACGCAACACGCACAATACAGCCGTGTGACGTTTCTATTTTCAAACCATTAAAGGAAAATTGGAAAAAAAATGTTCATAAGTGGAGATTGGACAGCAATATTGAGATATTAAACAAAACCAATTTTCCGTTAATGTTTCGGGAAGCAATAGATGGGGTTAAAAAGGAACACATTGTTAATGGGTTCAAAAGATGTGGGCTGTTCCCTTGGTCACCTGATGCCGTAGATTATTCTAAATGCATGAAGGACAGAGCCACCAAATCAGAAGTGACACCTAAAGCTATGCAACAAAAAAAACTAACACATTTTGAATATATAGAAACTCTGATTGATCCTGATATTATTAATATGTTTAAGGAATGTGTCAAAGATGAAATTTGGAAAGGGGAAGAAAAGTGGTTGGAACTTTTTAATGTTTGGCTTAAGGCAAGGAAACAATATCACTTAAACAATGTCACCATTGACAGAGAAGAACACGTTTCTGGTACTTCCTCAGGTGCTTCCACAAGTCATCAGCTTTTGTCTAAAGTTGATCAAACTGAAACTGTACAAGATGATGTGCCCGAAGTAAGTAGTTCAGGGCTTAGCAAAGAAACTACTCCCCTAAAGAACATTACAAATAATTTGATTGAGGATCTCAGAACACCAGATATTCCAGTGCAATCTTGTAGTAACCGAACTCCAATACTCAACGAAAACTCAAATTCAAGTCTTGGAACACCCTTTAAAAGAGCACTAATATGGCCAGAATCGAAAGAAAAAGTAAAGAGAAAGAGAAACTTAGAAAAGACACCATCTGTAGTGACGTCCAAAGAGTGGAAAAAATTTATGACACAAAAAGAAGAAAAGAAGAAAAAGCGAAAGAAGAGAGAAAAAGAATGAGACAAGAGAAAAAACAAATGAAACTTCAAGAAAAAGAAAATAAACAATTAGCTTTAAATAAAATTCAAAGCATAAATAAACAGAAAAAAGCAAAGATAAGAAAAGACAGCACATCAGATTCTAATACATCTGAAGAATGGGCAGCTTCTGGAAGTGATACCTCAGAGGTTTCAGAAGAATCATCTGTTCCAGCTACTCTTTCAAAAGTAAAAGAAAATGATTACATAGTGGTGGCCTTCCCTGGGAAAAAAAGAGAACATAAGTATGTGTGTGTGATTCAAGCCCTTCTACCCAACAATGAAGCAGAAGTAGTGGGTTTAAAAAAGTGCGAAGATGGGAAATCATTTAAACTGAACGAAAACGATGTGAGTGTTATTAGCATAAACCAAATTGTAGACAGACTACCATTTCCGAAGATAATCATATCAGGAGATCGGTTAAAATATGAATTTCAAAAGGAGTTTTTTGTTGATGGTTAAAACTGTTTATGGTTAATGTTTTAATTGTATTTTAAGAATCAAAAGTGTAATTGTACATTCCGTTTTATTTCAGGTTGTTGTTGTTTGTACATGCCAAAATTTGTAGTAGCAATTACTAGCACATACAGTGGCAACCACTGGATTTTTTAAAATATGATCATGGCAATTACTGGTACTCTGGGCTAACTTCAAAAATATTTTATACTAAAGAAAAATACACATTTTTTGTAAGGTTTTAATGTGTAAATATCTCTTATTTAGTCATTACTACATATCTGTATTTTGTGTAGAAACAAAAGTCATGTTTTATGATTTTACAAGATATTCCATGAAATCACCTGCTAATAATGGCAATTACTGGTGCAGTCACCCTACTACTGATCTTTTAGAATAAAATATTTTTTCTACAACTGCTATGAAAAGTAGCATATTTCTCATAGCTTACTTAATTTCAAAACCATATATTGCTCACACTGTGAGAAATATTAAATCTCACGGCACTTTGCCCACACTACATACATTTATATGGAAAATCCAGTAGGGGATCCTCTATGCCCAGCCAATTTCAGAAACTTATACTCGATGCCCAGCCGTTTTCGGTGGGTGGTCCTCGATGCTTAGACTTTTTCTACAAAACTATTTACTTGTATTCTTTAATTTTGTGCAGTTGTAGAAAAAGTATAGTGTTCAACATGTGGGAAAAGTACGCTTCTCACTCGTGTGTTTGCGGCACTCGCCCTAAACTTCCACACTCGTGACAAAAGTTGAACCTTTCCCACTTGTTGCACAATATACTTATTTTTTGTTATTTGTGTTTTCTTGTTTCTAAAATTATAATCTAATAATAGACAATGGGAGATGGTGACTGGCGATGTTCTTCCGTTTTATACCGCATGCCTTTTGAAGGGTTGAGAATTAAACCTCATGTATGAAAGATAAAAGGGTTCTTAGCCACTGCATGCTTTTCTGTCCTAATCTCAGATAGATCAGTGCAGCTACTTTTTAAAAAGGTAAACAATCATAAATATTAATAACAGGATAAAAACTGTTGGAAAGAGTAGATGAAATTGTGCAAATTCTTGCAAAAAAATCACTTTTAGGGGTGGAATGGGGTTTTTCACGGTTTCCAGCGAAACTACACCTTCGATCGAAAAAAGTTGAACGGAAATGTTATTGGCCATAAAAACATCTACACATTTTTAAGGTAATATTTTTTCACATAACCCAAAATTTTCCGAAAAAAATTGGGCAAGCCGGTTTTTGTATTTTTATTTTTTCCCCAAAAAATTACATTTTTGTGTTCCAAACAAGGTATAATTTTTTTGAATAAAAATATCAATTTTTACATTTTGATGTTACCCCTAAAACTACACCTAATATTCAACCGAAACTTTTCATGTCCTGGAAGCAGTTTTTTGAGATTTTACCGTGTTTTTAGATGATGCAAAAAAGTTAATGTTATGATGCAAGAATCACCAAAAATTGCGAAAAAAACTGAAAAAAACATGATTGTTTAAAATTGTTAATTACTATTAAATTTTGTTGAAATTACTGAAAAATTGATCAACATTTTTCAATAATTTCAATAATCATTGAAAATTTTAAACAATTAATTTTTTTGAATTAAATTTTGTCACAACCTAAACACCCGGCCTTGGGACTCCGCTCAGGTAGTGAATTCGGCCTTAGTTACACTATTTTTTATTACCTCAATTGGGGTAAGGTGAATCAACAAACAAAATTTCGGGACAAATGGATTTATTTGACACACAATAATAAATTTACAATAGCCGTATATTCTCGATACAAATACGAATAAATATCAGTTAAATAGTAAAAATGTCCAACTCAATATTTTATATATACCAAAAATAAGTTAGGGACTTATCTTGGGAAGACTCGGGACGTACAGCTCGCAGCAGTATTCGAGGGGTCTTCAGCCGTGGTAGTCTGGACTGCAGAACGAGGTGGTCCGTTGAGTGGATCTTGTAGACGGTCCTTAAAGTGGTCCTGAAGGTACAGGCTGCAGAGCTGTAGGGAAAGAAATAAAAAAAAACAGGAGAAACAGTAGAAAATTGAAAAGGAGGAATAAAATGAACAGGTAGGTGCTTATACTCCAATACATACAAAAATTTGAATTTAATTTTCAAAATAAAACCACAGAAACCTGTTCATTCTTATCCGTCCTGTTCCCAAAATAATCAGAAAAAGCAAATTTAAATCGGTGGAAAATAACCATATAAAGAATCTGTTATAAATTCGCTTCATAAAATAACTTTGGGCGCCACCAGATTTTTTTTAAAGAAAGATAGTACCGGCGAAGAAAAAAAGGAAAACGCCATAACAAAAACATTGTTTTTCTTTAAAACGAAATAATTTAACTAAATAGAAAAATCGAAATAGAATAATTTGTAAGCACACAATAACAATTTGAAAATATATAGATAACTTACCAGCGAAGAAAATTAAAAATCCAACACAAAATTATATTTAACAGGGAATGCTGATTAACTTTTCAGCGAAGAAATGAATAAAATAGACCGAGTTCCACGTCAATCGTAGTTTTAAATAGACGTTTAATGATAGTAAAAAAGCTATCAGCGATACGTTCCTAATATTCGAAATAAAAGGATTTGGAATTAGAAGTGGGAGTAGCCAACGAATAAGTAACGCTCCAAAATAATTGATGAAAATAGTAGCATGTCTCAGAGACATGTTACAATTTTTTTGGTGTTTGGCACATTTTTTAATAGTAGATAACGTAAATTTTTTGAACTATCTGAAATCTGACGTTTTAGCAAAAAAAGACTACAGGTAAATCTCAAAAAATTACTTCCACAACATAAGTTACCATCAAAATAAAATGTAAAAATTAATATTTCTATTCAAAAAAATTACAGCTTATTTGGGACCCAAATAGGTAACTAAATTTCGTAAAAAAATAATGTTTGGGGATGAAAAAAATTAAATAAGCAAAAACCGTTTTTGCCAACTTTTTCGGATAATTTTAATTTATGTGAAAAATAGTTACACAAAAGTTATAAATATTTTTATTGCCAATAACTTTTACATTTAACTTTTATCGAGAAATCGTAAAAAATACTTTCCACTCCTAAAAGTGCACCCCAGTGCTACTTCTCTGAATCAAATGACTTTTTGCTGTCCCGTCTAGAGTACTGGTGAGCCCGCTCCAGTTCATTGATAATTAAATAATGCATTATTTCATCGAAAATATCAGGCCTTTAACAAAATTAAGATAGATGCATCTAAATTTTAAAAATATAAATTTGATCGCGTTACGATCGGTATTTAACATTTGCCGAGTCAAGTGACAATTCAAAATTTAGAAAAATTCTTCGTAAATAGATATTGGATAGCCTAGCTTGTAATTTATTTAATTTTAATTTGTATTTGGGTAGATTAAATTTTGTTATTTGTTATATAAAAAAAGGAAAACTATTAAATTTATTCCACTCAATAAAATTTTTATTTTTTGACAGTGACATTTGGTTGATTATGATGACAGACTATTCATAGAAATATATTAAATGTCAGAAAGCAATTAAATAGCCTATATAATCTTGAATAAACAGTCACATGATATTACTGGCTCGATAATACAGAACAAAATTTACATTAATATTGAATTTGAAAATACTTTAGAATTTAAAAAAAAAAATTGTTAACGAATTGAACCCGCCTGAGATAAGAGTGAGAATAGTTAAAAAGTAAATAAATTCATCTTTCGATATAATAAAGTAATTTCATTTTGCTGGCCGAAAATTATTTGACAATAAATGTCAATTTGAAGTACATAAAAACACGCGTGGTTAAGCCGTATGCACAATATATATATATATATATATATATATATATATATGAAGCAAAATGGTATTCTTGACGGTAGATAAATCAATAATCCCTAAGATATTTAGAGATTATATATATATATATATATATATATATATATATATATATATATATATATATATATATATATATAAAGGAAACGAAAGGTAAATATTGGGTAATCGGTCTGTATGAAAAGTCAAACTCTTTTGTACAACGTGCCTCTATATTTCGTTGTACTTCACAACTTCTTCAGGAGGTTATTGCTATAAACATTAATTAATGAAACAAGAGTACAATAAATGAAATAAAATTACTTACAACGTGAGATACATTAAAACACATGATGTGGAGTCAACCAGTTAAAACAGAAAAAAATAAGGACGAACACATTGGCTATTACTAGTATACTAAGCTTAGTATACTAGTAGATAGTAGAAAATATTGAAAAATTAATTACAATACTAAGCTTAGTATACTAGTAATAGCCAATGTGTTCGTCCTTATTTTTTTCTGTTTTAACTGGTTGACTCCACATCATGTGTTTTAATGTATTTTAATGGCTCACGTTGTAAGTAATTTTATTTCATTTATTGTTCTCTTTTTTCATTAATTAATGTTTATAGCAATAACCTCCTGAAGAAGTTGTGAAGTACAACGAAATATAGAGGCACGTTGAACAAAAGAGTTTGACTTTTCATACAGACCGATTACCCAATATTTACCTTTCGTTTCCTTTAACATAGTACGGTCGTTATCTCAACTTTAATATATATATATATATATATATATATATATATATATATATATATATATATATACATATATATATATATATATATATATATGTATGTATGTATGTATGTATATTGTAATATTTATAATATTGTATAATAGGTAAGTAATATTTAATATGTATTATTCAGAATTTGTTGAAATTATTTTAAATAAATGTAAATGTATTTGCCCCGGCTCTAGACTGTATGATTCTTCTACAGGGAGTCGGTTCTTGAAAGAATTGTATTATTAATCTATATCTCCTTTTCAATTTTATATAAATAAATTTTAGTTTTTTTAAATTTCAATACATATATTGAAATATTGATAACTTCTTTCCTTTTAACAATTGATGTATTTATTGTATCGCTAAATAACAATGTTAATATTATACTTTTTTTTAAATTCTTTTTTCAAAACTATAAATTCAAATTCTACTCTCTATTAAGAAATACCCTGTATATGATTATTTCTCTGTGTAACTAAAATTTTTAAATTATTATATTTATAATTTTTTTTAAATTTATCCACAATTTATAACAAAATCTCTTACCTTCTAACTAATACAGGAACTGTTTCTTTTGTATTCCCCAAAGATCTTTGTTTTTGGATTTTGGACAATCTACTAAAAAAACATTCAATATCATATGATAAAACAAACTTCTGCAACGTACAGTACTTCAGAATTTTTATAAAAATTAACCAGACCTTTTTTTCAAATCTTCTAAAAACGTGTTTTATATGTATATAAAGTACTGCAAGGTATACTACTTCAGAATTTCGATAACAAAAATAACCAAACCAATTATTCTATCCTTTCTTCCAAATCTTCTAAATGTGTTTTATACGTATGTGAACTTCTTCCATAATTCCAAAATATCCATCTGGATTATCAATTATAATGTTTTAATTTTCAATTATCATTCAAATTATTAGCCGGTTAAATCCAATGTAATTAATTTTTCAATATTTTCTACTATCTTTAATCTATACTTTTTCTGTTCAAAAAATTTCTCTCTTGTCAAAATTTTGTCAAGTACCTAGTTTTCATTTTCAACAAACTCCTCCTAACTTAACTACTTAAGTTTTAAAGGATTGTTTGTATAAATTTCTATTTTAATAAATGTCATGTACTGTCAAACTTTGAAACATCATAAATATTCTCACATAATTCTATAAATTATACTTTTAGCTTTCTGTAAAACTAACAGTCAAATAGAACTATGTGACGGTAAAATCCTAGAGGTTTACTCAACCTCTGCATAGGTTTGTACATATCACATGGAAAATATAACTGGATAAATCCACAAGTTGCTGTCATTAACATTCGACAAGCAACCAGCACAGTTGGATTTCCTTTTCTATACGTTAGATCTATATATCAACAAATAATACGTTGCATACTATATTCATTACTGACATTCATAATAAAACATACCACACAACTTGACTATATAATGAATATAAAAAAATATGGAAAGGATATTGTAAAATAATCTTTCAGAAGTAGTTTGGGCATGTAATAAAAATTATAAATTGGTAGACAAGAAATGACAGAGCAAATGCGACATATACAAGAAGTATGAATGAACTTGGTGATGAAAATGTAGAAAATATTGGACAAAACATCTCAAAATAGGATTTTTTTCAATGGAAATTAATAGATAAAATACTAATAACACAACTGCATTAAATATACTATTTTCTTTTCAAATGATAATAATTTTTAGCTAACACAATTCTTATTTCTGATTTTCGAAGACTTTTGTCAGACGTTACCGCGAGTTTCAAAGCTTCGTGTAGGACCTACATCCTACACTAACAAATTTCTCGCTACAATCAGAAATATTGTGTTTCACAAATACAAATTTCTATAGACTCATATCTTCAGTACGTGAGACACATATTTTTATCGTTAAGATAACAATTTTCATTCAAGCAAGCACTAACATAGCAAAGTTTTCCATATGATTCCAACTTAGGGGGACATATTGTATAATAATTTTAGATGCATCTATATTTAATATTTAAGGCCTGATGTGTCTCGTAGAAATAATGCATTATTTACGCTGGTAATACTTTGGTATAGACTCACCAATATTCTGGATTAGGGCACAGCAGTCTGGACAATTCGGAATATCATTCAGAATTCAGGATCTTCACTTTCCTGATTACGAATAACAACAACAATTTATAATGGTTGGATACCGAATGACAATTAATACTATTACTAACACTTAAATACTATATACAACTTATCAAATGTGTTCGGAGAACTCTTTAAATTTTTAGATGTTCTCCGTTGGGAAGATGTAATCAGACTGAAACTCTTTTTTTTTAATCCACAAAAAAAATTATCTTTTGGTTACCCCTTCCTTAATTAAAAAAAAATTTTGTCTTGTTTACTTTACATAATTTCTATCTAAAATGAGTTTTGTATTCTTTTATTATTATAAAATGTCTACAGTGACATCTGCTCTTAATTTGGAATATTTCTTTATTTTATGACATGCCTTGTCTATTATTCAATATATTCTGTATAAATGTCATCTGAAACTAAATCATGCCAAATTTGACATACAGGTTTCACAAACAGGTTCCATCTAAATAATAAATGTTTTTCCCTTGACGACGATACTCCTGTATTTTCCAATAACGTTTCCTCTACAAGAGGATTGCTTCTCCTTCCATAAAAACACTTCCCAGTTATTTTCATACATATAATCCTCATTTGCTTAGAATCCATATCTTCCGCCTCCCAGTAGTATGATCAAGCTACATGCATTTTCTCTAATTTTATTTTTTTGAGAGAAACGTAGTCAGGTTTACCGTCATTCCTTCCTCTTGAGTTTCTTAGGTTTGTGTGAACACTTCTTGTTGTAATAATAGCCAACATATCGAGTAACTACTGATAAACATACTTTTGTTTTGCTCCACAATAGACCTTGTATATAACAGTTTTTTCATATAATGAAAAAATTAGGACAATGTTGTGCAGGTGGATTACTTATATCTAACATAGTATTTACGATACCGTAGAAAAATAAACGTTCACCATTATGATACTCGAATACTAAAGATTGAGACACAAATGATTCTTAATTTCGCTTTAAGTCGATAAATATCTGGACAATTATAGATAAAAGATTAGTAAATTTCGTTTTTGTGTACTGCCTACAATTTCTATACGTGTTTAAAAATTAAAATCAACGCATAATATAACACAGGTCTCGCTAATTGACTTTCGTCAAGGCCATAAATATATTAAAGAAAAGATCCTTTGTCTCTAATAAAAAGTATTAAAAGTATCTCCACAGAAAGATCATCAGCTTGCAATGATTTCTTCATGAGATTTTCCATCACCCATGATTTAAAGTGTCCTATTTATTTTCAATTTACAGGAACGTCATTAAATGAAAAATATATAACTAAGAATGATCAATTTATCGGAATTTTTATCTGACAAGTATGTGGAAATATATATGCGATGAAAGAAGAATTTCATTTTCACATTTCAACAAAACATTTTTTAAAACAGAAGAAATTATATAAAAGGGAATTGAAGAGAAAATATATTGAAAAAAGACGAGTTATCGACAATATTACAACTGCTTTGATTAAAGAAGAAATTGAAACAGTCAACGACGAATTAAAAGAAGAGGTACAAGACATAAAAAACTTAATACAACCAACAATATTTGTTATAAAACTTTTACACGTAAAGAAAATTTAAATAATCACTGGTGTCAGCACACAGAGAGAAAACCTTTCAAATGTGAAATTTGCTCCAAATCTTTTCCAGCTAAAAATAATTTACAGAAACATGCAACGTCATGAAATTCAACACAAATGTGACAATTGTTCAAAATGTTTCAAAACAAAATCCTCCCTAAATAAGCATTTACTTCAGCACACTGGAGAAAAGCCATTTAAATGTGACATTTGTTCCAAATCTTTTTTACACAAAACTAATTTAACTTCACATATGCGACTTCACACAGGAGAAAATTTGTTTAAATGTGAAACTAGTTCAAAATCCTATGTCCATAAATATTTGTTAATCAACCACTTACGGCAGCACACAGGGGAAAAACCCTTTAAATGCGACATATGTTCGAAATCTTTTTCAGCTAAAGACAATTTACAAAAACATATGAGATGTCACATAATTGAAACTCCACACAAATGTGACATTTGTTCCAAATTTTTCACGAGAAAATCTTGCTTAACTAATCATTTGCTTTGGCATAAAGGAGAAAAGCCATTTAAATGTGAAATTTGTTCAAAATCCTTTTTATGTGCAACCAAATTAAAATCACATATGAAGTTTCACACGGGAGAAAATTTGTTTAAATGTGAAACTTGTTCAAAATCCTATGCCCATAAATATTTATTGATCAACCACTTGAGACAGTACACCGGGGAAAAAACCTTTAAATGTGACATTTGCTTGCAAGATTTTTCTCAGAAACATTCTCTGCTTAGCCATTTGCGTTTACACTGGTGAAAAACAATTTAAATGTGAAGTTCATTTTATTTGATTAAAAATTATTTAAAAATACGTTTGTAGTGTTAAACAGGGAAAAGTCAATTAAATATGCATTTACTGATGGTCCGAATAGTATGTAGGTGAAACTATAGCGGTGTGTATTTCGATTCCGGCGATATACTCGACGGTGTACGGGACTCTCTACGTCCTGTGGAATGTTCAGTCAGCCAGGGATATGAGCAACCGGCGGATCAATACTCTTTCGGTTTTAGTCTCAAGAGTTGAGAGTTGTAGCTAGTCAGGACCCAGCTTAACGAATACTTCTGCTTGCAGGGACTGTAGTTATTACGGCGTGTCAATACCAGAAACCAACGGCCGTTCTAATGAATGATGTATAAAGTAGGATCAATACTCCGACTTAGTACAACACTCGGCGGAAGATAGTGTAAAGCGTTTAAGGTTGAAGTCAATACCCTCGACCTACGCTTCGCACTGGAGGCGGCTGAACTTGGAGGAGCAGGAGTCCGTAAACCAAGTCGTCTCATCGTCTGTTGGTTTGCATTTTTATATCCATCGTAGTGGTAGTGGTGGAAGTCTCTTTCCCTTCTACCGTCGATTCTTCGTGCGCATCCTGGCGTGGGGGCTCTGCTGTTCTGGTGGGGTATCTCGTCATCGCGGCGCTAACTGGTTTCTTGAATCGAGTTTTATAGTAATGAATTTATGTCATTACAGATCCCCCTCTCTTCGGGAAAAAAATGTTTCCAGGAATGAAATTCGGAAAGATTTTTTTTGTTGTCATCATCGTTGGGTCGGTCCGTCGGTCTGTCGGTCGCGTTTATCTTGGATTCGTCCGTTTTGTATCGCTGGGTTGCGTGGTTTGTATCTCTGGTTAATCGGTGTATTGTGTTTTAGTTTAAATCGGTGTTCTATGAGGTGTGTTGTATCTTGAATCTCCTGGAATTTGTGTATTTCTGTTCGTAGCATCTTTTGTAATTTCTATTTCTCGTGCGGACGTAATTCTGCGGTTATGTTGGAATCGGTATCTGTGTCTGGGTTGTGCGGCGTGTCTATATCTGGATTGGGTGTCGGGTACATGTCTGGGTTGTAACTGGTCGGATTTTTTGAATTAATTACGTTGACTGGGGTGTACTCGCTGTTCATCTGGGTTTGCTGATGCCTACTCGGGTAGTTCAGTTTGAAGTTCCATGCTTCCAACTCGTTTATTCCAATTATGGCTTCGGAAGTGAGATCAGGTAGGAAGTAAAATTGTGCTCTTCTCCATGTATTCTGTATTGCACAATGTATTGTATAACTGTGTTGTATGTGTGTTTGCTTGCCGTTTGCGAGTGTTACGTAGACCTCTTCCTCGCGTGGTTGTAATCCTAGTTCTTGTACGAACTGTAAACCTTTGTTCCCTATATATGATTTTACAGATCCTGTATCGAGTAATGCATGGAGGGTTTTCCCTTCATGAATGGTCATTATGGGGACCGGTTTACTGTCTCGTGGACCGTGGAGGTCTGTATCGGGGAAACTGGAGTGCCCCTGGTTTGTTCAGATTCATTGCCGTTTCCCGGTTGTCTTCTGCAAGTGCAATCTGTTGACAATTCCTATCGATCCGCAATGACTGCAGAATAATATTGGGCGTGAACGGCATACCCGACGGTTATGTCCTATTAAACGCATCTCCAACAGCATGTATTCCTATTGAAATTCTGTATTCTGTTAGGTCCGCAATATGTGGGGTGTGTGGAGTTAACCTGTAACTGAATCCGAATTTCCTTTTGGATATCTTCGTGATCGATGACTAATTTTGTCAGTTCTGCCATCGTCTTGCATTCCTCTCTTCTTACGTATAAGCGATGATTGGGGAGCATGTTTGAATATATTCTATCTATGGCTTGGGTTTCGGAAAAACCGTTGTGTCTTCTGATGGATGTCTGGATGTCTAACAGGAATTCTTTGAAGCTTTCATGTGTCTGTTATCGGCGGTTACGTATAATGTCTTCCAGTTGTTGTAAATTGTTGTCTCGGTTGAAAAATGTTTTGATGTCCCTTATAAAATCTGTCCATCCTGTCCATTGGTTTTTATTGTTTCTGTACCACAACGTTGCCTTTCCCTTCAGAATAATAGGAAGTGCCCGAAATAGGTGTTTGTTTTGTATGCTGTAGCAATCTTTGAGCTCATTCACCGGTTCCAGGAATTATATTGGGTCTCTGGATCCATCATAATGTATACCCCATTTTCTAATTATCTCTGGAGCCTGTAAATCCTTGTCCTTCTGTGGTTGTGTAGGTATTACTGTTTCCAGAGTAACGTTACTCTTGTCCTGGATGTTTGGTGTATCTGTGATGGCCGTCCGTAAGTGGTCCACTAACCTAGCTCTTAGTTCTGACGTTTTTCCTGTCGAAACTAACCCTCTGGATTCTAATTCCGCGCGGATATCTGTTTGTCGTAGTCTGTAAACCCATCCATACGAGCGTATACGGGCTACCTTCGAGTCGCGCGATCGCGCTTCCAATGGACGACCAGCCTTATGATACTCGAATACTAATTATTCAGACACAAATGATTGTTAATTTTTGCTTTAAGTCAATAAATATCTGGACAATTATAGATAAAATATTAGTAAATATCGTTTTTTTATTGATGCCTCATATTACCTATTTAAAGCACGCCTCAGCGTGTTTAAATCGAACTTTCAAACACGCGCGTTTTTTAAAGTCCTTATGGTACCAACAACAACTCGAGAAAAGCATCAATGACAACTTTTTTATTAGTTTTTAAATTGTATATTTTCATTGTGAACTAATGTGTTATTTGGTTTTTTCTGCCAAATTAATTTATATATTCATATATACTCGTACGTTGTATCCTTTTAAATATAAATGAAGAAACTTTTTGATTATTGATTTGACAGCAGTACCTCGTAACGTCAAATAAAAATAAATACTATTTAGGATGGACTTTCACGAAACTTGGTTGGGCATCGAGAGCGGACTTTTATGAAATGAAACTTGGCTGGGTATCGAGGACGGACTTCCATTTTTTTTTAGTAATAATATAATAATATTTTATGATTTCAAAGTGCACCAATAAAAAACATTGTTTAAAATATTCGTGGATAACTGGTGTTTCAAACACTTGCTCTATTTCGAGCACTCCGGCTGCGCAATCGTACTCGAAAAATCGCGCGTGTTTGAAAGACCTCTTTATCCACTTATACTTTAATATACTATTTTGTGTATTGCCTACAATTTCTATACCTGTCTAAAAATTAAAATAAACGCATAATATAATACAGATCTGGCTAATTGACTTTTGTCAAGGCCATAAATATATTAAAGAAAAGATTCATGTCTCTAATAAAAAGTAGATATACTATAATTATCTCTACAGAAAGATCACCAGATTTCTTCATGAGATTTTCCATCACCTATTATTTAAATTTTCCTATTTATTTTCAATTTACAGGAACATCATTAAATGAAAAATATACAACTAAGAATGATCAATGTATTGGTATTATTATCTGTCAAGTATGTGGAAATATATATGCGAAGAAAGAAGAATTTCATTTTCACATTTCAACAAAACATTTTTTAAAACAGAAGAAATTATATAAAAGGGAATTGAAGAGAAAATATATTGAAAAAAGACGAGTTATCGACAATATTACAACTGCTTTGATTAAAGAAGAAATTGAAACAGTCAACGACGAATTAAAAGAAGAGGTACAAGACATCAAAAACTTAATACAACTAACAAACTTTATTGTTGATACACCAATTAAATGTAATATTTGTCATAAAACTTTCACACGTAAAGAAAATTTAAATAATCACTGGTGTCGGCACACAGAGAGAAAACCTTTCAAATGTGATATTTGCTCCAAATCTTTTCCAGCTAAAGATAATTTACAGAAACATATGCAACGTCATGAAATTAAACACAAATGTGACATTTGTTCAAAATGTTTCAAAACAAAATCCTCCCTAAATAAGCATTTACTTCAGCACACTGGAGAAAAGCCATTTAAATGTGACATTTGTTCAACATCTTTTTCATATAAAAGCACATTCAATTCACATATGCGGTTTCACACTGGAGAAAATTTGTTCGAATGTAAAATTTGCTTTAAATCTTTCATCCAAAAATGTTTATTAATCAACCACTTGCGGAAACACACGGGGGAAAAACCCTTTAAATGTGACACCTGTTTAAAATCTTTTTCGGCCAAAGATAATTTACAAAAACATATGAGATGTCACTTAATTGAAACTCCACACAAATGCCACATTTGTTCAAAATTTTTTACAAGAAAATCTTGCCTAAATAGTCATTTGCTTTGGCATAATGGAGTAAAACCATTTAAATGTTACATTTGTTCCAAATCTTTTTTACACAAAACTAATTTAACTTCACATATGCGACTTCACACAGGAGAAAATATGTTTAAATGTGAAACTTGTTCAAAATCCTATGTCCATAAATATTTGTTAATCAACCATTTACGTCAGCACACAGGGGAAAAACCCTTTAAATGCGACATATGTTCGAAATCTTTTCCAGCTAAAGAAAATTTACAGAAACATAATAGGAGATGTCACATAATTGAAACTCCACACAAATGTGACATTTGTTCAAAATATTTTCCAGCTAAAGAAAATTTACAAAAACATATGCAATGTCATGAAATTCTACACAAATGTAAAATCTGTTCAAAATATTGCCAAACAAAATCTTCCCTAAATAAGCATTTACTTCAGCACACTGGAGAAAAGCCATTTAAATGTGATATTTGCTCAAAATATTTTTTACGCAAAAGAAATTTAACTTTACATATGCGGCTTCACACAGGCGAAAATTTGTTTAAATGTGAAACTTGTTCAAAATCCTTTGTCCATAAATATTTGTTGATCAACCACTTACGGCAGCACACAGGCGAAAAACCTTTTAAATGCGATATGTATTTAAAAACTTATCAAGCTAAAAAAAATTTACAAAAACATATTAGACATCACATGGTAGAAACTTCACACAAATGTAAACTTTGTTCCAAATCCTATGCTTATGAATATTTGTTAATCAAACACTTGCGGCAGCACACGGGTGAAAAACCATTTAAATGTGAGATCTGTTTGAAACCTTTTCCAGCTAAAGAAAATTTACAAAAACATATGCAATGTCACATAACTGAAACTCCACACAAATGTGACATTTGTTCAAAATCTTTCAAGAGAAAATTTTGCTTAGCCAGTCATTTGCTTTGGCATAAAGGAGTAAAGCCATTTAAATGTGAACTTTGTTCAAAATCTTTTTTATGTGCAACCAAATTAAAATCACATATGAAGTTTCACACGGGAGAAAATTTGTTCAAATGTGAAACTTGTTCAAAATCCTATGCCCATAAATATTTGTTGATAACCCACATGAGGAAGCACACCGGGGAAAAACCCTTTAAATGTGACATTTGCATGAAAGATTTTTCTCAGAAACGTTTCCTGAGTAGCCATTTGCGTTCTCACGCTGGTGAAACACCATTTAAAAGTGAAATTCATTTTATTTGATTAAAAATAATATAAAATACGTTTGTAGTGTTATCCAAGGGAAAGTCAATTAAATATGACATACGTTTGAAGCATTTTACACACAGTTGTATATTCTATACCTAGGCGGTAAAGTGGTATTTTTCAGACCGAAAGAAGATATAGCCGAGCCTGGCCACTTCTTGAGGCCTGAAAAGGCACTTTACTGCCGTGGTTTACACATAATTTTTTATCCTACACAATAATTGTTGGTAATATTATTTGTACAAAAATTTTAGTTCAAAATATAAAATTCAATACTGTGAATCATTATTTTTCAGTGATAATGAAAATTGCATTACGTATAGTACAGTTAACAAAAAGAGATACCTTGCTTGGGTAAATTTGATAACTGAACTTGCTCAAACAAGGAAGTAAATAGTTGAAGTTGTTGCTCCTGTGTCTATTATATTTTCTATTAAAGGAATCATTTCAGCCGTTTTAGTAGATGTAGATTCATTAGGTGTGTTAATCATAGTAGAAGATGCGGCCATGCCGTTAGCGTTGAACAGTTTTCTAGTGACATTTATTTTATTATTTAAACAATCTTCAACGTTGCCTGTCGCTACGCTGGTTAACTGACAAGTTAACTTCAAATAAATATCAAATATGACAACTCATGATTGAATTAATTTGTAGACGTTGACAACTGTTAACAATAATTTATTTTTCTACTACCGTGCGTAAAGTACGTAGTTTAGACACACTTTCAAGTGCGTAAAACTTTACGCACTAGTGCGTAAAGAAAAAGTTCCAATTTGTGTGTCGTTTTATCTAGTCTTATAAAAATATTGATAGGTATAATAAACGGATATTAAATCTGAGTTTTCTTTAAATCAGATATTGAAACATATAGAATTAAGTAAAATACATACCTAATAATTATTGGGTAGGTACTGGAAAATAATAAAATAGGGTGCATAGGTAGGTACCTATAAGTTGGCTGTGAGTGACTGACATTTCTTTGTGCATTGAATCTGACATTTGAAATTGAGATTTTCCGACTATACCTAGGGTAAGCAAAAGTATTTATATTTAAGTATTGAACATTTTTAGGAAACTATGATGTTATTCTAGATTCTTTTTTTAGAAAACAGAATAGGTAGGTACATATAATTATAAAGATGGATTCCTCTGACGATCTCTCAGGAGATTATTTTGATAATACACCATCTAACATATTACACGTAGCACAGAATGCTTCTAATGATTTATTGCCCCATAAATCTGTGAATATTTACGAAACAAAATACAATTTGTTTAAAGAATGGTGTAGGAATAATAAAGTAACAAAATATTCCGAAAATGTCCGAGTGCACACATTGCACCTTTAATATAAGTATTGTTAATAATTGAATTCGTCTGTTATTTTGTTAATTTGTTGTAATTTTGATTAAAATCAATATATAATATATTTTATTAGGAATCAATAAAAGCGGTATAGTTTCTTTTAAAGAAAAATTAAACCTACTTTGGTGCGCAAAGAAAATTACTATTAAACTTCTGTATTTTGATAAAATTTTCGGTAGTAGAAAAAATATTGTATGCAATTCGTGTGTAAAGGCCTTTTTTCGACTCATGTGATTGTCGCATTCACCTGGACAATATTCACATTCGTCGAAAAAAGGCTGTTTTACACACTTGTTACATAAATAACTATTTTATAATGACGTTTAGTGGCATTGTTTATTTTAAGCAATTTCCGTTTATTTCTTTAGACTATTTAATGTAATTGAAATCGGTTATGTTATTTTAATTGGGATATCAATCAAATTGGCAATGTTTATTTGATTTACGTCAATTGGGTCGCCACCTAGCGTGATAATCTAAAATTTATTTTCTCGGCTAGCCGTGGAAAAGGCATCTTTCTCGTTTTCGTAAAGCCGGTAAAATTCAACTTTCTTACAGTGTAGGATAAAAAAGTGATTTTCCAGTTTTCACGCTAATATAATTTTAAATTCAATTCATTGATTTTTAACGTACACGCATATTATACCAAGAGATTTGGCTTGAAATATTACTGACTATAATAGTGTGATAAAAAAATGGTTATAGAGTGATCATAAACTTTAAAATGGATTATCTATTCATTCTCCTATTTTAAATAATCTTAATTTAAGAATTTGTCTTGTGACTTTTGTGGGTATATTATATATTAACGGTGGGAATCAATGAATTCATATTTTCAAGAAGTATATATATATATATATATATATATATATATATATATATATATATATCTTTAGTTGACTATTTTTGATTTTTTCTTTATTCTTAGTTTTGGAAACCAGAAATGTCACCAGAGAAAAATTATGTACGAAATAAATTTCACTCACAATTTATTCCAAAAAAGTCAGTATAAAATACATACCTCATTAATGACAACATTTATCAATTTATAATAAAAGTTTAAAATTTAAAAGAATATTTCAGACTACTTTTAACACTCTATATTAATAATGAGTAAATTATGAAAGTTTCAGTATTATTAATGAATACCCATGTTTTCTTTTAAATATAATTAGTCAAAAAAGGGATGTATGAAAGAATGATAAATATAAACTAATTAATTATTAACTTGCTACTTTACAATTTCATATACTTTATCAATGTTTTGATTAAATTGTGTGTTTTTTGTATTATATTGTGCTCTTTTCTAGGGCTTAGTATTTTTATTTTTTGATTAAAATATAATTTTCTAGTGCTTTTTATCCAGTGCAGAAATAAAAAATGTTTTTTTCTACAAGTTGTTTTAAATTTCACCACCACCCATAAAAGATACAATATTCACCCAAACAGCTTTTATACTGTTAACTGACGACACTGTGGTTGTATCCACATCGACTTCTTGGAAAAAAGCGAAACGAAAATGGTTCTACAAACGTAGTAAAAGGGTTTCAAAGCAATAAACAACTATTTAGTTATAAAATACCTTTGAATGTAAGTCTAAATATGATGAACACTGAATCCTCATCAACTAAGTTTAATGATTAACTGCTTTTGAAATATGGTTGAAAAGTTGTCTCATGGAATACTAGGCGTTGAATATTGTCACGTTTAGAAATAACACCCAGAGTATACGGTAGGCTTTGCGAAAGTAGGTCAATGTTTTAAAATATGCTTTGGTAATTACTCTCAAAGATAAACGTATGGTTTCTTGGAGTAAGAGAAAACAAAAAACAACGAACTCAGCATTTTTCGAGAGAACACTTTCTTGGTTCGAAAAATATATTTTTTCGGGAAGTTGGTTTTGTGGTAATTCATACTCCATATTCTTGTCACTTGAATTTCTAACGATACGGATTTGTTTATACATTGCCCAATGGGGCATTAGTATTAGAACCGAATAATAATATTTTTAAAGAGAACTATGTAACATCTAAATGAACTGTACTGTACTTCAATTAGTGGAAGATATTGGAGAGTGAAAAGATAACCGCAATTGATGTAGAATTTTTCGAAGTATGAATTGACCATTAAAGTTGATAAATTTGAATAAGGTTTTTTGTGATAGGTTTTGGGATTTTTTGAAAAATCGTCTTTTAACCCTAACATTAGAATTGCAGCAGAAAAGTGTTCCTTAATTCTGTAACCCTAATATTACGTGTAATATGTTTCCTCGTTATGTTTACATTCATAGGACATGGATTTCCATTTTTTTTTAAATTAAAAATGTAATAAACATTCATACTTCTAAATTCAAACCACAAAATGACAAAATCACAGATCATATGACAACCAAACTAACAGGTGCGATTATTAACCCAGTCGGGACTAGAGTAATTAGAGCGACGGTCGAGTGACGCCCTAATGAGTTCTCGCACATTAGGTAGTAGACAACTAGAAGACGCTTATGAGTTCTTGGACACAAAAATAAGTGAATTTCACACTAGTGCGATGTTCTCGAACTTAGCCCATCGAAGAAGTTTGCATTTAAAGACGTGTGCGCACAGATTCACGATTTGAAACTCGAAAGCCAATGTCTATAGAGAAAAGTATAATTATAGGCGCTTTGCTGCGAGGAGCCGTTGACTCAACGTTATACAATTTTTCGTGGACCGTAACGTTTCGCGGCAGTTCACAGATACAAGGTTGAACCGAACTGTCACGAAAATGATACGGTCCCCGAAAAACCGTTGTGTCAACGGTACCTCGCAGCAAAACGACTTATGTTTTTGTAGTTTGTAGATTGTCTTTGGCAAAAGTATCAAAAATAAAAATATGACAAAGATTATATACATGGAAATATATGGTGTGTTAAGAGTGAGTAGGATTAAATTTGTTTAGGATTTTAGTTTTAATGAAGTAAATAAAAGTAAGTGAACCATTAAAATGCCATCACCGGGTAGAATTCGTCATAGTTGTATTGTAAAAAATTGGAATAGTAAATATTTTTGGCCACTTCGCAATTTGGAGTTTTAAATTATAATGCATTTACAAGTCCATTACGCAAAAGACTTCTTAAATTTGATTTATCTTTACAACCATCACATTATATACACCTCTAAAAGTAGTTGAATATAGGTCTGTTCCAACCGAAGTAAATACCGTTTTATCACCGGTAACGCAGCAAATTTGATGTAAATTACACATACTTATTATATTCACTAATCAGCAGGTCAACTGGGTTTGTATCGTATTATTACGGTTTTTGTGTTCGTTGAAACCGACCTAATAGTAAAAACACCCAAGCTTTTCAAAATACAGTATATTGCCTGTAAAAAGAAAACTTATTTTTTGTAACAATTGTTGCGTTCAGAACACACAACTGTTGTACAACCGTTGAGTAAATGTTCTGTGAACGCACATTGATCAGTGCGCGTATCTCAACATGTTTGGTGAGCGGACGCCATTTTTCTGAGCGGTTTTCAATTGCTCTCAGTGAGCACAACACGTTGCAGATTGTGATGTTTATATAAAGATCTATGGCTTTATTAATAGTAAACAAAACAAAGATTATATTTAGTAGGGTTATATATGATTTAATTAAAATATTACAACATGAGTGATGAATATGAAGCGATTTATACATATAATAATGTTACATACAGCATAACAGATACCAAAAATGTTCACGAATAATAATAATAATAATAATTAATTCAAGCTCTTCAATCGAACAGATACATTTAAATACCTCTATAGCTCTTGCAGACACCCTAAAATGCTCCTTAAAAACTAAATCATTGTATGCTGGAATTATTTATTTGTAACAACTTCTGTTTTTTCTGGAATACCACGTCTTCTCACGTTATAATCATGAAATGGTTCCTGTAAATTTTCTACTACATGGGCTATAATATTTTGGTCAATATCTAATACATCACCATTATCTAATAATGCAAGAATTAAATTGTTTCTAGCCCTAGCCATAATTTTAATTTCTCAAATATTTATTCCAAAGACAATACAATCTATAATATAGATTATCTATGATCTTTCCAAAAAATGATCGTTCAGAAGACATACGTCAACCATTCGTTGCTCAGTGAGCGCTCACTCGACAGTTGAGTTATAAGGTATGTTTTCTGAATGCAACCAATAATGATACTTTAAAGAAAACTCAAATTGGACATTTACCTAAAAAACAACGTTTGGAATCTGGGATTAAGTGAAAGTAAGTGAAACTAGAGTCAGTCATTTATCTCCCAAGAAGAAAAAAATACATATATTACTAAAAGATTAGAGAAATATAAGTTTTAAATTTACAAATAAAGGCGTTTATCAGTAGTAAAGACAATTGGATGAACCAGGATTGGATTTTTTAAAAGCAGTATTGCTAACCCTAACAAACCTTCATGGTCAATAACAGACCCTTTCATTAGTCATGAACCAAAACCATTGACTTCAAATGAATTGAAAAATTTTGAATTCCAGTTATTAGATACAGAATTAAATTATTCAAATTTTGACAACTTTTAATTGCAAAGGCCAGGCTAATTTGCTGACAGATATTTTAGACGTTCACTATAGTTTTACTGACTTCAAAAAAATTGGTGATAAAATTTTTGATTTAGGTACAAAGGGAAGTCGTTAAATTTCTTTCAATACTGCATGACCTTTTGTATATCACATTTTACCACTTTTAGGTCATGTAGAAAGTATTATTAAAAAAACTGAACTCTTTGTAAAAGTAAAGAACATAAAACATATGTGTTTTCTCAATTCATAAAAGTTTGTGTTCCCTTGTTAATTGAAAAATATTATGATGTTGCTAAGAGGACTAACAAGCAAAAGTAATATTTTTGTTGGTAATTTAATTTTTTTAGTTTCAGACCTATCCCTGTTTTCATGGAAATGGAGAATTTGGTTTTTAACTCCTTTTTCTTTTTTTTGTTGTCAATAATTTTGAAATACCTAACTTAATGTGCAATTTGATGTTATATTGGATTAAATAAAATGTAATTTTAGTTAAAAGATGTAATTTTGTGATTAATGATATGTAACCTGTATGATAAATTAATGAGATACAGATAACAACAATTTTAAGACAAATTGTAAAATTTACCTCCCCATAATCGAAACTAACAAATTTGAATAATCCGTCTGTAAAAATTAGTTCCTGTACCTATAACTAGTGGCACTCCTATCAACGTGATTACAGCTTACAATACAGGAACTCTCATTATACTCATTTATCTATGAACAGAAGCCAGACTCACTTCAGCTAATGTATGATTGTTATTGCATATTTTCATTTTTAATGACTTCAAAGTTAATATTTTGGAATATTTTATAATCTGCATCGACTTTAGAGGCAATATTATAGTTGTGTCAGCTGACCATTTTTATAAAAATATTTATGGAAATTTTTACAGTGGGACAAGGCATCCATTTTTATAAAAAGTTTTTATGTGACGTAATTTTTATAAAATGTGTTTTAAAAATTTTTATACAAATTTTGACAGTGGGACATGAACTTTAAATATTGTGGGTTTGCGAAGCAAAATTTGTGGATGTAACTAAAGTGCATTTATCTATGGTCCTAACTATGGAGCTTGTATCAACTCAATGGTCAAAATTCATATCACACCATAGATCATTTTGAGGTGACGTCACGACCAGCCCGCCAAAAGCCTTTTTTAATAGTAGTTATATGATCTGTGTCCAAAAGTAGGTATGGCATACTAAACGCCGCGTCATTGTAAACAATAGAAAAGATCGTTTTTTAAAACGTAAATAATTTAAAATTCTGGCGTTATGTTCTATTGTGGGATATTCCAAAGGGGTACAAATGGATCAAATTCGTTATTTTAAAATCCCCAAATCCGAGGAGAAATGCTGAATGCCTTATCAAAACACCGTCGAGAATATTGGGTTAGGACTTTAAATGGGACAATTTGTGCGATACATTCCTTAAACATGCATGAATTTGTACAGATCATTTTGTATAAGGTAGGTAAATATTATATTAGTACAAAAGAAATACAAAACTTATTATCCGAAATGTTTGAATTTATAGTTAAATATGGTAATAAACTAAACAATTCTTGTTCAAGTTTTTAGGAGAAACAGCCAAACTGTAAGTTAGCGATAGCTCTGATTGGGTCCCTTCTGTAAATATGGGATACATTAGCACCAAATTACAGGATGAGCAAAGTGTAAAAAGGCATATTAGATTTGTTAAACGTCATATGAAACTTCTTAAAATGGTCAGGATTATTATTTAAAAAAGTTGTAATCCCCAATCAAAATCTTCATTTTCTTTAGGTTGAGGTAGATGACGCTGGGAATACTCCATTAATTATAGAACCCTCAGCAGGACAACCTACAGAAGCTGTAGAAATCTCCGAACTGTGCAACGAACACGAAAGTCGAAGGAATGCTAATATTCAACAGATTTGGTTATGGATCTCGTTTTCTAAACATAGACTCGTTACATAAAAACCGGCTTTATGAAACTTGTTTTTAAATATAGTGTAATTCTAATATGCTAACTTAGTACTAATTAACTACTTTTAATTAGAGTGTATTTTAGTAATGACAATGCATTATGTGCAATATCTATAATAATGTAGAATGGGCATTTATCCATTTAATTATTGAACATCATTATTACGTCAAAATGCTTAGTGATGAAAACAAATAAATAAAATAACTGGATTGTAACATGACTGTTATGTTAATGTTTGTTTCTTTACTTTAGGATTTATTAATTAAACATTAACACTTGATTTTGTATTGTTCTTTATTGAGTACATACACGTGAGCCAAAGTTCGAGAACATCGCTTGACTGTCACTGCCCATGACAGCTTTCATTGCCAACTTTACATTAGTGACAGTGACTACCTTACGTACCTCTAAATAACCTAATCCTACATCACCCTTTCTTAAGTAAGATAATCAAAACTGATTCCGTTTTGGAGGAGGTCGGGAAATTCGACCTGATGATGTGATACAAGTTTTTTTAATAAATTTAGCCTCCAAATCCGAATCACTTTCTGAACTGTCCCTCATTTTATTTTCATCTACAACTATAGTAATCCTTTCTTCATAAACACTACTTGCATCACTGTTCGATTCCGAATCTCCATCATTAACACTTTCTTCATTATGATTATCATCTTCGGTAGTTTCACATTGTTCATTTTCAAGTCTATTTTCAAAATCTACAACCACTCTCTCTTCTCTAACACTTTCCTTATCATTACTGATATTATCATCATCCTTTAATTCTATAAAATACTTAATTTCATTATGATTTTCCTCCTTTGCTGATGAATAATGGTTTTCTGAATTATTTAGAAAATGTTTATTTCCTATCGGTTTAATGAATTTCCGATTTCTTATTAGCATAGAATCATTATTCATTTGCAATCTATATGTTCTATCTCTTAGTTTACTAACAACTTTACCAAGAAACCAATTACCATTTGGTTTTGTTTGAACATAAACTGACTGCTTTGTGTACAATTCAGGTAAGTTTTTAGTTGCATTTTTATTATAATATTTTTGTTGCAGTTCTTGTTTTTCCTTAATAATTGTTTCAATATATTCTTTTGCAATTCTAGGTTTTGACTGATTTTTTGTAATTATTAAATTTGTTCTTACTTTTCTCGACATCAAAATTTCAGATGGTGATATGTTTTCAAAAATGGGTGTAGTACGATAATGTAAAAGAGCCATATATAAATCTTTCTTTTCATTAAATATTTTCTTAAACATTTTTTTTATAGTTTGTATATGTCTCTCTGCCATGCCGTTAGACTGAGCATAGGTTGGAGACGAAACTATATGCTTAAATTCCCATTGTTGCGGCCAACAATTCTAAACGCCAGTAGTAAAATCATGAATGAGTTACAAAAAGTGGGGATTGTATTGTGGATACATCGCCTTGGCGTCATCGTCAAAGCATAGGCGTACCAAATCTATTTAAAAACAACAAATATAAAATTAGGTCGAATTTTGGTGTTTACAAATATTTCATTTGATGAAATTAAAGTTTGTTGATTTTATTTAATGTATTTTTTCACGGAGAAGATTTTTACACTATTCTCTTTGTTGTAATTTCTCACCAGGTAGCGCTGCAGCATATAAAATTCTACACCGTTCAACCGATTACCCTCAAAAGGGCATATATATGTATTTTTCTATGCAGAATTTGTATTTCCTATCCTTTTTGTTGTAACTTCCTATCAGGAGACGTTGCAGCATATCAACTTCTATATCGTTTACTTTTTCCAGGGGCACAAATGTTTGTGCCACGAGCCGTAAAGCGAGTGCTGCAGATCAAGGGAGTGCAAAAAATGCCTTGCATACGAATTGTACACAATATTTTTTCTACGACCAAGTTTCTTGATGAAAGCAAAAAGTAACTTATATACGTATTTTATTTAAACGTTGAACTGCAAGGATTTAAAAAAAGAAAAATAGGTTAAACCTAGGTTAATTTTGAAATTTTAACAATTTTGAATTGTTATGCCTGGTGTATCTTTTTTTAATAATAAGTTTTAATTACTTCTAATATTAATATCTGTCACCGAAATTCATTATAAATATAATATTAGATTGTCAAAACGGGTTTTGACATTGAGATTTCCTTCCCACCAGGTCAGCATATCAACTCCTATATCGTTTACTTTTTCCACGAGCACAGAAGTTTGTGGCACAACCCGTAAGGCGAGAGCTGAAAATCAATGGAGCGAGAGAAGAGATTTGCGTACGAGTTGTGCACAATACTTTTTCTACGATCACGTTTATTAATCAAAGAAAAAGTAACTTATACAGGTGTTCTATTAAAATTTTGAACAGAAATAATTTAAAAAATTAATATTGAAAAATTAGTTAAGCGTAGGTACAGTTATTAATGAAATTTGAATAATTTTGAATTGTTTAGCCTCGTCTATCTTTTTTGATAATAAGTTAGAATTAATTGTAATATTAGTGCTTGTCAACGAAATTCACTACAATGATAAGTTTAGATTGTCAAAATAAAATTTGACATTGACTTTTCCATTCCAACAGGTAGCGCTGCAGCTCATCAACTTGTATATCGTTCACTTTTTCCACTAGTGCTGAAGTTTGTGACACGAGCCGTAATGCGAGTGCCTCAAATCAAGCGACTAACTTAACCCGGGAACGGTCGCGTTAATAACTATAACTTAAGATGTCGCGTGTTAGATTTGATCAAACATATTCTCATCTGAAAAAAAGTCTATATTTTTGATTTAAATAGAAAATAGTAAAGGCATATATTGCCCACAGTATTCATTCAATTATCCGTCAGAATTCTCACCATGGACTGCACAGTTTTTGAATTAATACTTTATTTAAAAAATCATCAGAACAAAGAAAAAGGAATTATTTTAAACGTTCTCATAACTCTGCTCTCTATCTTGACTAGTTGGCCATGCTAATATTTCAGTAAAGTATTTACGTTCGTAAGGAATATAATGAACAATCTATTCAAGATTGGCGAGTCTCTTACTGTTGATAGGGACGTGTCCATTGTAAGCCATGACTGTCGGTAGAAGTACTTCTTCCTTGCCTTTAACTAGTTGGAAAGTAGCCATTATAATACCATCAATAAATTCCGATACAGTCAGATAACCCTTTTTCTTCTGACCTGTAGATAAAGTGGCGTAATGATTGATGGCAAATGTCGATTTATGGCTTTCAGAAGACTTTTTAAAATATCTGACCTACCAATCTTCAAAGTTTATGATAACACGATTTTTCATTTCGTATACTACAAATTTTGGCTGTTTTTATTTGCATTTGCGATTAGAGACCAGTATTGTTGAGGTACGTAAATTCGGTCATGTCTACGAACCGATCTTTTCATAGTTGCAAAGTTCCTATCGCTTGGCAAAAAGCTGTGTTCCCTTATAGGAAAGTACTGCTAAATCACATTAAATCGACCGGTCATTATGAGAGCCATTAATAATCTTACCACTGTATGGTTCCGATTTTGTCCACCACAACTATCACTGAATATGTAAAGTTATTTTATTTCAGCAGGAATATACTTTTCGATGTAATTGAGTATAAATGAACATGAAGTGTAAAACACACCGGAGTTATTTTTTGTATTATTAATACAAAACACATGTAGTCAACTTTGTCCACCACAACTATCACTGAATATGTAAAGTTCTTTTATTTCAGCAGGAATATACTTTTCGATGTAATTGAGTATAAATGAACATGGAGTGTAAAACACACCGGAGTTCTTTTTTGTATTATTAATACAAAACACATGTAGTCAAAGCTTCCTTAGGTAGAACATCTCTTGAAATGGTAGGTGTGGAACAGGTAAATTTTGCATACAGTCAAAGATGATGCGTATTACATCTTCTCGTTCTTTGGAAAGTTGTGTTATTTTCTGAAGTTTGGCATAAAATTTCGTTGCCCTCCTTTTATGGACCATCAGTTCTGCTACTGCCACCCTTTTTGCGTTTTCGTTTTATGTCGGGGATCCTATTTTTACATTAAGATCCTCACATGTACTGCATACGTTTACTTGAGGTCTTCCGAAGCGATACACAAAGTTTTCTCTAAAGTATTTTAGATAGTATTCGTAATTTACTTTGCTTTGTAATTCTGGATATTTTAATATAAAAAGTTCATACATTTTTAAAACAATTAAGTAGGTAATGTTCTTGGCCGAATAGTGGGAAATCTTGGCAGAGAAAGATCGTATATGCTCATCTATTTTCGCAACAACGTCTGCAGGAAGTAAATTGCCTCGGTTACCGTGTTTGCCTCTCATGTCAACAGATGTCAAAACCTGAGCAGCTAGAAGTGACTATAGTCTGAACCTCAGATTAACAAATAAAATAGATATGCTTGTTTTGATTTTTTCCTGCCCCAATCATCGAGTCACATTCTAAGCTCACACTTCCACTGCTTTGCCATATTAGAAATTCTCTTAAGTTGCAAGAAATATGAAATTAGAAGTTTAATTGAAAATTTGATAAAAAGTTATGCAAATAAGAAAAGTCATACTAATTTATGCATTTGAGTCGCTGCTTGTAAAATTGATTAATAATACTTGAATATTATATAATAAAGGCATATACTTATATAAATTTTAAATTATTTGTTATAACCGTAGATACCTTTATGGTTATAACTAAAAGTGGCAACATTGCTCAAAATTTCAGTACCTGTTATGTGTCAAGGGTAACATATTTAGTAAGTTTGTCCTTGTTTAATTACCATATAAAGAGATATGCAAATATCTTCTGAGTGAGCTCGACGATAATTTCGATTACGCCATAGTATTGTAGTAAATAATGTCACACGTGGTTTGTTTATACGAGCTCCATTACGACTAGAGAGTAAACATTTAGTTCTTTCGTTGATACATTTATCAAGACTTTTAGTGGCAAAATAAACTGAGTTAATGAATTTAATGTTTTTGGATTATCATGGTTCGTTGGTGCCAAATTTGTCAGAAAAACAGCCGAAATTACAAATGCCATCGTTGGTGCCAAATTTGTCAGAAAAACAGCCGAAATTACAAATGCCATGTGCCTACAATACCATCCCCACTATTTGTAATTCATTCATTATTTAACTACTGGCGTTTAGGATTGTTGGCCGCAAAAATAAATGTGTTCATGAATGAATTGCCCTCTCTATTGTATATTATTACTCTAAGGTCTGAGCACGACCTTGTTTGACACAGCGAAAAGACTACGGAATGCCTTTCTACAGAATTTTGTACGAGTAGTGCCCTTCATTGCAAAATATACAAAAGAAGACGACTGTTGCCTAGATTCGTTGTTGGATGATTTTCGTCTTGCCACTTATTTGCTCTCGATAAGTCCCATTAAAAAGTTTCCTGTTCCTTTTTTTGACCTTCTGTTGTAAAGCAACTGATGCTATTCTCTTTTTCTAGAGCTGGAAATACCTCCGTGTATTTTTTTCGACACAAACAATCTGGACCGGTTTCTTTAAGAAATACAAGGTTTCCTTTACTATTGCGATAACCAGCCCCCTTCAAGCGAGACAGCTTAATTTTTTCGTTTCAGTGTTCATTCTTTCTAACAACCCCCTTTTTCTTTTTGGTAGAGGGCTAGCGGAACGACTTGCTTCGGAATTAGACATTACTTCACATCTGCAAATAAAAATTACGTTGTTAGATAACATTATTTCATTTTTGTAAATAAACATATTAAGTTAGGTACCATTTCAATTCCCCCAAAAAGGTATTAAATAAAGGGTCGTTAACTAGCGTATAAACCACATGCGTGAATTTTCTTCTTACTTTTATATTCTATTCTAATATTTTTGAATTTCTGAGTAGTAAAAATTATTATTTCACGTAGTTATTCAAAACAAAACACGTGTGAACGCCACCTGATTTGTCCAGACAATAAACTAGACCCGTAAGGAATAGGCACTTAAGTCAAAAAAAGAGAGTAGGAAAAATTTTACAGGGTGAGGTTTTAACTTTCTCATTGAAAATTGTAAAGGATTTTATTTGATTTTAGAGTATACATGTATGATATTATCAATAAGCTCTATATTTGCATCAGTTATATTAACGCACTTATTAAGGAACAATGAAATAATTGACTTAAGTCATTAGGTTCAAATACAAAATTCGACTTAAGTGGTTAAGCTCGATGATACAGACTATTTAAGAAGTCCATACAATAAAGATATTAACAAAATTAATTAACTCTTGAACGGCGGAATTTTTTTTCCTAGAAATATGCTGTGCCAGGTTATAATTCCTGATTATTATGATTAAGTTAGGCTCTTTCAATAACTTTTTAATATTTTTTAAATTTTTTTGCGATATAAGTGCCGTTACCATATGGTAACACTAGCCGTTAGTGATGTACAAAATAATAGAAATTCAAATATCTGTTGCAAACTGTAAAAAATGTTTATTTAGTGTGAAAAATATAGTTACAGTCTATACATATACCAACATTACATTTACAACACATTGTTCGGATGCTTGAGGAGCAACCTTCACCGGCACAACGTTTTCTTTTTTTATCCCTAATAAATGGTCAACCTGGTCATATCTAATATCATCAGACACCCGGTTTAGAGTAACGCTGTTTTTAGATGTAGATGGCCTTACTGATCCTTTTGAAACTGTTTTGTATTTCTCAAGATAATGCAAAGCGATTTGTCTTCTGTAATTTAGCTGACTTATTGGTGGTTTGCTTCTGCATTTTCGCCTAACAGACCATGCATTTACTACACTTGTGTCCAGCAACCAAGTAAAAATGGGCCACCACCACTTTTTCCTTCTGAAGGATATACGATATCTTGAAATATTTTCATCCATCAGGTCGGTTCCTCCCATAAAGCGGTTGTATTCGGTTATAAGCGATGGACGCGATACCTGTATAATTTTTTTTTCCTTCTGAGAAAATCTTTTCACTAAAGAAGTGGGATTTACTCCATGACAGGTAGAGGCTACGCTAACAACATTATCCAGCCACTTCACAACAATGATTCCATCTTCTTTATCAATAGCTGAAACGTAATCACCCCTTTTCTGAGAATTAGATTTAGATAACATATTGTTCGCAGGTAAAGGGCAGCTTTTCGGGATACGGTTGTCACGGATTGTTCCCGTTCCATCAAAGCCGCGTTGTTTCAGGTAATGTAAAATATTGAAACCAGTAAAAAGGTTATCAAAATAAAATCGAAATGGAAGTTTAGGACACATCAGGAGAAAAGTCGTCAATCATGTTGATAAGAGGTGCTGCACATTTCCCGAATCCATTTTCATAGAAAGTATTTCCCTTGGTATACATCGAAATTTACAACAGCATTCAAACACCATACTTTGTAGCCGAATCGGATTGGTAATCCTCGTATGAATTGTTTGCTGGGATGTCTTCCAAAATATTTTACGATGGATTCATCAAAATTTAGGTGTTGTTCAGGAACAAATTTTTTAATAAAGTTTGCTCGTAGTTTATCCATGAGAGGTCGTAATTCCCACATTTTGTCATTATTATTAGGTTTCGTGTTATCAGCACAGTGTAGATATTTTAGAATCTGCCTAAACCGGTCTCTTCGCATGGCATCTGACACAATGGATACGTTCAAGTCCTTTTCTGTACTCCAGTACATCTCTTTTCCAGGCAATTCATGATAACCACTTAGAATCATGATGGCGATGGCGCATTTCATCTTCCTAGAAGTGATTTTAGGATCTGAATGATTTAAAAATATAGCATATTTTATAGACTGCTCAACAAGTAAGTCAACAGTTTCTTGATCAATAAACTGCTCAAAAATATCTACATCTGTTAGATTTTCAAATCTGGAGTAATCAGGTTCGGGAAAAGCTTTTTTATTTGGAATTATATCGCCCTTCTTTATCCAAGTGATTTTTTCCTGTCCTGGTCTGGTATACGGACCTTCATTATCTTGAACAGGCTCGTCTGGCTCTTCATTTATAGCTTGGTTCACTCTTAGTTCTGCTCCAGCTAATAATTGTTGACCACTAAGATTATCGACTAAACCCCCCTCCTCTTCGTCGCCTGAATCTTCATCGGTCAAAACGTTTGCCTCCGGAGGTTCTATAAATATACCTTGAACATCTAAGTCATCTTCATACACCATTTGCAGAGCTTCTTCCAAGGTAAAACCTCTCCTGGAAAAAAATCGCGCAATCTTTTAATTGACTCCCATAAACAGCTAGCGTTACCATATGGCAACAGGCGAAAAAAACGAACCTAACTAATTATTTGAAAATAAACTAGCACACATTATTATTGGCCATCCTATAACATACACATTTACCTATAATTTGTACATATTATAAACAAATAAAAGTAAACGGAGGAGTTTGAAAGTTACTTACTGTAATCAAAGGTCGGCATAATCCATGATTTGCAAACAAAGTCGTTTTTAACGATCGCTCGATACGCACAACAAGCCGCTGCGAACGTCGAATAAGTACTAACGACATAGATTAGGGAGGGATAGATAGGAAACTGCAATGTTAAAATTTGAGATTTCAAATGTCAAATTTCGCCATCAAACCAGCTGTTCTCGAACTAAAACTGACATTACAGAGTAGGGGGAAATTCAAATATTCCTTCTGACGCCACCTACCGGCTGATTTCTACAACTTTGACAGGAATAGCGGGAAATTTAAATATTTCAGTAACTCACAATAAATGTATTTCTTTTATTTTCATTTACACTCTACCAATTACACATTTTCAATCAAATTTCGTTAAGTTAATGCTTAAGAGATAACTTTTTTGCTTTAAAATGTGAAATCGATACCATGTATATGAAAATTGAAGAAAATCCATGTTGTTTATGTAAATGGTAACATACATTTAATTCCACTCTTCGTTGTTTATACTTACTGTATAGCATTTTTTTCACTCGGCCTGCAGTTATTACTTTGTTTCAAGATTTAATATTCACTTCATGTGAACTGTTTTTTGAATATAAAATGAAAAACATTGTCACACAAAAATAAATATTATGTATAATGTATTATTCACTTAAACTAGACAATATATCAGAATAGAAATAAGACTTTTAAAGTATATTTTTAAATAAATTTTATTATTAAAAAAATTACAATAAGTACAATACCTAAAACAAATAGACAATACATTTCAAATATAGCTTATTTTTTTTTAAATTTATTTTGATAGTAATTTCAAGCCAACTGGTGCATACAGTCTATATTGGAATTACTTTGGCCCAATTAATTTTAGATTGAGCCCCCCTTTCCTATTAAGACATATAATGTTTATAAACTTATTGACAATTTGTCTTTCCATCTACATAATATGGTCACATATCAAAATGAAAATACTGCTTATTTAAAACTGATGCATTTATCTTACCAATTATGTTTTTATCATTGCATTTCAATGGCAGTACCTTCATGATCCATTTGTAGATATCATCCAAACCATAAATAAACTTATGTGATGCATATTTCAATCTTTTAGTGTTTTCATCATATTCTTTCAGGCATATCATCTCCATGTTCTAAATAATCATGGTCACATACATCTACAACAAAAACATGTGTTTTTAAACATTCATTTATTTTGAATTATATTGACAATTCATAAATTGTTAATATACATATACACTTTACTTTAAAAAAATATTGCCCAAAAAACTTATATAAATGAATGGTACACATTGAGTTAACCTTGTGATTACCTACTAAATCAACATTATACAAATAACTTACACTGTGACACTTGTAGAGTAGTACTGTTAGATTTAGATGGTAAATAAAGAAACCTAATGGGGTGTGGCGGCTTAACTCCATTTATTAAAGAGTCATTCACAAACATAAGTGATTACCTTTATCTTTATTGGCCCCACAAAGCAGCGTTGGAACAGCTTTACGTAAAAGGCGATTGTAGTTTTGTCTTTAGTTCGAAAGTGTACATCACAAATTTTATGTGACCTATAAATCAATTCACATGGCAATGTTTTTAAATATGAATTGCCCATAGCTTCAAGCCATTTAATCAACAGATCCTTGTTGTTGGTAATGGAAACCGATGACAGGGGTGAATCTAAATCAACACATCCTTGCACTGCACACGTTCGGGACACTGAACTAATTTTAAAAAGTTTTTTGCAACAAATACACTCAACAAAAACAACAAACAAAAAAAAATCTATAATCAATTCCAAATTATCAAAATTCTAAAATAGCGATACGGCGATATCACAAACCAAACAAATAACCATAGAGAAATTATTTGTCTTTGCAAATAATGCAAATAATCATAGATTAAGGCAAATAATAAATGACATCTTTCACTTTCATCAGCTACAGTAACGCCGAATCAACCTGTTCTCGAACTAAAAACAGACAAGGAAAAATATCTCCTTCTTACTTATGAGAGTCTTAAGGTGGATCCTCATGGGCGGATTTGGAGCGGACTCAATTTGACAGCGCATACGCTCGTTTCAGCGTACTGGATCCTGATGAACGATCTCTGTTTATTCCGTCGTTGACAGCGCAGTTGTGGTTGACAGTTTATTTACAAAGAGAGCGTAGATATAGCCTTCGTTAAAAGTTGATTAATATTGTTTTTTTTATTGCGTCTTCAGTTGAATACTTATGAAATGGAAGGCGATGTAGCTAATAGTGAAACAATTTTGTTTGCAATGGGTGCATTGGCAATACAATTATCGAAATGTCCTTCGTGGCGAAGGCCTGAAATCAAGCAGAATTTGGTAAACTTGCATTTAATTTATAAATTGAAAAAAGAAAAAGAAGCGACAGTAATTAGTAGAAGAAAGAGGTTTTGGGTGAGAGAAATGTTTACAGAAGAACAAAGATGGCTTCAAGGAGCAAGCAGTAATTTAATAGAGTTAATGAGAAGATCTGATAGAGAGAAATTTTTTAATTTTCTAAGAATGTCACCAGAAACATTTGATAAATTATTGTGCAAAGTAGAACATTTAATTAAAAAACGGACTGTCATTAGAGAACCACTTGAGCCAAAGCTGCGACTGGAAATAACTTTACGTTATTTGGCGTCAGGAGACACAATGGTATCCCTATCCTATTATTTCAGAATTGGGAAACAGACTGTGTCTACAATTATAGCAGAAACATGTGAGGCCATTTGGAGAAGTCTAAAAGAAGAAGTTTTTGTTGAACCTAATGCTGAAAACTGGAAAGAAATAGCCAGGAATTTTGAGCTGAAATGGCACTTCAAAAATTGCATTGGTTCAATTGACGGGAAACATGTCATAATACAGGTAATTAACTGATATACAATTTTCATTTTGTTACCCAAATATAACTGTCTTTCAGGCTTTACCTAAATCCGGCTCAAACTATTACAATTATAAAGGGATGCATTCCATAAATCTTATGGCAATTGCAGATGCACATTACAAATTTATTATGGTCGACATTGGTGCACCTGGGAGACTAAGTGACAGTGGTGTTTTTAGGCGAAGTGCAATGGGTCAAGGCTTCGAGCACAATCTTTTTAATGTTCCACCCCATGAAGATAGCATGCCATATGTACTTGTAGGCGATGAGGCATTTCCCCTCACATCTTACCTAATGCGGCCATACTCTCGTAGAGGCAATCTTGATTTGACTCAAAAAGTATTTAATTATAGACTTAGCAGAGCTCGAAGAGTTGTAGAGAATGCTTTTGGGATTTTAGTGGCTAAATGGCGGATTTTTCGCAAACCAATTCATGCAAGTGAAGCCACAATAACAAAAATTGTGCAGGCATGTATTTGCTTGCATAATTTTTTGTTATCTCAAAAAACTGAGAGCGACATTATTATCAATCCTGATGAAGAATTAGTTTCAACAACTGAAGGTTTACTTGATAGTGGAAGTGCTGGATCAAACACTTTTTCGCAAGAGGTTGGAAATTTTAGAAATAAATTTAAAGATTATTTTTGCGGTCCTGGTGCTACTGAATGGCAATGGGAGAAAGCATTAAATAATGATTATTAATTTTTCATGTTTAATAACAATACATTTATTTATTATTAAATTAACTTTTATTGAGTATCCAAATTACATTCAGTCTCATAAACTAAATTCATAATATTGAGCTCCAACTTAAACCGTTCCCTATATGGTATCCTTCGAAGGCTCTCCCCCAATCGTATTAGGAACCCATCGACTCCATCTGGGGGCTTGGTATCTTTTAAAATTGTGGCGATTTCATTTTCCAAGACATTTGGATCTTCCTTCTTTTCTATAACAAGACAAAACAATAAAAATGCTGAGCAAAAAGATATATTTATACTACATTAAGGATTATGACTCCATATAAAAGTATTTGAGTTTGAGACATAATCAAGGGCTAAAAACACCAAATGAGTAATTACTCTGTGATTCACAAAAAATACATACTTTTGCATCGGTCTTGTCTTATGGAATCCTCTGAAGATGTCCGTTTGGAGGTTCTTGGTGTAAATGCGCTCGATGTTGATGCATCAGTACATGTTGGAGCCAACAACCCAGTATTTATTGGTAGCGGGGGAGATATTCGGTTTCTTTCTGCCAGATCTGTACGACGTATAACAGTAACTGAAGATACTGTCCTAAAATAGAAGTGATTAAAAGATCGACAATTAATAAAAATATTTTGAATAAATTAGAAATATTTATTATCCCTTTCCTAGAATCCATGTTATTTACTTTTATATACCTATATATTGTGATAAAGTGTGTCTAGGTGTGAATAAAGAAGATATGCAACTAAACCATATAATTCCTATATCATTGCACACTTATACTGATCTTTAATGGGAGAAGATATCCAAATTCCCATAGGGCTAATAATATCTAAGCTTTAATTTTTGTAATATACCTTCTTTTTTCTATTCATATATATTAAGTCAATCATGAGGTAGGTCACTACTTGGTCTAGCCAAACATAATTATTAAACATCAGGTAGGCATCACATGAAATGTAACTTCTGTCATTCTGATGATGATATGTAATATCGAAACACTTGTCAATTTTTAACAATTCCTACCATTTTTTCATTATATTGTGGAATTATTAAGAAACAGTTATTCAAAAAAGTAAATAAAAGATGGAATCAATAAGTTTTACTTACTGTTTGTCACTACTACAGTCATCCACAAATCTCATCAATTCAAAGTGATTAAATCCTGGAGTAGGAAATGCAGAAGCTTCTGACCCACTAGGCCTATACTCATTCATCCTTTTCTTAGCTCTATTGTACCTGTCTCTGAGGTATTTCCATTTTTTTTGGATATCCTCTAAACTTATCTTCCCCCCTAGTCGATTATAAATCTCCACCCAAAGAGCTGTTTTCTTCGCAGCCGTCCTTTGGGATAAAGGCAAACTGCAGTCATAAAGAGGTGGCCTGTCCTGAATTAATTTTATTAATATTTCATCTGAGGCCTCTGATAGGTCAGGATTACCTACTACTGCATGTCCTTGCTGCTTTTGCACTAAAAAATGATAGCTTTGAAATTTTAAATAAATGATACAATTGATTGTACTGTTAAGATCAGGCAATAAGTTTTATATCTCTTACCTATTGTCAAAACTTTGTTTTGGTCTTCTACCAGATCATGCTCGCCTTCAATATAAATGTTTTTCAAGCACTGATGCTCTAACAAGTTTTCACAATATGAGTTAATTAAATACCCACAATATCCACATTTAAAACAGCCGTCAAACATCCGCTAAAATAAAATTAATTTATCTTAAGAATAAATAAATCAGCTGAGCCTCTACTTTTACTAACCTGACTGTTTTCCATTTTTCAAGTTTCAATATTATGAAAATAATAAATAAAAGTACACAAACAAACAACAGTTATAACCTCAAAAGTAAAATGTTTTTGTCTAGCACGTGTTCACTTCTGTCATTAAACGCCAATAGTACGCCACGAGTACGCCGAAAACTAGAGACAAATTCTACATTTTATGGCTGGTCCTCATGTGCGGACTAAAAGCAGAGCGCACTGGCGTTCGATGATGTGGTTGGTTGAAATGATCATGTGGCCTGTCAGAAGTGCGCTGTCATTAATCCGCGCGGACTATGCCAATAGTCCGCTAAAATGTAGAATTTGTCTCTAGTTTTCGGCGTACTCGTGGCGTACTATTGGCGTTTAATGACAGAAGTGAAGACGTGCTAGACAAAAACATTTTACTTTTGAGGTTATAACTGTTGTTTGTTTGTGTACTTTTATTTATTATTTTCATAATATTGAAACTTGAAAAATGGAAAACAGTCAGGTTAGTAAAAGTAGAGGCTCAGCTGATTTATTTATTCTTAAGATAAATTAATTTTATTTTAGCGGATGTTTGACGGCTGTTTTAAATGTGGATATTGTGGGTATTTAATTAACTCATATTGTGAAAACTTGTTAGAGCATCAGTGCTTGAAAAACATTTATATTGAAGGCGAGCATGATCTGGTAGAAGACCAAAACAAAGTTTTGACAATAGGTAAGAGATATAAAACTTATTGCCTGATCTTAACAGTACAATCAATTGTATCATTTATTTAAAATTTCAAAGCTATCATTTTTTAGTGCAAAAGCAGCAAGGACATGCAGTAGTAGGTAATCCTGACCTATCAGAGGCCTCAGATGAAATATTAATAAAATTAATTCAGGACAGGCCACCTCTTTATGACTGCAGTTTGCCTTTATCCCAAAGGACGGCTGCGAAGAAAACAGCTCTTTGGGTGGAGATTTATAATCGACTAGGGGGGAAGATAAGTTTAGAGGATATCCAAAAAAAAATGGAAATACCTCAGAGACAGGTACAATAGAGCTAAGAAAAGGATGAATGAGTATAGGCCTAGTGGGTCAGAAGCTTCTGCATTTCCTACTCCAGGATTTAATCACTTTGAATTGATGAGATTTGTGGATGACTGTAGTAGTGACAAACAGTAAGTAAAACTTATTGATTCCATCTTTTATTTACTTTTTTGAATAACTGTTTCTTAATAATTCCACAATATAATGAAAAAATGGTAGGAATTGTTAAAAATTGACAAGTGTTTCGATATTACATATCATCATCAGAATGACAGAAGTTACATTTCATGTGATGCCTACCTGATGTTTAATAATTATGTTTGGCTAGACCAAGTAGTGACCTACCTCATGATTGACTTAATATATATGAATAGAAAAAAGAAGGTATATTACAAAAATTAAAGCTTAGATATTATTAGCCCTATGGGAATTTGGATATCTTCTCCCATTAAAGATCAGTATAAGTGTGCAATGATATAGGAATTATATGGTTTAGTTGCATATCTTCTTTATTCACACCTAGACACACTTTATCACAATATATAGGTATATAAAAGTAAATAACATGGATTCTAGGAAAGGGATAATAAATATTTCTAATTTATTCAAAATATTTTTATTAATTGTCGATCTTTTAATCACTTCTATTTTAGGACAGTATCTTCAGTTACTGTTATACGTCGTACAGATCTGGCAGAAAGAAACCGAATATCTCCCCCGCTACCAATAAATACTGGGTTGTTGGCTCCAACATGTACTGATGCATCAACATCGAGCGCATTTACACCAAGAACCTCCAAACGGACATCTTCAGAGGATTCCATAAGACAAGACCGATGCAAAAGTATGTATTTTTTGTGAATCACAGAGTAATTACTCATTTGGTGTTTTTAGCCCTTGATTATGTCTCAAACTCAAATACTTTTATATGGAGTCATAATCCTTAATGTAGTATAAATATATCTTTTTGCTCAGCATTTTTATTGTTTTGTCTTGTTATAGAAAAGAAGGAAGATCCAAATGTCTTGGAAAATGAAATCGCCACAATTTTAAAAGATACCAAGCCCCCAGATGGAGTCGATGGGTTCCTAATACGATTGGGGGAGAGCCTTCGAAGGATACCATATAGGGAACGGTTTAAGTTGGAGCTCAATATTATGAATTTAGTTTATGAGACTGAATGTAATTTGGATACTCAATAAAAGTTAATTTAATAATAAATAAATGTATTGTTATTAAACATGAAAAATTAATAATCATTATTTAATGCTTTCTCCCATTGCCATTCAGTAGCACCAGGACCGCAAAAATAATCTTTAAATTTATTTCTAAAATTTCCAACCTCTTGCGAAAAAGTGTTTGATCCAGCACTTCCACTATCAAGTAAACCTTCAGTTGTTGAAACTAATTCTTCATCAGGATTGATAATAATGTCGCTCTCAGTTTTTTGAGATAACAAAAAATTATGCAAGCAAATACATGCCTGCACAATTTTTGTTATTGTGGCTTCACTTGCATGAATTGGTTTGCGAAAAATCCGCCATTTAGCCACTAAAATCCCAAAAGCATTCTCTACAACTCTTCGAGCTCTGCTAAGTCTATAATTAAATACTTTTTGAGTCAAATCAAGATTGCCTCTACGAGAGTATGGCCGCATTAGGTAAGATGTGAGGGGAAATGCCTCATCGCCTACAAGTACATATGGCATGCTATCTTCATGGGGTGGAACATTAAAAAGATTGTGCTCGAAGCCTTGACCCATTGCACTTCGCCTAAAAACACCACTGTCACTTAGTCTCCCAGGTGCACCAATGTCGACCATAATAAATTTGTAATGTGCATCTGCAATTGCCATAAGATTTATGGAATGCATCCCTTTATAATTGTAATAGTTTGAGCCGGATTTAGGTAAAGCCTGAAAGACAGTTATATTTGGGTAACAAAATGAAAATTGTATATCAGTTAATTACCTGTATTATGACATGTTTCCCGTCAATTGAACCAATGCAATTTTTGAAGTGCCATTTCAGCTCAAAATTCCTGGCTATTTCTTTCCAGTTTTCAGCATTAGGTTCAACAAAAACTTCTTCTTTTAGACTTCTCCAAATGGCCTCACATGTTTCTGCTATAATTGTAGACACAGTCTGTTTCCCAATTCTGAAATAATAGGATAGGGATACCATTGTGTCTCCTGACGCCAAATAACGTAAAGTTATTTCCAGTCGCAGCTTTGGCTCAAGTGGTTCTCTAATGACAGTCCGTTTTTTAATTAAATGTTCTACTTTGCACAATAATTTATCAAATGTTTCTGGTGACATTCTTAGAAAATTAAAAAATTTCTCTCTATCAGATCTTCTCATTAACTCTATTAAATTACTGCTTGCTCCTTGAAGCCATCTTTGTTCTTCTGTAAACATTTCTCTCACCCAAAACCTCTTTCTTCTACTAATTACTGTCGCTTCTTTTTCTTTTTTCAATTTATAAATTAAATGCAAGTTTACCAAATTCTGCTTGATTTCAGGCCTTCGCCACGAAGGACATTTCGATAATTGTATTGCCAATGCACCCATTGCAAACAAAATTGTTTCACTATTAGCTACATCGCCTTCCATTTCATAAGTATTCAACTGAAGACGCAATAAAAAAAACAATATTAATCAACTTTTAACGAAGGCTATATCTACGCTCTCTTTGTAAATAAACTGTCAACCACAACTGCGCTGTCAACGACGGAATAAACAGAGATCGTTCATCAGGATCCAGTACGCTGAAACGAGCGTATGCGCTGTCAAATTGAGTCCGCTCCAAATCCGCCCATGAGGATCCACCTTTAGCGGACTATTGGCATAGTCCTCGCGGATTAATGACAGCGCACTTCTGACAGGCCACATGATCATTTCAACCAACCACATCATCGAACGCCAGTGCGCTCTGCTTGTAGTCCGCACATGAGGACCAGCCATCAGCAAGGGTCATTCAAGTTTCCATACCATGACTAACGAGTAGCGATACGTATATAGTATGAGGATCCCCTCTCGCAGAGTTCAAATTTCTAACCTCAAGAATATATGGCGGCGCTTGATGTACAACCTTGTAAGCGTTACCATATGGTAACGCTAGCTGTTGAAGGGTTAAGTCTACAATTTACATTGTTCAATGAAATTATTTGATAAACGCTTATATGTTGCTCTCGTTTGACTCTAAGTCCGGATCTACGTCCCTGACATCGGCAGTTGTCCGTAAATTCTGGTAAAAGTATTCCGGTACTAAAGGCAGTAGTGAAATTAAATCTCGTTTCTTTTTTTTCACTTATTGCTAACTGTTGTTCTGTAATCGGCTGCAATACAAAATTTCTTGGTTGCCTTATTGTTCTTTTGAACGATATTGTTTTAAATGGTTAATCATGTTGGAGTGATGTTTTATAATTAATATTACCAAAGTCGTGTCCGTAAGAAAACCATTTTACGTCAAACCACTTGAAATTATTTCCGGTGCAATCTTTTTTTCGCATAATAAGAGGTCCCTTAAGCAAAGCAGCAAAATCCAAGAAATCAATCTGTTGCATTTCGACCACTCTAAATTTATTACTACTTTTACGAACCAGTTGCATCCAGTCATGAGGATGATACACTAGTATAGCTGTTATCTTTTTCTTTTTTTCTATTATAGCATGATCTAAATCTATTTCCATGTGTGAGTGACCGGGGATATCATGAACTTGTGATTGATGATTTGGAGTGTTGACTTAGTATGTAATAAATATGTAAACATTGCTGCGACATGTGAATTTTTATTTTGTCCCCCACATATATCTGAATACAGACTTATTTCTGTTACATCATCAGGCAGCGCTAACAAGTATTTATAAAGGCATGAAGCTACTTGATTAGCGCCTCTTCCTGAGATTACATCGTGCCACATGAAATGTGTGGACAAACCTAAAATTATGGTATTTTTAGGGTATCATCTGTAGCTATTTCGAGCTTCATCTTAAACACATCACATGTATGGCAGGTATCCACATTTGGCTTCTTAAATTTTAAATTTAATTTATGAAATTCTCTTCTATAAATTTTATCACTGACGGACTGTGTATGTGACTCGGAATATAATAAATACATTTTAGAAATTGTTAGGTGTGATGGCAAGTATTTACTTGTGCTCTTACGTCTTGTGTAGTGGCTTTCATATAGTAGGAAAGAATAAATATGGTTAATTACCTCCTGGATTTTATCCGCAGAATGTTTTGTTGAAGGTGTTTTCCGTCCACGTTGGTCTGGTTCAATGATGCCGCTGGCACTGCTTCTCCTCTTTATCCCAATTAATTTTACAAAATTATCTGAGACATCCAAAGTTTTTAGAAAACAACCTTGGTACACTGTTATTTGGTTAGAATTTACTTCGAACTGGTATTTATATGTATACATCTCGAATCTTTGTTTTTCTGGGTCATCTACACGCAGTCTTTCAGTTTGTTTCTCGTGTATAGTCATCATTGAAGAAACGAACATTGCTCTAAGGTCGTATGATCCTAGATTCCAGAAGTCAGCAAACATTTTTTGTCTCTGTTGTTCATCTGACCCAAATTTCCCTTAGTTTTCCTTTCCCGTTTTATCTTTCGGTTTTGTTGAAGTTGAAGTATTCGTTGTGTAATATCTAATGCAGGGGAAAGAACTTCCGGAGAATTATTTATGTCATTCTCTTCCAATACGGCAGGATCAGAATTATCAGGCACGAAAGCAGGGTCGGCAATAGAATCATCACTTGAGTAGTCACTTAATTCACGTTTTCCTTCTGGTATATACGGTTTTTGGATGTCGGGTGTGCTTGGCTGAGTTTGTGTTACTATCTCTTCCTGTTCCTCAATACCTGTAAGTAGTCAAAATACAATTATTTATAAGAATAAAAAACCATTTGAAAGTATATGCAGTATGCATCATTCTATTATTTGCAGTGAAATGAAAACAAAAGCTTATTGACATGGAGTCTCACAGACTTCCTGAAGGTTGTAATTCAAACATTGAAAATTTCACGACGCTATCCTATGAACATGTTAAAGTACACTGAATACTGAAGGTACTGAAAGCTAGACGTATACGCCTGTATATCTGTTAGAGTGGGAGTTACAGGCCAGCATATCATGGGCATATATTCAAAATGTAATGATTTTAAAACATACATAAAATAATATTTACTGATAAAATAAAAGAGAATACATACCAGTTTCAAGTGTAGTTAAAACTAGATCCATTTTCTTTCTACTCCTTAGACTCCTAAATTTACTTTTTAAATCTATTTCACTATTCAACAGAAATGAATGAACTCTTAGAAAACTACTACACTCTCGAAGTAATCTCAACTAATGACAGAAAATGATTTAAAAACTCTGTTATAATATACTTATGTTACCAATATTTATTATTTTGAAAACTATGGTGACGTGTTAAACACTTCGGTGTAGATAAGTGATTTATCCAATCGCGTCTCACCGAACGCAGTACAGTTCTGACTGAACGAAAATACTTAGGTATATTTAAGTGGTTATTCCAGCCGCTTGTTATTGAATAAAAATACAAGTTATAAGGGACATACTTAAACAGTTCGACATATAAATGTTATACGACTTAAGTGCTTATTCCAGTCGATGTATTACTCAAAACTATTCACTGTGTCAGAATATGTATTTTTCATTGAAAAATGACTTAAGTGCTTATGGTCGCCGAGTCTAATAATAAATACCGTACTTAGTACTTTAAAGTCTCGCTTAGGTGGCGAGTATATCGCATGCAATGTGTCACGGTTGCGGATTGAGTGGAAAAAAGAAATAATTCCTGGAATAATTTCCTTTTTCCGCTCAACGTTATGACATCGAGACCGAGACGAAGGTATACTGCAGCGCAATATTCTATTTCTTCCACTCAAAGAATGTGATTTACTGATAGAAACAAAATGGCTATATCAGTTTGATTTCATACAAAAGTGGAATTATCCCCTTTTTCCACTCATCAATTCAATTAATATACTCCTAATAAGTAGTACTTCTTTTTAGTCTTATAGTTATTTTTATTATTTTGTAAATATATAACCAGGCACGAACTTTTCAAGGTTCACACAATAATAAATTTTAGTTCTTTATTATTTTCCGAATTTTTTTCTTTTTCCGAAAAGATCTATATTTTCCTTTCTTGTATTGTCAAACTGCAAACATGCATTGGGCGGGGAAGAATGTTCGTGATAGCATTAGGATTGAATCCTTATTTAATTTTTCTTTATTCATTTCATATTTTTAAATTTAACCGCGCTACAATGACATTTTCACGTCGTCTTGTATTTGGTCGTGTCTAGACCTAAACTAGAAGTAGTACATGAATTACCCCTGCCCAGAGCAGTACCGTGCTTGTGCCAATATAGCAATCATCCTGTGGTACATCGCCACAATGCCGGCCGGCCAGTAGATTGTCCAAAGGAACGGAGTAAACAAGGTAAAATGTCATGTCGTAACTATATTGATCATTCTACAAAAATACAGTTCACTTAAAATAAAATTAAAAACAAAGTTGTGAACATGGATTATTTAGATTATTATACTATAGTTTTTCTGCCATTCTCATTGTTTTGTTAACTACTCCTCTTTTTTCTAATATTTTCCACATTCTTCTCCTTTATACTGTATCATATGCCCTTTCTAGATCTACGAATATCTAATATATATTTCTCTGTCATCTGTCATCATATACATTGTCTTATATTCTCCTTCCACCTCCAAACGCTTCGCTAGTGTGTTTTCCACGACTTTTCTTCTTTCCAGTAATTATTGTATATTTTTAGTAATAGCTCTTCCCCACTTTTGCTGGGATCTTGATCATTTCTCCAATTAGTTTATCGCATCCTGGTGCTTTCCCATTTTTTAACCCTAATTATTTCCGTGAATTCATCTATGGATATCTCTTAATCATTTTCCATTGTTTATATTTTTCTTCATTTGTTTTAGTTGGGCTTTCTCCCTTATCTAATAGTTCTAGAAAATATTCCTTTATATTATTTCTCCTGTCCTGTTTTTAATATTATTTATATTTGTGTTTTTTTCAGTCCTACATGATTTTAGCCCTTTGTAAAAGGGTTTTTGGTTTCTTTTGGTGTCCTGCTCCATTTTTCTCCAAATTGTTTCTATTGATCTTCTTTTGCATTTTTTACAAATTGTTAGGTTTTCTTTCGCTTGGTTTTATATTTTCCATAATCCTCTATTTAATAGACCCTAGGTAATTTCTCCACATATTTTCTTTATTTTAGATTGGTTTCTAATTTCGTCAGTCTACCATGCAGTTTGTTGTCTATGATTTAGTTTTTTGTTTATTCCGCATATTTCTTTTAGTTTTTCTGTGATCGCATTTTTCATAGAATTCAAAACTATTTCAATATCATTGTTTAGCTGTTTCTCCACGTCCTCTAATCCATTATAGTTACATGTTTAATGCTTAATTAACTGTCTCAACCCTTACTTTGTGGAATCTACTCATATTATTGTTTTAAATGAAACTTACTGTTTCTAGTTAATTCCACAGTTTATTGAAAAATGTTACAAATTCTAAAAAAATGACAATTGTTTCGATATTACCTAAATATCATCGTCAGAATGACAGAAGTTACATTTCATTTTATGCCTACCTGATGTTTAATTATTTTTGGCTTGTCCAAGAAGTGACCTATCTTGTGATTGACTTAATATATGTTAATAGAAAAAAGAAGATGTGATATTACGAATATTAAAGCTTAGATATTATTAGCCCTATGGGGATATCCTGGATATCATTTTTTCCAATTAAGATCAGTATAACTGTGCAATGATATAGAAAACCAGTAAAACTATATCTGCTGATCTTTACAATTATCACTTAAAAAGACAGTTTAAAAGTGGAGAACTCCGTAGATTTATCTATTCATTGACGACTTCATATTGTGGGTTTCTTAAGTGTCCTCTAATTTCCAATTCTTCAAGAAAATCCAGTTCTTGTTTCTTACCACAAATATGTAGTACTTCTAGTTCCGTATTAGGTGTCAATGAATGATTGGTGTCAAGTAAATGTCTCGCGTTTGGGATTTATCTGGTTGTTTTAATTTGTATGCTCGTAAGTGTTCACTGTATCGGATTTCAAAATTTCTAAGGGTCTGACCCAAATAGACAGCATTACATTCTGGACATTTAAGTTTATATATACCCGATTTTTTAATGGTGATATTTTTGTTTTTACATTTAACAATTTTGTACTTGCTACTTTCTGTTTTGAAAGAAATCGTTGTATTTGTTGCTAAAGATATTATCTTTGAAATATTATTAGAAATATTTCCTGCATATGTAATGGTTTTATAAGTTTTTTTTTAGTTTGTTTAGGAAATATTAGTTGTAATGCCACTTTTCCTCTTTTTTACTAATTAGTTTATTTATCATATGTAATGGGTAACCGTTGGATGTTGCTATTTGTTTAATTATGTTAATCTCTCTATCAAAATTACATTTGTTCATAGGAACTGAAAATGCTGTATGTATCATTGAATTATATGCCGCTAGTTTATGGGACATGGGACGATTGGAACTGTATGGAATAGTCACATAAGTGTGTGTTGGTTTTCGGTGAATCGAATAATCAAGTACATTATTAACTCTCTGAATTTTTAAATCAAGAAAATTGATTGAACTATTTTCTTCAACTTCTAATGTAAACTTAATTTTTGGGTGTAAATTATTAATGTGGTTGAAAATATATCTAATTGTCGTTCACTAAACATAAAACAAGCTGATATGTCATCTACATATCTATACCAAAATAAAACATTTTTTGAAATATAATTTTCAAAGATTTTTCTTACTAAACTGTCCATAAAAATGCTTGCCAAAATTGGCGATAGGGCTTCCCATTGGTAAACCTTCATTTTGAATATATATCTTATTGTCAAAAGTGAAATAATTCTGATTAATACATACATCAAATAAATTAAGTATATCTGATATTATTCCTGGATTAATATTTTTATCTTCTAGTAACCTTCTTACAAGTATTAGACATTCTTTAGGAGGAATTTTAGTGAACATATTGGTAACATCAAATGAAATAAGCTTAGAGCTATCTTGCAAGTTGAATACTTTTAATTTTTTGATCAGTTCTATTGAATATTTCGATGTATATCCGTAACGATTAAGTATATTGTTAAGTTTCTTTGCCAATATATTATTAGGAGTATAAGAAACTACATGTCTAATTGGTTTCGTTATTTTATGTAATTTCACGGTTCCATATAATTGTGGAGAATAAGGATTCTTATTTATAATGGACCCCTTTTCGTAATCACTGAAAAGATAATTTGAATCTCTAACATTATTAGAAAACTTTTTTGTTGGGTCTGCTCTAAGAACTTTTACATCGCTAGATTCTATAAATTTATATATCTTTGAATTATAATCATTAGTTGTCAATATGACAGTAGCATTCCCATTGTTAGATTTCGAAACTGTTAGGTTATTAAGCTATTGCATTAGCTTCTATCGCGGGCCTTGACCGTGGAGACCGAATCTCGAAATTCCGTAACGAAAATAACCTGACACGATACGAGGACTGTCCAATAAATTTTAATTTTTTTATACTTATACAAGGACTGCCTAATAAATTTTGATACTTTTTTCACTATATGAGGACTGTCCAATAAGTTTTGATTATTTTATGCTTATACGAGGACTGTCAATAAATTTTAATTCTTTTATACTTATACAAGGACTGCCCAATAAATTTTGATACTTTTATAACTATACGAGGACTGTCCAATAAGTTTTGATTATTTTATGCTTATACGAGGACTGTCAATAAATTTTAATTCTTTTATACTTATACAAGGACTGCCTAATAAATTTTGATACTTTTATAACTATATGAGGACTGTCCAATAAGTTTTGATTATTTTATGCTTATACGAGGATTGTCGAATACGTTTTGATTGTTTTATACTTATACGAGGACTGCACAATAAATTTTGATACTTTTATGATTATACGAGTGCTGTCCAATAAGTTTTGTTTATTTTATGCTGATACGAGGACTGCTCAATAAATTTTAATACTGATATGATTAAACGAGGACTGTCCAATACGTTTTGATTCTTTTATACTTATACGAGGAGTGTCCAATAAATTTCGATTATTTCATACTTATACGAGGACTGCCCAATAAATGTTGATACTTTTATGATTATACGAAGACTGCCCAATAAGTTTTGATTATTTTTTGTTGATACGAGGACTGTCCAATTAATTTTGATTTTTTATACTTATACAAGGACTGCCCAATAAGTTTTGATTATTTTATGCTGATACCAGGACTGTCCAATAAATTTTGATACTTGTATGATTATACGAGGACTGTCCAATAAGTTTTGATTATTTTATGCTTATACGAGGATTGTCGAATACGTTTTGATTGTTTTATACTTATACGGGGACTGCATAATAAATTTTGATACTTTTATGATTATACGAGTGCTGTCCAATAAGTTTTGTTTATTTTATGCTGATACGAGGACTGCTCAATAAATTTTAATACTGATATGATTAAACGAGGACTGTCCAATACATTTTGATTCTTTTATACTTATACGAGGAGTGTCCAATAAATTTCGATTAATTCATACTTATACGAGGACTGCCCAATAAATGTTGATACTTTTATGATTATACGAAGACTGCCCAATAAGTTTTGATTATTTTTTGCTGATACGAGGACTGTCCAATTAATTTTGATTTTTTATACTTATACAAGGACTGCCCATTTGATTATTTTATGCTGATACCAGGACTGTCCAATAAATTTTGATACTTGTATTATTATACGAGGACTGTCCAATAAGTTTTGATTATTTTATTCTGATACGAGGACTGTGAAAGTGAAACTTCTAATGCTAAAAAAAGAGCTAAAAAGAAAAAGAAATTATGAACGTCAAAGTATAAAACTCTATGCAATAGCTTTACCGCGGCAGTCTCCGAGTGCCACACGTCTTTTTTATCTTCTACTTTCTATTTTTTTGAATTTAAAACTGCAATGTCATTTTTTGTTTGACGATTAACTTTTGAAGGTTCAATATTTTTTATTAAATTGGCAATTTTTAGTTTCTCATAAAGAAAATTATTTGAAGTAGATTTTAACGCTATTTCTGACTATGTAGCTATTATCTGTAAATTCGTAAATTTTGGTGGTATGCTGTACTTTAAATCTTTATTTAATAATTCTATTTCACTGTCTGTAAAATTAGTGTCTGAAAGGTTTTCATATCGTGGTGCAAAGTGTGTTGGTATGTAATTACTTACAGTTTCATGATGTTTATAGTATTGAACTCTATGTTGTGTGTGTTCAAGTTTCTGTAGCTTATTTCATTTAATGTTACCAATATGTTCACTAAAATTCCTCCTAAAGAATGTCTAATACTCGTAAGAAAATTACTAAAAGATAAAAATATTAATCCAGGAATAGTATCAGATATACTTAATTTATTTGATGTATGTATTAATCAGAATTATTTCACTTTTGACAATAAGATATATATTCAAAATGAAGGTTTACCAATGGGAAGCCCTATATCGCCCATTTTGGCAAACATTTTTATGGACAGTCTAGAAAGAAAAATCTTTGAAAGTAATATTTCAAAAAATGTTTTTTAGTATAGATATGTAGATGACATATTAGCTTGTTTTATGGGTAGTGAACGACAATTAGATATATTTTTCAATCACAATAATTTACACCCAAAAAATTAAATTTACATTAGAAGTTGAAGAAAATAGTTCAATCAATTTTCTTGATTTAAAAATTCAGAGAGTTAATAATGTACTTGATTATTCGATTCACCGAACGAACACACACTGATGTCACTATTCCATACAGTTCCAATCATCCCATGTCCCATAAACTAGTGGCATATAATTCAATGATACATAGAGCATTTTCAGTTCCTATGAACAAATGTAATTTTGATAGAGAGATTAACCCAATTAAACAAATAGCAACATCCAACGGTTACCCATTACATATGATAAATAAACTAATTAGTAAAAAAGAGGGAAAAGTGGCATTACAACTAATATTTCCTAAACAAACTATAGAAATAAAAACTTATAAAACCATTACATATGCAGGAAATATTTCTAATAATATTTCAAACATAATATCTTTAGCAACAAATACAACGATTTCTTTTAAAACAGAAAATAACATAAGTACAAAATTGTTAAATGTGAAAACAAAAAGATCACCATTAAAGAAATCTGGTATATATAAACTTAAATGTCCAGAATGTAATGCTGTCTATTTGAGTCAGACCCTTAGAAATTTTGAAATCCGATACAGTTAACACTTATGAGCATACAGATTAATACAACCAGATAAATCCCACTACGCCAGACATCTACTTGACACCAATCATTCATTGACACCTAATACGGAACTAGAAGTACTATATATTTGTGGTAAGAAACAAGAACTGGATTTTCTTGCAGAATTGGAAATTAGAAGACACCTAAGAAACCCACAATATGAAGTCGTCAATGAACAGATAAATCTAGGAAGTTCTCCACTTTTAAACTGTCTTCTTAAGTGATAATTGTTAAGATCCGCAGATATAGTTTTCCTGGTTTTCTATATCATTGCACAGTGATACTGATCTTAATTGGGAAAAATGATATCCAGGATATCCCCATAGGGCTAATAATATCTAAGCTTTAATATTCGTAATATCACATCTTCTTTTTTCTATTAACATATATTAAGTCAATCACAAGATGGGTCACTTCTTGGACTAGCCAAAAATAATTAAACATCAGGTGGGCATCCAATGAAATGTAACTTCTGTCATTCTGACGATGATATTTAGTTATCGAAACAATTGTCAATTTTTTAGAATTCTTAACATTTTTCAATAAACTGTGGAGTTAACTAGAAACAGTAAGTTTCATTTAAAACACTAATGTTTAATGCTGTTTAAAACACTTTCAATTTCTTCACTAATCCTTTCTGCTTTACTTTGCTTTGAAGGTTATTTTATGTTTAATATTATGAGATTGCTTGTACGACCTTTTATATTTTCCACTTCAGCTATGGCATTCTCAATTTGGATAGTTGGATTTTGCTCTTCCGAACTTTGTATCACATTCCTATACCAACTTCCATCTTCATTTTTTATATCCAGAACTTTATCAAATCGCTTCTCCGATGTCTCTAATTGTAACGAATCTTCAGACTTCTTCTCTTCATATCAGATGACTTATAAATTTCGACTTCCAGATCACTCACCCTCTTCATTTGGTTAACACCGTATTACTGTATTTTATTAAAGAAATATGTTATTAGGCAACAGCTCTACATTTCTTAAAATAATAAGTAAAAGTTACATAGTATGACCAAAATTCATGTAAAAGTTAGATTGGTTATTATCTGATATAAAAACATCCACTGTTACGAAAACACATAGTGGTGACATAGAATCCTGAATTTTTTACCAGGAATACCTACATGTAATTAACAACAATTGTCTCAAAAATAACCCAAGCACATTGTCTACACATAAAGATCGCTTTTCAACTCCCCTACATTTTCTTATATATTTTCAATTTTCAGGAAAATCGTTGAATGGAAAATATACATTTAAACGTGATCAATTTATTGGTATTTATATTTGTCAAGTATGTGGAAATTTATATGCGAAGCAAGAAGAATTCCTATTTCATATTTCAACAAAACATTTTTTTAAACAGAAGAAATTATATAAAAGCGGATTAGAGAGGGAAGATGTCGAAAATAGGCAAGTTATCAATAATATTATGTTCACTGAACTGGTTAAAGAAGAACTTGAAAGAGACAACAAAGAAGTAAAAGAAGAGGCACTAGATATCAAATACTTTTCATCACACAATTTAAATACACAGTACACAAGGGAACTACCTTTTAAATGTGATATCTGTTTCAAATATTTTCCAGCTAAAGATAGTTTACAAGAACATATGTTATGTCACATAGTTGAAACTCCATACAAATGTTACATCTGTTCCAAATATTTTAAAACAAAATCTTCTCTAAATAAGCATTTGCTTCTGCACACTGGAGAAAAAAAGATTTTTAAATGTGAAACTTGTTCCAAATCTTTTTTACAGAAAACAAATTTAACTTCACATATGCGGCTTCACACAGGGGAAAATTTGTTCAATTGTAAAATTTGTTCAAAAGTCTATGTATATAAATGTTTGTTGATCAACCACTTGAGACAGCACACAGGGGAAAAACCTTTTAAATGTGACTTATGTTTAAAAGCTTTTACAGCTACAGATAATTTACAAAAACATATGCGAAGTCACATGGTTGAAACTCCATACAAATGTGACATTTGTTCAAAATCTTTCGAAAATAAATATAATCTAAATAGTCATTTATTTTTGCACACTGGAGAAAAGCGAGAAAAGACATTTAAATGTGAAAATTGTTCCAAATATTTTTTGAGAAAAATTAATTTAAATACACATATGGGTTACCACACAGGTGAAAAACCTTTTGAATGCAACATCTGTTTTAAATCTTTTCCAGGTAAATATAATTTAAAAAATCATATGCGATGTCATACAGATGAAAAGCCATTTAAATGTGTTGTTTGTTCAAAATTTTTCAAACTAAAATCTGTCCTAAAAACTCATTTACTACGGCATACTGAACAAAAGCCATTTAAATGTGAAGTTTGTTCCAAATCTTTTTGGAGAAAAACTAATTTAAATACACATATGGGTTACCACACAGGTGAAAAACCTTTTGAATGCAAAATCTGTTTTAAATCTTTTCCAGGTAAATATTATTTACAAAATCATATGCGATGTCATACAGATGAAAAGCCATTTAAATGTGATGTTTGTTCAAAATTTTTCAAACTAAAATCTGTCCTAAAAACTCATTTACTTCGGCATACTGAAGAAAAGCCATTTAAATGTGAAGTTTGTTCAAAATCTCTCTTTCAAGAAGGTGATTTAACTACACATATGTGGCTCCACAAAGGGGGAAAACCTTTTAAATGTAGTATCTGTTCAAAATCCTTCGTTTCTAATAGTAATTTACGGGAACACACGAAAAGTCACTCGGAGGAAAGACCATATAAATGTGACGTTTGTTCAAAATCTTTCAAAACACAATCTCCTTTAGATATTCATTTTTTAAGGCACACTGGAGAAAAGCCATTTAAATGTGAAATTTGTTCGAAATCATTTCTATGTAAAAGCCAGTTGAAATCACATTTGCGTATCCACACAGATGATAATTCGTTTAAATGTGAAATTTGCTTAAAATCCTATGCCCATAAACATTTGTTGATCTATCACTTGCGTAAGCACACAGGGGAAAATCCTTTCAAATGTGACATTTGTTCAAAATCCTTCCCTTCTAATAATACTTTACAAAATCACAAGAAATGTCACACAGATGAAAGACCATATAAATGTGACATTTGTTCAAAGGCTTTCAAAACAAAATCTTCCGTAAATACACATATTCTTCGGCACGCTGGAGACAAGACATTTAAATGTGAAATTTGTTCGAAATCTTTTTTATGTAAAAGCCAGTTAAAATCACATATGTGCATCCACACAGGTGATAATTCGTTTAAATTTGCTTAAAATCCTATGCCCATAAATATTTGTTGATCTATCACTTGCGTAAGCACACAGGGGAAAATCCTTTCAAATGTGACATTTGTTCAAAATAATTCCCTTCTAATAATACTTTACAAAAACACAAGAAATGTTACACAGATGAAAGACCATATAAATGTGACATTTGTTCAAAAGCTTTCAAAACAAAATCTTCCCTAACTACACATTCTCTTCAGCACACTGGAGAAAATCCATTTAAATGTGATATTTGTTTAAAATCGTTTGTGCAGAAAGGCAACTTCACATATGCGTCTCTACACAGAGGAAAATCTACTTTAATGTAAAATTTGCTTAAAATCCTGTACCCATGAATCTTTGTTGATCAACCATATGCGTCAGCACACGGTTGAAAAACCTTTTAAATGTGAAATTTGTTCAAAACCTTTTTTGCAGAAAGGCAATTTAACTTCACATAAGCGTCTCCATGCAGAGGAAAATCTACTTTAATGTAAAATTTACTTAAAATCCTGTACCCATGAATCTTTGTTGATCAACCACATGCGTCAGCACACGCTTGAAAAACCTTTTAAATGTGAAATTTGTTCAAAATCTTTTTTGCAGAAAGGCAATTCAACTCCACATATGCGTCTCCATACAAAGAAAAATCTACTTTAATGTAAAATTTGCTTAAAATCCTGTACCCATGAATCTTTGTTGATCAACCATATGCGTCAGCACACGGTTGAAAAACCTTTTAAATGTGAAATTTGTTCATAATATTTTTTGCAGAAAGGCAATTTAACTTCACATATGCGTCTCCATACAGGGAAAAATCTACTTTAATGCAAAATTTGCATAAAATCCTGTACCCATGAATCTTTGTTGATCAACCATATGCGTCAGCACACGGTTGAAAAACCTTTTAAATGTGAAATTTGTTCAAAACCTTTTTTGCAGAAAGGCAATTTAACTTCACATATGCGTCTCCATACAGAGAAAAATCTACTTTAATGTAAAATTTGCTTAAAATCCTTTACCCGTGAATCTTTGTTGATCAACCATATGCGTCAGCACACGGTGGGAAAACCTTTTAAATGTGACATTTGTTTGAAATCATATAAAGCTAAACATAATTTACAAAAGCACATGCTATGCCACACTGATTAAGAACCCTGTACATTGGAAACTCGATTATCCAACCCAAGAGAATATGTCATTTCTCACTAAACATAGATTTTTGTTATAAGTTCAATTTGTTTTAATGGTCCTCAATAATTACCCAGCAATATATACAATATTAAGTACATATCGTGGGCGTACAAGCAGAATCATGCCAGGGACTGGTATCTGATCTTCAAGTTTCTCTAATTGCTCAAACTTCTTTCGAAAGACGGTTGCCAACCTTCGTGCGTGTTTGTTACTGGCGGAGATGTTGTGTGTCAGTGAATACTCTTTCGGGAGCATGAACAAATCTTGCCAATGTTCTGTAGTGACTTCAAATCTAGCTTTCCCAGTACATCCATATACGCCCATAAATTCTTCGAAAGCAGTTTCGGGTTCTCGGATATGGTTCACTCCTTCCTCTAGGTCATGGTCTGCGTCGAATGGCGCTAGTTGGTTTTAGTGGACTACTCTCGGTTTTTCATTGGGGATCTTGCTTATGCGATAGATGACATCATTGATCTTTTTCTTGATTAAGTACGAACTTTTCAAGAATCCTGTAATTTTGGGGAAAAGCCTTTTCTCCTCGTTAGGTTGTGCAGGATCAGGTAATATTCTCCTGCTAGATCTTCGTCAAGCCGACAACAAAATTCTAGGTCACAAGGTACCCTTATTTTGCGTCCAAACAGGATTTTCCCAGGTGTTTCACCCTTGGACACATTTATGGCAGATCAGTAAGTCAACGCAAATAGGGAAATATTCTATACCTAGGCGGTAAAGTGGTATTTTTCAGACCGAAAGAAGATATAGCCGAGCCTGGCCACTTCTTGAGGCGTGAAAAGGCACTTTACTGCCGTGGTTTACACATAATTTTTTATCCTACACATTAATTGTTGGTAATATTTTTTGTACAAAAATTTTAGTTCATAATATAAAATTCAATACTGTGAATCATTATTTTTCACAGTGATAATGAAAATTGCATTACGTATAGTACAGTTAACAAAAAGAGATACCTTGCTTGGGTAAATTTGATAACTGAACTTGCTCAAACAAGGAAGTAAATAGTTGAAGTTGTTGCTCCTGTGTCTATTATATTTTCTATTAAAGGAATCATTTCAGCCGTTTTAGTAGGTGTGTTAATCATAGTAGAAGATGCGGCCATGCCGTTAGCGTTGAACAGTTTTCTAGTGACATTTATTTTATTATTTAAACAATCTTCAACGTTGCCTGTCGCTACGCTGGTTAACTGACAAGTTAACTTCAAATAAATATCAAATATGACAACTCATGATTGAATTAATTTGTAGACGTTGACAACTGTTAACAATAATTTATTTTTCTACTACCGTGCGTAAAGTACGTAGTTTAGACACACTTTCGAGTGCGTAAAACTTTACGCACTAGTGCGTAAAGAAAAAGTTCCAATTTGTGTGTCGTTTTATCTAGTCTTATAAAAATATAGATAGGTATAATAAACGGATATTAAATCTGAGTTTTCTTTAAATCAGATATTGAAACATATAGAATTAAGTAAAATACATACCTAATAATTATTGGGTAGGTACTGGAAAATAATAAAATAGGGTGCATAGGTAGGTACCTATAAGTTGGCTGTGAGTGACTGACATTTCTTTGTGCATTGAATCTGACATTTAAATTTGAAATTGAGATTTTCCGACTATACCTAGGGTAAGCAAAAGTATTTATATTTAAGTATTGAACATTTTTAGGAAACTATGTTATTTTAGATTTTTTTTTTAGAAAACAGAATAGGTAGGTACATATAATTATAAAGATGGATTCCTCTGACGATCTCTCAGGAGATTATTTTGATAATACACCATCTAACATATTACACGTAGCACAGAATGCTTCTAATGATTTATTGCCCCAAAAATCTGTGAATATTTACGAAACAAAATACAATTTGTTTAAAGAATGGTGTAGGAATAATAAAATAACAAAATATTCCGAAAATGTCCGAGTGCACACATTGCACCTTTAATATAAGTATTGTTAATAATTGAATTCGTCTGTTATTTTGTTAATTTGTTGTAATTTTGATTAAAATGTTCAAAATATTAATCAATATATAATATATTTTATTAGGAATCAATAAAAGCGGTATAGTTTCTTTTAAAGAAAAATTAAACCTACTTTAGTGCGCAAAGAAAATTACTATTAAACTTCTGTATTTTGATAAAATTTTCGGTAGTAGAAAAAATATTGTATGCAATTCGTGTGTAAAGGCCTTTTTTCGACTCATGTGATTGTCGCATTCGCCTGGACAATATTCAAATTCGTCGAAAAAAGGCTACTTTACACACTTGTTCATAAATAACTATTTTATAATGACGTTTAGTGGCATTGTTTATTTTAAGCAATTTCCGTTTATTTCCTTAGGCTATTTAATGTAATTGAAATCGGTTATGTTATTTTAATTGGGATATCAATCAAATTGGCAATGTTTATTTGATTTACGTCAATTGGGTCGCCACCTAGCGTGAAAATCTAAAATTTATTTTCTCGGCTAGCCGTGGAAAAGGCAACTTTCTCGTCTTCGTAAAGCCGGTAAAATTCAACTTTCTTACAGTGTAGGATAAAAAAGTGATTTTTCAGTTTTCACTCTAATATAATTTTAAATGATTGCATCAATTCATTGATTTTTAACGTAGACGCATATTATACCAAGAGATTTGGCTTGAAATATTACTGACTATAATAGTGTGATAAAAAATGGTTATAGAGTGATCATAAACTTTAAAATGGATTATCTATTCATTCTCCTATTATAAATAATCTTAATTTAAGAATTTGTCTTGTGACTTTTTTGGGTATATTATATATTAACGGTGGGAATCAATGAATTCATATTTTCAAGAAGTATATGTATATATCTTTAGTTGACTATTTTTGATTTTTTCTTTATTCTTAATTTTGGAAACCAGAAAGGTCACTAGAGAAAAATTATGTACGAAATAAATTTCAAACACAATTTATTCCAAAAAAGTCAGTATAAAATACATACCTCATTAATGACAACATTTATCAATTTATAATAAAAGTTTAAAATTTAAAAGAATATTTCAGACTACTTTTAACACTCTATATTAATAATGAGTAAATTATGAAAGTTTCAGTATTATTAATGAATACCAATGTTTTCTTTTAAATATGATTAGTCAAAAAAGGGATGTATGAAAGAATGATAAATATAAACTAATTAATTATTAACTTGCTACTTTACAATTTCATATACTTTATCAATGTTTTGATTAAATTGTGTGTTTTTTGTATTATATTGTGCTCTTTTCTAGGGCTTAGTATTTATATTTTTTATTAAAATATAATTTTCTAGTGCTTTTTGATCCAGTGCAGAAATAAAAAATGATTTTTTCTACAAGTTGTTTTAAATTTCACCACCACCCATAAAAGATACAATATTCACCCAAACAGCTTTTATACTGTTAACTGACGACACTGTGGTTGTATCCACATCGACTTCTTGGAAAAAAGCGAAACAAAAATGATTCTACAAACGTAGTAAAAGGGTTTCAAAGCAATAAACAACTATTTAGTTATAAAATACCTTTGAATGTAAAAGTCTAAATATGATGAACACTGAATCCTCATCAACTATAAGTTTAATGAATAATTGCTTTTGAAATATGGTTGAAAAGTTGTCTCATGGAATACTAGGCGCTGAATATTGTCACGTTTAGAAATAACACCCAGAGTATACGGTAGGCTTTGCGAAAGTAGGTCAATGTTTTAAAATATGCTTTGGTAATTACTCTCAAAGATAAACGTATGGTTTCTTGGAGTAAGAGAAAACGAAAAACATTTTTCGAGAGAACACTTTCTTGGTTCGAAAAATATATTTTTTCGGGAAGTTGGTTTTGTGGTAATTCATACTCCATATTCTTGTCACTTGATTTTCTAACGATACGGATTTGTTTATACATGGCCTAATGGGGCATTAGTATTAGAACCGAATAATAATATTTTTAAAGAGAACTATGTAACATCTAAATGAACTGTACTGTACTTCAATTAGTGGAAGATATTGGAGAGTGAAAAGATAACCGCAACTGATGTAGAATTTTTCGAAGTATGAATTGACCATTAAAGTTGATAAATTTGAATAAGGTTTTTTGTGTTAGGTTTTGTGATTTTTTGAAAAATCGTCTTTTAACCCTAACATTAGAATTGCAGCAGAAAAGTGTTTCTTAATTCTGTAACCCTAATATTACGTGTAATATGTTTCCTCGTTATGTTTACATGCATAGGATATGGATTTCCATTTTTTTTAAAATTAAAAATGTAATAAACATTCATACTTCTAAATTCAAAACACAAAATGACAAAATCACAGATCATATGACAACCAAACTAACAGGTGCGATTATTAATCCAGTCGAGACTGGAGTAATTAGAGCGACGGTCGAGTGACTCCCTAACGAGTTCTCGCACATTATGTAGTAGACAACTAGAAGACGCTTATGAGTTCTTGGACACAAAAATAAGTAAATTTCACACTAGTGCGACGTTCTCGAACTTAGCCCATCGAACAAGTTTGCATTTAAAGACGTGTGCGCACACATTCACGATTTGAAACTCGAAAGCCAATGTATATACGCGAGATTAGTGTGACGTCACAATTTGAAACTGTATCCAAACAAAATTTGTTGCCATAGGAAATTGCATTTGAGTGTAGATTTTTGATTATTTAAGCGTTTCATACGTGTTTTTGAAAGGAATAAATCGTGTCTACTCAATACAAAAAATTATAGTTTTGATAATGTAAGTTATCCTGCAATCCGTATTTTTGATTTTAAAAGCTATTTTTGAGGTTATATTTACTGGATTATTGGATTTATGTGAAAATATAAGATAACTAATAGTGATTGTTTGTTCTAGTGTCATCATCAAAACATGTTTCAACATTCTCTTGAAACCTTTTTTAATGATAATATGGGTTTGTTAGTGAAAAATGCTAGATTGAAGTATCCGAATGAAGAAAAATTAAAACAGCTCACAAAGGACAGGAATTACATAATTCATTTTGATTAAAACAACTTAGTGATAATTGAAAAATATAACTATTATCACCAGATACAAGGTGCATTACAGATTGCATGAGGACACGCACTATTTAATATTATGGATACCCAGTGACATTATTGTGGGAATTGCTCGACATCAATAATGGAAGAAAAATTTACATGTTTTAATAACATTCTGCCTTTACAAATTTGTACTGTTTATATTAACATAATAAAATGTTTTCATAATTATGAATTTTTGTTTGCTCCGTGCTAAGAAAATTAATTTGAGGAAACGCTGCAAATTTACATGACTGGAAATATACCATTTAGTCTGAAAACTCAGTACATCATGTCACAACTTTGCCTCAATCGAATCATATTTGTATGAGGTGCAGAGTTTCTGTTGGTTGCTTTCAAATTTTACTTGATCTGTAGGCTTTTTTCAACTACATGTGTAAACATATTCATTTTTATCTAAAAACAAATAATATACACAAAAACGTTTCCAAATTTCTTTATTGCACAGAGAAATATTTACTTGTAATACAATGGTTTACAGTTAATAGAAAGAGGAAAGTAAAGTACAGTAAGGAATTTCAATTTAAAATAGTAAACGTTTAAAAAATCATTTACAGCAACTTATAAAAAATGTAAAGCGAAAGATCTGTAATGACAAATAATAATGTATATGTTATAGGGAGATCGATATATACAGTACAAAATATTCTACCTTGTTTGCAAAGATTAATCATGTACAAAAAATAATGGGTTAATTTTCTTTTCTCCATCCATAAAATGACAGCTACACAAAAAGTTCCGGGATCTGGTTCTATTGTTCTAAAAATATTGTATAAACCCTCAAAATAAAATGTAGATACCTTGTCAGCTTCATCCATTTGCTTCTTACTTTTGGATCCTTTGGAAATCTATAAAACTTACAGTTCTCTCTGACATTATAATGCTTACAGCCTGGTGGCCAGCACAGTACCATTACTCTTTATGTGAAGAAACCTAAAATTAGACAATACAGATAGAAAAAGAATTAAAACAATTGTATTTCATAAGTTTATAATAGCATGTTTAGGTTAGAAAATTCTTTTATTAAAATTATATTGTTATACATACATATATTGGCTGGAATCAAATATATCTCTTTGTTAAAGTCTTAGTGTATATCTAAATGTCTAAATCAGCAGTTATATTCAAAATATAAGGGAATAATCTCTGGTTTAAAATCACACCAATGGTATCTAAATGGCTAGTTTTGTTTGTTTGGATACAAAATTGACATAACCTAAGATTATGACGTCACCACTAATACCGCGTATAGAGAAAAGTATAATTATATAGTCGCTTTGCTGCGAGGAACCGTTGACTCAACGTTATACAATTTTTCGTGGACCGTAACGTTTCGCGGCAGTTCACAGATACAAGGTTGAACCGAACTGTCGCGAAAATGTTACGGTCCCCGAAAAACCGTTGAGTCAACGGTACCTCGCAGCAAAACGACTTATGTTTTTCTAGTTTGTAGATTGCCTTTGGCAAAAGTATCAAAAATAAAAATATGACAAAGATTATATACATGGAAATATATGGCGTGTTAAGAGTGAGTAGGATTAAATTTGTTTAGGATTTTAGTTTCAATGAAGTAAATAAAAGTAAGTGAACCTTTAAAATGCCATCACCAGGTAGAATTCGTCATAGTTGTATTGTAAAAAATTGGAATAGTAAATATTTTTGGCCACTTCGCAATTTGGAGTTTTAAATTATAATGCATTTACAAGTACATTACGCAAAAGACTTCTTAAAATTGATTCATCTTTACAACCATCACATTATATACACCTCTAAATGTAGTTGAATATAGGTCTTTTCCAACCGAAGTAAATACCGTTTCATTACCGTACAATCTCAGTAACGCAGCAAATTTGATGTAAATTACACATACTTATTATATTCACTAATTTCACTAATCAGCAGGTCAACTGGGTTTGTATCGTATTATTACGGTTTTGTGTTAGTTGGAACAGACCTCATAGTAAAAACACCCAAGCTTTTTAAAATACAGTATATTGCCTGTAAAAAGAAAACTTATTTTTTGTAACAATATGGTTGCGTTCAGAACACACAACTGTTGTACAACCGTTGAGTAAATGTTCTGTGAACGCACATTGATCAGTTCGGGTATCTCAACATGTTTGGAGAGCGGACGCCATTTTTCTGAGCGGTTTTCAATTGCGCTCAGTGAGCACAACACGTTGCAAATTGTGATGTTTATATGAAGATCTATAGCTTTATTAATAGTAAAGAAAACAAAGATTATATTTAGTAGGGTTATATATGATTTAATTAAAATATGAGTGATGAATATGAAGCGATTTATACATATAATAATGTTACATACAGCATAACAGATACCAAAAATGTTCACGAATAATAATAATAATTAATTCAAGCTCTTCAATCGAACAGATACATTTAAATATCTCTATAGCTCTTGCAGACATCCTAAAATGCTCCTTTAAAACTAAATCATTGTATGCTGGAATTATTTATTCGTAACAATTTCTGTTTTTTCTCGAATACCACGTCTTCTCACGTTATAATCATGCAATGGTTCCTATAAATTTTCTACTACATGGGCTATAATATTTTGGTCAATATCTAATACATCACCATTATCTAATAATGCAAGAATTAAATTGTTTCTAGTCCTAGCCATAATTTTAATTTCTCAAATATTTATTCCAAAGACAATACAATCTATAATAAAGATTATCTATGATCTTTCCAAAAAATGATCGTTCAGAAAACATACGTCAACCATTCGTTGATCAGTGAGCGCTCACTCAACAGTTGAGTTATAAGGTATGTTTTTTGAACGCAACCAATAATGATACTTTAAAGAAAACTCAAATGGAACATTTACCTAAAATACAACGTTTGGAATCTGGGATTAAGTGAAAGTAAGTGAAACTAGAGTCAGTAATTTATCTCCCAAGAAGAAAAAAATACATATATTACTAAAAGATTAGAGAAATATAAGTTTTAAATTTACAAATAAAGGCGTTTATCAGTAGTAAAGACAATTAGATCAATCAGACATGGATTTTTTAAAAGCAGTACTTCTAACCCTAACAAACCTTCATGGTCAATAACAGACCCTTTCATTAGTCATGAACCAAAACCATTGACTTCAAATGAATTGAAAAATTTTGAATTCCAGTTATTAGATACAGAATTAAATTATTCAAATTTTGACAACTTTTAATTGCAAAGGAGAGGCTGATTTGCTGACAGATATTTTAGACGTTCACTATAGTTTTACTGACTTCAAAAAAATTGGTGATAACATTTTTGATTTAGGTACAAAGGGAAGTCGTTAAATTTCTTTCAATACTGCATGACCTTTTGTATATCATATTTTACCACTTTTAGGTCATGTAGAAAGTATTATTAAAAAAACTGAACTCTTTGTAAAAGTAATGAACATAAAACATATGTGTTTTCTCAATTCATAAAAGTTTGTGTTCCCTTGTTAATTGAAAAATATTATGATGTTGCTAAGAGGACTAACAAGCAAAAGTAATATTTTTGTTGGTAATTTAATGTACTGTTTAATTTTTTTAGTTTCAGACCTATCCCTGTTTTCATGGAAATGGAGAATTTGGTTTTTAACTCCTTTTTCTTTTTTTTATTGTCAATAATTTTGAAATACCTAACTTAATGTGCAATTTGATGTTATATTGGATTAAATAAAATGTAATTTTAGTAAAAAGATGTAATTTTGTGATTAATGATATGTAACCTGTGTGATCAATTAATGAGATACAGATAACAACAATTTTAAGACAAATTGTAAAATTTACCTCCCCATAATCGAAACTAACAAATTTGAATAATCCGTCTGTAAAAATTAGTTCCTGTACCTATAACTAGTGGCACTCCTATCAACGTGATTCCGGCTTATAATACAGGAACTATCATTATACTTTTCTCTATGACTCAATTTAAGAAACACTTCCATGTTCTATTTATCTATGAACAGAAGCCAGACTCACTTCACCTAGTGTATGATTGTTTTTGCATATTTTCATTTTTAATGACTTCAAAGTTATTATTTTGGAATATTTTATAATCTGCATCGACTTTAGAGGCAATATTATAGTTGTGTCAGCTGACCATTTTTATAAAAATATTTATGGAAATTTTTACAGTGGGACAAGGCATCCATTTTTATAAAAAGTTTTTATGTGACGTAATTTTTATAAAATGTTTTTAAAAAATTTTATACAAATTTTGACAGTGGGACATGAACTTTAAATATTGTGGGTTTGCGAAGCAAAATTTGTGGATGTAACTAAAGTGCATTTATCTATGGTCCCAGCCATGGAGCTATCAACTCAATGGTCAAAATTCATCTCACACCATAGATCATTTTGAGGTGACGTCACGACCAGCCCGCCAAAAGCTTTTTTAAATAATAGTTATATGATCTGTAGCCAAAAGTACTAAACGTGCGCGTCATTGTAGACAATAGAAAAGATCGTTTTTTAAAACGTAAATAATTTAAAATTCCGGCGTTATGTTCTATTGTGGGATATTCCAAGGGGGTCGAAATGGATCAAATTCGTTATTTTAAAATTCCCAAATCCGAGGAGAAATGCTGAATGCCCTATCAAAACACCGTCGAGAATATTGTGTTAGGACTTTAAACGGGGCAATTTGTGTGATACATTCCTTAACATGCATGCATTTGTACAGATCATTTTTGGTAGGTAAATATTATATTAGTACAAAAGAAATACAAAACTTATTATCCGAAATGTTTGAATTTATAGTTAAATATGGTATTAAACTAAACAATTCTTGTTCAAGTTTTTAGGAGAAACAGCCAAACTGTAAGTTAGCGATAGCCCTGATGAGGTCCCTTCTGTAAATAAGGGATACATTAGCACGAAATCACAGGATGAGCAAAGTGTAAAAAGACATATTAGATTTGTTAAACGTCATATGAAACTTCTTAAAATGGTCAGGATTATTGTTATTTAAAAAAGTTGTAATCCCCAATCAAAATCTTCATTTTCTTTCGGATGAGGTAGATGAAGCTGGGAATACTCCATTAATTATAGAACCCTCAGCAGGACAACCTACAGAATCTATAGAAATTTCTGAACTGTGCAACGAACACGAAAGTCGAAGGAATGCAAATATTCAACAGATTTGGTTATGGATCTCGTTTTCTAAACATAGACTCGTTCCATAAAAACCGGCTTTATGAAACGTGTTTTTAAATATAGTGTAATTCTAATTTGCTAACTTAGTACTAATTAAATACTTTTAATTAGAGTGTATTTTAGTAATGACAATGCATTATGTGCGATATCAATAATAATGTAGAATGGGCATTTATCCATTTAATTATTGAACATCATTATTACGTTAAAATGTTTAGTGATGAAAACTTTTAAATAAAAAAACTGGATTGTAACATGACCAAAATTAAAAAGCATCCTGTACATCAGGTTTCTAAATATGAGTCCAACAATACTATGTCGAAGGATTCATGGATTTTTATCATAACAACTGTATGTTTGTTGAAAACATTATTAATATGAAATTGTGTCAGATAAGTAAAAACTTGTAAGCGAATAATACTATACATTAAATTAGAATATACCTTTAAGAAATGTTATATATTTAGTAAAATCAAAACGTTCTTATAGGATTTAGTTTTTAATTTTTACCTACTCCAGATGTAAAAAACATATTTTTTAAACTATAATTTTATTTGTATAGTAAGTATATACAAATGTCAGGAATTATGAGGTAATTCACCATGTCCATAATGCTCACAGTTGGCAAAAAACTTATAATTGCTGGTCAGCTCACTTGCACCAAGAGTATAGGGATCAACATTATCTATAATTGGAAGTTTTCAGTCGTAACGCGATTTCACATTTGCTTTGAAAGATAAGTGGTATTCAATTCGAGCTATATTGTGGTTAAAGTGGATAACATATGCAATAAACGCACTAAAAACTCGAAATAAACATCAGAAACCTGCAGATAACAATGAGAACCTAATGGCATACCCACCCTTGTATGCCTTACCAACAAAATGGCCGCTCTGTCAAAGACACGTGACTCAATATATAATATCTTTAGTGCTATTCAACGCGATAATCGATTACAATTATTTCCTGTCATTTAAAACACAACATTTTCGATATCAATCGATCACTCTGATTATAATCGGTCTAAAATTATGATGCTATTGAAAACAATCGTAAATCGGAAGCATGTGATTGGTCGAAAAATTTAAATAAACTACCGTTGGTCTATGGGTTATGTGATGTAAGTGATATTTTGTAATTGTATATTACATTTTTAGTTAACAGAACAGCTTCTATAAAATTAAACGTGATTAAACTAAATGAACTTGTGAAAATTGTGAAATACACGTGAAATGAACCAAAATAATGATGAGGTTATGTCAATATTGATTTACTTGATTTGTAAAATGACATGACAAATGACATTTTTTTTGGTCGTTCAACAAACATCAATCCGTTTTCGATTTCGATTATAAACAAAATCGGAATCAAGATCGAAATGTTGAATAGTGCTTATGTCTCACCTTTATAACCACAGACAACTCTTATAAGAGTTTTGACAAAGCTACTGTGTTAGTGAAACGCGTCAACAAGTTTAAATTGAACATTAGTTCAAATATATGAAGATTTAAACAAAATATATTGTTTTATTTCATCGTTCTTATAAGAGAGTTTTTAAGCCTACAAATATAACGGAGATTTTGGGTGTAGTTATGGTTAACTTTATCAACAATAACGATTACATTGAACAAGAAAAGAAGGTGTTTTTAAGCCATCTAAAAATAACGTATTCTGTTTAACAGTCACAGATTAATTACAATGACAGTTGACGAATTGTAAATATAACCCCATGTTATTTAAATAGTAAATACATCAATATTTTATAAATTTAACAATGGAAGAAGCTTTAAAAAATGTTATTGTTAGAAGGATCCTTACATATTGAATAATAATTAAACATGGATAATAATAAAGAAGGTTAGGTTTTATGTTTGGCACCATAAATTCTTAACGTTGTCAGATTTTCTCAGAAATAATATGTAACAGCTTTGTTGACAAAAAAAAATTGTTTTATAAACTATTGTCTTCTAAAACATAAAGAAATATAGTAGTTTCCTTTACATTAAAGAAATTAAGTAGGTTTTAACAATTGCGTGTACCAAAATATATCAATTTTCACAACGTTGTAATTGGAAAAATAACCATAAGCATAAAAACCTTCTTACGGTATTTCTCCGTAAATAACGAAGTCCGTTATCGTTATTAAAGTTAAGGTCTCCAAGTTTTCATACTGCGCATTCTCAGAATAACGATAACCATACTTACGTGACAAAATAAAGGGCTTAAAAACTCTCAATTTGAGCTATATTGTAGTTAAAGTTATAAAATATGCAATGAACGCACTAAAAACTCGAAATAAACATCAGAAACCTGCAGATAACAATGATAACCTAATGGCATACGTACCCTTGTATGCTCTAGCGACAAAATGGCATCTCTGTCAAAGACACGTGACTCAAAATGATCTACAGTTATAAACTAACGTCTAGCGAGCTGCAAGTCCCAGATGATCCTGACCAATTAAAAACTACCGAGGTTAGGATCCGTTGGCGCGGAAGTTTAAAAATAATATGTGCTTTCTTTTAACAAGATATTAAATTATTTCAATTAAAACGCATCGTAATTGGTTGTTCCAAGGCCATTAACTGATATTATTTGATATCCGGCCGCATTTACTAAATAATAACGACATTGCTACACTGAGATAAAAGAAAAGGTGAGAGAACGGTTTTCCAGTTATTTCAACTTAAGAAAATCTGTTAAATTTGAATAAAAAAAAACTGTTTAACGGTTAAACGAACTTTTTTGGAATGTTAATTTACTCATTTATGTGTAAGTTATCAAAAAATTCAAACTAATATAGGTATTTCATTATCAAATTAAAATATAAATCGTTTAGTAGGAGAGCCAAAATAATTTAACTTTTCTATTTCCTCATTGAATCGATCAATTGGCTATTATAGCAATATTAACAATAATTGTTGATATAGTGACAACAAAAAATCGTTTAACAGCAATGTCGTTATGACTTAGTGAATTGTGCAGATTAACTGAGTTTTAAAAATTGGATGGTTAAGAAAATTCTAATTCTTACTTTGACTGAAGTTGAAACGAGAAAAATACTGTTTTATTTTGACCTGTCTCTGTTGTCATAAGGAAATATGAATATTTAACAGGGCAAAAAAACTCCCAAGGTTATTGGATTGTCTTATAAATTGTAATGTATTTATACATTCTTAGATACCAAATTTAAAGCTATTTTTTCTTCTTTGTCATACAGAACAACCTCCTCTGAGTATTTATTTTTTTATTGTGTGGAATATTAATATTTTGCGAAGAAGCAGAATTAACAAGGTGGTGTTTAGACACTAGTGCTGCAATTGTTGGTGGTATGGGGGCAATATCTTTATCTACAATCTCAAGTTCATCCAATGAAGTTTTATAGCCTCAAGAATTTGCAAAATCTTTATTTTCATTTCATTTTTTTTTCTCTTCAAATTCAAATAATTTGAACTATTCTTTTTACATAATTCTTTGAGAATGCAGTCCTCTTCAATGACATTTTCTTGGACTACGTGCATATGAAGACTATTTTCGTCATCTGAGAAAATAACATGAAAAGTCATAAAAACTATGAAGAAGGAAAAATTCGTAGAATAAATTGCACTCTGCAGAAAAGTTCCAATAAGCGGCGTAGATATTTTTTTTCTGGGTGTAATCGAACCTTTACATTTTTTTAGTCAGCTGCAAGAGATTTCCTAATGAATTTTTATTCAATGTATCACTATTTATAATTTTTTAAGTTAAACTTCCATCTATGTATGGGGGAAATGTCACAATTTTGAATTGTCTAAAGATTTATAATTGGAGAGGTAGCGATTTCTTGCACTCCTTGCATTCAGAATTCATAATCAATAGAGAAAATAGTTTTGCAACAAAAACTAAATAAAAAATGATCAAGGAACGTAAATAAAATTTACATATAATCTTGCACAATGATAAACATTTCTATTCTACATTCCGCAAAACCTTACAAAATTATTTAAAAGTCCTATACCATTGTTGCCAATGTCAGTATACTGAAACTTGAAATACCTCAGAATAGCAAAATTTTTACAAATCAAAAATATTCGGAGATATTTGAAAAAGTATAAAATGAATAAATTAGTGAATCGAGTATAGCTAGAAAAGTTTTAAAATTGCCCATAACTTTTTTATTATTGTAAAAATTATTTTCAGTCCACTTAAAATATTCTTCCATCAGATAATGATTTCGATTTGGCAACGCCGCTTCAATCGTCGACAAGGTTGTTCTTGTTAATTTTCATTGGTTAGGATCATCCGTGACCCTACAACTCACTAGACGCTAGTCAGATCAGTGTTGCCGATTGGCGGATAATTATCCGATTTGCGGATAATTTGAAGGGTTGCCGGATATTTTTCTCACCCTGTCGAAAATCGGATAATTAGGATCCGACTGAATGCTAAAATTACGAGCAATAGTTGGAAATGCAAGATTTCATTATAGACTTGACAGCAGCGATATTTCGTGTTGAAGGCGTTGAAACATAGGGTTGATATTCTGTGTAACGAAGATTTCTATTGTCGAATTTCCTTTATTCCATGAAAAGTACAATTCTGTAGTACATGATGAGTACATGTTATCCCATCGCAGTGTCTGTCACGCGAGAGATTCCGCTATTCACTATCAGATGTCGCGAGTAGAGCGGTTCTCCCCACATTGAAGTCTACTTTCATAATATTTACCTACGCAATTGATTATTGTTTTGGTTGTTTAATGTTTTGAAGTGAATAGTGAATATAAGTTTTAAAATAAGTTGTTCTAAATAAAAGCATTGCTGGTTGCTTAATTTGCACATCCTAAAGAAATAAAAAAATGGACAAGTGGCTTATTGATTATAAGGTAAAACTTTAAAAGTTCGCAGATAACATAGAAGTATTAAAAAAAATTGGTATCAAGGGTTTTATAATTTGCTAATATACTATTTTTTGTTGTGGACTTTAGAAAAAGGAAAAACGGATACCAGAAGTAATAATTAAGCCGTCTTCAGATGTTGTGATCGGGAAAGGTAAGCCAAAAGCAAATGATCAAGAGAAACCAGGTTGCAGTAACATTGCTACCACAACGTGTGATACACCTAGGGGTGACGATAAATGGAAGGAACCTTCGACGTCCTTTGCGACAGAGACAGAACAATCCTGTGGAAATGATTTTGTGAGTATTTTCTCATAAAGGTACAAATAATCTACTGTTTAATAAAACAAACAAATTTGGAATAGATAATTCAGTATTACATTCGATTATTTTAGGCTGCAATTTCTCAACCAGAAAAAAAAAACGAAAAAAATTGGAACTCCTGGAAAAAGGGAAAAGAAGACTGGCTTTGTACTTTCTTGGATCAATAATCCCAAATTCAAGGGTTGGTTGGAAAAGTCTTCAAAACCAGCAGGTCGAGGAACAGCGTTTGCCTTTTGTAACGTATGCAATATGGATGTGGTAGCTCATAAAACTGTCCTTATTAAACACTCGAATAGTGAAAAACACAAATTAAATTGGCAAAAAGTGTCAACTAGCACCAAGATAACAGAACTTTTCACAGAAAAGAGTGAAGACATTGCCGTAAGAATCGCGGAAATAAAACTTTGGGCCCTGTTAGCTACAAATAAATTACCTTTTTTGTTGATGGATACTTTGTGCCCACTTTTAAGAACTATTTTTCATGATTCAAAAATTGCACAAAAACTGAGTGTAAAAAGAACCAAGGCCACTGCTATTGTATGCAATAGTTTGGGAATCAATTTTCTAATAGATTTTCACAATAAATTAAGAGAGTCAGGATTCTTCTTCTCATTAATCATGGATGAAACGACAGATATTTCTGTCAAAAAGCAGTGTGCTTTTTCAATCATATATTACGATAACAATGTAAATATGATTAAAACAAATTTTTTTGATCTGGTTGAAGCTAATGGTTCCACAGCTGTTGATTTATTCAACATTTTAAAAAATTGCTTGATATCGAAGAAAATTCCATTAAAAAATTTGGTAGGGTTTTCTTCGGATACCACTAATGCTATGGTCGGAGAGCACAATTCTGTTTTTGCTCTTCTGAAAAAAGAGTTGCCTCAAATAATATGTATCAGGTGCTCCTGTCATATGGCACATTTGGCAATTTCGAAAGCCTGTTTAAAACTACCAAGGCAGGTGGAAGACCTACTTCGTAATGTAGGCAGTCATTTTAACAGGAGCTCCTTGCGTAGAAAAAAATTTGAAGAGTTTCAACATTTTTTTCAAGTAGAAATACATAAAATACTCTCCCCAGCCGTAACAAGGTGGTTGTCGATAAAAGCATGTATTGACAGAGTGCTTGAACAATATAAGCCACTAAAACACTATTTAATGGAATCGGTGCTTGAGGACCCATCACACACAACTGACAGTATGTTAGAAGCAATGAAGAATCCATTTACCAGAGTTTATCTGGAATTCATGTCGTATTCTTTGGGGCTTATGACTGATTTTAACATGCTGTTTCAGTCTGAAAAGCCTTTGCTCTACAGAGTTAAGCCAGAAACGATAGTATTATTAGAAACGTTATATGCTAATTTTCTTGAGCTATCACATATAAAAAAAGCCAAAGATATTTTCAAACTGAATCATGAAAATCCGGATTTTTTCCTACCTTTAGAAAATATTTATTTGGGGATGGCAGCAACAGAATCCTTTGCAGACTTAAATAAAAATCCCAACATTCAAAGAAACGATATTGTTAAATTTTCAACGTCAATTTTATCGTTTTATACTGATCTTGCAAAAAATATAAAAGAAACATTCAATTTTAAAGAACCAATTTTCGATATTATAGATATATTAGATCCAAAAGTTGCACAATCTTTTAAGACAAAGTCTTTAAAACATATCATTGACTCATTTCCAGTTTTGAAAGACCACGTTGATCCTCAGGCTTTGGGCAATGAGTGGAAAAAACATGCTTTATTACATTTTGAAGATCTCCACATAAACATAAAAGATTGTGAGCAATATTGGTCAGAAATTTTTAACTTGAAAAGTTTTATTATTTCCTAATTTAAAAAAAACCTTATCATTACTGCTTGTGTTGCCATTTTCTAACGCGAGTGTTGAACGAATTTTCAGTAATGTTTTTAATATAAAAGCAGACAAAAGAAACCTTTTAAACACTTCTACTCTAAGGGCAATTTTAGCTACTAAACAAGGAGTAGATAACAGTGGGGGTTGCGTTAAATTTCAACCAACAAAACAAATGTTGGAGTGTAAGATTTGGCAAGATAAGCAATAATTGAAAGAAAAACATTTCAAGTTGGTAGGTGACTTAATATTATTTTTTCTTTACAGTTACAGATGCTTTTTTAGTTTGAACACAAATAAGTATTTTAGGTAAAATGTTCCTTTTTTTCTATGAAAAAATAAATATAAAATAACAAATTAGGTACGTGTAACTTTCGTGTTTTCTTTCCTGTTATTATTTTTCAATGTATTTTAATCAAAGATTTTTTAGTTTTAATTGAAGTATATCAAGAAAATGTATCTTTTTTCTATTAAGGTATAAATATGAAATTACAAAATTGGTACACGTAACTTTTTTGTTTCTTAAACCTTTTTTTTTGTATTTTAATGCTACCAAAGATTTTTTAGTTTGAATAGAAGTATTTTAGGTAAATGTAATTTTTTTCAATATTTTTTAGTGTATTCCAATGATACCAAAGATTTTTTAGTTTGAATAGAAATATTTTCGGTAAAATGTTCCTTTTTATATAAATAAATATGAAATAACTAATTTTTTTCATTATTTCTACAAAATAGCCATTCCTGCCTTCTATTTGGGTACGGAACCTGAATATATAGTAGTGATTTACTATTTTTGATTGTTTTCAACATATCGGATAATTTCGGACAAAATCGGATAATTTCGAGTTCAGAAGAGGATATTTTCATTCTCATCCATTGGCAACACTGAGTCAGATATAACCTATAATATCTATCTCTCACACCTTTATAATCACAGCAGCGGGATTCTTATTGGTGATTTCGAGACGTAACGTGTCGATTTGCCCGGTTTTCGTATTCTCATGTAGAAAACGTATTCGTGATATCTCGCTTGGAAGTGTCAATCGACTCGGGACATCCTGAGCTCTCGAAAACACTGTTAAAAAGAAAAATAACCTCAATTTTTAGTGGCATATAACCCCAAATTATCACATTATTCTGGGACATCACTCTCAAGCCTGTGTATAGTAGCTGCGTTCGTTATTTGCGTCTGATCAATCTTTTTTGTCCGAATCGTTCGTTTATTACATCTAGAGGTAGGCAGATAAATCTGAACCGTTCGGTAATTCCGCTCGGATCAGTCCGATGTAAATCTTTTTGCTCGTTATTTGCGTCTGATCAATCTTTCTAGTCTGAACCGTTCGTTTATTACATCTAGAGGTAGGCAGATAAATCTGAACCGTTCGGTAATTCCGCTCGGACCAGTCCGATTTAAATCTGTCGGCTCGGAATATTTTAACCGACGAGAAAAATTAATTTGTTTACCTGTTATGCTGTGAGGTTATGTTGTGTCTCTTAGAAAACGTTTTGTGTACAAACATTTAATTTTTAGATTTTATTTGTCCATTCTCCATGTGTTTGGCAAAAGAGACCGAAATTGAGGAAGACAAAGTATATAAATTTCCTGTATGACAAGAAAATTATAATGACATTATTGCTGGAGGTACATTATTTGTGTTTATGCAATGTTTATCACATAGGTGTATCCAATTTACTTAGAATTTGTCTGAGAAAGCCCATCTCTGCAAAATGTATGACACATATCACGACATATCTGGAGCTTGGTAGAAAAAGGGCCAATGTCCATTAAGACACTTTAGAGAAAATGTAAATTAAGAAGTCAGAAAGACATCGTCATTTAATTTATATAATAACTCCACTACTCGCCAATTCATAGGGGCATATAAAAGACCCCTCGTAAGGGGTGAAGTTATAGCCGGCGGTGTAGGAAACTGCATTCCTTTGGAACAGGTTCCAGTGTTATTTGCTTCCAGTAGAATTAAAAAAAAACCAGATGAAATTATATATCACAATTTAAATGGAAGAAGTGATCCACATATTATTTGATGAAAACAATATGTGAAAAGTTTTTAAATGTCAGAATATATTTTATAGGTAACTAAAATTGAATCCCAACAAGAAGATGGGGTTCGAAGCCAACTAATGAAATTAGTTCGAGGACAGTGAAAACATACTGTTCTCGAAATAAATGAATTTCGTTAATTAAATAAAATAGGTTTAGAGAGTCCTTTTTTGTATTATTTTATAGTTATAGTATAAGTTAATATGTATGGGTTAATTTTTAGCATACTATCAAATAATGTTTGATAAGAAATAACTATTGTATTTATACTGGCATCACAGTAAAATTGTATTGATTTCAATATATTTTTCCCATTAATACATCGTTTTATTTTTGTATATTGTCATGTATTTGTTACTCTTTAAGTAGATTAGATATACCAAACCATATTATTGTTAGACACTGATGTATATAAGACATTACTTATATTCATTCACATAATCCATAAGTTGAATTATTAATCATACTCTTTAGTTAAATAGTATCAAATAATATGAATCCATATTATATTTTGTTAAGTAAATAAGTTAGTGGAAAATATTTAAAATGTATAAGATGTGTTGTATTTTTATAAACACAAGTATGACTAAGCGCATATCAATTCGATAACAGAAAGAAATAAGGTATTGGATATTTTTAAGCAGGCATTCCATTGAGTTACAGCGAGAACAGTTGTAAAATTATTAAATAGTGGTTTTTGAAGAATATTGTAATTATTTCAACACCCGTGTAATAATATTCATATTCTACAAATTTGAAATTAAATAAAAGTCCTATCTAATGCATTCATATTTCTTACACCCAGTAGTCCTAATAAATTGACCAACTTTATTTGAATTTAGTGCTTCTCAAGCAATGTAAAACTTTTTCATAACTATAATGGCCTTAAGTTGCATATAATATGTAAAAACAGTTAATGAAAATATCTTGTAAAAAATAGTAATGTTTCACACTAAAAACATAATTAACTTGTAATATTTTCGTTCCTAATTGATACGCCCTGCGCGCTACTCACTTTGAGCACGGAATAAAAAACGATTGTTTTCGTGTTCCATGGTTAGGTGCAAGTGGTGGTTTCATTGTCTAAGGTATATATCTATGGCTTCTGTAAGCTTTACACTGTCGTTTATTTCCTCGAGCCGTTCGTTAATGAAATTTGCTCAGATTAATCTATGATCACGTGACCAAAAATCCGTCGCGTCTGCGATGCAAATACCGAACGCTACTAGTATTGCGAGCAACGCACGATCTTTTGTATTAAGACGAAAATGTCATTTAAAATAAGAGAGGAACATATAAATATGTACGCCGATTTCATGGAAAACCACATAGAACTTGCCCGTGGGAGACTGTCTTGCTCAAATGCAAGGGAACAGTTTAAAATATTATGGATTGAATTAGCCACCAATTTAAACTCCCTTGGATTTGGTGTTAGAACTATTGAGAAGTGGCAAAGGGTAAGTAACAAGTAGATAAATGTAGTTAACATTAATTAATAAAATATCACTATAAAAGTAGTGTCGTAATTTACGTTCACTTCTAACTATACAACTGTAGTTTTGTTTTACCTAGATATACAATTTTTTTAATCTTAAAATAATTATTTAAGAATTCAGTATGATTTATATCATTTAATTTTCTAGACATGGTCAGACTATAAATTAAATCTAAAAAAAAGAGCTTCAGAATTGAAAAAAGAACAAACTCGGACTGGTGGAGGTCCTCCAACAATTAAAAATTTAAGTGAAATAGACTGCCGAATATTAAATATTCTTGGCAAGACCTTCTATCAAGGTTGTGGTGTTGAAGAAAAAGGTGTAAGTACCCAACCAAGTTATATAAACAGGTATAAGGTTTTCCAATGAATAAAAGTGTTCTGATTGTATTTAAATATATTTAAACTATAGCAACAACTTGGGTTGTTGTTTTTATACATTCGTACAATTGACATCAAGGATGTAATGTGATTGCCATGTCCAAGTAATACTCTCTTCAAGAATGTATTCATATAGTTAAAACTTATTAGTTTATGGAGCACATTATGCAAAACAAAACATCAAACACTTCTTAATAGTATTAAACTTTCTTTTCAAGGAGCTAATGTAGATTGGAATTGCTTCTTGGATGCTTCAGTCAAGCAAGCGCTTATCCTTTTCTATAGGCAATTTTATGTTCAGTGCCGCTATTCTAATTTATTGCTACTTCTGTGAGCAGTTTAAGCATCGTATCACATATTTATTGCTAATAAGATTTATGGGGGTATTGTTGTTGAACAAATGGATTAATAAATGTTTTGTACTACTTGTTTAGTTAACATGTGATATGATTCAATATTTTAAACAGAATATTTTTTGCAGTTCGAACATTTTGAGAAAATTCAGGATGGTAATTCAACACAAAGTATAAATGATCATTCTAGTATATCAAACTCGGAGAATGAAGTTGTTCCTATACAATCTACCTCCCAAAATATTGATCTAAATTATCAAAGGAAGAGGAAAGCAACCAATGCTGACCTTGATGATCATGACTATTTAGCCACTCCAAGAGTTCAAAAAAAAAAATAAAGCTAGTTTAAGAGGTAGGAATAATGACCAATCAATAAATGGTTATTATGAAGAAACCATTCAACTCTTAAGAAATATTGATAACAATTTAAAAAACATGAATGATACATTTAAGTCTCTCAACTCTACCGTGGACAAAAAATTTTCAGAATTGTGTCAGATTTTAGAGGCAAATAAGTACAGTCCTTAATACATATAAAACAAACATTTCATTTTTAATAGTTATTTCTTTTAGTTTTGTAACGTTATTTTTTGAATTCTAGGATACAATTTAATTTTTTGTAAATGTTCTAAACTCACTTATGTAATATGTGAAACTATTTTAGTTATATATTTTTTGTAATGCATATCTATGGATGAAATTCCACATATATGACAAAATATTTGCTCAAGTTTTCTACAAACTCAAATATTGAAATTAATGAGATATCAATAAACAATTTCTTCTGAGAGCCTTTTCTTTTATTATATTTCCTAAAACTGAATTAATTGAAAAACAAATAACAGGATAATGAAAATATTTATTAAAAAGCAAATAATATACATATTTAATGATTAAAATATGTATGAACTATAACTCTCCTGACTGCCTCACCCTCTTGAACCTGAAAATCTGCTCTTCCGATATTATGATTTTCCTGTCTATTGTCTTCATCTTCTTGATTTTCATTATGTTCAATGTCAATGTTAACATTAAAATTGATACACAAATTGTGCAACACAGAGCATGTGTTCACAAGTTTTCCTACAAATTCTGGAGTATATCTTCCCACCCTTTCTCGGAGCAGGCATCTAAATCTTGCTTTTAATACTCCAATGCACGGTTCAATACAATTTCTTGCCAAAAGATGTGCACTATTATATCTGGATTCGGGCGAGCCTTCCAAAGCATTTAAAAATGGTGTCATTAAAATTGGCTGAAGAGGGTAACCAGAATCACCTAAGAGCCAAGTTCTTCGTAGACCTTGACTATACTCATTGATGAGAAAATGTTTGACTGCTGAATTTCTCCAAATGAATGAATCATGTGTTGAACCTGGAAATTTTGCATTAACCGAAAGTATTTTTAAATTAGAATCGCATATAATTTGCACGTTCAATGAATGAAACCCTTTTCTATTAATAAAATTGTGCTCTTCAACACTTGGTTTCAAAATGGCAACATGAGTCCCATCAATTACGCCAATTACTCCAGGGAAGTTGAATTTACGCATAAAATCTTCTTTTATTTCATTTATCGCCCTTCTTGTTATTGGGAATTTGATAAATTCATGGCACAAATGGATATTAATAGCTTCAGTCACTTCATGAATATATCTACAATAAGAAAAATAAATAGAAGCAGGTTTAATTTACAAACTTGTTAACTAAACATTGGCAGCTGGACTTAAGTATGGAAGTAGTAAAAAAAATGATGCTATCAAACATACAAAGAGTATTTACCTATGTACAGATGTTTGACTCACTCCCAAATTAAAATCTTCACCTACACTTCTCTGATAGCAACCAGTGGCGTAAAATCTTAAAGCAACCAATATTTTTTGCCTTACTGTTACCCCAGATTGATATTTGGGTTCGGCTAAATGTGGAGCCAATATTTCACATAGAAAATCAAATAAAGCTTTGTTCGCCCTAAATAATTCTATAAATCTTGTATCTGATAACACATTAATATCAAATTCTTGTCGAATTTGCTTCCTCTTATCACGTAGGGCTTGGTTAACACGACGAATTTGATTTTGCTGTGCAGCAACATGGAAAATTGGTAACATGTTTTAATAAATCTGTAAAAATATATTCTTTGACACTTTACAGATTTCAAAACAAAAGTAAATAAAAATAAATCGCCGTTTATTAACACAACTGCTACGGAATACTACGAATAAAAACAGAGCTACGACTCGAGACGTAATAAGAATTCTATTTCACTCGATATCGAAATAGATCCCGACTGACACCTCTCGAATCGAGTCGTAACGTCTCGAGTAATGAGAATCGGGCTGCTGATCCTTAATGACCTTGAACGCTCAAGTAGCGTGCCTGTGTGAATTTTGAATTTGTTTATTAGACGACATACAATTTTTCAGATTCAAAGTTATGGCAACTGTAATTGTTTTTAATTTTTTTTTGCATGGAGTAGTCGACTCTGGGTAGGTATTGGTAATCAATGAGTTTCTGGTGCTAGTTTTGTTTATATTAATTGAAGAAAAAATTCTTTTTACTGTTGCAGAAATATGAGAAAGAATTTTAAAGTGATTTGTTAATTTTACTAATAAAGGAAATGTTAGTTCATCATTTGTATTTTCAAAAACTGATACTTTGGGCCAGAAGTTTTCAAAACTATCCGAGAAATTTAATTCACATTCTCACTTATTACTATAGCAAAATCGGTAGCCGAAGCTGCAATAAATGGATTTCTTTTGGTTTATATTTGTGGGAATTAAATAATGAAAATTTTTAAGTTTTTCGTCTGTTTTTGGTTATGGTTATATTCATGATTCATGTACGTTAAACAACCACAAAATACAGATTGGTATATATATATATATATATATATATATATATATATATATATATATATATATATATATATATATATATCTATATATATATATCAGGTTATCTACACTCCGCACTCTTCGTTTTCGTAGTAAGTATTTTGTTAGTGGGTAATATTTTGAGAAATAATTTGCTCAGGGAACTCGGAGCAAACAGTATAACAGTACATAGTAATTATTATCATTGTTATTGAAAATTCCGTAGATTTTCGAGACTTTTCGGAGATTCCGTAGACATCTTCTGAATTCCGTATATCTACGGAAAATTCCGTAGATGTGGCAGGCCTGTCTTGAAGTTCCCAACTTTTAACTTTTATGATGAATATGACGAGATTTGAAGTGCGCATGCGTCGAAACCGACAGACGACCATAGAAAAACTATATATATAAAGGAACCTCATCATATATAACTTTTCTATGCAGGCGACATTGACAAGGGGGCGTTTCCATTACAGAATCCATTTTGTTGGCCGTTTTTTCGTTCTGTGTTCTAAGGTTTTTTCATGTTTTGTTGTGATTCATAGGTGCGTTCTTTTAGACTGAGATCTCAGTTAATCTCAGCTCACATCAGTAATGTTAGCGTTATTTTTGTTTTACTCACTTTAAGTGAGCTGAGATTTTTCCTCCCCCTTCACCGATGCTGAATGTGTTGTAAAGGGGTATCAGTTGGATTTGAGTCGGAAATAAAGTGGAGGTGATGAAGAAATATTTTATTTGCTTGGTTTATTTGTAGTTTTAACCAAGGTTATCTAAGGTTTTAACCATTTACATATAAACAATAAACACACATAATCTATTTTTCTTTTGTTACAAATTATGGATACATTAATTAACATTATTAGATGCTGATACGAATCTGTCGTATAGTTTAAATCTATCGACAGATCGCGCGCTTTAATCGAGATGTCGTTCCTTTTGGTGCTTACTCACATCACTTTATCACAGATCACCTTAACTGAAGTGATCTGAGATCTCAGTCAAAAAAAGCGCACCAATTGTTTATATCATACACGTGTATTATATTTGTATCACACTTTGTTGATTTTTGTGTAGATCTGGTTTTGAAAGAATAAATTGAATTGATTTTTGGTCATACGCGATTGTTATTTTTCGTTGACACTACCGAGGAAAATACACAAAAGCTATCAAAAACAGAAATGACCATAGATAACCTTTATTAAATGACGTTTGACCACTGGTTTGACGTTTGTTTCACTTATCTATGGCTGTAGGCTAACTTCATTTATATGAATCTTATGCTTATGACTGTGACTATTAAAGTTGTATAAACGCCTTTTAGAATTGTGATTATGTTTATGATTCTGACTGTGATTATGATTATGAATATGTAAATGTTGTATAAACCCGCCTTAAGTGTTACTCGTTCGTCTTGCTCTTACTCCTAACAATGCTGTAACAATACAATTTGATTATTATTACTATATACTAGTTCCTTAAAAAACTTAACTACATGTTTACAACAACAGTGTAACAAAACGCCGAATCTGATTATTATTATACATTAATTTATCATAACATTTACCTAAAACTACTTATTAACTTTCGATATAATATTCTCTTATCTATGGGCATAGGATATAGGATGTATCTTCTATATCCTTGTTTATGAGTGAAGCGTTATGTAGGCTTCTACCAACGTTTATAAACGTATAAACGTTGGGCTTCTACAGTGTATATTTCTCTTATCTATGGCTCCTACCTACAGTTATAAACAGAAGTGATCTGTGATTATAAAGGTGTGAGAGAGAGATATAGGTTTTATCTGTAGGTCATTTTGAGTCACGTGTCTTTGACAGAGCGGCCATTTTGTCGGTAGGGCATACAAGGGTAGGTATGTCATTAGGTTCTAATTGTTATCTGCAGATTTCTGATGTATATTTCGAGTTTTTAGTGCGTTCATTGCATATTTTATAACTTTAACTACAATATAGCTCAAATTGAGAGTTTTTAAGCCCTTTATTTTGTCACGTAAGTACAGTTATCGTTATTCTGAGAATGCGCAGTATGAAAACTTGGAGTCCCTAACTTTAATAACGATAACGGACTTCGTTAATAGAGAGTTTTTAAGCCTACAAATATAACGGAGATTTTAGGTGTAGTTATGGTTAACTTTATTCACAATAACGATTACATTGAACGATAAAAGAAGGTATTTTAAGCCATCTAAAAATAACGTATTCTGTTTAACAGTCACAGATCAATTATAATGACAGTTGACGAATTGGAAATATAACCCCATGTTATTTAAATAGTAAATGGATCAATATTTTATAAATTTAACAATGGAATAAGCTTTACAAAATGTTATTGTTAGATGGATCCTTACAGATTGAATAATAATTAATCATGGATAATAATAATAAAGGTTAGGTTTTATGTTTGGCACAATAAATTCTTGACGTTGTCAGATTTTTCAGAGAAAATATGTAACAGCTTTGTTGATAAAAAAAATATTGTTTTATAAACTATTGTCTTCTAAAACATAAAGAAATATAGTAGTTTCCTTAATATATGAATAAATTAAGTAGGTTTTAACAATTGCGTGTACCAAAATATATCAATTTTGACAACGTTGTAAGTGGAAAAATAACCATAAGCATAAAAACCTTCTTACGGTATTTCTCCGTAAATAACGAAGTCCGTTATCGTTATTAAAGTTAACGTCTCCAAGTTTTCATACTGCGCATTCTCAGAGTAACGATAACCATACTTACGTGACAAAATAAAGGGCTTAAAAACTCTATTAGGTATACCGTAAGAAGGTTTTTATGCTTATGGTTATTTTTCCAATTACAACGTTGTGAAAATTGATATATTTTGGTACACGCAATTGTTAAAACCTACTTAATTTCTTTAATGTAAAGGAAACTACTATATTTCTTTATGTTTTAGAAGACAATAGTTTATAAAACAATTTTTTTTTGTCAACAAAGCTGTTACATATTTTTTCTGAGAAAATCTGACAACGTTAAGAATTTATTGTGCCAAACATAAAACCTAACCCTCATTATTATTATCCATGTTTAATTATTATTCAATATGTAAGGATCCTTCTAACAATAACATTTTTTAAAGCTTCTTCCATTGTTAAATTTATAAAATATTGATGTATTTACTATTTAAATAACATAGGGTTATATTTACAATTCGTCAACTGTCATTATAATTAATCTGTGGCTGTTAAACAGAATACGTTATTTTTAGATGGCTTAAAAACACCTTCTTTTCTTGTTCAATGTAATCGTTATTGTTGATAAAGTTAACCATAACTACACCCAAAATCTCCGTTATATTTGTAGGCCTAAAAACTCTCTTATAGAGTGGTCTGTGGTTATAAAAGTGAGACATAAGGGCTATTCAACACTTCGATCTTGATTCCGATTTTGTTTATAGTCGAAATCGAAAACGGATTGATGTTTGTTGAACGACCAAAAAAAATGTCATTTGTCATGTCATTTTACAAATCAAATAAATCAATATTGACATAACCTCATCATTATTTTGGTTCATTTCGCGTGTATTTCACACTTTTCACAAGTTCATTCGGTTTAATCACGTTTAATTTTATAGATACAATTACAAAATATCATTCACATCACATAACCCATAGACCAACGGTAGTTTATTTAAATTTTTCGACCAATTACATGCTTCCGATTGTTTTCAATAGCATCATAATTTTAGACCGATTATAATCAGAGTGATCGATTGATATCGAAAATGTATTGTTGAACACAATGACTAAATAATACATTATATATATAATGTATTATTTAGTCATTGGTTGAACATGTTGTTTTTTAAATGACAGAAAATAATTGTAATCGATTATCGCGTTGATAGCACTAAAGATATTATATATTGAGTCACGTGTCTTTGACAGAGCGGCCATTTTGTCGGTGGGCATACAAGGGTGGGTATGGCATTAGGTTCTTATTGTTATCTGCAGGTTTCTGATGTTTATTTCGAGTTTTTAGTGCGTTTATTGCATATTTTAACAACTTTTACCACAATATAGCTCGAATTGAATACCACTTATCTTTCAAAGCAAATGTGAAATCGCGTTACGACTGAAAACTTCCAATTATAGATAATGTTGATCCCTATACTCTTGGTGCAAGTGAGCTGACCAGCAATTATAAGTTTTTTGCCAACTGTGAGCATTATGGACATGGTGAATTACCTCATAATTCCTGACATTTGTATATACTTACTATACAAATAAAATTATAGTTTAAAAAATATGTTTTTTACATCTGGAGTAGGTAAAAAATTAAAAACTAAATCCTATAAGAACGTTTTGATTTTACTAAATATATAACATATCTTAAAGGTATATTCTAATTAAAGGTATATTATTATTCGCTTACAAGTTTTTACTTATCTGACACAATTTCATATTAATAATGTTTTCAACAAACATACCGTTGTTATGATAAAAATCCATGAATCCTTCGACATAGTACTGTTGGACTCCTTTTTAGAAACATGATGTACAGGATGCTTTTTAATTTTGGTCATGTAACAATCCAGTTTTTTTATTTAAAAGCTTTCATCACTAAGCATTTTGACGTAATAATGATGTTCAATAATTAAATGGATAAATGCCCATTCTACATTATTATAGATATCGCACATAATGCATTGTCATTACTAAAATACACTCTAATTAAAAGTATTTAATTAGTACTAAGTTAGCAAATTAGAATTACACTATATTTAAAAACACGTTTCATAAAGCCGGTTTTTATGGAACGAGTCGATGTTTAGAAAACGAGATCCATAACCAAATCTGTTGAATATTAGCATTCCTTCGACTTTCGTGTTCGTTGCACAGTTCAGAAATTTCTATAGCTTCTGTCGGTTGTCCTGCTGAGGGTTCTATAATTAATGGAGTATTCCCAGCTTCATCTACCTCATCCTAAAGAAAATGAAGATTTTGATTGGGGATTACAACTGTTTTCAATAACAATAATCCTGACCATTTTAAGAAGTTTCATATGACGTTTAACAAATCTAATATGTCTTTTTACACTTTGCTCATCCTGTGATTTGGTGCTAATGTATCCCATATTTACAGAAGGGACCCAATCAGAGCTATCGCTAACTTACAGTTTGGCTGTTTCTCCTAAAAACTTGAACAAGGATTGTTTAGTTTATTACCATATTTAACTATAAATTCAAACATTTCGGATAATAAGTTTTGTATTTCTTTTGTACTAATATAATATTTACCTACCTTATACAAAATGATCTGTACAAATTCATGCATGCTTAAGGAATGTATTGCACAAATTGCCCCGTTTAAAGTCCTAACCCAATATTCTCGACGGTGTTTTGATAGGGCATTCAGCATTTCTCCTCGGATTTGGGGATTTTAAAATAACGAATTTAATCTATTTCTACCCCTTTGGAATATCCCACAATAGAACATAACGCCAGAATTTTAAAAAATTTACGTTTTAAAAAACGATCTTTTCTATTGTTTACAATGACGCGAACGTTTAGTATGCCATACCTACTTTTGGCTACAGATCATATAACTATTATTTAAAAAAGCTTTTGGCGGGCTGGTCGTGACGTCACCTCAAAATGATCTATGGTGTGAGATGAATTTTGACCATTGAGTTGATAGCTCCATGGCTAGGACCATAGATAAATGCACTTTAGATACGTCCACAAATTTTGCTTCGCAAACCCACAATATTTAAAGTTCATGTCCCACTGTCAAAATTTGTATTAAAATTTAAAAAAAAACATTTTATAAAAATTACGTCACATAAAAACTTTTTATAAAAATGGATGCCTTGTCCCACTGCAAAAATTTCCATAAATATTTTTATAAAAATGTTCTATTATATTGCCTCTAAAGTCGATGCAGATTATAAAATATTCCAAAATATTAACTTTGAAGTCATTAAAAATGAAAATATGCAAAACAATCATACATTAGCTGAAGTAAGTCTGGCTTCTGTTCATAGATAAATGAGTATAATGAGAGTTCCTGTATTGTAACCTGTAATCACGTTGATAGGAGTGCCACTAGTTATAGGTACAGGAACTAATTTTTACAGACGGATTATTCAAATTTGTTAGTTTCGATTATGGGGAGGTAAATTTTATAAATGGTCTTAAAATTGTTGTTATCTGTATCTCATTAATTGATCATACAGGTTACATATTAATAATCACAAAATTACAACTTTTTACTAAAATTACATTTTATTTTAATCCAATTGGTGCGTTCGTTTTGACTGAAATCTCAGATCACTTCAGTTAAGGTGATCTGAGATAAAGTGATGTGAGTAAGCACCAAAAAGAACGACATCTCAATTGAAGCGCGCGATCTATCGATAGATTTAAACTATACGACAGATTCGTATCAGCATCTAATAATGTTAATTAATGTATTCATAATTTGTAACAAAAAAAAATAGATTATATGTGTTTATTATTTATATGTCAATGGTTAAAACCTTAGATAACCTTGGTTAAAACTACAAATAAACCAAGCAAATCAAATATTCCTTCATCTCCTCCACTTAATTTCCGACTCAATTCCAACTGATAACCCTTTACAACACATTCAGCATCGGTGAAGGGGGAGGAAAAATCTCAGCTCACTTAAAGTGAGTAAAACAAAAAGAACGCTCACATTACTGATGTGAGCTGAGATTAACTGAGATCTCAGTCAAAAAGAACGCACCTATTATAACATCAAATTGCACATTAGGTATTTCAAAATTATTGACAACAAAAAAAAGAAAAAGGAGTTAAAAACCAAATTGTTCATTTCCATGAAAACAGGGATAGGTCTGAAACTAAAAAAATTGAATTACCAACAAAAATATTACTTTTGCTTGTTAGTCCTCTTAGCAACATCATAATATTTTTCAATTAACAAGGGAACACAAACTTTTATGAATTGAGAAAACACATATGTTTTATGTTCTTTACTTTTACAAAGAGTTCAGTTTTTTTAATAATACTTTCTACATGACCTAAAAGTGGTAAAATGTGATATACAAAAGGTCATGCAGTATTGAAAGAAATTTAACGACTTCCCTTTGTACCTAAATCAAAAATTTTATCACCATTTTTTCTGAAGTCAGTAAAACTATAGTGAACGTCTAAAATATCTGTCAGCAAATTAGCCTCACCTTTGCAATTAAAAGTTGTCAAAATTTGAATAATTTAATTCTGTATCTAATAACTGGAATTCAAAGTTTTTCAATTCATTTGAAGTCAATGGTTTTGGTTCATGACTAATGAAAGGGTCTGTTATTGACCATGAAGGTTTGTTAGGGTTAGCAATACTCTGCTTTTAAAAAATCCATGCCTGGTTGATCTAATTGTCTTTACTACTGATAAACGCCTTTATTTGTAAATTTAAAACTTATATTTCTCTAATCTTTTAGTAATATATGTATTTTTTTCTTCTTGGGAGATAAATGACTGACTCTAGTTTCACTTACTTTCACTTAATCCTAGATTCCAAACGTTGTTTTTTAGGTAAATGTTCAATTTGAGTTTTCTTTAAAGTATCATTATTGGTTGCGTTCAGAAAACATACCCTAGGTGCGCTCTTTTTGACTGAGATCTCAGTTAATCTCAGCTCACATCAGTAATGTGAGCGTTCTTTTTGTTTTACTCACTTAAAGTGAGCTGAGATTTTTCCTCCCCCTTCACCGATGCTGAATGTAATGTAAGGGAAATCAGTTGGACTTGAGTCGGAAATAAAGTGGAGGGGATGAACAAATATTTGATTTGCTTGGGTTATTTGTAGTTTTAACTATGGTTATCTATAGTTTTAACCATTGACACATAAACACACATAATCTATTTTTCTTTTGTTACAAATTATGGATGCAATAACATTATTATTATTATATGTTTTGTTTCTTGCCGTTCTTTTTGGTGCTTACTCACATCACTTTATCTCAGATCACCTTAACTAAAGTGATCTGAGATCTCAGTCAAAAAGAACGTACCTCTTCTTATAACTCAACTGTTGAGTGAGCGCTCACTGAGTATGGAGGGTAGAACTAGTTCTACACTCCATATCACTGAGCAACGAATGGTTGACGTATGTCTTCTGAACGATCATTTTTTGGAAAGATCATAGATAATCTTTATTATAGATTGTATTGTCTTTGGAATAAATATTTGAGAAATTAAAATTATGGCTAGGGCTAGAAACAATTTAATTCTTGCATTATTAGATAATGGTGATGTATTAGATATTGACCAAAATATTATAGCCCATGTAGTAGAAAATTTACAGGAACCATTGCTTGATTATAACGTGAGAAGACGTGGTATTCGAGAAAAAACAGAAATTGTTACGAATATATAATTCCAGCATACAATGATTTAGTTTTTAAGGAGCATTTTAGGATGTCTGCAAGAGCTATAGAGGTATTTAAATATATCTGTTCGATTGAAAAGCTTGAATTAATTATTATTATTATTCGTGAACATTTTTGGTATCTGTTATGCTGTATGTAACATTATTATATGTATAAATCGCTTCATATTCATCACTCATGTTGTAATATTAAATCATATATAACCCTACTAAATATAATCTTTGTTTTGTTTACTATTAATAAAGCCATAGATCTTTATATAAACATCACAATTTGCAACGTGCTGTGCTCACTGAGCGCAATTGAAAACCGCTCAGAAAAATGGCGTCCGCTCACCAAACATGTTGAGTATGGAGGGTAGAAGTAAGGAGGACCGTCTTGTATATGGGACAAGTTGAAAACGTGTCCAGCTGTAAGCAGCAAATTACAGTTCAATAATCGACCACAATAACGCTAGCGTAGCTAGTGGAAAGGACATGAAATTGATTATTTTACAATACTGAAGTTAATAAATATAAAACAATTATTCATTTTTTATAATAATTGTGAATCATTATCATAAAAATTAATTAACAAACTTAAAAAGTGCGAATTTTATTATCCTACTCTAATAATTTATGGCGCTGTTTTTAAAATCTTTCCACCTGCTACTATGGCGCCACCTTAATTTGCTCCCTGTCAGCGGACACTTTTTCATACACTGAATTGGTCCTCCTTAGTTCTACCCTCCATAATGTTGAGATACGCGCACTGTTCAATGTGCGTTCACAGAACATTTACTCAACGGTTGTACAACAGTTGTGTGTCCTGAACGCAACAATTGTTACAAAAAATAAGTTTTCTTTTTACAGCCAATATACTGCATTTTAAAAAGCTTGGGTGTTTTTACTATTAGGTCGGTTTCGACCAACACAAAAACCGTAATAATACGATACAAACCTAGTTGACCTGCTGATTAGTGAATATAATAAGTATGTGTAATTTACATCAAATTTGCTGCGTTACTGAGATTGTACGGTGATAAAACGGTATTTACTTCGGTTGGAACAGACCTATATTCAACTACTTTTAGAGGTGTATATAATGTGATGATTGTAAAGATAAATCAAATTTAAGAAGTCTTTTGCGTAATGTACTTGTAAATGCATTATAATTTAAAACTCCAAATTGCGAAGTGGCCAAAAATATTTACTATTCCAGTTTTTTACAACACAACTATGACGAATTCTACCTGGTGATGGCATTTTAAAGTTTCACTTACTTTTATTTACTTCATTAAAACTAAAATCATAAACAAATTAAAAACAAATATAATCCTACTCACTCTTAACACACCATATATTTCCATGTATATAATCTTTGTCATATTTTTATTTTTTATACTTTTGCCAAAGACAATCTACAAACTACAAAAACTTAAGTCGTTTTGATGCGAGGTACCGTTGACTCAACGGTTTTTCGGGGACCGTATCATTTTCGTGACAGTTCGGTTCAACCTTGTATCTGTGAACTGCCGCGAAACGTTACGGTCCACGAAAAATTGTATAACGTTGAGTCAACGGTTCCTCGCAGCAAAGCGACTATAATTATACTTTTCTCTATAGACATTGGCTTTCGAGTTTCAAATCGTGAATCTGTGCGCACACGTCTTTAAATGCAAACTTCTTCGATGGGATAAGTTCGAGAACATCGCACTAGTGTGAAATTCACTTATTTTTGTGTCCAAGAACTCATAAGCGTCTTCTAGTTGTCTACTACCTAATGTGCGAGAACTCATTAGGGCGTCACTCGACCGTCGCTCTAATTACTCTAGTCCCGACTGGGTTAATAATCGCACCTGTCAGTTTGGTTGTCATATGCTCTGTGATTTTGTCATTTTGTGGTTTGAATTTAGAAGTATGAATGTTTATTACATATTTAATTTAAAAAAAAAAATGGAAAACCATGTCCTATGAATGTAAACATAACGAGGAAACATATTACACGTAATATTAGGGTTACAGAATTAAGAAACACTTTTCTGCTGCAATTCTAATGTTAGGGTAAAAAGACGATTTTTCAAAAAATCTCAAAACCTAACACAAAAAACCTTATTCAAATTTATCAACTTTAATGGTCATTTCATACTTCGAAAAATTCTACATCAGTTGCGGTTATCTTTTCACTCTCCAATATCTTCCACTAATTGAAGTACAGTACAGTTCATTTAGATGTTACATAGTTCTCTTTAAAAATATTATTATTCGGTTCTAATACTAATGCCCCATTAGGCCATGTATAAACAAATCCGTATCGTTAGAAATTCAAGTGACAAGAATATGGAGAATGAATTAGCACAAAACCAACTTCCCGAGAAAATATATTTTTCGAACCAAGAAAGTGTTCTCTCGAAAAATGCTGAGTTAGTTGTTTTTTTTTCTCTTACTCCAAGAAACCATACGTTTATCTTTGAGAGTAATTACCAAAGCATATTTTAAAACATTGACCTACTTTCGCAAAGCCTACCGTATACTCTGGGTGTTATTTCTAAACGTGATAATATTCAACGCCTAGTATTCCATGAGACAACTTTTCAACCATATTTCAAAAGCAGTTAATCATTAAACTTAGTTGATGAGGATTCAGTGTTCATCATATTTAGACTTACATTCAAAGGTATTTTATAACTAAATAGTTGTTTATTGCTTTGAAACCCTTTTACTACGTTTGTAGAATCATTTTCGTTTCGCTTTTTTCCAAGAAGTTGATGTGGATACAACCACAGTGTCGTCAGTTAACAGTATAAAAGCTGTTTGGGTGAATATTGTATCTTTTATGGGTGGTGGTGAAATTTAAAACAATTTGTAGAAAAAAACATTTTTTATTTCTGCACTGGATCAAAAAGCACTAGAAAATTATATTTTAATCAAAAAATACTAAGCCCTAGAAAAGAGCACAATATAATACAAAAAATACACAATTTAATCAAAACATTGATAAAGTATATGAAATTGTGAGGTAGCAAGTTAATAATTAATTAGTTTATATTTATCATTCTTTCATACATCCCTTTTTTGACTAATCATATTTAAAAGAAAACATGGGTCTTCATTAATAATACTGAAACTTTCATAATTTACTCATTATTAATATAGAGTGTTAAAAGTAGTCTGAAATATTCTTTTAAATTTTAAACTTTTATTATAAATTGATAAATGTTGTCATTAATGAGGTATGTATTTTTTACTGACTTTTTTGGAATACATTGTGAGTGAAATTTATTTCGTACATAATTTTTCTCTGGTGACCTTTTTGGTTTCCAAAACTAAGAAAAAATCAAAAATAGTCAACTAAAGATATATACAAATACTTCTTGAAAATATGAATTCATTGATATATAATATACCCAAAAAAGTCACAAGACAAATTCTTAAATTAAGATTATTTAAAATAGGAGAATGAATTAAAGTTTATGATCACTCTATAACCATTTTTTTATCACACTATTATAGTCAGTAATATTTCAAGCCAAATCTCTTGGTATAATATGCGTGTATGTTAAAAATCAATGAATTAATGCGATCATTTAAAATTATATTAGAGTGAAAACTGAAAAATCACTTTTTTATCCTACACTGTAAGAAAGTTGAATTTTACCGGCTTTACGAAGGCGAGAAAGTTGCCTTTTCCATGGCTAGCCGAGAAAATAAATTTTAGATTTTCACGCTAGGTGGCGACCCAATTGATGTAAACCAAATAAACATTGCCAATTTGATTGATATCCCAATTAAAATAACATAACCGATTTCAATTACATTAAATAGTCTAAAGAAATAAACGGAAATTGCTTAAAATAAACAATGCCACTAAACGTCATTATAAAATAGTTATTTATGTAACAAGTGTGTAAAGTAGCCTTTTTTCGACGAATGTGAATATTGTCACATGAGCCGCAGGCGAATGCGACAATCGCATGAGTCGAAAAAAGGCCTTTACACACGAATTGAATACAATATTTTTTCTACTACCGAAAATTTTATCAAAATACAGAAGTTTAATAGTAATTTTCTTTGCGCACTAAAGTAGGTTTAATTTTTCTTTAGAAGAAACTATACCGCATTTATTGATTCCTAATAAAATATATATTGATTAATATTTTGAACATTTTAATCAAAATTACAACAAATTAACAAAATAACAGACGAATTCAATTATTACCAATACTTATATTAAAGGTGCAATGTGTGCACTCGGACATTTTCGGAATATTTTGTTACTTTAAACAAATTGTATTTTGTTTCGTAAATATTCACAGATTTTTGGGGCAATAAATCATTAGAAGCATTCTGTGCTACGTGTAATATGTTAGATGGTGTATTATCAAAATAATCTCCTGAGAGATCGTCAGAGGAATCCATCTTTATAATTGTATGTACCTACCTATTCTGTTTTCTAAAAAAAGAATCTAAAATAACATCATAGTTTCCTAAAAATACTTTTGCTTACCTTAGGTATAGTCGGAAAATCTCAATTTCAAATGTCAGATTCAATGCCCAAAGAAATGTCAGTCACTCACAGCCAACTTATAGGTACCTACCTATGCACCATATTTTCTTATTTTCCAGTACCTACCCAATAATTATTAGGTATGTATTTTACTTAATTCTATATGTTTCAATATCTGATTTAAAGAAAACTCAGATTTAATATCCGTTTATTATACCTATCTATATTTTTATAAGACTAGATAAAACGACACACAAATTGGAACTTTTTCTTTACGCACTAGTGCGTAAAGTTTTACGCACTCGAAAGTGTGTCTAAACTACGTACTTTACGCACGGTAGTAGAAAAATAAATTATTGTTAACAGTTGTCTACAAATTAATTCAATCATGAGTTGTCATATTTGATATTTATTTGAAGTTAACTTGTCAGTTAACCAGCGTAGCGACAGGCAACGTTGAAGATTGTTTAAATAATAAAATAAATGTCACTAGAAAACTGTTCAACGCTAACGGCATGGCCGCATCTTCTACTATGATTAACACACCTAATGAATCTACATCTACTAAAACGGGTGAAATGATTCCTTTAATAGAAAATATAATAGACACAGGAGCAACAACTTCAACTATTTACTTCCTTGTTTGAGCAAGTTCAGTTATCAAATTTACCCAAGCAAGGTATCTCTTTTTGTTAACTGTACTATACGTAATGCAATTTTCATTATCACTGTGAAAAATAATGATTCACAGTATTGAATTTTATATTATGAACTAAAATTTTTGTACACAAAATATTACCAACAATTATTGTGTAGGATAAAAAATTATGTGTAAACCACGGCAGTAAAGTACCTTTTCACGCCTCAATAAGTGGCCAGGCTCGGCTATATCTTCTTTCGGTCTGAAAAATACCACTTTACCGCCTAGGTATAGAATATTTCCCTATTTGCGTTGGCTTACTGATCTGCCATAAATGTGTCCAAGGGTGAAACACCTGCGAAAATCCTGTTTGGACGCAAAATAAGGGTACCTTGTGACCTAGAATTTTGTTGTCGGCTTGACGAAAATCTAGCAGGAGAATATTACCTGATCCGGATGAGAAGAAGGATGTACAATGTGCACAGATTGGTTTGAACGAATCTTCAAGTTGCCAGCGATAAAATGAAAAAACGGTACGACACGCATTCCTCAGAAGGCAGTTTCAAAGAAAGGGAAAAAATATGGCTGCACAACCTAACGAGGAGAAAAGGTTTTTCCCCAAAATTACAGGATTCTTGAAAAGTCCACAGTCCGTACTTAATCAAGAAAAAGATCAATGATGTCATCTATCGCATAAGCAAGATCCCCAATGAAAAAGCGAGAGTAGTCCACCAAAACCAACTAGCGCCATTTGACGCAGACCATGACCTAGAGGAAGGAGTGAACCATATCCGAGAACCCGAAACTGCTTTCGAAGAATTTATGGGCGTATATGGATGTACTGGGAAAGCTAGATTTGAAGTCACTACAGAACATCGGCAAGATTTGTTGATGCTCCTGAAAGAGTATTCACTGACACACAACATCTCCGCCAGTAACAAATACGCACGAAGGTTGGCAAGCATCTTTCGAAAGAAGTTTCAGCAATTAGAAAAACTTAAAGATCAGATACCAGTCCCTGGTATGACACTGAGACTCAAACACAATTTGCGGTAGGTACGTCTTCTACCTGGTAACTAGAAACGAATTTCAAGATCGATCCACCTACCGGATTGTGTGGGAAGTGCTACGAAGCCTTTCGAGATCATGTGCTGGAATCCCACGTCTACACAGAAGTCCCAGAAGGAAGTTCCTTTTAAGGAGGGGGCACTGTTACGAAACTGCGCACTGTAGTAGTCCCCGAAGCCGACTCTGTTCTAGTTCGATATCTAAAGTTGAAATTTTGGCGAGAGCGCTATGTTTTCTGGGAAGATCTAACTATTTTTTTTTATTATTTTTATAGTCGATTGTTTGTTGGGAGCCGTAATCGAGAACTTTCAGGAAACCGAAGGTTCGATAAGGTAGTTGTAATATATAAGAGGTGCGGTGAGGCAGTCTACAATTTAATGAACAGTGTAATTAATATAAATTATAATTAAGTGTGTACATAATTTAATCATAAGTGAATAGTGTATAAACAAATTACGTAAGTAGATATACATGTGTATTTAAATAAATAAAAACATTACAATAATAATCACTCACATATAGAACCAAATAAAGTTGCGTTTACGTCACCAAGGGCGTATTTCTATCGCACGTGTGGCTACATTTCTATCGAAAAGTGCATATACTTAAATTTGTTAATTGACCGGTTCTAATGATAACCCAATCAATAAAAAAACTTATGTACCAAAATAATGTATAAGCAATATAGCTTTATTGGGTTTAGACGTCCCTCGATGTAAACATTTGTGTTAAAATTTTCATAAAGAAGCCTCCAATTATTGACGGTAAAATAGTCACTGCCAGAAATAATGTCATGTTGCCGCGTTGTTTGTGACTTTTCTACTTGTGTATTGTCATCGGTTTTTGTCTTTGATAATACGTTCATTATTAAACATATTTTATTTTATTGCTTGTATTTTTATTATATTTATTTATTAAAAGGTTTGGTAAGTCAGTAATAACCTTACTACTTTTATTCTAGAATTCCTTACTTTGTGAAATCTATTCATAAATTTAATTAACAAAAAACGTAAATGAAAAAACTCCACACTATATTAAACGAAAACTATCAAACTATCGATAATTTTGTAGTTTTCATTTATAATATTGTGAAATTTTCTACATTTACGTTTTTTGTTGACTTCAGTTATTTTCTGTTAATTTCCATATTTCGTGAACACTCTGACAACGTTACAAATGTTCACAATGATGACGTAAACGCAACTTTATTTGGTTTTTACTATAGATTTTGATTTCAATACATTTTAGCCACATCCTACTATCTATTAATTCCGAGACAAAATAAGATTTTAGAAAATCTTAAATTCTGAGCTTGTTTTTAAAAATAATTGAATACAATTATATATTTTCGGAAAGCTCACTTCATGCCTACCGAATATAGAAAATAATATACAGGGTGTTCCATTAAAAAAATATGTCTGCTTCAGAAATAAAAAACTACAGGTGGTAGGAAAAAACTAAATCAGAAAATGTTTCAACTTCTTCGAGACTGAAAAGTAGCACTGTTCAATTCCACTATGTATCACAAAAACCAAAAGGACTATCAAAATTCGGCTTGCGTCGTTTTTAAATTCATAAAGTATCGCAAAAACCGCAATCCTCTATTTTTAAAGATGAGGGAAATACCCCGCAAAAGTGGCCAAAATGGGATACTGTACCAGTGGCGGTTTTAGACCGTCAAGGGGGGCAGGGGCGGCGCGGGTGTTTGAACGAGCCTGCTGACCATGTTTGAATGGCCGATCGTGCGAAATAGGTTCGTTATTCCACCGGTGGACTTTACTTACGCTTATCTTACAGCTGACTATGCGAATGCCGTACAAAATATATCATAAATTTGATATTTGATCAAATGAAATATTTTAGTTAATTAGAAGATTTTTGGGAGCTCTGCAGTGCCTATATACTAGCCGCCACTGCACTGTACAGGCATATCGTCGGCGTACAAGCAGAATCCTATAAGTCCACTTTTTAAAAAAATGGGATTTTTTTACATATAAGTCCATATTAGGGTCGAGCATCAGGCACAAAACATACAAAAGCATTTAAGGGCACTTAACGATTTTCGGTTCTTCATGTACGGATACGGGACAAGTCCGGACAGGAAAAATCTTGTAAGTCCTGGAGGTAAACAACGTTTTTTTGCTTCCAATAATCAAGTAGGTCATGTTGTTGATAAAAATGGTATTAGTTTTGAAAAATCGACCAACGATGAAACAAACTCGGCATTTGTTAGCTGTGAAGATGGGGGTGCTATTACATGTAATGGTAAGCAAAAAAATACATTTAGAATATATTATTTTACATAATTAGTTGATTATTGCATACTAGTAGGTAGGTATAAATAAAAAATGTAGCCAGCAGTTTAATCGAAAAATTAATTGTTGGTTATTTATTTGGACTTATGTGATTTTTCTTGTTAGTAGTGATAACAGTAACTAGGACTTATTGTATCAAATTTTAAATTACTAATTCTGAGGGGATTATTTTTTAGATAAAAATGATGTTGCTAAAAGGTGTCCCGGGGTTGGTAACTCTCAATTACCAAGTACGTCCACGGAAATTATGTCTCAGCAAATAATATTGACCGAATACAATAATAATTATCCAGATTCTGATACATCTGATGGTAAAGTCAAAAATAAGGAACTTTCAATAAAAGTTTGTGTATCTTGCTTTTTTGATGTCTGTAACTATACGCGTATTTTCATTTTTATTTTAGTTGAAAATAATGTTCTACAAAGGTGTTTTGAAGAAAACCAATCACAAGAAAAAACTAGTAAATCCACTGAGCTATTTAATGAAGACAGTGATGACTCTGTACAAGATCCTGATTTTAGTATAAGTAGTGATACAGCAGCAGATGAAGGTAAAATCCACGGTTGATATCAAAAACAAGGTTTTACACTATTTATGTTTTAGAAAAGGAAACGGAAAATAGCTAACACGGTGGAAAAGAAGTGAACCTAGCGGTTGGAAACGCAATATCGCGAAGAAAAGAAGGAGCGACGGCTTAAACTATGTGATTAATAAGCAGCGCCGAGCAGCTAAAAAACCGCAAGCAGTAAATTGTCAAATACGTCGTTTTAAATGCCAGGCTAAGTTTTCAGAGGCCGAAAGAGAGGGCTATTGTTTATTGTATTGGAAAATGGGCGATTTCAAAAAACAAAAAGATTTCCTTCTTTCCAATATTACTAGCACTTCCCCAGAAAGAATAAGGCAAAGGAATGGAAATAAAGGCCCAAGAAGTAATTCTAAACAGTACTACTTTGAAAAAACTAAAAACAAAATGATAGTATGTCAAGCGTTTTTTCTTAAAACGCTTAATATAAGCAGCGATGTAGTAAAAAATGTATTTCACAATAAAGGAATGTCTGGTACCTATATTGGTGAAGACAAACGTGGAAGATCTCTGCCTGGGAATAAAACCGTACAAGAGTTATTTGTTGCTGTGAACGAGCACATAGAAAGCTTTCCAGTTGTGAAATCGCACTATTCCCGCAAATCGACAAAAAAAGAATAGTTGGACAGTAAAGTATCTATATCAAAGATGTACAGTCTCTACAAAGAAAAATGTGCAGAAGGAAACAAAACATTTGTGACCTTTATAACGTATAAGGGAATTTTTGTCAAACATTATAACCTATCATTTTTTAAACCTAAAAAAGACTTATGCCAATTTGTGAAAGACATATAACAAGTGAAAATGTGTTAGAGAATGATGAAATTTATGAAAATCATATTAGACGAAAAAAGACTGCTACATAGCTAAAAATAATAACAAAGTACGAGCCACTAATGATGCAAGTTTTGTGTCAGTCACTTTTGATCTGCAGTCTTTACTTCAAATACCCTGCTCAGATGTAAGCCCAATGTACTACTCAAGAAAAATTTGCGTGTACAATCTTACAATCTATAATTCGGCCCCTCCTAATGATGCCTTTTGTTATTGCTGAACGGAATTAAATGGCAAAAGGGGCAGTTCAGAAATAGGTTCGTTTATTTCGTTACCTGAATAGTTTGCCAGCACTTGTAAAGGTAGTATCACTATGGTCTGATACATGTGGAGGGCAGAATCGTAATCAACATGTTGCTGTTTTACGGTTCTATTTGGTGCAGGTTACACATCTTGAAACAATTCAGCACACGTTTTTGGAAAGTGGGCATAGTTATATGGAAGCGGATTCCATGCGTAGTTCAATTGAAAATGCTAAGAAATTTGTAGAGATTTACATAATTAATGATTGGCTTAATATCTTTAGACTGGCAATATCAAACAGGAAAAAGAAGCATAGAGAAGCTTACAACGAAACCGAATTGAAGTATACCGACTTTTTTGATTTAAAAGCATTGTCAGAAACATTAATCAGGAACAAAACTAAAGGCACAGAAGGTCATACTGTCAACTGGTTACTTATCAAAGGGTTAAGGTATTCCAAGAAAAACCCAGGCATAATTGAATACAAATACATGCACGACGTCCCCTACAAATGTATCAATGTTTTTGGCAGGAGAAAGAAACCAACATTTCCCAAGCATCTAAAAAAGCTGTACAGCAAACCATTGGCCATAAGTGTGAAAAACAAACAAGATCTTCTCGAATTATGCATAAATGAATCAATTCCCGTCGAATTCCATGAATGGTATCAATCACAGCCTACTTCAAAAGATGCGCTAGATCTTTCTACTGAACCATGTGTGGATGATAGCGAAGGTAAGGACATTAGTGACTCCGATAATGAACTACCAGCACTTAGTCCAAAAATATATAAAATAAAAACTGGAAAAAAATGTAAGTCCAGACTTTTTATGAAAAAAATCAAATAAAATCAATGTTTTCTAGAAAATGTTTGTTTTATTAGGTCATATACCTTAAGAAATGGCAAAAAAACTTTAATATTGTGTTTAAAATTGCATCTGAAAATATAATAATTTTACAGTTAAAATAAAGCATGTAATTTCGTTTTTCTCGAAATATTCTTTTATGGACTTATATGATTCTGCTGGTACGCTCGCGATATGTACTTAATATTGTATAATACATATTGAACAAATTGAACTTATAACAAAAATCTATGTTTATTGAGAAATGACATATTTTCTTGGGTTGGATAATGGAGTTTCCAATGTATAGGGTTCTTAATCAGTGTGGCATAGCATGTGCTTTTGTAAATTATTTTTAGCATTATATTATTTCAAACAAATGTCACATTTAAAAGGTTTTTCAACCGTGTGCTGACGCATATGGTTGATCAACAAAGATTCATGGATACAGAATTTTAAGCAAATTTTATATTAAAGTAGATTTTCCTCTGTGTGGACACGCATATGTGAAGTTAAATAAATTGCCTTTCTGCAAAAAAGATTTTGAACAAATTTCACATTTAAAAGGTTTTTCAACCGTGTGCTGACGCATATGGTTGATCAACAAAGATTCATGGGTACAGGATTTTAAGCAAATTTTACATTAAAGTAGATTTTCCTCTGTGTGAAGACGCATATGTGAAGTTAAATAAATTGCCTTTCTGCAAAAAAGATTTTGAACAAATTTCACATTTAAAAGGTTTTTAACCGTGTGCTGACGCATATGGTTGATCAACAAAGATTCATGGGTACAGAATTTTAAGCAAATTTTACATTAAAGTAGATTTTCCTCTGTGTGGAGACGCATATGTGAAGTTAAATAAATTGCCTTTCTGCAAAAAAGATTTTGAACAAATTTCACATTTAAAAGATTTTTCAACCGTGTGCTGACGCATATGGTTGATCAACAAATATTCATGGGTACAGGCTTTTAAGCAAATTTTACATTAAAGTAGATTTTCCTCTGTATGGAGACGCATATGTGAAGTTAAATTACCTTTCTGCAAATAAGATTTTGAACAATTTTCACATTTAAAAGGTTTTTCAACCGTGAGCTGACGCATATGGTTGATCAACAAAGATTCATGGGTACAGGATTTTAAGCAAATTTTACATTAAAGTAGATTTTCCCCTGTATGGAGACGCATATGTGAAGTAAACTTGCCTTTCTGCACAAACGATTTTAAACAAATATCACATTAAAATGGCTTTTCTCGAGTGTGCTGAAGAGAATGTGTACCTAGGGAAGATTTTGTTTTGAAAGCTTTTGAACAAATGTCACATTTATATGGTCTTTCATCTGTGTGACATTTCTTGTGTTTTTGTAAAGTATTATTAGAAGGGAATGATTTTGAACAAATGTCACATTTGAAAGGATTTTCCCCTGTGTGCTTACGCAAGTGATAGATCAACAAATATTTATGGGCATAGGATTTTAAGCAAATTTCACATTTAAACGAATTATCATCTGTGTGGATACGCAAATGTGATTGCAACTGGCTTTTACAAAAAAATGATTTCAAACAAATTTCACATTTAAATGGCTTTTCTCCAGTATGCCTTAAAAAATGAATATCTAAAGAAGATTGTGTTTTGAAAGATTTTGAACAAATGTCACATTTATATGGTCTTTCATCTGTGTGACATTTTATGTGTTTTTGTAAAGTATTATTAGAAGGGAACGATTTTGAACAGATATCACATTTGAAAGGTCTTTCCCCTGTGTGCTGACGCAAGTGATAAATGAACAAATATTTTTGTGCATAACATTTGGAGCAAATTTTACATTGGAACAAATTTTCTCCTGTGTGAAACCGCATATGTGAATTGAATGACCTTTTGCGTGAGAAAGATTTTGAGCAAATATCACATTTATATGATCTTTCCTCTGAGTGACTTTTCATGTGTTCCCGTAAAGTACTATTAGAAACGAAGGATTTTGAACAGATACTACATTTAAAAGGTTTTCCCCCTTTGTGGAGCCACATATGTGTAGTTAAATTACCTTCTTGAAAGAAAGATTTTGAACAAACTTCACATTTAAATGGCTTTTCTTCAGTATGCCGAAGTAAATGAGTTTTTAGGACAGATTTTAGTTTGAAAAATTTTGAACAAACATCACATTTAAATGGCTTTTCGTCTGTATGACATCGCATATGATTTTTTAAATTATATTTACCTGGAAAAGATTTAAAACAGATGTTGCATTTAAAAGGTTTTTCACCTGTGTGGTAACCCATATGTGTATTTAAATTAGTTTTTCTCAAAAAAGATTTGGAACAAATTTCACATTTAAATGGCTTTTCTCGCTTTTCTCCAGTGTGCAAAAATAAATGACTATTTAGATTATATTTATTTTTGAATGATTTTGAACAAATGTCACATTTGTATGGAGTTTCAACCATGTGACTTCGCATATGTTTTTGTAAATTATCTTTAGCTGGAAAAGCTTTTAAACATAAATCACATTTAAAAGGTTTTTCCCCTGTGTGCTGTCTCAAGTGGTTGATCAACAAATATTTATATACATAGACTTTTGAACAAATTTTACATTTGAACAAATTTTCCCCTGTGTGAAGCCGCATATGTGAAGTAAATTTTGTTTGGTGTAAAAAAGATTTGGAACAAGTTTCACACTTAAAAATCTTTTTTTCTCCAGTGTGTAGAAGTAAATGCTTATTTAGAGAAGATTTTCTTTTAAAAAATTTGGAACAGATGTCACATTTGTATGGAGTTTCAACTATGTGACATAGCATATGTTTTTGTAAACTATTTTTAGCTGGAAAATATTTCAAACAGATATCACATTTGAAAGGTTGTTCCCCTGTGTACTGATGTAAATGAGTATTTAAATTGTGTGATGAAAAGTTTTTGATATCCAGTGCCTCTTCTTTTACTTTTTTGTTGTCTCTTTCAAGTTCTTCTTTAACCAGTTCAGTGAACATAATATTATTGATAACTTGCCTATTTTCGACATCTTCCCTCTCTAATCCGCTTTTATATAATTTCTTCTGTTTAAAAAAATGTTTTGTTGAAATGTGAAATAGAAATTCTTCTTGCTTCGCATATAAATTTCCACATACTTGACAAATAGAAATACCAATAAATTGATCACGTTTAAATGAATATTTTCCATTCAACGATTTTCCTGAAAATTGAAAATATATAAGATAATTTAGGGGAGTTGAAAAGCGATCTTTATGTGTAGACAATGTGCTTGGGTTAATTTTGAGACAATTGTTGTTAATTAAATATAGGTATTCCTGGTAAAAAATTCAGGATTCTATGTCACCACTATGTATTTTCGTAACAGTGGATGTTTTTATATCAGATAATAACCAATCTAACTTTTACATGAATTTTGGTCATACTATGTAACTTTTACTTATTATTTTAAGAAATGTAGAGCTGTTGCCTAATAACATATTTCTTTAATAAAATACAGTAATACGGTGTTAACCAAATGAAGAGGGTGAGTGATCTGGAAGTCGAAATTTATAAGTCATCTGATATGAAGAGAAGTCTAAAGATTCTTTACAATTAGAGACATTGGAGAAGCGATTTGATAAAGTTCTGGATATAAAAAATGAAGATGGAAGTTGGTATAGGAATGTAATACAAAGTTCGGAAGAGCAAAATCCAACTATCCAAATTGAAAATGCCATAGTTGAAGTGGAAAATATAAAAGGTCGTAAGAGCAATCTCTAATATTGAACATAAAATAACCTTCAAAGCAAAGTAAAGCAGAAAGGATTAGTGAAGAAATTGAAAGTGTTTTAAACATCATAAAACATTAGTGTTTTAAATGAAACTTACATTTTCTAGTTAACTCCACAGTTTATTGAAAAAAATTCTAAGAAATTGACAAATGTTTCGATATTACCTTAATATCATCGTTAGAATGACAGAAGTTACATTTCATTTGATGCCTACCTGATGTTTAATTATTTTTGGCTAGTCCAAGAAGTGACCTATCTTGTGATTGACTTAATATATGTTAATAGAAAAAAGAAGATGATATTACAAATATTAAAGCTTAGATGTTATTAACCCTATGGGGACATCCTGGATATCATTTTTCCCAATTAAGATCAGTATCACTGTGTAATGATATAGAAAACCAGGAAAACTATATCTGCTGATCTGTACAATTATCACTTAAGAAGACAGTTTAAAAATGGACAACTCCCTAGGTTTGTCTGTTCATTGACGACTTCATATTGTGGGTTTCTTAAGTGTCTTATAATGGCGTAGTGGGATTTATCTGGTTGTTTTAATCTGTATACTCATAAATGTTCACTGTATCGGATTTCAATATTTCTAAGGGTCTGACCCAAATAGACAGCATTACATTCTGGACATTTAAGTTTATATATACCAGATTTCTTTAATGGTGATATTTTTGTTTTCACATTTAACAATTTTGTACTTATGTTACTTTCTGTTTTAAAAGAAATCGTTGTATTTGTTGCTAAAGATATTATCTTTGAAATATTATTAGAAATATTTCCTGCATATGTAATGGTTTTATAAGTTTTTATTTCTATAGTTTGTCTAGGAAATATTAGTTGTAATGCCACTTTTTCCTCTTTTTTACTAATTAGTTTATTTATCATATGTAATGGGTAACCGTTGGATGTTGCTATTTGTTTAATTGGGTTAATCTCTCTATCAAAATTACATTTGTTCATAGGAACTGAAAATGCCGCTAGTTTATGAGACATGGGATGATTGGAACTGTATGTAATAGTCACATCAGTGTGTGTTGGTTTTCGGTGAATCGAATAATCAAGTACATTATTAACTCTCTGAATTTTTAAATCAAGAAAATTGATTGAACTATTTTCTTCAACGTCTAATGTAAATTTAATTTTTTGGGTGTAAATTATTATTGTGATTGAAAAATATATCTAATTGTCGTTTACTACCCATAAAACAAGCTAATATGTCATCTACATATCTATACTAAAATAAAACATTTTTTGAAATGTTACTTTCAAAGATTTTTCTTTCTAGACTGTCTATAAAAATGTTTGCCAAAATGGGCGATATAGGGCTTCCCATTGGTAAACCTTCATTTTGAATATATATCTTATTGTCAAAAGTGAAATAATTCTGATTAATACATACATCAAATAAATTAAGTATATCTGATAGTATTCCTGGATTAACATTTTTATCTTCTAGTAACTTTCTTACAAGTATTAGACATTCTTTAGGAGGAATTTGAGTGAACATATTGGTAAGCTTAGAGCTATCTTGCAAGTTGAATGCTTTTAATTTTTGACCAGAGAAAGTGTCACAAGAAACTTAAGAAACAACAACAAAAGCTACAGAAACTTGAACACACACAACATAGAGTTCAATACTCTAAACATTATGAAACTGTAAGTAATTACATACCAACACACTTTGCACCACAATATGAAAACCTTTCAGACACTAATTTTACAGATAGTGAAATAGAATTATTAAATAAAGGTTTAAGTACAGCATACCACGAAAATTTACAAAATCTAACAAGGGGAACGCTACTCTCATATTGACAACTAATGATTATAATTCAAAGATATATAACTTTATAGAATCTTGCGATGTAAAAGTTCTTAGAGCAGACCCAACAAAAAAGTTTTCTATTAATGTTAGAGATATTGTTAATAATTCAAATTATATTTTCAGTGATTACGAAAAGAGGTCCATTATAAATAAGAATCCTCATTCTCCACAATTATATGGAACCGTTAAATAAAATAAAATAACGAAACCAATTAGACCTGTAGTATCTTATGTTAATACTCCTAATAATATATTGGCAAAGAAACTTAACAACATACTTAATAGTTACGGATATACATCTAAATATTCAATTAGAAATTCAATGGAACTGATCAAAAAATTAAAAGCATTCAACTTGCAAGATAGCTCTAAGCTTATTTCATTTGATGTTACCAATATGTTCACTAAAATTCCTACTAATGAATGTCTAATACTTGTAAGAAAGTTACTAGAAGATAAAAATATTAATCCAGGAATAATAGCAGATATACTTAATTTATTTGATGTATGTATTAATCAGAATTATTTCACTTTTGACAATAAGATATATATTCAAAATGAAGGTTTACCAATGGGAAGCCCTATCGCCAATTTTGGCAAATATTTTTATGGACAGTTTAGTAAGAAAAATCTTTGAAAATAGTATTTCAAAAAATGTTTTATTTTGGTATAGATATGTAGATGACATATTAGCTTGTTTTATGGGTAGTGAACGACAATTAGATATAGTTTTCAACCACATTAATAATTTACACCCAAAAATTAAATTTACATTAGAAGTTGAAGAAAACAGTTCAATCAATTTTCTTGATTTAAAAATTCAGAGAGTTAATAATGTACTTGATTATTCAATTCACCGAAAGCCAAGACACACTTATGTGACTATTCCATACAGTTCAAATCATCCCATGTCCCATAGACTAGCGGCATATAATTCAATGATACATAGAGCATTTTCAGTTCCTATGAACAAATTTAATTTTGATAGAGATTAACACAATTAAACAAATAGCAACATCCAACGGTTACCCATTACATATGATAATTAAACTAATTAGTAAAAAAGAGGAAAAGTGGCATTACAACTAAAATTTCTTAAACAAACTTAAGAAATAAAAACTTATAAAAACCATTACATATGCAGGAAATCTTTCTAATAATATTTCAAAGATAATATCTTTAGCAACAAATACGATTTATTTTAAAACAGAAAGTACAAAATTGTTAAATGTAAAAACAAAAATGTCACCATTAAAGAAATCTGGTATGTGTAAACTTAAATGACCAGAATGTAATGCTGTCTTTTTGGGTCAGACCCTTAGAAATTTTGAAATCCGATACAGTGAACACTTATGAGCATACAGATTAAAACAACCAGATAAATCCCAAACGCGAGACATCTACTTGACACCAATCATTCATTGACACCTAACCCAGAACTAGAAGTACTACATATTTGTGATAAGAAGCAAGAACTGGATTTCCTTGAAGAATTGGAAATTAGAAGACACTTAAGAAACCCACAATATGAAGTCGTCAATGCACAGATAAATCTACGGAGTTCTCCACTTTTAAACTGTCTTCTTAAGTGATAATTTTAAAGATCAGCAGATATAGTTTTCCTTGTTTTCTATATCATTGCACAGTGATACGGATCTTAATTGGGAAAAATGATATCCAGGATATCCACATAGGGCTAATAATATCTAAGCTTTAATATTTGTAATATCATATCTTCTTTTTTCTATTAACATATATTTAGTCAATCACAAGATAGGTCACTTCTTGGACTAGCCAAAAATAATTAAACATCAGGTAGGCATCAAATGAAATGTAACTTCTGTCATTCTGACGATGATATTTAGGCAATATCGAAACATTTGTCAATTTTTTAGAATTTTTAACATTTTTTAAATATATTGTGGAATAACTAGAAACAGTAAGTTTCATTTAAAACAATAATATGAGTAGATTCCACAAAGTAAGGGATGAGACAGTTAATTAAGCAGGTAACTATTATGGATTAGAAGATGTGGAGAAACAGCTAAACAATAATATTGAAATAGTTTGGAATTCAATGAAAAATGCGATCAGAGAAACACCAAAAAAAGTATGCGGAATAAACAGAAAACTAAATCATAGACAACAAACTGCATGGTGAACTGACGAAATTAGAAACCAATCTAAAATAAAGGAGGATTATGGAAAATATAAAACCAAGAGAAAGAAAACCAAAGAATTTGTAAAAATGCAAAAGAAGATCAATAGAAACTATTTGGTGAAAAATGGAGCAGGATACTAAAAGAAACCAAAAACCCTTTTACAAAGAGCTAGAATCATGTAGGAATGAAAAAAACACAAATATAAATAATAGAAAGATGGAAGGAATATTTTATAGAATTATTAGATCAGGGAGAAAGTCCAACTAAAACAAATGAAGAAAAAATATAAACAATGGAGAATAATAATAATAATAATGATTAAGAGATATCAATAGATGAATTCACGGAAATAATTAAAGAGTTAAAAACTGGGAAAGCACCAAGATGCGATAAAATAATTTGAGAAATGATCATGATCCCGAGCAAAAGTGGGGAAGAGCTATTACTAAAAATATACAATAATTACTGGAAAGAAGAAAAGTTGTGGAAAACACACTAGCGAAGCGTTTAGAGGTGGAAGGAGGGTATAAGACAATGTATATGATGACAGATGACAGAGAAATATATATTAGATATTCGTAGATTTAGAAAGGGCATTTGATACAATATCAAGCGAAAGAATGTGGAAATATTAGAAAAAAGAGGGATACATAACAAAACAATGAGAATTGCAGAAAAACTATAGTAAAATAATCTAAATAAGCCATGTTCAAGACTTTGTTTTTAATTTTATTCTAAGTGAACTGTATTTTTGTAGAATGATCAATATAGTTACGACATGACATTTTACCTTGTTTACTCCGTTCCTTTGGATAATCTTCTGGCCGGCCGGCATTGTGGCGATGTACCACAGGATGATTGCTATATTGGCACAAGCACGGTACTGCTCTGGGCAGGGGTAATTCATGTACTACTTCTAGTCTAGGTCTAGACTCGACCAAATACAAGACGACGTGAAAATGTCATTGTAGCGCGGTTAAATTTAAAAATATGAAATGAATAGAGAAAAATTAAATAAGGATTCAATCCTAATGCTATCACGAACATTCTTCCCCGCCCAATGCATGTTTGCACTTTGACAAAACAAGAAAGGAAAATATAGATCTTTTCGGAAAAAGAAAAAAATTCGGAAAATAATAAAGAACTAAAATTTATTATTGTGTGTACCTTGAAAAGTTCGTGCCTGGTCATATATTTACAAAATAACTATAAGACTAAAAAGAAGTACTACTTATTAGGAGTACATTAATTGAATTGATGAGTGGAAAAAGGGGATAATTCCACTTTTGTATGAAATCAAACTGATATAGCCATATTGTTTATATCACTAAATCACATACATTGAGTGAAAGAAATAGAATATTGCGCTGCAGTATACCTTCATCTCGGTCTCGATGTCATAACGTTAAGCGGAAAAAGGAAATTAATGCAGGAATTATTTCTTTTTTCCACTCAATCCGCAACCGTGACACATTGCATGCGATATGCTCGCCACCTAAGCGAGACTTTAAAGTACTAAGTACGGTATTTATTATTGTTGATTGTCTGGACAAATCAGGGCGCGTATTCTGTATCGTCTCGTAGAGCAACTTCTTTCTATTTCGTGAACCTATTCTGTACCACTCTTTCTATATCTATTCGGCAATGCTCGGGGATAGAGAACTGATAATTATTGGATGTAAAAACATTGACCTGTTTTTAGGGGAATTTGGAATATCTTTTGATTAAGTCGGCAACAATAGCTACATTTGATAGTTTATCACAGATTATATGTTGTTTATTTCCCAGGAGGATAATAGTTACGAGAATTATTTCATATTTCATTGTGGGAGTCAATTATTATTATAATTATTATGTGTGGTGTAAATATTATAAACTATAGAATAGCATATTATCTGTTCTTAGATTTCGTTTTTTTAATCTTTATTGCGAGTACATTATAAAGTATGGACCCAATTTATTTGCTACAAGTAGAAGATGAAGAACAACAAAACCAATTAAGTTTGGAGAGAAGAATTTATTAATCCTTAAAATCACCAATGTTAAATATATTGAACTTTTTAAGAATTGGACTAATGACAAAAATTAAGAAGTTTAGTAATTAATTTAACACAACGTTCAACACAGAAATTTTTCACATTTACAGGTAACACCGTAAATGACCATAAATACGTATTATTTAGGTGCCCTTTGCACTTGTTTACGTATTACGTATTACGATTTTAACATAGATTTTTCAAATGGTGATGATATTTATGTGGATAAAATGTCATCTGTGTTGAATGCTTTGGTATTGAACAAATCATAGACACCTCTACAAGAATTACAGCTACTACTGCTACCTTACTGAATGGTATTGTAACATCATCTGACTGGGTTATTGACAGGGGAGTTGTTCACGCAACATGTGTCATTTCTGATCATGATATAGCTACATGTAAAGTAAAACTGAGTGTTGAAAAACATGGCCCCAGAATGATTACGTATAGGTCTTTTAAATATTTTAATGAAGATGATTTTAGAATAGATTTATATAATAATCATTTTTTTTTAATATATGATCAGGAAGGGGCTGATGAAAAAATAACGTTTTTGATCAACTGTCTGATGAACCTCTTCGACAGGCATGTGCCGTTAATAACATCGCGTGTATCTAAGCATCGAGCACCTTGGTTAACTGGCGCTATAAAAGAAATGATGAAAATACGAGATAAAGCGCTGCACAAGTATAAGAAAACTAAACTTGACCATCATTTTCAGTTTTATAAAGACATGAGGAACTACACAAATTCTGCGATTAAAAGAAAAAAGAAAGCATTTTTTACATACGAACTTAGTAACAAGAATTCTAAAACTCTTTGGAAAACTCTAAAAACGTATAGTATTATACCTACCAAATCAAGCACAATACCGGACAATTTGAAAAGTCCTGCTGAAATAAATGAATTCTTTATCAACTCATGTTATATGAGAGAACCTCCTGAAGAATTACTTTCGTCGTACAAACTAAGAAAAATAATAGATTCGGATTTTGAATTTCAGGAGGTTAATGATTTATTTATTCACAAAACAATAAATGGTATAAAGACAAATGCTGCCGGTGAAGAAAAATTAAATTTGAGACTATTGAAGTTGTGTTGTCCATATATAATTCCTTACATCACACACATTATTAACTTTTGCCTGAGTCATAATATTTTTCCTGAACTGTGGAAAAGAGCCATTGTAAAAGTATTGCCTAAAAACACTAATCCACTTGAAATTAAGGATTTGCGCCCAATTAGTATACTGCCAACTTTATCTAAGGTACTCGAAAGAGCTATAGAAGTGCAACTGAAGAAATATGTTGATCAGTATTCATTATTACCTATAACACAATCTGGATTTCGAAAAAATTATAGTTGTACAACGGCTCTTCTCCATATTATTGATGATGTTGTTAGAGCTTTGGACAAGGGTGAATGCACTGTTCTGGTCTTGCTAGACTTTAGCAGAGCCTTCGATACCATTAACCACAATTTAATGCTGGAAATTCTACATTATATAGAACTTTCCAATAATGCCAAAAACCTTATAGCATCTTACCTTCGAGGACGTAAACAGATGGTTGTGGTTGACGGACACTCTTCTGGGTATATGGATTTACGGTGCGGAGTCCCTCAGGGCTCCATTCCGGCGACATTGCTCTTTGCTTTATATACTTCCTGTCTAGTGAAAAATTTTAAGTTGTGTAATGTACACCTGTATGCGAATGATACTCAACTTTATCATAGTTTCCACCCCAGTGCTGTAGTGGAGTCATGTGGGTATAAAAATAAGGAACTTAACAGTTTTATTAAAGCTGCAGAGGATCACTGCCTAAGCATTAATTGTAGTAAGTCTAATGTTATACTTTTTGGCAACAAAAATAAAAGAGATGAGATTTCTGATAGTGTACGTATTGTAATAAAAAATGAAACTCAACAGAATGTAAGCGAAGCTAAAAGTTTAGGTATAATGTTGGAGTCCGATCTAAAATTTGAAAAACACATAAATCAACTTATACAACGCGTATACCTCACTCTTAAAAATATATATGGCAACCGGCATTTTCTCCCACAACATGTGAAATCAAATCTCTGTGAGTTACTGATACTGTCTATATTTAATTATGCTGATGTACTATATGGACCGTTTTTATCCAACCAATATCAAAGAAAAATACAAAAAGTGCAAAATTCATGTTTACGACTCATATTCGGTATACGCAGAAGAGAACATATTTCACACAAAACGAAAGATAATGGTTGGCTAAATATGGCTAATGGAAGGATTTTACATGCAGCTGTTCTTTTTCAAAAAATAATTTATGATAAAACACCCTCATACTTGCACAGAAAAATTACCTATCGATCTGATCTACATAATTTAAATATCCGATACAAAGGAACCCTTTCACTCCCAATCTTCAGACTAGAAATTTTCAGGCGCAGTTATTCCTATCAAATATGTTCGATTTATAATCAGGTACCTGCCATGTTTAAAACTTACAGATCGCAAAGATTTAAGAAGACCTACAAGAAACATTTGTTTTCAATACAACACTGATATCCGTACGATTGAGTTTAGATTTAACTGTAATTTATTTTGTTGTCACACCAACCTAGCGATGTATTCAAGGTTAAGTGGAGGAACAGTTTATAAGCTGATGTTATATCAGTTTGTAAGCTGAACTTCGCCTTTTGCTTTCAACCTTATGTGTATTTTCTTTTTTTTCTTGTATTAATATATGGAAGCAATAAAGTCGTTTATTATTATTATTATTATTATTATTATTATTAATAATATTAATAACACTCAATTACTCCAAAAATTATTTTTCCAACATCGTCCATGTGACATAAACTTGTATATATAAACCACAAAACACCATAAACATAACCGATATGCACCTTTCCTTTGAAGAAAAGTAAACATGCCAACAAAGGTAAATCTAAATGATTTTGTGTTAAAAAGAGACAGGGAAACCCAAAACATCATAGCAAGACCTACAATGGTAGTAGATATACTAAGTTGGTCCTGGACCATTCCTGGCTCACTGTTTCCAATTTTCGCCGCTAGATGGCGTTGATGGCGCTGGGCTGTCATCTGTCACACGTGTCAACTGTCAAATGTGTCAATTCCTTGTGTCATCTGTCAACCCCCGTCACGTGTACCAACTGCCAAATGTGTCGTATGCCCCATCTGTTCTGTGATTTCATATTCTCTATGATTTGTATATGTACCGTATGTGCGTTCCGTCGTATGTGTCATCCGTTTGTCTATGTGCCGTATGTACGTTCCGTCGTATGTGTCATCCGTCAAATGTCTCATCTGTCCTATGTGACGTACGTGCCGTATGGCCATCCGTCAAATGTCTCATCTGTCCTATGTGACGTGCGTGCCGTATATGAGTTCCGTCATATGTGACGTATATGTCGTATGTGCGTTCCGTCGTATGTGTCATCCGTCAAATGTCTCATCTGTCCTATGTGACGTGTGTACCTTATGTGCGTTCCGTCGTATGTGTCATCCGTCAAATCCTTGCCATCTATCGTCGTCGTCGTCAACCTACATTATCCAACAGGTGTCGGTAATACAGTTACCTTGTCTTGCCATCTATCGTCGTCGTCGTCAACCTACATTATCCAACAGGTGTCGGTAATACAGTTACCTTGTCTTGCCATCTGTCGTCGTCGTCGTCAACCAACACTATCCAACAGGTGTCGGTAATACAGTTACCTTATCCTGCCATCTGTTGTCTTCGTCGTCAACCTACATTATCCAACAGGTGTCGGTAACTGTATTACCGACACCTGTTGGATAATGTAGGTTGACGACGACAGATGGCAGGATAAGGTAACTGTATTACCGACACCTGTTGGATAGTGTAGGTTGACGACGACGACAACAGATGGCAAGACAAGGTAACTGTATTACCGACACCTGTTGGATAGTGTAGGTTGACGACGACGACGATAGATGGCAAGACAAGGTAACTATATTACCGACACCTGTTGGATAATGTAGGTTGACGATGACGACGATAGATGGCAAGGATTTGACGGATGACACATACGACGGAACGCACATAAGGTACACACGTCACATAGGACAGATGAGACATTTGACGGATGACACATACGACGGAACGCACATACGACATATACGTCACATATGACGGAACGCACGTCACATATGACAGATGAGACATTTGACGGATGACACATACGACGGAACGCAAATACGGCACATAGAAAAATCATGGATAATATGAAATCACAGAACAGGCATACGTCACATTTGACAGTGGAAACACGCGGCGGGGTTGACAGATGACACATACGACGCATCGTCATGGAACACATGAGAGTCGACACAGAATATAAGATAAATATGACTGTTGACAGATGACACGACACTTATGACATATGGTACAGAACACATGACTGTTGACACATTTGACAGATGGCACATGTGACAGATTACACATTTGACAGATGACAGCCCAGCGCCATCAACGCCATCTAGCGGCGAAAATTGGAAACAGTGAGCCAGGAATGGTCCAGGACCAACTTAGTATATCTAGCTATTATATGGTTGAAGAAGAAGTTCATCAAATTTTGAAATTAAACAATGATAGAATATCTCTTTTAGGAAATTTAAATTTATGTGAATATTATTACAGTGTTATAGATTTTTGTATGAATAATGCTAATGATTGCTTAAGTCCATTGCAAATATTGTATTCTTTTTGTTGTATAGTGCAAAATGACTTGTTAAATGCGGCTCTTAAAGAATTTATCTATTTTTATAAAACAAGAGTTGTGAATGATTTGGAGAAAAAATAAAAATTAAATATTTTTCATGTGTGTTTTACTATTCCAATAAAAAATCCTTTTGAAATAAAAAATCGAAATATTTTAAACAATTTTTATTTAAATTGTATAGATTTTTATATAATACATTTCTGCAATTATTAAAAAAGAAAGAGTATGAGAATAATTATTTTAAATTAGTTATTAGAAAAACAATACATTTTTCTGCAATTATTATTTAAATAGTTAACATTTTGTTTATTATATTTATTATAAAAATAATACAATTATGAAAAAATAATATGGATAAGAATTGTGATATAAAAAGAAGGAGGGTAAGAATTTTTTTAAAGTCATACTAAGTATTTTTTGTAGTAACCCATAAAATTATCATATTCGCTATCGTTTATAAAATCTTGTGCAGAGTGTAAAAATATTATGGTATATTGTAATGGCCCCAAGGAAGCGTATTAAATGTCTCCGGTATTAAATATTGTTTGTCATCAAAAGGACTTAGACCAATTTTTGTTTGATCTATAGTAAATACTGAATGGTTATACGACTGAATACGTTTTTGGTTTGCCGTATATAGCTTAAATTCTTTAAGACACTTTTCATAATCTTCGTAAGTAATTTTATTTTTAACATTATATTTTACACCTTTTGACTTTTTGGTTATACCGAAATTTTGTATATCACACTCTATTCTTTTTTTACTAAGTTCTTTAAGCTCTAAACGTTTTCTCTCCTTTTCCCTATCATCATCATTTACTTGTAATTTAAATGAGTACATTTTTTATCGTAACCCTACAAAATGTGTAATAATTTTCCCGTTCGCCTCATCTTTCATTAATCCGGGAACTTTTTTATTTAATTTTTCTATTTTATACGGATTATTTTCATCATAGTCAGATGTGTCGAATTAAGAAGAATATGTTTTAATAATTTGCTCATATGCATTCGAGCAGTGCAATTCATATATGAAACTATCCGTATCCTTGTATAATATTATACAATTTTCTTCTCCCAGCGTTGGAAGCATGAAATCGTAATGAAAATCATACATGCATAATTTTGATATATCAAGAATTGCAGCACCTATATACAAAGGTTTATTAAAACAAACTTTGGGTTTTTTCAGTTCGATAGCAATTAGATTTTCATCAAAAATTGTACGACTATGGAACCTAGTACTTGCAATTAAGTTTTTTGCACCATATCGACCATACCAACTTTTACATAATTTTACTATTCTATGACGTCTTATATTCTCCATCGTTTTCCCAAACACCGCATTATTCATTAATTTAAAAAGATTTTTTTCGAAATTATTAGTGGCTGCAGTTCTTAAGTTGGTGTTTAATTCGATGTATGACCGCAGCCACGGTGATTGGTTGAATTTTAACACTCGATGTATTTTCGTTAAAACTAATCCGTTAGCTAAAGCCTGTTTGAGATTGCGGTAATGCATAATATATTTTTCTTTATTATACAGGGTCGTCAATAATTTTGGTAATTTTGATCCGGGCGGTATACGGTGTTCGGGTGCAAATGGAAAATCTTTGTGTCTATCATGCAATTTACGTGGATACTCCAGATCTACTTGAAAGAAATAGCCTTCTGCCGCATCATCAGGTATCGACATTATATTAACGGTGGCTTCTGGTCCGACACCAAACTTGTTGATGTCGTCAATCCATTCAAATCCTCCTATAGGTAATGATTCGCTCATAGCCCACCCGTAAAGGTTATTTACGTCTAGATACATGATGTACTTGGAGGGCTTTGTAGGATCATAATCCGACATGTATTTATTGTTAGCCTCCGAAAATCGATTGCTACAAACAGATATTCCACCTCTTATTCCCTTTTCAACAAACAAAATCATATCAACATCTCTTAATAATTCTAATTTACATTTTGTGTACTTCAACATGCAATCCCAAGTGAACCTGGGCATAGTGTAGTAGAAAGCGGGCTCCAAATCATAAGTACCTCGACATTTTTTTCTAAATTGTTCAAAAACATCTGCCAGAAGCAGAATATCTGTTTTTAAATACAATTCGCTGTATTCTCCCAAATTTTTACATTTAAAAGTGTCCCAAACTTTCTGCTCGTGAGCATATTTTGCCTCACTAATATCTTCATCATTCAGTTTATTAAAAAAATGTTCAATTGCTGGTAAGGAAGTTTCCTCTCATTTTCCCAAACTATTAATATAATCATAACAAAATATTCCTTTGCTAGTTAATAAATTGAATGAATCATCATCTAAATGACTAAATTCTCGTTTTAAAATTTTCTTTTCCGATGTATCTAAAATTGATGCTAATTCATCGAGTGACGCTCCCATGAATCTTAATGAATCAATAAACCTTAATTTAATATCATTTTCATCTGAATATAAAGTAAAAGATATATATTTTTCTTTATTAACGGGAAGTAAGCTCAGGCGCCCTTTTTTACATAAATTAACAATCATAAAATGGCTGTCGTATCCACTTAAATTATGAAACACTACGGGAACGACAAATAATTTTCGGAAATTCAAATTGCACGCTTGGTGCGCAAATCCTCTAAATTGACCGGTAAAATGATCGTGATCTCTAACAATTATATCTTTGACTGAAAAATGTTTTTCACAAATATGGCAGTTGCATCAACAGTACAACTAGGTTTAACTACCATTGGTACAATAGTTTTAAATTTAGACTCTAAAAATTTAGAAATGTTAGTCATTTCATTGGCAAACCAATCCATACTATTTTCTCCTCTATAACTATTAAAGTACGATAGGTTATCATCATATGAACATTTTAGGTAGTAGCCTGCACTGAACGGTACATGCTGCTGATATTTTATTGTTTTTATATGATTTTTTACATGATCCGAAAAATTATTTAATTGACATTCGAAATCAGCGTAAATTATGAAAGGAGCGGTTTGTTTGCATGTGAAATTTCGAAAAGCGACATGATCGTATTTAGAAACAGTCATTTTACATTTATTCAAATCTGAACAGAGCTCTTCATGTTGAGCGAGTTTACTTTCACAGTAAAAATAATTTAAACAACGATCGCAAATAAATTTTTTATTAGTATTTCTGGTTAACTGCGAATTTAGAAGTTTTGACAAATCTTTAATCCAGCAATAATGAAACTTAATATCAGTCGCATCATCATTATCTGCTGGAAGAGCATCAAAATCATGTAATTTTGGATGGTATTCATTTTGAATGAGCAACAAATTTACATGTTTTTCACGCTTATTCTTTGTGAGTCTAGCAGGCACCACTTCATAAGATTCACTTTTTTTCGTGTTATTTAACTCCAAATTATAAACATTAACCGAAATATCATTTAATTTTTCAAATTTTGTAATGTTCTATAATGACATCGGTATTTCTAAATTATTTGTCTTTAGAATAGTGGAATAGTGAGGGTATGATGAAATTCTATCAACATTTTTCTCCACAGGGCACAAAGCACTAACTATAGCGCAATAGAAGCAGGCCTGATCTAAATTTTTGACATTAACGCATGCATGTTTTGCACTAATTTGTTTTGGTAATGCAATAAATGACGAACCATTTCCCATTTCTACTTTATTTATATTAACTTCTAATGAAACTATTTTAGAGAGCGCAGCCCCTGAATCTTTTTCAGAAAACTCGGAGAGTTTCGTAAAAATGTTATCTTTAACGTTTTCAACAAACCAAACATGCAAATCGGTCGCAGCATCTACATTGATATTTTTAGTGCTGAAATATTTGAAATCTAAAATCTCCTGATTCCCCGATTTTTTTATAAACTCCCCGCAAAATGTATTTATTTTAAGTAATCCAAATAAACTCAAGCTAGTTTTAACTTTTCGTTTGAAAATTTTGAGAGCATCATCTAAAAATTGACCCAAGTCCTTATGACACAAATTTATGATAACCCCTGTTTTAACCAGACTAGCAAAGCATAATGCAACATTTTGCCATTGGGAATGCGGAGACTGCCTCTGCATCCCGGGAAGCTGGGCGGAGCAGCCTGGAGGTCGAGAGTCTGACTCTAGATCAAGAAACCTGCTCGATTACCGATGGAGATACTGCCATGGTGGTCGAGGAGGGTCAGGGAGAGAGAAAGGAGGGGGATGAATAGAGGCTGAGTAACTCGGCTTCTCATCCATAATTATTCACCTTCACGTTCACGAATGTAGCTCAGATTAACCTGCATCACGCGAAGGGAGCTTCAGCCGTGATTGCAAGGTTGTTCGCTAGACTACAACTGGATATTGTACTGATCCAAGAACCATGGATCAACAAAGAAGGTCAAATCAAAGGTTTGGCATGTAAGGATTCTAAATTGATTTATGATCAAAGGCAAGTATCTCCGCGTGCCTGTGTAATCATAAAAAATAATATAAAATATATTAGTGTTTCAGAATACGTGTCACGGGACCTTGTTCCAATCATGGTTCACCTCAACATTGGGGGTATCGACCGAGACATCGTCATTGCCCCTGCCTACTTCGCTGGAGACGCGCCGATGACACCGCCAGTAGAGGTACAAGAACTAGTGAGACACTGCGGTAGCAGACGGCTGCCAATTATAATTGGTTGTGATGCCAACGCACACAATACCGTGTGGGGAAGCACCAATAACAACGCAAAAGGTGAGTGTTTATTAGAATATCTCTTAGCAAATAACCTTGAGACCTTAAACGGGGGGACAACCCCCACTTAGGTCACGAGAGCAAGAGAAGAGGTCCTGGACGTAACAATTGTTAATGTTGCTGCTAGGAAAAATGTAAAAGATTGGAGGGTGATGAGCGAGCAATCACTTTCCGACCATAGGATCATCGAATTTAGGATAGAGGGAAATACCACCTCGAATCCTACAATTCGATATCCTAGAAATACTGATTGGTCTCTTTATAAGACCAATCTGAAGGACAATTTGGAACACGTCGAAGTGAATGGGGTAAATCACCCGCACTACGACCTGGAACCAAGAGTCGAACAGATCAGTGAGGCAATAATGGAAGCTTTTCATTCCAGTTGCCCACTCTCAGAAGCTCGTTCAGAAAAGGATGCTCCTTGGTGGAATGAGAACCTGTCAAACCTCAGAAAAGAGGTCCGTCGGCTCTTTAATAGAGCCAAACGTGACGGCAATTGGCAGAGGTACACTGAGAAGCTTACTCAGTACAATAAAGAGATTAGGGAGGCCAAAAGGCTTAATTTACAAGCCTTTTGCGAAAAGATCACTTCCACTCACACTGCGGCCAGACTACAAAAGGTCATGGCAAATGGGGGAACTAACCCCACAATGTCGCTGAAAAAGCCAGACCGATCATACACGGAAGGTGAAGAGGAACGATCGATTCTTCTTCTTAAAACCCACTTCCCATGAAGTGAACCAGCAACAAGCACCGAAATAGCAATGAACTACACCAAAAAATCCCGCAAGGAAGATTGGGACATTGCTAAGAAAATATTTATCAGACAACGGTTGGAATGGGCAATAAGTACATTTCAACCATATAAATCACCAGGAGTGGATGGAATATTTCCAGCACTCCTACAGCAAGGTATAGAGGAGATTCTTCTTCACCTGCTGAAGATTACAAGAAGCAGTCTAGCAGTGGGTCTGATACCTAGAAAATGGAGAAGGGCAAGGGTAACCTTCATACCAAAAATAGGTAAAAAAGATGGGACTGATCCCCGATCTTTTAAACCCATCTGTCTAACATCGTTTCTACTCAAATCGATGGAGACAGTAGTGGATAACTACATAAGAACAGATAATCTGGAGAATATACCACTTCATAAATGTCAGCATGCCTACAGAGCGGGTCGATCAACTGAGACGGCTCTGTATCAGCTGACAGAAGTCATCCACAGAACTCTGAACAACAATGTGCGCATTCCTGGATATATCAGGGGCCTTTGACAACACAACTCACGTGTCTGTCAAAGAAGCACTAAAAAGGCGAGGAGTGAATGAAACCATTGTAAAATGGATGTATGAGTTGTTGACAACGAGGATAGCTGAGACACAGGTGGGGAATCAAACCACCTCAGTTAAAGCCACTCGGGGGACACCTCAAGAGGGGAGTGATATCTCCCCTTCTATGGAGCCTCGTAGTAAATGAGTTGCTCTACAGGCTAACGGAGCATGGCTTCGAATGTATGGGCTACGCCGATGACATTGTTTTAATAGTCAGAGGCAAGTTCGAGATCACCTTGTGTGATTTATTACAAAAGGGCCTCAGAATCATTGAACAATAGTGCTTGTCAGTGGGGCTAAACATTAACCCAAGCAAGACCATAGTAATTCCATTTACCCGGAAAAGAACACTTCCAGCCATGAAACCCATATCCTTAAACGGGGAAATCATAGAATGGAAATCAGTAAGCCTCGGTAGAATAAGCATGTTAAAATAACTGCTAGTAAAACAATAAGAGCTTTGATGGCGTGCAAAAATCTAGCTGGTAAGAGGTGGGGCTGTAACTCAAAAATACTGCGATGGATGTACGCCATGATTGTGGGACCAGCAATTACGTATGGGGCAATAGTTTGGCACACAAAAGCAAGTCAGTATAGCACGAGGAAAACCCTCGACAAAGTTCAAAGGCTTGCTTGTGTGTGCATCACTGGAGCTATGAGAACGTGTCCAACTAGGGCACTTGAGATCATTACAGATCTCACACCTCTACATCTGGTGATAGAAAGATCTGCCCAAGAGGCAATTCTTAGAATATCTAAGGAAGGTTCAGGCAATGAGAGTATTAAAAATCAGGGAGCTTGGTCCTCTCTGACAAGATACACCTCATTAGCGAATCTTCCCAGTGACGAAATTATTAAGAAAGTAAGCATCGAAAAGAATTTCACCACGATGCTAAATACGAGGAGAGACTGGGAAAGGGAATACACCACCCAAACTCTCAAAGAAAACACCATTATATGGTATACGGATGGTTCAAAAACCACCATTGAAGAAGGCGCTGGAGTATTTGGGCCTGGCACCAGATACTCATTATCGTTAGGCTCCTTCCCGAGCGTCTTTCAGGCAGAAATACTTGTGATTGAAAGATGCGTGGAAATGAACCTAGAAAGAAACTACCAGAAATGTGACATATCGATCCATTCTGATAGTCAACCAGCTATCAAAGCATTGAGCTCCCATGTCATTGACTCAAAGTTGGCATGGGAGTGCCGAAGAAAACTTGATGAATTAGGCAAGAATAACAGGGTCTCTTTAGTCTGGGTTCCTGGCCACTCGGGAATCACAGGAAATGAAGAGGCCAATACACTTGCCAGGAAAGGAGCACAAATGCCCTTTATCGGCCCGGAGCCTTTCTGTGGTGTAGCAAAATGCTCCTACAAAAAAGAGTTTCGGAAGAAAGAGGAAATCGAAAGAGAATAACTCTGGCGGTGCCTTCCCGGGTTGGAACATTCCAAAAAGTTCCTGGGGAACTTTGACACTGCTAGATCCAAAAAATATTTGGACCTCAGTAAATATAAGCTACATCTCTTCACGGTCTTTCTTACAGGACACTGCCGCCTTAGGAAGCACTTAATGAGAATAGGTCTAGCAGAGATTGACGAGTGTAGATTCTGTGGGGAGGAGGATGAAACTCCGGATCACCTAGTTCTGGAATGCCTCGCCATTGCAAGCCAACGCAAGAAATGCTTCGGACAAGAAACTTGTAAGAGTGAGAACCTAACCTCGTTGAAGCCGTCCCAAATACTAGAGTTCATTAGAACCTTGGAACTGGAAGGCGAGCTGTAGTAGTAGCGAGAACAGCTCTGATAGGGGGGGGGGCACAATAAACCTTTGGTTTCAGTGCACTGTAACCCCGTTGAAATTTAATCTAATCTAATAGTACGGGTGATTAGTGCAAAAATTCTATAATGGAATGTGTTACTTGTAAAAATATAACTGGTGATGCTACGGTAAATTGTGATAGCTGCCAAAGAATGACTCTTAGGGATTGTTCAGGGCTGAATGCCAGTGAACTAAAGGTTATGGACCTCAAAGGTAAGAGATTGCTAAAATTTTATTGTGAGGATTGTCACAATGGAGTAAAACTTTTAAACTTCTTACGAAAATCGATAATTTGGAGCTTGAAATCAACCGATTAAAAAATGTAGCAGATTCTGTTAGCAGTAATGACTCTAACTCCAGAGGAGAAGAGGAAATAATATGTGAGATGATTGAGAGGCAGAGCCAGGCTTCTAACATAATTGTTTGTAACGTGAATGAGTCAAAAATGAAAAGTCAAGCACAGTGTGATCTTGAAGATTCAACAGCTATTGGAAAAATACTAAATAATTTTAATATAGACAAAACCAATTTAAACATGTTTCGTTTAGGAAAATATGGCACAAACAAGATCAGGCCAATCAAAGTTATTCTAAATTCACAAGATGATGCTAGGTCTGTGCTTAAAAATAAACAACTGAGTCCCATTCCAAGTATTAGAATATTTGGTTATCAAACTAAGGCTCAGCAGGAATATTTTAAATCGATTAAAGCTAAACTGCAGATTCTAATTGATAACGGAGATATTACCAAAACTATTAAATACATAAATAATAAACCAACTATTGTTTTAAAACAAAACCAAAAAACACTATGTTAACATTAATATACTACTTAACTCCGATATAATTTATCTCAACGCCCAAAACATCGTGAAAAATAGAGATCAAATCCAAGAAAGCATAACTTGCTACAATCCCAAACTAATTTTACTGAGTGAAACAAGAACAACAGCAGATGTTAAATTTGAAAATTATTTCCATATTCGCTGTGACTCAACGAGTAGACACACAGGAGGTGTTGTGCTATACACAAAACAAAAGTTATAATTTTTCTAATTTCAAAACATTTCAATTGCGTGACAATTATTGGTGTAAAGTAGTAAAAGTTGATATAAAGTCTGCAGTTTGTTTAGTAGGATGTCTATACCACTCACCATCTAGTTCTGATGCTCAATTTATTGAAGAATTAGAAAAAATTTGTGATGTTTTATTTTCTACAAACTATCGTTGTGTGTTGGTCAGCGATTTTAATATAGACCTGTTAGCTAGTAATTTCTATGGGGAAAAAATAAAAAATTTGTTTTCATCATATGGGGTAAAGCAATATATAATGAGCCCTACCCGTATTACTAACACTAGCAAAACTTTGGTAGGTTATGTGCTTTGTAATCAAGATAATATAATAGCCAGTGTTCACGATTGTCCAAAGATAACTGATCATTCTGTTATTTCAGTAACTATATCAAATAATAATAATCATTCTGGTGATAACATAGTCAAGTTTAGAAATATAAGTAGTGAAAACTAAGATAAAATCAAAACTAGTCTTATAATGTGTCATTTTAATTTAGATTTTATTGATGTCGATACTATATATCAGGAAATTTTGGTCAATTGCGATAATATAATCAATAATGTTTCACCAATAGAAACATGTCATTTTAAATCAAAATTGCCTTGGTTTGATTATGAGGTATATGATAAAGTTAGACAACGGAATAGGCCTTATAAAGATTTTAAAATATGTACTGACGGTTATGAAAAACAACATAAATGGCAAGTTTTTAAGCAACATAGAAATGTGGTAGTGAATATGTTAAAGATAAAGAAAGAGCAGTATTACTTTAATAAAATAGATAGGTATAGAAATAATCCAAAACAAATGTGGAAAACTTTAAAAAAATTATTAATGATAATAGCCGAGATAATGCAAACTCTGTGATCTTTGAAACTAGAGCAGGGCGGTAATTGTTAACAGATAGTCTTTAAATAGCAAGCAGTTTTAATGAATATTTTGTAGAAAGCATTGAAAGTATTGAGAATACTGTAACGTGGTCTAATGTAAAAAATAACTTATACTTAAAATTTGAAAATTTTGAAATGTTGTCCAAGCAGGACCTGCGAAAAATGGTATGCAGTTTAGATAATAAATTCTCAATACATGAAACTTTAAACTGCAGACCGGTGAAAGAAGTTTTTGAAACAATTGGACATGCTGTGCTAAATTTTATTAATACATCACTCTCTCTCTCTCTCTCTCTCTCTCTCTCTCTCTCTCTCTCTCTCTCTCTCTCTCTCTCTCTCTAAAGTAAGATTCCTACGGCATTAAAAATAAGTAATATCACTCCAATACAAAAAGTAGTTAATACCAATGAAGTTGAAGAATTTCGACCTATCAATACTTTACCTCCTATAGAATAATTATTAGAAATTGCTGTTCAGGAACAACTATTGAACCATATCACGAAAAATAAAATTTTAATCAATAATCAATCAGGTTTCAGAAAAAAATTCTCTTGTGAATCAGCATTGCAGGTTACTCTTTGCCACATAAAACGTAATTTTGATAAAAATAAATATATTATTGCTGTATTTCTAGACTTAAAAAGAGCTTTTGAAACAATCAACAGAGAAATATTGATTTCTAAACTTAAGCAGTATGGTATAGGGGGTACAGTTATTGAGTGGTTTGGAGATTATTTGGAATGTCAGAAACAGAGAGTGCGTTTTAAAGATCAGGTGTCATTGGAGATAGATAATGATGCAGGAATTCCACAAGGTAGTGTTTTAGGCTCACTTCTGTTTATTTTGTACATCAACGATATTGACCTTTTCGTTAGTTATGAATTCATTAAAATTTTTTCTGATGATATCTTAGTTTGTTGTAGTGATGAAGATTTGGATGTAGCTAGCCAGAAAATGAATAAATAGTATCTTGGATAAGGTTTATTAATATTTGAAAATAAACAAACTAAAGCTAAATGTAAAAAAAACAAATGCACTGATTTTCACCATGAAATATAATTATAGTTTACTTGATACTAACAGCATAAATTTAAATATTAACAACGAAAAAATAAAAATTGTCACATCATTCAAATATCTGGGTTTCCAGCTTGACAATACTTTAAGTTTTGATACTCATTTTGATTATATCCAAAAAAAATATCGAAGAAGCTATACTTTTTTAGCAAAATATCTCAAAACTTGTTTATTAGTGTATTTTGTTAATTTTAATTTTATTTATATAATTAATTTTATTTTTGTGTACTTCTATTTTATTTTTATGTATATTGGGGATCCTAATTGAATAAAGATCTATCTATCTATTTTCAGAAAAACAAGGAAAGTCGGAATTATTCCCTTTTTCTACTAACTGATTCAATTGTCCACTATTGACAAAGGGACACTTTAACGTTCCACTGGCGGCCCGAACACTAACAATACGATCTTGAGCAGGATGTAAAGCAGTAATTTGGGCCATGAAAGCAAATATTCAATAAAATATTACAAGTGAATTGAATCAAATGATATTATGCTAATTATCTGTTACTAACTGTAAAATTTGAAATAAACAAATAATTTAATAGAGTTGGTAGAATTGGTAAAGTATAGTGAAAAAAAATTTGAACGATTATTCAAACTAGTTGACATGAAAATATATGGGCTCACCCTGTATAAAAATTGCACAAAATGTGAACAGGATGAGAAATAAAAAATGGAAACTATTGAGTAATTAATCAAAAAACATGTCCGTTCAAATTTTCAGTTCCGAAATTATAAAAATTAGAAAAAACATTCAATAACAAAACGACTAGTTTTTTTCCAGTTTGTCTGCAGAAATAAACAAAGTTTGAGTTGAATTCAGGTGCACTACCTTCAAGGTCACTCACTTTCTGAAATAAATTTTGTCAAATGATGAGTAAAAATAATTAAATGTCCATTCAACTCAAACAACATTCTATTTTACACTAAAAAGGTACTGTTTGTAAAACTCGATACTGTGTACTGTTTTCTGAATATTTTGATTTCAAAATGATAGAGTAATAACTAATGCTGATATAGTATTTTTTGAAAACAATTACCTATTTATTAAAAGCCAAAAACATAACATTCTTCTAACCTAATGCTAAATATATTATTTAAATAAAGAATCACATGAAGGAAATTAAATTGAATTTAACTAAAAACATGACATTTTCAATCAGTTCAAAAAGTTTAGTGTTCGTAGCAAACCTCAGAATGGAGATTTATTGACAGTTAAGAAGGTTTTTAACAAATAAGTAATGGTTTTTAAAAATACTTAATACCAGCATTAGTTATTACTTCATCATTTTCAAATCAAAATATTCTTAAAACGGTACACAGTATCGAGTTTTACAAAGAGTACCTTTTGGTGTAAAATTGAAAGTTGTTTGAGTTCACATAAAATTTGGGCTACAAAATTCAACCTCAAACAAGATATGTTTAAAACTACTTAATAGGAACAGTGTAACTAGGGCCCTCTGTGAGAGGCAGATAAAAAAATAAATTTATGCAATCTGTCAGCTTCCAAAATATATTCCTACACAATATAATTGAAATATGTTGACAGTAGTTTCAACATAATCGTAAAAAATGTGTATAAGAATTATTTTTTCAACATCCTGTATCTTGAAACCAGATGCTGTTACGAAATTATTTTACTGGGTGAACCCAACGTATTTTGCAGTGTTCTACTTATCCTAGCAAGGGGGTCACCTTTTTTTGAAACACCCTGCATATATCAAATAATACTTACTTCTCAATTTAATTCTCCTCCTATGTTTACCATAGGAATATTCCAATTTATTTTCATTGCATTGGTACTGATCATCATAAATATTACATTCTCTTTTGACTTCAGCATTACATTTTTCAACAGAATCAGTATTGAAATCGACATTTTCTTCTTGTTTAATATATATTTTTTCAATTAAGTCAATTTGTACATTTGGAATTGGTTTTTCATCCAAGGCTTCCTTCACATTCATGTTCCAAATATTGTTGTCTACTTGTTCATCCTTAAAAATAATCCGACTTTCTTGATCCATTTCCAGATCAAGATAAGCACTATTCTCCTGTTTTATAAAAACTAAATCATTTTCTGTTAAACTCTTTATTTGGTCATTATCATTCTCCATTGCTTATGTTGGGGGGGCCAAGATTTTTAGACCTTGAATATGAATGTATACTAAATTCACCTGATTTCTTTTTTTATTACAGAATAATTTATGATAAAAATTTACCTACAAGTACTTATTTTTTTTCAAAGGTATAGATATGTACCTGCCAGCACAATTATAAGTGTTACCAAAGTATTCTTTGGTGTTAGTCGTTCGTCTTGCTCTTACTCCTAACAATGCTGTAACAATACAATTTGATTATTATTACTATATACTAGTTCCTTAAAAAACTTAACTACATGTTTCCAACAGCAGTGTAACAATACACCGAATCTGATTATTATTATACGTTAATTTATAATAACATTTACCTAAAACTACTTATTAACTTTCGATATATTCTCTTATCTATGGACATAGGATATAGGATGTATCTCAGAGATAACCTATCTCTGATGTATCTTCTATCCTTGTTTATGAGTGTAGATTATGTAGGATTCTACCAATGTTTATAAACGTATATAAACGTTGGGCTTCTACCGTGTATAAGTTCATAAGTTCAGATAACTCCATACTGTATGTTGAAGCTCTATTCTGGACCTACGGAAATTCTACGGAAATTTCCGAACCAATCTACGGATATTTGATCAGGTGCATGTGGCAGCCCTACTTCAAGGTCAGTAAAATTATGCTCATAGATAAGATAATATAATATACATTATACTTATGATTGTGATTATGACAATTGTATAAACGGACCTATAAGAAATAGTTTAACTCTTATGATTGTGACTGTGATTATGACTATGTAAATGTTGTATAAACCCGCCTTTATAATTGTGCTGGCAGGTACATATCTATACCTTTGAAAAAAAATAAGTACTTGTAGGTAAATTTTTATCATAAATTATTCTGTAATAAAAAAAGAAATCAGGTGAATATAGTATACATTCATATTCAAGGTCTAAGAATCTTGGCCCCCAACATAAGCAATGGAGAATGATAATGACCAAATAAAGAGTTTAACAGAAAATGATTTAGTTTTAATAAAACAGGAGAATAGTGCTTATCTTGATCTGGAAATGGATCAAGAAAGTCGGATTATTTTTAAGGATGAACAAGTAGTCAACAATATTTGGAACATGAATGTGAAGGAAGCCTTGGATGAAAAACCAATTTCAAATGTACAAATTGACTTAATTGAAAAAATATATATTAAACAAGAAGAAAATGTCGATTTCAATACTGATTCTGTTGAAAAATGTAATGCTGAAGTCAAAAGAGAATGTAATATTTATAATGATCAGTACCAATGCAATGAAAATAAATTGGAATATTCCTATGGTAAACATAGGAGGAGAATTAAATTGAGAAGTAAGTATTATTTGATATATGCAGGGTGTTTCAAAAAAAGGTGACCCTCTTGCTAGGATAAGTAGAACACTGCAAAATACGTTGGGTTCATCCAGTAAAATAATTTCGTAACAGCATCTGGTTTCAAGATACAGGATGTTGAAAAAAGAATTCTTATACACATTTTTTATGATTATGTTGAAACTACTGTCAACATATTTCAATGATATTGTGTAGGAATACATTTTAGAAGCTGACGGATTGCATAAATTTCTTTTTATATCTGCCTCTCACAGAGGGCCCTAGTTACACTGTTCCTATTAAGTAGTTTTAAACATATCTTGTTTGAGGTTGAATTTTGTAGCCCAAATTTTATGTGAACTCAAACAACATTCAATTTTACACCAAAAAGGTACTCAACTCGATACTGTGTACCGTTTTAAGAATATTTTGATTTGAAAATGATGAAGTAATAACTAATGCTGGTATTAAGTATTTTTAAAAACCATTACTTATTTGTTAAAAACCTTCTTAACTATCAATAAATCTCCATTCGGAGGTTTGCTACAAACACTAAACTTTTTTAACTGATTGAAAATGTCATGTTTTTAGTTAAATTCAATTTAATTTCCTTCATGTGATTCTTTATTTAAATAATATATTTAGCATTAGGTTAGAAGAATGTTATGTTTTTGGCTTTTAATGAATAGGTAATTGTTTTCAAAAAATACTATATCAGCATTAGTTATTACTCTATCATTTTGAAATCAAAATATTCAGAAAACAGTACACAATATCGAGTTTTACAAACAGTACCTTTTTAGTGTAAAATTGAATCTTGTTTGAGTTGAATGGACATTTAATTATTTTTACTCATCATTTGACAAAATTTATTTCAGAAAGTGAGTGACCTTGAAGGTATGCACCTGAATTCAACTCAAACATTGTTTATTTCTGCAGACAAACTGGACAAAAACTAGTCGTTTTGTTATTGAATATTTTTTCTAATTTTTATAATTTCGGAACTGAAAATTTGAATGGACATGTTTTTTGATTAATTACTCAATAGTTTCCATTTTTTATTTCTCATCCTGTTCACATTTTGTGCAATTTTTATATAGGGTCAAGCCCATATATTTTCATGTCAACTAGTTTGAATAATCGTTCAAATTTTTTTTCACTATACTTTACCAATTCTACCAACTCTATTAAATTATTTGTTTATTTCAAATTTTACAGTTAGTAACAGATAATTAGCATAATATCATTTGAATCAATTCACTTGTAATATTTTATTGAATATTTGCTTTCATGGCTCAAATTACTGCTTTACATCCTGGTCAAGATCGTATTGTTAGTGTTCGGGCCGCCAGTGGAACGTTAAAGTGTCCCTTTGTCAATAGAGGACAATTGAATCAGTTAGTAGAAAAAGGGAATAATTCCGACTTTCTTTGTTTTTCTGAAAATAGATAGATAGATCTTTATTCAATTAGGAACCCCAATATACATAAAAATAAAATAGAAGTACACAAAAATAAAATTAATTATATAAATAAAATTAAAATTAACAAAATACACTAATAAAATATGTTATATAAATGTGTCATTAATTATAATATATTTAAACAAATACACTTTAAAATCGAAAAATTGGAGTAACGACATAAAGCTACAAATTTTTGATATGCTCTTTAAGGAACATTTTAAAATTTGAAAACCTGGTACATTTTTTTATAGATGGATGTAAATTATTAAATCTGTGAAAACCTTTAAAAAACAAAGAGTTCATTGTACTTCGATAAACAGTTCTACTTATATGTATGTCATTCAAACCTCTGATATTATATGAATGCTTAGTTTTGTTAAAAGAAATGTATTCCTGGAAATACTCAGGTGATAAACCGTTTACTATTTTAAAAACCAAAATCATGGTAAAGTAATACAGTTTGTTTTCAACAGATAACCAATTTGGGAAATTTAACATAATTTTAATTGGAGTAAGACGATTTGTTTTTAAAATTATTCTCATTCCACGATTTTGCAACTTCTGCAACATATTGAGTTTTTGTTGAGATTGTATAAGAATATAATTGATGAGCAGTAGTCAAAATGAGGTTGAATTATTATACACCATGACTTTGGTCTCCATTGACAAGTTTTGAGATATTTTGCTAAAAAAGTATAGCTTCTTCAATATTTTTTTTGGATATAATCAAAATGAGTATCAAAACTTAAAATATTGTCAAGCTGGAAACCCAGATATTTGAATGATGTGACAATTTGTATTTTTTCGTTGTTAATATTTAAATTTATGCTGTTAGTATCAAGTAAACTATAATTATATTTCGTGGTGAAAATCATTGCATTTTTTTTTACATTTAGCTTTAGTTTGTTTATTTTCAAATATTAATAAACCTTATCCAAGATACTATTCATTTTCTGGCTAGCTACATCCAAATCTTCATCACTACAACAAATTAAGATATCATCAGAAAAAATGATAATGAATTCATAACTAACGAAAAGGTCAATATCAATAATTACATTTGTTCATAGGAACTGAAAATGCTCTATGTATCATTGAATTATATGCCGCTAGTTTATGGGACATGGGATGATTTGAACTGTATGGAATAGTCACATAAGTGTGTCTTGGTTTTCGGTGAATTGAATAATCAAGTACATTATTAACTCTCTGAATTTTTAAATCAAGAAAATTGATTGAACTGTTTTCTTCAACTTCTAATATAATTTTTGGGTGTAAATTATTAATGTGGTTGAAAACTATATCTAATTGTCGTTCACTACCCATAAAACAAGCTAATATGTCATCTACATATCTATACCAAAATAAAACATTTTTTGAAATACTATTTTCAAAGATTTTTCTTACTAAACTGTCCATAAAAATGTTTGCCAAAATTGGCGATAGGGCTTCCCATTGGTAAACCTTTATTTTGAATATATATCTTATTGTCAAAACTGAAATAATTCTGATTAATACATACATCAAATAAATTAAGTATATCTGATATTATTCCTGGATTAATATTTTTATCTTCTAGTAACTTTCTTACAAGTATTAGACATTCTTTAGGAGGAATTTGAGTGAACATATTGGTAAGCTTAGAGCTATCTTGCAAGTTGAATGCTTTTAATTTTTTGATCAGTTCCAGTGAATTTCTAATATTTAGATGTATATCCGTAACTATTAAGTATGTTGTTAAGTTTCTTTGCCAATATATTATTAGGAGTATTAACATAAGAAACTACAGGTCTAAGTGGTTTCGTTATTTTATTTTATTTAACGGTTCCATATAATTGTGGAGAATGAGGATTGTTATTTATAATGGACCTCTTTTCGTAATCACTGAAAATATAATTTGAATTATTAACAATATCTCTAACATTAATATAAAACTTTTTTGTTGGGTCTGCTCCAAGAACTTTTACATCGGTAGATTCTATAAAGTTATATATCTTTGAATTATAATCATTAGTTGTCAATATGACAGTAGCGTTCCCCTTGTTAGATTTTGTAAATTTTCGTGATATGCTGTACTTTAAACCTTTATTTAATGATTCTATTTCACTATCTGTAAAATTAGTGTCTGAAAGGTTATCATATTGTGGTGCAAAGTGTGTTGGTATGTAATTACTTACAGTTTCATGATATTTATAGTATTCAACTCTATGTTGTGTGTGTTCAAGTTTCTGTAGCTTTTGTTGTGTTTCTTAAATTTCTTGTGACACTTTCTCTGGTCAAATTAAAAGCATTCAACTTGCAAGATAGCTCTAAGCTTACCAATATGTTCACTAAAATTCCTCCTAAAGAATGTCTAATACTTGTAAGAAAGTTACTAGAAGATAAAAATATTAATCCAGGAATAATATCAGATATACTTAATTTATTTGATGTATGTATTAATCAGAATTATTCACTTTTGACAATAAGATATATATTCAAAATGAAGGTTTACCAATGGGAAGCCCTATATCGCCCATTTTGGCAAACATTTTTATAGACAGTCTAGAAAGAAAAATCTTTGAAAGTAATATTTCAAAAAATGTCTTATTTTAGTATAGATATGTAGATGACATATTAGCTTGTTTTATGGGTACTAAGCGACAATTAGATATATATATTTTTCAACCACAATAATAATTTACACCCAAAAAATTAAATTTACATTAGAAGTTGAAGAAAATAGTTCAATCAATTTTCTTGATTTAAAAATTCAGAGAGTTAATAATGTACTTGATTATTTGATTCACCGAAAACCAACACACACTGATGTGACTATTCCATACAGTTCCGATCATCCCATGTCCCATAAACTAGCGGCATTTTCAGTTCCTATGAACAAATGTAATTTTGATAGAGAGATAAACCCAATTAAACAAATAGCAACCCAACGGTTACCCATTACATATGATAAATAAACTAATTTTTAAAAAAGAGGAAAAAGTGGCATTACAACTAATATTTCCTAGACAAACTATAGAAATAAAAACTTATAAAACCTTTACATATGCAGGAAATATTTCTAATAATATTTCAAAGATAATATCTTTAGCAACAAATACAATGATTTCTTTTAAAACAGAAAGTAACATAAGTACAAAATTGTTAAATGTGAAAACAAAAATATCACCATTAAAGAAATCTGGTATATATATACTTAAATGTCCAGAATGTAATGCTGTCTATTTGGGTCAGACCCTTAGAAATATACAGTGAACATTTATGAGTATACAGATTAAAACAACCAGATAAATCCCACTACGCCAGACATCTACTTGACACTAATCATTCATTGACACCTAACACAGAACTAGTACTACATATTTGTGATAAGAAACAGGAACTGGATTTCTTTGTAGAATTGGAAATTATAAGACACTTAAGAAACCCACAATATGAAGTCGTCAATGAACAGATAAATCTAGGGAGTTCTCCATTTTTAAACTGTCTTCTTAAGTGATAATTGTACAGATCAGCATATATAGTTTTCCTGGTTTTCTATATGATTGCACAATGATACTGATCTTAATTGGGAAAAATGATATCCAGGATGTCCCCATAGGGTTAATAACACCTAAGCTTTAATATTTGTAATATCATATCTTCTTTTTTCTATTAACATATATTAAGTCAATCACTTCTTGGAGTAGCCAAAAATAATTAAACATCAGGTAGGCATCAAATGAAATGTAACTTCTGTCATTCTAACGATGATATTAAGGTAATATCGAAACAATTGTCAATTTTTTAGAATTTTTTTCAATAAACTGTGGAGTTAACTAGAAAATGTAAGTTTTATTTAAAACACTAATGTTTTATGATGTTTAAAACACTTACAATTTCTTCACTAATCCTTTCTGCTTTACTTTGCTTTGAAGGTTATTTTATGTTTAATATTAGAGATTGCTTGTACGACCTTTTATATTTTCCACTTCAACTATGGCATTCTCAATTTGGATAGTTGGATTTTGCTCTTCCGAACTTTGTATCACATTCCTATACCATCTTCCATCTTCATTTTTTATATCCAGAACTTTATCAAATCGCTTCTCCAATGTCTCTAATTGTAAAGAATCTTCAGACTTCTTCTCTTCATATCAGATGACTTATAAATTTCGACTTCCAGATCACTCACCCTCTTCATTTGGTTAACACCGTATTACTGTATTTTATTAAAGAAATATGTTATTAGGCAACAGCTCTACATTTCTTAAAATAATAAGTAAAAGTTACATAGTAGGACCAAAATTCATGTGAAAGTTAGATTGGTTATTATCTGATATAAAAACATCCACTGTTACGAAAATACATAGTGGTGACACAGAATCCTGAATTTTTTACCAGGAATACCTATATTTAATTAACAATTGTCTCAAAATTAACCCAAGCACATTGTCTACACATAAAGATCGCTTTTCAACTCCCCTAAATTTTCTTATATATTTTCAATTTTCAGGAAAATCGTTAAATGGAAAATATACATTTAAACGTGATCAATTTATTGGTATTTCTATTTGTCAAGTATGTGGAAATTTATATGCGAAGCAAGAAGAATTTCTATTTCACATTTCAACAAAACATTTTTTTAAACAGAAGAAATTATATAAAAGCGGATTAGAGAGGGAAGATGTCGAAAATAGGCAAGTTATCAATAATGTTATGTTCACTGAACTGGTTAAAGAAGAACTTGAAAGAGACAACAAAGAAGTAAAAGAAGAGGCACTAGATATCAAAAACTTTTCATCACACAATTTAAATACTCATTTACATCAGTACACAGGAGAACAACCTTTCAAATGTGATATCTGTTTGAAATATATTCCAGCTAAAAATAGTTTACAAAAACATATGCTATGTCACATAGTTGAAACTCCATACAAATGTGACATCTGTTCCAAATTTTTTAAAAGAAAATCTTCTCTAAATAAGCATTTACTTCTACACACTGGAGAAAAAAAGATTTTTAAGTGTGAAACTTGTTCCAAATCTTTTTTACACCAAACAAAATTTACTTCACATATGCGGCTTCACACAGGGGAAAATTTGTTCAAATGTAAAATTTGTTCAAAAGTCTATGTATATAAATATTTGTTGATAAACCACTTGCGTCAGCACACAGGGGAAAGACCTTTCAAATGTGATATCTGTTCAAAATCGTTCCCTTCTAATAATACTTTACGAAAACACATAAAATGTCACACAGATGAAAGACCATATAAATGTGACATTTGTTCAAAATCTTTCAAAACACAATCTTCTTTAGATATTCATTTTTTAAGGCACACTGGAGAAAAGCCATTTAAATGTGAAATTTGTTTGAAATCATTTTTTTGTAAAAGCCAGTTGCAATCACATTTGCGTATCCACACAGATGATAATTCGTTTAAATGTGAAATTTGCTTAAAATCCTATGCCCATAAATATTTGTTGATCTATCACTTGCGTAAGCACACAGGGGAAAATCCTTTCAAATGTGACATTTGTTCAAAATCATTCCCTTCTAATAATACTTTACAAAAACACAAGAAATGTCACACAGATGAAAGACCATATAAATGTGACATTTGTTCAAAGGCTTTCAAAGCAAAATCTTCCGTAAATACACATTTTCTTCGGCACACTGAAGGCAAGACATTTAAATGTGAAATTTGTTCGAAATCTTTTTTATGTAAAAGCCAGTTAAAATCACATATGCGTATCCACACAGGTGATAATTCATTTAAATGTGAAATTTGCTTAAAATCCTATGCCTATAAATATTTGTTGATCTATCACTTGCGTCAGCACACAGGGGAAAAACCTTACAAATGTGAAAGTTGTTCAAAATCCTTCCCTTCTAATAATACTTTACAAAAACACAAGAAATGTCACACAGATGAAAGACCATATAAATGTGACATTTGTTCAAAAGCTTTCAAAACAAAATCTGCCCTAAATACACATTCTCTTCAGCACACTCGAGAAAAGCCATTTTAATGTGATATTTGTTTAAAATCGTTTGTGCAGAAAGGCAAGTTTACTTCACATATGCGTCTCCATACAGGGGAAAATCTACTTTAATGTAAAATTTGCTTAAAATCCTGTACCCATGAATCTTTGTTGATCAACCATCTGCGTCAGCACACGGTTGAAAAATCTTTTAAATGTGAAATTTGTTCAAAATCTTTTTTGCAGAAAGGTAATTTATTTAACTTCACATATGCGTCTCCACACAGAGGAAAATCTACTTTAATGTAAAATTTGCTTAACATTCTGTACTCATGAATCTTTGTTGATCAACCATATGCGTCAGCACACGCTTGAAAAACCTTTTAAATGTGAAATTTGTTCAAAATCTTTTTTGCAGAAAGGCAATTTAACTTCACATATGCGTCTCCATACAGAGAAAAATCTACTTTAATGTATAATTTGCTTAAAATCCTGTACCCATGAATCTTCGTTGATCAACCAAATGCGTCAGCACATGGTTGAAAAACCTTTTAAGTGTGAAATTTGTTCAAAATCTTTTTTGCAGATAGGCAATTCATTTAATTTCACATATGCGTCTCCACACAGAGGAAAATCTACTTTAATGTAAAATTTGCTTAAATTTCTTTACCCATGAATCTTTGTTGATCAACCATATGCGTCAGCACACGGTTGAAAAACCTTTTAAATGTGAAATTTGTTCAAAATCTTTTTTGCAGAAAGGCAATTTATTTAACTTCACATATGCGTCTACACACAGAGGAAAATCTACTTTAATGTAAAATTTGCTTAAAATCCTGTACCTATGAATCTTTGTTGATCAACCATATGCGTCAGCACACGGTTGAAAAACCTTTTAAATGTGACATTTGTTTGAAATAATATAATGCTAAAAATAATTTACAAAAGCACATGCTATGCCACACTGATTAAGAACCCTATACATTGGAAACTCCATTATCCAACCCAAGAAAATATGTCATTTCTCAATAAACATAGATTTTTGTTATAAGTTCAACTTGTTTTAATTGTTCTTAATAATTACCTAGCAATATGTATTATACAATATTAAGTACATATCGTGAGCGTACAAGCAGAATCATATAAGTCCATAAAAGAATATTTCGAGAAAAACGAAATTAAATGTTTGATTTTAACTGTAAAATTATTATATTTTCAGATGCAATTTTAAACACAATATTAAAGCTTTTTTGCCATTTCTTAAGGTATATGACCTAATAAAACAAACATTTTATTTGATTTTTTTCATAAAAAGTCTCTACTTACATTTTTTTCCAGTTTTTATTTTATATATTTTTGGACTAAGTGTATGGATGGTAGTTCATTATCGGAGTCACTAATGTCCTTACTTTCGCTATCATCCACACATGGTTCAGTAGAAAGATCTAGCGCATCTTTTGAAGTAGGCTGTGATTGATACCATTCATGGAATTCGACGGGAATTGATTCATTTATGCATAATTTGAGAAGATCTTGTTTGTTTTTCACACGTATGGCCAATGGTTTGCTGTACAGCTTTTTAAGATGCTTGGGAAATGTTGGTTTCTTTCTCCTGCCAAAAACATTGATACATTTGTAGGGGACGTCGTGCATGTATTTGTATTCAATTATGCCTGGGTTTTTCTTGGAATACCTTAACCCTTTGATAAGTAACCAGTTGACAGTATGACCTTTTGTGTCTTTAGTTTTGTTCCTAATTAATATTTCTGACAATGCTTTTAAATCATAAAAGTCGGTATACTTCAATTCGCTTTCGTTGTAAGCCTCTCTATGTTTCTTTTTCCTGTTTGTCTTGCCAGTCTAAAGATCAAATTTCTTAGCATTTTCAATTGAACTACGCATGGAATCCGCTTCCATATAACTATGCCCACTTTCCAAAAACTTGTGCTGAATTGTTTCAAGATGTGTAACCTGCACCAAATAGAATAGTAAAACAGCAACATGTTGATTACGATTCTGCCCTCCACATGTATCAGACCATAGTGATACTACCTTTACAAGTGCTGGCAAACTATTCAGGTAACGAAATAAACAAGAACCTATTTCTGAACTGCCCCTTTTGCCATTTAATTCCGTTCTGCAATAACAAAAGGCATCATTTGGAGGGGCCGAATTATAGATTGTAAGATTGTACACGCAAATTTTTCTTGAGTAGTACATCGGAGTTACATTTGAGCAGGGTATTTGAAGTACTGTTTGCAGATTAAAAGTGGTTGACACAAAACTTGCGTGTTTTATGTCTTTCACAAATTAACATAGGTCTTGTGCACTTAAATGCTTTTGTATGTTTTATATATTATTACCAGGGACATAGATCCTAAACAAAGTGCGAAATGGACTTAAATATTTATGTGCCTGATGCTTGACCCTAATTTGGACTTATATGTAAAAAAAATCCCATTTTTTTTAAAAAAGTGGACTTATAGGATTCTGCTTGTACGCCCACGATATGCCTGTACAGTGCAGTGGCGGCTAGTATATAGGCACTGCAGAGCTCCCAAAAATCTTCTAATTAACTAAAATATTTCCATTTATCAAATATAAAATTTATGATATATTTTGTACGGCATTCGCATTGTCAGCTGTAAACTTTGCGTAAGTAAAGTCCACCGGTGGAATAACGAACCTATTTCGCACGATCGGCCATTCAAACATGGTCTGCGAGCTCGTTTAAACACCCACGCCGCCCCTGCCCCCTCCCTTGACGGTCTAAAATCGCCACTGGTACAGTATCCCATTTTGGTCACTTTTGCGGGGTATTTCCCTCGTCTTTAAAAATAGAGGATTGCGGTTTTTGCGATACTTTTTTATGAATTTAAAAACGACCCAAGCAGAATTTTGATAGCCGTTTTGGTTTTTGTGATACATGGTGGAATTGAAAAGTGCTACTTTTCAGTCACCCCTTGTCCGTCAGTTACCTTTAAACTTATCGAAGAACTTGAAACATTTTCTGATATAATTTTATCGTAGAATCCAGTGACGTAGTTGGTTTTTTCCTACCACCTGTTGTTTTTTAGTTATGAAGCAAACATATATTTTTATTGAATGGAACATCCTGTATATTATTTTCTATATTCATTAGGCATGAAGTGAGCTTTCCGAAAATATATAATTGTATTCAATTATTTTCAAAAACAAGCTCAGAATTTAAGATTTTCTAAAATTTTCTTTTGTCTCGCTATTAATAGATAGTAGGATGTGGCTAAAATTTATTGAAATCAAAATCTATGTGAGTGATTATTATTGTAATGTTTTTATTTATTTAAATACACACGTATATCTACTTACGTAATTTATTTATACACTATTCACTTATCCTTAAATTATGTACACACTTAATTATAATTTATATTAATTACACTGTTCATTAAATTGTAGACTGCCTCACCGCACCTTTTATATATTACAACTACCTTCTCGAATCTTCGGATTCCTGAAAGTTCTCGATTACGGCTACCAACAAACAATCGACTATAAAAACAATCAAAAAAATACTTAGCCCTTCGCAGAAAACATTGCGCCCTCGCCAAAATTTCAACTTTAGATATCGAACTAGAACAGAGTCGGCTTCAGGGACTACTACAGTGCGCAGTTTCGTAACAGTGCCCCCTCCTTAAAAGGAAGTTCCTCCTAGGACTTCTGTGTAAACGGAACTGGGTATAGCTGCAAATTAATATGTTCACACCGGTATCTTGGATGATCACCTCTATCATGTTCCTGATGACTCGCCAACCCAACTGGTTACTCTCTATCATGTGCATTGCTAGTTTCTTCACGTGGGATTCCAGCACATGATCTCGAAATGCTTCGTAGCGCTTCCCACACAATCCGGTAGGTGGATCGATTTTGAAATTCGTTTCTAGTTACCAGGTAGAAGACGTACCGCAAATTGTGTTTGAGTCTCAGTTTCATGCCAGGGACTGGTATCTGATCTCCAAGTTTTTCTAATCGCCCAAACTTCTTTCGAAAGACGGTTGCCAACCTTCGTGCGTGTTTGTTAGTGGCGGAGATGTTGTGTGTCAGTGAATACTCTTTCGGGAGCATGAACAAATCTTGTCGTTGTTCTGTAGTGACTTCAAATCTAACTTTCCCAGTACATCCATATATGCCCATAAATTCTACGAAAGCAGTGTCAGGTTCTGTAAAATAGCACTAATAGCACATAATACTGATTTTGGTCGGGATACGTATACGGAGAAGTGACGTAACGATCCGTTCAACGCATCGTATCGGTTGAGCCGTAACGGGTCTACACATGCGCAGTTTGTTACGGATACGTGAGAAATTTTAAGTCAAGCTAAAAGTGCCTAATGGCATAGAGATATGGATCTCGGCTTAAGATTTCAACGCCATGGTGGAGACAACCGGAGTGCGCCCTCAGTTCAATTTTATTTACACTGAAACGAAACACAGTGCAGTCCGTTAAGTTCAGTTTTAAATGGTGCCAAATATAAAAAATTTCTAATATATATATATATATATATATATATAAAAGATGTACGAATAGTGAGTGACATATGAACAATAACAAAGAACAGATTAGTGGGTATTGCACGCAAATAGAAGAAGGGGCTACTGAAAAGAGTGATAACCGCAGACATGCATGTTTCTGGCTCATTAGCCTTCATCGGTACGGCATAACCAAGAAAAGGTGTACAACTTGGGAGCAAGGATGTTAATTGAAACATGAGAAAACACAAACAACGGATTCCAACAAGATAACCAAACGCACATTTGTGCCTTCAAATGGAAGATCCAAGGTTTTCAGGACAACACCCAACAGAGACATGGAGGCGTCTATAGCTCTCCCGTCTGAACCTTCCGACCCTGGAAATATATATATATATATATATATATATATATATATATATATATATATATATATATATATATATATATATATAAATATATATATATAAAGATGTACGAATAGTGCGTGACATATGAACAATAACAAAGAACACATTAGTGGGTATTGCACGCAAATAGAAGAAGGGGCTACTGAAAAGAGTGGTAACCGCAGACATGCATGTTTCTGGCTCATTAGCCTTCATCGGTACGGCATAACCAAGAAAAGGTGTACAACTTGGGAGCAAGGATGTTAATTGAAATCCGTTGTCTCTAAAATCAGACATGGAGAATAAAATGACAACGATGGAAAATCAGATGGACGAGAAAATCAAGGAGCTAGAGACAAAGATTGCCGATTTAAGAACAAAAGATAATTCAGCAGAAGAAAAGAAGATCGAGATCTGCAAGCCAGAAACACAACCCAAGACAGATGATATTGGCAGTTTTACCCGAGTCAAGGCCCCAACGTTCGATGGAAAGATGTCGTGGACCAATTACGTAAAACAGTTCGAAGCAGCCGCTAGAGTGAATAATTGGTCCAATAAGGAGAAAGCAGTGAACCTAACTATCGCGCTTCGGGGAGATGCCTTAGATGTACTCCAGACGATACCTTTGGAAGAAATGGATGACTTCGAGCTGCTGAAGAAGAGGTTGGACATGCGATATGGTTACGAACATTTGGAACAGTTATACAGATTCCAGCTGAAGAACCGAAGGCGGAAACCTGACGAACCCCTTCAAGAGTATGAAATGGATATTGCCCGACTAGTTCGATTTGCTTATCCATCAGCACCAGAGAACATGATGGAATGTTTAAGCATCCAGGCCTTTATTGACGGCTTGTGTGACCACGATATGGAGAAGACGCTTCGATTAGCCCATCCTAAAACATTGGCCGATGCACTGACTGCTGCTCTTGAATATGAAGCAGCTACGATGGCTTCGGGATACAACAAAGGTAGGACCATACAGGAAGAAGGTGACGATGACAGACTTGACCAGATCGTCAACTTGTTGAGAGGTATGGCAGACAAGAAGCCGAAGAAAATCAGGTGCTGTAGTTGTGGCCAGCCAGAGCATACACGCAGTTTGTGTAAGCGTCCTACGACTCCTGCAAACCAAGAACCTCTTAAATGCAAAGCAGCCAAGAAAAGCTCGCGGTACAACAAAGGTAGGACCATGCAGGAAGAAGATGACGATAACAAACTTGACCAGATCGTCAACTTGTTGAAAGGTATGGCAGACAAGATGCCAAAGAAGATCAAATGCCGGGAGTGTGGCGAGCTAGAGCACGTACGCAATCCGTCTAAGCGCCCCAAGATTCCTGTAACCCAAAAACTCCAGCCACAGGGGAAATCAGACAGGGGTGAACATCCTGCTGATGTGAGTCACCGAAATGCCGACTCACTGTCCAGACGGCCGTGCCCAACAGACTGCTCCCACTGCAACAAGGTGGAATCTAGGGAAGCTGCAGTTTCAAGAACTACCGTAGTCAACGAGGAATGGGCACCCACCAGGATCAGAGAAGATCAGGAGAATGATCCTCACCTGAAGATGATCCGGCAATGGAAGAAAGAAAACCGGCGACCTACCTGGCAAGAAGTGTCAAGATTTTCACCGAAACTCAAGGCGTATTGGGCTCAGTGGGACTCCCTTGTCCTGGAAGAAGGGCTGTTGAAAAGAGTCCTTGAAAACGATGATGGTTCTGAGATGAGGAGACAGCTAGTTATCCCGAGAACAAGAGTAGCTGAGGTACTGAAGAAGTTACACGACAGTCCATCGGGAGGTCATCTGGGAGTGAAGAAAACCCTTCAGCGAGTTCGTGAAAGGCTTTATTGGATGAACAGCTCCGACGATGTGAAGAACTGGTGTAAGAAATGTACGACTTGTGCTACGAGTAATGGACCACATCGCAAGAGAAAGGCACCCATGAAACAGTACAATGTTGGAAGCTCTTTCGAAAGGATTGCTTTAGATATCGCTGGACCATTTCCGACCACAGAAAATTGTAGCAAGTACATACTGGTTGTAATGGATTATTTTACGAAGTGGGTGGAAATTTACGCTATCCCGAACCAAGAGGCCACAACTGTCGCGGATGTATTGGTGAAAGAATTCATCAGCCGATATGGAGTGCCCATGGAAGTCCACAGTGACCAGGGAAGAAATTTCGAAAGCCATCTATTCCAGGAGATTTGCGACAAGCTGGGAATGAAGAAGACCAGAACAACAGCATTACATCCACAGTCAGATGGAATGGTCGAGAGAATGAACAGGACTATTGGAAAATACCTGTCCAAAGTAGTATCCAGTCATCAGAGAGATTGGGACCAGTATCTCTCCCTATTTGCATTGGCTTATCGATCTGCCGTCAATGAGTCCATGGGTGAAACACCTGCGAAAATCCTGTTTGGACGTGAAATGAGGCTTCCTTGTGACCTGGAATTTGGCTGTCGGCCTGGAGAAGATATAGCAGGCGAAGACTACGTGATCCAATTGAGAAGAAGGCTGGACGATATTCATGAACTAGTTCGAACAAATCTTCAAGTTGCCAGCGACAGAATGAAAAGTCGGTACGACACGCAGGCCACAGAGGGCGGTTTTAAAGAAGGGGACAAAGTATGGTTACACAACCCGGCGAGGAGAAAAGGATTTTCTCCAAAATTACAAAAATCCTGGGAAGGTCCATACTTGATCAAGAAAAGGATCAATGATGTTTTATATCGCATAAGCAAGATCCCTACGGAAAACCAAAAGTAGTTCACCGAAACCAACTAGCGCCATTCGAAGGAGACCATGACATAGAGGAAGGAGTAAACCTTATTCGAGATGTGTCTGACCTCACCTTCGATGAATTTATGGGCGCGTATGGAGGTACCGGGAAAGCTAGATATGGAGTCACTTCGGAACAACAACAAGATTTGTTCACTCTCTCAGAAGATTATTCACTGGCATACAACATCCCCGCCCGTATCAAGAACGCACGAGGGTTGGCAACCGTCTTTCGAAAGAAGTTCGGGCAATTAGAAAAACTTGAAGACCAGATTCCAGCCCCTGGCAAGACACTGAAACTGAAACATAATTCGCGGTACGTCTTCTACGTGGTAACTAAAAATGAATTCCAAGATCGATCTACCTACCGCGATGTGTGGGAAGCACTTCGAAACCTCCGAGACCATGTGTTGGAATCCAACGTGAAGAAACTGGCTATGCCTAAGATAGCGAGTAACCAGTTGGATTGGCGAATCATCAGGAACATGGTAGAGATTATCTTTTAAGATACCGGTGTCCAGATATTAATTTGCAGCTACAACCCCCGCTATCAATATCCGATGAAGACGGTGCCCTGCTATTTTCATAAGATCGGAAAGTGTAGAAATGGGGCTAGTTGCTGATTCAAACATCCAGTCTCGGCTACACAAAAGTTCCAGGAGGAACTTTCATTTAAGGAGGGGGTAATGTTACGAACTCGCACACCGAAGCAGATACTAAGTACGGCCCTGTAACCTTATGTTAACGGAGTTGAGAAAAAGGCGAGCGCGCCTTTCTAAACATGTTCTCGAAAGGCATTTTAAGAAATATCGCGAAAGGCATGTCCCGTCCCGAATGTTCTAGTAAAGAAAGTTTTTGATATAAATACAGGACCGATCAGCGGATGAGTTCAGTTGATAATTTGCCATAGTGAGTTAAACAGTAATTAAGTGAATATAAAAGTGTTATAAATTAATAAGTTAGTGTGCATATAAATTAAATTTAAGTGACTAGTTAAGTACATATAAATTAGTGTTAGTGAGTTAGTGTTTAAATAAATTAGTAAGTAGCAATACCGAGTGTTTAAAATTTATCCCACCCGTTTACGTTTTAAATAAATTAGAAAAACATTACACTATTATTTCCTACATGTCCCCCAAACATTGGATCATTGTGGTATCTTTCTAATATCTTTTGGATCTCTTCTTTCTGCTGTACCGTTTTTGGTACGTCGCATATACATACATGAATACTTTTTAACCTTTTATTTACTACTTTTATAAATTCTTCTACTGTGCACTTTTTAAATATATCATCATTTGTATATATTTTCATTCTTTTTACTTCATTTCTTACCGATAGCTCTTCAAGCTTTTCCAACGTTCGTCCTAGGTCGAAGTTGTGTAAACCGGTATTTAAGGCTTCACTAAATTTCAATTTGTTTTTGATCCGAATGCTCATCCTAAGTGAGATACGGTTATTTCCAAAGTGTAAAATTGGTAATTTATGTGCCTCAAGGTTATTTAAAACTTTTACTACTGCAGGTTTTTGTATTCTTACTTCTTTTGTTTCCACTTTATTCCTTTGATCCTTTGCTGTTTGTATGTTTTCTTTTTGCGTTTGTGCTCTTGTGATTGCCAAGACATGTGAATTATTTATGTATAAATCCTTAAGTTCTTCAATGGATATTCTCGATATACTGTCCGCGTAATTTTCTATACCTTTTACATACTGTATTTCAAAATCGTATTCTTCCAAATCGATTCTTATCCTCGTTAGTTTCGACGTCGGGTCTTTCATTGCAAATAAATGCGTTAGTGGCTTATGATCTGTTTTTACTATGAAATGTGGTGAACCATATAAATAACATTTAAAATGATTGATTCCCCAATTAATTGCTAATAATTCTTTTATGATGGTGGGTTTGTTAAGCTCGCTTTTCTTGAAGCTGCGTGATGCGAATGCGATGGGTAGGTCAATCCCTTCGTAATTTTGACTTAAAATTGCCGAACATGCGCTATTCGAAGCGTCTGTAGTTAATATGAATTGTCTATTAAAATATGGATATTTTAAAATTGGTGGGTTCATTAATGCACTTTTTAAGACCTGAAATGCGTCTTCGCACTCTTGTGACCACTCGAATTTTACATTTTTCCTCGCTAACTTATTTAAAGGAATACATATTTCTGCAAAATTTTGAATGAACCTTCGATAGTAATTGCAAAATGCAACAAATCTCTTGACTTCGTTGGCATTTTTTGGCACTGGGTAATTCTGAATGACTGAGTATTTCGCTTTATCTGGTGAAATACCGTCCTTTGACAAATTGTGACCTAAATATGTGACTTCTCGCCTAAAGAATTGACATTTTTGTGGATTTAATTTTAAATTAAATTTACAACATGCGTCAAATACTTTTTTTAGGTTGGCTAAGTGATGCTTCTCTGAAATTCCTATTACAACTATATCGTCCATATAAAGAAATGCTTTTTCCGGCGTGAGGCCTGAAAATGCTATTGACATCATTCGTGAAAAACTATTAGGACTTATGTTTAACCCAAAAGGTAGTCTTGTGAATTGAAATGAGCCTTTTTCGGTGCTGAACGAAGTGTATTTTCTAGAAGATTGTTGTAAAGGTATTTGATGAAAACCTGACAGAAGATCTAAAACTGAAAACCATTTTGCTCTCCCTAATTGATCTAAAATTGCATCTATCCGCGGTAAAGGAAATTTATCTGTGACTATTTTCTTATTTAGCTGTCTAAAATCTATACAAAGTCTCCACGCCTTATCCTGATTCAACGATTTTTTTGGCACTAATAATACTGGACTATTATATTCTGATACTGAGGGTTCAATTATTCCCTGTGTTATAAGTTTTTCTATTTGGCTATTTAATTCTGTTGATTGTGAATGTGGTGTTCGATAATTTTTTATGTATATCGGTGTATCATCCTTTACTGATATCTTTTGTTAATAGAAGTTGTTGTGTGTTAGTATATCGTTCTTCAAAGCGAATATATCCTCGTAATTTTCACACAGTTTCGTTAAATCGTTTCTTACATATTCCGGTACTTCTAAATTTAACGCTTTCCCTAATTCTTTCATTCTATTACCACTCTCAGTCTTAATTGTGTATATATCGAATAAATCTAAATCTAAAGTTTCAATATTCTTAGTTTTTACTGAAATACTTTCATAATTTGTATTTAAAATTCTAACGTACGGGTTTTTCCCTGATATTATGGATCTGGCTACAAATACTCCTGGTGCTATTTCTTGTTGTTCTACTATTGTATCCTTTCTCAAATTCCTGAAATTCTCTATTAGCCTGTATACCTCACATCTAGGTGGTATTGCTAAAGTATCATATTCTGGATTACCAAAAATTTGTATGGTTTCTGGATTGTTAGACTTGCAATTTATATGTAATTCTGATTGTGAATAATCTAATACACAATTATTTTTTGTCATGAAGTCTCTTCCTATCAGTCCATTTGTTGGTATTGGAAAATTTTCTTCCACTACGTGAAAACAGTGTCTTAATATTATGTTATTGATATAGAGGTTTATGTATATTTGACCTAAAGTTTTAGCTGAGCCTTCAGTTATCCCCTTAATATTTATTTTATTCCTTGTTTCCATCAAATGATGTGGAAAATTTTTAGAAATTTTTATTAAAGAAATGTCTGCTCCTGTATCTAATATAAAATTGTAGATATTATCAGATATACTTGTCTGATTTTCTATAAAGTTAGAAAGTGATAAATCTAAATAATATGCTGAATATATTTCTGTAATTTTGCTTTCGTTACTTGGTTTTTTATTCAAAACCCAAATTGTTTCTGATTCTCTCTTGCTTCTTCATTTTCTATTTCACATATTCTTACGTTACTTTTAGCTTGACTATTGTAATTTCCATTATTATTGTATTTCTTATATTTATTAAAATTTTCGTATCTGCCGTAGTTGTTTCCTTGATTATACTGTCTAAATGTTCCTCTTGAATGATTACCATTGTAACATCCTCTGTTGATTCCTCTCCGATGGTTATTCCTAAAGTCAAAGTTTGATTTCCTGAAGAAATTCCTGTTATCTTCCATATGTAAGACGTGTTGTTGTCCTACTATACCTTCTACTGAAACCAATTTTGATAATACTTCTTGTGTTGTTTCAAAACTTCCCGCTGCAATTATCGTTTTGCTTGCATCCGTTGTGGCATACATAGTTATACTGCCTTAATCGTTGCTTCTTTCGTATATTTCTCAGCTAGCCGTTCAGGCATCCCTTCCGATATGTATGCTGCCTGTAATCTTTCCGCCAGTTTCTCTATTTCTGTTGCATACTGTGTCACATCCTTTCCGTTCTGTCTTATTTTACCAAGTTTCGCTAGGAGAAGGCTTGGATTGTCTCCTCTTATCCCTGCTTTAAGTTTATCTTTGATGTCTGCAATGGAGTTTTCCTTTGTGATTAAACTTCTAGCTTTTCCTGTTAATCTCGTTTTTATCAATAGGATAGCATTTTCCTCATTACCATTCGTGTTTGTCTGTAGTAAATCCAATGAGTCTAAGAATGACTGTAATTTACTTGCTTCGTCGTTAAACTCATTCGGTAAAACTTTACCCGCAAAATTTAAAAAATCGTTCATACTTGTCGCCATTTTCAACTGTTTGCTTATTGCTTGTAATACAACCGTATTAATTTCCTCAAATATAGAGGTGGGTATGTCTATAATACAATTTAACGCTTGAAATGCCCTTTCAGCTTTATCCCTAATCCTACTTGATTATTTTTACAAGTCTCCTGTTGTATTGAACCTAAATTTTTCCAATTTTTGACTATTAACCTAGTAAAATTAATGTAAATACCTACTATGCTACTAATTACTTCTATATGTATATCAGGATTTTTAGGAGTTTCTTTCTTCAAAACTATTTTTCCCTGTTTATTAACTTCTTCTACAATCAATCGTAATTTATTCTCAAAATCTTCCCATGTTATTGACATTTAAAAAAAACTTTGTTCATAAGAATAGTATGCATGTGTACTTACAAATTATTTATACGGTGAGAGTTCCTGTTGCCTGCTTTATTGCATTGCTTCTGTTGATATCTCTTTTCAACGCTCTTCGGTGTGTTTTCCATACTGACCAAACGAATTTGCAGATAAAAGCTATTGTTATAATGTATAGTAATACAATGATGTGCATCGCAACATTATCTTGCTGTACCATGAAAGTGTTATTGACAATTCCTGTTTCTTTTGCTTCCTGTTTGGTTGATGAACCTCCCATTGTTTCTTTTATCCAAGGTCCCAAATTTAAGTAGAAAACCATATAGTTCTATCCTTATAACATCAATTGTACTATAACTTATCATTTACTTACAGGATAATTTACCATAACCATTTGTTCTGAAGGATTACTATTTTACTATTACCATTTACCATACATTTCACTATCCATTTTTCCATTACCATATTACCATTCACTTCGCAGGATCGCCATGTGGTGGTTACTTAGTAAGGGTCCCTCGTATACTCGACGTTTACCATAAAGGCATATTATTATGGAGAAAACCACTTACCTAGCAACCTGTGTTCGGCAACAGAATAAACAATAACACATTTATAAAATCACTGGGTTCAAGTTTAAAACATTTAAAAATACACTACTAAAAATATCAAAACGACTTATTCAAAGTATTAATAACAATCATCCTGGTTCGTTCACACCCATTATATAGGAAACATAGTTGTGTTTTTCTACACACCGACCTCCGTCTGTAAACTATACATGTCTGTTTATAAAATAACAAAAACAATCTTTCCTTGATAAATGACATTGACTATGGCCGGCCGGTGCTCCCTAAATACTATACTTAATATTAACCTGAATTTAAGTATTATTTCTAAGTTAGTGTCCTTTTGTCTTTAATGTCTTTTAAGGGATCACTACAAATAATTAATACAAGAAATCAACTTCGCCAACTGACACATTTTACAGATTTCTTTAACCAATGATATGTCCTTCTTTGCAGTGTAATTTTCTCTAAACAACATCCATAGTTTTCGAGATCCTATATGTCCATATTCCTCATGTAATTTATTTGAGAATTTGTTTAGCATATTCAGGTGTTATTAAATAAATGTCCCTATCTTCCATCTTCTTATACCAAATTCCCTCATTTTGAAATGCTCCTCTTTTACAAGATGCTTGTAAATTTCTCTGATCCTCTATTATTTTCTCCAAAGTAAACAAACCTTCAGTTTTCTGCAACCTATTGATGCCAATTTGGAATTGTTGATCCTTCTTCTTCATTTCTGTTTCACGGCTAAGAGCATCCGCTACTATATTAGTTTTCCCAGGAATAAATTTTATTTCAAATTCATATTCCTGTAATAGAAGTATCCATCGATGTATCCTATTGTTTGCATAACGATTTTTAAACATTGCTGTTAAAGCTGAATGGTCTGTTTCCAAGTAAAATTTTGCTCCTAATAGATAAAAACGTAATTTAGTTACGCAAAATACAATGCTTGCCATCTCCAATTCAGTAACTGAGTATTTTCTTTCATAGTTTTTCGTTACTCTGGAAATAAAACTGATTGGTACCTCTCCTTCCTCTTGTTCTTGCAATAAAACTCCTGCTAACCTATCTATGGATACATCTGTTCTTAAAATAAATGGCTTGTCATATTGAGGATGATAAACCTGCAAATTTTGTAAAAATATTTCCTTGAGTTCTTGAAAAGCTTGTTCTCTCCTAGCATCCCATTTCTATTTCGTTTCCTTCTTGAGTAATTCAATTAATGGAATTTCTTTATTACTGAGGTCTGGTATTAGTCGTTTGAAGTAGTTGAGAATTCCCAAAAATCCTCGAAGAGTTTTCAGATTAGTCGGTGTCTTATATTCCCTTATGGTTCTAATTCGTTCAGGGTTCATTCTCACTCCAGTAGAATTTAAAATAGGTCCCAAATACTGCACTTCTTTTTGGTAAAATTGACATTTTTCCATGTTCAATTTTAATCCTGCTCTTTCCAATTCTGCCAATATAGTCTTCAAATGTTCGTGATGTTGTTCTTCATTTTCTGAATATATTAATATATCATCTATATAGTGCAATGTAAAATGTTCATATTGGTTAAGAACAGTGTGAAGTGTTCTTACCAATGCTGCACACGAACTCTGTAAACCAAATGGAACAACACAAAATTGGTATACTACACCATCAATCATAAATGCTGTATATGGACGACTTCTTTTATCTAATGGAATCAACCAGAAACTATGCTTCAAATCCAGTTTCGTGAATATGTTAGCTCTTGTAATCCTACCAAATATCCCCTCTACATTTAAAGGACTCTCATATTGTTTTTTAGTATATGAGTTGATATTTCTGGCATCCAGACATAATCTAATCTCCCCTGACTTTTTTCGGACACGTTATCGCACTTATATATGGAGAGTTGGATCTTTCTATAATACCATCTTGTATCATCTTTTCTAACTCCTGGTATACTTCATTTTTCAGCTTATAAGGAATGGGATAGGTTTTTATCTTGAAGTTACTAATATCCGTATTCATTTCCAACTTATGTATATACTTTGCTGCTATGCATACTTCTTTGTTGAAAAGTCTCCCATGTTTTGTTAATAACTCATCAATCTCTCTTCGATATTGTATGGGACAAAATTGTTCTTGTAGATCTTCCATAATTTCTATTTCGTTTATTTTACATTGTCTTTCCTCTACCTCTTGTTCTTCCTTTTTGTCAAAAGTTATTATATTACCTTCACATACCATGTACCCCTGTTTATAATCAATTATCATCTTGTGATTGCTCAATTCATCATTTCCCAAAATTACGTCATATTTTAAATTCTTAACTACTAATAATTGTATCTTATAAGCTATATTTCCTAAATAAAAATCCGTAATTATGGTACTATTTGTATAATATAAATTTTTTTCATTCGCCCCTACTAATGATAGTTTCTTTGTATTTATCATCATAATATCCTTATATATTTAAATTATCTACTATATCCTGTTTAATTAATGTTACCTCTGAACCCGTATCTATTAAAATTCTACAAAAAATATTTTGTAATCTACCCTGAATAAATATTAAATTAGGTTTTTCTACCTTTTTACTAATATTTTCATAATCTATAATAAATTCTCGAGGATGTTCATATCGCGATGAATAGATGATATTATGCACGTAAGGACGATTTAAGCAAAATTCGCTATATTGTCCTGTCCAGGAATACATTCTTCTACCTGTATCTCCTGTCTGACCATGTTCACTTGTCTCCTATTGTCATCATCCCTGTTTCTGTTTTGGTCTGGATTATTTTGATTTTCTCTTCCGTTTTGCCAGTTTCTTCCTCTATTATTGTTATTATTCCCATAATGATTTCTTCTCTCGAAATTATTTTGGTTTCTGTAGTTCTCTGGATATCTGTTTCCATTATTCCTCTCTCGATTTCTATTTTGCTCCCCATTCCTTGATATCGTCTATCATCAAAGTTCCTATTTCCATTACCTTCATAATAATCTCTCCTAAAATTACCATTCCCATTTTGCCTTCGGGTATCGTTTCTTATATTTCCATTTCCTTGTTGATATCTAAGAAAACCATTTCCATTTTGGATACTTCTTTCCACTCTCTGCAAATATCTAGACAAATTGTCCATTGTTTTTATATTATGAAGGACTATTGTTTCTGCAACTTCGGAATTGAAATGTCTCCCAACATATAAAACTAATTCCTCCTCCTTCATAACAGGTTCCATAATATAGAGTTGCATAGCAAATGCATTTAAATTTTTATTCCGATTGTAATCAAATTTCCCGAAGTACAATCTTTCCCTAAAATTAGCTTGATGAATTTCACCCCAAAAATAGTTTATAAATTGATTCTCAAATTCTTCTAGATTGTTTATATTTTCCTCCTTATTACAGAACCATAATAGGGCATGTCCAGATAACATCCTGTGACGTGCTTTCTTTCCTCAGAAGAATTACGGACGTCACTATGACTCCCGTGGCTTTACTATCTACCAGATTTTCTCGGGCGCCAGATTTTTGGGATGGTTTACTCCACCGAACTCTCGGAAATGGTAGCGTCAAGAGTTACCAGGGTAGCAACAGATGGAGGTTAAGTAATTCCAGGGGTCTGCTGTTTTTGACCTCGATGCCGTGCGAAGTGGGAAACAGGCTTTAATTGTTTACCACTATCGGAAAATGAAACTACCTGTGCTTTATAAAATTTCACAATTTATTTCGGTTTCGAAAAAAATTTGGGAAAAAGGAAAATAGAACGAACTTCTTAACTATATAATTAAAATAACTAAATTTTGATGAAAGCCCTTCAGTATTTGCGATTTATATTAAATTACTGCCCAGACCAAAGCACTTTATTACAGAATAAATGTTTTACGCTTACAAGCCTAACGTGCAAAGCTCTAATAGTTTTCGGCGATCGCCGGTGAAAATCAGCGAAAATTTACTAGCAGTACGGTGAGAATTACACAGAGAAAGCGTTATAAAGGCACTAGCAGTGTTCTACGGGAGCGTTTCTTGGCATTTGTGTACGGTTTAAGATAGGAGAAACGGTAAATAATAGAGTTATCTCGGTTTTTATGCAGATATTTCTCCGGCCGTTGGTGGTAAAATCAATCGTGCAAAGATCAGTTAGTCGGCAGAATCCGAAAACCTCCCCCTGGCGAACCTGCTATGGCAGCGAACGCACGCGAGATTATTTCGTTTCACGCCTTGGAGAACCCTCGAAGATGTCCCTGCTATGGCAGCGAACACAGACGAGATTCCTCCAAGTTGCCTATTATCAAATATTTTAAAGTTACGCTACCAAGGCCTAGAATAGAACGGCGGTAATTAACAAATTTCCCTTGGTTTTGTGCGGATTTTACCCCGGCCGTTGGTGCTAAATCAATCTCTCAAAGAACAGTTAGCCGGCAGAATCCGAAAACCTCCCCCTGGCGAACCTGCTATGGCAGCGAACGCACGCGAGATTATTTCGTTTCACGCCTTGGAAAACTCTCGAAGATGTCCCTGCTATGGCAGCGAACACAGACGAGATTCCTCCAAGTTGCCTATTATCAAATATTTTAAAGTTACGCTACCAAGGCCTATGGTACTAGATTCAACACACCCCGAAATAATTTGAGAGTCCCTCAAGAATTTACCTGCTTTGCAGCGAGAATGCTTGAAAGTTTCCCAACGTTATTTCCTTTCCCTTGTGTTGTATACCGGAATTGGGATTCCCGAAATATCTTGAAAATCCCCCAAGAATTTACCTGCTTTGCAGCGAGAATGCTTGGGAATTTTCCAATTATATTTCTTTTCCCCTGAAGTTACAGCCAACAGTAAATTCTTACTTCGGAATCGTACACAAATACGCGGAAAATCACTCAAATTAAACAAGCAGTAAGCAAAATAAAAATCTATTAATACAATTACTAAATACGCTAGAAGCAAAATAAATCTCAACACCAGAAGAATGAAAAATAATTTCTAAATTCGCTTACCTCGCTGGCGAAAATCAGTCGGCGTTTTCGGTTACGGCGGAAACGGTGGAACTGTCGGAGCAGGAGTCACAAGAGCACAAGAATCAGGAGTCAAAAAGAGAGCTATTCCGTTCCGTTTGCCGGTTTTATACATTCTTTTTCGACCCCACTCAGGAGGTACCCTACTTAGCAATTTTAAGAACGGCGTCGACTGGCGTGCGCGAGCGATGCAGTAAGAAATACACATTAAATATATACCGGATGTATCACTATACATATTTAAAATTATTAGGAACAAATAAATTTACAGCTTTTGGTGAAAGAGGGGTGTATAAGCAAATAATGACGGAACTTAATAATAAAATGAGAAATAAAATAGGTACAGTTGAATGTCTGAACGAAAGAAGAAAAAAAAATAGTAACATCGTTACATCCCCCTCTTTCTTCGGTAAAAAAAAAATTAATAAGTGAAAGTGAAGCTTTCATTATATATTTTTTTTCCAATCCTAACCTAAAACGAATATTTTTCACACAAGGCTAAACTTCTTTACCCAAGAAAACTTGCAGCGGAGTGGATTCCAAACCTCGCTGGCGTTACTGGAGTCTGGAACTCCTCATACTCAGACTTGGATACGGGCGGGAAGAGCGTTGCCTCACTCCTCTACAGGTGGGGCGGTTCCGAAGCATCGAGTACCGCTGACGAACGCCGGTGATGTCTTCTGGAGTTTCCGGGGAACAGTCACATAGGTTGCATTGAATGCCAACATCTCGGCGGGATCGGGAAACTATGAGTGCTTGAGTTGCTACAGAGCGTCTTCCCGGCTCAGGTGAAGAACGGGACAGGGATCGGCAAGTAGCTCGGCTTACAGACGGTTGATTCCAGCGGGAACAACGTAAGGACGGCTTCATAACAGTAGTCCTAACTGTCGGCATCTTGCACAAACAATCTCGGGACATCTGACCAAAACGTCCGCAACGGGAGCAGAATAGGATGGCTTTTCTGCGAGTACAAGCGTCACGGCGGTGTCCGGGATATCCACATTTCCAACATAGATCCCTCTCAATGGGCAAGTAAATGTCATCGCATGTTGGTTCGCTCGATAACTGGCATGTATAGCTGGACTTCTGACCGGTTCCTCGTCTAATTTCTTCCGGTATTTTGTCTAGTAACGAGGACGTACTGGGCGCTGCAGGAATCTCCGGGTCCATTTCGTTACACTCGGGCACCGGGCTCACACCCTGCGTTACTTGGACTGACGGTCCGGCGGTCGTATCTAGATTGGCACTAGGTAGGTCCTCTGGCAGGGCCGATTCGGGCGGGAGGTCATCTTCATCCAAACTCTCCATCCCAGATATGTCTAACACTTCAAATGAGGACTCGGAACCCATGGTGTATAGATTAAGAGGCCGAAAATCTATAAACGAAAAGACAGTTTAATTCTAGCCGGAACTGTATGCACGAACAAAGTTTCGGGTGCGGGAAGTGCTACACTTGACGTGAGTCTGACTGACACTAGGTTCAAACGGTTCTCCCCATAAAACAAAAGAAAATTCTTCAAAACATCCCTTAATTACAAAAAACTAAAAACAACAAAATCCTACACAGAACACGCGGACGCACTCACACAGTGCTAGCGTTCGTTAACCGGCGGTAGGTATACCTTACGCAGAACCCCTTGGTCATCGAATAGGTACACCCTACACCAACGTCGCGGATCGGAATTTGCGGGCCGGAATGGACGGCTACGGTTGACCCATTCGGTCGGCCACGGATGGTCCTTGGCTTGTTGGAGGGCGAAGGAAATCAGCCGTTGTTGTTCCGTTGGACCTGCTACCAACCGGGGTGGAACAGATGGGGCAGGAGGCGGCGGAAATAATGGGTCGAAGGCGTACTGGACATCGGACCGTTGGGTAATTTCTTCGCTGCACTTGACCCATTCATAATCCTCTGCCGGCAGGACTATCTCTCTCCGGATAACGGTTTCCAGCGTGACCGTCTCCACGTACGTGCCGGCTTCCGGATAGGGGGGTGACGGCGGCGGTGTGTTGCCCGGGACATACGGCGCTACAGCCATCAGGTCTTCCATGGAGGAACGCTCGGTATCCGGTACCCATTCGAAACCGAATTCAAAGTCCGACACGTCCTCCCAGGTCGGGACAAAATCTTCCGGGAACAGGGGCGTTTCCGGGAACGTCGAGGTAACAGGCGAGGGAGAAGCTGCGGGGCTGGTCACAGGGGAAGTTAGATCTATGATCTCTTCTTCCCGTTGCAGGTGTTCTCTTACTTCCGGGGTACATTCCCGTACCTGGGTATCTCGGCTTCTATCTGGCTGAGGTCGTTCGGCTCGGTCTGTTACTAGGTTTCGGAGAAGTGTGGGATCATTCCCAAGAGGCGGTACTTCATAGTTCGGTTTCATTCTGAAAAGTACTAATTACTAGCGTTTCCTGAAATCGGTTTCAAGTCTTTAATATGTATCCGATAATAACGCCTGCCTTGTGCATCTTTTAAATCGTACACAACGGGGGATAGAACTTTCACTACTTTATACGGACCGGAATATTTCGGGGCAAGTTTCGCGGCCACATGGTCTGCGGCGGATGACAGGGTATGTTCTTTTTTCATTACCGAATCACCTACCGTACATCTCCAGTCCCGGCGGCGTAGATTGTAATATCGGCTTTGCGTCGTAAAGGCTCTAGACAGATTCAGTCGGACTAGCTCGAAACATTCTTGCAATTTGTTCAAGCTAAGTAAGTGCTGTTCAGAGACTTCATTTTCGGCATTTCCGGCATCATTGGGTGTTTCAGATTCTTCTTTCGCCTGATCTTGTTCCACTTCTCGGCGTAGCGTATTCGGGACGTCCAGATCTCTTCCGAAATTGAGAAAGGCGGGAGAAAAGCCGGTAGAGTCGTGCTTAGAGTTATTAATCGCAAACTTCAGGTCGGATATTCTCAGATCCCAATCTCGGTGGTCTTGTTCACAATACTGAGCTATCATGGTCTTTAAAGTACGGTTGGCTCTTTCAACAGGGTTAGCTTGTGGTGTATATGGCGGGGTGAATCGATGGCGTATTCCTAAGCCTCTCAACATTTCCTTAAAGAGCTTACTATCATATTGTGTCCCATTGTCTGATAATACGGTGCGAGGACATCCAAACGTGGTCAGAACTTCTTCGTAAAAAGCGTTACTTATCGCGCTAGCGGTCGCTTTTCTGATCGGTTTACACTGTACCCATTTTGTGAAACGGTCCTGGAACATGACTATGTAGCAGTCTCCTTTTTTACTGCGCGGCAGCGGTCCGACAATATCGGTACTGACAGTTTCCCAGGGACGTCGATTTCGGGACGGTTGCATCTTCCCAGCTAACTGCTGTTGAGACGGTTTGTACTTTAAGCATTGCATACAGTCACGGACGTACCTGGTTATGTCCCTAAACATTCCTGGCCAGTAGTACATCTTAGCAATCTTCGCTATTGTTTTTGCAATCCCTAAGTGTCCGGCGGTAGGGGCATCGTGATTTTCCTGTAAAACACGGGATCTTTGTGACTTCGTCACACACAGCTTCCACGGGTCAGACAGTTCAGGCTCACTCAGATCATTCAGGTCCCAAAAATGTCGGTACATTCGTCCTTCTTTGATGCAGTAATCAGGAAATTTACCTGGGTCTCTCAACACTTCCTCCTTCTTGTTCCGGTACCAGGAACATTCCTCTGGAATATCGGCTATGCACACTTCCGCTGATTGCTCAGGGGTGTCCGGCAGCGGGTTCCTAGACAGTGCATCGGCTACTCGGTTCATGGTACCTCTTCGGTATTTGATCTCGAAATCGTATTGTTGCAAAAATATACTCCAGCGGGCTAAACGACCAGATGGACTAGATATAGAATGCAGCCATCGTAAGGACTGGTGGTCAGTTACCACCGTGAAATGATAGCCTTCTAGATAGGGGCGCATCTTATCAATCCCCCACACTATGGCAAGGCATTCTTTTTCGGTCACTGAGTAGTTCTTTTCAGCTGGACTCAGGGTTCGGCTCGCGTAAGCTATCACATGTTCATTACCATCTATCTGTTGTGTCAAGGCCACCCCTAATCCATATTCGGAAGCATCGGTTTGCAGCGTAAACGGTAGACTGAAATCTGGGCAACTTAAAACAGGCGCTTCAGACAAACAGGTCTTGATTCTGGCAAAAGCACATTCTTGTTCTTCAGTCCATTTCCAGCGGTGTGCCTTACGTAGTAACTTGGTTAACGGAGCTACTGTCTGAGAAAACGAGGGCACAAAACGGCGGTACCAAGAGGCTACTCCCAAAAATCTTCGTAGCTCACGGACGTTTCGTGGAGCTGCAAACTTCGAAATACTCTCTACTTTTTCGGGATCGGTACTGATACCTTCTCCGGTAATGACATGACCTAAATATTTCATGGATGGTAAACAGAAATGGCATTTTTCTGGGTTTATTTTCAGCTTGGCGTCTCGTAGACGGCGGAAAACCTCACCTAGATTTTTCAGGTGTTCTTCGAACGTTTCTCCTAGTACAATAATGTCATCCAAATAGGCGAATGCATGCGGATCCATATCAGGTCCGATAATTCGATCTACTAGTCGCTGAAAGGTGGCCGGCGCTGAATGTAGACCAAACGGCATAACTGTGAAATGGAAAAGTCCCCGCCCTGGCACGGTAAATGCAGTGATGGGTTTGCTTTCTGGAGCTAAAGGGACTTGCCAATATCCACTCTTCAGATCTAGACTGGAGATATACTTTGCGCGTCGCAATTTATCCAGAATAGCATTTATGAATGGAAGAGGGTATGCGTCCTTCCTTGTGACATCATTCACCTTCCGAAAGTCAATGCAGAAACGGTTTTTTCCATCCTTTTTCTTAACGATTACCACCGGAGAACTCCACGGACTGCCCGAGGGTTCTATCACCCTTTCCTTCAGCATCAGGTCCACTTCAGAGTTACAAATCTCTTGCATCTTTGGGTTCTGTGGGCGGTATCGTTGCTTGATCGGAGTTGAGTGCAGTAGGTGGATCTCGTGTTGTACTAGGTCTGTTGGCCCTTGAACTTCCTCAAATTTCGGTAATTCCATATCGAGGAATCTTCTCAACGTTTCCTCTTGTATTCCTGTTAGGTTTCGGTCTTGTAACGGCGTTATAGCTTCTATAGGAGATTCTTCGGTAGGTAACTCCCTACTGTCATTAAACTCTCCTAAATCAGACCGGGTTAAGCCGGTAAATGTTCCAAGTTCCTGGCAGTTATCAGTATTGTTATCAGAGTTTACATCTTTGCAGATTCTTCTAACAGCGGATTCTCGAGGATATTCTATACTAGATCTCCCTCTATCACCTTGGGATCTTTCCATGGCTGACTGGGAGATATCAGTCATTATCCTATCAGGTTTCACTCGAGAATATTCAGTATCAGATCTCCCTCCATCACCTTCGGCTTCGGGTCCGTTCAAGGCTGACTGGGAGATATCAGTCAATGTCCTATCAGTTTCTCCTAGAGGATATTCAGTATCAGATCTCCCTCCATCACCTTCGGCTTCGGGTCCGTTCAAGGCTGACTGGGAGATATCAGTCAATATCCTATCAGTTCCTCCTAGAGGATATTCAGTATCAGATCTCCCTCCATCACCTTCGGCTTCGGGTCCGTTCAAGGCTGACTGGGAGATATTAGTCAATATCCTATCAGTTTCTCCTAGAGGATATTCAGTATCAGATCTCCCTCCATCACCTTCGGCTTCGGGTCCGTTCAAGGCTGACTGGGAGATATCAGTCAATATCCTATCAGTTTCTCCTAGAGGATATTCAGTATCAGTAAAGCTTACTCTAGCGGTATCTGTAACAGCACCATTTTCCCTCGCAGTATCATTATCAGTAAAAATGGAACTAGCGGTGTCAGTAACGATCATTTCGCAGGACAACCCATGATTATTCTCCCCTAGCGGTGGCATTACTGTGTCAATGATTCCTATGGGAGAGGACAGTGTATCTGGTTCTCGACAGTTTACTAGCTTTCCGTCCTGGTAGATCTTCCCTGTACCTAGTTCTAAGCAGAAATTATACTTCTTCAGTGTATCCAGACCAAGAACCATATCAGCGACCAAACCTGGGAAGTGTTCCAACGGTTCCTCCATGATGACGTCATTTACCGTAAGCTGCAGATCATAGATGTCTGTGATAGAAACCAAATTTCCATTTGCTAAACGTGCTCTTGTCGAATGACTTATCGTTCGCTTTTGTTGGGAAAATTGTTTCGCTACTGCATCACCCACATACGATCTGATAGCTCCCGTGTCCAGCAAGGCTTTAAACTTGAAGTTTTCCATTTGGACGTCAATTTGGGGTCGCGGATCTGACGGTTCGGAAGTCGGATGTTCTTGAGAGGCTAAAAGATTAGGAAACTGTGACGGCCTCCCTTCGGGACAGTTTCGGTTTAGTTTTCCGGCTTCGAACAGGAACAGTCTCGGGTAAGGACTCCTTCCTTACGGCAGCGGGAACAGAATATTTTCAGCGGATTTCTACAATTTGCTCGGACGTGGCCTGTCTCGCCACACCGCCAACACAGTGTACTGGAATTTCTCGGTATAGGTGTTTGACTAACTAGATCAACTGGGCGAGAGCTACTAGTACTAGTTATGGGTTCTCGGGGCGGACTGGAAGCTGCATTTGGATTCCGAGATGTATTAGCCGGCGGAAAACGTGGATTAGTTCCTCTTCGCCATCCACTGGTGCTAGGAATATTTTGGAGTTCTTTTCGTAGCGACTCGAATTCCTTGACCTCTTGACAGAAAGTAGTAAAATCCTTAAAGTCCGTTTTACGGATCTGCTGTCTATATTCAGGTAGCAGATTACGATATAGCCAGGCTAATTGTTGTTCATCGGAGAGTTTCCCATGTCTACGCATCAAAGTTTGTAGATCAGTGATGTATGCCGATGCCGCCTCATTCCTCCTTTGCAGACGCTTGCTAATTTCCGCCTCTAGGTCTACTTCATAATTAACCGGATAGAAGAAAATGCGAAAAGCTCTTTCAAAATCCTTCCAGTTTGTCCATCGGCTTCGGTTGTTGCGGAACCATAGTGCTGGTTCACCAGACAGGAACTCGGGTAACACCGGTAGTAACTTATCTTGCGGCACATTCTTAGCAGTGCAAATTTCTTCCAGTCGTTCCAGAAAATTTGCCGGATCATCGCGATCTCCAAAGGATACTTTCCAATCGTGCACATTCAACGGAGAAGTAACGGGAGTAGTAGTAGTAGTCATGGTTATTACGGAACTCGTGCCTCCAGTGGTTACTGCAGTACGGTCAAGCTCTGGAGCTACCGGACTACTTGGGTTTAACCCTTCGCCTCCAGCCGGAACGGAATTAGTACTCCTTTGTACAGCTGATGATTTTTTTAGAAAACTAGCTAGTCGTCGGCGCTTCTCTCTTACGGATCCAGTTGGAGACAGTTGTCGCTTGGTTAGCTCATCAGAGAGTTCTTCTTTCTTTAGAGAATATATCCAGCCCACAAGCGGCTTATCAGTGGTTTCCTGTGGGGATGTACGTTTATCGTTACTATCCGTGGAATCGCTGTATTCACTAGTTGACATCAGATGTAATCCTCAAATCGGCTCGGTCGGTATATCCAGACAAGCAAAATATCCAACGCCGGTTCACCCTCGTTGGCGAAAATTTGAACTAGTTACCTCGAATAAACAAGTCCAGTTCGGATAATCAACAATAGAGAAAAATTTCTTCAATCAACAACAAATCAATCTCGTATTTCAGATAAAATAAAATAAAACTTAAGACTTGGCGGATCTTTAAACGTAGAAACCAATACAAAATTTCTCGCAACAGGAAATACAACTCAAGATACAAATGTAAATTTAGAAATTGAAATCTCCAAGATACTTTCTAGAAAACAAATTCTAAGTCAAAATCAGCTTTTATTTCTATTCGATACCCATAACTGTAATATCTATTCAAAAGTGTATGGTCAGTAGTGAACGATGATACCAAAATTGCAGGACAGCTGGTATAATATATTATTGCTAGCGGTAAATAATTATCAAAATATTGGCAAATAAAAAGTCTAAGTATCAATCACTTTTTGCTTCACAAATTTTTAAGTTTAAATCAGCTTTGATTTCTATTCGAACCCCAAAATTACAATACCTATTCAAAATACTATTATCAGTAGTGAATGATGATAACAAAATTGTGGGACAACCGGTATAATATACTATTTCCAGCAGTAACTAATTATTAAAATATTCGCAAATAAAAGTCTAAGTAAGAATCACCTTTTGTTTCTATTTAATACTGAAAATTGTAATCCCTATTTATTGGTACAACCGGTATAATAATTATTAAAGTATTTCCATGTAAAATCTATTGATTCTATTTTATTAGCAAAATTACTTTTTAAAAGAAAACGATTACAATTCAATATTTCAGTTAACAACAAACAAAACCAAAAAAAAGAAAGCAATTATCGTTAACAAGAAACGACTAAAAAAAGAAACTGGTTCTCCTAATTTGAAAAATATTTCTATCGGCAATATTTTATTGCAACTTCCAAAATATATTCTTTTACGCACTAAATTTAACAAATTAGATCCTACGAGATTTTCGAAATGTTGGTTGAAAATTTTAATTATGGATTTATGAAGGTTTACACACTCGTGTTTCTGATTCGGAATTTTAACATCAAAATTCTCTAAATAATTCACAATATGCGGAAGAAAATCCTTAATACAGTTACGACAACGGCTCCGGTTTTTATAACGACGGTCTCTGCTCCTTCAACAACGGTATTTGCTCTTACAACTACGGTTCCTGCTTCAATGACAACGATATCTGCTCTTACAATAACAGTCCTTGCTCCTACAACAACGGTTTCTGTATTTTTCTCACAACAACGGTCCCTGTATTTCTTACAACAATAGTCCCTATATTTTTTTTTACAACAATAGTCCCTATATTTTTTTTACAACAATGGTCCCTATATTTTTTTTTACAACAATGGTCCCTGTATTTTTTTTACAACAATGGTCCCTGCTCGGGCGCCATTTTGTGACGTGCTTTCTTTCCTCAGAAGAATTACGGACGTCACTATGACTCCCGTGGCTTTACTATCTACCAGATTTTCTCGGGCGCCAGATTTTTGGGATGGTTTACTCCACCGAACTCTCGGAAATGGTAGCGTCAAGAGTTACCAGGGTAGCAACAGATGGAGGTTAAGTAATTCCAGGGGTCTGCTGTTTTTGACCTCGATGCCGTGCGAAGTGGGAAACAGGCTTTAATTGTTTACCACTATCGGAAAATGAAACTACCTGTGCTTTATAAAATTTCACAATTTATTTCGGTTTCGAAAAAAATTTGGGAAAAAGGAAAATAGAACGAACTTCTTAACTATATAATTAAAATAACTAAATTTTGATGAAAGCCCTTCAGTATTTGCGATTTATATTAAATTACTGCCCAGACCAAAGCACTTTATTACAGAATAAATGTTTTACGCTTACAAGCCTAACGTGCAAAGCTCTAATAGTTTTCGGCGATCGCCGGTGAAAATCAGCGAAAATTTACTAGCAGTACGGTGAGAATTACACAGAGAAAGCGTTATAAAGGCACTAGCAGTGTTCTACGGGAGCGTTTCTTGGCATTTGTGTACGGTTTAAGATAGGAGAAACGGTAAATAATAGAGTTATCTCGGTTTTTATGCAGATATTTCTCCGGCCGTTGGTGGTAAAATCAATCGTGCAAAGATCAGTTAGTCGGCAGAATCCGAAAACCTCCCCCTGGCGAACCTGCTATGGCAGCGAACGCACGCGAGATTATTTCGTTTCACGCCTTGGAGAACCCTCGAAGATGTCCCTGCTATGGCAGCGAACACAGACGAGATTCCTCCAAGTTGCCTATTATCAAATATTTTAAAGTTACGCTACCAAGGCCTAGAATAGAACGGCGGTAATTAACAAATTTCCCTTGGTTTTGTGCGGATTTTACCCCGGCCGTTGGTGCTAAATCAATCTCTCAAAGAACAGTTAGCCGGCAGAATCCGAAAACCTCCCCCTGGCGAACCTGCTATGGCAGCGAACGCACGCGAGATTATTTCGTTTCACGCCTTGGAAAACTCTCGAAGATGTCCCTGCTATGGCAGCGAACACAGACGAGATTCCTCCAAGTTGCCTATTATCAAATATTTTAAAGTTACGCTACCAAGGCCTATGGTACTAGATTCAACACACCCCGAAATAATTTGAGAGTCCCTCAAGAATTTACCTGCTTTGCAGCGAGAATGCTTGAAAGTTTCCCAACGTTATTTCCTTTCCCTTGTGTTGTATACCGGAATTGGGATTCCCGAAATATCTTGAAAATCCCCCAAGAATTTACCTGCTTTGCAGCGAGAATGCTTGGGAATTTTCCAATTATATTTCTTTTCCCCTGAAGTTACAGCCAACAGTAAATTCTTACTTCGGAATCGTACACAAATACGCGGAAAATCACTCAAATTAAACAAGCAGTAAGCAAAATAAAAATCTATTAATACAATTACTAAATACGCTAGAAGCAAAATAAATCTCAACACCAGAAGAATGAAAAATAATTTCTAAATTCGCTTACCTCGCTGGCGAAAATCAGTCGGCGTTTTCGGTTACGGCGGAAACGGTGGAACTGTCGGAGCAGGAGTCACAAGAGCACAAGAATCAGGAGTCAAAAAGAGAGCTATTCCGTTCCGTTTGCCGGTTTTATACATTCTTTTTCGACCCCACTCAGGAGGTACCCTACTTAGCAATTTTAAGAACGGCGTCGACTGGCGTGCGCGAGCGATGCAGTAAGAAATACACATTAAATATATACCGGATGTATCACTATACATATTTAAAATTATTAGGAACAAATAAATTTACAGCTTTTGGTGAAAGAGGGGTGTATAAGCAAATAATGACGGAACTTAATAATAAAATGAGAAATAAAATAGGTACAGTTGAATGTCTGAACGAAAGAAGAAAAAAAAAATAGTAACATCGTTACAATCCCTCTAATAATAATCTTCTTCTCCATTATATCTCCCATTCCTTTGAGTTTGCTTTTAATTATTTTAATAAACACCTTCGGATGAATGGTATTTATATTCCCATCAAACTTTACTCCGATATCCATGTTTCCCGTATAAATAACTCCACCTCCATTTCTCCTAACATTAAATTCCATTTCCTCCATGCTTTCCTGCAATTTTCTATTCATTTCTTCCAGTTCTTTGTGAAAAATTTGTCATTTATGCTCGTTCCTCTCCTCACATGTTCCTGTTTGTTTTTGAACCTTTGCATCTAAGTCCTTAAATTTATGTTCCGCGTTTTGCTGATAATTATGCATAATTTCTTCGATTGTTTGTTCTCTGAATTTAATGTTTTCTACTTCTTTAGTGATATTTTCAGTTTGTTTCCTTACTTCTGTGTTACTCCTGTCAAATGTTGGATAGAGATTTTATTAAATTTTTATGCCCAATTACATGCAGTTATTTGAGGCTACTAATGAAACAATACGGTTTCGGTTGTTTAACTATATTGGTTTCTGACTTGCATACAATGATATCAAGGTATTGAGGGTGGCGGCACAAGAGTGCCGAACGTAAGGCCACTAGTGGCTGAATTGTGTAGCCTAGAAGAGGCCGTACTCCTTTAATAACTTCAGCTACACTTTTTATTTACAGCAACAGTTCCAAAAAGTGAACTTTCACCTTTCCTTTTTAGTTTTTCATAAATGTAAGATGTCCTCTCCACCGCATATATAGAACTGTACCACAAATCAAATAGCAATTAACTCCCTTACGGAGATCAGCTGACGTTTATTTTCCACCAAAAACCTTTCAAAAGGTTAGTTTTACTGTATATACTATATTTTATAAGTTTTTCTTTAAATTTTATGACATTTACTAGTTAAATTATTATATTACTTTCACTTTGACGTTTTGAAAATCACTCACTTTTTCAATTTTCAATCCATCCATCAACAGCGTTCGGTTACTATGGAAACTTATCTGTCTATACATTATGAATTATATAACCATTGTGTCTTTGTCGATGACTGTGTATATTACAATAAACCATTACATTTTAAAGCCGTATATGAAGCATGAAATAACATTTTAATATTCGAAATGATAATGTATATAGATGAGAGTTTTCATACATATAAATATTAACATAACTTATTTACTATTTATTAAGAATTCTTGAAATCCCTTGCATAAAACAACATATTCACTAACTGTATAAAATGTGTCGTATTTCTTTTAAATTATTATAAATTTCATTCTAATTTCGACGGATTCTTTTGAAATTACATCCTCTACTGAGTTATTAGTTTTTTTAATCTGTATGGTTGTGAGGATTTTGTTCACTGTTTTTACTATCGGTATCTATAACTGATTGAGACATGTTTCTTTTTACAATTTATAAATATACGTTAAAATGATGGCTTTTCTATTGGGCTCCTTTTTATTTAATTAAACATACAAAATATAATACTATACAGTTGAAGCTAAAATAATTCCAAATAGTTTAAAATCCGAATATCAGTACCCTTATTAATTTTGTCACGACGTCAATGTATTCAAGAAAATAGATTCAAGGTGCTCATTATACTTGCTGGATGATTCTTACTATGATAATATATATATATATATATATATATATATATATATATATATATATATATATATATATATATATATATATATTATAATATAAACTGAATTATATACTTACTTATTATTATTATTATGAAATTTAGATAAATTATAATTTTCTATATGTAGAAATTTGGTTCTGATGTGGCTAACTCAGTTGTTTTTAATTTATATGTTTTGAATGTATTGTTATTTTATTCGGGAGCATGAAACTCTTTTTACTCTTTGAGTCCTGGCATTTAAAATTATATAACCTTTATTTAAATAAAAAGAAACACCTTACTTTTAACAACATTAAATTTTAAAATAAAAATTTTTAATGTAATAATTATAAGTTGAGACGCCTATGGTTACCTCCAAAGAAATTATCGATTTTATATTTTCTACTGTGCGCATGCTCAATATCCAGTCATGCGGACTTCAAGCGTAAAATGAACATAGTCTTTACAACGTGAGATGGAGCTTCAGTGCTCATTAGATTACAGTGACTACATACAAGACAGTGGCGACAATTGAGTATAAGCTCCGCCCATCCGCCATATTGAGGCTAATTTGAATATCAAATGCATATAATTTAAATAGAAATTTATGATAAAATTATCAATTTGAAACACAAATACATGAAAATATACATTATATATCTTTGATTTTGATAGGAAATGGGTATATTTAAATAAAACACGCAATTTTTATTTTTTTACCTAATAATATTTAGTATATAATAAGGATAAATAATGATACAAATAAATAATGAATATTAATTGCTTGTATAGTATGATAGGGGACAAATCATGCAAAAAATTATATTGCTATAGGTACAACTGTTATTGTCTTCAAATATAACCATAGATTCAGTTAATTATCAAGTAAAATCTATAAATAACAAATTCAACAACAAAAATATAACATATATTACTTGATCGGTTTCCTAAATTACATTTGCATCGTCAGGATTATAAACTATAAAAATTGATATAAATAAAATTTCTGATGTGTTATTTGTCTTTTATTGATTTTATTTGATAATTATGGAAAACTTTTTTATTTCATAACAAGTTACCTGCTAATGACTTACTACTATATTTTTTTAAGGCGGATTTAAATTTTTTATAACTAATTTTCAACCTGAAAACAGTGAATCTATTAATTATTTTGCTTTTAAGTTGGTGACAATTTGGTAAATTGAAATGTATTTTCGACATTTCCTTTATAAAAAATTCTTTTATGTCTATATTCTGGAGTGAAACAATATCTAAATATTTTAAGAAAACACATTCCATTTCTAAAAAATAATAAAAAACCTCTTCAGTCACAAAAAAGGGATTGTTCTTTAAATCTTTTGATTAAAGAGAGTTTTGAAAACTTCTTATATATTGGTTTTTTTGAACCTGCTGCACGTACACAGGCAACACAAGTTTTTGAAGTTTTCACAATACTTTTTAAAATATATCCTGAAATATTATATAACGAATTAATGAAATTGACTGTCTCGACCCTTACTTCGTGGAATATGCTCATATTAGTGTTTTTAAATGAAACTCAAGGTCTCTAGTTAATTCCACAATATAATACAAGTTATTGAAAATTCTAAAAAATTGACAATTGTTTCGATAAATCAATATCATCGTCAGAATGACAGAAGTTACATTTCATTTTATGCCTACCTGATGTTTAGTAGTTATATTTTTGGCTAGACCAAGAAGTAACCTAACTTGTGATTGGCTTAATATATGTTTATAGAAAAAGAAGAAGATGTGATATTACAAATATTGAAGCTTAGATATTATTAGCCCTATGGTGATATCCTGGATATCATTTTTCCAATTAAGATCAGTATAACTGTGCAATGATATAGTAAACCAGGAAAACTATATCTGCTGATCTTTACAATTATCACTTAAGAAGACAGTTTATTAGTGGAGAATTCCCTAGATTTAACTGTTCATTGCCAACTTCATATTGTGGGTTTCTTAAATGTCTTCTAATTTCCAGTTCTTCAAGGAAATCCAGTTCTTGTTTCTTTTCACAAATATGCAGCACTTCTAGTTCTGTGTTAGGTGTCAATGAATGATTGGTGTCAAGTAGATGTTTTGCGTAGTGGGATTTATCTGGTTGTTTTAATCTGTAAGCTCGTAAGTGCTCACTGTATCGTATTTCAAAATTCCTAAGGGTCTGACCCAAATAGACAGCATTACATTCTGGACATTTGAGTTTATATATACCTGACTTCTTTAATAGTGGTATTTTTGTTTTTACATTTAACAATTTTGTACTAACGTTACTTTCTGTTTTAAAAGAAATTGTTGCATTCGTTGCTGAAGATATTATCTTTGAAATATTATTAGAAATATTTCCTGCATATGTGATGGTTTTATAAGTTTTAATTTCATCAGCTTGCTTAGGATATATTAGTTGTAATGCCACTTTTTTCTCTTTTTTACTAATTAGTTTATTTATCATATCTAATGGATAACCGTTAGATGTTGCTATTTGTCTAATTGTATTAATCTCTCTATCAAAATTACATTTGTTCATAGGAACTGAAAAAGCTCTATGTATCATTGAATTATATGCTGCTAGTCTGTGTGAGACAGGGTGGTTAGAATTGAATGGAATTGTCACATCAGTCTGTGTTGGTTTTCGGTAAATTGAATAATCAAGTACATTATTAACTCTTTGAATTTTTAAATCAATCCACTTGCAAGATAACTATAAACTCATATCGTTCGATGTAACTAATATGTTTACTAAAATTCCTCCTAAAGAATGTCTAATACTTGTAAGAAAATTACTAGAAGATAAAAATATTAATCCAGGAATAATATCAGATATACTTAATTTATTTGATGTATGCATTAATCAGAATTATTTCACTTTTGACAATAAGATATATATTCAAAATGAAGGTTTACCAATGGGAAGCCCTATATCACCTATTTTAGCAAACATTTTTATGGACAATTTAGAAAGAAAGATCTTTGAAAGTAATATTTCGAAAAATATTTTATTTTGGTATAGATATGTGGATGACATATTAGCTTGTTTTATGCGTAGTGAGCGACAATTAGATGTGTTTTTCAACCACATCAATAATTTACACCCGAAAATTAAATTTACATTAGAAATTGAAGAAAATAGCTCAATCAATTTTCTTGATTTAAAAATTCAAAGAGTTAATAATGTACTTGATTATTCAATTTACCGAAAACCAACACAGACTGATGTGACAATTCCATTCAATTCTAACCACCCTATCTCACACAGACTAGCAGCATATAATTCAATGATACATAGAGCTTTTTCAGTTCCTATGAACAAATGTAATTTTGATAGCGAGATTAATACAATTAGACAAATAGCAACATCTAACGGTTATCCATTAGATATGATAAATAAACTAATTAGTAAAAAAGAGAAAAAAGTGGCATTACAACTAATATATCCTAAGCAAGCTGATGAAATTAAAACTTATAAAACCATCACATATGGAGGAAATATTTCTAATAATATTTCAAAGATAATATCTTCAGCAACGAATGCAACAATTTCTTTTAAAACAGAAAGTAACGTTAGTACAAAATTGTTAAATGTAAAAACAAAAATACCACTATTAAAGAAGTCAGGTATATATAAACTCAAATGTCCAGAATGTAATGCTGTCTATTTGGGTCAGACCCTTAGGAATTTTGAAATACGATACAGTGAGCACTTACGAGCTTACAGATTAAAACAACCAGATAAATCCCACTACGCAAAACATCTACTTGACACCAATCATTCATTGACACCTAACGCAGAACTAGAAGTGCTACATATTTGTGAAAAGAAACAAGAACTGGATTTCCTTGAAGAACTGGAAATTAGAAGACATTTAAGAAACCCACAATATGAAGTTGTCAATGAACAGTTAAATCTAGGGAATTCTCCACTAATAAACTGTCTTCTTAAGTGATAATTGTAAAGATAAGCAGATATAGTTTTCCTGGTTTTCTATATCATTGCACAGTTATACTGATCTTAATTGGAAAAATGATATCCAGGATATCACCATAGGGCTAATAATATCTAAGCTTCAATATTTGTAATATCACATCTTCTTCTTTTTCTATAAACATATATTAAGCCAATCACAAGTTAGGTTACTTCTTGGTCTAGCCAAAAATATAACTACTAAACATCAGGTAGGCATAAAATGAAATGTAACTTCTGTCATTCTGACGATGATATTGATTTATCGAAACAATTGTCAATTTTTTAGAATTTTCAATAACTTGTATTATATTGTGGAATTAACTAGAGACCTTGAGTTTCATTTAAAAACACTAATAACGAATTAAGTTCGCTGAAATTTAAATTGTATGAGGGAGTCTTTAATTCACTTGGAAGCTTTACTTCATCATACACTGTATTTAAGTCCTTAAGAGAATCCAAGAATCCCCCAAGAAACTCCCGTTCATCTTCTTCGTAACTACTGGTACTTCCACTTTTTAAATACTGTGATACAGATATTAATTTCAAGTTATTTTTAACTTGTACCGCATTCGGTACTATTTGTTTGCTTCGCAACACGCTAAATAAATTTTCAAGGCAGTCTTGAGAAAATCGGCTAGTTAAAATAAATTCATAATTTTTTTTCCAATAATTCTGACTGTAGTTCTAACATTGATTGTGTTGAGATTAGAACACCCGTTTGTGAAGGTTTCCAAATTTTTTTATAGCCAACCAACATATCTGAAAATAAACTTATAAATCCTTCCAAAAATGATATTGTTTCTTTATAAATGTCAATATTAAATTTGCTTAGTGCACAAGAAGGATGTCTCGAAGTCATTAAATAAAACCATTTTTCTACTTGGTCAATAAACCATGCCGTTGTTGAATATTCTGGTTTATCAAGTTCTTCAGCCAAAAATTTGAGAGCGCTACTAACTGAGTGACTAACAACATTAGTTGAAGTTGACACTTTCATTTGAGAAAAATGTGTCGGAAGGAGATCTTCTTCTGAGAGTTTCGGTGCAAGTTTAAAAAAATCTTTCTGATGATTTAATATGTCTGAGATATGACTGGACATGACCATGTAAGAGGGTAGTCCATACTTTAGAACAATATTATTTGGTAACTGGATGATTTTATTTGTCACTAACATAGATTTAATATTTTTAAATAGGTGAGGAACATCTGCAAAGACATATACATTTTTATCATTATTTAATGGGTGCAGAATCTTGCATTTTATAGGATTGTACTTTCCAGCTTTAATATCCCAAGCTTTCCACAAAGCTTGATTACAGGGACCCATATCTGATGTAATACTTAAAATATTCAAATTAAGCTGTTCGGCTTTTTTAAATATATCTATTATTATATTCTTCATGACAGCTCCGTTGACAGAGTCACTGGTGAAGTAATAGGCCACAACCTGTTTCCAACGTCCTGTAATACCTCCCAGCATAAACACTAAGATGTGTGTAGCCAAGCCTGAATGTTCAGGGAGAGTAACATCTCCAAAATATTTATTCAAGGAGGTATCATAGATTTTTCCTGGAGTGATAGCCACTTCATCCAAAACCAAGACACAATCCTTTTCATGAGTTGAAAATTGCTCCACTTTCAATTCTAAAAATGAAAATACCTCATTTAGAATACCTGAATCGAACTTCAAGTTCTGGAGTTTTCTCTGTAAAGTTCTGGTTGATGGGAGAGGATATCCTTGTTTTATTAGTTCAGTATATCCACTACTACCACAACTAAATTTTTATTTTAAAGAACTTGTAACGGTGTTGTTGGTCCACTTCATTAGTTTTGTTGTTTTTCCATTTTTTCTCTTTTTTAAAGCTTCTATTTGATCTTCTTTGAATATTTGCTTTAGTAGTTCACAGTCCGAAGAATTGGGAGTTTTTTCTCTTTTTTTATTAGCTTCTTTCGTGTGGCTCTTACAGTTTTTTTGTATCGATAAGCTCTACGTTTTTCTCTTCCGTACAACTTCTTGTACCTGTTTAATTCAAGCTGTAACTGAGCTATTTCACTAATTGGATCAATTTCTGATATTAACGGTGAGGGAGCTGTGGATAGACTGTCTTCACTCAAACTGCTTTTAGATATCGACAATTGTTGACCTGATTCTACATCCAAAGCTAAATTTGAAGTAGATGGTTCTGGTGATTCCTCTGGCACAGTCTCATCTAGAGCTATATTTTCACCTAGAACTAATGATTAAACTATAATTGCAACAAAACACATTTAATAGGACAAAAACTAAGAGTTTTTCATTATTATGTGGGGATTTGTTGTAATTACTAAGAGATATCTACTTACCCGACAAATGTTTAGGTTTTTTTGGAGAAATAAATTTCCTTGGAACTGGGGATTTCCTTTTAGGTTTTGGTTCCACAAAGGAAAATATTGTAGGAACAGCATTTGACTTTAAAATTTTCTTGCCATCTACACGAGGTCGCTCCCATATTTCAGGAGCAAAATGAATCTTAAACAAAATCTTACATTCAATTTTATCTCAATAACGACAAACAATAATTTTAAATTAGATATAACAATTATAAGTCGTAATACAAAGGCTTCTACCTACCTCACATAAACACGAATAGTCTGTTGGAGTCCAATGATCTCTTCTAGTTTTAATAAGCCATTCTTTTCTTCTAGATGGATCTCTAGGAAAACGTTTCATGAGAAACCCTTTTTTAGCAGAATTGCTGCAATTTATTGCAGCACAGCCCGGCATTTCAAATGTTATTATCTAGAAAAATCAAAACTTGATAAATAGTATACAATTTCTACGGTTAAGCAAGCTAGCTTACCAAATATCACGAATTTTCCGATTCGAAATAAGATTATTTATAAATCCAAATACAAGTCTTTCAATTGTGTAAAGGCAAAACACCTCTTTTTCACTGAATATTCACCAAAAAAGCACAAAACCAATAATTCTAATCACAAGTATAACCAGCATTATAAGAAACTTCGTATACACCAAACGTAAACAAAGAGATTTTGGCCTCAATATGGCTGCCAAACTGCCAGCCAATCAAAAACGGGTTATCCTATTGTCGCCACTGTCTCGTATATAGTCACTGTACATTAGATGTACACAGGGTTGCCAGTCCTACTGAATTTTCAGTAGATCTACTGATTTGCATATTGCTCTACTGATCTACTGAAACATTTCATAATCTACTGAAAAAAAATTATGACACTTATTTATTATTTTTATTAATTTTTAATTAATTACTCAACGGAGTTGTCTGTTACTATGTGATGTTTCATTATAAATGAATAAATAAAAAATTTACTTTGTTATATATCACGAAATTGTATTAATAATAATATCAATCTTATTTTGTTTGATAATGTAGCGAAACCTACGAAACTGAAGCCATATTGATATAAATACAATTTCGTGATATATAACAAAGTAAATTTTTTTCTTATTCATTTTTAATTAATCACCTACACAATTACCTTGTATGATATTTCCGCACGCTCTGTTTAAATTAATTTACGGGTGCCACTGATTATAAATTCGAACATTTCGAACTCGTCTTAGCGCTTGATATGTTGGTGATACTTCACCACCACGCGGGGAATCACCGGTTATTATATGTGAAATGTGATCGACCGGTCGACCACACCCACCTGAACCGGGACTTCCCAGTTCTCCGCGACGAATTTGGTTTGATGTTTTCTCGTATTTTCGTAGCTAGAGGCTAGAGGTTTTATATTTTATTGGATTATAATTATTTACTTTTTCACGTGTGATATATTTGGTTTCGTATTAGCACGTGCAGTTTTACAGATATGAGGTAAGTGCACTTTGATTATTTAATTCTAAGTAAGTATAGCCATATTTTTTAGTTCAAGTGAGAACTATAACTCTGAAAATGAGGGTGCGGGTCCCTCAAAGAAAAAAAGAATTAAATATGATCAAGAATTTAAGAAAAGCTGGATCGAAGAGGAGCAATTTAAAAACTGGGTCAAACAGGGAAAAAATGAATACTTTGCTAGTTGCCGCGTTTGCAATAAAGAGATTTCCATTAAAAACACTGGAAAATTAGCATTAGTTCGGCATCAGGATAGTGCGATGCACGTAAGGCTATGTAAATCTCAAAAAAAGCAGGGTACGTTAACAGATATGCAGGTTTTTAAAGGGGTCGCAAATGAGCAAACCGAATTGAAAACTGCAGACCTATATCTTGCAGCTTTTGTTACTGAACATAATTTATCATATAATGTGATGGAGCATTTACCTGCATTATTAACCAAACTAGCTCCTGACTCAGAAATAGTAAAGAAAATTAAATGTAGTCGAACTAAATGCTCTTGTCTGGTCAAGAATGTTATTGGAAAAAGGCATGAGGAGGAAATTTATGAAATTTTAAGTAACAATAAATTTTCAGTAATTATTGATGAATCCACAGACCGTTCATGCACAAAACATTTGTGTCTTGTTTGTAGATATCGACATAATTATACGTAAGTTCATATGATAAAATAATCTGATAACTTTTAAAAATAAATTTCTTTTAGAATTCAAGACAGTTTCCTTGCGTTGCTGCCAATCAAAGAAGCCAGAGCTGAAGATCTTTATAAAGAAATTACCAATTTTTTTAACCTAAAGAAAATTCCATATCAACGGAATCTAATAGGATTCGCATCTGATGGAGCCAACGTTATGGTTGGAAAACATAATTCTGTAGTATCTAGATTAAAGGTAGATATACCACATATTTATGTAGTTAAGTGTATATGTCACAGCTTTCATTTATGTGCATCATATGCTTGTCTGAAATTGCCTAGGGGCATTGAAGATTTGGCACGTGATGTATCTACTTATTTCTCAAATAGCCCAAAAAGAGTCGAAATCCTTAAAGAATTTCAAAATTTTGCTCAAACACCAATACATAAAATGTTACATCCGGCTCAGACAAGATGGCTATCTTTAGAAGCTGTAGTCTCTAGAATTTTAGAGCAATATAATGCTTTAATTTTATTTTTCACAGATGCCTCTGTAACTGATCGAACTTTAGCACCAGAAAATATTTTAACAAAGTTGAATGATCGTTTCACAAAGTTGTATTTTCAGTTTTTAGAATTTTCTTTGGCTTATTTTAACACTCTTAACAGACAGATGCAGTGTGAAAAACCGGCTATTCAAGATTTATACAAATCTGTGAGTACTGTGTATAAATCTTTTTTAGAATGTTTCATAAAAAGGGAAATACTCATAAGATCCCCACTTCATGAAATCAATTTTAAAGATCCTAATAATTTTCTTCCCTTAGAAGAATTGTATTTAGGAGCGAAAGTCCTAGTCTCTATTGACTCATTGAGTGAAACTGACAAATCTACTTTCAGGAAAAGATGCCTAGAGTTTTATGTAGAGGCCGCAAAACAAATCAATCAGAGGTTTGATTTCAATGACACTATTTTAATAAATATGAATCTAATAGGTGTAAAAAATATTTTGGAGAAAAAAGTTTACAGTATCATGCCACTTGTAAAACATTTTCCAAATTTGGTTTCGGAGAATGAATTGCAACTGGTAGATAATGAATGGCGATTACTTCGAAATACAGATTTAAATTTCAGTTGTGATGTAGATGTAGAAAACTTCTGGTTAAATATTGAAAATATGCGCTACGGCGACGGAACTTCGATGTTTCCAGTTTTAAGTAGATTTGTTTTTAATTTGTTAATTTTACCACATTCATCGGCGAATGTAGAAAGAGTTTTCTCTGAAGTAAATTTAATGAAAACTAATGAAAGAAACAAACTTTCAACAACTAGTATTGTGGGACATCTACACACAAAAAATTATTTGAAGTCGAGAAATGCAAATTGTACTAACGTTAAGTTTACAAAAGAGATAATAAATTTACATAATAATGATATGTATAAACCAAAAAAGGACAATACTTTATCAGATTCAGATAAGATTAGATTTTTCATATACCTATAACATTATTTTTCTTACATTCTTACAGTCACAGATCAATTATAATGACAGTTGACGAATTGGAAATATAACCCTATGTTATTTAAATAGTAAATTGATCAATATTTTATAAATTTAACAATGGAACAAGCTTTAGAAAATGTTATTGTTAGATGAGTCCTTACAGATTGAATAATAATTAATCATGGATAATAATAATAAAGGTTAGGTTTTATGGTTGGCACAATAAATTCTTGACGTTGTCAGATTTTCTCAGAGAAAATATGTAACAGCTTTGTTGATAAAAAAAATATTGTTTTATAAACTATTGTCTTCTAAAACATAAAGAAATATAGTAGTTTCCTGTATATATGAAGAAATTAAGTAGGTTTTAACAATTGCGTGTACCAAAATATATCAATTTTGACAACGTTGTAAGTGGAAAAATAACCAGAAGCATAAAAACGTTCTTACGGTATTTCTCCGTAAAGAACGAAGTCCGTTATCGTTATTAAAGTTAAGGTCCCCAAGTTTTCATACTGCGCATTCTCAGAATAACCATAATCATACTTACGTGACAAAATAAAGGGCTTAAAAACTCTCTAATTTAGGGAGAAATACCGTAAGAAGGTTTTTATGCTTATGGTTATTTTTCCAATTACAACGTTGTCAAAATTGATATATTTTGGTACACGCAATTGTTAAAACCTACTTAATTCCTTCAATATATAGGAAACTAATATTTCTTTATATTTTAGAAGACAATAGTTTATAAAACAATGTTTTTTTTTGTCAACAAAGCTATTACATATTTTCTCTGCGAAAATCTGACAACGTCAAGAATTTATTGTGCCAAATATAGAACCTTCATTATTATTACCTGTAAGGATCCTTCTAACAATAACATTTTCTAAAGCTCCTTCCATTGTTAAATTTATAAAATATTGATCCATTTACTATTTAAATAACATGGGGTGATATTTCCAATTCGTCAACTGTCATTATAAATGATCTGTGACTGTTAAACAGAATATGTTATTTTTAGATGGCTTCAAATACCTTCTTTTCTTGTTCATTGTAATCGTTATTTTGGATAAAATTAACCATAACTACACCTAAAATCTCCGTTATATTTGTAGGCTTAAAAACTCTCTATTACCTGATGTGAGCGTTTTTAACTGAGATCTCAGTCAAAAAGAACTCATCTAAATTCTACTTTTTAGCGTAATGTTGACATATTTGGTGCGTTCTTTTTGACTGAGCTCAGATCACTTGAGTTAAGGTGATCTGTGATAAAGTGATGTGATTAAGCACCAAAAAGAACATCTCAATTGAAGCGCGCGATCTGTCGATAAATTTAAACTATACGACAGATTCGTATCAGCATCTAATAATGTTAATTAATGTATCCATAATTTGTAACAAAAGAAAAATAGATTATGTGTGTTTTTTGTTTATATGTCAATGGTTAAAAACTTAGATAACCTTGGTTAAAACTACAAATAAACCAAGCAAATCAAATATTTCTTCATCCCCTCCACTTTATTTCCGACTCAATTCCAACTGATACCACCTTACAACACTTTCAGCATCGGTGAAGGGGGAGGAAAAATCTCAGCTCACTTAAAGTGAGTAAAACAAAAAGAACGCTCACATTACTGATGTGAGCTGAGATTAACTGAGATCTCAGTCAAAAAGAACGCACCTAATACGCGCGGATTAGTGACAGAGCATTTTTGATAGACCATGTGACCATTTCAACCAACCACATAATCGACCGCCATTGCGCTCTGCTTATAGTTCACATATGTGCACCCACCTTTAGAGAAGAGTTGGAAGAAGCAGTGTTGTTCCTGCTATTACGTTCGTAATAGATCTATCACCTTTTCACCATATCTATTACCCTATTACGTTTTGATACCAACTATTACCTTTTTATGAATGATACATGCAAGGTGACCATGAGTGATATTATGATTTGGCAATGACATTTGCCCACAGGATCAGAAAAGGTAAAGGCCAAAATTGACAAAAGAGTCTAAAAGAGAAGAATACTAAATTGCAAGTGCAATAACGAACCACTTTTTGTACTAAATATAGTTCAATAAAAGGTGAATTTCCTCGAGACTAACTAGCTTTAACCAGGTTAACAAAACTATGACGTTAGTGGTTAACGTAGTTTGGATCTGTAGTATGTAATCATTTTGATAGGGGATTGTCAAATGTCAATATCGTCATTCTATATTATTTATATTACTAATATAATATAAAATGTTCATCAGTTATAGACAGAGAAAAGAATATCTATTCACAATTTGGAATAGAAGATTAATAATTTCTACTGTATCATTGATATGGTATAATTCTTCGTTTACAAATACTTCGTATACATTCATTATTCTGACCTACTTTTTCAACGAAAGTCCCGTTGTTATTAACATTTAACCAAAGAATACACACCATTCTTTGATTTAACCTCAATAACAACGACAAACCACAGACAAAGTGACAGATCATAGCTTCAAACCACATGTTAACTACCTCGGCCAGGTGGTTTGAGATGTTGGTTAAGTGTGACGTCATTGTTTGGAATATGTATCGAGGAAATTAGAGTAGTTAACTTTTTTCTAACCAGGTTAGCGTGGTTAGTATCGAGGAAATATCCCTATTGTGTTGAACGCAAGAAATTTTATATTAAGTACCAAGTGTCAAAAAGGTTACTTTAAACACGAGTGCGTTGTGAAACGAGTGACTAAAGACGTTTTTAACACGAGGTGCTTACTATACTTTTTCTTCGCCCGCAAGAAGGGAATTTTTTTATTATATTTGAATTATATTCATTACATGACGGACGATGGCTGACAGCTGACTGACAAATCAAATGACGCAGAACAACAAAATTATCACGGAACATGAAATTTAACATACAAACGATACACTTGATTTGACGTTTAAAAAACAAAAGATAAACGAGATGTGACTTTTCGCATTTTAAACACTAGTGTTTAAAGAATCGTTTTGAGCATGTCAAACCAGTGTTGAAAATGCGGTTTTAGTAACTGAAGTAGAAAAAATATGTTAAGTCGAAGTTCCAAAATTTCGAAATGTCATAACCCTATAAATAAACCCCTGTATCATTTAATCTATATATTTGCAAATAAAAAGAAGAAGAACAATCTATTACCCTTTTTACAGTGTTGCCAATACACGGTAATTGCCGTGTTTTCACGGCTTTTTCAACAAAACCTACGGCCACGGCTTTACTGTACTGCCGTGCAATATATACACGGCTTTTTAGTTTAACAACTTATTTTTTATTAATGAAAATATTTTTGTGAAAAATAAACTAATACTTAATTTAAAAACGCCAAACCGATTATTTTGCATTACAAATTAGGTTTTATTACTCTCTCGTAGATAAAAATAGATTTCATAATATGTATTTAGGGGGAATGAAATTGATATTAGCGATGACATAGATATATTTTGGGCTAAAATTTTCAATATTAATTCGGATACGGGAGAGTTTCTTTTTAAAAATATCGCACTGTTTAATCATCGTATTTTTGCCTTATTCAAATGCATCCTGCGAATGAATTTTTACGCAAGTCAATTTTATAAAAACCAAACAAAGGAATTTGTTGATTACAAAAACTATTGATGGAAACTTGTTAGCCAAACAAGAAGTAGGAAAAATGTTCAATTTTTGTACTGCATTTAAACCCAATAAATCCATGATAAAAAAAATGACAAAACCTGAAAAAATATATAATAAAAACGAACCGGTTAATACCTTCAGAGTGTAAGTGATGAATTTCATCTGTCAGATTATTAAACAAGTTCTAAGTTTTATTATTTTCTATATTAAATAAATATTTTATCACCACATTTTCGACTTTTATTTAAAACCCGGGAAAATATTATTAATCCTTGTATTTTACCGCTTGAACTTATGACACGGCCGCAGCTTATGAAAACACGGCTTTTTTTAATGTTCTTCACGGCTTTCATTTGGTACAGGTTGGCAACACTGCTTTTTTAAGATTCTATTACGTTTTTGCGTGGTATTGGAAATGGAGCATGGGGCTATTAAGAAAGAAATGGAAATCCAAAATGTTAAGGAAGAAATCGATATACACGATGATTTTCTGTGGAATATGGATGTTGGACGAGAATTGATTGACGACGTGCCCACGCTAAAAACTGAAAATGGAAAAATGAACAGAATTCATCCTATCAAAGAAGAAATAGATGATGAATCAAATACAGTTGAAATATTTGATAAGTGTGTGGATGCAGCTGAAACAAAAATTAATGATCTTCATACACACATCAGAAACAAACTCAAATATTTAAAAGTTGATTGTGGAAAGCAAACAAAATCAAAAGGTGAGTTGAACTGGTTTATGGCTGCTTGGTTATTACATATGAGTCGTTAATATTTGCATATTTTTGCTAACTTTGAGCAATAATAGACATAATTTCAATTGGATTTCATTTTTGTATTTTTTGTTTAGCCCATTAACGGCCAAGCCATTAAAACTGGTTAAATCTGGAAATGCTTTTAATGAAGGACACATAAAAAGCATCAATTAGGAATAATTTAGCATAAAAAAAATATCAAATTATTTTGGTGCCTATACTCACCTTTGGCTGAAAGTAGCATATAGGTCTATATATTTAACAGATAATAAAAACTAGGTGTATTATGATTGATAATACATAAAAGAAAACAGATTATTCTTTTGTATGTAAATTTTCAAAACAATCTGTATGCAGATTTAATTTGTATTTTGCACAGAAGTAAATTGTGTTGCTTTTGCAGTGTCTACATTTTTTTTTCGCAATTTGGTTGAGTCCCTCAGTATAATATGTCCAATATTATCAAACCATATATCATTTGGTAAAGCTTCATTGGAAGGTAGCCAATATGCTGAGCTCAGTATTGAAACATCCACTAGCTCAGGCTTATCTTCTACTTTTCCGCTGAACTTTAGCACTGTAGTAGCTATTTGTGAACGAAACTCAAGATAGTAAGCTTTTTATTCATTTGCCATCCTATACATATTCCAGCTTTTTACAATCACCCTGTTGATCATGTTAATAAATAATGGCAGCCACCACTTCTACGGGTGTGAAGTTAGCAGTTGAATTCCAGCAGTTAAAATAGTAAAATTGAAAGTAGTTGCAACAAATTGTGTTTTAAAATTTAACATGCATAATATAATACAGTTGTCTTTAAAAATAAACTACCATCCCCTGTATCCACTTAGAAGCCGTCGGGGTGGATGAAACTACCCCTAAACCATAAAAATATAAATAAATAATTCAAAACCTCTACTTCTCGTTCTAGTTCCAGGATGAAATTCACAGGATACATTGCAAATGCCGTCGGGGTGGATGAAACTACCACTATATTTTTATGGTTTATCACTGCCCATATACCCACTTAGAAGCCGTCAGGGTAGATGAAACTACCACTATATTTTTATGGTTTAGAGGTAGTTTCATCTACCCTGACGGCTTCTAAGTGGGTATATGGGCGGTGATAAATAATTACTAAAGGCATTTGCAATGTATGCTGTGAATATCATCCTGGAACTCGAACGAGAAGTCGAGGTTCTGAATTATTTATTAAATTTTTATCGTTTAGGGGTAGTTTCATCCACCCCGACGGCTTCTAAGTGGGTACGGGCGGAGGTAAATAATTTCTACAGGCATTTGCAATGTATCCTGTGAATATCATCCGAGAACTCGTGGGTACGGGGGACGGTAGTTGATTTTCAAATACAACTATATTATATTATGCATGTTAAATTTTAAAACACAATTTGGTGCAACTACTTTAACTGCTGGAAATCAACTGCAAACTTCACACCCGTACCACTTCTTACCCCTTTTTCTGATACTGTAGTTGCAAGGGGAAAACAACTCTCATAAAAGTGTACACCATATTTAAAATATTTGAGACTTGCAAGTAACCAAAATATTTTAAAGTATTTATAGATATTAAAAAGTAATGATGAGTAATTAAACTATTTAAAAATTAATTGGAATACTTGAGAGTAATTAAAATATATCTAAGATACTTGGAAGGAATTGAGAAGTATTTAAATATATTCAAAGTAATTAAAAGGTAGTTAAATATTTCCAAAGTAATTAAAATGTATTTAAAGATAATTAAAGAAATGAAAATATTTAAAATATGAATATGAGCGTAGATAAAAAATATTTTCCACCAATAACTACCTAGTGAAATCAACATTATTCAAGCAACGCCTCTAATGAGAGGTAACATGCTTTTAAACCAGTTAAATGATGAGATTATTTTACTTAGGTAAATAACTCGGTAAATAATGAAAAATGTAAAATAATTCAATGAAACAAGCAGAAACATTTATCACCAATAAGGTAAGTCATAAACTAACTAAAATGCCTTTACATTAACATCAGGTGATTGAAAATAGTGGATTTATATAAGAATACTTGATTCAAATTGAAATTGAATTATTATTTATAAAATTGTGTCATATCATTCGCGAACTGTCAAAGATTGTCAAAATGGCTTGCACTGATTCATAATTTAAGGCATATGTACTTATGGATAACGAATGTTCAATATTCTGCAGTCAAATGTTTCATGCATTTGAAAAATACAGCATATGAAACAGAAGGTATGGTATATTCAAAAAATAATCAATAACAAAAAAATACAAATAGGAACTCAAACAAAACAGTCTTCTCTGATAAACCAGAATCATAGACAATTTTTCAGTTTATTGTTTTGTTCACAAACGATTTTGGGTCTCCAACTCTTTGGGCCCTGTCTTTTTTATTTTAATGCTTTTACTCTTATTGATTTATCTTGATATAACACTTTGTTTTTTGCACACACTCTTTTAGCAGTTTTTCTATCATAGTCTATCTCTTCAGTACATCAAAATATTTGAAATTATTAGCTGTTCCAAATGAACACACAAAATGCAGCTGCATTTGGGACTAATGGTTGTGCCATTATTATATATACATATCTGCATTTTTTATAATTTTCAAATATTTCATGAATCTTCTTAGCATTGGTAGGGAATCCCACGATATTATTTGTTGGCTTCATACTGAATCTGCCCTAAAATTGAAATATTCCAATTTTTGAAAAAAAAAGAACTGAATAGGTAGTTACTAACTTGTTATCACAGTTGCATTTTCACTTATCCAAACTCTCAGTGAGTAGTTTTGTTTTAGAAGATATATCTTCGAAACTGATTTTACCTTCATTTATGTTGAAGTCATTATTAGGTCTTTACTTAGTGTAGAAAGGAAAGGTAAGTTTTCTTTCATGTTGCTATAGAGAGTTTCATATAGTATGCAAACACCAGTTAAATACAGTTATTTTGAAAATAATTTTTTCATTATATCTCTTTCCTTGATTCTATTTTTGTCATTAGCTTGAGTACCTTGGAATTACTCATGTTGAGATTAGTATTGAAGGTTCTGAACTCTCTAGTCACATTCTATGAATTTGGTTTAAAAGATGCTCTGTTGATTTTCAGAATTTATCAAAGAAGACTACCTTCCTTCTTCTACACCTTTCCGGTTTACTAAATTTCGTGGTTTTTCATTTACTTGTTCTATCTTCAAAATTCTGAGAAACTGGAGACAAACATTCTGAATTGGTTAAGCAGAGATCGTCAGAATCCTTCTGTCCAACTTCAATGCTTAAAAAACATTTGAATTAGACTCTTTAGTCTCTATGTTGGTGTTGGATAGTGTAGATGAGGTGTTACATTCGTCTTCCCGTTCTGAAGCTATGTCTGATCTGACCTCGTTCACTGAAGTTAACGTTTGCTCTTCATTTCCAGAAAAAATCTTCTATACTATACTCATGAATTGTCTAACATGTTACGTTGACGCTTCCTAGTTTTTACTGATCTCTGCAGATGGGCAGAGCATTTTGAGCAGTTTCTAAATGATGAGCTAGAGAACATAAACAGGAGCTCCTCGCAAATAGAAGTAGCGCGAATAGAAAACAAATGAACACGAAATAGAGCAAGAATTAGAAGAACCAACGGAACTAGAAATAAAAGAAGTAATAAAGCCTCTAAAAAATAATAAAGCGGCGGAGGAAAACCGAATTCCAGCAGAGGTGGTGAAGAACTGCATAGAAGTTTATACAAATTAATACTAAGTATATGGAGGGAGGAGAGAATACCAAAACAATGGAATAAAGCTGTTATTTGCCCAATATTAAAAAAAGGAGATAAAACCCTATGTGAAAACTACAGAGGAGTAGCCTTATTCGATGTGACTTATAAAATACTGGCGACGATAATACGTTCAAGACTCAAGATTTTGATAGAGTTATTAGTTGGACAATATCAGGGAGGCTTCCGAACAGGAAGGTCGACAGCCTCTCAAGTATTTACGCTAAAAATGATGCAAAATAACAGTTACGAATAGAACCTGAGCCTACATATTTTTTTTATAGATTTTAAACAGGCATGCAGACATAAATTGAAAGAAGCTCTAGTAAAGTTGAAATACCAAACAAGCTGATATAACTAGTGATGATGACACTTGCGGAGACAAATAACAAGGTTTTAATTGAGGGGCACCTTGCGGAACAATTCAAGACTCACAGAGGTTTAAGACAAGGAGACTCAATTTCAACGGACTTGTTTAATTTAATCTTGGAGGTTATTATGAGAGAAAGTAAGGTTCAAACCAGCGGATTGATCTTCCACCACAAAGAGCAATGTATAGCATACCCAGATGACTTGGTATTCCTAGCAAGAACAAAGAATTAATTAGAAAAAATATTGCAAGAAGAAATGGTTAGAAGAAGCAAGAAAAGATGTAGAAGAAATAGGAATTAGAAACCTGGAGAAAAAGGCAAGAAAACGAAAGGAATGGTAGAAAATAGTCAAGAAAATTGTAACAAAGGGTCTATACAGACCCCGTATATATTTTTACCTACGACCACCCCTGTAAGTAGTCAATAACACACAGTCGGCAATCAATGTCCTCTTTTCCTCTATTTATTTCGAGTATTTTAGGGACGAGCTAGTTATTCAAAACATCAAACGTAGCTGTGTTTTTGTGCGTCCTCACTTCTATGTTTTTTATTTTCGTAGTTGAAGGTTAACTTCAATTAAATTTCTCTATGCTAAGTTGTATAATTCGTCTGTATTTTTATGATATTCAAAACATCGATGTTTTTTGTGTTCGACTTATATGCGTGACGACCTTGTGGTAATTTGTTCATTTTTCATCATTTTTTAATTAAGTGTTTCTGCCTCTGATAACGAAACTAGGTCGCTTTTATATTTAATTCAACTTATATTTGATTTAAAGAAAATTTTATATATATATATATATATATATATATATATATATATATATATGAAGTTTTATAATAATGTTTGGATAATATTTGAAATTATTTATTATACATATATTTTACAACTTTACCTGCAATCTCGCTAAATAGTGTAAGTGTTTTTATATACCCTTTATTTTGATTTTTGACCATATTTTATAATTTTTAGTACTTGAAAATGAATACGATTGTATTCGAAAGCTCGTAAATAAATATTTGGAAGAGTACACTTGGTATCATTGCCACAAATCCAATAAAAATAATCCTGATTATTAAGTTGGCAAATAATTAATTTAAAATTATATATATATATATATATATATATATAGGGTGTCCCTAAATTCCCATATTTGTGTTTATTACAACGTGAACCTATCACCAAAGCTTTACAGCCATCTGTCTACATGGCAAACATCGTTCGCAATTTTCCGGTGCCCATCAGCATCCACTCATTCTCTTCAACTGAATCATTCCGAGATTGGTCAACAACCTAGTCTTTCCTATAATACGAACTCAATAATTTTTTCTGGTACTTGGAAAGTAATGAAGAAATAATGAATGTAATGAAAAAGTAATTAGTGTAATTTGAACATAATTAAAAAACTTGAAAAATAATTAAAACACTCGAAAAGTATTTACAATATTGAAAAAGTAATTAAAATACTTAAAAAGTACTTGTAGGTGAAAAGTCTGGAAAATTAATTAACAGGGAATTAAGATAATTAAAGGACTTGCAAATGTAATTAAGTATTTGAAAATTTGTAGTGTACGCCATATTTATAGAGATGTGCCTTCGATCGAATACAATTAAAAGACATAATACACCTTCTCTATGATAGACAGATACCATACAATGTCATTAAAATAATCGAAAATATATACTCAAAAAATACGATCCAAGCAAAAATAAATGGTGACCTAACTGAACAGATACCTGCAAATAGGGGCATTAGGCAAGGGGACTCCCTCAGCCCGCTCCTATTTAACATAGTGATGGATGAAATCATAAAACAAGTACGCAAACTTAGAGGATACAAAATGGGAAATAAAGAGGTCAAAATCCTGTTCTATGCAGACGATGCGGTACTGTTGGCGGAGAACGAGGACGACCTGCAAAGGCTACTGTACCAATTTAACAAAACAGCAAAAAAGTTCAATATGATAATATCAGCGGCAAAGACAAAATCAATGGTTACTTCCAAGACACCGATCAGATGTAAGCTTGTGGTGGTCCAACAAGAGTTATATATTTGAAGAAGCCAGTTAAGGGCTAATGGGCCTAAGTTTATCACGAACTCGTTCAGGATGTCATCTGGGCCTGGAGCCTTCCTGGTCTTCAGAGACGTTATTGCAGTTTTCAGTTCTGTAATGGTAAAGTAAGCCATATTAGGTTGTCTAGGTTGTTGTGCCGTCCTAAAAAGTGGGGTTCACTTTCACATTTTGACCAGGCTTACCATTTAGGAGTAGCTTATGTGCGATTTCATTGGCGGTGCCGTTTACTTGGTCTTTGGAAGATGTTGAGTAGCTTGATAGCTTTTTGATGAGGTTCCAGGCTTTTCTGCAGCTGTGTCTCATATCCAGGCTTTCTATCGTGTCTTTCCATGCCTCTTGTCTCTTCCTAGTTATGGAGTTGATCAGCTGGTCTCCTAACTGGATGGTTTCCAGAGCGAAGGGATTCCGACTGTAGTGTTCTAAATATTCCTCGTATTCGCCTTTACTTTCATTGGAGAAGCCATGTATGCAGTAAGTTCTACAACCACGGGGAATGCAATGCCTCGCTGTCTTCTTGATTGCAGAGATGAAATTATCATAGCTTGCTGGGGTCAGTGGGAGATCTCTAATTTCTTCGTCGATCTCTTCTGTAAATTTGTTTCAGTCAGCCTTTCTTAGATTAAACCGCCTTATAAATGGGATCTTCTGCGGCATTGTTACCGGTATAAACTTCAACGTAATTAGCCGATGTTGGGAGTGTGGAATAGGGTCAATGACTGTCTTGTTGCATGTTCCAACTAGAGACTTGTTGGTGAAGAAAATGGCATGTAAATTGTTATCAAGATGATATAATGTTGCACATGTTGAGGTTATCTTCTTTTCTAAATGGCCTTTGTAACATAGTAACGTTTATTACATCTTTCCCTTCAATTAAATAGCTTCGAAATACAAACAAAATTAACAAGAGAATAACAAAACAAATTAGTCCATTTTATAATCTTGAAAACGCGAAGCAACTTTATAACCCTTTTCCTTTTGGTCTTTGTCACTGTTGGTGTGCTGTGGGGCAAGGCTTCAGAAAAGTTAGTTTGAGTTTCCTTACCTTTAATTTTAGATTCAGTTCCATTTGGACAGGAGTTATTTGATCAAACGCAAGAGCGTCTAAACGAGTCATAGGTTCATTTACGGACTGTCTTAAAAGGAAATTGTCTCGTCTCACTTTATTACCATTTTCTTTTTCTACAATATTAGACCTTGGCTCTTGTAACTTATCCACAACTTTAGCTGGTCGCCACTGCTTTCCTTCCTTGATGACCACATTATCCCCTTCCTGAAAATCGTCTCTTCTTACTGTAGTTCTGTCATAATAGTGTTTATATAGCCGCCTTTTATTGTCTATTTTTTCTTTCTCCTTTCCATGAACTATCACTTCTGGTTTTAATAAACTATTTTTAATCAGCAATTTTGTATGCATGCATCTGTTATTTAGAACTTGTGCAGGTGACTTATTAGATTCAGAAATTGGTGTGTTTTTATACTTCAATAGGGCAACTTCCAAACTATTGCGTTTTCTCAACATGCTCTTTGATATTAGAACAGCAATACCATTAGATCTAGGGTAATCCAGACTTGATGTGTTAAATTAAAAGTTCCGGTTTTTAGCAAATTCTTTGTATTCAAAAGAATTGAACAGCATATTATCAGTGACAATCTCTAGTTTGTCTCCATCAAAACTAATCAAAACATTTATTACAAATTAATATTAAAACAATATCAGATAATAAATTAAAAGTAAAAAACATGCTTTTATTTAAATGCACTAAAAATAATAAAATAAACTTCTTTTTTAAAACTTTTACTGTCATTACACAATTTAAATGATATAAAAGCATGTCGCGAGATTCAAGTACTCGTATTTACATAGTTTGAAAATTTAAAAAATTCAATTCAATCAGATCATTTCGAACAGTCTAGCTCTTCAATAAGGAGACCTTTTAATGATTTTACTGTACTACATATAGGATTGACCAGCTGCAAAGCGCTTTGAGCCTAAGTATACAATGGCATGGTTGACAGTAGTACTCTGCATTTTGTGTACTGTGCAACATAATATAGGCAGCATTCTTTGTTCTGCACTGCCGTTACTACATATTGCTGGGAATTACACAGACTTGGTTTGAATGAGATGAACATCGTCTTTACTGAATTCTATACTGACAGATGGTATATCAGTATCATACATTTGTATAGTTCACGTAAGAGCTATAGTGCGAACTTTAAAGTTTCGGCTTATCCTTTGATTTGAATACTGTCCTAGTCCAGTCAATATTATAATTTAAAATGCTTATTATACCATATATTAATTTATCATAACTTCAACTAACAATCGTAAAAATGTATTTAATAATTTTATAATTATTAAATACATCTTAAACATAACACCAGACAATTAACACTACCTTATATGTCGTTTTATTAACAAGAATTAGTAATATAATTTTCAAATAACATTTTCACCATATTTCACTGGACTATAAGCATATTTTGAGATAGAATTTTTTTCAAACACGCACGTGTTCATAAGCGATAATGGCCGCTCAGTATTTAGTTGGTGCGCTAGCATCAATATAGAGTATAGTGTTGTTAATTTTTTGTGTATTATATGGACTTAGTATATTCTATATTATTACGTACGTAACCAAAAATTTAGTGCCAACATATCCTAAGTCCCTTTTCATATTGTTCTAAAACCATTTTAGAAATTTTAGTTTACAATAATAAACAATATTTTAGCCTGCTTATAAATATCTATTAATATTTTTGGCACGTTATCGTATTAAATTTTCACTTGAGTAATAATCATTTAATGCCTCTTTATTTAGCTCTCCTGTAAAATTAAGTAAATGCGACTTAGGATACTGTGCTTCCGACGTACAGATATTTCTATAAGCCCAATATCATTAACAACACTCAAGTCATTAAAAATATTAAATATTCAAACTCAGCATACTTCACGTGCTAAGTTCATCATACCACTTTAGATACTAGCGCCATTTTGGTATAGTTTTGAACTATAATTTATCGTTTACTAGTAGACACTTTTTCAGCTAAATTCCCACATGAGATGGTTCTCCTTACCTCTACTCTCCATAATCTGTGTAATAAATCTAATGATATTTAATCATCAATCTTACAATATTCACATTGTCAACATCTAGAAAGATTATGGATAAAATTGAACGTTGTAATTATACAAGATGGGTTAGAAATTTTAATTAATTAATTGTGCAGCTTGACAAATATCCTCTAAACTGGTGTATTAATTTCATACTTCATTTTATTGGTGTTTCACATACTTTCAAAATACTTTTTCACGTTAATATTGTTTTCAAGAATTTATACAAATTTCCGAAAAATGATTTCAATTTTCAGTTACAGGGCTGCTAAGAAACGGAAAATATATTACACCAAATGCCGTTGCTGGAATTATAATATGTGGATTTTGTGGACATTTATACACGAAACAAGTAGAATTTATTTGCCACTTCTCAACAAATCATTGTATAAAAAGAAACAAATTATATAAGATCAAATTTCACCACAAAAATAGAAATGAGACTAAAAGTGGAATAATTGATATTGGCATTTTGAGAAATATTAGTGTAAAAGATGAAATTGAAATAGTTGAACATGAATTGAAAGCAGAGTTGCCGGAAACCACATATCAGTTCAATGTTACGGATGCTTTAAATCCACGTGTTGAGGGTTTGAAATCGTTTTTAAAGGCAAGTGATTTAAATAGACATCTACAAACTCATACAGGAGAAAAGCCACGCAAATATAACATTTGTTTGAAATCTTTTACACAGAAAAATGATTTAAATAAACATTTCTTGATTCACACAGAAGAAAAATCATTCAAATGTATTCTTTGTTTGAAAACATTTACAGACGTAATTAGTTTAAATACACATTTGCGAAGTCACACAAGGGAAAGGCTATTCAAATGTAACATTTGTTTGAAATCTTTTAAAAGGAAAGTTCATTTAAATAATCATTTGCGTATTCACACAGGAGAAAAGCCATTCAAATGTGGCATTTGCTCAAAAACGTTTTCGCAGAAACATAGTGTGGATACACATTTGCGTGTTCACACAGGAGAAAAGCCATTCGAATGTAACATTTGTTTGAAATTTTTTACAAAGAAAAGTAGTTTAAATAGACATTTTCGTATTCACACAGGAAAAAAGCCATTCAAATGTAACGTTTGTTTGAAATATTTTACAACGAAAACTTATTTAAATTCTCATTTGCGTATTCATACAGGAGAAAAACCATTTAAATGTAACATTTGTTTGAAATCTTTTACAGAGAAAAAAAATTTAAAAGCTCATTTGCCTATTCACACAGTAGAAAAGCCATTCAAGTGTAACATTTGTTTGAAATGTTTTTCACAGAAAAGTTGTTTAAATATACATTTTCGAAGTCACACAGGAGAAAGACCATTCAAGTGTAATATTTGTTCGAAATCTTTTACAAAGAGAAGTTATTTAATTACTCATTCGCGTATTCACACAGGACAAAAGCCATTCTCATGTGACATATGTTTGAAGCATTTTTCACAAAAATATTGTTTAACGAGACATTTGCGCATTCATACAGAAGAAAAGCCATTCAAATGTACCATGTGCTTGAAAGCGTTTAGTCAGAAAATTTGTTTAAACAAACATTTGGTTATTCATACAGGAGAAAAGCCATACAAATGTGACATTTGTTTGAAATCTTTTACACAGAAAAGTAGTTTGAAAAGCCATTTGCATATTCACACAGGAGAAAACTCATTCAAATGTGACGTTTGTTTGAAATCTTTCTCACAGAAATATAAATTAACCAAGCATTTGCTTAGTCACATAGGAGAAAAATCATTCAAATGAAACGTGATTGAAATAGTTTTCAGAGAAAGTATTTTCCTGTAGCAGAAAAACAATTCAAATTACATACATTTTCAGTAATTTCAAATGTTCCATAACTCTTTAGCTCATCCGCCAGCATGCACCATCAATAAGCTGAGGAGTAATAGAGATTGCAGTAGAATAATTTTAAACATTAAGATATAGTCTATAAACCTGGTACAATATTAATACAAGCCATAAGGTCATCACGAGTCAACTATATTGCCGAATTATCAGAACAGAATAATAGTCCAGTTAATACTGATATATGTAATCCTCTTCATTCTCATTTTTTGCAGTAGGTTTTGAAATTGGGAGCTAAACGGGCTTCTTCGTGTGTAAATGAAGATTATGCCTCTGTTAATTCGTATTATATTTCGGCCTCGTCTCATAAATAACATAATGTAGTACCCTCGCTCCAGCCCGAACCGATCACTATTTTAAAGCTGAAAAGTAAACAAACCCTCCCTTCTGCCCCGTGACACACTGTTATCTCATATTCAGTCTTAGTTTTAGTGCGAACCGATTAACACGTTTCGTGTCAAATTCCCAATTTGTTACGCTTGGTTTTATTTCTGGTTAACAGTGCAAGTTGATTTTTGATAATGACGAAGTCTTCAAGAAAAAGACGTAGAAGTCGTAGTGACTCTGCGTCTCATAACAAGATTAGTGCAATATTAGAAAGTACAGAACATCGATTAGGTGAGGTTGAAAAATATCAGCGAAAAATAAAAAAGAGACGCCATTATCATCGTTCAAGATCAACCGCCACCGATTCAGATTCATCGAGTTCAACTTATCGCAGTCACAGCGAGGGTGGAAACATATAATCTGATGTTGAGACAGGAAAAAACAGTAAGTTTAAATTTCTTTTTTTATTAGTCCGCGAGCAAGGCATACGTAAGGATAATTTAATGATGTTTTTTCTTTGTCTAGGGTGGCAAATACAGATTTAATATACCTAGGGTGGTATAATAATAATAATAATAAAAATAATAATAATGCAACATATTTTATTCTGTCACAAAATATTTACCTAGGGTGGTAAATAATACTATTATTACTACTACTAAATAAAATTGCTGCCCTTATCTGCCTAGGGTGGCCTACTGTTATAAAGAATTAATAAAATACCATTGTATGATATGTCACAATATCTTTACCTAGAGTGGTAAACATTAAACCTGAAACTATTTCCATGTTTTCCCTTTTTAGGCGAGGTCCAAGAACAAGTAGAGATAGCCCCAGCAGCTTTTAATATATCGTCTATCTTAGGAGAAGTTGAGCAGAACCAGAAGTTTTCTGCTGAACCAATCCAATAGGATTTAGCCACTTCTTGGACTAGAATACTAAGCTCCGGCTTGACAGACGACATTAGACAGGAAATTGCTCAAAAATATTTGGTGCCTGAAAACTGCCATTAGTTATACCCTCCTAAGATAAATGCAGAAGTCAAGTGAGAACACTATAAAACGGGATGAACGACTTATGCTGTTTCAGAAACAGATATGTGCCGCAACATCAGCTTTTGCTTTCTTAATAACAAACATGATTGGAGAAGGGGGGGGGGAGAGAAAAATAAAAGTCACATTGAATGCCTAAATTATATTGGCCGGCTCTTCAGTGATGTGCATCATTCAGAATCAGTGCCTAGAAGGGAGCTTCTATTAATAAATTTAAATAAAAATCTTCAAGATACCTTAAGATCTACTCCACTCCCTAATTTCCTATTTGGAGACGAGCTGGACAATACCATTAAATCTGCCAAAGAACTGGAAAAATCATGTGCTCAACTTAAAATTCAAAAGACTGCTCCATCGGGGTCTAGTAGACAGGAAAACTCCAGGCGTCCATTCACAACAAGGAGGGGAGCTCATCAGAATGGACGGGGTTATCAAGCTCCCACCACCACCAGCGGCAAAAAAGCCTTTGTCCAGCGACGCCATTACCAGTCCAGGAGTCAGGACTATTTTCAGAGAGGGAAGAGGCGTCGCCCCATGTAGAGGTCAGTGGTAGACTCAACCATTTTGCCCATAAATGGCGGGCATTTTCAATTCATACAGGAGTTGTTTCTTATATAACAGATTTTAGTATTCCCTTAAATAAAAAACCCAAGCAGACAGTTATACCCATAGAGCCAACTTGGACGCTTAAAGAAAATCAAATTATTAGAGTAATGATCAAGGAAATGTTGCAGGAAGGTACTATTTCTTCTGCTACTCCTACGGGTGATCAGTTTATTTCCAATATTTTTACGGTTTAAAAACCAGATGGGTCTTACCAATTGATCCTCAACCTGAAAAAATTTAATGAATTTGTAAAAATCAAACATTTTAAGATCGAAGATCATAAGACAGTGACGCTATTAGATACAAAGAAATGTTTTATGGCCAAAATAGACTTAAAAAATGCCTACTACCTCGTTCTTATCAAAGACAGCCACAAAAAATATTGAAGATTTTATTTCAACAACTATCTCTATGAGTATAACTATTTGCCATTCGGTTTAAGTTGTGCGCCGTGGGCTTTTACGAAAATATCAAAACCCGTAATGGCACTTCTGACAGAACAAGGTTGTGTGTCAGTTGTGTATCTAGACGATATTATTCTTTTTGGAAACTCTTGTGAAGAAAATGTTGAAAAAACATTAAGTTTATTAAAACAACTGGGGTTTATAATACATTTTGAAAAAAGTAGCCTATCACCAAATCAAACATGCAAATATTTAGGTTTCGTGTACAATTCACAAAATATGCTTATTTCTCTGCCAAATGAAAAACGCTTAAAATTAATAGATTTATTACAAAAATTTTCCAACATGACCTATTGTAAAATACGAGATTTTTCAAAATTCATTGGGTCATTAATTACATCTGTTCCAGCTATTAAATATGTTTTTTTATATACTAAGTTGTTCGAAAGAGATAAATTTTTAGTTTTAAAAAATAACAGAGGTAATTATGAGGCAAAAATGTACATACCACCATCTTTAGTTATGTATTTCACTTGGTGGTCAAACAAGGTTCAATATTCAATAACACAATACGCCTTGATAATTTCCAGGCCGAAATATATACCAATGCTTCTAGGTCTGGTTGGGGGGCTCATTTTAGGGGTCATACAACTTACGGGTTTTGGTCAAGCAAAGAAAAGGATTATCATATAAATGAACTTGAACTTTTAGCTGTATATTTTGGCCTAAAGAGTTTTCTAAATAATTTTTTGAATTGTAACGGCCTACGTCGCGTTGATAATACCACAGCTGTGTGCACAATTAACCGGATGGGGAGTGTTAAATATGAGAATTTAAACCAAAGTTTGGACCTGGTGTCAGGAACGTAATATGTATATTTTTGCCTCTTATATTGCCTCAAAAGACAACATCCACGCTGACCGGGCATCAAGAAAAATACATAAAGAAACCGAATGGAGCCTGGCAGATTATGTGTTTAAATAAATTACAGACGAATTTGGTTTTCCGGATATAGATCTTTTTGCAAGTCGACTCAACAAAAAGTGTAACAAATTTGTTTCCTGGGTGAGAGATCCAGAGGCCTATAAGGTCGATGCATTCACTTTTAACTGGCAAAAATTCCATTTTTATGCTTTTCCACCTTTTTCAATGGTTTTAAGAGTGCTTCAAAATATTGTTAGGGACCAGGCAGAAGGAATCCTTGGACCTCTCAACCATGGTTTCCTCTTTTTAACTCACCTTGAGTGACCAAACCATTAATTTTGTACCCTAAGAACACCCTTCTTTCTTTTAGCGGAACACATCACCCATTGTCGGAGACCCTTTTCCTGGTAGCAAGACGGTTATCAGGGAAGCGCTATTACGACGGGAAGTTCCAAAACAATCAATAGAAATTTTCCTTCCGTCAATATCTTTGTCAACCCTAAGACAGTATTCAGTAGGATTAAAATTATGGTGGCAATTTTGCATAACAAGTAAGCTGGACCCCTTTGTAATAACGGTGTCAGATGTCTTACTTGTCAGTTTAACAACGGGTCTTCTTATGGTACTCTCAACTCCTACCGTTCGGCACTGGGGCAGATGACAGGCCCTGAACTAGCTTCCGATTTTCGAATCAAAAGGTTTTTTAAGGGCATATTTGGTAAAAGACCTCCAAAGCCAAGATACGAGAATACTTGGTATCCTAGTATTGTTTTAGGGTATATAAGAACCTTAACTAATAGCACCATACCTCTGGAGACTATTACAAAAAAACTTGTAGTTTTACTAGCATTAGCAACGGGTCATCGAATTCAGACATTAAGTTTAATTAACATAGAATATATATTTGTAAAACCAAACGAAAAAATAGAAATTCGAATAATTGATCGCATTAAATCCACAAAATTAAACAAACCACAGCCTTATCTCGATTTACTATTTTTAAAAGATTATCCAGAAATCTGCGTTGCTAACGTTTTATTACAATGCTTAGAGAGAACGAAAGAATTGAGAGGGTCTTGCCAATATTTTTTTATAACATATAAGAAGCCACACCACAAGGCAACTTCACAGACTATTAGTAGATGGATTAGGACAATTCTGAAAGAAAGTGATATAAACATAGACCAATTTAAACCATACAGCACACGCCATGCTGCCACATCACTTGCTGGTCGCTCAGACGTAAGTTTCGACAACATTCGTTTGGCTGCAGGCTGGTCGGAGAATTCCATGACATTTGCACAATTTTATAAAATACCCTTGGTTGCACAATCAACAGTTCGCTCGTACTGTATTAGTTCAGAAGGTTAATATGTCTTAACAAACTTATTTTGTCAATGTTTTCTAGATTTAAGGACTACTATGTGCTTTCTTTTGTTTTATTGGTAATCATATTGTTTCCTTTTTTTTCCAGCTTTGCCGGGAAATATATTATAATTTGGAAAATTATATTAAAATTCCTTAAAAAGAGATTCTCATTTATGAGACGAGGCCGAAATATAATCATAAGATCAAACGAACTTACCTTAAGTGATGTTCGATCTTGAATATATGTAGGCCTCGTCGAAATAAAGAAGTCCCTAACCCACCCTATGATTAATTAATTAAATTATTCCCGTTACAATGCAACAACTGCTTTAAAATCGACTGAATATGAGATAAGTGTGTCACGGGGCAGAAGGGAGGGTTTGTTTACTTTTCAGCTTTAAAATAGTGATTGGTTCGGACTGGAGCGAGGGACTACATAATGTTTTTTATTTCGACGAGGCCTACATACAGGGTGGGGTACTATGAATGAACTATTCTCTGGCGTCTTAACGTCAAATAAAATTAGAAAAAATTACACGTAGAATTAAGAAGATTACTTAGGACTATAATTTAAAAATATTTTGGAATATACAGGGTGCTCCAAAAAAGCGTACCGTATCAAAGTTAGGTTCCTTTAAATGGATCACCCTGTATTTTATCACATTTTTGAATTGTACTATTAAAATAATGTAAGTTCATTAACATTTCCCTATACCTATCTAGTTTAGTTTCCAGGATAAATCGATTTTACATAATTTGTAGACCCTCCGAAAAAATACAATAACTTCAAAATAAAAACGAATAACCACATTTGCTTTACACTATCTCACTAAAAGCTTTTAACATTCTGTTTCCAATATTTACTGGTGTGCTATAATATACAGGGTGTTTTTAATATGACAGTATAACACTAACCATTTAATACATAAATTTCTGGCTCAATTTAAATGGCACATCCTGTATCTGTTGGGTCTCTTCAACGTGGGAATTTATTACCTTTCAGTTGGTATTAAGGTTGCCTATATCTAACTCTGATAGTTTTCGAGAAATTTTAAATTTGTTTTTTAATATTCAATTATTTTCTGACATCTAGTTACCTATGACATGATGATACTCCGATGGAAAGTTTTTAAAAATTTAAAATTTGTTATTTTGACAGTAAGTGCTTTGTTGTATGATTTATTATTGATAAATTAAAGGTTTCTTAAATTAGAATTTTATTAGGGGTAAGTACTCTATTATTGGGCATACAGATACAATAAGCTTCAAAATTATAAAAAAATAACTACCATTTTGCTGGATACAAATTTCCACTCTTTTAAAAAAGTTATTGTTCACTTTCTTTAACATTTCTGGTGTAACTGTTTGAAACGCTATCCTTATCCTATCCTTCATGTTCTCAGGAGTGGTTGGCTCTGTATTGTGGACAATACTTTTTATGTAACCCCAAAGAAAATAGTCTGATAGCGTCAAGCATGGGGATCCTGCCGGCCAAAGATAAGGGCCCCTCGCCCAATCCATTTTTGTGGAAAAATATTGTTTAGGTAACGCCGGACAATTACACTGAAATGAACAGACGCACCATCTAACTGTAGCTACATTTTTTGTCTTGTAGCTAGTGGAACGTCATCTAAAAGTTCGGGTAGTTTGTTACGTAAAAATTTACGAAATTTTCTTCCAGTTAGCGTTCCATTAAAAGCATAAGTCTCTATTATGTGGGTTCCAACGATTCCTGCACATACATTTAATGTCCAACGATGTTGATGATCAACACTTCGGAAGTAATGCGGATTTTCGTCGTTATAGTAATGCAAATTATGTATGTTTACTAAACCCTTTTTATGAAACGTAGCTTCATCCGTAAACAGAACAAAATCAAAATAATCTTCAGACCCTGCCACTTTGTCCATAACCCATAAACAAAAGGTGAGTTGAACTGGTTTATGGCTGCTTGGTTATTACATATGAGTCGTTAATATTTGCATATTTTTGCTAACTTTGAGCAATAATAGACATAATTTCAATTGGATTTCATTTTTGTATTTTTTGTTTAGCCCATTAACGGCCAAGCCATTAAAACTGGTTAAATCTGGAAATGCTTTTAATGAAGGACACATAAAAAGCATCAATTAGGAATAATTTAGCATAAAAAAAATATCAAATTATTTTGGTGCCTATACTCACCTTTGGCTGAAAGTAGCATATAGGTCTATATATTTAACAGATAATAAAAACTAGGTGTATTATGATTGATAATACATAAAAGAAAACAGATTATTCTTTTGTATGTAAATTTTCAAAACAATCTGTATGCAGATTTAATTTGTATTTTGCACAGAAGTAAATTGTGTTGCTTTTGCAGTGTCTACATTTTTTTTTCGCAATTTGGTTGAGTCCCTCAGTATAATATGTCCAATATTATCAAACCATATATCATTTGGTAAAGCTTCATTGGAAGGTAGCCAATATGCTGAGCTCAGTATTGAAACATCCACTAGCTCAGGCTTATCTTCTACTTTTCCGCTGAACTTTAGCACTGTAGTAGCTATTTGTGAACGAAACTCAAGATAGTAAGCTTTTTATTCATTTGCCATCCTATACATATTCCAGCTTTTTACAATCACCCTGTTGATCATGTTAATAAATAATGGCAGCCACCACTTCTACGGGTGTGAAGTTAGCAGTTGAATTCCAGCAGTTAAAATAGTAAAATTGAAAGTAGTTGCAACAAATTGTGTTTTAAAATTTAACATGCATAATATAATACAGTTGTCTTTAAAAATAAACTACCATCCCCTGTATCCACTTAGAAGCCGTCGGGGTGGATGAAACTACCCCTAAACCATAAAAATATAAATAAATAATTCAAAACCTCTACTTCTCGTTCTAGTTCCAGGATGAAATTCACAGGATACATTGCAAATGCCGTCGGGGTGGATGAAACTACCACTATATTTTTATGGTTTATCACTGCCCATATACCCACTTAGAAGCCGTCAGGGTAGATGAAACTACCACTATATTTTTATGGTTTAGAGGTAGTTTCATCTACCCTGACGGCTTCTAAGTGGGTATATGGGCGGTGATAAATAATTACTAAAGGCATTTGCAATGTATGCTGTGAATATCATCCTGGAACTCGAACGAGAAGTCGAGGTTCTGAATTATTTATTAAATTTTTATCGTTTAGGGGTAGTTTCATCCACCCCGACGGCTTCTAAGTGGGTACGGGCGGAGGTAAATAATTTCTACAGGCATTTGCAATGTATCCTGTGAATATCATCCGAGAACTCGTGGGTACGGGGGACGGTAGTTGATTTTCAAATACAACTATATTATATTATGCATGTTAAATTTTAAAACACAATTTGGTGCAACTACTTTAACTGCTGGAAATCAACTGCAAACTTCACACCCGTACCACTTCTTACCCCTTTTTCTGATACTGTAGTTGCAAGGGGAAAACAACTCTCATAAAAGTGTACACCATATTTAAAATATTTGAGACTTGCAAGTAACCAAAATATTTTAAAGTATTTATAGATATTAAAAAGTAATGATGAGTAATTAAACTATTTAAAAATTAATTGGAATACTTGAGAGTAATTAAAATATATCTAAGATACTTGGAAGGAATTGAGAAGTATTTAAATATATTCAAAGTAATTAAAAGGTAGTTAAATATTTCCAAAGTAATTAAAATGTATTTAAAGATAATTAAAGAAATGAAAATATTTAAAATATGAATATGAGCGTAGATAAAAAATATTTTCCACCAATAACTACCTAGTGAAATCAACATTATTCAAGCAACGCCTCTAATGAGAGGTAACATGCTTTTAAACCAGTTAAATGATGAGATTATTTTACTTAGGTAAATAACTCGGTAAATAATGAAAAATGTAAAATAATTCAATGAAACAAGCAGAAACATTTATCACCAATAAGGTAAGTCATAAACTAACTAAAATGCCTTTACATTAACATCAGGTGATTGAAAATAGTGGATTTATATAAGAATACTTGATTCAAATTGAAATTGAATTATTATTTATAAAATTGTGTCATATCATTCGCGAACTGTCAAAGATTGTCAAAATGGCTTGCACTGATTCATAATTTAAGGCATATGTACTTATGGATAACGAATGTTCAATATTCTGCAGTCAAATGTTTCATGCATTTGAAAAATACAGCATATGAAACAGAAGGTATGGTATATTCAAAAAATAATCAATAACAAAAAAATACAAATAGGAACTCAAACAAAACAGTCTTCTCTGATAAACCAGAATCATAGACAATTTTTCAGTTTATTGTTTTGTTCACAAACGATTTTGGGTCTCCAACTCTTTGGGCCCTGTCTTTTTTATTTTAATGCTTTTACTCTTATTGATTTATCTTGATATAACACTTTGTTTTTTTCACACACTCTTTTAGCAGTTTTTCTATCATAGTCTATCTCTTCAGTACATCAAAATATTTGAAATTATTAGCTGTTCCAAATGAACACACAAAATGCAGCTGCATTTGGGACTAATGGTTGTGCCATTATTATATATACATATCTGCATTTTTTATAATTTTCAAATATTTCATGAATCTTCTTAGCATTGGTAGGGAATCCCACGATATTATTTGTTGGCTTCATACTGAATCTGCCCTAAAATTGAAATATTCCAATTTTTGAAAAAAAAAGAACTGAATAGGTAGTTACTAACTTGTTATCACAGTTGCATTTTCACTTATCCAAACTCTCAGTGAGTAGTTTTGTTTTAGAAGATATATCTTCGAAACTGATTTTACCTTCATTTATGTTGAAGTCATTATTAGGTCTTTACTTAGTGTAGAAAGGAAAGGTAAGTTTTCTTTCATGTTGCTATAGAGAGTTTCATATAGTATGCAAACACCAGTTAAATACAGTTATTTTGAAAATAATTTTTTCATTATATCTCTTTCCTTGATTCTATTTTTGTCATTAGCTTGAGTACCTTGGAATTACTCATGTTGAGATTAGTATTGAAGGTTCTGAACTCTCTAGTCACATTCTATGAATTTGGTTTAAAAGATGCTCTGTTGATTTTCAGAATTTATCAAAGAAGACTACCTTCCTTCTTCTACACCTTTCCGGTTTACTAAATTTCGTGGTTTTTCATTTACTTGTTCTATCTTCAAAATTCTGAGAAACTGGAGACAAACATTCTGAATTGGTTAAGCAGAGATCGTCAGAATCCTTCTGTCCAACTTCAATGCTTAAAAAACATTTGAATTAGACTCTTTAGTCTCTATGTTGGTGTTGGATAGTGTAGATGAGGTGTTACATTCGTCTTCCCGTTCTGAAGCTATGTCTGATCTGACCTCGTTCACTGAAGTTAACGTTTGCTCTTCATTTCCAGAAAAAATCTTCTATACTATACTCATGAATTGTCTAACATGTTACGTTGACGCTTCCTAGTTTTTACTGATCTCTGCAGATGGGCAGAGCATTTTGAGCAGTTTCTAAATGATGAGCTAGAGAACATAAACAGGAGCTCCTCGCAAATAGAAGTAGCGCGAATAGAAAACAAATGAACACGAAATAGAGCAAGAATTAGAAGAACCAACGGAACTAGAAATAAAAGAAGTAATAAAGCCTCTAAAAAATAATAAAGCGGCGGAGGAAAACCGAATTCCAGCAGAGGTGGTGAAGAACTGCATAGAAGTTTATACAAATTAATACTAAGTATATGGAGGGAGGAGAGAATACCAAAACAATGGAATAAAGCTGTTATTTGCCCAATATTAAAAAAAGGAGATAAAACCCTATGTGAAAACTACAGAGGAGTAGCCTTATTCGATGTGACTTATAAAATACTGGCGACGATAATACGTTCAAGACTCAAGATTTTGATAGAGTTATTAGTTGGACAATATCAGGGAGGCTTCCGAACAGGAAGGTCGACAGCCTCTCAAGTATTTACGCTAAAAATGATGCAAAATAACAGTTACGAATAGAACCTGAGCCTACATATTTTTTTTATAGATTTTAAACAGGCATGCAGACATAAATTGAAAGAAGCTCTAGTAAAGTTGAAATACCAAACAAGCTGATATAACTAGTGATGATGACACTTGCGGAGACAAATAACAAGGTTTTAATTGAGGGGCACCTTGCGGAACAATTCAAGACTCACAGAGGTTTAAGACAAGGAGACTCAATTTCAACGGACTTGTTTAATTTAATCTTGGAGGTTATTATGAGAGAAAGTAAGGTTCAAACCAGCGGATTGATCTTCCACCACAAAGAGCAATGTATAGCATACCCAGATGACTTGGTATTCCTAGCAAGAACAAAGAATTAATTAGAAAAAATATTGCAAGAAGAAATGGTTAGAAGAAGCAAGAAAAGATGTAGAAGAAATAGGAATTAGAAACCTGGAGAAAAAGGCAAGAAAACGAAAGGAATGGTAGAAAATAGTCAAGAAAATTGTAACAAAGGGTCTATACAGACCCCGTATATATTTTTACCTACGACCACCCCTGTAAGTAGTCAATAACACACAGTCGGCAATCAATGTCCTCTTTTCCTCTATTTATTTCGAGTATTTTAGGGACGAGCTAGTTATTCAAAACATCAAACGTAGCTGTGTTTTTGTGCGTCCTCACTTCTATGTTTTTTATTTTCGTAGTTGAAGGTTAACTTCAATTAAATTTCTCTATGCTAAGTTGTATAATTCGTCTGTATTTTTATGATATTCAAAACATCGATGTTTTTTGTGTTCGACTTATATGCGTGACGACCTTGTGGTAATTTGTTCATTTTTCATCATTTTTTAATTAAGTGTTTCTGCCTCTGATAACGAAACTAGGTCGCTTTTATATTTAATTCAACTTATATTTGATTTAAAGAAAATTTATATATATATATATATATATATATATATATATATATATATGAAGTTTTATAATAATGTTTGGATAATATTTGAAATTATTTATTATACATATATTTTACAACTTTACCTGCAATCTCGCTAAATAGTGTAAGTGTTTTTATATACCCTTTATTTTGATTTTTGACCATATTTTATAATTTTTAGTACTTGAAAATGAATACGATTGTATTCGAAAGCTCGTAAATAAATATTTGGAAGAGTACACTTGGTATCATTGCCACAAATCCAATAAAAATAATCCTGATTATTAAGTTGGCAAATAATTAATTTAAAATTATATATATATATATATATATATATATATATATATATAGGGTGTCCCTAAATTCCCATATTTGTGTTTATTACAACGTGAACCTATCACCAAAGCTTTACAGCCATCTGTCTACATGGCAAACATCGTTCGCAATTTTCCGGTGCCCATCAGCATCCACTCATTCTCTTCAACTGAATCATTCCGAGATTGGTCAACAACCTAGTCTTTCCTATAATACGAACTCAATAATTTTTTCTGGTACTTGGAAAGTAATGAAGAAATAATGAATGTAATGAAAAAGTAATTAGTGTAATTTGAACATAATTAAAAAACTTGAAAAATAATTAAAACACTCGAAAAGTATTTACAATATTGAAAAAGTAATTAAAATACTTAAAAAGTACTTGTAGGTGAAAAGTCTGGAAAATTAATTAACAGGGAATTAAGATAATTAAAGGACTTGCAAATGTAATTAAGTATTTGAAAATTTGTAGTGTACGCCATATTTATAGAGATGTGCCTTCGATCGAATACAATTAAAAGACATAATACACCTTCTCTATGATAGACAGATACCATACAATGTCATTAAAATAATCGAAAATATATACTCAAAAAATACGATCCAAGCAAAAATAAATGGTGACCTAACTGAACAGATACCTGCAAATAGGGGCATTAGGCAAGGGGACTCCCTCAGCCCGCTCCTATTTAACATAGTGATGGATGAAATCATAAAACAAGTACGCAAACTTAGAGGATACAAAATGGGAAATAAAGAGGTCAAAATCCTGTTCTATGCAGACGATGCGGTACTGTTGGCGGAGAACGAGGACGACCTGCAAAGGCTACTGTACCAATTTAACAAAACAGCAAAAAAGTTCAATATGATAATATCAGCGGCAAAGACAAAATCAATGGTTACTTCCAAGACACCGATCAGATGTAAGCTTGTGGTGGTCCAACAAGAGTTATATATTTGAAGAAGCCAGTTAAGGGCTAATGGGCCTAAGTTTATCACGAACTCGTTCAGGATGTCATCTGGGCCTGGAGCCTTCCTGGTCTTCAGAGACGTTATTGCAGTTTTCAGTTCTGTAATGGTAAAGTAAGCCATATTAGGTTGTCTAGGTTGTTGTGCCGTCCTAAAAAGTGGGGTTCACTTTCACATTTTGACCAGGCTTACCATTTAGGAGTAGCTTATGTGCGATTTCATTGGCGGTGCCGTTTACTTGGTCTTTGGAAGATGTTGAGTAGCTTGATAGCTTTTTGATGAGGTTCCAGGCTTTTCTGCAGCTGTGTCTCATATCCAGGCTTTCTATCGTGTCTTTCCATGCCTCTTGTCTCTTCCTAGTTATGGAGTTGATCAGCTGGTCTCCTAACTGGATGGTTTCCAGAGCGAAGGGATTCCGACTGTAGTGTTCTAAATATTCCTCGTATTCGCCTTTACTTTCATTGGAGAAGCCATGTATGCAGTAAGTTCTACAACCACGGGGAATGCAATGCCTCGCTGTCTTCTTGATTGCAGAGATGAAATTATCATAGCTTGCTGGGGTCAGTGGGAGATCTCTAATTTCTTCGTCGATCTCTTCTGTAAATTTGTTTCAGTCAGCCTTTCTTAGATTAAACCGCCTTATAAATGGGATCTTCTGCGGCATTGTTACCGGTATAAACTTCAACGTAATTAGCCGATGTTGGGAGTGTGGAATAGGGTCAATGACTGTCTTGTTGCATGTTCCAACTAGAGACTTGTTGGTGAAGAAAATGGCATGTAAATTGTTATCAAGATGATATAATGTTGCACATGTTGAGGTTATCTTCTTTTCTAAATGGCCTTTGTAACATAGTAACGTTTATTACATCTTTCCCTTCAATTAAATAGCTTCGAAATACAAACAAAATTAACAAGAGAATAACAAAACAAATTAGTCCATTTTATAATCTTGAAAACGCGAAGCAACTTTATAACCCTTTTCCTTTTGGTCTTTGTCACTGTTGGTGTGCTGTGGGGCAAGGCTTCAGAAAAGTTAGTTTGAGTTTCCTTACCTTTAATTTTAGATTCAGTTCCATTTGGACAGGAGTTATTTGATCAAACGCAAGAGCGTCTAAACGAGTCATAGGTTCATTTACGGACTGTCTTAAAAGGAAATTGTCTCGTCTCACTTTATTACCATTTTCTTTTTCTACAATATTAGACCTTGGCTCTTGTAACTTATCCACAACTTTAGCTGGTCGCCACTGCTTTCCTTCCTTGATGACCACATTATCCCCTTCCTGAAAATCGTCTCTTCTTACTGTAGTTCTGTCATAATAGTGTTTATATAGCCGCCTTTTATTGTCTATTTTTTCTTTCTCCTTTCCATGAACTATCACTTCTGGTTTTAATAAACTATTTTTAATCAGCAATTTTGTATGCATGCATCTGTTATTTAGAACTTGTGCAGGTGACTTATTAGATTCAGAAATTGGTGTGTTTTTATACTTCAATAGGGCAACTTCCAAACTATTGCGTTTTCTCAACATGCTCTTTGATATTAGAACAGCAATACCATTAGATCTAGGGTAATCCAGACTTGATGTGTTAAATTAAAAGTTCCGGTTTTTAGCAAATTCTTTGTATTCAAAAGAATTGAACAGCATATTATCAGTGACAATCTCTAGTTTGTCTCCATCAAAACTAATCAAAACATTTATTACAAATTAATATTAAAACAATATCAGATAATAAATTAAAAGTAAAAAACATGCTTTTATTTAAATGCACTAAAAATAATAAAATAAACTTCTTTTTTAAAACTTTTACTGTCATTACACAATTTAAATGATATAAAAGCATGTCGCGAGATTCAAGTACTCGTATTTACATAGTTTGAAAATTTAAAAAATTCAATTCAATCAGATCATTTCGAACAGTCTAGCTCTTCAATAAGGAGACCTTTTAATGATTTTACTGTACTACATATAGGATTGACCAGCTGCAAAGCGCTTTGAGCCTAAGTATACAATGGCATGGTTGACAGTAGTACTCTGCATTTTGTGTACTGTGCAACATAATATAGGCAGCATTCTTTGTTCTGCACTGCCGTTACTACATATTGCTGGGAATTACACAGACTTGGTTTGAATGAGATGAACATCGTCTTTACTGAATTCTATACTGACAGATGGTATATCAGTATCATACATTTGTATAGTTCACGTAAGAGCTATAGTGCGAACTTTAAAGTTTCGGCTTATCCTTTGATTTGAATACTGTCCTAGTCCAGTCAATATTATAATTTAAAATGCTTATTATACCATATATTAATTTATCATAACTTCAACTAACAATCGTAAAAATGTATTTAATAATTTTATAATTATTAAATACATCTTAAACATAACACCAGACAATTAACACTACCTTATATGTCGTTTTATTAACAAGAATTAGTAATATAATTTTCAAATAACATTTTCACCATATTTCACTGGACTATAAGCATATTTTGAGATAGAATTTTTTTCAAACACGCACGTGTTCATAAGCGATAATGGCCGCTCAGTATTTAGTTGGTGCGCTAGCATCAATATAGAGTATAGTGTTGTTAATTTTTTGTGTATTATATGGACTTAGTATATTCTATATTATTACGTACGTAACCAAAAATTTAGTGCCAACATATCCTAAGTCCCTTTTCATATTGTTCTAAAACCATTTTAGAAATTTTAGTTTACAATAATAAACAATATTTTAGCCTGCTTATAAATATCTATTAATATTTTTGGCACGTTATCGTATTAAATTTTCACTTGAGTAATAATCATTTAATGCCTCTTTATTTAGCTCTCCTGTAAAATTAAGTAAATGCGACTTAGGATACTGTGCTTCCGACGTACAGATATTTCTATAAGCCCAATATCATTAACAACACTCAAGTCATTAAAAATATTAAATATTCAAACTCAGCATACTTCACGTGCTAAGTTCATCATACCACTTTAGATACTAGCGCCATTTTGGTATAGTTTTGAACTATAATTTATCGTTTACTAGTAGACACTTTTTCAGCTAAATTCCCACATGAGATGGTTCTCCTTACCTCTACTCTCCATAATCTGTGTAATAAATCTAATGATATTTAATCATCAATCTTACAATATTCACATTGTCAACATCTAGAAAGATTATGGATAAAATTGAACGTTGTAATTATACAAGATGGGTTAGAAATTTTAATTAATTAATTGTGCAGCTTGACAAATATCCTCTAAACTGGTGTATTAATTTCATACTTCATTTTATTGGTGTTTCACATACTTTCAAAATACTTTTTCACGTTAATATTGTTTTCAAGAATTTATACAAATTTCCGAAAAATGATTTCAATTTTCAGTTACAGGGCTGCTAAGAAACGGAAAATATATTACACCAAATGCCGTTGCTGGAATTATAATATGTGGATTTTGTGGACATTTATACACGAAACAAGTAGAATTTATTTGCCACTTCTCAACAAATCATTGTATAAAAAGAAACAAATTATATAAGATCAAATTTCACCACAAAAATAGAAATGAGACTAAAAGTGGAATAATTGATATTGGCATTTTGAGAAATATTAGTGTAAAAGATGAAATTGAAATAGTTGAACATGAATTGAAAGCAGAGTTGCCGGAAACCACATATCAGTTCAATGTTACGGATGCTTTAAATCCACGTGTTGAGGGTTTGAAATCGTTTTTAAAGGCAAGTGATTTAAATAGACATCTACAAACTCATACAGGAGAAAAGCCACGCAAATATAACATTTGTTTGAAATCTTTTACACAGAAAAATGATTTAAATAAACATTTCTTGATTCACACAGAAGAAAAATCATTCAAATGTATTCTTTGTTTGAAAACATTTACAGACGTAATTAGTTTAAATACACATTTGCGAAGTCACACAAGGGAAAGGCTATTCAAATGTAACATTTGTTTGAAATCTTTTAAAAGGAAAGTTCATTTAAATAATCATTTGCGTATTCACACAGGAGAAAAGCCATTCAAATGTGGCATTTGCTCAAAAACGTTTTCGCAGAAACATAGTGTGGATACACATTTGCGTGTTCACACAGGAGAAAAGCCATTCGAATGTAACATTTGTTTGAAATTTTTTACAAAGAAAAGTAGTTTAAATAGACATTTTCGTATTCACACAGGAAAAAAGCCATTCAAATGTAACGTTTGTTTGAAATATTTTACAACGAAAACTTATTTAAATTCTCATTTGCGTATTCATACAGGAGAAAAACCATTTAAATGTAACATTTGTTTGAAATCTTTTACAGAGAAAAAAAATTTAAAAGCTCATTTGCCTATTCACACAGTAGAAAAGCCATTCAAGTGTAACATTTGTTTGAAATGTTTTTCACAGAAAAGTTGTTTAAATATACATTTTCGAAGTCACACAGGAGAAAGACCATTCAAGTGTAATATTTGTTCGAAATCTTTTACAAAGAGAAGTTATTTAATTACTCATTCGCGTATTCACACAGGACAAAAGCCATTCTCATGTGACATATGTTTGAAGCATTTTTCACAAAAATATTGTTTAACGAGACATTTGCGCATTCATACAGAAGAAAAGCCATTCAAATGTACCATGTGCTTGAAAGCGTTTAGTCAGAAAATTTGTTTAAACAAACATTTGGTTATTCATACAGGAGAAAAGCCATACAAATGTGACATTTGTTTGAAATCTTTTACACAGAAAAGTAGTTTGAAAAGCCATTTGCATATTCACACAGGAGAAAACTCATTCAAATGTGACGTTTGTTTGAAATCTTTCTCACAGAAATATAAATTAACCAAGCATTTGCTTAGTCACATAGGAGAAAAATCATTCAAATGAAACGTGATTGAAATAGTTTTCAGAGAAAGTATTTTCCTGTAGCAGAAAAACAATTCAAATTACATACATTTTCAGTAATTTCAAATGTTCCATAACTCTTTAGCTCATCCGCCAGCATGCACCATCAATAAGCTGAGGAGTAATAGAGATTGCAGTAGAATAATTTTAAACATTAAGATATAGTCTATAAACCTGGTACAATATTAATACAAGCCATAAGGTCATCACGAGTCAACTATATTGCCGAATTATCAGAACAGAATAATAGTCCAGTTAATACTGATATATGTAATCCTCTTCATTCTCATTTTTTGCAGTAGGTTTTGAAATTGGGAGCTAAACGGGCTTCTTCGTGTGTAAATGAAGATTATGCCTCTGTTAATTCGTATTATATTTCGGCCTCGTCTCATAAATAACATAATGTAGTACCCTCGCTCCAGCCCGAACCGATCACTATTTTAAAGCTGAAAAGTAAACAAACCCTCCCTTCTGCCCCGTGACACACTGTTATCTCATATTCAGTCTTAGTTTTAGTGCGAACCGATTAACACGTTTCGTGTCAAATTCCCAATTTGTTACGCTTGGTTTTATTTCTGGTTAACAGTGCAAGTTGATTTTTGATAATGACGAAGTCTTCAAGAAAAAGACGTAGAAGTCGTAGTGACTCTGCGTCTCATAACAAGATTAGTGCAATATTAGAAAGTACAGAACATCGATTAGGTGAGGTTGAAAAATATCAGCGAAAAATAAAAAAGAGACGCCATTATCATCGTTCAAGATCAACCGCCACCGATTCAGATTCATCGAGTTCAACTTATCGCAGTCACAGCGAGGGTGGAAACATATAATCTGATGTTGAGACAGGAAAAAACAGTAAGTTTAAATTTCTTTTTTTATTAGTCCGCGAGCAAGGCATACGTAAGGATAATTTAATGATGTTTTTTCTTTGTCTAGGGTGGCAAATACAGATTTAATATACCTAGGGTGGTATAATAATAATAATAATAAAAATAATAATAATGCAACATATTTTATTCTGTCACAAAATATTTACCTAGGGTGGTAAATAATACTATTATTACTACTACTAAATAAAATTGCTGCCCTTATCTGCCTAGGGTGGCCTACTGTTATAAAGAATTAATAAAATACCATTGTATGATATGTCACAATATCTTTACCTAGAGTGGTAAACATTAAACCTGAAACTATTTCCATGTTTTCCCTTTTTAGGCGAGGTCCAAGAACAAGTAGAGATAGCCCCAGCAGCTTTTAATATATCGTCTATCTTAGGAGAAGTTGAGCAGAACCAGAAGTTTTCTGCTGAACCAATCCAATAGGATTTAGCCACTTCTTGGACTAGAATACTAAGCTCCGGCTTGACAGACGACATTAGACAGGAAATTGCTCAAAAATATTTGGTGCCTGAAAACTGCCATTAGTTATACCCTCCTAAGATAAATGCAGAAGTCAAGTGAGAACACTATAAAACGGGATGAACGACTTATGCTGTTTCAGAAACAGATATGTGCCGCAACATCAGCTTTTGCTTTCTTAATAACAAACATGATTGGAGAAGGGGGGGGGGAGAGAAAAATAAAAGTCACATTGAATGCCTAAATTATATTGGCCGGCTCTTCAGTGATGTGCATCATTCAGAATCAGTGCCTAGAAGGGAGCTTCTATTAATAAATTTAAATAAAAATCTTCAAGATACCTTAAGATCTACTCCACTCCCTAATTTCCTATTTGGAGACGAGCTGGACAATACCATTAAATCTGCCAAAGAACTGGAAAAATCATGTGCTCAACTTAAAATTCAAAAGACTGCTCCATCGGGGTCTAGTAGACAGGAAAACTCCAGGCGTCCATTCACAACAAGGAGGGGAGCTCATCAGAATGGACGGGGTTATCAAGCTCCCACCACCACCAGCGGCAAAAAAGCCTTTGTCCAGCGACGCCATTACCAGTCCAGGAGTCAGGACTATTTTCAGAGAGGGAAGAGGCGTCGCCCCATGTAGAGGTCAGTGGTAGACTCAACCATTTTGCCCATAAATGGCGGGCATTTTCAATTCATACAGGAGTTGTTTCTTATATAACAGATTTTAGTATTCCCTTAAATAAAAAACCCAAGCAGACAGTTATACCCATAGAGCCAACTTGGACGCTTAAAGAAAATCAAATTATTAGAGTAATGATCAAGGAAATGTTGCAGGAAGGTACTATTTCTTCTGCTACTCCTACGGGTGATCAGTTTATTTCCAATATTTTTACGGTTTAAAAACCAGATGGGTCTTACCAATTGATCCTCAACCTGAAAAAATTTAATGAATTTGTAAAAATCAAACATTTTAAGATCGAAGATCATAAGACAGTGACGCTATTAGATACAAAGAAATGTTTTATGGCCAAAATAGACTTAAAAAATGCCTACTACCTCGTTCTTATCAAAGACAGCCACAAAAAATATTGAAGATTTTATTTCAACAACTATCTCTATGAGTATAACTATTTGCCATTCGGTTTAAGTTGTGCGCCGTGGGCTTTTACGAAAATATCAAAACCCGTAATGGCACTTCTGACAGAACAAGGTTGTGTGTCAGTTGTGTATCTAGACGATATTATTCTTTTTGGAAACTCTTGTGAAGAAAATGTTGAAAAAACATTAAGTTTATTAAAACAACTGGGGTTTATAATACATTTTGAAAAAAGTAGCCTATCACCAAATCAAACATGCAAATATTTAGGTTTCGTGTACAATTCACAAAATATGCTTATTTCTCTGCCAAATGAAAAACGCTTAAAATTAATAGATTTATTACAAAAATTTTCCAACATGACCTATTGTAAAATACGAGATTTTTCAAAATTCATTGGGTCATTAATTACATCTGTTCCAGCTATTAAATATGTTTTTTTATATACTAAGTTGTTCGAAAGAGATAAATTTTTAGTTTTAAAAAATAACAGAGGTAATTATGAGGCAAAAATGTACATACCACCATCTTTAGTTATGTATTTCACTTGGTGGTCAAACAAGGTTCAATATTCAATAACACAATACGCCTTGATAATTTCCAGGCCGAAATATATACCAATGCTTCTAGGTCTGGTTGGGGGGCTCATTTTAGGGGTCATACAACTTACGGGTTTTGGTCAAGCAAAGAAAAGGATTATCATATAAATGAACTTGAACTTTTAGCTGTATATTTTGGCCTAAAGAGTTTTCTAAATAATTTTTTGAATTGTAACGGCCTACGTCGCGTTGATAATACCACAGCTGTGTGCACAATTAACCGGATGGGGAGTGTTAAATATGAGAATTTAAACCAAAGTTTGGACCTGGTGTCAGGAACGTAATATGTATATTTTTGCCTCTTATATTGCCTCAAAAGACAACATCCACGCTGACCGGGCATCAAGAAAAATACATAAAGAAACCGAATGGAGCCTGGCAGATTATGTGTTTAAATAAATTACAGACGAATTTGGTTTTCCGGATATAGATCTTTTTGCAAGTCGACTCAACAAAAAGTGTAACAAATTTGTTTCCTGGGTGAGAGATCCAGAGGCCTATAAGGTCGATGCATTCACTTTTAACTGGCAAAAATTCCATTTTTATGCTTTTCCACCTTTTTCAATGGTTTTAAGAGTGCTTCAAAATATTGTTAGGGACCAGGCAGAAGGAATCCTTGGACCTCTCAACCATGGTTTCCTCTTTTTAACTCACCTTGAGTGACCAAACCATTAATTTTGTACCCTAAGAACACCCTTCTTTCTTTTAGCGGAACACATCACCCATTGTCGGAGACCCTTTTCCTGGTAGCAAGACGGTTATCAGGGAAGCGCTATTACGACGGGAAGTTCCAAAACAATCAATAGAAATTTTCCTTCCGTCAATATCTTTGTCAACCCTAAGACAGTATTCAGTAGGATTAAAATTATGGTGGCAATTTTGCATAACAAGTAAGCTGGACCCCTTTGTAATAACGGTGTCAGATGTCTTACTTGTCAGTTTAACAACGGGTCTTCTTATGGTACTCTCAACTCCTACCGTTCGGCACTGGGGCAGATGACAGGCCCTGAACTAGCTTCCGATTTTCGAATCAAAAGGTTTTTTAAGGGCATATTTGGTAAAAGACCTCCAAAGCCAAGATACGAGAATACTTGGTATCCTAGTATTGTTTTAGGGTATATAAGAACCTTAACTAATAGCACCATACCTCTGGAGACTATTACAAAAAAACTTGTAGTTTTACTAGCATTAGCAACGGGTCATCGAATTCAGACATTAAGTTTAATTAACATAGAATATATATTTGTAAAACCAAACGAAAAAATAGAAATTCGAATAATTGATCGCATTAAATCCACAAAATTAAACAAACCACAGCCTTATCTCGATTTACTATTTTTAAAAGATTATCCAGAAATCTGCGTTGCTAACGTTTTATTACAATGCTTAGAGAGAACGAAAGAATTGAGAGGGTCTTGCCAATATTTTTTTATAACATATAAGAAGCCACACCACAAGGCAACTTCACAGACTATTAGTAGATGGATTAGGACAATTCTGAAAGAAAGTGATATAAACATAGACCAATTTAAACCATACAGCACACGCCATGCTGCCACATCACTTGCTGGTCGCTCAGACGTAAGTTTCGACAACATTCGTTTGGCTGCAGGCTGGTCGGAGAATTCCATGACATTTGCACAATTTTATAAAATACCCTTGGTTGCACAATCAACAGTTCGCTCGTACTGTATTAGTTCAGAAGGTTAATATGTCTTAACAAACTTATTTTGTCAATGTTTTCTAGATTTAAGGACTACTATGTGCTTTCTTTTGTTTTATTGGTAATCATATTGTTTCCTTTTTTTTCCAGCTTTGCCGGGAAATATATTATAATTTGGAAAATTATATTAAAATTCCTTAAAAAGAGATTCTCATTTATGAGACGAGGCCGAAATATAATCATAAGATCAAACGAACTTACCTTAAGTGATGTTCGATCTTGAATATATGTAGGCCTCGTCGAAATAAAGAAGTCCCTAACCCACCCTATGATTAATTAATTAAATTATTCCCGTTACAATGCAACAACTGCTTTAAAATCGACTGAATATGAGATAAGTGTGTCACGGGGCAGAAGGGAGGGTTTGTTTACTTTTCAGCTTTAAAATAGTGATTGGTTCGGACTGGAGCGAGGGACTACATAATGTTTTTTATTTCGACGAGGCCTACATACAGGGTGGGGTACTATGAATGAACTATTCTCTGGCGTCTTAACGTCAAATAAAATTAGAAAAAATTACACGTAGAATTAAGAAGATTACTTAGGACTATAATTTAAAAATATTTTGGAATATACAGGGTGCTCCAAAAAAGCGTACCGTATCAAAGTTAGGTTCCTTTAAATGGATCACCCTGTATTTTATCACATTTTTGAATTGTACTATTAAAATAATGTAAGTTCATTAACATTTCCCTATACCTATCTAGTTTAGTTTCCAGGATAAATCGATTTTACATAATTTGTAGACCCTCCGAAAAAATACAATAACTTCAAAATAAAAACGAATAACCACATTTGCTTTACACTATCTCACTAAAAGCTTTTAACATTCTGTTTCCAATATTTACTGGTGTGCTATAATATACAGGGTGTTTTTAATATGACAGTATAACACTAACCATTTAATACATAAATTTCTGGCTCAATTTAAATGGCACATCCTGTATCTGTTGGGTCTCTTCAACGTGGGAATTTATTACCTTTCAGTTGGTATTAAGGTTGCCTATATCTAACTCTGATAGTTTTCGAGAAATTTTAAATTTGTTTTTTAATATTCAATTATTTTCTGACATCTAGTTACCTATGACATGATGATACTCCGATGGAAAGTTTTTAAAAATTTAAAATTTGTTATTTTGACAGTAAGTGCTTTGTTGTATGATTTATTATTGATAAATTAAAGGTTTCTTAAATTAGAATTTTATTAGGGGTAAGTACTCTATTATTGGGCATACAGATACAATAAGCTTCAAAATTATAAAAAAATAACTACCATTTTGCTGGATACAAATTTCCACTCTTTTAAAAAAGTTATTGTTCACTTTCTTTAACATTTCTGGTGTAACTGTTTGAAACGCTATCCTTATCCTATCCTTCATGTTCTCAGGAGTGGTTGGCTCTGTATTGTGGACAATACTTTTTATGTAACCCCAAAGAAAATAGTCTGATAGCGTCAAGCATGGGGATCCTGCCGGTCAAAGATAAGGGCCCCTCGCCCAATCCATTTTTGTGGAAAAATATTGTTTAGGTAACGCCGGACAATTACACTGAAATGAACAGACGCACCATCTAACTGTAGCTACATTTTTTGTCTTGTAGCTAGTGGAACGTCATCTAAAAGTTCGGGTAGTTTGTTACGTAAAAATTTACGAAATTTTCTTCCAGTTAGCGTTCCATTAAAAGCATAAGTCTCTATTATGTGGGTTCCAACGATTCCTGCACATACATTTAATGTCCAACGATGTTGATGATCAACACTTCGGAAGTAATGCGGATTTTCGTCGTTATAGTAATGCAAATTATGTATGTTTACTAAACCCTTTTTATGAAACGTAGCTTCATCCGTAAACAGAACAAAATCAAAATAATCTTCAGACCCTGCCACTTTGTCCATAACCCATAAACAAAACTCAATACGATTTTCAAAGTCCCTATCAAATAGTTGCTGGTGCAATATGGTAGGGATGAAATTTGTGTTTTTTAATTATCCTAGCGACACTTCTCTTGCTTATACCTACTTGCTCACTAATACATCTTTGACTAAGTATGTGGATTCTCAACAAGCGCACCCATTATTTCAAATTCTGAATCGTCTGTAATTGCAGATTTTCGTTTAAAATTTTTTGTATATTGCACGCTTCCAGTAGTTTTGAGTACTTGCAGTAGTCTTTTAAAAACATTTCTGTTAGGATGATCTCTGTTTGGATACTTTTGAGTGTATAATCTACTTGCTAAAAAACAGTTCTCATGACACTCACCAATAATTAAGATCATATCTATTCTTTCTTCGTTAGAGTACTTTTTCATGTTTAACCAGGGATTAATAACTATGTCGATTATTAAGACTTTATAATACATCAACACTATACAAATATAATACACAAATACACACTATACAAATTTATATATTTATTTGACAGATGGAATGGTATTAAAATAATATCTATTTGAATGACATTTCATAGGTAACTAGATGCCAGATAAGTGAATAATATTAAAAACCAAATCCACTTCAGAGGACATGAAGAATAGGATAATGCGAGCTTTTTAAAGAATAACACCAGAAATATTAAAAAAAATTAACAATATTTTTTTTAAAAGAGTTCAAGCTTGTATCTAACACGATAGGCATGATTTTGAATGCTTTCTTTAAATTTTTTGTAAGTTTTTTTACTAATCTTAATGTAAAGTTAATGATTATGTACCCTTAATAAAATTCTGATTTAAGAGACCTTTAATTTATCAATAATAAATCATACAACAAAGTACTTACTGTCAAAACAGATTTTAAATTTTTAAAAACTTTCCATCGCAGTATCATCATGTCATAGGTAACTAGATGTCAGCAAATAATTGAATATTAAAAAACAAATTTGAAATTTCTCGAAAACTATCAGAGTTAGATATAGGCAACCCTAATACCAACTGAAAGGTAATAAATTCCCACGTTGAAGAGACCCAACAGATACAGGGTGTTCCATTTAAATTAAGCCAGAAATTTTATCGAGTCGGCCCCCAAACTAGAGAACAATGGCGATGACAGGACCGGTAAAGCTTCCCCCAGATTTTAACCTACAAGGGGAGAATGCATGTACCGAATGGAAGTTTTGGAAAGTGTCATTCGAAGATTACTTAATTGCGACAGGACAGCACGAATCTGCAGACAGAATAAAACTGGCCATATTAAGAAACTTAATTGGGGCCGAATCTGCTAAAATTATGGCTACTTTTGAAGTAACCCCAGAAGAGGAAGGTAAATATGACCCTATAATACAAAAAACTGAGGACTATGTAAACCCAAGAGTAAATGAAACCTTTGAAAGGTACAACTTCCTAAAAAGAACACAGAAAGAATGAGAAAGTTTCGAGCACTTCCTAACTGAATGTAAACTACTAATAAAATCATGCAATTACAATGCAGCAGACCCAGAGGAAACCCCTCAAGACAAGGCTTTGCGAGATAAAATTATAATGGGAATAATAGATAACCTCAAACTTGACAAAGCTATCAAATGTTGCAGGACAAGTGAGCAAAGTAAGCAACAAAATAAGCAGTTCCATTATAATGACCAGGAAGAATGTGAGGTACATAGAGTAAGAAATAAAGACAGTGAAACATACACAAACAATCAAAAAAGTGGATACAACGATACGAAATTTCAGTGCAGGCGATGTCAAAAAACTCATGGTCCAAGAGAATGCCCAGCATTTGGCAAGAAATGCAATAAATGTGGGAGACTTAACCATTTTGCCAGTGCATGTAGAATTAAAAATGTGAAGACAGTAGAGCAAGACAATGATATATTTTTTTATAGACAGTATAAGTGAACTAAGTAAAGTTAAGAAATATTTTTCAGAAAGTATTGTACTTGAAGGTCATAACATAAAGATTAAAATTGATACCGGTGCTGATGTAAGCATATTGCCAAATAAAATTTTCAGAAAAGTTAACAAACAATTTAAAGTTAGGGAAACAAATTGTATTTTGCAAGGGTTTGAAGACACAGTAGTCAAACCCATAGGTACAGTTAATCTCCTGTGTAAATATAAAGATAAAGAAATTTATGAAGATTTTGTAATAGCTAAGTGGTGTAGCAAGCATAAAACTAGGGTTAATTAAAAGAATAAACTCCGCAAAATAAAGAAATTTTTAAAGAGTCAGAGGGTAAAAATGAGAATTTTGATTTCATAAAAGCAAATAGGGATATCTTTAATGGTTTTGGTAGGTTCTCAAAAGAATATAAAATTGTCACGAAAGAAAATTTTGAACCATTAAACCACCCACCAAATCGAATACCATTAGCAATACGTAATGCGGTAGAGGCTGGGTTAAATAGGCTAGTTAAAAATAAAGCAATTATAAAAGTAGATGAAATAGACCCCCGTGCTAGTATTAACCGTGTAGTATTGGTAGAAAAAACTAATGGTCAGATTAGATTATGCTTGGATCCTTCTGATGTAAATCGACAAATAATCCGAAAGCCGCGAGTTGTTCCTAACATTGAAGAGATATGTAGTAATTTAATAGGTGAAAAATACTTCTCGGTTTTCGATATGTCAGAAGGTTACCATCATTTAAAATTAGATGAAGATTCATCATGGAAATGTTGTTTCTCGTTTATCGACACCATTTGGTACATACCGATATGCGGTGCTACCATATGGATTATCTAACTCACAGGATTTATTCCAAGAGGTAGTTGAGGAACACTTCTCAAACATCCCCAATGTACAAATTCTTCATGATGATATGATAGTTGCAGGTAATAATAAAACTGAACATGATTTAGCAGTTAAACAAATAGTAGACAGAGCTAGGCAGGTAAATGCAAAATTCAATGAAAGCAAATTACAATATTATCAAAATAAAGTTACATTTATGGGTCAAATCGTATCACAATACGGTATGGAAATAGACCCATGTAGAATTGAGTCGTTGTGCAAGCTGGAAAGCCCAAAAAACAAGTTAGAATTACAAAGGATCTTAGGATCTATTAACTATGTTAGAAAATATATACCTAATATGGCAGAATACATGAATCCTTTATGTGAACTTTTAAAAGCAGATATAGAATTTGAATGGATGCCTAGACATCAAAATGTTCTCAATAAAATTTAATATATAATTTCTAAATCTCCAGCACTTGTTCCTTTTGATCCAAACAGAAAAATAATAATGCAATGTGACGCTTCTAAAAATGGTATCGGATGTTGTCTTTTTCAACAATATGACAACATATTAAAATTAGTAGCGTGCGCGTCTACAAATCATGAACTAAATTATAGCCAGACAGAAAAAGAAATGTTGGCAATATACTATAGTACGCAAAAATTCCATGAGTTCATTTACCACTACAAGGTCACAGTACAAAGTGATCATAAACCAATAGTATCCATAATGAAAAAACCTATTGGCAAAATTGGTTCAGTAAGACTACAGCGTCTAAGAATCAAACTATTAAAATATGATTTGAATGTTATTTATGTCCCTGGCAAAGACATCCATTTTGCAGTTATGTTATCTAGGTCCCCACTAAAAATCACAAATAGTCTTTACACACAAATGCATGAAATGGTGCATACAGTATCAAAATACTTTCCAATGAGTAGTGATAAAAAAGATTTCTTTAGAAGAGAAACAAGTCGCGATGAAACACTTACAAAGATTATAGACTTTTATTATAACGGGTGGCCAAATGAAAACAAATTATCAAATTGTGTTAAACAGTATTTTAATTTGAGAAACGACATATATGTAGAAAATGGTCTGCTTTTCTATAATGACAGGTTGATAATCCCAAAAAGCTGTAAAAGGTTAATTCATAAAACTTTACATAAAGGCCACTTAGGGATAAATAAAACCATAAATAAAGCAAAATATCATTTATTTTGGCCCAAAATGACTTCAGATATTTCAGAGTTTATTAAACAATGTCACATGTGAAAAATTTATGCCAAGTAATTACAAAGAACCTTTATTACCACACAGCGTTCCCAAACTAAATTTCAATAAAGTCTCGACAGATATACTAGAATATGGTGCAAAAGCGTACCTTATCATAATAGATCAATTCTCTCACTGGATTGAGCTAAGCCAGTTGAATTCTAAGACTTCCGAGTCAGTTATTAATGCTATGCAAAACGTCTTTACAAGATTTGGATTCCTGAGACACTAATAGCTGACAACCTACCATTTATTTCCAATAAGTGTAAAAATTACTATAAACAACATGACATTACAATCCAAACATGCACACCCCATCACCATCAAAGTAATGGACTAGCCGAAAAAGCCGTTAGTGTTTGCAAACAAATTCTAAAAAAATGTGACGAATAAAAAACCGATTACAGAAATGCAGTAATGGAATACAATAACTCACCTATAACGTTTTTAAAAGTATCTCCTGCTCAAATATTACAGAGTAGAAACCTTAGAGGGCAACTACCAACAAGCAGCGTAAACTTGGAACCTAAAGTCCAAAACCACATTTATACATACTTATGTAAACAAAAGGACCAAATTAAGTCACATTATGATAAAACTAGCCGGAAACGTACTATGGATTTTAAAAGGGGGGATAATGTAGTAATTAAATCTAAAAATGAACAATATTTGGAAAAAGCAATTGTTTTAAAAGCAGCAGATGAACCTAGGTCATATTGGGTTGAAAAATTGAGTAACGAGAAGGTTATTCGGCGTAACAGTTACCAAATGAAATTATCAGTAGTTAACAATACCGATAACCACAGAGTGCTACAGCCTGAGTTGTACCCTGAGCTGATACAAGACTTACCTCATCAGGAAAACAATGTAAACATACCTGAAAACAATGTAAATATATCTGAAAAACACAATGATGTGGAAACGCATGATAATGTAGATATTGTAGAGGATAAGGAGTTAAATTTGTCGGATAGATATTTGGATTTACTATTGAACCCTAATGTAGAAATACATGAACAAAATGTAACTACAAGATCTGGGCGTTGTATAAAGCCTAGGAAGGTGTGAGGGTACGTCAGTTTGGTAGAGCATAAAAGGGGTTGTTAGATATATTTCTTTATTAACCTATAATAATTATCTACAATTAAAACCTAAAATTCTGTACAATAAAGATATATATACGAAGTTTATTGGTCCTGGAGGCTGGCAATCCCTCTAGGGTGGTCGTCGGAATATATTTCTCGGCCGTCCAACTTCCTCACGGGGACGTCAGGTTCCTATAACCAGAAGGGGTGTGTGTGTCAGGGTCGAGATCCCGCATTCAACGCACAACGTGATCTCGGAGGTCGGGAGTTTGCTTTCGTCCCGGGCTCAACGCGCTCCGGAATTTCGGCTAATCGGGAATGGCCTCGGTCCTGCGCTCAACACGCTGCAGGGCTTGACCTAGGGTAGTTGGCGTCCGTCCTAAGCTCAACACGCTTTAGAACTTCGTCCGATATGCAGGTTCGCTCAGCGTCTAGCCTCGAGTTCAACGCACATCGAGGGGTCAACGAGAAGCGGGATATTTATGTGTTCACAATTCCGATCTCAACACGCTCCGGAATATAGTGCAACACTTCGGTTATTTGCAGTTGAAGCTTCCTATCGTTATTCTACGTAAGGTAGAGCTTGCCTGGTATATCGCAGAACGTATGCTTTGGTAGTATTGGTCAAGTTATTAGCAGAAAGGCGAAGGTGCTGCCCTCTCGGTGCTGGGTGTCCAACTCCGTCTAGTTTGCTTCGCGTAGAGTTCTGTTTTCTGATTATTTATTGGGGTTATTTTATGTTCAGAACGACTGTGTCGTTACAAAGGTATTAGATCTTTGAAAGGGAGGTGTTTGATAAGTGATGCGACGCGAAGAAATGCCTTGCGTCACTTGTCATAATCTGAATTACAGTTATATATATATTTGAATGGATTTTTTTCTATATAATAATAATTTGTTTTATTATTTTATGTATGATATGTTGTTTAAATACTATAATTTATTTATTCCACGTTTGGGAGATAAATTATATATGAGAATTATTATTTTAGTTGTGAATTTAACTTGAATATTTAATGTATTAATGTTTTGTTACAATTGAAATATTACACTCTTGGGCTAGCTAATTTATATATATTTTACCTTTAATTCCTCCTATTCATTATGCTATTTATTAATAGCATGTGGTTTCATTTAATTCCTAAAATTTTATTACCTCGGCTGCTCTTATTTATACACTACTCTATAAACTGGGCATATGATAATAAAATCAACATTACTCATCAATGGAATTTATTTTATGTTATTGATTAAAAGATAGAGAAAAAATTTTTAAAACATTGAAATATTAGTTATATATAAAATATAATTGACGATTTTATTTATTGTTGGAGTCATATACCTATTATGTATAAAATTAAATGATTATACTTTTCTTACTTATTAAAATTCTTATGCTATAAAATAAAATAATGAATTTCCCTATATACATCCAAATTTCCACATCAAAACAAACTTTCTGTATATTATAAAAAAACTATTCATTCTTTTTGAGATGGCTTTTGCAGACTCATTTGCATAAACTTGGGTAAACGTTTGTAAACATTATATTTCTTTGAAAAAAATATGAACACCTGAGTTTAACGTTGTTCGACTATTTGTAACTTTTTTTCTACTTGCTCTCATAAATAGGATTATTGAAAATATTTTAAACACTACTTTAGTTTAATTTGGTTCGTGAAATGGAAAGGATATCTGAAATATTTATGTACTTAATTTCGACCTTTCTTTTAAAAATTATTTTAACGTATTATAACAATTGTGCAAGTGATAAAAACTGAAATTGTTTGTGGTTTGTTGTTTTGTGGAAAGTTTTATATATATATGTGATCGGATAAAATTCAACATGACAGAAATTTATACATCTATCTACAAATTTGATAATGGTAAGTTTTTTTATTACGTTTCCTGGTATATTATATTCATTTTAAAACTTTTACTACCAGGTGTTTATGATTTTAAATTTCACTTTTTATTATTTGGTACCAAATATTACTAATTAAAACACACCACAGACCTTGTTCTTTTCGCCAAAACGACGCCTTCAGTTGGATCCATACATGACGCTTTCCCGCTTCAGGTGGCAATCTTCCTTCTTATAACTATCGGATGATAATTATTATTTGGCTTGACTTTGTTTCAAACAGATTTGTCTTTGCACTTATTTTAATTATTAGTTACTTTTTATATTTATGATTTATACATATTCACACTTATTACTTAAATTTTTATAACAAATAACTGGATCACGGTCAATTTACTTCCTGCTTCTTCAGTTACCAACGCCTAACTAACTATCGCGGGCCTTTTTATCCGCCAAAACCCTTTCTATTGTTTATAACCGGAAGCTGGCAATGTTCTAGAAAGATCTTTGATTATTGTTCACCTGTCACTTTGTTTATTAATGTTTTTATTGTTTTTCTGACTTAAACTTGTTATAAAATATTGTTTTTTTATTCACTATAACCTTATCGTCATTGATTTAATTCACTAACATTTTATTATTATTGTTTTTTCATGTTATTGATTATTTGAAATCTTCCGATTGTTCAATGCAAATATATCATTTTTATATTTCCTACAATCTAAATATTTACATAATAGACATGTATACAGTTCATTTCTTATCTTGTTTGATATTATTACATTTATACATAAAAATTAGGTCCGTAATCATTTATTTTTATTCTTATATTTCATATTCAAATACATTTTATGTTGGTATACTTGTCTCAACTGTTATATTTCGTATAGGTTTTGACATTTCCTGTAATTACAGATTTCTACTTATATTATTATATGTCCTATATACTTGTATGATTAAATATTAACTAATATATCTTATATGTTTTTACTAATTCTAAATGTCCTTTATTGATCAATCATCGTAGCATTGTTGATTTTATTGTTGTCATCCTATTTATTCTTTAAATATAAGCAGATTTAATATATATATATATATATATATATATATATATATATATATATATATATATATATATATTAAACTAGGTTTTTAATTACTTATTTTAATTTGTGTTTTTATATTTATTATTATACAAACTTACCTTCGGCTAGCTCATAAAATATCTTTATTAATGAATTTTAAATTTTGAATATAAGTCGGAAGCATGAAGATTCCTCCCTTTGAGTTCTTGGCGCACACTGTATGAATATAATTTTTATTTGTATAATTATTTAATTTATTTCTGTAATGGTGGTTCAGTATAATTTCATATAGACAGACGGAAATATGCTAGATCTAATATCTTTATTGAGGATATGAAAAGAGTAAAAACACCAACACTTCACTGAGAATTGATTTAATAAATTGTAATTGAGAAAACTTTGTATTCTTTTGAACATTTAAAATTATTTGATAAACCCTACATCCTATGCAATTCTGAATACATATTAATTCACTCTATTGCGCTTGCGTATAAGTTCAACGCATGCGCTTATATACCTTACTACAACAAGAAGATGCTCTTCACCGTACATGCAGTGAATAAATGGTTTACGCTTTCCCAGCGTGTATACAGTTATGATAAGTTTTAATACGTTATATCAATTTAAACAAAGCAATTACATATATATGAACCTTTTAAATAACGTGTGTGAAGTGTAAAGAAGATAGTATTAGACAGAACAGTTAGGCATGCATTAAAAGATAATAAAAGTGGAAATTATGTGAAATTTTATGGAACATGTGAACATTGAAAACGGATTAAATTTTAACAAGTAAGTACAATCATTTTCTTATAAACTATAGTGCATGGATCTCCATGGAGATAAAGTATTATTCATTGAAATAAATTGTTTTTAGGCCTTTTTATTAAAAAATCATTATTAGAACGTTCTGAATATAAAAGTTAGTTCACTGTTCGTGTTTACGTGGAATTCCAAATGTTTTAATTAAAATACACAGACCTTAGTTCATAATCCTTGGATGCTACTGGCGTCTCCAATTTTCTTGACGATCTCTAAGTAAGAGATGCTCCTTCAGAACAGCTTTTTCTCTTCTCGGGATCTCCAAAACTTCTTACAGTGTTTCTATTATCTTATGGAGGAATATTATCAACTTTTTTAATTAAAATTTTATCAACGGAGATCTATAACGATGCTCGCTACTCAATCTCACCAAATCCACTTCTCATTTTTTTTCAAAATAAACAAACTTTTCTTCTTCCTAAATTCAAAGCTTGCTTATCTTGTTTTAATAATACAAATTGTCACTTCCTATGTCTTTTAGTTGAAAAAATGTACTTGTTTGATTTTTAAGTCCTGGAGGATACACACACTTATGCACAAATGTTCACTTTGTATTAAGGATTTTATATAAAGTCCTTTTTCTAGAATACATTAACCATTTTGATCATTATCCCGTTTTTACGGTTTTCTCATTTATATTTAATTTTACAAAATCTACAACCTAGATTATTGTTTCATATCTATGTAATTGATTATTTTTAAATTCTTGAATTTTTAACGTTTTTGTCTTACATAAATTATTTATTATTTTCGATTTTTTTGTTATTGTTCAATATAAAATAAATAACCTATCAGTTTAAGTTGGTAATAAAATTACTAGATTTCATTACTTCCTGTTTATAATACATTGCTTTTATATATGTTTGGGCTGTGTTCCATTTATCATTTCTCATGAAGCTTTCAACCCTTTCTTTAAATTGTTAACTTTTACTATAAACACCTGCAAATATTGATAAACAATTATTGAAATAGATATTAATTGATGTTATTTCAGGTTTCAAGTTTAAATGGAATTTTATTTCTGCTGAAATTCATATGGCTGCGTTCAGATCAACGTGGAACTTATTGACATTGGTGTAAATCTGGAATTCATTGTGCAGGTAACTTTTGATACTTATTTTACATAATGTTGTGTTTAGAATTTCTATTCATAGTCCTTTATTAATCAATCATATTGATATTTGATATTATATTTATGCATATTTCCCTCTTTCTATTGATTTCATATCTGAATTGTCAGTAACTTTCATAAGGTGGTTGTGACTACTGCTACACCTTCCTGAATAATAGATACATTTTTAATGTTTATTTATTTATAACTATTTCAAGAACTAGAAGACTAGTTCAATATATATATATATATATATATATATATATATATATATATATATATATATATATTTACCTACAATATGGAAAAAATAAGCAAATCGAATTTAAAATAACAAATTTAGTAATAAGCAAACTTCATCAATTTTTTGAGTGGATCGACTATTTTGCCAATGAGTGTATTTTTAATATTTCAATTCAAATTTGCTTTTATATGTGATTAAACTGTATATTTTTCTGTTGCCATATTTTACACTTTACTCTAGTGCTTAGTGTTTTTAATTTATATTAAAAATGTTCTTCACTATAAGTTGTTTTAAACGTCACCACTAATCCTTCCTATTCATATTTTATGAGATTGACCAAGTATTGGACATAATGGACTTAACTACAAATTTTAAATAATACGGTCCAAGCAAAACCATCAGTTTTCTATACGGGATGTCACAAAAGTTATCGCTTACATCCAATACCTTGCTTATTTAAAAAGTTCAAAAATTAATCAAGAGCTGTTTTTATTGACATCTCAATACCCTTCAAATGACGTTTGAGAAACTTTTTTATTTGTATCAATCTTTGAAAACTAACGCTAACTATTTTTTGATAAAATTGCAGCCCCTGTATATTTTCATCTAAAACCAATTGATACTTTATTCTAAATACAACAATATGTCAAACTTACTAGTTTTGATGTATTAATACAAAAAAAAATGTTTATGCGTCACGAAATCGTCGTTTAAAGTTTTCTACATCTACACACATACACTAATTTTTCTTTCAAGAACCGACCAGAGAATATACACATTATGGACAATTTTTCGTCCAGAAAATAACGTTTTGCCGATCAAGACCGGAAATTGGACGTGAGGGACCGGCAAAAGCTTTTTCCGATCCCTGATTTTTCATTTTTCCAATCGCTCTTTCATAATACAATCTACTTACTTACTATGATAACAACGTTTCGATATTGTCGAGTGATGACAGTTCGTTGATTTTTAATTTGTCGTTTATGTCAACCTTATTTCGCGAGTGCGCAAATTTATCAATAATATGAATTCAGATTTTGCATTATCCGATACGGAAAATGAGATTCCAGAAGAAATTTTGGAAGCAGTGAGGAAAGCGACTTACGATATATTACCAGTATAATCAAAAGTCCGTTACGAGAAGTCGTACGACGCATTTAAGAATTGGTGTCGAGAAAAAAAAAGTGAAAAATGTAAATGAAGAAGTCCTTTTAGCATATTTTGCTGAAAAGTCTCAAAAACTGGCTTCTTCAACATTATGGAGCTTATATTCAATGCTAAAATCTACTTTGGCCATAAAAGATAATGTGAACATTAATAATTTCTTCAAATTAATAGCTTTCATTAAAAAGAAGTCTATTGGTCATAAACCGAAGAAATCTAAAATTCTGTCAAGAGAACAAATTGAAACGTTTCTGAACAATTCTCCCAATAGCGAATATCTTATGTTCAAGGTAAGTTAAAATAGAAAACAAGTTAAAAACTCGTTACAATTTACAATGAACCTTAATTCTGTTTTAGGTGCTTTTGATTATAGGTTCCGCAGACGCATGTCGCCGCGGGGAGCTCGTTAATATGACACTCGATGATATCGAAGATAAGGGAACAATGTTGATAGTTAAAATTCCCATAACCAAGACAAATACCACCAGGACATTCATTGTAAATTCTGAAAGAGATTTGCAACTTTATAGGAATTATTTGCATTTGAGACCACCGCATACTAACCATAAACGGCTTTTTTATTTTTTTTAAAGATGGGAAGTGCTCAACCCAAGTAGTAAGATTGCATTCTGTGGTAAAAGCCCCTTAGCAAAATCGCCTCTTATCTTAAATTAGAAAATCCAAGCGAATTTACCGGCCACTGCTTTCGTCGAAGTTCAGCAACTTTACTGGTAGATGGAGGAGGTGACATTCTAAATTTAAAACGGCACGGAGGATGGAAATCCTCCGCACTGTAGCAGAAGGTTGCATAGAAGAATCAGCATAAACCAAAATTGATATAGCAAACAAAATCCATGCGGGATGTTCCAAAAGACAATATATAGGAAACTAATTTTGTTACTACCACTACAAAAATATAACAATTACCAGCATTTCAGACACATCTTCCCTTCAGATATTTAACGTTCACAATTGTTTATTTAACATAAATATTCAAAAATAACGGATTTATGCAGTTGTATCCAGTATCTTTATTATTTTATCTGGTTATAGTTTTGTTAATCACTTTGTTATAAAAAGTAAAATAGAGAATTAAATGTATATCGAAGTGTCTGTCTTAAAAAAAATATGGTACGTCACACAACCAGAAATTAGTGTTTTTCAGGTCTCCAAGCTTCCAGAACCCGCATACGGCTCGCCCTGGAATCTGCTTGTCTCGACTTGAAAAACACTACTTTCCAGTTTTGTAACATAAATTACTATTTGTGTGTTTCACATCGCGTCGTTCTCCTTCTGTCGAAATTCCATGGTCCACGGTGAATTGTGTCCTTTGTCAGAAATATTAAGACAAAGGAGGAGGTGATAAAAATAAGGATCAGCAGTAGGACTCCGTGCACTATCGTATTCTAGCTGTCGCTTTCTATCATAGAATTCTACTGTAAAAAGCGATAATCGAATTTGATAGCACTCTGTGTTGTAATCGCCTTCTCTTCGGGTATTTCCGGAGTTGATAGGGTAATTTGTTGGTTTTTTTATTTAATAAACGTCAATCTCATATCTTATGTGTGTAATTTGTATTTTTATGAGTTTGTTGATTGATCTTATTCAAATTGTGACTAAAGGCGAGTTTGAACAACTTTTATTTTGCAAAGTAAAAGCGTTTAGATAATTGTTTCCTATAAACAATTTTAATTTGGTTGTTACTGAAGAGGCAGAAAGGTTAAAAACATAAGAGTGGAAAACATCGAGCGAAGAAATATGCGTGTTGAGGCCGACTGTTTTACAATTGTAGATATTCACTTCAAGGAATTATTTCGCCTAACCAAGGATATGGCTCAGCTCATACTTAACGGTAGTATACCTCTTTTAATGCAGGGAAATAACCCAGTAGCTATAGCGCCAACAACAAAATGTTTTGCTGCATTGCATTTTTATGCTGCTGGAACTTACCAGGGGGTAATTGGACCAAGCTATGTCTCAATGGCACAATAAAGTGTTTCTAGAGCCATTGAAGAAGTAACTGAAGCAATAGTACATATGAGGCCAAATGGATTCAGTTTCCTTTAACTCCCGAAAGAAAAAATACCATTAGGCATAGGTTTATGGAGGCCAAATATTTGGGTTTTCCTCACATAAATCCAGCAATAATCGCCAATGTTGCGCACGAACACGCATATTTATAATTTTTAATAATTATTTACTACTTTACTAATAAAAATAAACAAAAAATGACAGAACATCGACAGGTTAATTTGCTTCCCAAATAGAATACGAGACGTCCATACACCTCGCCAGAAGTCGATCGCTTTCGTGATAAGAAATCTATTTTACGCGCGTACAGAGTGCCAGTGGTATAGAATTTAGGCGATTTATAGAATTCTATAGGACACAGAGTCCTAGCCCTCGTCAATTAATAGACACTTTTAGGTTTTCATAAGTTTTTACACGTATCCTTATTGAAGTTACGTTGACGTAAAGAAATTGTCAAGGAAACCTTTTTAGTAGATAACGTATCATTTCGTGCTAAAACCAGGATGGTAAAAGTAAAAAATAATGAAAAATAAAACTAAAAAAGAAATTTGTGTTAATAATCAAACCAAACCAATATCAAAGAAGACCTGTGAAATATCACATAATACCAATTTTGGTCGAGATACGGAGAAGTGACGTAACGATCCGTTCAACGCATCGTATCGGCTGAGCCGTAACGGGTTAGAAACAGTGCACTGGCGGTCGATTTAAAGCGCACTTTTTAGTGTAAACAAGTGAACTCGCATGTCCTCGCTGAGTTTTGTGACGTAATTTCAGGGCAAACTGAACTTGCATAGTGCAGGTAAATTGAAAACGCTATTTCTCAAGCATATACGTAATAAATAAATTTTTATTTATATGTATATGTTCTCAAGCACGTGCTCACTACTGTCAAAGAATACACCAACATGTATTCTTTGCTACTGTCATTATGTCATAAAACGCCAGGAGTACGCCGAAAACTAGAGACAAATTCTACTTTTTAGAGGAATGTTCACATAAGGTGCGTTCTTTTTGACTGAGATGTCAGTTAATCTCCGCTCACATCAGTAATGTAAGCATTCTTTTTGTTTACCTCACTTTAAGTGAGCTGAGATTTTTCCTCCCCCTTCACCGATACTGAATGTGTTGTAAGGGGGAATCAGTTGGACTTGAGTTGGAAATAAAGTGTAGGGGATGAACAAATATTTGATTTGCTTGGGTTATTCGTATTTTAACCAAGGTTATCTATAGTTTTAACCATTGACATATAAACACACATAGGGGCTTTTCGGAAACGGTAATCTTAGATCAGTTAGATCACTCATCAGCTGATTGCGGATTCTAGCCCAGAACGAGGTTTATTAGAGTTTCCGAACGACGCGTTCTGTTTTGTGTGGAAATCTCAAATTTAATACATCACAAAACCTTTTTATTTTCATTACTTTAGTTTCGTGGGTTGATTTTTCATGTACTTCTCTCCATACTCATCTTGTAAAGCTTTAATTTGTTTACACTCATCGTTGACACTAAATTTTAATACAAACAAGCTATTTTTTATATCGAAAAGCCAAAACTTATAAAAACCGTAAGTCTTAGCAATCTGCTAACTACGTGACTTGTAAGACTTTTTATTTAAAGAAAACAAAACTTTAATACCAATAAGCTATTTTTCATATTGAAAAGTCAAAAAGTACAAAAACCGCAATCCTCAGCAGCCTGCCCACTACTAGGCTTAAATAATTAATAACATTTCAGCTTGAAGAAAACAAAAACAAACGAAACAATCCGTCAGCTGATCGCATTTACCCACCGGTATACTAGGGTAGAAAGGATCCAAACATATGATTATGATCCGCTCAGTTCGTTCAGTTTCCGAACGTGAGTGAACGTGATCCGGATTACTTTCCGAATCATGAGCGGGTTAACCCGATCATAGTTTCCGAAAAGCCTTGTAATCTATTTTTCTTTTGTTACAAATTATGGATACAATAACATTATTATTATATGTTTTGTTTCTTACTCACGCATGCGTCGACAGATCATGCGCTTCAATTGAGATGTCGTTCTTTTTGGTGCTTACTCACATCACTTTATCTCAGGGCCGCGATTCTTGAAAACCAGGGAGTAGAACAAATGAGAGAAAGTAGGCGTGTCCACGGACTTGGTAGGAAAACCGTATTCTTGAACCGAATGACAGTAGAACAGCGCTCCCCAGGGAGCAATTAATACATCTCTTAGGATTTGTGATAGAATGAGGCAGGGAACGTTCTTTTTTAGGTTATATTTTCCATTATGTTTATGTTTTGGGTGTATGGTTAAGATATTTTAGTTTATTTCTTTACTTGTTCTTCACTTATTTGAATTCGATTGGATTGAGGAGTGTTTATTCGGTAAGGTATTTTGTTGTTTAAGATAAGAGCTAGGATAACTGAAATTTTTTGTCCTGGTTTCAGGTAAACTAAATTAACCATGGATATGGCGAATGCTATAATATGGGACCAAATAAATGAGGATGTTGAGGATGCCGAAATACAAAACCAAATAGGTGTGGATGTGCTTCCCAAACAAAACCCTTTTGAGCTGTCTGATAGAAAATTCATAAAAATGTTTCGACTAACGAAAGTTCTAACAAGGCAACTGATAGATATTGTTCAACATCATGTACAAGTACCTTCAAGAGCATCAGCTCTCACTGTAGAGACGAAGGTAAGTCAAAAGAAAATTCTTACTAGGAATGGAATAAATGAAAATTTCCTCCCTTATCTATTAGCTAAAATGTGGGGATATTAAGATACAGTTCAGTTTTCTTTATTTATATACAATAATAAATTGCATTAAACAATAATGAAGATAGCTTAAATCAAGTATGTCATTTCCAGGTTTTGGCAACTTTGAGGTTTTTGGCTACTGGTAGTTACCAAGAAATAACGGGCTCGAACCATTTCATTGGAATAAGTCAAGCAAGTGTGAGCCGTTGTTTGAGAGAAATATGCAGTGTTTTGAACTCTCCTGAAATATTCAATCAATGGGTTTGCTTTCCAGGAAACATTGGAGAACTGGAGAATATAAGACAGAGGTAGTTTAATTCAGTTTAAAATGGAGGTAAAGTGAAACATTAATGAATTCATGACTTTTTTTCAGTTTTTATGAGAAATATCAATTTCCTGGAATAGTTGGAATTATAGATTGTACACATGTGGCGATTGTATCACCCAATGTACATAATGAAGAACAGCCAGAGAGAGCCTACGTCAATAGAAAAAATTATCATTCTCTTAATGTTCAGTTGGTAATAATTTTTCTTTTCCCAGCTCAGATAATTTCAGAAATAATGATTCATAACTATTTATTTTTTTTAGATATGTGACAGTACATTGAGGATATTGAATGTGAATGCTAGATTTCCAGGTAGTACGCATGATGCCTTCATTTGGTCCCAGTCTAGAGTTTCTGAGACATTGGAAAGAATTTATCGTCGAAATCCTGATAATACTTTTTTCGTAATAGGCGATTCAGGTAATAGTTACTCTTTACTATCGAGATTTTACCTTGATGCTGAAAACACATAATTTTTGCATTATGCAGGTTATCCCACAAGACCATGGATATTGACACCTATACCTGACCCAGAAACCGAAGAAGAAGAAAGATTCAATCAAAGATTCCGTAGTGTTAGAAGTGGTATTGAACGCTGTAATGGTGTAATTAAAAATCGTTTTCGGTGCCTATTGAAACACCGTGTCCTGCACTATTCTCCATCTGTAGCAGCTACTATCGTAAATGCATGTGTGGTGTTACACAACATGTGTATAGAAGCCGGTGTACCTGAGCCTCAAGAAGAGGATGGAGATATTGCCATAATTGACTATGGCATATATGCACCAATCGCGTTAGCTGGGGAGCAAATAAATAATGCAAGGGTCAATCGCGATTTGCTTGCAGCAAGAGAGTTGAGAATTAATATAATTAACAACCATTTCCTTGTTTGAATAATATAAATATATTATTGTGACATTGATGAAATATTTTTGAATTACATTAGAAAAGTAATTTTATTGTCTCATTCATTACCCAAAGCTAAATCCCACAAAATGTATTTATAGAATATTCGACAATAGATGTTCAAGTATTTTTTATATCATCAGATGCTTTTTGTGTAATGAGATTATTGGCAACAAATAACATTTTCTGAATATTTTGCAGTCTGTTTATTATAAAAAATAAATCATAAATTCTGTTGACAAAAATCAAGAATATCAATAAACCAAATAGTCAAAGATTCGAAGTAGACTACACTTTTGCCCATCAGTTTACTGGATGAAATGTATATTTTACCAAATATAATATGTTAACAAATATATCACACATGGATTGCTTGAAAAAATTCAGTCCAGGCTAATAAAATAATGTTTTTTTTGCTGACTTGCTTTCAATTGTGTGCTAATTTGAGTATAAGGAATATCCCACAGTTGACTTGCTCGCTTCTTTCTGTTCCCAATTACCAGGTTGCCAAGTAGAAATCAGATAATAGGGGACAGAAAAAGGTGTACAGCTCAGGTGTGGCATATTCCTAGATTAGAATACAATTCGTTTGATAAGTCAGTGAAATTAAAAAAAAAACTATTTTTCATCAGTCTGGACAGAATTGTTCCAGGTAACACATGTGTGATATATTTGTCAACATATTATGTTTAATGAAAAATACATTTCATCCGGTAAGCAGATGGGTGAAGGTCACTTCTACTTTGTATCTTATACTAAAACTAGAAAACTAACAACAATAAACCAAACTAGAAAACTCTCTGAAAACAATATATCAAACTGAAAAACTCTACAATAAATCAATATAGAAAACTCTATAATAATATTAATAAACCAAACACTTTGGAAGAACAATAAATATTTAAAATAGGAACTGAAAATATAAACAATACACTTGGGCACACCAGTACCTAATCAAGTTTTTGATATCCCTGAGGCAATCTTCCCTAAACTTTCTGCCATACTTTCAAAGGCAGATGCTACCCTATCTTCAAATATTTTTCTGTTTTTCAATTTTGTTTCCATCAGATATATTTTTTTATCTTGATAACTTTTGTCATTTGAAAACTTCTTCTCATTGATGTCAATGAATCTTGAATTTGTTTTGAGAGATTCTGCCAATCTGCTAGTTTTGTTGATTCTCTTTTTTGTGGAAGTGCAGGATGTTTGACTGGAACACAATGGAGCAGTCTGACTGGAACATGGATCAGAATTTGTAGAATGTGTTGGGGCGTTTTCAACTTCATTGTCACAAGAGTATGTGTGATCGTAATTATTCTGATTCTGATCAGTAGTGACAATGTTGGTCTGCTCATTTTCTTTGTTTGCATTTTCATTACCTTCCTAAAATAACAGTTTCAATATCTCAATGTTCTTATTATATTAAATTTATTAATTGTCAATAATTTTTTCAACAATCATTCAGCATTCTTATTTGAAATAAATAACAAAATATATTCAATGAGCATTTTAATTCTTTTTTTTTGATATTTTACTTACATATAATATAGCATCATCATCCAAGAATGTAACAAGTGATTCCTGTATATTATCGTCACCTTTGATGGTAACCATAGGAATAATATTCAAAATTTTTTGATCCCAACTTGTTTCAGAATTTGGTGGTAATGGAGGGCCACCTCCAGTACCCCTTGCATGTTTCTTCTCTTTCACAAACCTCGTTTTGGTATTCTTTTTTATGTCAACCCATGTCTGAAACAAAAAAGATACCGAATTATCTTCTGTATTGGGGCCAGTGGTAAATATTTCTGAAATAATAAGTTCTGTAAATATTCAGCAGGTTCTCATATCTAGTCTAATTGATCATCATCAAATTGTACTGAATGATTTGTTTGATATGAGTCCAACATATATAAATAAATTTAAATATCACATATTTATAACAAAAATAATCCTATACTATACTTCTAGGGTTATAATAAAACCATTTGATGAATGTTTTATTATAAATCGGGTAATCCATGTTTCTCTATTAAAAATTATATTATGTACTTACTTTCCTCCACTGTGTCCATTCTTTTGCTGGACCATTCGGAACACTATTCAACATATATGTTAATTCAATCCAGTTTTTCTTCATGTTTTCTCTGGTATAATCAGCTGTTAACCGACCTATATACATTTCAGGCCTTTGTGTTATGTAATCGGTTAAAATCTCTTTTTGTTTATTATTGATGGGAAACGATCTTCTCTTAGCACTGTCCATTTTCAACATGCCAAACAAATACTACAAGGTAAGGTACAAAATAAAACTAATATCATAGAGAATTATTTGTCTATGACTAATATGTCTGTCAAAAATAGTAGTTTCTGATTGGTTAAAACCTTTGGCAACATTGCTCGTCGGTGAACTCTTATTCGGATACCTCCCTGACGGTCAAGAATACCGACTGATCGTTTTCAAACAGGGGAGTAGAAACAAATCGGGGATCGCTCCCTATGGAACGTTCTATTCTATCACAGTCAAGAATCGGGGCCCCTATCACCTTAACTGAAGGGATCTGAGATCTCAGTCAAAAAGAACGCACCCACAATACGCGTTGAATAGTGACAGAGCATTCTTGATAGACTACGTGACCATTTCAACCAACCATACATAATCGACCACCATTGCGCTCTGCTTATAGTCCGTAAATGAGGAGCCACCTTTAAAGAAAAGTTAGAAGAAGAATTTATTGTGACGTTTTGGTTTTCCGTTGTTGATTATACTTACAAAAACAGCTTTATTTGCTTATTAAATTGATATAATCCAAACCAATCATCCAGACAATGGAAATGGAGCAAGAAGCTATTAAGGAAGAAATGGAAATCCAAAATGTTAAGGAAGAAATCGATATACACGATGATTTTCTGTGGAATATGGATGTAGAACGAGAATTGATTGACGAAGTGCCCACGCTAAAAACTGAAAATGGAAAAATGAACAGAATTCATCCAATCAAAGAAGAAATAGATGATGAATCAAATACAGTTGAAATATTTGATAAGTGTGTGGATGCAGCTGAAACAAAAAGGAATGCTCTTCATACAGACAACATTATCAGAAACAAACTCAAATATTTAAAAGTTGATCCTGGAAAGCAAACAAAATCAGAAGGTGAGTTGAACTGGTTTATGGCTGCTTGGTTATTACATATAAGTCGTTAGTATTTGCATATTTTTGCTAACTTTGAGCAATAATAATAGAAATTAACTGTCTCGACCCTTACTTCGTGGAATCTACTCATATTAGTGTTTTAAATGTCACTCACTTTTTCTAGCTAATTCCACAATATAATGAAAATTGTTGAAAATTCTAAAAAATTGACAATTGTTTCAATAAATCAATATCATCATCAGAATGACAAAAGTTAAATTTCATTTGATTCCTACCGGATGTTTAGTAGTTATTTTTGGCTAGACCAAGAAGTGACCTAACTTGTGATTGACTTAATATATGTTAATAGAAAAAAGAAGATGTGATATTACAAATATTGAAGCTTAGATATTTTTAGCCCTATGGTGATATCCTGGATATCATTTTTCCAATTAAGATCAGTATAACTGTGCAATGATATATAGAAAACCAGGAAAAACTATATCTGCCGATCTTTACAATTATCACTTAAGAAGACAGTTTATTAGTGGAGAACTCCCTAGATTTATCTGTTCATTGACAACTTCATATTGTGGGTTTCTTAAATGTCTTCTAATTTCCAATTCTTCAAGGAAATCCAGTTCCTGTTTCTTTTCACAAATATGCAGCACTTCTAGTTCTGTGTTAGGTGTCAATGGGATTTATCTGGTTGTTTTAATCTGTATGCTCGCAAGTGTTCACTGTATCGGATTTCAAAATTTTCTAAGGGTCTGACCCAAATAGACTGCATTACATTCTGGACATTTGAGTTTATATATACCTGATTTCTTTGATGGTGGTATTTTTGTTTTTATATTTAACAATTTTGTACTAACGTTAAATTACATAAAATTACGAAACCAATTAGACCTGTAGTTTCTTATGTTAATACTCCTAATAATATATTGGCAAAGAGGCTTAACAATATACTTAATAGTTACAGATATGCATCTAAATACTTAATTAGAAATTTGAAAGAACTAATAAAAAAATTAGAAGTAATCAACTTGCAAGATTACTAATATATTCACTAAAATTCCTCCTAAAGAATGTCTAATACTTGTAAGAAAATTACTAGAAGATAAAAATATTAATCCAGGAATAATATCAGATATACTTAATTTATTTGATGTATGTATTAATCAGAACTATTTCACTTTTGACAATAAGATATATATTAAAAATGAAGGTTTACCAATGGGAAGCCCTATATCACCTATTTTAGCAAACATTTTTATGGACAGTTTAGAAAGAAAGAACTTTGAAAGTAACGTCAGTAAAGTTAGCACCCCCACTTTTTCAAATTTAAAAAAAAAAACTTATGTGTAATTTAGAACTAATTTAGGACTAATTTGTACCCAAAAAATTAGAATTTGTACACACTTAGTTTTTCTGAAAAATCACTATTTAAAGTGGGGGTGCTAACTTGAGCTCAAGCTAACACCCCCACATTGACAAAATCAAATTTTAATGGCATAAATCTAAACTTTGAATTAAGGACTAATTTGTACCCAAAAGATAATAATTTGTACCCACTCAGTTTTTCTGAAAAACCGTTATTTAAAGTGGGGGTGCTAGTTTAAGCTCAAGCTAGCACCCCCACTTATACAAAATCAAATTTTAACAGCATACCTTTAAACTTTGAATTTAGGACTAATATGTACCCAAAAGCGTTTTTTCATTATTATATCATTTTGTTTATAAAAGCTGATAGTAAATTAGACCACGTGTTTTATTAATTTCCAAGTGAATTGTTAAAAGATTTGAAATTATCAAAGATAACTAAATATTATGAATTTTCGAATATAGGACTAATTTGTACCCAAAAAATTAAAATTTGTACCCATACAGTTTTCCCTGTAAAAGGAGTTTTTATGTGGGAGTGCTGGCTTGAATACGTCCACCTTTATAAAATCCAATTTCAACAGCATACCTTTAAACTTTGAATTTAGCACTAATATGTACCCAAAAGCGTTTTTTCATTATTATATCATTTTGTTTATAAAATCTGATAGTAAATTAGACCACGTGTTTTATTAATTTCCAAGTGAATCGTTAAAAGATTTCAAATCATCAAAGATAACTAAATATTATTAATTTTCGAATATAGGACTAATTTGTACCCCAAAAATTAAAATTTGTACCCACACAGTTTTCCCTGTAAAAGGAGTTTTAATGTGGGAGTGCTGGCCTGAACACGTCCACCTTTAAAAATCCAATTTCAACATCATACCTTTAAACTTTGCATTTAGGACTAATTTGTAACCGATAGCGTTTTTTCATTATCATAACTAATTTGCACCCAAAAGATAATAATTTGTACCCACTCAGTTTTTCTGAAAACCCGTTATTTAAAGTGGGGGTGCTAGTTTAAGCTCAAGCTAGCACCCCCACTTTTACAAAATCAACTTTTAACAGCATACCTTTAAACTTTGAATTTAGGACTAATATGTACCCAAAAGCGTTTTTTCATTATTATATCATTTTGTTTATAAAAGCTGATAGTAAATTAGACCACGTGTTTTATTAATTTCCAAGTGAATCGTGTTTTATTAATTTCCAAGTGAATTGTTAAAAGATTTCAAATTATCAAAGATAACTAAATATTATTAATTTTCGAATTTAGGACTAATTTGTACCCAAAAAATTAAAATTTGTACCCACACAGTTTTCCCTGTAAAAGGAGTTTTTATGTGGGAGTGCTGGCCTGAACACGTCCACCTTTAAAAATCCAATTTCAACATCATACCTTTAAACTTTACATTTAGGACTAATTTGTAACCGATAGCGTTTTTTCATTATCATAACTAATTTGTACCCAAAAGATAATAATTTGTACCCACTCAGTTTTTCTGAAAACCCGTTATTTAAAGTGGGGGTGCTAGTTTAAGCTCAAGCTAGCACCCCCACTTTTACAAAATCAACTTTTAACAGCATACCTTTAAACTTTGAATTTAGGACTAATATGTACCCAAAAGCGTTTTTTCATTATTATATCATTTTGTTTATAAAAGCTGATAGTAAATTAGACCACGTGTTTTATTAATTTCCAAGTGAATCGTGTTTTATTAATTTCCATGTGAATCGTTAAAAGATTTCAAATTATCAAAGATAACTAAATATTATTAATTTTCGAATTTAGGACTAATTGTACCCAAAAAATTAAAATTTGTACCCACACAGTTTTCCCTGTAAAAGGAGTTTTTATGTGGGAGTGCTGGCTTGAATACGTCCGCCTTTATAAAATCCAATATCAACAGCATACCTTTAAACTTTGAATTTAGGACTAATATGTACCCAAAAGCGTTTTTCATTATTATATCATTTTGTTTATTAAAGATGATAGTAAATTAGACCACGTGTTTTATGAATTTCCAAGTGAATTGTTAAACGATTTCAAATTATCAAAGATAACTAAATATTATTAATTTTCGAGTATAGGACTAATTTGTACCCAAAAAATTAAAATTTGTACCCACACAGTTTTCCCTGTAAAAGGAGTTTTTATGTGGGAGTGCTGGCTTGAATATGTCCACCTTTATAAAATCCAATATCAACAGCATACCTTTAAACTTTGAATTTAGGACTAATATGTACCCAAAAGCGTTTTTCATTATTATATCATTTTGTTTATTAAAGATGATAGTAAATTAGACCACGTGTTTTATGAATTTCCAAGTGAATTGTTAAACGATTTCAAATTATCAAAGATAACTAAATATTATTAATTTTCGAGTATAGGACTAATTTGTACCCAAAAAATTAAAATTTGTACCCACACAGTTTTCCCTGTAAAAGGAGTTTTTATGTGGGAGTGCTGGCTTGAATAAGTCCACCTTTATAAAATCCAATTTCAACAGCATACCTTTAAACTTTGAATTTAGGACTAATATGTACCCAAAAGCGTTTTTTCATTATTATATAATTTTGTTTATAAAATCTGATAGTAAATTAGACCACGTGTTTCATTAATTTCCAAGTGAATCGTTAAAAGATTTCAAATTATCAAAGATAACTAAACATTATTAATTTTCGAATATAGGACTAATTTGTACCCAAAAAATTAGAATTTGTACCCACTTAGTTTTTCTGAAAAACACTATTTAAAGTGGGGGTGCTAGCTTGAGCTCAAGCTAACACCCCCACATTGACAAAATCAAATTTTAATGGCATAAATCTAAACTTTGAATTAAGGACTAATTTGTACCCAAAAGATAATAATTTGTACCCACTCAGTTTTTCTGAAAAACCGTTATTTAAAGTGAGGGTGCTAGTTTAAGCTCAAGCTCACCCCCACTTTTACAAAATCAAATTTTAACAGCATACCGTTAAACTTTGAATTTAGGACTAATATGTACCCAAAAGCGTTTTTTCATTATTATATAATTTTGTTTATAAAAGCTGATAGTAAATTAGACCACGTGTTTTATTAATTTCCAAGTGAATCTTAAAAGATTTCAAATTATCAAAGATAACTAAATATTATTAATTTTCGAATATAGGACTAATTTGTACCCCAAAAATTAAAATTTGTACCTACACAGTTTTCCCTATAAAAGGAGTTATAATGTGTGAGTGCTGGCTTGAACACGCCCACCTTTAAAAATCCAATTTCAACAGTATATATTTAAACTTTGCATTTAGGACTAATTTGTAACCAAAAGCGTTTTTTCATTATCATATCATTTTGTTTATTAAAGATGATAGTAAATTAGACCAGGCGTTTTATTAATTTCCAAGTATAACGTTAAAATTGTGAAATTACTAAAAGTAACTAAATATTATCGAATATAGGACCAATTTGTATTTGTATCCACACTGTTTTTCCTAAAAAAGGCTTTTAATGTGCTTCACCTTAGTTAGTTAAAATATTTCTTTATTCATGTAATGGTATCTCAGAACAACAATTAGAAAAATACATAAAATATGTGTGTGCCGATGTCCAGGCCATTTTTCTTCTTGTTGTGATCGTCCTGTGAGGGGTTCATGGCTCCTTGCTCTTAGACATTATCCATAATTTTTCTTTATATACAATAACTTTGTACCTCAAATATTTGTGACTCCTAGAATATTTCGGCTAGGTTATCCCTGAAAAGTAGCTAAAAAACAGGGTTTCAAAATTGATATGGGGTTGTTAGATTTCGAGACGGCAACATGACTAACGGTGATTTTAATTAAATTTGATTGTTTGGATGATTTACACTTTGTGTGATGATATAGGTTTGGAGTTTAACAATCTTGTTATGTAATTAACGTGCCATGCAGAAGCCTACACCCACTATCTCGGATGTCTCCTGCGCGATTATCGTCTGTGAGATTTCTACGAAGATCTTTTGGCAGACAGTTATTGTAAAAATTTGACGAGATTTTGTTTATGAAGTCTTTAATAGTTGGCGTATCGGCTTTGTCATGTAACCATGTGCTTCTGGGTAATCTGGGATAGCAGTTGTATTTCATAGCCATCATCAGACACTTGTTTTGAACCACTTGCAGTCATTCTCATGAAAATTCAAAATGGACGGAAAACTAGACAAACTCTTAGATGAAGTGTTTTATGAAACATGGCACCTACCTAACCAGGTACTTCCCAGAAATTTTTGTTTTCATATATTATATATTGTTTGGTCTGTAATAAAATACTATATTAATATAATTCCATATTTCTTAGCCATAACTCTTATTTTTGTTTACAGTGAGATCTTTTGTGATAACTGCGGCGATCCTTTGACGAGACAAAAAAATTCCCTAGTGTAGGTGCGTAATAATGCTTAAATAGTTCAAAGCGGTTAAAAGAATGATTATTCTATGGTGTTGTCACTTTTTTAACTGCTTGGCGGTTTAGTAAAGATGTGCAATATCACGTCAGACTTTCCTTTCTAATGAAATAAACAATTTAAAAAGATTTTTTTGTTACCCTCGCAAATACCGAAAGGTGATATTTTTTGTTTTTTAGATGGTATGCGTCTTTGATCTAGCGCTCCTATTTCTGATTCATAATAATTTTCTATTGGTTCAAACAATTTTAGAAGGCGTTTTTAGGAGTATTTAAGCACAGTTAGTACACAAAACACCAATAGGGCTTGTTTTAATTTTTAATAGTTTAGTCTAAGTTTGTGTTTAAAATATTCTAAATACCTAGACAAAATAAGTTTTTGTGGTTCACTTAGTTTCTTTGTTAAAAAATATTACACGTGACAAGATGAGTCGAAAAGTAGGAAGACCTCGACAATTAAATTATGAAGCTATATGCGAAGTAATATCTCGCAATAAAGATAGACTTGTTGTTAAGAATTCATTGATATCGAAACATTCGGAAGCATGGTATGTTGTAGGAGAAGAATTAAATATGAATGGGTTGGCGTTATATGCCTTTGTTGCGAATAACAAATGTGGTGCCAGAGATCTGCTGATCACAACAAATCAAAATATTACTCTTTCTTCTGTTTCAAATAAATCGTCTTCTATCAATGAGGAATCACATATTGACACCGATTCTATATTGAATGAAACATTTGATGAAAGAGAAGTCAACATATATATAAGCAAACAAGAATTTGAAAATTTGTTGGAGACGCGAGTTTACAGCAGGTATAAATTATTATTTTATTTCTTATTACAATTATTATCCCAAAATGTTTATTTCTTTTAAACTCTACAGGGTGTTTCTTAATAATACATTAATTTAAGGAAGTTATTATTGAAAAAAATTCATAAATTTTCTTAATGGTTTGAACCCTTACTCTGTGGAATTCCGTAGCACCTAGAAAAAAATTAAACTTCACAATTAAAACATATAAATAAAATATTTTTTAACTTGTAATGTTTGTTATCTTTCTTACTCAGCCCTAAAAGTTCATGTCCGGAGCAGTAGATTGACATAGTCATGGCAGGATTCGTAAGACCTTTTATATCTAACTATATTTTATTATAGACTAAATTTTATTTTGAAAACAATAATGCCGATTTATTTCTATAAAGAATGCACTGATCTAAAGGTAGTTCCGCGCGTCCCGTAATTTTCATATAAAGGGATTTTTGTGTTTTCATATTATGAATGAGACCCAGATTTATCCGCATATAGTTAATACTCTACAATTATTTTATTCAGAAAGGAAGCTAAAAGACGCAACATTAGGCACCGATCTTATCAGGTTTTTAAAAAAGACAAATGGCAACATCTCATTATGACAAAATTAAATAACCAGGATATAAAATGTGGATTTCATTTTCAAACACACAAAATTTATCCAATGTCAAATATGGCAAGATTTCAAGGAGCTTGCAATTGTGGATGTAAAATAACTGGTGAAATTTTGTCGTTAAATGCAGAAGTTTTAAAAGTAACCTGCTCTATCACCAAAATGGCAAGTAGTGATGATTGCGGAAAAAGACAATTACGGGGTGAAATACGAGAGAATGTAGTAAATCATCTTATTACAACTGGTAGGTGGCACAGTTTGTTTATATGTAATACCATTTATGTTAAACAAATTTTATCTTGTTTGCAAGTTTCAAAAGATGTGGTTAATATATCATAATAAGTATTTAGTCAATAAATTTCGTAGGTATTTTTCAATCGTTCTAAACCATTTCAGATGTTTTTCCAAACATATTTATCTATATTTTTATTATATAAATATCAAATGCTGGATCACTTTTGCATTAATTTCTAGGAAAAACTAGTTCAGTATACCGATTGGAGCAAGCTGCTGTATTAATGAAGGAAGGAGATCAGCTAGAACCGAGTATACTCCCAAAGAGAGCTGTGTTGAACCAAGCAAAGTCACAAGTTCTAAAAAGCAAAATGCTAGATAGGGACCCAATTATAGCTCTATGGTTACTGAAATCACAGAAACTTAAATGTACAATACACAATTTAGGAATTGATCCATTTTTTATTCATTACTTTCGCAATTCGCAACTGAATTTGTATCGCACTTATGCGAAGAATACGGATCATCCATCGATAGTTGTCGATGCTACAGGTGGATGTGTAAAGAAATTGGTACTACCAGATAATAGTAAATCGGCAAATATATTTTTGTATGAGTGTGTGATCAATACTGGAGCCCGTGAAGATTACAATCAGTTTCCAATTTTACAGATGTTGTCAGAGCGCCAAGCTACTAACAATATTTTATTCTGGTTATTGGAGTGGAAAAAGTCAGGGGCACCACCTCCTCATGAAGCAGTTAGTGATTCTTCTAAAGCTTTATCACTGGCTTTGATAAACGCTTTCACAAATTGCAAAACAATCACTGAATATTGCAATAAATGCATGACAAGTTTGCTACCCGATTGTTATATTCGAATAGATGTTGCTCACACAATAAAAATATACAGCGACTTTCTCAAAAATGAACACAAAAGTATTCGAAATTTATATCTTGGAGGAATTGGTCTTCTGATAATGGCTGAAACTATTGCTGAAGCAAAGAAAATATTGAGACTACTTTTAATAATCTCTCTTAATCCATATCAAGGACCTTCTAGCAGTTGTACCAAAGCAAAAGCTCAATTAAAGAGTCTTCTGATAAAGGATCCAGTCAACGACAACTTACGTATTGGAAATGAGTTCGTTGATGAAGTTCTTGCAGAAACACGACAAATGAATGAAGGTCAGTTTGACAGTTATACGTACATTCATTTCATTTATAACATCTAATTTGAGTGATACTCGTATTATATTAATTAGTATTTAAATCCAATTTTATTTCTATGTTAATAGATTTCTTTGAAGACTCTGACGACATATCTGAGTCCATTTGTCTGAAGTGGGCTCAAGAAATTAAAGACAATGTGTTAGCAAGTATTGGAAATACTGAAGAAGATACAAATGCTCATTTCAATAACGAGTTAGCAAATAAAATCGTTAAACATTGTGGGACACTTCCAATGTGGTCCTGTATTGTGACCAACGAATTTGGCTATGGCCGAAAACCCGCCAGTAGTGCCCCAGTTGAGTCAGAGTTTTCTGACTTGAAGAATAGACTCTTCAAGGGACAACTTCCAATGAGGATTGACGCATTTGTAGAAAAACATGCTGATTTCATAGAAAATCGAAGTAAATTAATTAATGTTCACTGTGCCGATTCTAATTTTAAAGCCGCGACTATCGTGGAGAATACGAAAGAAGTAAGTTAATTTCATGTTTGAACAATAATTCACAGTTATTGCTTAGATCCAATGTACTTATTAGAAATCAAAATGGTCTGTACAAACCAAAAATAGTTTAGTAAAGTGTTATTCGTTAAAAAGCCGCAAGGTGTTCAAATTGAATAACATTTTTTTCAGTTATAAAATTATTATTGAAATAACACTTTTTGTGTTAAATTTTTTACCCAAATGGAAAATATGAAAATTGAATCAGCTAATTTTTCTTCCTTATTACCCTCTCGTAAGACTAACAATTAAATATGGAACACTTTATATCTTTATATTCTTGTTTACGAACTTTTTGTGATAGTTTCTGATTTGTTGTCAATTTTATTTTAAATTTTCAACTCACTTTATAGAGTAAATCAATTTTTTAATGATTATTCTGTTTTAAATTTATTATCAAATTATTGACGCCTTAACAACTGAAAATTTTGAGTAATATAGAATTTTGTTTATCCTTCAATGTGACAGCTCCACTGTCGGGATGGGAATCTTCCAAATGGAGCACATAAATGTATAGTATGCGAAAAGCCAGTCCACATTATTTCGGAATGCTCATTTCCTCTGAACGACGAGGAAGGATATGGAACAAAGAGAGTATGTGCTGCGTGTATGAAAATGGGAAAAAAACGCGATTTCGGAAATATTAGATTGTAGAGAAATCGAAAACTGGGGTGGTTTAGGAGGAGAGCCCCGGGTACAACCTTGTAGAATAGCAATGGATGAAATATCTGAACCATCTCAAGTAACGAGCAGAATGTTAGATAGTAGAGGAGCTTCAAAACGAGCTCGTTATATCAAAGGTGCTTTTAACGAGCACAATTTTGTATTGCATAGAAAGTTGAAAAATATCCCCTTGTTGCAAAATGGGAATGTCCTCTCACGGACCCCTATTAAGATCAGTGGAATCAGCTATACCGTAAGCAATACATGTGCCTTTGATTCTTTATTTCAGTTACTGCTCATTTCGGAAAAAGAAAAACCAACTTTGACGGAAACAGACGAAGATATTTTCCTCAAAATGGTGACTGAAACAATTAAAAATGGGGTCACATCTGCCACTTATAAAAATAGAGCAACTTTGCTTATAAACAACAAATCTAATATAAAGATTGCTATGACTGACCATGACCAAAATGTACTGTGTACGTCAAACATTGGTGATCTCGCCCTATGTTTGTTTAAAAATATTCCCACTTTTAGATTAACCAAACATTGTACAGCTGGATGTATGAGTTATTGCGACAGCTGTATAAGGTTAACAGTATCTTCTGAAATGATAATACAAGATATAGAAAAAGAAATAAATCAAATTATAAATATGATCCTCTTGGACGAAAAATGTTCTGACACTTGCCAAGGAATGATTTCAACCGAAATTAATGAAACAGGTACATATTATAGCTGTTTAAAAATTTAATATATATATACTATTTAACATTTTTATAATAACTAACAGCTGTTTTCAAATTTGTTTAAGCATTCCGAATTATATCCAAATATTAAGAGATACATTATAATTTATTAGAAATACAGCAAACGTTTATTATTGACATATAAATTTAACTATCTAAATTATGCATTTCTTTTTCTCAATAGGTCCGATAATACTGCTAGATGTGTCGCAGGGTAGTTACAGTATTAGTAAAATAAAATTGAAGGATTTAAAAACAATAATCAGAATGGCAACGGTTAATAATAACCTATATGAATTAGCTGGAATCGTAAGTTATGAACCTCCGAGATATGCACGTCATATGTCCGAATCTGATGTCGGCCATTACAAGTGCTACAGCCGAATGGCAAATAATACATGGTATGAATCCGACGATCTGAAGAAAAAGGTGGAGAGAGTCCGTAATGACACATTTACAATTCCATCTATTATAATGTATAAAGAGTCATCCCATAATTATATTGAGTGAAAAAATTAAAACTATGTTTTTATACAATATACCTTTCCCGTTCAATATACTTTTTAGTACTGTACTTCTATGTCTAAAATTAAGGGGCATCCCACTAGGAATGCGTGGTTTAAGAGATAAACTACGAATTTGAAATAATTTCAATAATAACTTAGTACACAGTACACTTATAAGTATTGAGAATACCTATAATTCAATTAAAATATATTATTTATATCACTCAAATTATAATTCATTAACCTCGAAGGTAATTCAATAATTACTTTGGGTTTTATTTAGAATTTAGAGTAATTCAGTGGTGTTTAAATTCATATTAGTCACAGTTGATATGTCTGTTTGGCTGGGTAAAATATGAGTATACAAATTAGTCCTATATACGAAAATTAATATTTAGTTACTTTTGATAATTTCAAATCTTTTAACGATTCACTTGGAAATTAATAAAAAAGGTGGTCTAATTTACTATCATCTTTTATAAACAAAATGATATAATAATGAAAAAACGCTTTTGGGTACATATTAGTCCTAAATTTAAAGTTTAAAGGTATGCTGTTAAAATATGATTTTGTAAAAGTGGGGGTGCTAGCTTGAGCTTAAACTAACACCCCCGCTTTAAATAACGGTTTTTCAGAAAAACTGAGAGGGTACAAATTATTATCTTTTGGGTACAAATTAGTTATGATAATGAAAAAACGCTTTTGGATACAAATTAGTCCTAAATGCAAAGTTTAAAGGTATGCTGTTGAAATTGGATTTTTTAAAGGTGGACGTGTTCAAGCCAGCACTCCCACATTAAAACTCCTTTTACAGGGAAAACTGTGTGGGTACAAATTAGTCCTATATTCGAAAATTAATAATATTTAGTTATCTTTGATAATTTGAAATATTTTACCGATTCACTTGGAAATTAATAAAACACGTGGTCTAATTTACTATCAGCTTTTATTAACAAAATTATATAATAATGATAAAACGCTTTTGGGTACATATTAGTCCTAAATTCAAAGTTTAAAGGTATGCTGTTAAATTTGATTTTGTGAAAGTGGGGGTGCTAGCTTGACTTTAACTAGCACCCCCACTTTAAATAACGGTTTTTCAGAAAAACTGAGTGGGTACAAATTATTATCTTTTGGGTACAAATTAGTTATGATTATGAAAAAACGCTTTTGGTTACAAATTAGTCCTAAATGCAAAGTTTAAAGGTATGATTTTGAAATTGGATTTTTAAAGGTGGAAGTGTTCAAGCCAGCACTCCCACATTAAAACTCCTTTTACAGGGAAAACTGTGTGGGTACAAATTTTAATTTTTTGGGTACAAATTAGTCCTATATTCGAAAATTAATAATGGTTAGTTATCTTTGATAATTTGAAATCTTTTAAGGATTCACTTGGAAATTAATAAAACACGTGGTCTAATTTACTATCAGATTTTATAAACAAAATGATATAATGATGAAAAAACGCTTTTGGGTACATATTAGTCCTAAACTCAAAGTTTAAAGGTATGCTGTTGAAATTGGATTTTATAAAGGTGGACGTATTCAAGCCAGCACTCCCACATAAAAACTCCTTTTACATGGAAAACTGTGTGGGTACAAATTTTAATTTTTTGGGTACAAATTAGTCCTAAATTCGAAAATTAATAATATTTAGTTATCTTTGATAATTTGAAATCTTTTACCGATTCACTTGGAATTCACTTGGAAATTAATAAAACACGTGGTCTAATTTACTATCAGCTTTTATAAACAAAATGATATAATAATGAAAAAACGCTTTTGGGTACATATTAGTCCTAAATTCAAAGTTTAAAGGTATGCTGTTAAAATTTGATTTTGTAAAAGTGGGGGTGCTAGCTTGACTTTAACTAGCACCCCCACTTTAAATAACGGTTTTTCAGAAAAACTGAGTGGGTACAAATTATTATCGTTTGGGTAGAAATTAGTCCTTAATTCAAAGTTTAGATTTATGCCATTAAAATTTGATTTTGTCAATGTGGGGGTGTTAGCTTGAGCTCAAGCTAGCACCCCCACTTTAAATAGTGATTTTTCAGAAAAACTAAGTGGGTACAAATTCTAATTTTTTGGGTACAAATTAGTCCTAAATTAGTTCTAAATTACATATAAGTTTTTTTTTAAATTTGAAAAAGGGGGGGTTAGGCTAACTTTACTGACGTTTGAAAGTAATATTTCGAAAAATGTTTTATTTTGGTATAGATATGTAGATGACATATTAGCTTGTTTTATGGGTAGTGAACGACAATTAGATGTATTTTTCAACCACATTAATAATTTACACCCAAAAATGAAATTTACATTAGAAATTGAAGAAAATAGCTCAATCAATTTTCTTGCTTTAAAAATTCTAAGAGTTAATAATGTACTTGATTATTCAATTTACCGAAAACCAACACACACTGATGTGACAATTCCATATAGTTCCAATCACCCCATGTCACATAAACTAGCTGCATATAATTCAATGATACATAGAGATTTTTCAGTTCCTATGAACACGTAATTTTGATAGAGAGATTAATACAAATAGACAAATAGCAACATCCAACGGTTATCCATTACATATGATAAATAAGCTAATTAATAAAAAAGAGGAAAAAGTGGCATTACAACTAATATTTCCTAAGCAAACTGATGAAATAAAAGCTTATAATACCATCACATATGCAGGAAATATTTCTAATAATATTTCAAAGATAATATCTTTAGCAACGAATACAACAATTTCTTTTAAAACAGAAAGTAATGTTAGTACAAAATTGTTAAATGTAAGAACAAAAATACCAGCATTAAAGAAATCAGGTATATATAAACTCAAATATCCAGAATGTAATGCTGTCTATTTGGGTCAGACCCTTAGAAATTTTGAAATTCGATACAGTGAACGTTTACGAGCATACAGATTAAAACAACCAGATAAATCCCACTACACAAAACATCTACTTGACACCAATTATTCATTGACACCTAACACAGAACTAGAAGGGCTGCATATTTGTGAAAAGAAACAAGAATTGGATTTCCTTGAAGAATTGGAAATTAGAAGATATTTAAGAAACCCACAATATGAAGTTATCAATGAACAGATAAATCTAGGGAGTTCTCCACTAAACTGTCTTCTTAAGTGATAATTGTAAAGATCAGCAGATATAGTTTTTCCTGGTTTTCTATATCATTGCAGTTATACTGATCTTAATTGTAAAAATGATATCCAGGGTATCGCCACAGGGCTAATAATATCTAAGCTTCAATATTTGTATTATCACATCTTTTTTCTATTAACATATATTAAGTCAATCACAAGTTAGGTCACTTCTTGGTCTAGCCAAAAATAACTACTAAACATCAGGTAGGCATCAAATGAAATGTAACTTCTGTCATTCTGACGATGATATTGATTTATCCAAACATTTGTCAATTTTTTAGAATTTTGAACAATTTTTATTATATTGTGGAATTAGCTAGAAACAGTTAGTTTCGTTTAAAACACTAATAATAATAGACATAATTTCAACTGGATTTAATTTTTGTATTTTTTGTTTAGCCCATTAACGGCCAAGGCATTAAAAATTATTAAATCTGGAAATGTTTTTAATGAAGGACACATAAAAAGCATAATTTCAGAATAATTTAGCATAAACAAAAATATCAAATTATTTTTAACAAAAAAAAAATGTAGGTCTGTATACACACCTTTGGCCGAAAGTAGCATATAGGTCTATATATTTAACAGATTATAAAAACTAGGTGTAAAATGATTGATAATAAATGGTGTTGCTTTTGCAGTGTCTACATTTTTTTTCGCAAATTGGTTGAGTCTCTCAGTATAATATGTCCAATATTATCAAACCGTATATCACTTGGTAAACCTTCCTTGGAAGGTAGCCAATATGCAGAGCTCGGTACTGGAACATCCACTAGCTCAGGCTTATCTTCTACTTTTCTGCTGAACTTTAGTACTGTAGTAGCTATTTATGAACGAAACTCAAGTTAGTAAGCTTTTTATTAATTTGCAATCCTATACATATTCCAGCTTTTTACAATCACCCTGTTGATCATGTTAATAAAAAATGGCCACCACTTCTTACCCCTTATTCTGATACTGTAGTTGCAAGGGGCAAACAACTCTCATAAAAGTGTACACCATATTTAAAATATTTGATACTTGCAAGTAACCAAAATATTTTAAAGTATTTATAGATATTAAAAAGTAATGATGAGTAAACTATTTAAAAATTAATCGGAATACTTAAGAGTAATTAAAATATATCTAAGATACTTGGAAGGAATTGAGAAGTATTTAAATATATGTAAAGTAATTAAAAGGTAGTTAAATTTTTGCAAAGTAACTTTTACCATGAGTTCGAGTATGTTTGAATTACTCATGTTGAGATTAGTATTGAAGGTTCAGAACTCTCTAGTCACATTCTATGAATTCGGTTTTAAAGAGGCTATGTTAATTTTCTTCTACAACTTTCCGGTTTACTAAATTTCGTGGTTTTCCATTTACTTGTTCTATGTTCAAAATTCTGAGAAACGAGACAAACATTCCGAATTGGTTAAGCAGAGATCGTCAGAAGCCTTCTTTCCAACTTCAATGCTTAAGAAACATTTCTAGACTCTTTAGTCTCTATGTTGGTGTTGGATAGTGTAGATGAGGTGTTAAATTTGTTCTCCCGTTCAGAAGCTATATCTGATCTGACCTCGTTCACTAAAGTTAATGTTTGCTCTTCATTTCCAGAAGAAATCTTCTATACTTTCATGAATAGTTGTCTAACATGTTACATTGACACTTCCTAGTTTTGACTGATCTCTGCAGACGGGCAGAGCATTTTGAGCAGTTTCTAAATGATGAACTAGAGAACATAAACAGGAGCTCCTCACAAATAGAAGTAGCGCGAATAGAAAACAAATGAACACGAAATAGAGCAAGAATTAGAAGAACCAACGGAACTAGAAATAAAAGAGGTAATAAAGCCTCTAAAATATAATAAAGCGGCGGAGGAAAACCGAATTCCAGCACAGGTGGCGAAGAACTGCATAGAAGTTTATACAAATTAATAATAAGTATATGGAGGGTGGAGAGAATACCAAAACAATGGAATAAAGCTATTATTTACCCAATATTAAAAAAAGGAGATAAAACCCTATGTGAAAACTACAGAGGAATAGCCTTACTCAATGTGACTTATAAAATACTGGCGACGATAATATGTTCAAGACTCAAGATTTTGATAGAGTTATTAGTTGGAGAATATTAGGGAGGCTTCCGAACAGGAAGTTCGACAGCTAGAAGTATTTACGTTAAAAATGATGCAAAATAACAGTTAAGAATAGAACCTGAGCCTACATCTGCTTTTTATAGATTTTTAACAGGCATGCCACTCCATCTGCAGACAGAAATTGAAAGAAGCTCCAGCAACGTTGAAATACTGAACAACTTGATACAGCTAGTGATGTGACACTTGCAGAGACAAATAATAAGGTTTTAATTGAGGGGCACCTTTCGGAACAATTTAAGACTCGCAGAGGTTTAAGACAAGGAAACCCAATTTCAACGGACTTGTTTAATTTAATCTTGGAGATTATTATGAGAGAAAATAAGATAAAAAACAAAGGATTGATCTTCCACCACAAAGAGCAATGTATATCATAGCAAGAACAAAGAATTAATTAGAAAAAAACATTACAAGAAGAAATGGTTACAAGAAGCAAGAAAAGATGTAGAAGAAATAGGAATTAGAAACCTGGAGGAAAAGGCAAGAACCCTAAGGGAATGGTAGAAAATAGTCAAGAAAATTGAAACAAAGGGTCTACGAAGACCCCGTATATATTTTTACCTACTACCAATATGTAATATCAAACATTACAGTACTGATATAAGTTTCATAATGATGTACTTTACCCTTGACTTTATTGCACTATATATGTACAACCCTTGCTTGTTGCATGTTTCTAATATCAATTTCAGGAATATCATCTATCGTAAACTCATACAAAGATTATCGATGAGTTAGCAAACTCTGCCATACGGCCTCGTTTGACAAATTTCCTATTTCATATCAATCTTTACGACACTTATATCCTAGATATCTATTATCCGCCAATTAATTTAAGAATGAACAACTATTAACGATTTGTATTGATCATCATTGTATTTCAAACGAGATTTTAAATATGTAATATTTTTTATTCATTCGTGAACAAATTGAATTCCAAGAATTCGAGAATAGGACCCGGAAAATATTTAAAAAAAGTATCTCCCTCATATATTTTCCAAGATATTTTCAATTCCATGAATAATAAAATAATAAGGATTAATACCTCTAGGGACTTGCATAATCCAAAGTATTTTTAGGCCAGTAGATATTGACCAAGGCAAATTCCTATTAGACTAATTCCAAGAAAATGATCTTCAAACCTCGTTTGATGAAATTTCCCCAAAAACTCGAGCAAAAATATCTAAATACAACACTTCCCAACGTGAATTCGAACTTATTTCTCTCCCCATTCTTTAGAATTACTAATTCCCCTACTCTAAAGTTTACAGGTGAAGATTACTTTTCACTATTATTTACTCTAATTATTTTATTTTTTATTAAAAACTGTTTGACTCTTTCATTTGCGTATTGTAACTTATACTTTAACTCTTTATCATATCTTTCAAGATTGTAACACGGTTCTATTTCTACATTTAAGAATTCTGGTAAGTTGGGTTTTCTCCCGTATAATAACATCATTTAATTAAAACTGAGAATAAAATAAGCATTAAGGGGATAACTGAAGGCTCAGCAAAAACTTTGGGTCAAATAAGCATTAACCTCTATATTAACAACATAACCTTAGGTCATTGCTTTCACGTTGTGGAAGAAAATTTTCCGATACCAACAAATGGGTTAATAGGAAGAGACTTTATGACTAAAAATAGTTGCTTATTAGATTATTCACAATCAGAATTACACATAAATTGCAAGTCTAAGAATTCGGTAACCATACAAATTTTTGGTAATCCTGAATACGATACTTTAGCAATACCGCCTAGATGTGAGGTGTATAGGCTAATAGAGAACTTTAGAAATTTGAGAAAGGATACAGTAGAGGAGCAACAGGAAGTAGCACCGGGAGTATTTATAGCTAGATCCATAATATCGGGGAAACATCCGTACATTAGAATTTTGAATACAAACTATGAAAGTGTTTCAGTAAAAACTAAGAATATTGAAATCTTGGATTTAGATTTGTTCCAGGCATATACAATTACGAGTGATAGCAACAATAGAATGAAAGAATTGAGGAAGTCATTGAATTTAGAAGTACCAGAGTATGTAAGAAACGATTTAACGAAACTGTGTGAGAATTATGTAGATATATTCGCTTTAAAGAATGATATACTAACGCACAATAACTTTTATGAGCAAAGGATATCAGTAAAAGATGATAAACCGATATACATAAAAAATTATCGCACACCACATTCACAATCAACGGAATTAAATAGTCAAGTAGAAAAACTTATAACGCAGGGAATAATTGAACCCTCAGTATCAGATTATAACAGTCCAGTATTATTAGTCCCGAAGAAATCGGTGAATCAGGATAAGGCATGGAGGCTCTGTATAGATTGTAGGCAGCTGAATAAGAAAATAGTCACAGTTAAATTTCCTTTACCGCGTATAGATGCAATTTTAGATCAATTAGGGAGAGAAAAATGGTTTTCAGTTTTAGATCTTATGTCAGGTTTTCACCAAATACCTTTAGAACAGTCTTCTAGGAAATACACTTCGCTTAGTACAGAAAAAGGCTCATTTCAATTCACAAGATTACCCTTTGGGCTAAACATAAGTTCTAATAGTTTTTCACGAATGATGTCAATAGCATTCTCAGGCCTCACGCCGGAAAAAGAATTTCTTTATAAGGATGATATAGTTGTGATAGGAATTTCGGAAAATCATCACTTAGCCAATCTTAGAAAGGTGTTTGACGCACGTCGTAAATTCAATTTAAAGTTAAATCCACAAAAGTGCCAATTCTTCAGGCGAGAAGTCACATATTTAGGTCATAATTTATCAAAGGATGGTGTTTCACCAGACAAAGAAAAATATTCAGTCATTCAGCATTATCCAGTACCCAAAAATGCTAGCGAAGTCAAAAGATTCGTTGCATTCGGCAATTATTATAGACAGTCCATTCAGAATTTTGCCGCAATATGTATCCCTCTAAATAGGTTAGCTAGGAAAAACGTGAAATTTGAGTGGTCAAAAGAATGCGAAAACTCATTTCAGGTCTTAAAAAATGCATTAAACAATCCACAAATTTTAAAATACCCAGACTTCAATAAACAATTCATCGTAACTACAGACGCTTCAAATAGCGCATGTTCAGCAATATTAAGTCAGAGCTACGAAGGGATTGACCTACCCATCGCATTTGCATCACGGAGCTTTAAGAAAAGTGAGCTTAACAAACCCACCATCATAAAAGAGTTATTAGCGATTCATTGGGGAATCAATCATTTTAAGTGTTATTTATATGATTCACCACATTTCATAGTAAAAAAATCCCAATGGCACAGGACCAATTGGACAGGCTTATTTCAGTAACATGTTTGCATAAAACCGAAAATAAAAAATTAGATACAAAAGTAATATAATGTTTTGAGATGTACAACAAAAAACCAACGTAACATTCTGGCATCAAATCAAAAACAAAAAATTAAAAAAAGTTTCTGGTAAATTTGTGAATTTTCTTAAATAAATGTACGATTTAGAGAAAAATGTTAAATACAAAAGTTGTAGAACGTATTAAGGTCTATAAAAAAGCTTAGTAACTTTTTTGCGTCAAATGAAAAACAAAGGAAATACGATTTTTTGTCAACTTTGACAGGCCGCCATTTTGTTTTTACTGGGCCGATTTGGATCATTAACGAACCCGTCCAAGATTTTTGCCTAACCGATTTTGTAGCGAGTTTGGTTTCGATCCGTCAAAAAATACGCCCTCTATCGTGCTTACAAATTCCGTTATAATTTGTGAATTTTCTTAAATAAATGTTTTAATGTACGATTTAGAGAAAAATGTTAAATACAAAAGTTGTAGAATGTGTTAAGGTCTATGAAAAAGCTCAGTAACTTTTTTACGTCAAATGAAAAACAAAGAAAATACGATTTTTTTTCAACTTTGACAGGATTTTGTTTTTACTGGGCCGATTTGGCTCATTAACGATCTTGTCCAATATTTTGGCCTAACCGATTTTTGTAGCGAGTTTGGTTTCGATCCGTCAAAAATACGCCCTCTATCGTGCTTACAAATTCCGTTATAACACATACATATATATATATATATATATATATATATATATATATATATATATATATATATAATTATGTTTTCACTGATTTTATACTTTAAAAAAAACTTTATTTTCCACAAAAAATATACAATGATTATTCTTTACAACTTATGATTTTTTATAACTAAACTATAAATGAATCTAAATGTGGTACAGCAAAGAATGAATAATTTTATTAGACGAACAATGTTTTTATAGTAACGATTAGCTTTATCTTCGGGTTCAACGTGGGGTCGGTCGATAATGGTCCTACGGAAAGCGTTGGTTTTATCTTATCTTCGGGGTCCAGTGATCTTATGGTTACATTTCTCCTCCTTCCTTGGGATTAAATTCCGTCCTCGGAATTTCGAGAAGTTCTTGTAAGGCAGCAACTTGCTTCTGCGGAATTTTGGGTCCAAAGAGTAATTTGGAAATCCTTTTTCTCTTACGAATGACTATGTACGAGAAAAGTGCTAAAACAGATATTATTATAATAATTGAAATTACACTGAGTCCGGTGGACATCAGGGGATGTAGATTCAAAGTTTCAATAGGTTCGATTCTATCATGTGTTTTGGGAATTTCTAGTTTTTCTAATACGAGCGAATGTCGTGGCTGGAGTTTCATCTGAACAATGTTAGGGACTTGTAGTTCTTGAATAGTTTGCGGATTTATTTTCTGTCCCATAATGTATAGAGTTTCATCTGTAGAGATTGCACTGGAGTGGTAGACGGTCTGTTCTCCAATGGTCAATGGGTTGACTACCCCTAGTAGAATGACGTTGTTTGTTTCCTGGATGAAGTTTTCAGAAACAAAAGCGGTTATACAGGTCTGCACATCGGGAATTTGGCATCTCGAGTTAATTTTGCCTTGACATATGGCAATATTGGATTTTGGCTTACAATTTTCATACCATGTATTATTTGCATAGTATTTGGCAGGTGGAATTATCATTGCTTGTTCGTTGTTGGGTATAGGGTAGATTCTGAAGTACGGGTAAGAATGTGTGTGAAGGATAGGTATTTTCAGGATTATGAGCATGTTTTTCTGGGTTATACATACTACGGAATGTGAAGCTTCTAGAAGTTCGTAAGGGTGTTCGTTATTAATGATTAGAGCATCGCGAGAGTAAATTGAAAGTAAGGTATTCTGTAGAGTAGTTATTTCATGAAGCGTGAAGAGTTCAATATTTGGGAGATTTATTTGCGAAAGTGTTATCGTTCTTATCAGTTTTTTTATGTATTCGTTAATACTTTGGATTTCTAAGATTTCATTGATTGTAGCCAGTTGTTTGGATACATGATCTAATTCATTTGAAAGCATCGCATTATTCTCGTTTAGTTTTTTAAGGAGTATGTCGAATCTACTATTGAAGGTTTCGCCATATGAGATTTGGTTATTATACTTCTTTATAATTTCATTTTGTTTAAGTTGTACTGCCGTAATATGAGATTTTAGGAGTTCTAGATCAGAGTCATCAGGATTACCAGTAATGTATTTAATTGTCGTTCCTAGAAAGTTAAATAGACCTCTTTTTTGTGTTCTTTTACGGGTAACCTTATGAAGGTTGTCTTTTGCCTCTCTTAGTAGGTGTGTGAATTGGTTTATCAAAAGCTGTAGCATAGGTGTATTTGGTAAATTATTTTCGAAATTATCTGTGCTATTTGTCAGTGTCTGTTCTAGCGTTTCTAAGTCTATTTGTAATATGTGTTTATGGTAATGTGTTAATATTTTAGCGTTTCCCATTGATTCTGAGTAGTAACCATTATTGGGTATTTCCTGTATCTTTACTAGTGCCTGCAGGTGCTGAAGGACTGTCCTGTAAAGAGGATTGCTTATAGTGTTTTCTAAGTCTTTTGGCGTATTTTAAATGTGTACTAGTTTTATTGTTTTTTGTTGTTAAGCCGATAATTTTAGTTTTATTTTGTGAGGTAGGTGTTATAGTATGGTACAGGGGGTCTAGTTTTGGTTGTATTTTCTTTTTCTTAACGTAAATTGTTTGCGTAATTTCGGGTATTTTTTCAGCATTTTTGTTTATTTTTTCTAAGGCTTTGTCTCTTTTTTCTTTTGTTTTTTCATATACTTGGTCGATAAATAGGAGTAATTCGTTTTTATGTTGTTGATTGTAGGCGTCATAAATGGGTAAATCAGAGTCAAAGTTTATTTCATTCAGGTATGGTCCGTAAAGAATAAAAAATGGTGAATAGCCGGTCGCACTATGTATAGATTGATTATAGACGAGGACAGCATTTGTGAATGTATCGTCTAAATAATTGGATTGGATGAGGAGTTATTGACGGTAGTTGTGTGTATTTCTATCTTGTGAAGATTTAAAAATTCTTTAATTAGTGATGAATTGAATTCTTTTCCGCTATCAAATACCATTTTCTTCGGGTAGTTGTGATGAGAGAAGTAATGTCTAATTTTACTTAAAATAGATATTGAGGCTTTGTCTGGAAGTTTGTAACATTGAGCGTATTTTGAGAAAGAGTCGATTATTGTTAGGTAATATGATTTGTTGCACTGTAAAATATCTACATGTAAAATGTCAAAAGGTTTTTGTCCTAGTAGAGGACCTAATTGTGGTAGTTGGTATGGTTGGCGTTCATATTTATGTTTTAGGCATATTTCACATTTATTTATAAAGTTTGCTATAGTGGTTTGCATTGAGGGCCAATAAAATTTTTGCTTTAGATGTTTGTAAGTCTCGATAATACCATTATGATTTGCATTGTGATAGGTTTTTACACATTCGATTTGTTTTTCCTCGTTTTCTATGTGTTGTGAAATTTTATCGCAAAAATGTGCTTTCACGGTATTATTTATATTTATTCTGAAAAAATTACAAATAAATGGTTTGAAGAGATGTGGAGTTTTTATTCCGAACTTTTGGTTTGGTTTTAATATTGTTTTAAAAGCGTCGGCAATGCAGTCTTCCCAATTATCAGTAGTGTAAATGGAATATCTGTGTTTTTTAAATAATTTTTTATAGATAACGTCATATTTATTTGAGTTAAGAATAATTATTATCTGGTCAGTCGATAGGTTCAAAGGTTCTTCAGATAAGGGTATTCCGTTGATAGGATTTTCCGTTGATGTGTGTTGTGTATTTCCGTCATCAGAGTCGTTATCTTGAAACTCGTTAAATTGGTTTATGAATTCGTCTACATCAAAATCTGTGGTATCCGGTGGTTCAGCGATAACCGATGATCTTGTAACGGCATTAATTTGTATTCTAGAAAGTGCATCATTGACTTGGTTATCGCGGCCTCGTCGATATTTTACTTCGAAGTCGTAATCTTCTAATTTTAATCGCCACCTGGCTAGACGGGATGTGGGGTCTTTAATCTTGTAAATCCATACCAGGGGGTTATGATCTGTTTCTATTGTGAATTTTTGACCGTATAAATAGGGCCTAAAATGTTTGCAAGGGTCGATAATTGCAAGTAATTCGCGTTCTGTCATACTGTAATTTTGTTCGGCTGTATTTAGAGTACGTGAATGATATGCAATGGGATGGTTGTCTTGTGTTAAAACAGCACCTAATGCGATATTAGAGGCATCGGTAGTTAAGGTAAAAGGTTTTGAAAAATCGGGGTATTGTAATACAGGTGAATTAGAAAGTAATTCTTTGCATTTGTTAAATGATTCTAGGTAAGTAGGATTAGTGGGATCGATTATTGCGTTTTTTCTTGTACACCTTGTAAGGGGGGAAGTAATTTTTGCAAAGTTAGGAATGAGACGCCTATAGTATCCAACGAGTCCTAGGAAGGATTTTATGTCCTTCAGTGTTTTGGGAAGTGGATATTCTCTTATAGCTTTTAGTTTAGCGGGGTTTGGTAAAGGACCTTCGGGAGTTACAACGTGGCCTAGAAAAGCGACTTCTTTCGTTAAGAATTCTAATTTATCGAGTTGGATTTTTAAGTTAGCATCTCGGAATTTTTGGAAAATGGTAGAAATATGAACAAGATGTTCTTGGAGGGATTTCGAAAAGATTATTACGTCGTCCATGTAAACAAAACAGAATTTGTGTAAAAAGGGGCGTAGAATGTTGTCCATTAGTTTTTGAAAGGTAGCTGGACTGCATTTTAAACCAAAGGGCATTCGAGTAAATTCGAAGTGACCGTGAGGGACTGTAAACGCGGTTTTTTCTATTGAGTCGGGGTGAACTTCTATTTGGTGGAATCCTTGGGCTAAGTCTAAAGTCGTAAAGTATGTTGCTTTACCTAAGTTATCTAGAATTTCGTCAATTTTTGGTAAGGGTTACTTGTCTTCTATTGTGTTTTCATTAAGTTTACGGTAATCTATTACCATGCGAAATTTCTTCTGGCCGGAAGCATCGGCTTTCTTTGGCACAACCGGACAGGAGCTGAATATGGAGAAATTGAGGGGCGGATAATTTTATTGTCTAGTAATTTGTTTATTTGTCTAGTTATTTCTTGCATTGCTTTTGGATGTCTAAAGCTTCGTGCGTAAATAGGGTTTTCGTCTTTTGTTCTTATGTGATGTTTTATTTGTGAAGTGAATGTTAATTTGTTTTTTTCGTCATAAAATATGCCTTTAAATTTGTGGCACAGTTTTAAGATTTTTTGTTTTTCTTCAGGGCTTAGATGTTGTGTTCGAATAATGTTAGGATCAAAGTTGGAAGGTATTTGGTCTGTTACTTCGTAGTCTCCTAAGTTTTCAACGTGTATTGGTTCTATCTGAGCAGGGTTATCAAGTGTAATATCGTCTATGTAGCCGTTGGTTACGTTATGAATAGATTCTGGGAAAATTACGTTATTTATTTTTGTCTCAGGTAGTATTATTTCGCCGTTATTTATGTTTACAGGTATTTTAAAGGATAGTGTTTTGAATGGTCTTTCTGTATTGTGTCGTAGTAGTGTTAATGTTTTGTTAGTGTAGTTTAAAATTGCTTGGAACGAATCTAGTTCGAAATTTCCTAATAGGATATCAAAGTCTTTACTCCAGTCAGCTATACGTGCGTCAATAAAGTCAGGTATATTTAATTCTGCAAAAAGAGGTGTTCTGATATTGTCAGAGTATTTAGTGGTTTTTTTCATAACTTATAAATCCGGAGCACACAGAAACACGTCTACTCGACTCGAATATTCACAATAGATATTCACAATATATATACATATATATATATATATATATATATATATATATATATATATATATATATATATATATATATATATATATAACCTTTGGAACGGAGGGTGATTGTGGCATCTAGGAACACCAAAACGAAAAACTGCATTGAAATTTTTCCGAAGTCGCGTCATGCTACTCTCTACAATAGCCCTATTTCATTCTGAAATAAGCCTAAAACAGATCATAAGCCACTAACTCATTTATTTGCAATGAAAGACCCGACGTCGAAACTCACGAGAATAAGACTCGATTTGGAAGAATACGATTTTGAAATACAGTATGTCAAAGGTGTAGCGAACTACGCAGATCGTATATCGAGAATATCCATAGAAGAACTCAAGGATTTATACATAAATAATTCACATGTCTTGGCAATCACAAGAGCACAAACGCGAAAAGAAAACGCTCAGTCAGAAAAGGATCTAAGGAATAACGAAGAAACAAAGGAAGCAAGAATAGAAAAACCTTCAGTAATGAAAGTTTTAAATAATCTTGAGGCACATAAATTACCAATTTTACACTTTGAAAATAACCGTATCTCGCTAAGGATGAGCATTCGGATCAAAAATAAATTGAAATTTAGTGAAGCCTTAATTACCGAAATACACAACTTTGACCTAGGACGAACGTTGGAAAAGCTTGAGAAGCTATCGGTAAAATATGAAGTAAAAAGAATGAAGATATATACAAATGATGATATATTCAAAAAGTGCACAGTAGAAGAGTTTATAGAAGAAAGAAATCAAAGGTTAAAAAATATTCAAGTATGTATATGCGAAGTACCCAAAACGGTACAGCAGAAAGAAGAGATCCAAAAGATTCTAGAAAGATACCACAATGATACAATGTTTGGAGGACATGTAGGAAATAATAGACTATTAAAGAAACTAAGAGCAAATTTTAGGTGGAAAAACATGGAGAAGGATGTAAGGAAGTATGTAAAGAATTGTCATAAATGCCAAATGAATAAAGCAAAACTTAGTCATCAGGAAAAATTCGTCATCACGGACACATCTATAAAACCGTTTGATATCATTTACATAGACACAATAGGTCCTTTTGTAGAGTAACAACGGGAATCGTTATTGTATTACAATATTATGCGAACTAACTAAATACGCGGTCATGATACCGGTCAGGAACAAAGAGGCAACCACAATAGCAAAAGCTATATTTGACAAGTTTATACCAAACTACGGATTGATGAAGGAGATAAGGACAGATCAAGGAACGGAATATAAGAATGAGGTAATGAAGAACTTAGCGGAACTTTTAAAAATAAAACATAATTTCTCAACAGCATACCATCATGAAGCAATAGGCAGTTGTGAAAGATTACATTATTTAGGTCCGTTTAAAATAACGGAAATAAAAGGCGTAAATTGTGAGATTACATCTCAAAGCAATAAAACACAGACCGTTCATAAGAATCGATTGGTCATAACTGTTACCACCGAATTATCGATCCATCGCGTCACTAATTGTTCCGAATTGACATCGAACGTACAACCACTCTCTTTTTTGTCATTGATTAAGTGCCTACAATATCTATTGCACCATTTCCCTCCCCAACTGTATTTCCTGCGGCACATAAACAACATCAATGGACTCATCATTTTCATATTCGGAGTGCCCTTTTGTGTTCCCAATTCGAATATCGACTGTAATAATAAAAATCAAACTAGTATCCTAGAATAAAAATAGTATACTTCACCTCATTATATGCTAAAAAAGTTCACTATAAATAAACTTTTCAATCCAATAAATCTCCACACAGAAAACAAAAATTAATATATATGTACTCTTAACTGTACTAACCTTCAAAAGCAACTGATTTGTTTAGCTTAGTTTTTAGACTTGTGGAGACAGGCAAATTTTGCCAAAGGTGCGTAAACGCATCCATCATATTTCTACAAATTCAGCAACATTATGAGTAAATATAAATATTTATTTAAAATCTAGCATGTTTTTCATTTATGTGTAGCCCAAACAAATTTCAGTTATGCTACCCAAAAAAATATTTTATAGAGAGGTACGTAAATAACTAAAATTAAGCATATTCAGAAATTTACTATATTCTAATCAATTATTACATAAATTTATTTCTAATTTATAAACTCTTAGTTTACATTACTATAAATTTAGATTTGCCAGATACTGCCCTATTTTCCAAGTAAAAAATGTTTTTAATAAGTTGCGTTTATGCAACTTTGGCCATTAATGGGTTAATAATGAGGAGCAAGAGGCAACGATTTCTAAAATAGTTTAAATTTTTCACTAAACTTCAGACGCCATCTTAGCAAGAAAATCCATACAGTACAATATCTGTATGAAGGAGGGTAGAGGTAAGGAGCACAGTCTCTGTGTATCAGAAAGTGTCCATCCAAAGCCATTACATTATCGAGGCGACTCTGAAAAAAGAGTTAATTTTAAATGAAGCGCCAAAAGAATAACGAGTGGTAGATAAAAGAGACTGAGAAACATCCGCTTTGAATAGGAACTATTTTAAAAAAAATGCATTAATTAGTAATGTAAATAACACGATAGTTCCTTTAACAAGCTATAATGATTATCAATAATTAAATAATAGCTATTTATGTAACCAGTTATGAAATGCATCATTTTGTGTGACGAGTTACACAAAAAAGCATTTCATACAAGATTTTATCTAATTTTGACAAGAAGAAAATTTAGTTTACCTATCAATAAAGCATTTCATAACGTTTCATACAAGATTTTATCTAATTTTGACAAAAAGAAAATTTTATTTATTTTATGTGAGTCCTTTTGACAAAAAGAAAATTTAATTTATTTTATGTGTTTTAACAATTTTTAATTAACTTTTCTGATTTGGAAACAACACTTTTTGGTTCCTACAAGTTATGCAACCAATATTACACAAGACGATACTTTTATTTTATACATTAATTTCAGACTTTTCATTATTATTTTACCATTAATATTAAATTAAAATCGAAAATAGCAATTTAACATTTTTTAATTAATTTTTAAATACAAAAATAAAAAAAAATCTTTCCTTATTTAGGCTCGAACTCTCAACCCTAGCATCGGTCACCGCTATCTTGTTGTGCGTTAGCCAATTAATTGCGCCACTGCGGATATGCAACAAGTTTATTTATTTGCTTGACAGTTCGTCTATTCGAATTGTAGTTGCTTGAAGTATTAATAATTCCCAGTTATTTTCGTAAATATTTAATTAAGATTCTACGTAAGCGTAACATTCTACGATTAAAAATGGCTGATTCAGACTCGATGTACCAAACGAAATAGAAGGGGCCGCATAAAGTGATACCACAAAAATCAAAAGCTGAGCTGCATAAAATAAAAAGTAAATTGTTCTAGTTCTTTTTGTTAGTAGTTCTCTTCAGTCAGTTCTAGTTGTTGTTATTTTTCTATAATATGACATTAAACTTTCTTCTTTTCTCTTGTTTTTATTAACTGGTGACAAAATTAATTTTTCATCACCAGTTACATAATATTTTTCATTATGTAACTGGTTACGAAAAATGTAACGTTTGCTAACGGAAGTCAGTTTTGAAAAATGTCACTTCATATATATGTCAAAATTAGATAAAAAGTTTTGTAAACTGTTTATTTATTTAATTGTGTCTGAACTACAACTTGTAAGATATCTATATATAATATTAACAATACATATAACTGTTCATATATCACTCCAGTGTCTGGCGCATATCACAGCATTTTAATTGCATGTCCATAGATCCCGGAGGGTACATGGAGCTTGTAGGGATTGGCCTGTCAGAAGGTGTTCCATTGTCTGGTCTTCTCAGCATTCACGTGCTTCCTATTCCGCATATCCCCACTTCAGGAGGTTGTACTTGCATCTCCCCATTTGGCAGCGGAGTCGGTTGAGGGTTTTCCAGATACACCAGTCCAGGTCTGATCCTGCAGGAAATTTTTCTTCTGGATTCCAGGTTGGGATGTCATTGTCTGCTAAGCGCTGTTCCCATTTTGTCTACTTGGTCGCTGTTTTAGAGACTGTGAGCGGTTGTGTAGATTGCATAAAGTTTCGCCTTGATTTTAGTCTGGCTGCTACCGGTATATGTTGATACAAAGGATGTCTGGAGTCGTTGCATTGCCTACATCGTTCGGCCATAGCTAAGATTTCCCTCCGTATTTGCAGTGGTGCAATTCCGGCAAGCATGTAGAGTTGGTCAAGGTTGGTGGGTTTTAGACATCCCGTTATTAATCTGCACGGGTCATTCAGGACGGGGTCCAGCCTATGGGCGTGTGTTGATCTTTCCCATACAGGGATGCATATTCGGCTGCAGAGTAGCATAGGGAGAGTGCCGAGGAGCGTAGGACGCTAGGGCTTGCTCCCCAGCGAGTATTAGTCAGTTTCAGGAGTATGCCGTTTCTGTTGTTGGATTTGGCCTTGGTTTTATTGATATGCTTTCTGTAGGTCAGAGAGTGGTCTAATGTAACCCCTACGTAAACTGGGTTTGGGCAATGTTGTAGTCCGACTGAGTTCCACTCTATTTGCAGTTCTCTTCTCGCCTGTCAGTTATTGAGGTGGAATAGACATATCTGCATCTTCGCTGGGTTCGGGCTGAGCTGGTTTGACCTATAATAATCGCTCAGCCTTGATAGGGATTCTGTTATGTGCTCCTCTATCTCTGCGATGTTTTTTGACTGGCAGGTGATAGCTACATCGTCGGCATATATAAAACTCCTTGTTGGGCCGGTTGGTTGGTCGTTGGTATATACATTGAAGAGCATGGGTGCTAGCATGCTACCTTGGGGAAGGCCATTCTTCTGGTTCCTCCAGCAGCTTCTTGTTCCTTGGAACTCTACATAGAATCTTCTTTTAGATAGCATTGCTTTTATCACTTTTGCCAACTGGTAATCTCCTGTCATTTTGAAAAGACTTAGTACCTAACCAGTACAGGATCTTCCAGGTTTAAATTCTGTTTGCTGTGAGATTAGATGGTTTTCTATTTGGGACCCACACTTGTTCAGTATGACGCTTTCATAGAGTTTGAACAGGAAGCACAACAGTGACACTGGGTGGTAGCTTTTGGCATCTTCCCGTGGTTTTCCCAGTTTATGGACGGCTACGACCTTAGCTTTTAACCACAATTTTGGTATTGTATTGTTGGTCCAACAAGAGTTATACATTTGAAGAAGCCAGTTCAGGGCTAATGGGCCTAAGTTTATCAGGAACTCGTTCAGGATGTCATCTGGGCCTGGGGCCTTCCTGGTCTTCAGAGACTTGATTGCAGTTTTCAATTCTGTAATGGTAAAGTAAGTCATATTAGATTGTCTAGGCTGTTGTGCCGTCCTAAAAGTGAGGGTCACTTTCACATTTTGACCAGGCTCACCATTTAGGAGTAGCTGATGTGCGATTTCGTTGGCGGTGACGTTTACTTGGTCTTTGGAAGATGTTGGGTTGCCTGATAGCTTTTTTATGAGGTTCCAGGCTTTTCTGCTGCTGTGTCTCATATCCAGGATTTTTATCGTGTCTTTCCATGCCTCTTGTCTCTTCCTAGTTATGGAGTCGATCAGCTGGTCTCCTAACTGGATGGCTTCCAGAGAGAAGGGATTCCGACTGTAGTGTTCTAAATATTCCTCTTATGTGTCTTTACTTTCGTTGGAAAAGCCAGGTATACAGTAAGCTCTACAGTCATGGGGAATGCAACGCTTCGCTGTCTTCTTGATGGCAGATATGAAATTATTATAGCTTGCTGGGGTCAGTGGGAGATCTCTAATTTCTTCGTCAATATCTTCTGTAAATATGTTCGATATCTTCTGTAAATTTGTTCCAGTCAGCCATTCTTAGATTAAACCGGTTTTTAAATCGGATTTTCTGCGGCATTATCACCGGTCTAAACTTCAACATAATCGACCCATGTTGGGAGTATGGAATTGGGTCAATTACTGTCTTGTTGCATACTTCAGCTAGAGAGTTGTTGGTGAAGAAAATGGCATGTAAACTGTTATCAAGAAAATATAATGTTGCACATATTGAGGTCATCTTCTTTTCTAAATGTCATGTGGCCTTTGTAACATAGCAACGTTTATTACATCTTTGCACTAAACTAAATACCTTTGAAATACAAACAAAATTAACAAGAGAATAGTCCATTTTATAATCTTGGAAACGCGAAGCAACTTTATAACCCTTTTGCTTTTGGTCTTTGTCACTGTTGGTGTGCTGTGGGGCAAGGCTTCAGAAAAGTTAGTTTGAGTTTCCTTACCTTTAATTTTAGATTCAGTTCCATTTGGACAGGAGTTATTTGATCAAACGCAAGAGCGTCTAAACGAGTCATAGGTTCATTTACGGACTGTCTTAAATGGAAATTGTCTCGTCTCACTTTATTACCATTTTCTTTTTCTACAATATAAGACCTTGTCTCTTGCAACTTATCCTCAACTTTAGCTGGTCGCCACTGCTTTCCTTCCTTGATGACCACATTATCCCCTTCCTGAAAATTATCTCTTCTCACTGTAGTTCTGTCATAATAGTGTTTATATAGCCGCCTTTTAATTCCTATTTTTTCTTTCTCCTTTCCATGATCTATCACTTCTGGTTTTAATAAACTATTTTTAATCAGAAATTTTGTATGCATGCATTTGTTATTTACAACTTGTGCAGGTGACTCATTAGATCCAGAAATTGGTGTATTTTTGTACTCCAATAGGGCAACTTCCAAACTATTGCATTTTCTCAACATGCTCTTTGCTATTTGAACAGCAATACCATTAGATCTAGGGTAAATTTAAAGTTCCAGTTTTTAGCAAATTCTTTGCATACAACAGCATATTATCAGCAACAATCTCTAGTGGTATGCCATCTGTAGCAAAAACTGATTTAAAGATTTAAACACATTGAGTATGGACGTAGAATTTTTATTTTTTAAAGGAATTATCTTCAGCCACTTTGAAAAAATAATCTATAATAACTAAATAGGTATGTCCAGCCGAGTCCAAAATATCCCTTGCTCATTGTTGAAACGGCAAGTCAGGTAAATCCCTTAAAATGAAAATTTCTTTTGCATTACTTTTTTGCAGCCTCTCACAAATATCACATTTCTTTATGTGCTCTATGATATCCTGATTCATATTTGGCCAATACATTATTGATTTAGCTCTTTGTTGTGTTTTTGATATTCCTTGAAGTTGAGATAACATCTTTGGTCTTAAAGTTTTTGGTATTATTATTAAGTTACCATAAAAATGAGATCATCTAATAAGTAAATGTTATTACGGTCCTTAAAATATGTTTTCATCAGGTCAGGAAATTTTGTTAAGTCGTTAGGCCAACCCATCAAACACATCTTTTAATCTATTCAGCAATCTACTCTACCAATCCCTTTTTCATTATAGATGTTAGAGGTTTATGGTTTGTGCGAATTAAAACATGTCTACTGTAAACAAAATTATGAAATTTTTTACAAGAGAATACTTTCTATCTGACTAAATCTTGTCGCACAGTCGGTAAGGGCAAGGAGAAGCAAAAGTAACTGGTCTAAGATTTTGTAAAAGTTCACAGCCTACACAACTCCTACTAGAGTCAGTTTGTATAACAATAGGCTTGTCTTCATCAAAAGTAACCAAAATATTTATTACAAATTAATATTAAAACAATATGAAATAATAAATTAAAAGTAAAGAAAAAATTAATACAAGCTTTTATTTAAATGCAATAAAAATAACAAAATAAACTTCTCTTTTGAAACATTTACTATCAACTTATAACTTCATTACACAATTTAAATGATATAAAAGCATGTCGCAAGATTCAAGTACTCGTATTTACATAGTTTGAAAATTTAAAAAATTCTATTCAATCAGATCTTGTTATTTAATTTACTTGTTTATCTACACAGGGAAATCTCGCCACAAGCTTTTATACATCATATAAATTGTGTAGAGACGTTATAAGTTGATAGTAAAAGTTTTAAAGGAGAACTTTATTTTATTCTTTTTAAATAAAAGATTGTTTTTAAGTTTTTATTACTTTTAATATAGTTTTTACTTCTTAGTTATTGCTGGACAGGTTTCTCAGCCTGTTCATCTCATTCAACATATCATTGTTTCAAGGTCATTTGCAGGTTATTTCCGAACAGTCTAGCTCTTCAATAAGGAGACCTTCTAATGATTTTACTGTACTACATGTAGGATTGACCAGCTGCAAAGCGCTTCGAGCCTAAGTATACAATGGCATGGTTGACAGTAGTACCCTGCATTTTGTGAACTGTGCAAGCCCAACATAATATAGGCAGCATTCTTTGTTTTGCACTGCCGTTACTACATATTACTGGGAATTACACAGACTTGGTTTGAATGAGATGAACATCGTCTTTACTGAATTCTATATGGGCAGGTGGTATATCAGTATCATACTGTAATGTTTTTCTTATTTATTTAAACAATAAACGGGTGGGATAAACTTTAAACACACGGTATGGCTACTTACTAATTTATTTAAACACTAAACTAATCACTAATACTTAATTTATATATACAGTATATTCACTTAAACTAATTTATATAAACAGTTCAGTAATTCACTTATTTATTTGTTTATCTCACGATGTCAAATTATCAACTAACTCTTCCTGATCAGTCCCCTTATATATTAAAGCCATTTTTACTAGTAAATTCCGGACTGCGGCTTACACACACAAATAACTGTTCTGGCCTTTTCTAGATAAGTCTGGTCACAAAAACAATGTTTAGATAAGATATTTCCAAACAGTTATAAAAACACTGCGTATCCGCCATAATTTTAATTTTCATACCTGGCTTGGAAAGAGTCGGTTTTAGGGACTATACCAGGGTGCTGTTTCGTAACAATACATTTGTATGGTTCACGTAAGAGCTATATTGCGAACTTTCGGCTTATCCTTTGATTTGACTTCTGTCATAGTCCAGTCAATATTATAATTTAAAATGCTTATTAGACCATATATTAATTTAATATTATAACTTCAACTAACAATCGTTAAAGTGTATTTAATAATTTTATAATTATTAAATACATTTTAAACATAACACCAGACAATTAGCACTACCCGTTAAAGATGAAAATATGAAAAAATTACTATTGGATTGTATTCCTAGTACTTAAACAAAATATAGCACATCATCAACGCATACAAAGAACAAGAATAAGGCTACTACCTGGTGAAGCTGTCTTGCCGTCCGTATCCAGGCGCCTGGGAAGGTTGAAGTTATGTTTCTTGGTACACCTTTTGATAGAATTCGGTCTTAACAATTTTATCGGTTTGTATCGAAAAATAATGTTTACCGTGCGAAGGTTTACGAGGTACTACCGTTGGGCATGTCGACGTTTATCAACCATGCGCCAATGATGTGTTTAACGGAAACATTTAAATAGAAGGGATTCCTTAACATTACCTTATATGTCGTTTTATTAACAAGAATTATAGTTTATTTACGATAAAAAGACGATGACGTTGCAAAACAAAATATTGTCATGTTGCCAAGCTGTAGTTTTTCCTTTACTTAACGAAAACTAGAAAAGTCAATGTGATGTTAGATTGACAGTTCTTCTTTTTCATTGTTCCGTGCCTCGTAGGGCGTAAGTCAAAAATATTTATTTAAAAATAAAAGGCTTGTATGATAGGCTTGATTAATTTAATATAAATATTTATTCATGAAAAATATGGGTAAGATACAAGAAACAGTAACTAATCATTCTATATTCGAATTAACATTTAATTATTTTACATAGAAGAGGGTTAAATGACGAACTGTAGGTTCTTATACCTTATTCTATGCTCTATAGAACCATCTTCAAGAGCACTGCAAGGGTTTACGCTAAAAGGAATCAATACAAGCTGTAATAATCTTCATGCAAATTGAAATATTGTTTCTTTATACAATATCTATTATATTTATTATAATAAAAATAGAATGGAAAAGAAAAATATAGACACACAAAATAAAATTTTGTTACAAGATATAAAAATAAAAAATCTCCCATTTTATCAGTATTATTTATGTAGAGATACTGAGGTCGTTGTTTTAATTTGTGTATTATAAAATAACTGTACCTAATTAATTTAATAATAGTTATTAGTGATTTTGAAAAGGTGGAAATAAAGCAAATTGGATAAAAATATACAAAAAATAAAACACAAGATTTCCACTACTCCACTACAAAATCATCACTATCTTCATCGTCACTGTCAAAATTAATAATAAGTGGAGGCACATTCTGTCTATCAAATACTACTTCTCACTTCCACCCATCTTGTATAATTTTTTCAGTGTGCTGTACTGTCTTTGACCAAATATCAGGAGTCACTTTTTCTAAAGACTTTCTATACACCTATTGCTTGTTCTGTTGAAGAACCATCAGTTCGCACAGGATCTCTATAAAAAATTTTAACTATGCGCCAAATATGTTCAATTGGGTTGAACATACAGTGATAAGGGGGAAGTCGAAGCACTTTGTGGCCATATTTTTCAGATAATATGTCAGCTTCATATACTGTTGGTGGTTTATTCCTACAACAATGCATATATTTAAACAAAATAAGTTATCTAAGTATTACCATAATATATTGAAAAATGTTTATATCAACTTGCCCTTGTACTAAACTCAATAATTGGGTTTTGAGGAAAGTATTTTCAAAAGGAATATCATTTTGTGTCAACCAATTCTGTATATCAGACTTTTTGGTAGCTGTTATTGATCACTGTACTGTGATAACTTCCATTATCCATTACAATTGTGGCAGGTTCTTCCAAGTTCACTAAAAGCTGGTATTCAAACCAATGCAAAAAATTTTCTCGGTTCATTTCACCGTGGTAATCACCATCTTGTTTTTTGGAAGAAAAAACCAGCCCTGCTCCAGGAATAAATCCAGAAGAGGAACCGGTATACAATACTATATACCTACAATAAAGAAATGACAAATTACTACTAGGTTTCCTAGATATACTGCATAGCTCAAAACAACTATTAATAATTATATAGATTTAAATAAAATAGTGTGACTAGTAAATATTTGATAAGGTCTTAAAATGGCAGGAATGTTAGTACATCATAAATTAATTGCTAAATTTTATTATTCAATTACCTTGGACCACCAATTTTGGTTTTTTTCACGCTTCTATGATTAGAATCTTGCCAAGAACGTCCAACAGTACCGTCTTTAAATATCCAGGTCCCACCCAAAAACACAAATTGATATAAACCTTCCCTTTTTATTAAAGAGTTCACGCTCCTGGAGTTTGTCTCTTAAAGTTTTCAAGGTTATGTGTTCCTCTGAAAAAATATTTTGTTAGTTAATTGTGAATAAAATAAAACAGTAAATTCAATATACTCACTGTTTCCATACATTTCGTATATAACATTTCGGAAAGCATTTTGATCAAAGTTATCAATTTCAATAGTAGGTTTTATGCGTTGTCTCTTTTTAGGTGGGCTTTTAGGCTGTTCACCTGTATTATACTTGGCGGCAATACGGTTAACAGTGGTAACGCTAAGTTGTAAAGCTTCCGCAACTCTATACAATATAATTACTTCAATTTATGAAAAAATAATATATTATCAAGTTTAATTAACCTAACCTAACATTAAAAACATTTAATCATTAACATTTAAATATGTAACAATAATATTAACAATGATGAAAACAAATAGCGAATACTATTACTTACGTCTCTTACAGCAGTAAGCGGGAGAAGCGGGCCCCCGTTTCGGCATTCTCGTTCAAATTAGCTCAACAAAGATGTTACCATCTCTTGACATTTTCTGTTCAGCTGCCTCGGCATTTCATTAACCACACACTGTAGATTTGCCTAAATAATTAGTTATGAAAATAACTGTTTTTTTAATCTTAAAGAAGCAATGAATTTAAAAGCACCAAAAAAACTTATTAGACGATGATCGAATGTCAATAAACGTCAAAACAAACTGGGGAATTTTACCAGTTGATTTGACAACGTCTTGAAGTTTTGCCAACCCGTTAGCTGTAAATTGCCCTGGCTGTTGAGGATAAATTGTATTTACGGTTGGTAAATTAATATTTATTCTGATAAGCAGGAAAGTAACTAAAAATGACATCATCGTCTTTTTATCGTAAATAAACTATTGTAATTTTCAAATAACATATTATTTTCACCATATTTCACTGGACTATAAGTATATTTTGAGATAGAATTTTTTTCAAACACGCACGTGTTCATAATCGATAAGGACCGCTCAGTATTTAGTTGGTGCGCATCAATATAGACTAGTGTGTGAGTGGTATTGGTAAAATTAAACAAAATATTAATACCTTTCAGAGTCTAGCTTCGCAACATAACTTAAAGGGGATATGCTATTAAATTTCTGCACTATATGTTTTGCGCGTACTATACAATGTCGTGAATATGGAGGTGGAAGATTTCAAAAATTTTCAAAATTTATATTCCTCTTCTGGTCCTTTTGTTAAATGCAAAAACAAAATGTTTTCAAAGAGCTGTTTCACATATCTAAATCAGTTCAGTTAAGAGTTCCAAACGACAAATTTAGTTTTCTATATAAAAAATCCTTTGAGGAAAATGGTTGATTTGAGGACGAACAAACGAACCGTAGTACATTTGCCGGGCAGTTTGCAACAAACACGTCAAGATTTGGTTGCCATTTCACTGCAAAAGTACAAGGATATTACGGAGTTGCTGTTATAAGTACCTTCATACTGTCATGATTTTTATAAAAATCTGCCCCATTCAACTTAAGTAACTGACTATCCCGAAGATACTACCGACGATTTGTAGTGAAAATTTGTTTCTTTTATTGAATAGTCAATATGTTTTACTTTTTATACTTTTGATAAATTTCTATTTGGGATATTTAATATAAATATAATACAAAAAATTTGGTAATTTTTTGTGTATTATATGGATTAAGTATGTTCTATATTATTACGTACGTAACTAAAAATTTAGTGCCAACATATCCTAAGCCCCTTTTCATATTATTCTAAATCCATTTTAGAAATTTTAGTTTACAATAATAAACAACATTTTAGCCTGCTTATAAATATCTATTAATATTTTTGGCACGTTATCGTATTAAATTGTCACTTGAGTAATAATCATTTAACGCCTCTTTAATTAGCGCTCCTGTAAAATTAAGTAAATGCGACTTAGGGTACTGTACTTCCGACGTACAGATATTTTTATAAGCCCAATATCATTAACAACGCTCAAGTCATTAAAAATATTAAATATTCAAACTCATCATACTTCACGTGCTAAGTTTATCATACCATTTTTGATACTAGCGATATTTTGGTAGAATTTTGAATCATATTTTATCGTTTACTAGTGTACCGTACCTCTATTCTCCATAATCTGTATAATAAATCTAATGATATTTAATCATCAATCTTACTATATTCACATTGTCAACATCTAGAAAGATTATGGATAAAATTGAACGTTGTAATTATACAAGATGTGTTAGAAAATTAAATTAATTAATTTTAAATTGTGCAGCTTGACAAATGTCCTCTAAACTGGTGTATTAATTGCAAACTTCATTTTATTGGCGTTTAAAATACTCTCAAAATACTTTTTCACGCTAATATTGTTTTCAAGAATTTATACAAATTTCCGAAAACTGATTTCAATTTTCAGTTACAGGCCTGCTAAGAAACGGAAAATATATTACACCAATTGCCGTTGCTGGAATTATAATATGTGGATTTTGTGGACATTTATACACAAAACAAGTAGAATTTATTTGCCACTTTTCAACAAATCATTGTATAAAAAGAAACAAATTATATAAGATCAAATTTCACCACAAAAATAGAAATGAGACTAAAAGTGGACTAATTGATATTGACGTTTTGAGAAATCTTGATGTAAAAGATGAAATTGAAATAGTTGAAACTGAATTAAAACCAGAGTTACAGGAAACCACATATCAGTTCAATGTTACGGATAATTTAAAACCACGTGTTGAGGGTTTGAAATCGTTTTTAAAGGCAAGTGATTCAAATAGACATCAACAAACTCATACGGGAGAAAAGTCACGCAAATATAACATTTGTTTGAAATCTTTTACACAGAAAAATAATTTAAATAAACATTTCTTGATTCACACAGAAGAAAAATCATTCAAATGTATTCTTTGTTTGAAAACATTTACAGACGTAATTACTTTAAATACCCATTTGCGAAGTCACACAAGAGAAAGGCTATTCAAATGTAACATTTGTTTGAAATCTTTTAAAAGGAAAATTCATTTAAATAATCATTTGCGTATTCACACAGGAGAAAAGCCATTCAAATGTGGCATTTGCTCAAAAACATTTTCGCAGAAACATAGTGTGGATACACATTTGCGTGTTCACACAGGAGAAAAGCCATTTAAATGTAACATTTGTTTGAAATTTTTTACAAAGAAAAGTAGTTTAAATAGACATTTTCGTGTTCACACAGGAGAAAAGCCATTCAAATGTAACGTTTGTTTGAAATACTTTACAACGAAAACTCATTTAAATACTCATTTGCGTATTCATACAGGAGAAAAACCATTTCAATGTAACATTTGTTTGAAATCTTTTACAGAGAAGAAAACGTTAAATGCTCATTTGCCTATTCACACAGTAGAAAAGCCATTCAAGTGTAACATTTGTTTGAAATGTTTTTCACAGAAAAGTTGTTTAAATATACATTTGCGAAGTCACACAGGAGAAAGACCATTCAAGTGTAATATTTGTTCGAAATCTTTTACAAAGAGAAGTACTTTAATTACTCATTCGCGTATTCACACAGGAGAAAAGCCATTCTTATGTGACATATGTTTGAAGCATTTTTCACATAAATATTGTTTAACGAAACATTTGCGCATTCATACAGAAGAAAAGCCATTCAAATGTAACATGTGTTTGAAAGGGTTTAGTCAGAAAATTTGTTTAAACAAACATTTGGTTATTCATACAGGAGAAAAGCCATACAAATGTGACATTTGTCTGAAATCTTTTACACAGAAAAGTAGTTTGAAAAGCCATTTGCATATTCACACAGGAGAAAACTCATTCAAATGTGACGTTTGTTTGAAATCTTTCTCACAGAAATATAAATTAACCAAGCATTTGCTTAGTCACATAGGAGAAAAATCAGTCAAATGAAACGTGATTGAAATAGTTCTCAGAGAAAGTATTTTCCTGTAGCAGAAAAACAATTCCAATTCCATACATTTTCAGTAATTTCAAATGTTCCATAACTCTTTAGCTCACCTGCCAGCATGCACCATCAATAAGCTGAGGAGTAATAGAGATTGCAATAGAATAATGTTGAACATTAAGATATAGTCTATAAACCTGGTTCAATATTAATATAAGCCATAAGGTAATTCTGTCATCACGAGTCAACTATATTGCCGAACTATCAGAATAGAATAATAGTCCAGTTAATACTGACATATGTAATCCTCTTCATTCTCATTTTTTGCAGTAGGTTTTGAAATTGGGGGCTAAACGGACTTCTTCGTGTGTAATTGAAGATTATGCCTCTGTTAATTCGTATTATATTTCAACAAAACTAATTTATACATTCTTCTTGCAGTACCATGCAGATTCATGCGTAGGGGTTCATCATTTTTCCATAAAATGTTTCTATTAATTGCAGCATTTTGTAGTGTTTGGAACTTCTTTGTTCCCGTTCATTGACGATTATTTCTAAGCCACGATAATTTTTTTGTACCTATTCCTCTTCTTCCTTCTTCAATTTTACCTTGAATAAAGAGGTGTTGGAAGTGTAGCTTTCTCCACGCAGTATGTGTCCGAGATTGCTTATGATTCTCTTTTCGATATTCTCGAAAAGTTCACTTTCTTTTAGAACGTACTCACTTTGACGCGAACAACCCAAGATACCCTCAATATTCGCCACAAGGCCCGCGTTTCGAAAGCTTCAATTGTGTTGATGATTGGTACTTTCAGCGTCCATGCTTCAACACCAATATATATGAACGGAGCAGACAGCATTTTACCATCCTATATCTCAAGTTCCTGTCTGTAAGAAATCTTAAGAAGGTTGTCATAACTTGTTCGATTCCGCATCTTATCTCCTGATCCGGATCCCATTCTTTATTAATCAAGCATCCAAAGTATGTAAATTGTGTGACATATTTGATGTTCTCTTCATAATTTGTGTGTGTGGAATATGGTTCCTACTAATAATCATAAATTTTGCTGATTTTAATTTTTAAACTTCTTTGGCTTTCTTCATTGACACGATTTAGTAGACTTTGGAGATCATGTGCACTATCTGCTAATATCATAGTGTTATTCGCGCACCAGATGTTGTTAATGAGGATTCCGTTTACTTTAAGGTAGTTCACTCATAAAACGGCGTTTCTAAAGAATTAAATGAAATTGAAATTTAGGCTTAATAAAAGGGTCTTTTACCTAACTAAAAAAAAAGAAAGTTTTTTATCGTCTGTGAAATGAGATATTAACAATCAAATTGTGCATAATTAACATTATTAATATCTGTCATGTATAAAAGGCTCCTACAATATTTTTTTAAAACTAATGCAATTTCAAACTAATTTTTATAAACTGGATTTTTGACCGTTTTGACAAAAAGATATATATAAAATGAATTACAAGGTGGAACAACTCTGACCATCCACTCATCCACATGCGGCTTTAATTTTGAGTAAAAAAAACTTTGTGTGTCTTAGTATAAAATAACGTATGCCCAGTTTTCTTAAAATTCAAAACATTTGTGTGTATATATATATATATATATATATATACATATTTACCTACAATTTGGAAAAAAATAATTAAATCAAATTTAAAATAACAAATTTAGTAATGAGCAAACCTCATCAATTTTTAGAGTGGATCGACTATTTTGCCAGTGAAGGTATTTTTAATCTTTGAATTCAAATTTGCTTCTATATGTGATTAAACTGTATATTTTTCTTTTGCCATATTTTACACTTTTCTCTAGTGCTTAGTGTTTTTAATTTCTATTAAAAATGTGCTTTTATTCATTACAGAAAAATAAAATGTTCTTCACTATAAGTTGTTTTAAACGTCACCACTAATCCTCCCTATTCATATTTTACGAGGTTGATCAAGTATTTGCCAAAGGCGACATAATGGACTTAACTACAAATTTAAAAAAATACGGGATGTCACAATAGTTATCGCTTACATCCAATACCTTGCTTGTTGTGTAAGTTAAGTTGGCAACATTGTAATTAGTCTTTAGTTTGTCATCCTGGTTACTCAATGATATGACGTTGGACGTAGCGAGATGTACAAAATGGCGCTTGTAGCTAGATCGTGTATCACATCAATAAAAACTATATAAAAAGTAAATAACAAAAATTATTATTAACCAAATACGAACGAAAACATAGTGTCAGGTGTTAAAATAAGAAAACTGTAAAAGTATAGAAAGTGAACTACAATTAAAAATGGTCGATTGTAAACCACCCGAACCCTTTAACATTGAGGATTCAGGCTCATGGCCGAAATGGAAACAACGTTTTGAGATATTTTTATTGGTTTCTGGAAAGGACCAAAGTCAGGAAAAGGTAAAAATTGCCTTATTATTACATGTAATAGGTGGAACTGGTCTGGATATTTATAACACATTTCCATCAAACAAGACTAAAACTCTAAACGATGTCCTTTCATGTTTTGACTTATATTTTTTGCCTAAGCAAAATGTTACTATGGAAACATTTAAGTTCAATAGCATTGTACAAAGAGAGGATCAAAATATTGATTCTTTTATAACTGAACTTAAGAAGCAAGCAGCAAATTGCGCTTTTGTATGCATAAAAGACAACTGTAAAAATAGTTACGTAGATAGAATGATTAGGATCGAATAATTCTGGGAATCTATGAGAAACAAATTCAGCAGAGATTAATCAGAGAAACTGACATGACGTTGGAAAAAATACAAGAATATTGTAAATCAATTGAACTGTCTAAAAAACATATTAAGATGCTATCACCTTCTCATGAACTGGAAACGGTAGATGCAGTCAAATTTCGTCAAAAATGTAGGCGTTGTGACGATATCTTGAGCCAACTTGAGGGTAAAACTATATTTTCTGTAATTGATATGAAGGACGGATTCTGGCAAATTCAGTTAAACGAACAAAGTTCAGACCTATGTACTTTTAACACACCTTTTGGTAGGTATAAATTTAATAGAGTACCATTTGGTTTGTGCAATATACCGGAAATTTTTCAGAGGAAAAATATGGAAATATTTGGTGATATTCCTAATGTTCACATCTATTTTGATGATTTAATTATAAGTGGATCTAATGAAAAATCACATGATAATGCTCTTAAAATAGTAATAGAATGTGCTTTAAAATATAATATAAAATTCAATTTTTCAAAATTACAATACAAATTAAATGAAGTTATTTTCTTGGGTCAAAATATATCTCAGTCTGGAATCCAACCTTCTAATAAAAATATTGAGGCAGTTTTAGCTATTGAAACACCCTTAAACAAAAAAGACCTACTTAGAGTTTTGGGAATGTTTAAATTTTTTTTCAAAATTCATACCAAACCTTTCCCAGTTAACATACAATATGAGAAATTTAACAAAAAATAGCACAAAATTTGACTGGACAGAGGTACATCAACAGGAATTAGAGACAATGAAAACATTAATAACAAATAAACCAATTTTAAGGATTTTTGATGAGAGTAAGCCAATCGTTATTCAAACTGATGCTTCAAGCAAAGGCATGGGTAGCGTAATGATGCAAGATTCTCATCCAATTTCCTTTGCATCAAGGTCACTGAATAAAGCCGAAATTAAATATGCGCAAATTGAAAAGGAATTATTAAGCATTGTGTTTGCATGTGAAAAATTCCATTTTTGGATTTATGGTCGTGAAGTACTGGTACAAACTGATCATAAGCCTCTTGTTCCTATTTTTTCAAAAAATCTAGATAATGTGAGTGCTCGCTTACAACGCATGCTTTTAAGACTCTTAAAATATAAAATCAAAATTGAATATGTTCCTGGTTCAAAAATGTATGTAGCGGATACTCTTAGCAGATCGTTTATAAAAAATGAAAGTCCAATTGATGAAGAGCTAGAATATACCATACATTCTCTGTCCTTATATGTTCCTATGTCAAAGGATAAAAAAAGTATTTTTCAAAAATCTATTAATAATGATTTAAACTTATCTCAGGTTAAAAATTTTTGTTCAACAGCATGGCCAAAAAATGACCGAAAATTAAATAATGTGTTAAAATACTATTTTAAATTAAAAGATCATATTTTTCTATCTGATAACTTATTATTTTATAACACTAAATTAATTGTACCACCTGAACTTAGACAGGACATGCTTAAGCTAATACATTCTGCCCATTTTGGTATACAAAAATGTAAACTACGAGCTAGAGAAATAATGTTCTGGCCTCATATGTCTCGAGATATCGAAAGGGTGGTAAATGATTGTGAAATATGTCAGCTAAACAAGCCTGCAAATAGGAAAGAGACTCTAGTAACCCATGAACAGCCAGTTAGACCATGGCAATATTTGTATTCTGATTTCTTTGAACATAATCGTAATGACTATATATTGATAGTAGATTCCTATTCACATTGGCTTGAGGTATTCCCAGTAAATGGAAAAACAGCAAAGGTTGCAGTTGAATGTTACAGGGAAATTTTTTCAAGATTTGGTGTCCCTGACATTTTGTTTGCTAATAATAATCCTTATAATAGTATTTATTTAAAAAAATTTTGCAAAATCTTGGAACTTTGATTTAGAATTTTGTAGTCCCTATCATCATCAATCCAATGGCTTGGCAGAGAAGTATGTAAACATTGCTAAAAATATGTTAAAAAAGATGAACAGTATTGATGAATTGCCAAATTTTTTAATGGAATATAGAAATACTCCCCTGCCAAACATTGGTTATGCTCCCGCACAATTATTATTAAATCGGCTTGTAAAAACAAAGATTCCTACCTCTGAAATAAATTTATTGCCAAAAATCATAAATAAAGATATTGTTGTTGCAAAGCTAAAAGAGAATTCAATGAAGGTAAAACAGAACTATGACAAAAGTGCAAAAGATCTACCGGGTTTACATAAAGGTGATAGAGTTCTTTTTCAAAAAAATGATCGTTGGAATAAGGGAACAGTAGTGGATAAGTATAATGATCGCTCTTACTTAATTAAAGATTGTAATGGCAATGAATTTAGGAGAAACAGGAAATTAATAAATAAGACAAATATTCCTATAGATAGTACAGATCTGAATTTGCTTTATGATGACCTTTATATTACTGATCAGAACTCAAATGTTAATACAGATAACTTGTTAAAGAATAATGAATTTAATGATATGTTATCAGGGTCTGACGCAAACGAGGATTCAAATGAAGAAGACACAACTAACGCAAGTGCGGGTTTTGAAAACCTAGCATACAGACCAAATATTCAAAGTTCATTTAATGAAAACATAAATACAAATACAGACTTTGGTAACATATCAAGTAGTAATGTTAGCAACTTTATTGTAGATTTAAATATTCCAGAATCGGACTATGATCCTGATTTGAATACCTTTGTAGATTTTAATTATAAATTAACAACTCGCTCTCGTCAAGATATTAATCCACCAAACTATTTAAATGACTTTTTAACATTTAAATAAAAAAAAATATGAAAGCGTGTTGTGTAAGTTAAGTTGGCAACATTGTAATTAGTCTTTAGTTTGTCATCCTGGTTACTCAATGATATGACGTTGGACGTAGCGAGATGTACAAAATGGCGCTTGTAGCTAGATCGTGTATCACATCAATAAAAACTATATAAAAAGTAAATAACAAAAATTATTATTAACCAAATACGAACCAAAACATTGCTTATTTGAAAAGTTCAAAAATTAATCAAGAGCTGTTTTTATTGACATCTCAATACCCTTCAAATGACGTTTGAGAAACTTTTTTATTTGTATCAATCTTTGTAAACTAACGCTAACTATTTTTTGATAAAATTGCAGCCCCTGTATATTTTCATCTAAAACCAATTGATACTTTATTCTAAATACAACAATATGTCAAACTTACTAGTTTTGATGTATTAATACAAGAAAAATGTTTTTTTATTTCTAATTTTCATATATTTACACAATAGCAAAGATAAAATACATTTTTAAATAAACTTATTTGTTTACATACATTAAATCATGGGTTCATAATTATTATTTCCTACACAGACCACGCCAGCTTTGAATCGTCTTTAAAGCATGCAACATGAATCACGACTAGTGTAATATTAAGGTATCCGTCACGAATTCGTCGTTTAAGGTTCTCTAGATCAACAGGTTGTCTTTCATACACTAATTCTTTAAGAGATCCCCACAAAAAGAAGTTTAGTGAGATGAAATCCAATTATCGGGCTGGCCAAGCTATTGGTCCATATGTACCAAACAAATGATTGATTTATATATTCAGCAACATGCGTCCATTATGAGGTGGAGCGTCTTCTTGTTCAATGTAGGCAACGTATTTTCCAAAAAGATCAAAGTATCTTTCTCCATTCAATTTATTTTTATAGAAGTACGGTCCAACCAAATGACCATTAATAAGCTACACCACACTTTGTACGCCAAACGTTATTGTCGAACCTAGTGTGGATTTTCGTTTGACCAGTAATGGCTGTCAAATTTATTCACTACACCATTGTTATGGAAACGACTTTCTGACAGCATATTTGATTTAAGCAGTTGGGATTGTCATGAACCATAATGTCCGTTAGAGGTATCAGTTCTATTCTTCGATCGAAATCAGCTCACAGCTTGAGCTATATGCAATTTAAAATGATGATACTTGTGCTGCTTAAAAATTTTCTGTAATGGTCATTTAGTCAATCCCACCAGTTCTAACTGAATTTCGGCGCGGAGCATGTTTTTCGCCTAGGGCTTCATGTGAGACGAGATAGGGCGAGACTTTTAATAAGCTCGGATATCGTTTCGTTGAATATTGCTGGTACTTACTAGAATTCCTTAATTCCAAAATAATTTATTATGAAGTGGTTCTTTCGTAATTAATCAACACATTATCATTTTTAAAAGATATTGTTGCAACTTGGCATCCCCGCTCGTCATGATTGCTAAACAGTTAACAATTTGGCATTAAATCTGTAAGTTGCCAGTCAAGTACCAGTGTTGAAATGGCGCCTCACAAGGAACCCTTGTCACCGGGAGTCTCACTCCCATTTACCAAAAGTCTATTCAAATGCCCACATATCCACTTCCTATAACCATTAAATTTGTAATGATAAAGGGAAAAACATTTATACCACACAATCGGCTTTGTCGTCGACACAAAACATATTTTATACGTTTATGGCAGACTTAACCACCTCAGTTAACTATCGTTTATTACCGACCTGATAATTCATAATGGTCAACCAACGATATAAAACGGAAAACACTCTTCACTCAAAGAGATTCATCAAAAGATTTTCGAACAGTCCCTTTCGGGTAGCCTACCTACCGGCGTTCGAACCGAACAAATCATCTAATTAACTTTTACCTCAGTTTCAACTTAAGAGGGGCCTTACGTTTTAGGAACCTGAAACCAGTTGGCACCCGTGATTTGCAACAAAATTTAGGTTATTTTGTACACAACAAATCTAAAGAACGCAGGGAAATTAAGTGTTGAAATTTTAACACAATATAACTTGGACCTTTGTCTTGGGGATCAGGTATTTTGGTTGAGTTTTATATTGTTATAAAAAAGATATAAGCCATTACGTGATGGTGTAATTTTGACAGTTTTGACAATTTGTGGTCACCAATCTGGACACCAAAACCTGATCCCCAAAAGGAAGCCTAGAGAGTTCGATTCTGAAAATATGAAATCTCAAATCATTATATTTTTTGAGATTTTTGTTGTGCGCAAATTTTTGCGAACGAACATCTTTTTACCTTAGTTCAACCGCTCCACCGTCTTGATGCATGGCGCTGTATAGAACAATGACAGAAGACGACGGTCAATTATAGACAAATAATATTATAACTTTCTCTATGGGTCAAATATTCTGTTGTCATATGTTTTGTGTTCATAAAAATATCTCAAATTTATAGTTTAGTGTGTATTGTATTTGTAAGTGATTATAATTAAGTAATTTTCATGCTAAATAAGTAAATTTGTGCTTCGTAAATGCTATTTATATTTACTACACAAGATTGTGTTTAGTGCTTCATGCTTCCTTGCAACAAAAATGCACTTTTTGCACCTATTACACAAATAACTACTTTTTAATGTTATTCTTATTTATTGTTGGTAAATACATCAAAGTGATTAAATATATTATGTGAGAATGATTTTGAGTTTTTGTTCTTTGGAATAAATATATCATGTTTATACCTGATAATAGTAATTGTGATTCCGCTTAATTTTATTGTTATGTTTTTCTAGACAAATTTTGTTCTTCATGAGGTCAATTATTTCGCTTATTGTATTTGTTTGTAAATTCAGTTTTGATGCAGAGTGGAGGCATTTTATTTCAAGTAGTGCATCATCACCTACAAGCCCTTAAATATTTTATCAATAAATGTATGTCATTTAATATGCAAAAAGAATTTATTTTATAACACATGGTAATTATTTGTTATGTTAAATATATTTACCATCAGGAGAAGCACCTAGAAAACCATGCTGAACATTTACCCACAATCCTGAATCAACCACCACAACATTTTGTAACTACTTGTTCAAAAATGCTTTTAGCCACTTTTTCCTTAAGAGTTCCATACTCAATTACCTCCGTCATACAATAAGTCTTTTTAAGAACAGTTTTAACAAGTGAATGACAAGGTGTATTTGTTTTTCTCTTAACAACCTGTCCAAAGATTTTATAAGAAGTTAGGATGGTTATCCACTTTTTAGCTTGCCTTAGCCTATGCACCATAGGTAATAGTAATTGTTGAATAAAATTAATGAATGAAGTAGGTAACATTATATTTAAAAAATCTTTGAACCATAAATATTTTAAAACTTTGTCTAGCCAATAGTCAAAATTTCCTTGCAAATTGTTTGGTTATATAAGCATTTCAAAAAATCAAAGAAAATAAGAAACCAAATTATTATTAAAGGATGACTTAGTAATAGTCTTAGTTGTTGATATTAAAAAAAATTGTAAAACAAAGGACGACTAAAAAGTTAATTTTGCCTACTTGTTGCACTTCGGGGGCTGTATCGAGTTATACAGATAGGTTTTCTTTTCTATAAACCATTTTTTTGTGATGTTCTTGCTGAAACACGTAAAAACAACTCAAAAAAATACAAAATTCCAACTTTTTTTTGGGTAAACCTATACTTTTCTCGCATATTAGATGAGTTGGATGGAAAAGTAATAATACCAATAATGTATTATACAAAAACAAAAAAAATATTCACCATTCAGGTGATCACACATATGTGTATCTGTCATGGAAAAAAGAGAATGAACCAACTATTTTTTTGTATAATGAAGGAAAAATGTTTCAGTTCCAATCTCCACAACACATATGATCAATATTTGCAAACAAGGTAGAAGCAAACTTGTACATGTTGATTGTATGTTTGATTTTGTACTGTATATATCGATCTCCCCACAATATATACATTATTATTTGTCATTACAGATCTTTCGCTTTAAATTTTTTATTAGTAGTTATAGTTGCTTTGTAACTTTTTAAACGTTTGCTATTTTAAATTTAAATTCCTCACTGTACCTCACTTTTCTCTTTCAATTAAATGTAAAGCATTGTAGTACAAGCAAATATTTCTTTGTATAATAAGTTTGGAAACTCTTTGTTTATATTATTTGTTTCTAGATAAAATTGAATATATTTACACATGTAGTTGAAAAAAGAGCCTACATGTCAAATAAAATTTGAAAGCGACCAACAGGAACTCTGAAACTGATACAAATATGATTAGATTGAGGCAAAGTTGTGACATGACGTTCTGTGTTTTCAGACTAATTGGCCTATTTTAAATCACGTAAATTTGCAACTTTTCCGCAGTTTAATTTTCTTAGCATGAAACAAACAAAAATTTATAATCATGAAAACATTTTATTATGTTAATATAAATGGTACAAATTTTGAAAGGTAGAATGTTTTTAAAGTATGTATATTTTTCTTCCATTCTTTATTTCTAGCAATTTCCGCAATGCTGTCACTTGGTATCCATATTATTAAATAGCAAATGTCCTTTCATGCAATATGTAATGCACCTTGTCTCAGGTTATAATAGTTATATTTTTCAATTATCATTAATTGGTGCGTTCTTTTTGACTGAGATCTCAGATCACTTCAGTTAAGGTGATCTGAGATAAAGTGATGTGAGTGAGCACCAAAAAGAACGACATCTCGATTGAAGCGCGCGATCTGGCGATCGATTTAAACTATACGACAGATTCGTATCAGCATCTAATAATGTTAATTAATGTAAATATAATTTGTAACAAAAGAAAAATAGATTATGTGTGTTTATTGTTTATATGTAAATGGTTAAAACCTTAGATAACCTTGGTTAAAACTACAAATAAACCAAGCAAATCAAATATTTCTTTATCGCCTCCACTTTATTTCCGACTCAAATCCAACTGATACCGCCTTACAACACATTCAGCATCGGTGAAGGGGGGGGAAATCTCAGCTCACTTAAAGTGAGTAAAACAAAAAGAACGCTCACATTACTGATGTGAGCTGAGATTAACTGAGATCTCAGTCAAATAGAACGCACCTATTATATATTCATCAAAATGAATTATGCAATTCTTGTCTTTTGAGAGCGGTTTTAATTTTTCTTCATTCAGATACTTCAAAGGTCACTTCACTACAATTAAGCATTTTTCGCTAACAAACCCATATTATCATTAAAACAGGGTTTCAAGAGAATGTTGAAAGATGGTTTGATGATACTAGAACAAACCATCAGTATTATTTGTCTCACATTTTCACATTAATCAAATAATCCAGTAAACATCAAACATAGCTTTTAAAATTAAAAAATACGGATTGCAGGTTAATTTACATTATTATAACTACAATTTTTGATATCGGGTCGATACGATTACGTACTTTTTAACAATTTATTCCTTTCAAAAACATTTATGAAACTCTTAAATAATCAAAAATCTACACTCAAATGGAAAATATGTCAACAAATTTTGTTTGGATCCGTGTATATAATATTCTCTTATCTATGCACAGGTGTGCTGTGGTTTGGATCCAACATAAAAAACAGAGATAAGGTTTCTGTGCTCACAAGAAGTTGAATTATTTGAAATCAAAACATTCGAACAGAGATGCGTTTCTTTGAACCGTCAAGAGTGGAAAGACAGAGAGAGAAAATATGTTGAATAAGTAAAAGCCGATTCAGTACTACTATCGACATCTATCGTAAATATTTTGAACCAAATAATTACTAAATTAGTAACTAGTATTGTGTAGGTTTTTAGGTTTATATACCTGTGAGGAGGCCCCTCTTAATTTCAAACTTCATTTTATAACATATTTTATTAGTGTTTAACATACTCTCAAAATACTTTTTCACATTAATATGGTTACTAAGTATTTATAAGCAAGCATATGTTAAAAAAATGGTGTACTTTTTATTCTTTATTCAAACTTTCGAAAAACTGATTCCAATTTTCTTTCTCATTTACAGGACTTCTAAGAAATGGAAAATATATTAAACCAAACCATATAGGGCTTATGACATGTGTATTTTGTGGAAATTTGTATACAAAACAAGTAGAATTTCTTTGCCACCTTTCCACAAATCATTGTATCAAACGAAACAAATTATTTAAGATTAAATTTTCCCACAAAAATAGAAATTACACTGAAAATGGAATCAATGGCATTTTGAGAAATATTGCGGTAAAGGATGAAATTGAAGTAGTTGAACATGAATTGAAAGCAGAGCTGCAGGAAACCACATATCAGTTCAATGATACTGATAATTTAAACTCACTCATTGATGGGGGTTTGAAATCGTTTTTAAATGGAAGTAATTCCAATAGGCAATTGAATACTCGCACAGGAGAAAAGACACTCAATTATGACATTTGTATGAAATCTTTTTCACATAAAAGTAATTTAAATACAAATTTACGAAGTCACAGAGGAGAAAAGCCATTCAAATGTGGCATTTGTTTGAAATATTTTACAAAAAAAAATCACTTAAATACTCATTTGCTTATTCACACAGAAGAAAAGCCATTCAAATGTGACATATGTTCGAAATCATATATCCACAAAGGAGATTTAAACAGGCATAATCGTAGTCATACTGGAGAAAAGCCATTCAAATGTAACATTTGTTTGAAATCTTTTACACAGAATTGTAGTTTGAAAACGCATGTGCGTATTCACACGGGAGAAAAGCCATTTAATTGTAACACATGTTTAAAATCTTTTACACAGAAAAGTAATTTAGATAAACATAGGTGTGGTCACACTTGAGACATTTGTTTGAAAAAATTTTCACATAAACATTGTTTAAGTAACATTTGCTTGCTTAACCAATCAATTTAGGTTTCAGACATAGATAAACAAATAAAAGATTATTTTTCTACTTTGCAATTCTAATTATGCAACCCCGTTGAGTGTTGTAAGAGAGCACATTTTGAAACTAGATTTTTAATTCATCAAGGTTGGTAACATAGTGCATCATTGAACAATAAATACTACAACAATAATACCTATATTGTGAAACAATCATCACAATGACTTATTTTGTAGTACGAGTGCGGTTTGCGTATCTAACCACGTAGCGGTGAGTTACGCAAAGCATGAGTACTGCAAAAAGGCATACCATTTTTTATAATGAAGTTGCAAAATTGTTGGTTACCCTAACCTTACTAGTGACAGTTGACAGAATTTTTAAATTTAAATGTTCAATAAATTACTAATACATAGTTCGGAATTTATGAATATGGAACTTATTAAAACCTGTTTTTATATTTGACTTTATTGAATATTTTGTAACCCTATGTACATTTTTAAAAAAAAGTTGTTGACTGTAAGTTAATTTAAAAAGTCAAAAGAAGTCAAATAAAACGTGAGACGAAAAATTAGTTTTATTGGCAAGTTCTGAATCTGAAACAGCTCGAATTGTAACATTGGTGACCACGACAAGCACACGACATGGAGAAAAGTACAATAAGATAATTTGCAAACCACTTCGGATCGACCCAGACGAATAACTGCAGGTATCAATAGAAACTAGAGATGGGAAGTACGCGAGCGTGTCGTACAAAATGTACGGTACACTTTAATGTACGATGTTCGTGTCGTACAATTTTACTGCACTGACCGTACAATGAAACATTATACTTTGACAGCACTCAACCAGCAGCCAGCAACATACTCTTGCGTTCGTACATGTAAATTAAATAGGTAAATACGTACGTACTATGAATATACTGATCAGATGGATGGATATAATTTTGAAGTAATTGCTTACGAAATTTTAGTAAAGAAAGTATTCGTATATTTTTTTATTAGCTTGACAATTGAGACAATTTAATAATAATGTGAAATAATTTGTTAAAATTGATATAATATTCAAATTAAAGTAATTTATAACAAATTTTAGCTTAAAAATTTGAACCCAAAATATTTCAGTTAATAGTACATTGTGTTATGAATAATATGAATATAATAATTACAATAAAACAATATTTAGAGGTATTATTATTTTGTAGATCCTACAACACCAGCAACTATTGTGCGTATCGAAATGTAAACGCAACAGAATAGAATATAACTACTTAAAACTGTTCATTTGTTTAGTACGAGATACGGATCACGCTTTTCCGTCGCTCGGTCCCGTCGTACAATTGTACGGTACAGTTTGATGTACTGGACGGTGTGTGCTAGTACAACCAAGTGTACTACTTGACAAATAATAATGTAAGAGACAGTTTGATGCTTAGGCGGTATTATGGAGGGTAGAACTAAGGAGAACCAACTCAGTGTATAAAAAAGTGTCCGCTGACAGGGAGCAAATTAAGGTGGCGCCATAGTAGCAGGTGGAAAGATTTTAAAAACAGCGCCGTAAATTATTAGAGTAGGATAATAAAATTAGCACTTTTTAAGTTTGTTAATGAATTTTTATGATAATGATTCACAATTATTATAAAAAATGAATAATTGTTTTATATTTCTTAACTTCAGTATTGTAAAATAATAAATTTCATGTCCTTTCCACTAGCTACGCTAGCGTTATTGTGGTCGATTATTGAACTGTAATTTGCTGCTTACAGCTGTACACTTTTTCAACTTGTCCCCTATACAAGACGGTCCTCCTTACTTCTACCCTCCATAGGCGGTATGTGGCACAACGTTTCTGCGCAAGTTCCCCGCGCATGGAGTCTCTACTGTCGCGAAATAAAAGATTGTTTTACATAAACAAAATATACATTTCAAAACATCGCCTTTAATGTGGAGAAATATTATAAAATATCCTAGTATATCAACTTTTACGTCATTAAAAATGAAAATATACAAAACCACTTACATTGGCTGGTGTGAATATGGCTTCTGTTTGTCAAATGCAAAGAATACACCAAACTGAAAACGAACCGGCGGGCTTGTGACCTCCCCCACTCCCTTACTGCAAGATCACCATGGCGCCATGCCTTATAATTATGTCATGTTCACTACTTGTAGTTTATAAGTTAATTAAATTAATAGTGAATAATTTACACTAATAGTACAAAATTTGTGTAAATATCGTGTTTTAAGTTGGTACGTTATCTGTAAGTTATAAGAATGGTAATTTCTTGTTCTGCATTTGGATGCAAAAATAGGCAGCCCAAAGAAAATGGTATACAATTTCATTGGTAAGTTATTCTGTACTTTTATAATAAGTTTAATTTTATTTGTATACATTTCCATTAAATATGCCAGATGTATTGGAAAAATGGATAAAAGAAGTGCGGATAAAAATTTCTCTCCTACAAAATAAATTTTTTTATGTAGTGAGCATTTTCTTTCTACAGATTATAAAATCTTGCCAGCTGCCAGCATGAAAATATTGAAAGAGAATGCATTTCCAACAGTATTTACTGGATTTCCTTATCATCTTCAAAAACCTATTCCAACTAAAAGACGTTTATTAGACAGAGTAAATAGGCAAGAAGAAAAGGTACATATTATAAATATGTTAATAAAAATTCATTAGGATAATGTGAATTTTGTTGTAATGTCTGTAGGTTGATGCTATTGGAGAAAGCCCATGTATGAGGAAGGGTTGATATTCTGACAATTCTAATTCCGCTATCCCTCAGCAACAAGATAAGGCGTTGATTTCATGTCGCTAGCCGCTTTTGTTCTAGAGATACGTAAAATTACATTTTTCTGGGGATCGGAGTTGTTCAACCTCAGCGAAGTGTTGAAATTCTGATAAATCTAATGCCGCTATCCCCCAGCAACAAAATAAGGCGTTTGTCTCGTGTCCATAGCTGCTTTGGTACTCGAGATACGTATAATCACGTTTTTTCGTGCATCGAGGTATTTCAATCCCCTCGAGGGGTTGGTATTTCGGACCAACATCACTCCGCTATCCCCCAGCAACAAAATAAGGCGTTGGTCTTGGATTTGAGAAACAAAATCAATTCTTGCGGCACAATTAGCAACAGAATACTTGTATACTTTTGGGTGCCGGCTTATGAAATGGTTACGCTGGGGTAATAGACGTGTATGAAGAAATTAACATATATCAGTCTACTTGACAATATTAATTTATGTTAATATATTGAGGATATTATATATTATATAAGTAGTTCCATTATAAAGAATATTATTAAAAAAAATACTTGTCAATTTTGTTTCGATTTATTAACAGCAAATGAAAGTGATAATATTTATTCACTTGAAAATTTTACAAAACATGTAAATAGGGGAAAATTAATTATACTATACAATGCAGTTTATTTAACTGTAAAGCAGGTTGAACAGCATTTCAAGCTATCATTAAAAATTTACATAAAAATGTTAAAACACTTATTGTTAATTGTGCCCAAGATAATATTTTAAATAATCACCATGGAAAACAATTTAATTAGCAACATGTCCTAAAAAATAAATCTTCTGTCCATCAGAAATTTACCAAATTAATATTATTTAAAAATGTATAATTTATTAGAAAAGAAATAATAATAAAGGTTATATAGTTCTAATGTATTTGTTATATTTATTTCCTATACCGTAATTTATTAAAAATGGTATTTTTATTAATGAATTAAATTCCTGTGTTTTAATCATTTGAAAATTCATTCAACAATCTATTCATATAGTTTATTTACGATAAAAAGACGATGACATTGCAAAACAAGATATTGTGATGTTGTCAAGCTGTAGTTGTTTCCTTTACTTAACGAAAACTAGAAAAGTCAATCTGATGTTAGATTGACAGTACTTATTTTTCATTGTTTTCGCCTCGTAGGGCGTAAGTCAAAAATATTTATTTAAAAATAAAAGGCTTGTATGATAGGCTTGATTAATTTGATATAAATATTTATTCATGAAAAACTATGGATAAGATACAAGAAACAGTAACCAATCATTCTATATTCGAAATAACATTTAATTATTTTACATGGAAGAAAAATAAATGACGAACTGTAGGTCCTTATACCTTATTCAATGCTCTATAGAACCATCTTCAAGAGCACTGCAAGGGTTTACGCGAAAAGGAATCAATACAATATGTAATCATCTTCATGCAAATTTAAATATTGTTTCTTTATACAATATCTATTGTAATAAAAATAGAATGGAAAAGAAAAATATATATACACAAAATAAAATTTTGTTAAAAGATATAAAAATAAAAAATCTCCCATTTTATCAGTATTATTTATGTAGAGATACTGTGGTCGTTGTTTTAATTTGTGTATTATAAAATAACTGTACCTAATTAATTTAATAATAGTTATTAGCGATTTTGAAAAGGTGGAAGTAAAGCAAATTGGATAAAAATATACAAAAAATAAAACACAAGATTTCCACTACTCCACTACAAAATCATCACTATCTTCATCGTCACTGTCAAAATTAATAATAAGTCGAGGCACATCCTGTCTATCAAATACTACTTCTCTATCCCACCCATCTTGTATAATTTTTTCAGTGCTCTACTGTCTGGCCAAATATCAGGAGTCACTTTTTCTAAAGACTTTTTCCATACACCTATTGCTTGTTCTGTTGAAGAACCATCAGTTCCCACATGATCTCTATCATTTTTTTTAACTATGCCCGAAATATGCTCAATTGGGTTGAACATACAGTGGTAAGGGGGAAGTTGAAGCACTTTGTGACCATATTTTTCAGATATATGTCAGCTTCATATACTGTTGGTGGTTTATTCCTACAAAAATGCATATATTTAAACAAAATAAGTTATCTAAGTATTACCATAATATATTGAAAAATATTTATATCAACTTACTGTTGTACTAAATTCAATAATTGGGTTTTGAGGAAAGTATTTTCAAAAGGAATATCATTTTATATCAACCAGTTCTTTATATCAGCGTTTTTGGTAGCTGTTGTTGGTACTTTATTGATCACTGTACTGTGATAACTTGCATTATCCATTACAATTGTGGCAGGTTCTTCCAAGTTCACTAAAAGCTGGTATTCAAACCAATGCCAAAAAATTTCTCGGTTCATTTCACCGAGGTAATCACCATATTGTTTTTTGGAAGAAAAAACCAGCCCTGCTCCAGGAATAAATCCAGAAGAGGAACCAGTATGCAATACTACTAGGTTTCCTAGATAGACTGCATAGCTCAAAACAACTATTAATAATTATATAGATTTAAATAAAATAGTGTGACTAGTAAATATTTGAAAAGGTATTAAAATGGCAGGAATGTTAGTACATCATAAATTAATTGCTAAATTTTATTATTCAATTAACTTGGACCACCATTGGTTTTTTTCACGCTTCTATGATTAGAATCTTGTCAAGAACGTCCAACAGTACCGTCTTTAAATATCCAGGTCTCATCCAAAAACACAAATTGATATAAACCTTCCCCTTTTATCTTGACATATTCGTGTAGAAAATGTACACGTTTTAATGCAATATGTGGCAACTCCATTAAACCACGACGAGGATCATCTTTTTGGTATTTGAATCCAATATTTTTCACTATCTTCCAAAGTGATGTTAAACAACCATTAAAGAGTTCACGCTCCTGGAGTTTGTCTCTTAAAGTTTTCAAGTTTATGTGTTCCTCTGAAAAAATATTGTGTTAGTTAATTGTGAATAAAATAAAACAGTAAATTCAATATACTCACTGTTTCCGTACATTTAGTATATAACATTTCGGAAAGCATTTTGATCAAAGTTATCAATTTCAACAGTAGGTTTTATGCGTTGTCTCTTTTTAGGTGGGCTTTTAGGATGTTCACCTCTATTATGCTTTGCGGTAATACGGTTAACAGCGGTAACGCTAAGTTGTAAAGCTTCTGCAACTCTCTACTATTTAATCACTTCAATTTATGAAAGAATAATATATTATCAAGTTTAATTAACCTAACCTAACATTAAAAACATTTAATCATTTACATTTAAATATGTAACAATAATATTAATAATGATGAATACAAATAGTGAATACTATTACTTACGTCTCTTACAGCAGTAAGCGGGAGAAGCGGGCCCCCATTTCGGCCTTTTCGTTCAAAATAGTTCAACAAAGATGTTACAATCTCTTGACATTTTCTGTTCAGCTGCTTCGGCATTTTATTAACCACACACTGCAGATTTGCCTAAATAATTAGTTATGAGAATAACTGTTTTTTTAATCTTAAAGAAGCAATGAACCAAAAAACTTGTAAATATTAGACGATGATCGAACGTCTTAACAAACTGGGGAATTTTACCAGTTAATTTGACAACGTCTTGCAAGTTTTGCCAACCCGTTAGCTGTAAATTGCCCTGGCTGTTGAGGATAAATTGTATTCACGGTTGGTAAATTAATGTTTATTCTGATAAGCAGGAAAGTAACTAAAATTGACATCATCGTCTTTTTATCGTAAATAAACTATATAAATAATTGTATACAGGGTGTTTCATTAAGAATTCTCCATATAGTAAGTGGAGAAACCTTAGCACGAAATTTGAATATTTAAGTCAAACCACCTAAATAATATATTCTTCGTAACCGAGATATAGGTTGTTTTATTTTAAATATACTAAATGATTTTAGCCCATAGTTTTGACACCTTCCAATATTTTTTGTTCATACTCGGCAAATAGTTTACACATGTTAGGATACTTTTGACAGTGGTAAATGATAGTTTTCTCCTATTACCAGAGGCGTGCGGTAGGGATGGATACTTACTTTTCTCCCCCTACAATTTACACCACTGTCGTAATACTCGTTTCAGCATGTTTTTTGATTCTTCGTCACTTTCTACGTAAATACCATCCTCTTGTCTCAATGCGATAGAGTGAGTAGTTTTCGAGTTATTTGCATTTAAAGGTAATGTTTAAAATACCTAATTTTGTTTTACTGCTTATTTCACATGAATGTCGTTAATAATTTAACCACGTTGATGATAAAATTTAACTCGAAAAGTACTCACTCTATCGCATTGAGACGGAGGAGGATGATATTTACGTAGAAAGTGACGAAAAAAATATGCTGAAACGATTATTACGATAGTGGCGTAGATTGTAGGGCAATAAAAGGAATTATCCATCCTTACCGCACGCCTCTGGTAATAGAGGAAAACTATTGTTTACCACTGTTTAAAGTATCCTAACATGTGTAAACTATTTGCCAAGTATGAACAAAAAATATTGGAAAGTGCCGAAACTATGGTCTAAAATCATTTAGAATATTTAAAATAGAACCCCCTATATCTCGGTTAGGAGGAATATTTTATTTGAGTATTTTGGCTTAAATCTTCATATTTCGTTCTAAGGTTTCTCTAGTTACCATGTGGATAATTCTTAATGAAACATCCTGTATATTTCTATGAATCTATTGCGTTTCATGCACGGGGTGGGGGAAACACGGTAGCGCATCGGACCGATTTTTTGAACAAGCGGAGATCGTCAGTACATACTCCAGTAGATTATAACCTAATTAGCAGTGGTAAGCAATAATTTGATAATCAACAGTTTTAGATCTTATCATGACAATCATATGCTAATATCTGCAAAGATTGTTAATTAATTTGAATTTGATGTGTTTAATAATTTTAGTAAATTTATTTTAAACTGTCATGGTACCCCAGCTTTTATAATGTCTATTGACTGGATTATTTTATATCTTTGGAAATACAATTTCATTTTTTTACAGGAGTATTAAAAAATGGAAAATATATAAAACTAAATACTTTAGCTGGGATTATAATGTGTGGATTTTGTGGAAATTTATACACAATACAAGCAGAATTCCTTTGCCACTTTTCTTCAAAACATGGTATGAAACGGAAGATATTATTATATAAAACGACATTTTGCCAGAAAAATATAAGTTACACAAAAAAAGGTATAGACACTACCATTTTAAGAAATCTTGATAAATATGTAAAAGTAGAACTTGGAGTAGCTAAAGACGAGGATTCAAAATCGTTTTTAACGGGAAGGGATTTGAACAGATATTTGCGTACTCCTTCAAGAGAAAAGACATTCAAGTGTGACATTTGTCCAAAATCGTTTTCACATGAAAATCATCTAGTTACACATTTGCGTAGCCATACAGGGAAAAAGCCATTCAAATGTGACATTTGTTTTAAATTGTTTTCACGGAGCCAAGATTTAAAAAGACATTCTCGCTGTAATACGGAAGAAAAACCATTCAAATGTGACATATGTACAAAATCATTTTCTCACAGAAGTTTTCTTAAAATACATTTTCGCAAACATACAGGAGAAAAGCCATTAATATGTGACATTTGTCTAAATCATTTATAGAGAAAGGGGTTTTCAACAGACATTTGCGTAGTCATACCGGAGAAAAGCCATTCAAGTGTGATATTTGCTTGGCATCGTTTACACGGAACCCAGATTTAGGAAGACATGTGCTCTGTCATATGAAAGAAAAGCCATTCAAATGTGAAATATGTTCGAAGCAGTTTTCACAGAAAACTAATTTAATGACACATGCACGTAATCACACAGGTGAGAAACCATTCAAATGTGACTTGTGTTCGAAATTATTTTCACAGAAAAGTAATTTGAATAGACATATAAGAAGTCACACAGGGGAAAAGCCATTCAAATGTGATATTTGCTTCAAAACTTTTACGCGCAAAAGTAGTTTAAATACACATTTGCGTAGTCACACATGAGAATACATTGAAAAGGCATAAAATTTCGATAACTTCTAATGGTTTTAGTTTACCCAATACTATCCACCATCTATAAGTTGAGGAGTAATGGAAATTGTAAAAGAATATCCAAGAAATTTGCAACTGAATAATATACTCACCCAAAATAATATTATTAATGTCTGAGATCCTTTTGCCTAATGTACTGCAAAATTACATGTTTTAACAGCAAGTGCCAGTTGTTTTGGTAGTTAAGAAATGTACAATATAAAATTAATTTAAAGTAAATGAAGTTGTTTTTCTAAAATTGTTTGTTGTGGATGCTGACATATTGGGTAGATGTTTGGATCTTTCAATATTGAAATTTTTTCAATTAGTAGCTTATTTTCATTGCTTTCAGCCAATTTCATGGTCAATGTTTTCATATGGATATCAATAGGTTCAATTTTGGTAAGTTGGCTTAGTAGAGTATTGGAAGGGTTGTGAAGTGGGTAATTGGGATGTTTAATTCTAGAAACTTTAATTAATTTCATCGCTACTGTTTTAGGTTTAAAAATATAGCATTACCATACTCTATCATTGGATGAAAGATCACTTTATAAATATTAGAGGCTGTTTTTGTATTTATACCCCATCTTCCCTTATGTACTACACTGGTGAAATCTATTGCTCTGCACAACGTATTTTTTTCTTGTTGTGCTGATTGAAGTGATAAAATATTATAAATTGGGATTTAGCTGGATTAAGTTTGAGCCTCCATCTGTTGAACCATATAGTCGTAGTTTCAATGAGATTTTCAAATGCGGCAATAGACTACTTCAGCGTGACGTCACAAGGCTCGGTGGAGTTTACGAACTTTCCAAACAATTCGATAACGCGTGCAAAATGGCCCTAACAGTTTCTCATTTTCTGTATTTTCTTCAATTTGTTACAAGTAAAGGTGATCGTTGCTAGAATTAGAGAGTTAGTGAGTAAGGTTATAGGGGCGTGGGTTAGTAAGTAACACCTTCCACTGCGACCCTGATGTGTCGATTGTGGCTACACCTTGCTAGAGTTCGTTCCTTTTGATAAAGGAGGTAGTCGTACTATGCCTGAGTTCTAAGTCCGCGAGTTCCAGTCGGATAAATCCGAAGGTCTGGAATCTGAGACTTTCCAGTGCGGAGCAGGTACAGAGAATGTGCTCTGCAGTTTCGGCTTTCCACGTAACAGAAGCAACAAATCGATTTTTGTTGCAGGCCCATCCCTCTCAAGTGTGTTCCTAGACAACAGTGTAATGTCAGAATGCGTAAATCAGACCTACGCCATTCTAGGACATGTTGGGAGGCTTTCTTGGAGTGGTTTGTGATAATCGTCTTCGAGTGTGTGAACCCTGGTGTGTCTATATCCAGAGCCCAAGCGGTTTATACTTGGCCCGATCGTAGATGCAGGTTTTGGCGGTGCTTATTGCAACGCGAACGACGGGTTTTGGTCCCATGAAGGCAGAGTCGATTCCTTTTTTGGCGAGCGCATTGGCCTCTTCATTGCCCTCCGCCGCAGTTGTGCCCTGGGACCCAAATCAAAGTAACTTTGTTCCGCTTGCCCAGGATGTCAAGGATCTGAATGCAGTTCCAAATCAGCTTAGAATTCACTCGATTGGAGCTTAGTGCTTTTAGAGCCGCCTGGCTATCTGAGATGATATTAATTGACCTGTTCACCGAATGCATGTTACTCAGCTCTCTGGCGCTCAGCTCAATAGCTATAATCTTTGCTTAAAATATTGTGGTGAACTTGCCAAGGTTTTAACTCTTGGGTTAATTCCTGCTGCTACACCGTTCTCGGTTTTGGAGCCGTCCGTGAACAGTACATAGTCTAAGGGTGAAAATATATTGTCACTCCTACGCTAATAATCTCTGTCGGGAAAGAGAACGTTGTATGCTTTTACTATGTGCAGCTGGGGAGCTACCGAGCCTGGGATCATTCCGAGTATATGGTGATAACTAAATTCACTCAGCAGACCCGTGTGATTTCTTTGTAGCTCTTTGTTGCCATGACTACTTGACGATAAAAGTCTATAGGTGACCATCCTAGCTTCCCTCTCTAGCTCCATATGCAGCAGCAGCAGCAGATTTAGGATGGTCTCCACGGCAAGTGTAAGTGTCGTCGTAATGGCCAGGTATGCAATCATTTTTGCCACCAGACGACCGAGCCATACCAGTACCATTGGTTTAATAACCATTTGACATATCCTGAGGTTCCAGAGGGATAGTCTGGCTTTGTTGATTTTGTTTTTCAGATGGGAGTTGAAGGTCAATGCTTTATCCAGGATATTACCCAAATATTTGACCTCCTCAAACTGGTTTAGCAGTCCAGATACTAAGGGTATCAGTAGTTTATCTAGTTTCCTTCTTAGTGTGAATTGTTTTGCTAGGGTTCACAGACATCAGTTCTCTGTCCCACCATCTCCACCTTATCGTGTTTAGGGCTTGTTGAAAGATGTTGAAAATAACTTCCTCATGCTTCGTCCTAACAAGAATTGCTAGGTCATCCGAATATCATTGAATTTAGAGAGTATATTAAGCATGTCGTCTACCAGTATCGTCCAGAGATGGGATGAGAGTACACCGCCTTGGGACATCCTCTGGCGGGCCTAAATCTGGCTCTTTCTCCTTGCAGTGGTGCTCAAATGTTGCGGTGTGGGTCAACATGCTGTTGATCAAATTAAAAATTGGATCTTCTATCCCTCTCCCATGAAGAGCCGTGGGAGGGTGTTATTGAATTCAATGTCTAAGAAGGCACCCAGCGCAATCTCTTTTTAAGAGAATATCGATTTTGTCTACAAGGTTAATTAGAGCAAGGTCTATCGACTTGCCTGCTTGGTACGCATATTGGTGGGGATTTAACGGAAGCTTATCTAGGGTTCCCTCCCTAATGTACTGGTCTAGGATCCACTCTAAGGTTTTTAGGAGGAATGGTGTTAGGCAGATGGGACGGAAGGAATTGGGTAGAGAGGTATCCACTCTACCTGCCTTCTGAATGAAGATAACCTTCACCATCGTGCACCCTAGTGGAATATAGTTCTAGACTAGGTTTGCTCTCTATATTCATACCAAAACCGGCACCAGGATGTCTAGGCCTTTTTGGAGAAGGCAGGGAACATTCCATCTTCTCCCGGTGATTCAAAGCGGGAAAAGGAGTTTACCGTTTGTCTTGGTAGAGACAATTTTTGCCGTAAGTCTCTAGTCGTCTCCACCAGGTTGATTAGCCGACCGTGTGGGGGGTGAGTAGGCACTGCGGCTTGTTCTCCAGGATCTGACTACCAGGGAAGTGCTTCTGTAGTAGAAGCTATAACGTTTCCTTTATAGAGTCCGTATGAGTATCGTCGGGTCTTTTCAGTGACCCCATTTTACGTCCCGGATCTCTCGAGAGAATCTTGTGGATTATAGCACCGGCAGGTATGTCTTATAAACTCTGATAGAACCTCATCCAGGACTCATTTTATGCCTTGCTGATGGCTTTGTTGTATTCCGTTAGAGATATGCGATATTTGTCCCAGTCGCCTGACCTTTTGCTCGGTTGAAGAGGCGGCGGACCACCTTTCTTTTGATTTATAGTGTTCTGCTCCACCTAGGGGTACCTCTATTGTCTCTTCTTTCCCTTAGAGGGCAGTGATTCAATAGGTCTTCATTTAGTCAATGCTTTACATGCCTATAAACAGTAAGAAGAGAAGGGAAGTTAATTTTACACACACGTATAACACGTCGCTCTTGATATTTTGCTGCATTTTTGTGGTTTATGACTGTTAAAACATTTTCGAAGTGGTGACTCATTTGTGTACCTGCATATTGGATTATAATTTGATAGTTTTTGTAAGTTTTTGATAAATTTGCAATGTAAACAATGGTCAATAACAATTGTAATACCTGTCCTGGTACGATAAGTTGATATACTGGACGTCTTAAATTCTGTTCCTGGACCCTTGTGGAGATGCGACGAATGTGCGAAAAGTTGTATTTCCATAAACAATACTGAAGTAACTAACTTGTTAGAATCAACAGTTAGCGACGCGCTTCGTTCAATTAAAGCTGAATTGTCCTCACTGAAATCTGATGTTTCTAAAATTGCTAAAGAACCTGTGACTGTTCTACCAACGACTCGATATGCTGATGTTAGGTGCGTTCTTTTTGACTGAGATCTCAGTTAATCTCAGCTCACATCAGTAATGTGAGCGTTCTTTTTTTTATTCACTTTAAGTGAACTGAGATTTTTCCTCCCCCTTCACCGATGCTGAATGTGTTGTAAGGGGGTATCAGTTGGAATTGAGTCGGAAATAAAGTGGAGGGGATGAAGAAATATTTGATTTGCGTGGTTTATATGTAGTTTTAACCAAGGTTATCTAAGGTTTTAACCATTGACATATAAATAATAAACACACATAATCTATTTTTCTTTTGTTACAAATTATGGATACATTAATTACCATTATTAGATGCTGATACGAATCTGTCGTATAGTTTAAATCTATCGACAGATCGCGCGCTTCAATTGAGATGTCGTTCTTTTTGGTGCTTACTCACATCACTTTATCTCAGATCACCTTAACTGAAGTGATCTGAGATCTCAGTCAAAAAGAACGCACCAGTTGTTAACAATAAAACTTTTCCTGCAGTGATAGTACAACCCATGAACAAGGCACAGGAGATAAAACAAACGAAATCAGAGCTATTGCATAATATTAATCCAACTGATAATAGTATACATTTTACTAAAGTTAAACATATTAAGGATGGTGGTATTCTTATTGCATGCAAATCTAAAGAGGAAAATGAGAAGAGAGTGAAACTGGTTCAAGAAACAATGTCTGACTCTTATGCTGTAAAGGAGGTTACTGGTATTAATCCCAGATTGTGCATTGTGAGTTTGTCAGAAATGCTTCAATACCAAATTAGGAATTGTAATCCTGAGATCTTTTTTAAATATAGTGATTGTAAAATTGTGAAAATCTTTCCAACTAAGAAAAATGCTGCAATGTTTCAGGCTGTCATTCAGATAGATAGGAATGTGTATGATATAATATTAAAAGCTGGTAACTTATTTGTAGGGTATGATAGCTGTAGAGTATATGATGCCTTGGAAGTGTCGCATTGTTACAACTGTAACGAATTTAATCATTCATCCAAATCGCGCAACAATACTTTAAGCTGTCCTTTATGAGGTGGCAATCACAATGTAAGTCCTGTAGATCCCAATGACGAAAGTGCACTAATTGTGTTAAACTGTCAGGTGCTCAGGGATCTACTACTTCTTGTGATCATGCGGTGTGGGACAGAAGTGTTTGTACTGCATATAAAATTGCTTTAACTAAACTCAAGATGGATTTGCTTGGAATATAGCAATCCTTAGTTTCAAGTGAATCTACGATGTCGGCGACCACTTGCACTGCTGGTAAAAAGGTTAACAGAAATTTCACAAATTCTTTAATATCAGAATACCAGAGGCTTGCGATCTAAAACTGTAGATTTTTTTAATGCAATCTCTATGACAGATTTTAAGGTCATAGCACTAACCGAAACATGGCTTAACGATTCAGTCTTTAATTGTGAACTGTTTCCAGAAAACTACTCAGTATGCCGGGCTGATAGAAATCTGGTTGCGTGTAATTGCTCAAGGGATGGAAGGGTTCTTATAGCTGTAAACAATGAATTCCCGTCGTGTGAAATAAATATAGACATTTTCATTCTCCCCACCATAGTCGCGGTGGATATGATCTTGGTCAAAATAACAACTGACTCAGGTCATGTTTATGAGTTTATGTGCTAAATGTTTATGTTCCTCCATCTGCTAGTAGCGAAGTATACCTTAATCTTTTTGAATCAATTAGTAATATTGAAAGTTTGCATAATAATAATTTGCTCATTGTGGGCGACTTTAATATATCTTCCTTTGCTGCATATTTCCATAATAATTTAGGGTATGACATTATTGTTTCTGCTCTTACCAATTTTTAATTTAACTCAATACAATACTATTGCGAACGACTTGGAATGTATTCTCAATCTTGTCCTCTATAATAATGAATGTTTTGTGGAAAGATCTATTCAAAATTTACTTGCTCAAGATCGGAATCATTCTGTTTTAAACATTTCCTGTAAACTAAATTTTAGCCACACCTTTAAGCGAAATTTTCCAACAATATCTTGCAATGAATATAACTTCCGAAAAGCAAATTTTTCACTATTGTATCAAAGCCTCTCTAATATAGATTGGACTTTCCTTCAAACATTTGTTAGATCCGATGATGGCATCTACTTTTACGGTAAGTTGTATAATGCATTTGATGAGTATGTGCCAAGAGAAACAAAACAATATAAAAGAAAATATCCACCGTGCTTTACCCGGGATATTATTAAAAACGTTAAGCTGAAATCGAAATTAGATAACGAATGTAAAATCAACAATGATGTAAATACTCTTAACAAGTTTAAATATTTACGAGCAAAGGTGAAATCTGACATAGACAAGTCGTACAGGGATTATGCTGATTCAACTGAGTCGAGTATGAAAGCAGACCCCAAAAAATTCTGGACTTTTGTCAACAGCAAAAAGGGGTCAACTAATATCTCTGATAGAATGACGTTTAACGGCCAAACGCTCGATACGCCTACCGATATACTTAATTATTTTTCTAAATATTTTGCAAAATGTTTTTAAGTTAGTACCATGTGCGTTACCCAAGATGATTCAGTAACCTCATACAGTTCCTGAATATCATATCCTTCAGTGAGGATGAACTACTTATGGCTTTAAAACAAGTAAAAAATAAAATGACAACAGGACCAGACTCTGTCCCTGCTTTCATTTTGAAGGATTGTGCGTCTGTACTTGCTCCGCCGTTAACAACACGTGCGTGAAGACTTGCACTGTGCCGAATATGTGGAAATCGTCGAAGGTTAGACCTATCTACAAACATGGTGATACAGTTGATATTAGCAACTGTCGGCCAATCTCAATTATTTTTAATTTCTGTAAGGTATTCGAAATGTTATTGTACAATATAATGTCGTGTTTAATGGTTATAAGTCAGATGAATACTTAGCAACATCTCTGGTGTTCCACAGGGAAGTAACCTGGGCCCCTTATTATTCAATGTCTTCATCAATGATATAGTTGACGATCTTGATGTCAACTGCTTACTATATGCTGATGACTTGAAATTATTCTGCCGGATTGGTGATAGAAGCGATTGTGTCTCACTTTCAACTAACCTTCGACGAATAGAGAGATGGTGTATAAGTAATAAATTGTCGTTGAATGCCTGTAAATGTAAGGTAATGACGTTTTCCTTAAAACCTGAGAAAATTATATGATTATGAAATCAACAATACGGTTCTTGAACGCCCGGCGACATTTGTTGACTTAGGTGTCACTTTTGATTCTAAACTTTCTTTTATACCTCATATTGAGGCTATATGCTCGTCTGCTAACAAAATGTATGGCTTCTTAGTTTGAAACCCGCGTGATTTCAATTATCAAGACACTTTAAAGGCTTTATACTACGCCTATGTTAGGTCTAAAATTGAATACGCAGATGTTATTTAGAGTCCATTTTATGACACACACATTCAGAAACTTGAATCGGTTCAACGGAGGTTTTTGAAATTTCTTTCCTTTAAAGTGTATGGCATTTACCCACCGGTAGGAGTTCGTACTGGTACACTTCAAATGAGGCATTGTGTGAATAACTTATAAGTGCTCGTCGTGACTGTCACTTATTGATATTTCTGTTTAAAATCGTAAATAACAACATCAGTGATCCCAATCTTCTTCTTAAACTCCAGTTCAATACTCCGAGAGTAGCTTCAAGAGCTGTTAATACGTTTTACCTTACTACCCATCGAACAAATATTTTAAAATTTTCGCCACTTCACAGGATGTGTTCGATATGTAATCATGTAAGTTACCAGCTTGATATCTTTCATTGCCGCATATCTGCGAATAAAGCATTCTTCTTTGATTGATGATATTATTCTTTGTAATCAATATAATTAAGGTCCTGTTCTGTAGTTGGGTTCGTCCTGTTTGAACAGTGTATTAATAAATAAATAAATAAAAGACGGGCCTTTCTCTTGGGGGAGATGAGTGTTCGGTGTAACCGGGTTGAAAATCTTTGTGGGTACTAGAAGACGTAAATAAAATTTTTGACGATTTTTTTGAAAGGTGTTAAATTGATATAGGACCAGGCATTTATCTTAGGGGTGGGTGATAGGAGTGAACGCGATAGTTGTAAGCAGGTTGAAAAGTTTTGAGCGTATTAGAAATAAATAAATTTTATTACGAGTTTTTTGGAAGGTGTGTAAGTAACGTAGGACAGTGTGGGTGTTAGAGATGAACGCGATGGTTGGAACCGGGTTAAAAATCATTGTATTAGAAGAAGTAAATAAATTTCCTAATCCTGCAAATAAAATATAACACAAAACTGAAAACCACCCGACATTTCATGCTTGTCATTTGTTTCCACAAAATCAACTTAACCTAACCTATCCTTTATCTATGGTTTCCCCAAGTAGTTATATGATCTGTGTTTCCACAGCTAACTAGTTTGTCAGTTCCTCTTCTGTTTTCTTATTTTTTTATGTTACTGTGATGTTTAATATGAGATATTACTGAGAGGATATGGTACAGACGTAATCGTAGGAAGTTACTAAAAATTAGTGATGGGAACCATTGACATATTATACTAGTGGACTGGCCTACGGTAATAAACGCTGTAGGATAAAATGCGGAAGAGACTAGAAAGAGAAAACCTAGAAAGAGATGGAGCTAGGTGTGGCAGAAAACACGGAGAAAGCATATAATGGGTGCTTATAAAATTATTTTCTTATTAGTAAAAGTTGTTGTAACTGCATTAAATGCTTCAAAGTATATTTTAATTTTATAAACAAATAACAGACTATGTTTTATTAACATCTTTAATATTATTTTAAACCCAAATAACACAAAAAAATAATGAAATAACCATTAAAAAAATCATTTTATTACATATAAATAGAAAATATACAATCATTATTGTTATACATTACGAAAAAGACAATGCATTTTCATAAAAATATATTGTTACGTGTCTATTTATACAGTGTGGTCATAAAAGTGTGCAACGTGGAATTCTTTTTATTGCTCAGTAAAAATTCAAATATTGCTAAAAGTTGGTGCATGTTCGATAATTAAATTAGATGCATTCAGAATGGTTGCAAGTCAAACAGGGTAGGTCAAAAAATAGTCCAAAATAAACTAAATGGATTTTTGTGTAATATTTATTCATTTTTTTATATTTACAAACAGTTGGGTTAGTAATTTTCAAAAATTTCTTTCTCTTTTCTGGAAATTCTAAATCACTCTCCTCAAAATCTCCAAAGACTATTGGATCTCATTTTTTTCTAAAAATAGAAAAAATGCATAATTGAAGGTATTTTTTTAAATGGTCAACTACTTAAGAATCAGTAGGTCTTCTTACCTTGCAACTTTTTTTTCCACACTCAAACATGTTTTTATTTCATTGGATAATATGTTATTGTTTACTGGATCTTCTGGCTTATTAACTTCTGGTACATATAGATTCCACTTCAGGAATTATATCAGTACTGCATCCTGCAACAGCATCCCCTAAAAATGTTAAAAATGTACACTTAAGTATATTAAAATTGTAATATAAAAAGTATTCGAATGTTTATATTAAAAATATTATTTTCAATTCAATTTTTTCAAGAAAAGCACCTTCATCTTGGTTTACATTACGTGTTCTTGTTACGGGTTTTCTCTTTTTGATAACTTTGATCAAATGAGCAGGAAAATCAAACTGTGATGGAATTGCTGTCTTTTTAATACCTGATTTCCGTGAACATTTAATACCTAGTCATCAACTTTAAAATGCTTTTCACAAGTAACAGCTGTATCACTTGGCTTATAATTATCTCTTCTAACAGCGTGTAACCATTACTTAAATTGCGATCTTTTGGAAATCTATAAAACATGAAAAATATTTTTAATCATCTTAATAAACCTAACTTATATAAAATTTATTGTTTATTTACCTACCTGTGAAATTTTATTTTCTCGCCTTTTTTCAATCTTGTAGTACAAGTATAAGATGAACACGATCTCATTTTCAAATATTTTTCAAAATTATTTAAAATATATAACAAACCTTCACGCAGTAACATATAAAATCATACCGTAACCATACATTGAAAAATATTTTTGCCACTGCTAGCGCTATCCTTCTCGATCTTTCTCTCTCGCACTGCGATGGCATCAGGTGCGTTCTTTTTGACTGAGATCTCAGTTAATCTCAGCTCACATCAGTAATGTGAGCGTTCTTTTTGTTTCACTCACTTTAAGTGAGCTGAGATTTTTCCTCCCCCTTTATCGATGCTGAATGTGTTGTAAGGGGGTATCAGTGGAATTGAGTCGGAAATAAAGTGGAGGGGATGAAGAAATATTTGATTTGCTTGGTTTATATGTAGTTTTAACCAAGGTTATCTAAGGTTTTAAACCATTGACATATAAATAATAAGCACATAATCTATTTTTCTTTTGTTACAAATTATGGATACATTAATTAACATTATTAGATGCTGATACGAATCTGTCGTATAGTTTAAATCTATCGACAGAGCGCGCGCTTCAATTGAGATGTCGTTCTTTTTGGTGCTTACTCACATCACTTTATCTCAGATCACATTAACTGAAGTGATCTGAGATCTCAGTCAAAAAGAACGCACCAATCAACTGTGTGGTAGGCGGGCCAGTCCATCAGTATAGTATGTCAATGATGGGAACCATCGAATAAATTGAACTATCGAATAATTACTAATTGAATGAATCTAACCATCGAATGAATTCATTCGAATAAATTAGTAATGAAATGTGCTAATACATTTTTCTTGGCCCTAAATCAGGTTTTGGAATTACTTCAAATAGTGCAGATGTCCTAAAACCATCAAGTTAACGGATGGTTTTACAAATGACACTACATTCAGCAGCTCATGTTTTAGTTAAAAATTATCTTGATATGTCCATTGTAAACAGACTGGAAGATCCACTAGATTTCTGGAAATGTCTCAATAGTGCTTTAGGTATAAGTATTCGTCCGTCCCATCAGAAACAATTTTTTCAAAAGTTGGCCAGATAACTAATGATCACAGTAATAAACTGTCTAGTCAAAATTAGGACGGCATATTTTTTTAAATGGTAACATTCGATGTTTTGAATTTTAGAAAATAAAAAGAAAATTTTACTAATTTGATTCTTTATTTAGCTATTTACTTGCCCAATAAAAACTGAAGGTATTTTATAATAAAGACATTTTAAAAATTAGTAATTTGCAATGCATTAGTAATTATAAATTGATTAGTTACTAACAGAATTTGTTCATGAATTATGAATAATTTGCTATTTATAGTTATCCATTTTCAATGACTGTGTTAGTTACTTACTTATTGCTACTACTAATTCATTCATTCATTCGCGAATAATTTCATTGCTTCTACTAATTCATTCACATTCATTTATTCATGAATACTTTTCTGACTATCGAATTATTCGAATGATCGGCAACTATCGAACTATTCGATAGTTTTTATTCGATGGTTCCCATCACTACTAAAAATTATTTCGAAAGATGTAAAAGTAACTGCAACACACATGACATCTCTATGGCAACACATGTGATCACCTTAGAAACATGTTAATTTGTAATATAACAACAGTTCTGTATGTGACATTAGTGAGAAGTATACAAATTAACATCGTATGAATGTTTCCTATAGGAAGTTACTAAAAAGAAGTTCATAGGATGTGTATGTAACTGCGAATTCAAGTATTATTGTGTACATCAAAAATATGTTTTATTTACATGACATGGATATTAATAGAGTTGGTAATAAAATTAAGACATCTAGGAGATATATTATTAACGTTTTAAATAAACACCAGGAAAAGTGTCTAAAAAGAGCATCACAAAAAAGACTTATGTTTCTTGTTTAGTGGGTAGTAACCTTATGGGGACTTATAATCTTTAGAATCCTTCGCTGACGACTATACGTTTTTTTGGAGGCTAAATGATCTGTTCCAATTTCTAGATAATTTTTTTGTTATCTAGATAATTTTTTTGTTATCTAGATAATTTCGTTCATTTAACGTTCGAAACTTCAAGTACATGATCGGGTCGTTTCATTCTAACCATAGGTTTGTGAATCCCTTCAATTTTATTAGTGATAGATAGCAGTATAAATATTATTCCAATGTCATTTTTTGTTCAATATCAACGAATAGTGAGTAGGTACTTCTGATTCTTCAATACTACTACCAATATTGAATAATAAAATTTCAATTTATCACTAAAGATCACGCAAACGAGACTGAGTGATGTTATTAATTTATCTGTTATACTGTTATTAAAAGTTGGTAGTATATTGAAACGGTCAAGAACACAAATAAAATCATGGATTCATCTAGAAAATATGTGAAAAAATCTCCTGAGGAAAACGCGAACGTCTTCTCAAAGTTATTTTACTGGTGAGTAATTTATCTTTTTTACAAAAAAGGCCATTTTCAATATTTATTTTACGGTTTATTAATTCTTAATGACTAATAATATTGTTACATTCTTTACGATTCAAGATGATTATTTTTTTTGGAAATGCACAACATTTGTAAAACATTTTACCATTAAAATAGACATTTTCAAAATTATAGGCTAACTTTGATCTTAAAATCAGTTAAAATTATTCGTAAAATATCGCAGTTTTTATTCAAAAATACCTTATCTGATATACCTAATCGCATACACAGTTCTCAGGTAGCATGTGAGATTAATTATTTGCGAAGTTTTTGTTAGAAGTAATTTTTAATGCATTAGTTATGTAATGAATATGTAATACATGTTTACAAGAGATTATGGACATTCCAGGACACCAGTCCAACAAAATTAACTTGAATGAATATCAGTAAACAAACTTCACTTGACTATTCTCATTATCAAAATAATATGTAGGTAACTGCTAAATTTGTAATACCATGAATTTGCAACCCTTTAAATGCCTTGACAGTGTGCTTTATTTCTCTACATACTGTAAAATTAATAATGGAAATAAGAAGAATAGGTCAATAACCTGTAGAACGCAGTGAGGTTATTATGGAACAAAAAAATTATTACATTATAGAGAATATTGAAACAATGTAAGGGTGTGTGTAGCCAATAAATATCTAAACTATAACCAAAATATTTAGAGACTGCAATATGGGTCTTGCACAGTGGCGTGGACGTTTTTTGCGGGGTCAAAAATAGCGTTGTTACATCCTGAACTAATTTTTGGACGAGGGAAGCATTGTAAATTATAAACAAGTTTCCACACCACTAATGAAGTATTGCTTATGTTGCGTTACCATTTATTTTGTGGGTGGCCAGTAGCCATATCTTCCACTCCCACATAAATTTAACAATATCTCATAAAATAAACAAAATTCTATAACAAAAACCAAAGGAAAACTGTTTCAGATTAATAAGCATAACTAAAAAATAAATATTAGAAACAAAATTAATTGATTAAATAAACTAAGGTAAGAAAAACTCTCAAGTCACAACAGTAACAAAAATAAATTATATAGATATAAGTAGATATAATAGTAGTGGTATAGGGCTTCCCATTGGTAAACCTTCATTTTGAATATATATCCTATTGTCAATAGTGAAATAATTCTGATTAATACATACATCAAATAAATGAAGTATATCTGATATTATTCCGGATTAATATTTTTATCTTCTAGTAATTTTCTTACAAGTGTTATGCATTATTTTGAAGGCATCTTAGAGAACATATTGGTAACATCAAATGAAGTGAGTTTAGAGTTATCATGTAAGTTGAATGTTTTTAATTTTTTGATTAGTTCTATCGAATTTCTAATTGAGTATATATATATATATATATATATATATATATATATATATATATATATATATATATATATATATATATTATAATATTTATAATATATTGTGTATAAATTGGTTTAGATGTTTTATATGTTATGGTGCAATATGTTAATACGGCTAGCTCAAATTATTTATTGATTTAAATTTTTGTATAGTTATGATTTGTACGGATTTGGGAGCATGAAACCCTCTCTGCTCTTTGAGTTCCTGTTGCTGTGAATATCTTAGTTATTAAATAAAAAGAAACACTTTACTTGTAAACATAATTTAATTTTTTAATAATGAGAATTTTTATTGTAAAATTTATCATACGACGCCTATGTATGGCTGAACTAAAATTATTGATCCATTTTATGTATGGCATGCTATGCGCATGCTTAAATCATCAGGTGATGATGCGTTAAGGGAAGCATTTCATAGACGCGTTGCGTCTGTTCAATTTTACAACGTGCTTTCCGTTGTATCACCGAATATTTGATGCGTAATGCACATGTAAAAGAATTTATGTTGAAAAAAATTATACATACAGAAACACAGAAACAATATGGTACAAAAATAAGTTATCAGTTTTATATACATAGAATTGAAATATTACATAAATGAATTCAGATGCATCTTTCTTAAGTTTTTTTAGAAATGAGTAAGTATTTATTTTATTTATTTAGATTGGCCATTTATTATTGAAAATTATTTAATTGTATAGTTATATTAAGTCTCTATTATAATTCTTTTTCAGATAGATCTTTTTCGCAAAGTTTATTTTACTCATGAGATTTTTAAATACTGGATTGTAAATAGTGAGTTCTTTAACTCTTGTTATATAACAATACGCATTGACCTTGTGTCCTGGAATCAAGATATTCCTCTCTGGACTCTGGAACGCTGCTTCCGAAGTTTAAAGTCGGATAAATTTGAGAAAAATTGATTCTCTATCAGGAAAATTAGCTGTAGATATTTGGTAAGTACTGTAGTATGTTTTGTTAGTGGTTTATTACTTTTTAATCATGATTTTGGGGATAATTTATCAAAATTTCTGGAACGCTGCTCCAACCAACATCCTCGAACCGACGCCAAGCTACCAACACTTTTTTCTTCAACTTTTTTCAATAAACAATCAGTCTTTTGTTTTTTCCAGCTCACTATTTTGAAAATGTTTGTTACACTTTGTTTATTGATTGAAAATTTGTTCTGTCCTGTCTCGAATAACCAATCACCTTTGTTTAACGCACTCAAAATTATGATTTCATTTTTATTTACTCTCAAATATCTTTACTTATATATCAAAATAAGTTTCACTTGATTGTTAGTTTACTATTAAAGTTCATTTGATTGTAATGGGACGAATAGTTTATACTGACGATATACAATAGTCTTTAATATACCAATGTTTAGTTTAATTTTCTTATTACAATTAGTTATTGTTACGATTGTATTTAGCCATTCACATAAATTCTTTTAAACAATTTGTCAACATTCTCTATTCTGACTATTTACATTCATTTTATATATTTTTAAATTCATTAATAAATTTCTATTTATTTACTCTATGAAATTACTCTAATGTCAGCGTTTGTCGCTGAAACATATTGACATTACAGCGTCAAATATTCTAACCATATCTCTTTGTAAACATTGTGTTATAATATTGAACAATATCCTTTATGTTTTGAATATTTATTGATTCTTATTTCTTTTTTAGATTATGTGTTCAATGTTATTTTCTTATAAAATATTTGATACAAATGGATGATCTTTATTCTATGGTTTCGGATTTATGATTAAAGGTAATGTTTCTTTTTGTTTAATTCTTTGCAAGTTGTAAAGTTTCCTTGAATTATAAATTATATAAAAGCTGTATTAGCAAATTGAGTGAAGATATTTACAATTGTCTAATAAACATGAGCAGTTTTAATGTCTCATTCTTATCATCCTAGTAAAGTATAGTCTACTGTTTTATTATTTAGCAATTTCTAATTATTGTGTTTCATGACAATGTTTCTACCTTACATATCCGTTATAATATATATATATATATATATATATATATATATATATATTTAACTGGATAGAACGGGGAGAGAAAGAATTATTTAACGTTATTATTAGTTTAGTTTATATTTAGTTTTGATTTGCCCGGTATATAAAAAAAATTTAAAATTTTATTACTAGAATGGTTATATTTTGAAACATGAGAAACTCTTTAACCTCAGAGTAGGGTTCAGGTATAGAGAAACAAAAATTCAATTTATAATATGAGCGCCTAAATTTGATTAAATATCTCTGTCTTCATAAAAATTCCACTAATAAAAAAAAATACTTGCTTTGTTTAATAACACGCAATAAACTCCAAAGACGGTCCTGTGTTTCAAGTTGAACCTTTTTACTATTCACAGATGTCAGTTTAAACTACCAACGGTTCAAACTAGATGGAGCCATCACCACAAAGAAATAAAATGTATCAAAAACAATTTTACAAATTATTAAAAAACCTACTATCTATTATGACCACTCATTCAAACAAAATCACGTTCTCACATGAAAAAATTATCTCTATATACAAATCTAAAATAGGCAACATTTAATACAAATCTTATAATACTGAAACTTCTATATAAACGATTATTATATCAAAATGGCGAAACACAATGGTTGTAAATGTTTGTTTAATACCAAAGTTCAATTCTTTGCACTAAATTGGTAAGTTTTATTCAACCTTTTTTATGTATAATGAAAATAGTCTAAATACCTTATTCCTGTATAGTAATTCACTTCAATTATCCTTTACCTTATTTTAGGTTACCTTCTGGAAATTGTCACATCACTGGTCCAGCTTACACAAAATCAGGAATCAATGCTATGTCCCGTCCACATCAATACATTTCAGTCCAATTACATAATCAAAAGCTTTCTAAAAGGTATGGTGGATATATCCATTCCACCATACAAATATTAATCAAGTATTATCTATCAATTTTACGGTTAGTATTCAAACATAATTACCAAATTGTTTCTTAGTTTCTACATCTGCTTGTTTAAATATATAATCTACCATATCATAAGTACAATGTATCTCTCTTTTCTGAATTTTGATGCCAAATATCTTGTTTTTCGAAAAGTTTTCTTAATTCCCAAAATTTTGCTGCTTCTCAAATTTTCTACCACCCAAAAAGAAGTTTACCTAGTGAATAGTCTGTATAATCAACAAACTTTTCTCCTTCAATTTTTTTATTATTAACAACTACTTGTCGCAGATAAAAGTTTGTTGAATATATTCCACCAATCAGATTTGGTTATCAAAACTTTTCTTTATAGATTTCATTTCAAATAGTGAATTGTCCATCTATCATTTGAAAACGCTTTGTTTTAAGGTTCTTTAATGATTTTAACTCATATTGTGTCTCTTAAATTATATTTCATTTAGTTTACAAAATGACATTTTCAAATTTACAAAATATGTGTTCATAATGTCAAACCGTTCAATAAATGTCACATTCCATAGAATTAATGTTTTTCAGTTTACTTCTTATATTGAAATGTTTTTAAATATTTATAAAATCTTATTTACATGTCCTTCAAACCCTAATATTCATTTTAAAAAGAATCTCACTATTTATTTACCTTGACAATAAAAATAAAGGATTATCATTTCCATTTGTATATGTAACAAAGTTCTAATATTCCGTCTTGTATGTTTATAGAGATTTTGTTAATTCATTTCACAAATGTTTTTTCAAATCTTATTTTAAATTATACAGTTAGATGCTTTCTCTATTGAATAGTACATGGTACAGATTGTCTCCTTTTTTAGATAATCTTTTAAAAAAATTGAAATTTCAAAAATTTTTATTTCTTGAAATAAGTAGTTTTTTTTTTATTTTATGTTCGGTATACAGGGTGTTGTTTTACTCTATGTTAACATCTCCTAAATTTTGCGTTTATCAAATTTTTATGTAAGTAAAAATTTTATGAATGCAAATTTTACTTAAAATATTTATAAAATTCTTTTCTTTTTAAACTTCTCCATTATTTGTTGTATTTGTATAAATCTTTTATATTGAAAATACCTCTTATTTCATCACTTTCTATATATCTTAAAACGTAACTATTTATTCCATTCTCATTTTCTACAACATATGGTCCCTCGAAAGGTGGTTTCAATTTTGCACATACATTCTTACTTCTATCTGATACCCTTAATAATAATACATTTCTTTCTATTTCAGGTCGCTGTTACTAAGATGATTCTGGAATCCTGTATTGCAGTATCCTCTTCAATTAGTTCTTATTTATTTATAATACCTTAAATTCTTAGTTTATTTTTAGTTTCAAGTTTCATTTATAAGTTTCATCCAAAGGAATTAGTTTAAAAAAACATGTTATAAATCCATTTTTGAAAATTCTTTAATGTTCGTTATGCGTCTTATTACTTCTACATTTCTCAGAGTCGCTTATCTCGGTACAATTTATTGATTTATGTTTCTTGTGTTACATCTTTCTATAATACTGTCTTTAAACATATTTTGTATCTCTGAATCAACTTCTTTTCTATATTTATAAGGTATGGGATATGTTCTTATTCTGAAATTTTCTATTCCTCTAACTTCTATCTTATGTACATAATTATTTGCCATTCTCATCTCCTTTTTAATCAATCCTTCATACTTCATAATCAAATTCTTCACTTTCTCTTCATATTCCTTATTTCCACACACTAATACCAATTCCTCCATAATTATATTCCTTTCTATATTCCATAACCGCCTATTATCCTCTCCAATTTCCAATTCTTCCATATTTCCACTCCTTTTTATATTCCATAACTTCCTATTATCCTCTTCAATTGCCAATAATTCCATATTTCCATTCTTTTCTATATTCCATAACTGCCTATTATCCTCTTCAATTTCTAATTCTTCCATATTTTCTTTTTCAAATTCAATCTTATTACCATTTAATTCTATCTCCATCTTTTCAAAATCAATTCTTGCTTTATATTTCGTTAATTCATCTATTCCTATAACTATGTCTGTTTCTAAATTATCCACTAGCAATAATTGCATCTCAACTTCTTTCCCATCCTTTAATTCAATGCTTTGTATTATAGATCTGCTAACTTCACACAATTTCTTTCCATTTGCTCCTATTAATGTAGTTTTCGGTATCTTGACTAGCTTGTTTTCATAATTTTTAATATTTTCTTCTATCAGTTTTGTTTTTATTATGGACGCTTCCGAACCTGTATCTATTAATATTTTTACTTGTTTCCCATTTGATTTTCCTTTAATTTTTATTAATCCCATTATTTCTTTTAATTCCAAATCTTCCCCAAATTTAATATATTCCCTTGGATGTTCATATGTTATCACTCTCTCTTCTCTCCTTTGAATACTGTTCTCTGTAATTGTTATTTTTGTTGTTATTATATTTAAAGTTTTTGTTATAGTTGTTTTGGTTGCTATCGTTCTTATTATAGTTATAATATTCATTGTTATTATATCTGTCAGTGTAATTATTTCTGTATCTCATCATTATATCTTTACATATTCTAATTTCTATCTATGTACAAAATTATATTTACATATGTTTTTTTTTTTTTTTTGACATTATTTGTTAATTATAAACTCTTTATTTACATGTGGTTTTATATCCCTTCTTAACCTCTTACAATTCCTTATTCGTCTTTAAGATTCCGGTCCTATAATACAGCCTTATTATTCAATTTTATTTTCTTTTCCTAAATTTCGTCTTATCCTCTTCTCTTATTGTTTGATTCTCATGTATCCTAAATTTCTTTAAATTTTCCACTGTGTCTTTTTTTATTTTGTTATCCCCTATCTCATCAATTTCTCCCAATAGATTCATCAAAATTTGCGTTTCCAATTTCTTTACATTATTGTTTCTTCTTTTTATTATTTCATTTCCCATAATACTCTCACTTCCTATCATTTCATTTTCAATTATCCTATTAAAATTTCTTGGAACAATTATCTTTATATTTCTGCCAAGTTTTAATCTCATTTCGAAATTTTCTGCATAAATTATTGTTTCTATATTCTGCCTTATGGTTTCTTCTATTTCTTCCTTGGTCTCTTGTAATATCTTATTCATTTCCTCTAATTTCCAATTAAGTTGTATCCCCTTATTATTATTATTATTTGTTTTACCATATGTTACGATTCGTTTCAATATATTAACATCTGGTTCTGTTATTTTCCAATAAATCTCTTTTTCATAAATTTTCATGACTTCCTCACTTCCTAGATTCTGTAAATTGTTATCTATCATCTCATGTATTTGTCTTTGTATTTTCACTTCATCAATTTCCATTTTATTACTTAATTTCTGTTCTATAGTATCATCATTTATATTTTCATTTTGTATCTTTACATCCATTTGAATCTCTTCTTTGAAATCCTTTTCTTTCTCCTCCATTTTGTTAATTCTGTTAATCTGTGAATTGTCTATTTCCGTTATTTCTTTAATCTCCTCTCCTCTTATTTCTTGTTTAGTGGATTCTATTTTATTTTCCATGTATGTGTTTGATTTTTCCAATATCTTCTCAAAATGTCCCAATTTTTCTTCCATCAATTTTATTATTAGATCCTTAGTTTGTTTTATTTCTTCTCTATTTCGGTCCATCTTTGTATTTATTTCTTTCATTTCTTCTCTATTTTGGTCCAATTTTGTATTCAAATCCTGTTTCATTTCTTCCCTATTTTGGTCCATTTTTGTATTCAAATCCTGTTTCATTTCTTCCCTATTTTGGTCCATTTTTCCATTCAAATTAATCATATCACCCCTAATATTATGTTTCATTTCTTTCATTTCTCCCATCATCATTTTAAACATACTCATTACGTCCATTTCCTTTTTTTCTTTAGATTCTTGTTTGTCCTCCTGTCTTGCTTCTTCTGATAATGGTACATCTTCTTCTTCCTGTCCTTGTTCTGCAATATCTTCTTCCGAATGTTCTCTCCCCTGTTCCAAGTATTGTACCTGAAAATCTCCTCTACCATTGCTTCTTTCTTCTCTTTCTTCATCAGGCCTACTTTCGACTCCTACCTGCTTTCCGTCTCTTAATGTCATTTTCCGTTCCATTTTATGTATTTAAATTCTTTTAATAAAGTCAAAAAAAATTATTTTAATGCTTTTTATTACTACTTACAAAATTTCTATAATAGCCCCACGTTGCGGTGACATGTTAAACTGGATAGAACGGGGAGAGAAAGAATTATTTAACGTTATTATTAGTTTAGTTTATATTTAGTTTTGATTTGCCCGGTATATAAAAAAAATTTAAAATTTTATTACTAAAATGGTTATATTTTGAAACATGAGAAACTCTTTAACCTCAGAGTAGGGTTCAGGTATAGAGAAACAAAAATTCAATTTATAATATGAGCGCCTAAATTTGATTAAATATCTCTGTCTTCATAAAAATTCCACTAATAAAAAAAAATACTTGCTTTGTTTAATAACACGCAATAAACTCCAAAGACGGTCCTGTGTTTCAAGTTGAACCTTTTTACTATTCACAGATGTCAGTTTAAACTACCAACGGTTCAAACTAGATGGAGCCATCACCACAAAGAAATAAAATGTATCAAAAACAATTTTACAATGTTCTTCAAACTAGAAAGAACGTTATTTAATATTTTGAATAGACAAATACATTGTTCTTTTACAAGACACAAATTATTAAAAAACCTACTATCTATTATGACCACTCATTCAAACAAAATCACGTTCTCACATGAAAAAATTATCTCTATATACAAATCTAAAATAGGCAACATTTAATACAAATCTTATAATACTGAAACTTCTATATAAACGATTATTATATCAAAATGGCGAAACACAATGGTTGTAAATGTTTGTTTAATACCAAAGTTCAATTCTTTGCACTAAATTGGTAAGTTTTATTCAACCTTTTTTATGTATAATGAAAATAGTCTAAATACCTTATTCCTGTATAGTAATTCACTTCAATTATCCTTTACCTTATTTTAGGTTACCTTCTGGAAATTGTCACATCACTGGTCCAGCTTACACAAAATCAGGAATCAATGCTATGTCCCGTCCACATCAATACATTTCAGTCCAATTACATAATCAAAAGCTTTCTAAAAGGTATGGTGGATATATCCATTCCACCATACAAATATTAATCAAGTATTATCTATCAATTTTACGGTTAGTATTCAAACATAATTACCAAATTGTTTCTTAGTTTCTACATCTGCTTGTTTAAATATATAATCTACCATATCATAAGTACAATGTATCTCTCTTTTCTGAATTTTGATGCCAAATATCTTGTTTTTCGAAAAGTTTTCTTAATTCCCAAAATTTTGCTGCTTCTCAAATTTTCTACCACCCAAAAAGAAGTTTACCTAGTGAATAGTCTGTATAATCAACAAACTTTTCTCCTTCAATTTTTTTATTATTAACAACTACTTGTCGCAGATAAAAGTTTGTTGAATATATTCCACCAATCAGATTTGGTTATCAAAACTTTTCTTTATAGATTTCATTTCAAATAGTGAATTGTCCATCTATCATTTGAAAACGCTTTGTTTTAAGGTTCTTTAATGATTTTAACTCATATTGTGTCTCTTAAATTATATTTCATTTAGTTTACAAAATGACATTTTCAAATTTACAAAATATGTGTTCATAATGTCAAACCGTTCAATAAATGTCACATTCCATAGAATTAATGTTTTTCAGTTTACTTCTTATATTGAAATGTTTTTAAATATTTATAAAATCTTATTTACATGTCCTTCAAACCCTAATATTCATTTTAAAAAGAATCTCACTATTTATTTACCTTGACAATAAAAATAAAGGATTATCATTTCCATTTGTATATGTAACAAAGTTCTAATATTCCGTCTTGTATGTTTATAGAGATTTTGTTAATTCATTTCACAAATGTTTTTTCAAATCTTATTTTAAATTATACAGTTAGATGCTTTCTCTATTGAATAGTACATGGTACAGATTGTCTCCTTTTTTAGATAATCTTTTAAAAAAATTGAAATTTCAAAAATTTTTATTTCTTGAAATAAGTAGTTTTTTTTTTATTTTATGTTCGGTATACAGGGTGTTGTTTTACTCTATGTTAATATATATATATATATATATATATATATATATATATATTTTAATATATATCCGCTATCTAAATTCCAAAGAAAATGAATGAAAAGAGGGACAAGAAATTGGATAGTATGATAGGAGATTTAAGGGGGGATATAAATAATATAAATGGAAAAATGGACAAACAAGATGAAAATATGAACAACGTGAGGGGAGATATAAATAGTATGAATGGAAATATGAATAATATGCGGGGAGATATGAATAATATGAGTGGAGATTTAAATGGAAAAATGGATAGACAAAATGAGAATATGATTAGTATGCGTGAAGATATGAATAATATGAGTGGATATTTAAATGACAAGATTGATACGATGAAGGAGGAGATTAAAGGGGATATTAACCATATCACTGGAAACATGGACAGATTGGAAAAGAAAATAGAAGAAGGAAAAATTGAAAATTTGAAAGAGAATCAAACAATAAGAGAAGAGAATAAGACGAAGTTTAGGAAAAGAAAATAACATTGAATTATATGACAGGATTATAGGAATGAAATCTAGAAAACGAAAAGGAATTGTACATGGTAAAGAATGGATATAAAAACGATGTGTAAATAAGAGGTTTATGATTAACAAGTAATATTTAAAAACATATTTAAATAGAAATGATATAAACATGGATTGATAATAGAAGAAATGATAATGAAAATAGAAATTAAATTAAGTAACAAAATAGATGGACAGGATGAAATAATTACATTTATAGGAACAAACGGACGGAAGTTATATGAACTAAGTAAATATATGATACAAAAGATTGAATTAAAGGATGAAAAAGAAGTTGATATGTAAGCATAGTCAATGAAGAAGTTAGAAACAGACATAGTTATTGATGAATTGATGAAATATAAGGAAATAATTGATTTTGAATAGATAGATAGAATTAAATGGTAAAATAATTGAATTTGAGGAGGTAAATATGGAAGTATTGGCAATTGAAGAGGAATATAAAGAGGAATGGGATTATGATAGAATTGGAGTTAATGAGTGGAAATAAGGAATATGAAGAGAAAGTGAAGAGTTTGATGATGAAATATGAAGGATTGATTGAAAAAGAAATTTAGACTGGCTAATAATTATGAGTGTGAGATAGAATAAATAGAAGATGTGAAAAGTAATGGTAATTGGACAGATTGTAATGAAGAATATTATGAAGTTATAAATGAATTATTAAAGACGTATGAGAAAAGAATGTCGAAGGAACTAAGGGTTGCTTAATTAAAATATGGATATAATAAAGGAGAAGAATACTGAGAAATGTTAAAGTAAAATCATATCCAGTTCCATGTAAGTTGTTTAGGCGGAATAGAATAAAAGAGAGTTGGAAATATTACAGATCATAGAAGAAATTATCAACATGTATATAGGGAATTTTAGAATAATAAATAACTGTACGTTACGTGAAATTTTAATAGATATAGTAGATTTAAGAAGTTTTATGGGAATTAGGAATAATAGTTTAATTTGATTGAAGATAATTTTGTTTGAGATATGTTAATAATTATTTGAACGATATTACTATGTTACTAAGATACTAGTATTGTATTTGGCAATTGTGAAAGATAAATTATAATTATATACAAGAATCGATTTATCATTCTTTTATTAGGGGGATTTAATACATATCCGCTATCTAGATTCTAAAGAAAATATTGAAATAAAGAAAAATTTGCTTATTTGGTTGTAATACTAGTGATACACACTGTATTATCAATAATTTGAAAGGTTCAATATACCAATAATATTTGACATTTCAATTTCATATGACATTAATGCAGAATGGACTTAATGATAGATAGATTTTAAAACGATTTGAAAACAAGAATACAGATGTCTCTGTTAGCAAAATGGCATTTATACTAAAATAATGAAAATCTCTCTTGGTATATGAAAACGTAAATTTGTATTTTTTTTAAAAAAAGAATTTTTGGTAACCAAAGGAGAGGAGAATTATTTATTGAAACAGTTTAGTTAGTTGATTTTGAATCTCTCTCGAGACAACATCGAATAAGAGTTGTCTCAAATTTATTCAAATAGTGATTTGATTTTGATATTCCCGAGAGACAACATCAAATAAGAGTTGTCTCAAATTTATTTAAAATAGATTTGATTTATAGATTCTCTCGAGACAACATCGAATAAGAGTTGTCTCAAATTCAATTCAGTATATCAGAATAATTTGTATGATTATTATCAGTTCAACATAATTTGCCTTTGTAAAGCCAGTGCGTGTACTATTCACAAAGAATTACAGCGTTAAAGTGCGAGTGGTTTTTCCGGTTTCTAAATTGTCAATTTAGAAAAGTTGTTCCTGAAATTCTAAAAAACGTTTTTAGAATACGAACGATTCTACCAGTACCCAGTTGGTGAGTCCAGTCCATATTATCTATATTATTTCTCGAGAATTAATAGGCCTTCATTAAAAATATTTCGAAAATAGATACATCTTATGATTAAATTATAGTAACGTTACTTATATAAAATTCTACGTCAAGTGCAGACAATTTTGGAACAGACAATTTACAAGAAAATTTGCGCATTTTACATTGACATATATCAATTATAAATTTAGACATTTTGTACTTTTGGTTAAATTATTTAGATAGGAAATTTCTAATTATAGGTTGTTTTAATATTAAGGTTTGATAGAAAATTCTATCGTTGGTTTATGCGTTTATGATATTTTTTTGAAAGGTTTTAATTGTGTAATTGTTATCTGATAATAGATTATATAAATTTGAATTCCAAATCTCTTTGGTTCTTTTTTCATATTCATTCTCATTATATTTGATAAATTTTTATGCTAGAGAAAATTTAGTATAATTAGTGACATTTGGTTAATTTCCTGACAGTAAATTTCATATATGTCATAAGAATTTAATTGTCTTATAGGGTATTGGACAAACAGTTACTTTAGATTTTGAATAGTGCAATACGTAATTAGTAAAATTATTTGGAAATTTATAAATTTGAATTCTTATTTGAAATCTTTGATCCCTCCCTGAGATAAGAGTGATTTAATTGATTGTGTATTGATTTATCTTTCATAATATAAAAATTTAATATTTATCTTAGCCGGGCATATTAATTTGACAACTGCTGTCAAAAATAAATTTAATAGGTTATATTTAGCGGTAAAGGTGTTTTCACATTAGTGTAGTTACTATCACAAATGGTGACGACAGCTACAAATTAAATTCACTTCATATAAATTCATATATAAAATCATAATAAAATTAGTAAAACACATTAGATATATTATAATATATATATATATATATATATATATATATATATATATATATATATATATATATATATATTAACATAGAGTAAAACAACACCCTGTATACTGAACAAAAAAATGAAAGACTACCTATTTCAAGTAATTAAAAATTTTGGAATTTGATTTTTTATTAAAAGATTATCTAAAAAGGAGACAATCTGTACCATGTACTATTCAATAGAGAAAGCATCTAATTGTATAATTATAAAGAAGATTTAAAATAAGATTTAAAACATATGTGAAATGAAATAACAAAATTTCTATAAACCTACAAGACAGAATTTTAGAACGTTATTACATATACAAATGTAAATGATAATCCTTTGTTTTTTATTGTCAAAGTAAATAAATAGTGTGATTCTTTTTAAAATGAATATTAGGGATTGAGGGATGTGTAAATAAGATTTTATAAATATTTAAAAACAAGACTATATAAGAAGTAAAATGAAAACATTAATTCTATGGAATGTGAAGTTTATTGAACGGTTTGACATTATGAATACATATTTTATAAAGTTGGAAATGTCATTTTGTAAATTGAATGAAATATAATTTAAGAGATAAAATATGAGTTAAAATCATTAAAGAAACTTAAAACAAAGTGTTTTCAAATGATGGATGGACAATTCACTATTTGAGATGAAATCTATCAAGAAAAGTTTTGATAACCAAATCTGATTGGTGGAATGTATTCAACATACTTTTATCAGCGACAAGTAGTTTGTTAATAATAAAAAAATTGAATGAGAAAAGTTTGTTGATTATACATGCTATTCACTAGGTACTTTCTTTTTTGGGTGGTAGAAATTTTTGGAAGAAGCAAAATTACTTTAAAACTAATAAAACTTTTCGGAAAACAACGTTTTTGGTATCAAAATTCAAGGAAGGAAATACATTGTACTTGTGATCTAGTAAATTATATATTAAAACAAGCAGATGTACAAACTAAGAAAGAATTTGGTAATTATGTTGGAATACGAACCGTATAATTCATAGATGATATTTGATTAATATTTTGTATGGTGGGATTGATATATCCACCATACCTTTTAGAAAGCTTTGGATTATGTGATTTGACTGAAATGTATTGATGTGGACGAAATATAGCATTGATTCCTGATTTTGTGCAAGCGGGACCAGTGATGTGGTAGTTTCCAGAAGGTAACCTGAAATAAAGTAAAGAAAACTAATAATTGACGTGAGTTATCATACAAGAATAAGGTATTTCAACTATTTTCATTATACGTAAAGAAAGTTAAATAAACTTACCGATTTAGTGCAAAGAATTGAACTTTGGTATTAAACAAACACTTGCAACCGTTGTCTTTCGCCATCTTTAAATCATAGACGTTTATATAAAAGATTTCGTATTATAAGATTTGTATTAAATGTTGCCTATTTTGGAATTGTATATAGAGATAATTATTCATCTGAGTACATGATTTTTGTTCGAATGAATGATCATAATAGATAATAGGTTTTTTATTAATTTGTGTCCTGTAAAAGAACAATGTATTTGTCTTTTCATAACATTAAATAACGTTCTTTCTATTTTGAAGAACATTGTAAAATTGATTTTTGATATATTTCATTTCTTTGTGGTGATGGCTCCATCTAGTCTAAACCATTGGTAGTTTGAACTGACATCTATGAATCGTGGAGAGGTTCAGCATTGGACGCAGGACCGTCTTTGGAATTTATTTGGTATTATTATATAAAGCAAGTACATTTTTGATTGACAAAATTTTTATGAAGATAGAGATATCTAATCAAATTTAGGCGCTCACATTAAAAATTGAATTTTTAGTTTTTCTATATCTGAACCCTACTCTGAGGTTAAAGAATTTCTCATGTTCAAAGTGTAATCATCTTAATAATAAAATTTTTAATTTTACAATATACCGGGCAAATCAAAACTAAATATAAACTAAACTAATAATAACGTTAAATCATTCTTTCTCTCCCCGTTCTATCCAGTTTAACATGTCGGCCCAACGTAGGGCAAATTAGAAAGAATATATTTATGCATATTTGAACATTAAAATTACACACCTTACATACCAGTTTATATATATATATATATATATATATATATATATATATATATATATATATATATATATATATATGTATAATTATTAAGTATACTGTTTAGTTTTTTAGCGAATTAATTATTAGGAGTATTAACATAAGAAACTACAAGTTTGATGGGTTTCGATACTTATGTAATTTAAGGGTTCCATTATAATTGTGGAGATTGTTGATTTTTGGTTTATGATGCATTTCTTTTCATAATCAGTTAATAGTTAATTTGAATTATTAACGATCCGTTTGTATGGCAGAAAAAAGCTCTTGACAAGGCTGAAAAACGAACTATATAGTTGTAGGCCAGGACACATTTGCTAACTTCAATAGCGCTGACATAATCCGCCATTTTGCTTACTTATTTTGTTTGTTTCACCATCAGTGTATAAACGATATAATAGCAATATCACCACCAGAAATATCTTCCATCCCTTCCTCATCATTCACGACAAGTTAGGTTTCCAGGTTAAAGCGATCGTCCTAGAGGAAAATAGCTTATTAGCAGTTGACAGCGCTTACCGCTTAGCGATCGCCATTTTGCTTACAAGCGCTTCCTAGCGCTTTTTTCTGCCAAGCACGCATCCAATCCCTCTTACATTATTGGAAAACCCAAACTGAACATTTACTACCACTAAACCAATACTCACAATTACACCGTCCGAAGTTATCGTCTTCAGAGACCCAAAGTAAAGTGTTTTCAATGTAGCAACTTAGAAAACTCAACAAACAAGTTTTCTAATAATGTAATAGAGATTGTGAATAATTCAAATTATGTTTTAAATGATTAAAAAGAAATGCATTATAAATAAAAATCCTCAATTTCCACAATTATATGGAACCATTTAATTACATAAAGTATCGAAACCAATTAGACCTATAGTTTGTTATGTTAATACTCCTAATAATAAATTAGCTAAAATACTAAACATTGCACTTAATAATTATATGGATATACAGGGTACCTCTATACCAAGTTGCATCATTGAGGGCCTCAAAATAGGGCCTAAAAATTTTCGAAAAAAATTAATTTCTTTGCAACCCTTCAACTTAAAAATACTAAATTTGGTACACTGCATGAGACTGTTAAGGGCATTAAGTAATGGTAAGTAGAAGGCGATGGAACCGTTATGGAGGTTTAATTAAGGGTGACCTTTTTTTTTGCCCATGAGGTGGGGTGGAAGCTAATGCCGTTCCCACAGCGGGCAGTGCAATGCTGTGAGTTCGTGTGGGACTTTCACCGCACTAAACCACCCTCCTCAAATACACCTCGGGTGTAACGTACACCGGAAAGAGCCAAAAAAGCCATGCCATCGATGTACCACCCGACCACAAAACAATAGTAATTATAACAAACCTAACCATATACCTACCCGTTATCTCTCCTATCCTCCGCCTCCTTTCTGCTCATTACCTTAACAATAAATTCCTCAACCCTTTTCCAATTTCCTACCTCTGCCATCATAAAATCCACAAGATATTCCGCGCCTGGAAAAAGCCCTATATCTTCAACCAAAGACCTCCGTTCATCCTCCCATCGTACACATTCATACAGGACATGGCCCGGATCGTCCCTAGTCCCGCACCAAGAACACAGATCACTTGGGGACTTTTTAATCCTATGCGTATAGGAGCCAAACGACCCATGTCCCGTAAGAACTTGAGTCAGGAAATAGGATGTTGTGCGATGTTTGCACCTTACCCATGCCCTAACGTCCGGGATCAGCCTTCTCGTCCACTGGGCTTTCGATGTAAGCCTACTCCAGCTGTCCTGCCATTTTTTATACGTTCTTTCTCTGGCCATTCTTCTGTTGCCCGCCAACCTACTCCCTATCGTGAAGAGAAAACACCTCTCAGCGACAAGAAGATCTATCGGTGGGAAACCTGATATAACCTGAACTGCCTCTGCAGACACCGTTTTATAAGCAGCGGCCACCCTAAGCAAGCCCCCTCTCTGGGTAGACACTAGAATGTTTTTATATTTGTTAACCTTAACTATCTCCCTCCAAACCGGAGCCGCATATAACAAGATCCCGTGTACAACATTACCAAGCACTCTTCTTTTTCCATACCCTGGGCCCCCAACATTAGGCATGATCTTCTGCAGTTGTGCCGTTTTACTTTTAGCCTTGGATACTATATGTTCCACGTGCCTAGCGAAGTTCATCTTTCTCGCGAAAACCACCCCCAAGTATATGAAAGAATCCGTAGCGTCTATCCTCTTCCTATGTATGGCCACCATAAAGGGACCTGTTTTCCCTGGACACCGGATCAGGACAATTTCTGTCTTTTCCGGAGCAATTCTTAAACCGTTCACTCTAGTCCACCTAATCGCCAACTCAGCTGCGTTCTCCGCTTCATTTCTGATAATATTTTCCGTGTTCCTACAACCCAAAAAACCAGGTCATCGGCATAGGCAACCACATGAGTTCTCTGGCCGTAGCGCAGCTTAAGGATCCCATTGTACATCAAGTTCCACAGGACCGGGCCGAGGACCGAACCCTGTGGAACTCCCATGGTGCATTTGTGAGAGATAACCCCCGAAACCACGACTCTGTTATTTAGGTAACTGTTTATTATATTAATAAGATATCCACTTATGTTTCCTTCAATAATTGCACCCATGATTTTATCCCACCTGGCGGTATTGAACGCATTCCGAATGTCCAACGAAACCAGCGCCCCCCATTTCTCCTTACTTTCCTTAATTTTACTTTGTAACTCCTTGATGGCTGTAACTGTTGAGCATTTCTTCCGAAATCCGTGCTGCCTAGGGGACAATAAATCCTTTTCTTCAATCTCGCTCGTCAGTCTGTTCACGATAAGACTTTCCAATAACTTCCCCGCCGAATTGATCAGACATATAGGTCGGTAACTTCCACTCATCATGGGGTCCTTCCCATCCTTTAATAATAACACTGCTTTGGCCTTCTTGTGTGCGTCTGGAAAGACTTGCCTCCGCAAAGCCACGTTAAAATATTCCAGCAGCTCCATGGGTCTTAGCCTCACAGCAATTTTCAGGGCCTCTATAGTGAGCCCATCCGGTTCCGGGGCCTTTCCGTTCTTCATGTTGTTTGTGGCTAAATGTAATTCTTCCATGCAAAAATCGGAGACCTCTTCCGGGTCTCGGACGCAGGCTGACACTGTCCTCGTTGTGGGGAAGAGCTTGTCGAGGATAAGTTTCCTCCTCTTCACAGACATTTTCCCGCTGTTGTTTTTACATAGCTTCCTAGTCACGATCCTGTAACCTTGCCCCCATATATCGTTTTCAAGTTCAGCGATGAGATTATCCCAGCAAGCCCTCTTCGCCGCAAAAATCCCCTTCTTCAATTTCTTCCTTTTCTCCCTCATCTCAGTAATCAAAGCCTCTCTGGCTAGTGAGTTTTTCTCACGGGCTAATTTTCTTCTAGCGGCCATGAGTTCGTCTCTGTCACGCTCTATATCGGCATTCCACCAATAAAGTTTGATCACGGGCGAACCGCTTTCCTGGGTCGTAGCCTTCCTATATGCCTGAACAATATCTTCGTAATTACCGTTTCCTTCCTTCACCAATCTGACGTATTTTTCTACATCCAGATACACCTTATTTTTGGTGTTAGATTTTCTTACTTTCGCATTTGTTTTAATGCTAAACGTTATGTGGCCATGATGTGTGAACGGATTGCGGTGTTCCACCCTCCAGTCGTGGATTTCCCTACAAGTGCTAGCCGATCCGAGTGTCACGTCAATATGTGTTCTGGATGACCCTCTTTCGAAGGTATGTTTACCATCATTTGTCGCGGTCCAGTTTAATTGGGCCAACCAGTCTTCGACCACCTGCCCCCTGGCGTCCGTTAACGGTGCTCCCCATATAGGTGATTTGGAGTTCAAGTCTCCGACTATAATCGTTTTTCCCCCCAACCTACCTGCCATTTCAAACAGCGAGTCGACCTTTCTCGTATATTCCTCGATTCTTAGATTGGGTGATATGTAAGCCGCGATAACGTTTACCCCACATGTATTTAAGACCACGAAACCATTACCCTTCACCGTCTTATTAATCACTAGATCCCTATTTGCAATCATAATAGCCACGTCCGACTTCCTATCCACAATCCATCCCTTGTCCACCGCGATTTTCTTATTCGGCTCAGAAATGACTGAAATATCAGTACCCAGCTTCCCTAGATCCTCGAAGAATATATCGTGGGCGAGCCTAGCCCTACCCAGGTTCACCTGTAAAAAATCCAAACATTTCTTACCTTTACTCCCCGCCATTTGAAATTAACCCTACCAATACCCAAACCATGTTCCCACTTACTACTAACTTAAAACTATCTAAAATTTCTGTGCAGGATGTAAAGAGTCCTACACAGAGTGTATACATATTATTTATACGGAATAAAAAGCTGCAAATCACCAGTAAGATAAAAATAAAAATAAAGTGCCCTCGCAGCGAACTCAGACGTATCCTGTGCCCACCACGCCAAGCCGAATATTTAAAAACCTGATTAAAATTGATAAATAGAAGGAATGTTCTGGTCTCACCTATTCCGGCCGTATACGATGTCTCTGAACGCAGGACAACTCATTGCGTCCATCCTGTGCCCTCCTGTGTCGCATACCCTACAATACGGTTCGTACCGACATTCTTGCGCCCTATGGCCCTCCATCCCGCAGTTCAAACATTGTCTTGTTCTGTCGGTTCCCCTACATGCCTGAGCATTGTGCCCATATTCCAAGCATCTGAAACATCTAAGGGGCGTTATCCTTTCCTTGACTCTACAGGAAACCATTCCCAGCCTAACATTACCCATCCTTTTAACCTGGTCGGCCCTATTAATAGGAACGCTGATGGTTCCTATCTGCCCTCCAAATCTGGTGCCCCTGATTCCAGTCACCGTAATCTCCCCATTCTTAAGACCAGCTTGTGTCTCCATCGTCTCCCTGATTTCCTCCTCCGTGATCGACGGATCCAAATCCAGGATGTTGAAAATCGCCTCTCTTTTCCTGACCACCACCTTAGTTTCCTTTAGTTTACCCTTAATCTCGTTTTTTAGCGTTTCCGCTTTCCCGCTTCCCTTTAGCTTAATGAGGATGTCCCCGCCATTTGTCTTCGTGACGTTATCCACGGTGATGCCCAAAGTCTGGACATCAACGGCCGCTTTGACTTCCTTCAGCACTTCCGCGTAAGGACGTTCCCCAGTCTTTATGAGGACCGCCTCTCTTCCTCCGCCTCTTGCGAGTACACCCTGATATTTTCTGCTGATTATCTCATACTTGCACCCCTCCTTGAATGCCACGAACTCTAGAAGCTTTCTTGCATGATCTTCCGCAATGCTCTCGGGGAGCACTAGATTGATCCACTCAGACCCATTATCCCTATTTTTGGTTCTCTCCTGCATCTTGCATAGCATCCTATACAGTTGAGCCCCACCCATCTCTTTATTCAGCTTTCCCACGTAGTAGTTCCATTCTTTATTAATCCTGGACGTCCTGATCGTATTTATCAACATATCGTACTCGCCTATTTCTAGGTTCTCCGTCATGTCAATGATTTCTGCTTTTTTTTCTTTGATGTAATTCATTAAGGGCGATGTTGCCATTCCGGTGTCTATCAAAATCAGGCAATCGCTTCTATCTAAGGCCTCCTCGAGTCCGACATTTTTAAACCTTGTGCACCTGTAGACCTCCTCATCCCAGGCTTCGTTTTCGACCAACTCCAGGAAGTCCGCGAAGTCCCCCCCAGTTTCAATATTTTTTTAACTACCTCCATACGGAGCTTCCTTTGTTCGTTTTCGACTTCCTCCCTGCAGGCCTTACATTTCGCGATGTTTGGCTCGGTAGATCCCAAGATGTTTAGGGTTTCCCTAATCATCCCCATTACCTCCTCATTACCATCACTCTTGCCTAATATTTCCAACGCCCCCTCAAGTTTGCCCATACAGGCCTCGATATTATTAGTATCTTCCTCCATTACATTTATCCCCACTTCCTGATCCTCATTCCCTTTCGCATTTCCCTTATCCTTTTTCCCTTTTTTATTTTCCTGTGTTATTTCCACACTGTGGTCCATCTTTTTTCTTTTATTTATGCCTTTGTCCTCTCCTGTCGCCAATCCCAGCATATTCCACAGTCCACTGTTAAATCCATCCCCAGAATTATCAGATGTGGGCCTGATTTCCTCGTTCTGGGTGGAGTGTAGGTTCTCACCTAGCGTTTTCAAAGATTCCGCCGTGTCATTTCTTTCCCAGCTATCAAATCTATCCAGATTGTTTATCTCCTCCCTGCTCGTCCTCTTCGGCTCATCCTCGTCCTTTCTCTCCAGATCGTCCTCATCGTCCTGTGTCACACAAACTACCTCTCTACTCCTTTCTAATTTTTTCCTCATCCTCTGACTTTCCATGAGTTGCTCCTCATACCTTATTCTTTCTTCTTCCTCCTTGCCCTCCTTCTTCTCCTTGTCCTTTTGATTGATTAAATTTTCCAGTCCAGCGAGGCAGTGCGCCCTTACCTCGCTAAGGCTAGATACTCTGGGAGGTCGCCAGGTATCCCAGAGGCACCGTTTCTGACTGCGTTTCGTGCAGCCATTCATCCATAGTCACGGTGGCTAACAACGAGGATTACGGGTTCTTTTTTCGAGGTTTACTCCTCTAGGCTTTTTTCACGGTTGCCTCTGGACGCAGATTTGCCAACGGGTAGACCCACACAGCTGCCTCCCCTGTGTGTGGTCTTTGAGTTGAATTGATTACCTGGGGGATAGACCGGGCTGTTCCATGCAGAAACTGAAGACTGTGGTGGTTGGAAAAGAAAACTGAGAAGAAAGAAAGAAGAAAGAATGTGGCCTAGTTGACGAGAGGAAAGAGGAGAAACAGACGTGCAAAACAAAGTGATAAAAAGTCTATTGTATTGGTGTGAAGGAGTAAGAACAGAAAGAAGATAGAGAGAATACAAGAAAATTGAGGGGTTACTTAGGATAGATGAGACATGATAGTCCTGAAAAGAAGTTTCTCCCTCCCCTTAACTGATTGTAAGATAGTCAGCAGAGACGAGGAGGTCAGCGACGATGATTTTTAGTCAGGTTTACTCCTCTATCCCTTTTGATCCGCGGGCGATTATTCAGAACTGTTCGTTCCTATTCATCACCTATCCTCGAGGTTGGTCGGTCGTGCCTCCCTCACAGCTCTTAGGAGCGCAGGAACCATGACCGATCACTCCCCGTGGAGACACCCTATGAGCCATTGGGACGCGCCGTGTCGGGTAGGGCAACCCCTCCCAGGAAACTCGCATGGAAGATTAGGGGTGGATCACTTCCAGCCTCCTCCATCCGACTCTCCCGGGCACGGAATTAAGGGTGACCTAACCTTAAAATTTTTTTATCTGTCAGTTGATTTGAAAACTTTTATTTATATACCATGGATAATTTAATTCTAAAACTTTTTTTACTTTTGCAATTTTTCACAAAACTGTATCATTTCCAAGGAAAAGTCGAATAACCAAAAACATGTTTTCAACAATGTTATTTGAAAAGTTACAAAAAAGTCATGAGTTGGTAAATTTAACAATTTGCAATTCAGTTCTTGTAGTAAGTAAATTGTTATATTTTTTTTAAATGAGTGGAAAATTCTCATTTAGCGAACAAATGGATATGTTATTGGTGTTAAGTTTTTGTGAAGGAAACTGTAGAAGAAGCGTGGAAGAATATCGGAGGAGGTTACCTAATCGCGTGATTCCTCACAGAAAAACATTATCTAATGTTGATAGACGGGCTCGAGAAACAGGAAAATTTTATGGTGTCAATCGAAAACGGAATGTTCAAATGAGTGTGCGAGATGGAGAACTTCTTTTGGATACCATAGACGATCAACGGCATATTAGCACTAGAACTTTATCTAGACAGAGTGGCAAATCAAGATCATCTGTATACCGAACTATTAGACGTAATTTACTCCATTCATATCATGCTCAAAAAGTGCTAGAGTTGTTACCACAAGACTTGGTTCAGCGAGTGAATTTCTGTCGATTTACTTTACGTCAGGATATTTACTTTCAAAAGCAAATTTTTTTACTGACGAGGCTTGCTTTACTCGTAGGAGTATTACAAATATACATAACTATCATGAGTATTCAGATGAAAACCCTCATGTAATAACTCCTCAACATTTCCAACGTGAGTATAAGACTAATGTTTGGGTCGGCCTTATCGATCATTGTTTGATTGGACCAGTTATTTTACCAAACCGGCTAACAGGCGAAACTTATTTAGAGTTTCTCCAAAATACTCTTCCGGATTTATGTGCCGATTTGCCATTACGATTGAGATTGAAACATTGGTTTATACATGATGGAGCACCACCTCATGTTAGTGTCAATGTAAGAGATTTTTTATACCACCAATATCCAAATACGTGGATTGGACGAGGAAATAATTGCCCTCAAGATTGGCCTCCCATCTCGCCGGACTTCAATAAATGTGATTACTTTCTTTGGGAGGCGTTAGAAGAGTCTGTTTATTCTTCTCTAGTTGATTCCCGAGAAGAATTGTGGAATCGGATTGCAGGAAAATGCAATATAGTAAAACATTATCATCAGCTACTGGCCAGAGTCGACTTCAATTTTCGGCAAAGAATAATTTCGTGTCTAAGAGAAAATGTTGATAATTTTTAGCAATGTCTTTAAATTAAAATGTTGATGTTCTTTCTACAATATTATTAATTTGTTTTTCCATTAAATTGTTCTTATTGAAATGTAAATTACGCCTAATAGTTATTCGATTTTTCCTTGAAAATGACAAAGTTTGAAAATTTCAAGAGTAAAAAAAGTTTTAGAATTAAATTATCCATGGTATGAAAATTTTTCAAATCAACTGACACATAAAAAATTTCTGTGAAATTTTAAGGTTAGGTCACCCCTAATTAACCCCCTGAATGGTTCGATCGTCTTCCACTTACCATTACGTAATGCCGTTAACAGTCTCATACAGTGTACCAAATTTGATATTTTTCAGTTGAAGGGGTGCAAATAAATCAATTTTTTTCGAAATTTTGGGTCCTATCTTGAGCACCTATAACTCCTCAGGGATGCAACTTAGTACAGAGGTAAATTGCCCCCAACCGTCATATTTTGGGCTCCCCTATACGCCTCTGCTCTGTGTCGGTTCTTATGCGGGACACCCTGTATATCTAAATCAATTAAAAATTCAATAGAACCGATTAAAAACATTCAACTTACAACTCATTTCATTTGATGTTACCAATATGTTCACTAAAATTCCTCCAAAAGAATGTCTAATAATTTATTTTTTCTCCAGAGTGTCTAAATTCTAGAATAAATGTGAATAAGGAGTTACTATAAAAACGTTGCAAAGCATCACAAAACATTTGGTTTAACAAAGAATGCCTTAGAAAAGAAGTAATACCAAATTATGTATATATAAAATGCCATACTAAAAAACACCTCAAGCACAAAAAACTATAAAATGTGCTCAACGAGTATGGCTTAAAGAAGAATGTAAAAAATGGTTTAAAATAAAAGACTTAGTTGTACGTTCTGAAATTACGTTCCAACTACATCCAGAAGAATATGACTGTTTAGATGAGAAAATCAGAGAAAGTATCAGCACGATGAAGAACAATGAATTTAAGAAACAAGAACAAAAACTTGAACACACACAACTTAGAATTCAGTACTCTAAACATCATGAAACTGCAAGTACTTACATACCAACACACTTTGCACCACGATTTGAAAACCTTATTAATTCTTTAAACCTAGTAGTGGGCAGGCTGCTGAGGCTTGCGGTTCTTGTACTTTTTGACTTTTCAATATAAAAAATAGCTCATTGGTGTTACAATTTTCTTTTTGTTTTCTTTGAATAAAAAGTGTTTTAAGCCACGTAGTTAGCAAATTGCTCAGACTTTCAGACTTGCGGTTTTTATAATTTTTGGCTTTTCGATATAAAAAATAGCTTGTTGGTATAAACATTTAGTGTCAACGATGAGTGAAAACAAATTAAAGCTTTACAAGATGAGTATGGAGAGAAGTATATGAAAAATCAACCCACGAAACTAAAGTAATAAAATTAAAAAGTTTTTGTTAAGTATTAATTTGACATTTCCACACAAAACATCTAATCAAATTTTAAGAATTTTTATCATCTTTTCAATATATTGTGGAATTATTTATAAACAATTAGTTTCATTTGAAAAAGAATTTATTATAATGGTATATCAAGACAAAATTAAGTAAAACCTAAAAAAACATGAAACACTAAGAAACATTGGGAACAAGCCAGAATTTCATTATTGAAAGCTAGTAAGCAGTTTATGAATCTCAAATTTCTAAAAAAATATAATATGATAATAAACTCCGGAGAAATACGAGAAACTAGCAATTAAAATAGGACATATATGCAGCATGTGAAGATGGTAGAGGTACCATAATCGAGATTGCATTATAACTTCAACTTACATAAATAATAATACGAAAGAGAATATGGAGTTATGTACGAATATATTGTTTATTAACAACAAATATATTAAGTTCGCAGGTGCAACTTGACTGTACCTTTTGTTTAATAGATAAATTAATCAAGTTTCTAGGATAGCTCTGTGTAAAAATGTCAAAAAATGTAGCTTTCTCCCATTTTACATTCTCAACCACCCACTTTGCACAAGCTCCTTGATAATGTGCTCACATGTTTTTAAGCCAAAAGTATTCATTAAGAGGAATTTAGCAATTCAGCATATTGGGATAAAACAGAGCATAATCAATCATAATATGCGTTTATCAGAACTAGAGCATAACAAATATGCTTATTCCGGTTAACAATGAAGACATGCCAATAAGAATTCCACATTTTTAATTTGGTATAAACTTTTGTAGGATAAAGAGCTTACATTCAGTAAATGTTAGCTTTTATCAATAATAGGTTTTTCGTTCTCTTCACTACAGGTATTGGATTTAATTCAACGTTACCTGAGCTATTTTCTTATTTTTTAACAATTTACCAGAACAAATTATATAATTATAAAATTTTTTTTTGGTAATCTATATGCTTACCACTGCTGTTATAATTATTCCAAAAATAAATCAGCAACCAAATTTTTACATTAAATTTGAAACCTACTTCACTTCCTCATCTGAAAAATATAAAATTGAAGTATGTTATATGGGGCATTCAAAAAGTTGTAACCGTATTTCCATGAAAATAGTAAGAAATTCAGCACCCTGTATAATTTGAAAAGGTTACAAGAACAACAACCTGTTGTAGGCGTAGGTTTTTAATGGCTGCCAAATTTTTTGAAAATAATTAATTCAGATAATATTAATGAAATCAATTATGGAATGAGTCTAAACACTAATTCAATATTGTTTCAGTTTTTTTAATGAAGTATCATATACTTTATATTACTATTGCTAGTACCATTATCACACTTTTATTTATGATGAGCAAAATTATTAGATTAGATATGAAATAGTTTCAATGTAATATGCAAAGTATTAATTGCGTCTAAATGTTTATCATATCACAATTGGTTTTCAACATTTCACTTGATTTTAAATTATGTAATAGATATAGATAAAAGTCCAATATAAAAAGTGACGTACTTACGTTCATTTTATTTAATTTGTTATAAATCGGTAAAACATCTTTGAGGTAATCGCTAATCTACTTACAAAATTACATGGTTATTAGTTTTAATTATCAAGCCAAAAACATTTTTATTTAATAATGATATAAAAGTGAAATATTAATTATAATTATTAAACTTTCAATTGAAACAAAATTTCGGCTTTCGGAAGCGTTTCCTTCCATTTTCAAGGCTATAAAAACCAAAGAAAAACAAATGGTCAACAAATTACCATTAATAAAAATTGAAAAAATTGCTGTGCAAGTTTTAACTTACTTGTTTTTTTTTTAGATTTGCATGTTTAAAAGCCACATTACACAAAAATTCAGGAAAATCATATTCAGAAGAACAAAGCTGTTCACTAGTAAAAGTTCCCCAACTACACCATATTGGATATTAAAACTGTTTTGGATTTGAAAGGAATTTAAAATAAAAACTGACATTCCATTTTTTGGAGATGGTTGCCTACCCATCGTAAATCGTCTGAAATCGTATTTACGGGGGGCATATGACAAGTTAAAATTGTTAATTCAAAACTAAATGTTATGTTTCCTGATACTTAAAAATCAAACCTTCGAAAAGATCGAAAAAACTACTCTATTAAAATTAATTAAAACTCTTGTTGACAGCTGCTACCTGTCATATGTAAAATCTAAAAAAAAAAATATGTTGGGATGACGAAATAAGCCAACAGTCAAAGAACACTCAAAATCTCGCACATTCGGTATCCCCAAACTGTCAACTCATTCCACTAAAAATATTGTAATAACCAAAAGCAAGTAAAACCCAACCACCAATACTGGCGATTTCCACCTTTGTCTGGTGTCAACTTCGATGAAAAGAACAATGAATTGTATTTAAATAGTGATTACAAAATAATAATATGTAATAATATAACAGCTTGCCAAATATACACATGGAAAAAGCGCAAACCTCTCACGTTATGCTTGACTGGTTGGAAATCTCCTGCAATCTCCTGTGCTCGCTAGGGTGAAACATTGTTTTTTAGAATTTAATTATCAAATAATGCTTATTTTGTTAACAAATAACTGACCTGTCACGTCAGGTACCTATCAACTCAAAACACTAATCTGAGAATCAATCTCTTCGCCGGTAGAGCGGACATCATTAAAGTTTATTAAATATGTATAGATCTTATTGAGAGATTCGATGGCAGATATTCTGTTCATTGGCTCCTCGACCCTGTTATTGTGATACATTTCCAAAAAAATTCTTTTATTATAATTTTAACCTCTTGAAGAATCTTTATGTTATCAAAATCTATATGGCGCACCTCTCAGATTAAGAAATAAAATAGAAATGTTTTTATCCTACACTACTCGAAAACAGTGCTTTTTCAAAGTTAGTTAGTTAGTTGGCAAAATTTCGGGCCCCCAATATCCTATATGACTTTTCAATAAGAATTTCTGCTTACTTTTGGCACCTTCAATAATGATAGAAAAATGTTGAATAAATAATAATATTTCCAAATAAATAAATAAAAAGATTTATTTGGCAAAAACATATATACTGGGCGCAAAACCATTTTTTCTGAAATCGCAATTAACATCATTATGAATTAAGGAATTATTATAAATGCATAACAATTGTTGATTGCCATCTTATTAGCCATTAAATAGTTTCCTTGACAATCACTGTTTGTTTATATTATTTAGTACAAAAAACTACTTTAACAAAATTTCTAACTAAAAATTAACAGCACAACAAAAATAAAATAAAAACCCCTTCTAAGGAACAACGAACAAAATAAATAATAATTAATAAAAATAAACAACTAATTAAATTTTTTCTTACGTATTTTCATTTCTGAAAACATCTATTATATCATTTATTTTCAATTTATCGAGAATATCGCTTTCTACATTTAGAATAGCCAACGATGAAACAATTTCTTCATTTAATGAGTTTCTCAGATATGATTTTACCCGTTTTAACGTAGAAAATGTTCTCTCGTCGGATGCGTTACTAATAGGAATAGTTAAATATATACGCAACAATACTTCAACGTTCGAGAAGGTTGACAAAATATTGTCATTGTCATTCAACATTTCATAGGGGTCATTAGATGAGAGAGATATCATTTGATTTACAAAGCGCTTTAAACTGTACAATTTCATCTACTAAATCTTCAGTAGCATCCACATCCATATTGTAATATTTTTTTATATTTTTTATACTTGCATTAAATTTTTCATTTGAGGGTTCATTAAAAAATATACCAAAAATCAATTTGTCACATGTAGGAAAAAAGTATTTATTTTAAAGTTCTCAGCACCTCTTAAAGTAATATCTTGTGCAGGGCCTTCATCAAAGCAGTGTTTCCTCTTACGAACCCTTAAATTCTCATTTTTGTAAACATTATTATTTGGCTGAATTTTTTTGGATTCCTCTTCAACTTCATCAAACTGTTCTCTAAAACTATTGACAAATTCGATCAAACCACTGTATAGTGTACAAGCCGCAGTTAAATTGGCTTGATTATCTTGTAGAGATTTACTGGTGGAGTTTATTCTGTCTAGGATTCTTTTCCAAATCACTGTCATCAAGGCAAATTCAAATGTATTCATTTTGTGAAGTAAATCTCCAGCTTCTATTCTTTTTGGTTTGCATCGTCATTTAGCTCTACCAACGCTGTTTTTATTTCACTAAAACCAAGCGCAATAGATTTAATACCATCAGCTCGTGCTGACCATCTTGTGTCACATATTTTCTTAACCAATGGTAATTTAGTTTTTGAAACAGATAGACATTTTTGAAGTACTTCCCATCTGTGCGTCGAAACCGAAAAAAATTATATAAACATTGTACATTTTCAAAATATCTAGCTTCCGAACAACTTTCGGCAGCACTATTACCGACCAATTTTAAAGAATGACTGGAACATGGTACAAAATGTGCATATTTGTCTTCTCTTTAATTATTGCCTGCAATCCGTTATATTTTCCGCACATATTGGATGCGTTGTCATAACTTTGACCTCTGCAGTAATTGATATTGATATTAAGGTCACTTTATTTGGTTTGTAAAACATTCGATTACTTTCTGCAGTATGAGAAAATATTTCCACAAAACCTAAAAACCCTTCTACTGGTTGACCATTTGGTAAAATATATCTTATAATCACAGTTAATTGATCGATATGTGAAATTGAAAAATATTTTGCCTCTTGTAATTCGGTGATAATAACATTTTTTACCGCATTTGCAAGAAGGTGAATAAATTCGTTGCAAATGGTCGAAGAAAGATAATTAACATGCCCACTTCCAATGTCACTATATTTCTAGAGGTGTCCGGCTAAAAACGGGTCAAACTCACTAAGAAATTCCACAACGAGCCTAAATAGTTACCATTCCCTTTTGTAAAAAGTTTAGTCGTGGAACCATAAAATGGTAAACCACTTTTTGATAGAAACTTAATGGTAGCAAGCACTCTTAATAAAATATTTTTCCAGTAGTTTTGTTCCTGAAAGTAACTTTTTCTGATTTCTGTATCTATCCTTCCCTCTATTCGACTTCTATTAATCATTGTGCCGACGGAGGTTACGTGTTCAGAAGACCTTTCGTAGTTTTTTAAGTACTGAGTCGCATTTTTCCAGTCAGTGTAGCCATCGGCACTTAGCTTGATATCTTTTTTCTAAAAAAGTTTGCAAATATAACAATAAACACTGTAAACCAACCACTCACGAAGGACTTTTACGCCATTTTCTTTAAATTTATAGAATGTTGAACTTTGTAAACTTCTAGATTTTTTACCATCCAATTGTTTGACACCCACTTATTTTGTCAATATTTTGTTCAGGTCTGTTTTTAAGAAAATATTCTTGAAATTTCGAGGTTATATTTTGAGGCCAGTCTGCTAGATCACAAGGAAATAGTGGAGAAGTTTCTTTGTCAATTTCCAATAAATCAATTACGAAGACGTTATCATCATCGTCCGCGACTTTCTGTTCTTGTAACTCGATTGTATTATTAATATTGCTGGTTGAAACATTTATTTCCTCATATTTAATGGCAGTTCAGGAAGATCTTGTCGATTTTCTAGTTCTTTTCTGAGGAATTTCTTTTTACGCTTCTCACTACCCTTTTGATGTTTGTAACTCATATTCTTCTTTCTTCTACCATTTTATAATTAAAAACTTATTAATGTTGGACTAATTTAAATTTTTGGGTAATGCAGTTGTTTGAGATTATACTTGCACTACTAAACTATTCTTCTAAAATTAAATTAAAAATTAAAATGTTCCAAGAATGAAAATAAAACATGTGAGTGCTTCTAACGTTTATTCATCTCTATTTCTCTCTCCGCTACACCTTGCCGGCCTAGCGACCAGCTCGTAAAAAAGGCGACGCTGTCGCTTTTACAAATAAGTATATACTTACAATAAAAATAAATAAAAATGTATTCAGCGCAAACAGCAATAATAGTGTCAATTAATACAGTGTGTTTGAAATTGGTAGCGAACATAATATTACGACTTCGAAAACTGTTGAGATAGTAAAAGACAGTACAATAATTAAGTTTTTCATTGAATGCCGTTTATTTTGCGATTTTACCACTGTTGGTATTTGAGATATTTTGAAAGGACTAAAATGATGAATTTTCAAAACACAAAAGTATTAAAATTTTGCCCTATTTTTTTCCGTAAAATTATATATGTATAGTAAATATACAAAAATAATATATTAATTTATAATTATAACTTAAAACTTACCTTAAGTTAAATTTCAGGGTTCGGACGATGGTAAATAGAAATTATTACAATGTAAAATGAGACTTTGGAGTTCGACTGATATTGATAGCTTGCCAATATCACTTGAAAACTGAGAACAGAACAAAAATCTAAATACGATAGAAGGAAACAAACAGTTTTTTACATAATTACGTCGTTTCTTCGGCAAAAGATAAAGCTTTTTTGGTTATAGCGGCATAAACAAAAACGCTCTAAAAGAGTGCCGATTGCCGATGTTTTATGTTTTTAAATCTAGTTAAAATTATACATATATAACAGGAATATCTTTATATATACACCAATAAAAGCCTAATTTTCTTTATCAGATACGGTTTTCTTTTGATGTTTAAATTCAAATTAACTAAATGCTTTATAATTTTTTCAAGGCCTTTTTCCGGGCCCCACTTTATATCGGGCCCAAGGCCCGGGCCTTATGTGCCTTTTGGTAAAATATGCCCTGCTCGAACACCAAAATTTTCGTGGCTCTATCGGGACGGGAAAGTAGGTATTTGCACGGATAGGCGAGAAAAATGGCAAATAATGGCTAGGCAGGGAAAACAACTTCACAAAAAAAATACTAGATGGCACCCTATTATAAACTACGACGCAGCTGTCACTTTTAAATTTCAATTTGTGGCTTAAAGCTTCGTTCACAATGCAATTACAATTAGTTCTTAAACAAATTAAACTCAGAATTCGAATAGTCATTGCATTCACCAAGAGAAAATTAATGTAATAATTAGCTGATTTTTGGTTGCGCCCTCTTTGTATTATGGGCTTGAATAATTGACAGTGTTGACGCTTGACAATAATTTGTCAATGTACAAGTATCAAAGCCATCAAATGAGGACAATGTGGTGGAGAAAATTTATAATATAATTTCTAACCTCACAAAATGAGGTAACTTTTAGTATAATCACTAATATGTTCATTTATGAATGCTGAACTGCAATGACAGCTTACAAGGTTCTACGACGTGTTCCTTTCACCCTCTGCAAAGTGATGAGTCTTCCTTCCCCCCCACCGATGCTGCACGTCCTCTCAAGCACATGCAGCATGGGGTGCTCACTCTCGATGTTTGACAGTTTTTTATTTGTAGTTATTCCTCATGTCGCATGTGTCGTGAGTGTCGTTCTCAGAGACAAAGAATAACTCTGACAGAGACCAGTAATCACGGAAAAGAAGATTCATAAATTCTTAATTCAGAAGAAAAAATATATACCCTTTTTATTCATAATCTGTGGTTATATTTTTTTCCAAACTGTGGACAGTTAATATATTGTTCAATTTATATTTGTGATTTTACAGTTACTCTTATAATATAATTATTATCAAAATGGTTTTTATGTGTTCCATTCCTGGTTGCAGTAATACAAAAATATTGCATTGTTTACCAAAAGATCCAGAGGTAAGCTATTCTGAATTAATTAAGTAATTACGAATTTATACATATTTAGATTTATAGATTAGATGACAATGGTGCCTGGCTATAGGAAGAAACGATCTTGTTGACGTAAATACTAAACAAAGGCACGCATTTAGGATTTGTGATCTACATTTCTCTGAAGATATGAATTTTATTACCAATCAGAATCGAACCAATTTAAAATTTAATGCTGCACCATCGTTAAATATTCCATGTAAGTATACTAATAACTAAAATATTAAAGATGCATTTGTACGGAAGGAAGTATATCTGTAATTTCAACTATTTAATCAAACTAACTTAAATATTAGTTTTGTTACTTAATATATTCATTTTTAGCAAATATGGTGGCCATAACTCCTGCTATATATACAAGCTTGTGAGGAGGTAATACCTATTCCGAATATAAGCTTGCTGATTTGGTAAAGACAAAGACCCAATTCCGGCGAATGTTTTCAAACATGGTGTCACTCTTTATAGTCTACTCATAAATACATTTTAGATGTAAAATTTAAAAGAAAAATGTCATTGGTTATGAAAAGTAATATTTTCAGCCTTTTTTTATGTGAACATCATGATATGTTTTCATTGTACATTAATTATTTTTTAAATTTTTTTATATTCACATATTTTAAAAATATAAATTCAATTTTAAAAGGGCAGGTAGAGTACAATGTGTTAGATAATGACATTTTAAAAAATATTGCATGGCAGAGACACTTAGTCTTAAAAGGTAGAAACAAAAAAATGAATACTGTTAAACAACGCGTTTAAAACTTTTTATGTATTTTCTGCCATTTTCTAATTATTGTGTGTGCAGTATTTCTTTGAATCTTTAAAATGATCTTTTAGTGTTTTGCTATTTTGGCAATAAAGTTTTTTATTCATAGATGTAATTCACCTTATTTTTGTAAATAAATTGAAAACTGTCATCAAATGTTGTCATTTTCGTTAAAATGTTGTGTATAATAAATTTTGTTTATTTTTAATTTTTTTTTCCTAATCCTATTAATCATTGCCCCAATGCAACAGTGAAACATGCAAAATATTTGTTTCAATATCAGATGTAATGTGCGAAGATTCGGATCTTCAAATATTATTATTAGCATTATATGTATCTAAAGTAATTTTTTCAAGCATCTCATTTCTACTTTTAACTGCTTGCAAAAATTAACTTTATTAGTGCCATATATTTGATGCAATAAGTGTAAAATGGTGTAACTCGTTTTTTGTATAATGGTTTTAATTTACCAAGGCGTCGAAGTATAACCGCTTTGGACGATTAAAACTAGTGAAACGTGTTTTGGAGGGAAGGCGAGAGTCGGCTATCTAAGGGAGTATATATAATCTGTGACATGCTGTTACTGATTATTTTATATCACTCGTGAAAGTGAGGTTAAATTGGTTATTTGACTGGTATTTTCATAACATATTCTGGATTTTCCGTTAATGTAATAGGTAATAGGAAAATCGTGGTCTCGTCTTGAACGAGGCAAGATCGCTGCTAGAGTGTGAACTAGAATACTAAAATTTATATGTGTAACCTACAGCATTGCGTATAAACATACTAACATGTACTTACTTCCATAAACATTTCTATTTGCGTAACAATTTCTGTTACAAATGACAGATTAAATAAAGTTTTCAGGATGAATTTATCTGAGGGGCCAGTCAAAGCTTTCAGTCGTTCCTTTCAAAAAAAGAACCGATGTGATTATTTCATTTCAAGTAATTTCACTTCATTTCACTTTGTTTGCGAAAGGAAAACACTTATTAAAACTAAAACTGAAAGTAGTATGTTACGTAATACGGACGAATCCGACGACAGATATTTTACACCGGAAGGGATTATGCAAGCAAGATAGGCTACACTAAATTTGCTACTTGAAAAGTCAAAAGAATAATATAACCAAAAATATAAACATTTTATGCATTGGTGTTGGTACAGTCAAAATATTTCCCACCTTTCTTTTTGCCATTATAGAATCTAATCATTTTATGTGTTGGATAATAGTATATTAAGTACCAAGTGGCAAAAATGTTACTTTAGTCACGAGTCAAGCGAAGCGGAACGAGTGCCTTGTGAAACGGGTGATTAAAGACGTTTTTAGCACGAGGTGCTTACTATACTTTTTCTTCGCCCGCAGGAATGAACAAATTTTGGGTATTTTCATATATTCATATCATGGCGGATGATGGCTGACGGCTGACTGACAATCTGACAAATCATATGCCAGAGAACAACAAAATTATCACGAAACATGATATTTAAAATACAAAAAATACATATCTTTCACGTCAACTTAATAATTTCTCATAAAATAATCAAAATTCCATAATAAAAACCAAAGGAAAACTGTTTCAGATTAATAAGCATTACTAAAAATAAATATAATAAGAAAAATAAATTCAATAAATAAATAAATTATGAAAAAATTCCATAACAAAAAAAAATTTCAAGTCACAACAGTAACAAGTATCAAAAAGAAACTAATATAAACAAAATAGATTTATAGAATAAAGAAAAATTTTCAATGGAAACAAGGGGATTTTATTTCAATAAAGGCAATCATACTTGTATATAGGTACAAGAATAAGAATCACAAAAATAAAACTCGTAACACTGAAAAACATTGTTAGAACTTTGTCATTACCCGATATTTCATCATCACTATCACTATTACCGACATTGATTATAAAATCTTCTTGAATTTTCCCAGAGTCGACTGTGGTAAGGAGCATTATCCATAACTAAGACAGATCCAGGTTCCAAATTTCCAGTAATGCGTCCAAACCACTTCTAATACACCTCTGCGTTCATCTCTTCATGGTAGTTTCCCGTTTTCTTGGACTTAAATATTAATTCACCATTTAACACAAATCCGCTATCACTTCCTATATGTGTAATTATCAAATGACGGCCTTTTTCAGATGGCATTTTTAAACCAATTGACCAGCCTTCGATAGCTGCTTGCCGTGCATTTTTTACATTTCCATATTTTTCCATTGTGTGCCCCTCGTTGACCCATGTTTCATCCATATAATAAATATTTTGTCCTTGCTTCCGAAACTGGTTAATTTTCCTTAGATACTCTCTTCTCAGCAATACTATTCCAGATCTTTCAATAAGAACATTCTTTTTATTTATTTCCTCATAACTAAAATTCAAACTATGTAAGATTTTCCTCAACGTCTCCTTACCCATTTTAGGGATGATCTCGTTTTCACTAACAGCTTTCGGCACTTTCTTTAATGTTGGTACTTCATTTTTCACACAAACACGGACGAACAGTTCTTCGTTTAGCATATTTAGCATCTTCGTCGATTTCTATTTTGTCCGACCGCTCTTCCTGTTTGGTGCCTGTATTTCTCCATGTACTTTTTGTTCTCTCAAATTTTTGTAGAAGCTCAATTTTGAGGCTCCTCTGAAATATTTTTTTCCTTTTCAGTTCGAGCGACAGATTTTTTTCCACTTGAGGATGACCGTTCTGGTACATTTTCCATCGTTCAATGAAAGGAATTCACTAATATATTCTTGAATATTTTATTTACTATCTTCGCACAGCACTTTATACAGTCGCTAATATCATCTCAAATAGCAACAGAGTATTTTAATTGCACAAAATTGCCAATTACTTGTTTACACTAAGTTGCAAGGTTAGGATAGATTGAAATTGGTAACAACACACAATCGAAATGATACAAGAATTACGCGTCACTTGTACTCATCGACGATATACACAATTCGATCCGAATTTTAGAAAAACTATATTTTGTTGTATGATGTATGATGAAAAAATTACAAAAAGAGGTGGAAACTCAAGAAGTAGTATCGACCCTTAAGTTGCAGGCTGCTAAGCTTGATGTTTATAGAAAAAAAGAGCAATTACGATTACTCCAGGAAAATAAAAATTAATTCATTCTGAATTAAATTAATTTGATTGGGATACATTTCATGATGATCTGGTAGTATTTGTTGATGAATAATTAAATTATTTAATTTCTCGGCCATATTTTCTGGTACAGGTGGTTCTTCTTCATTCATTTTTCTAGCTATGTTATGCAATACTGCTGTAGCAACAATTACTGCCATCACTGTTTCTAATTTTAAACGTATTCCATAACCTAGAACTGGAAAACGTCTCTTCCAACCTCCAATCAACCTCTCTATTGTGTTTCTTGTCTTAATATGGGATTTATTATAATTTAACTCTCCTTTTGTTTGTGGATTACCAAGAGGAGTTAAAAAATATGGCTTTAATGCATATCCAGAGTCTCCTGAAACAAAAATATAAGTGTAAAAAAACTTCAAATTACTCATTATATTGCCTTTCATATTCAAAATAATTGTATAATTTGCACACATCAATTAATTAAGCAAAACTAGTAGAATTGTGTTTCAATGATTTACCTAATAAGAGACAATTTGGAAATTCACCTCCCTAAAATCTAACTCTTATAACACTATTAGCAAATATTGTGGAGTCATGAGCAGACCCTGGCCAACGGGCAACCAAGTTTTGAATAATCAAATCAGCACTGCCCAATACCTGAATATTCAGTGAAAAAAACTGTTTTCTATTTCTAAAGACTTCACCTTCATTTCCATCTAGAATTATAAATTTGCACACAAGATTAAGAGGACCACAGCTATTATATAGATTAGAAAACATTTATTTTAGTTACTACAAGCAAAGAATATCTAGCAAAGTGGGATATATTGGTTATTTACCTGGTGACTGAAGTTTGATACGAGTGCCATCAACAACACCCACTACTCTTGGAAATTGAGCAATCTCAAAAAATTTATTTTGTTCTGAAATTATTTGTTCTCGTTGTGGCATATTTATATAATTAGGGGCCAGACTGGCAATTGCACCTGAAACTTTAGCAACTATCCTTTTGAAGTTGTTGCTACATCCATTCCCATAAAATCTGCAATAGAGCTGAGATGTCCAGCAGTTGCATAAAACCTTAAATAACACAGTAGTTGATTTATGGGTGCCACTGAGTTATTTCTGAAAATTAAATAGGCAGATTCAGTCAAATTTATTTCAATGCAAACAACTTATACTAACCTATCATCAGGATATTCTAGCTGATCCTCGATTTGTTCCAAAATATTTATAACTGTTTATCCATATTTTCAAAATAATTCGACCGCTGGTGAACCTTCCTTGGAAAGCCATCTATTAAGGCATGAAAATCTTCATCGCCTTCAAATATAAAATTATCATTCAAAAAATAAAAATTACAACTAACTATAAAATCTTTAAGCATTATCAATTGAGCCACTTAAACATAAGAATGCTTTAAGTTCCCGAAATTGGTGGTTTAGTGAAGCACATCTTAAGCCTTTCTTAAGTGCCCCTTAAATATTGATGCAAACGCAATCTTACACTTAAGGGTTACTTGACGTTAAGTATTACTTAAAGTAGTCGGTGCAAATGGCTGTAAGTATAACAGATATTTCATAAAATAAAAAACGCGCGTGAATCTACCCTAACCGACGTTCCTACACTACTGCGACTTCGTTGCCTGACGAATATAGACGTTGCCACTATTTGAAGAAAGCTCTTAAACATGATAAATAGAAGTACAAAGTTTATTTCATAAAAATAACCTTTTTCTATGTGACTCATAAATCATAAACACTACATATTATACAGAGTGGAAAGTCTAACTGGAACAAATTGTGTAACTTGATAAATAAAGGTTTATCGCAAAATTCCTGAAACACGTTAATTTTTATTCTCAATGGGGTATGGTATATTACAAAGAGATTTGTTTATATTTTTAATTATCTTGGGGGGGGGTTGCAGACAACCCCAACTTTTTTTTTTAATAGAAGGGTAGGTTGATTAATTTTTTATTTGAAAGCTTTTTCAATTGTAAATACAATTCCACTTTTTTTGTTACTTTTTATAAGCAATGTGTCGGAAAAAAATGAAATAAGGAAATATTTACTCAAATTACTTTAATGCAATAAATGTTCAAAGTGTTCTCCACCTTGTTGCTGACAATATCCTAATCGATTATAAATAGCATTCCGAACATTTTGTAACACTTCCGGCGTTACTTGCCTAATTTCGTCCCTGATTCTTTGTTGAAGATCGACGATGTCGTTAGGTTTAGTAGCATAAACTTTGCTCTTTAGATATCCCCATAAAAAATCTATTGGAGTAAGATCGAGGGATCTTGCTGGCTACTCAATTGGGCCCATTCTTCCAATCCACCTATTCGGAAACACTTTGTTAAGATAGGACCGTACATTTTGAGCAAAATGTGGGGGTGCCCTATCTTGTTGAAACCACATCCGTTGGTCAAATAAGTTGGGATCCAAATTATTGGGGAATAAATTTACTAAAGTAGGAATCAGTTCTTCTTGGAGCATATTAAGGTATGTTTCTCCGGTTACGTTTCCATTGAAAAAAAAGGACCTACTATGCGATCCCCAATAATTCCAGCCCAGACGTTTGGTTTTTGAGGCCTTTGGGTATGGGATTCACGCATCCAACGGGGATTTCCGTCAGCGCAGTAACGGCAGTTCTGTCGATTGACGTGCCCATGTAATATGAACGTAGCCTCATCAGAAAACAGCACCCATTCCAAAGCAATTTGTCCAACATCGATAGAAGCCATAATTCATTCGTAAAATTCGAGTCTACGATCAGGATCATCTTCGTTGAGCTCCTGCAGGTTTTGCATCTTATATGGGTGCTTTTTGGCTTCTTTAAGAATTTTTAGAACGTTTGTGTGACTGACACCATGAACGCGAGCTATTTTCCTAGCTGGAGTAACAGGATTTTCTTCAACTTCCAACAATATGTTCAACTGAGCTTCTTCGTCAACTTTTAAAACCTTTTGTCGAGGAGCAGCCCTTACGTGGCCCAACTCCCAATATCGAGTTTCAATTTTGCTGATCGTACTTCGATTAATTGAAGGTAATTCTGGATGAACTTCAGTAAATAATCGAGCGACTTCAGACTGTGTTCGACTTCTGTCCCCATATCCGATCATCATTAAAATTTCGATACGATGCGTCTCGGTTAGATAGGGCATTTTCTTCTTTCTCGTTTGTTATTTACACGTTGAAATACAAAAAAGTACTAAGAAATCAATCACATTCAGTTCAAATTGACCAAAAAACTATCGAGCAGGTTTTTTATTGGGCTTATCAAGTAAGAGAAAATGTACCTATACATTAAAGTAATTTGAGTAAATTCTCTTATTTCATTTTTTTCCGACACATTGCTTATAAAAAGTGACAAAAAAAAGTTGAATTGTATTTACAATTGAAAAAGCTTTCAAATAAAAAATTAATCAACCTACCCTTCCATTTAAAAAAAAGTTGGGGTTGTCTGCAACCCCCCCCCCCAGATAATTAAAAAGATAAATAAATCTCTTTGTAATATGCCCCATTGAATATAAAAAATAACGTGTTTCAGGAATTTTGCGATAAGCCTTTATTTATCAAGTTACAGAATTTGTTCCAGTTCTTTTTCCACTCTGTATAACTGAATTTAAAAAAATTCAAGAACACAAATTATTAGTTTCCGAATTATTCACAAAGATGAAGAAATTTTAGAATTAAATGAAATTGATGTGTAGGTTACGTACGTTGCACTATCAAAACTTTTTGCTTAGAGTTTAGATCTTATAGGCAAATATTTTGAAAATAAATGAAAATATTTTTAATGAAATTCATTTGTTTGTTCTATCTATTCTCAATACATATATACCTAGCAACCTTCAAATGATATGTTGCTTTAACTAAAATAATTATTTTCAGGTGGTTCCTTCCTTTTTTTAAATTTGGTTATAAAAATGATGTTAAAATTCAAGATATCTACAACGCTTCCAAACCAGATTTATCGGGAGGATTGGGTGACGAATTGGAAAGGTAATTATTAGTTTATAATAAATATGTTGATTTTGTTACATAACAATTGTTGAAATCAACAAAAGATAAACGAAAAATAAATGTTATACTTTTTAAACTTAATATAAATATAATAGATATTGATAAAAAATATATATTACTTAAAATCGATGTCTACTAAAAATGAGAGATAATATCAGACTATCAAATGAATATTCCTTACTCTTTATAAAGTCAATAAGATAAAAAAGTAAAAGTCATACATTATAAGAATTGATGCAAGTCATAATGTTTTTATCTTTAAATCTAATTCAACAAAGGAGATTTATTTTTTTATAAGGTAAAAATTATTAAATATAATTAACCCATCAAGGACGGATTTAATTAAGTTTAGAATTTTGCAATAGTATATTTTCAAACTGTATTTTCAGAACGAAACAAATAGATTTGCTTAAAGAAATATAGTGAAATTTTTCTTACTTTCTTCAAAAATTAGTGTTGCCATATGGCAACGCGAGTAACTTACACTGCCCATGTTTCATTGAAAAAAATTTTTTATTGATTGTCAAAAAAAAACTACATTCGTGTATGGTATTCAACATTGCACGACAAACAAACTCCTACATTACATTTGATGCATTTTGTGCGCATAATAGATTTGCAATTGTCGCCATTGCATCTTATTTTTTTTTCTACTGGTGTGAGGAGGTGCCCTATATTATCATATCGCACATCATCGCCAACACGGCTGAAAGATCTGCTCGATTTACTAGCAGATGGTCTACCTTTTCCTTTCGGTGGATTCTTGTACTTGTTGAGGTACGTTTTGACAATTTCTCGACGAAAGTCTAGTTGAGTTATTTTGTTGCCAGACTGTTGGTACAGGACCCAGGAATTTTGAATTGCGGCATCAAGTAGCCATGTGAAAAGACACCACTACCATTTTTTTCCACGTAGACTAATCCTATAGCGTGCAATATTTTCATCCATCAGATCCGTGCCACCCATAGATGCATTATATTTGGAAATCAAGTTCGGTCTTTTTACTTGAACAATTTTTTTCTCCTTCGCTGAATATCGTTGGACACTAGCAAGTGGGGCTACCCCATATTTGGTCGAAGCTGCTGAAACTACATTATTGTCAGTCCAACGCGTTAGTAAAATTCCGTTGGTTCTATCCAAACAAGAATCGAAGTCACCACGTTGTTTCTTACTCATATCCTTTTTGGATAGTAACGGGCAATTTTTAGGGATTCGGTTATCGCGAATGGTTCCTGTGGATGAGAAACCTCTTGATTTCAGATGAGTAAGAAGGTGAAAGCTTGTAAATAAATTGTCTATGAATAGGTTGTATCGATGTTTTTTCTTTTCTTCTGGTAACTCATCCAAAAGCATCAGCAATGGAGCAGTAGATTTTCCAAACACAGTTTGGTATTCTGTGTTCACGCGCCTATCTTTGCCTTGATAGAAGGAAAAATTCACAAGATATCCGTATTTGTTGTTCAGCGACCATATCTTGTATCCAAATCTGATTGGTTTGCCTCGGATGAATTGCTTGCATGAGTGCTTTCCAAAGTATTTGACCATACACTCATCGTAATTCAAATCTTCTTCTGGAACAAAATAATTCAGAAATGTTTGCCGTAGTAGATCACTTAGAGGTCGCAGTTTATAGAATTTGTCATTTGGATCTAGTGCATTATTATCTGCGCAGTGTAGATACCGCCAAATTGTTAAAAATCGGTCTCTCCTCATTGAATCCTTCACTAGTTGGTTACCAAGATCTGCATCAGTACTCCAGTAATGTTTTTTTCCAGGTAATTGACAATATCCCGATAAAATCAGAATAGCAATAAAACATTTCATTTCATTCAAAGTAATTTGAGGACATGGCAAGTTTTTAAATTGTGCGTACTTGTTTGATTCTTCTACCAGTAAAGAAAGTACGTCTTGGTCTATGAATAACTCGAACATTTCTGTTGGGGTTAAAGTTTTAAAACTTTCATAATCCGAACGAAAATAATTTTCTGAACTTTCTACCAGATCGCCTTTGATCCATTCAATGTCCTCATAAGTAACTTTTTCTACATGTTCCGTATCTGGTTCAACTAATGCATCATCTTCACCATGTAAAACAAGTTGAGCTGGAGCATTCAATTGATTCCGAGATAAATTATCAACGAGTCCGCCTTCATCTTCCTCACCGGAATCCTCATCTGTCATCGCACCCTCATTCGGAGGCTCAATATAAATTTGGTCGACATCTAAATCATCATTATACGCAATCTGAAGAGCTTCTTCGAAAGTCAGCCCACCGCTAGAAAAAAAAAGCAAAATGTAAAAAGGTAGTCCACAGAAAGGACTCGTGTTGCCACATGGCAACATCGAGTTCCAAAGCTTCACGATCTCAAAGGTTTTTGCAAACTCCCGTTATTCTGCCGCCTCTACGTTGATAAAATATTCCCAAAGCTGTTGTAACGAATTTATTTTCGAAAGCTGTAACAATTAATTTTTATTTATACTTACGTAAACTTGATATCCATTTTTGAGAAGTCTTCTTGATATTCCCTAACAAAATCGTGTTTTTATATCACTGGAGTGAACAGGCAAACACTACACACGGTTCTGCCAACTGACACTGCAACAAACTATTGCCGTGTATACCGCCATCTATGTTTTAAATGAAAAATCTGATGAATTTTAAGCAACAGAAAACTGTTAATTTCTGTTGCCGTGTGGCAACACCAGTCCTTGATGGGTTAAGTATATTAATTCAATATAATCCTATATATTTTCATATAATAAATCTCCTTTCTTGAATTAGATTTAAAAATAAAAACATTATGACGTGAATCAATCTTAATAATGTATGGAGTAGATAGAATTGAAAAAAAAATGTTATTGTATATTTTTCTGCAGCTTGTATAATTCACTGAATCAACTATTGCATGCTTGCAAACTGTTTCAAATTTTATTTTCTCCAAAACTAAACCTACTTTTATTAAAAAATAAAACGAGATGAAGATAGGCGAATTTTATTATCAACTCCTATTTGATTCAACATCTGGTTAGGGTAGAAACCCCAGTAGTCGACACCTTAGAAAACCCTCATCATTAAAAATAATGCATTAGTTCACGTTTATGCTCTATTTATCAAGGACAGGTCCCTCTAAAGTCATTCTGTATAGTTTAATTTTGGATATAGTAATGCCTCCTGGGCGATAGAGGCAGTGCCGTTCCTGGGGTGGCGAACGCCTGCGTGCAAGAATAATTTTGTGCGCCCCTATATACTATGCTTAAATTTTGATGATAAGGCCAATTTTCATAATCATTTTTAGTTTGAGGTTTAAACTGAATAGTTTCCTTATAGACTAAAGACTAAAGTCACTTTAGTGTAAGTGTTTGATTATGAAAATGGGCGTAATAAAATAAAACAACGAAAAAATATGACAAAAAATTTATTTTTGACATCAAATAAAATAGACTAATAACGTACAATATAGGTCATAAATAAAACACGTCCATTCGGAAATTAATAAAAAATCTAATATAACTCAGTTCACTCAACCGAGTGAATTGAGTTAAAACTCTCAAACGGCGCTCAACGCAAACAAATCCGTTAACTTGAAAATGTGCAAGATCTGTCTAATACCTAAGTACCTAATGATCAAATAACAAGGTAGTTTTAGAACATAACACGTCTTGTTTTTGCAGATGCAAGCTCATTGATCATTTCATTGTGATCGATGGCTTCACTTATTTTATTTTTGATTGAAATAACAGCTAAATCTGAAAGCCTTTCCTGGCACATCGAAGTTCTCAAATAAGATTTTACAAGTTTTAGCTTTGAAAAACTCCTTTCGCCAGAGGCAACAGAAAACGGCAGCGTCAAAAATATTCTTAATGCTATAGACAGGTTTGGAAGCAAAACCTGCAAATTTTTCTTGGTTATATAATTCAGAATATCTATGGGTGAGTCTGAGGTATTGCGAGAGTCTTTGACAGGGTTAAGGATTTTGAATGATGAAATTTCATTGTACAAATCAAGACCATCAATATCCTTGCAAACATTTCCTTTATGGTGAATTTGCAAAGCCAAATCCAAATCTAAGCACGATCGTTTAATCTCATCAGAATTTAGGTTTTGAAAATCACTCAAAAATCCAAATAAATCATTGCATTGCTTCAATCTCTCGAAACGACTTTGTAGGGATTGAACTGTTGTATCCAAAATTTGGAAATAGAAACTGATCTTAAATTTTCGCTTTAGATCTATAACTGGATCGTCTGTACTTTCATATGAAAATTGACGCTTTCTCTTTCGTTCCCTAATTGAAAGAAATGTTTGCTCTACATCATTTTTTCCAGCTTCGGCTTTAGCCTCATTCACAAAAACATCAAAATTTTCATCTGACCTTTTTTCAGTGAAGTAGTTGATGAGACTTTTTATTTCTCTATGGCATTTATTAACAACTGTATTTGGATTCTGCATCATTTTACTCACTATATAGACCTTTGACAATACATCGTACCAAATAATGATAGAACAAATAAATTTAAACGTTTTAATTTTTTTTAAAAGTACCTTTGCTGAACGTTTGGTATCCATGTCTCTTGAATTATCTTGCATAAAATCAAGTAAACTCCTACAAATCTCTAGAAGTTGAAATCTAAGAGGTTGAACGGCTCTGACTCTGCTTTCCCATCGAGTTTTACTCACTGACTTTAAAGAGAGATTTTGTAAATTTCGCTTTAAAATATTCCACCTGTAGGGTGAAGCAGAAAAAAAATTGAACAGCTCCTGAATAATTGAAAAAAAAACCTACAATCTCGTCTGAGATTTTAGCTGCATCATTAACTGTCAAATTTAATGTATGAGCACAACAAGACAAAAAATAGCTCTCGGGTTAACTTTTTTAAATTGAGCTTGAATGCCCACATGCTTCCCAGACATATTTGCGCCATTGTAATAACCCTGACCTCCCATATTAAGAAAATCAATTTCAAAAGTTGGTAGTATCTCATCTCTCAACATATTGAAAAGCCCTTCTCCTGTAATATCCAAAACTTTAAAAAACCCCCGAAAGTGCTCTCTTATTTCAACCTCATTTGAAGAAAAATGAACAAAGCGAATTATGAAAGTCAACTGCTCAACATGACTAGCATCTGGAGTTTCATCCAAAATTATTGAATAATATTTTGCTTTCTTGAGGCAGTTCAAAATTTCTATGCGAATATTTTTTGATAATAGATGGATTAATTCATTTTGAAAGTGATTGCCTAAATAATGGGGCATGTTTTTTTTCAACTCTTTAGACCTTTGAATATTGCTCAGGTGCTCCATCATAATCGGATCGAATTTGGCAATCGTTTCGACCAGTTTGAGAAAATTACCATTATTTGATTCGAAAAGATTAGAGCTGTCACCCCTGAATGCTAAATTCTGACTGGCCAAATATTGCACAATACAATCATTCTTTTGATTATTGCACGCCATCGTCTTTTTTCATTTTCGTAATGATGTTGCTCTTTATCAATTGTGCAATCTTTGCTCAAACGCAATTTTAATTCGTGCCATTTTTGAGCCCCTTTCATATGTTCCATATTATTTTCATGTCGGGAAATATTAACTGAAAGGTGCCTCCAATTGGAGTACCCAGTGGTCAATTGATGAGACAAAGCGCTAAAAACTTTACAAAAAATGCAAAATACGCAATTTTTTTAGAATACACCAACCAATCCCTATTAACTATTTCGCCGTTTGGCAACTTCCTAAGATATTGCGTTACTGAAAATTTCCTACCAGACTCATCAATAGGGAAATTTTCTTTAATTTGAACAGCTCCCTTTGTCACGATTGATTTGATTAGATGATGACTCAAATTATTTGGCCATATAGATGGATCAGTAATATCAATATCACTAATATCAGCAATGTCACTGTGCTCAGATCTTTCTTCATTCTCGCTTACCGGATGACCCAGTTCAGGAGTTGGATCAGGTAAAACAGGCGTTCCAGAACTTCCAGACGTGGATGGCTGCTGATCTTCGATAATAATCATCGGTTCTGCAACAACTTGTTCTTCTCTTGACAGAAGTGGATTCGCCAAAGAACTGCTGAGGGTTAGATTCTTCTCTACTGCTGTTCTAAATGCATTTCCCATTTCATTTAGTTTATCATATGAGAATCGAGGAGTTTTATTTTTCTGCCTGTATATTTTTTCTTGTTTTTTATGGATGACTTTTTTACTTCTAACCATTCGATGATCACTTCCTACATCGAAAGAGTTCAAAACTGTGACATCTTGTATTATATGTCGCTTGGCACATAGTACGTCATCAATTTCATGTTTTGTTTTCTTATCTGGACTGTTCCAGGTCCATTTTCTCGATGTAAGTTTCTTAAAGAATGAATTCATCATGTTCAGATTGTAATCCTCCATGATATTAACCAACATTTTCGCCTCTCTCGATTCGGTTTCCTAATCCGAAATCTCATAATTAATATTTCAGTCTATTCCTGCTTGTTACCAATTTTCACATTAAAGTCGCTCAGTACAATTCCATTATCGGATTGATCCCGAAGTGCTAAACTTAGATCGTCGTAAAATTATTCAATTTCATCGTCAGTATGGGTTAAAGTTGGGGCGTACACTTGAATACCTTTTAATGTGCTTCTCTTATTGATCTATATAGTAAGATATGCCACTCTATCTGATATTGCTCTAAATTCGCTAATATGTTATAGATGGTTTCACCAAAAAAGCTACACCTGCATTATTACTTCCTCTATAAATGAAATGTTTTCCTGATTTTAGGATTACATAATTTTCATCTGAAATAGGTTGTTGAGACCTAAGTCTGCGTTTTACCACTAATAGGTAATTCTTCGTGCAAAATAAATAAGTATTTTTCAATGGACTGTGTTTGATATGTACAATTTGATTAAGCACATAGCACTCATTGGGTTTGTGGACTGTTTTACAATGAATGGATTTCCTTCTATATACAATTTATTTACAACTATCTACACTGTTCTATTTACACTAGTATATTTACATAGCAACTACAATGTTGAAATGGTTTGTTGTTTATGGGTACTTGCCCGATAAATTTAATAATTTAAATTATTGGGCAGCGTTACAGCGCGTTCTTACGCGAGAGATCTCTTTCTTACCACGTTTAATGTTACACTGCCGCAGGCTATCTTTTGCTCTGCGCATGATTCAACATCAGATGCTTGCCGCAGACGACATCTAGGATAGGAACTTTACACTTATAAATTTTAGTGTATTTCGTGTTGCATAAAGTTTGCAACAGACTGTATTTTGTATTTTTTATTACAAAGATGTATTATAAATCAAATTAAATTCGTGAAGTATTATGTGCAATGTTGACAACTGTCACTGTCATCGTCATACATATAAGGCACGTTTTTTTATTCACCGGTAGATCCACCAATCCACCAACTACGTTTTTATATTCATTGGTGGATTTCAGATTGAAGAAATGACGCGTTCATTTATTACTGTTGCATCAACCAAAATTGCAAACCATTCCACCGCTGTTTCGAGGTGGTGGATAAATTTGGTGGTTTAGAAAATGACAGCTAACCTCAAAAAAACATACATATTATTTCATCCTCGGAATTATCAGCTGAACCGCTACTCCGTGATCTGGAGGCTAAAATAACTGCAACACTTTTCAACTATTTTCATTTGTTTCGTTAATTTATGCTAATAACAACAATCAATTTAAAAATCGATTATCAGTTGTCAGATATAATGATGTAAATAACAACAACTGCGTTTTTTTATGTGCCATTGGTGACTCCAACATGTCGGTGCATCGGAGACTGACGTCAGTCAACCAATGGTGAATATATGGTGTAAAAAAAGACGTGCCTAAATTGTAAGTATATTATCTATGACACATATCACCTACTCTGATCGTTCACACCTCCAGCGCTTCAGGTGGTGTTGCCACAGTACCTAGATACATTTATTGTTTTGTAAAAATAAACATAGTCGAACATTCCGCCCGCCTTGGAAGCTCGTAGCTTTCAAAAAAAATCAACAATAATAACAAATCAAGAATACATATACACAGTTTAGAGGTACCTCGTTGGATCACACCACTTGCAGTTTGTACGCTCATTACGCGCACCAAATTGTCCATTGTTGTGTGCATCTCGTTAATCCTTCCTAGTCGCCAGCATAAAAGTGGAGAGTTATCTTCCTTCAGCACAACTAAGTCTCCGATTTGGATTTTTTTTGCGTCACTTTGAGCGTTGCTGTAATGACGTTAAATATAGGTCAGCAAGTTATGTATTTTTTTCTTATGATTGCGAATCAAAAGAGATTGAATTTAATCGATAACAAGGCCGACCTCAGTCACGTTTTTAGAGAAAACTGTAATTCGTCTCTCATATAACCAGAAAAGTAGTTATTTTCGGAAAACAAGCAAAATTTAGTTTGAAAAATATGAAAGAATCAAATAGGAGTTGATAATAAAATTCGCCTATCTAGATCTTGTTTTATTTTTAATTAAGATAGGTTTATTTTTGGAGAAAATAAAAGTTGAAACAGTTTCCAAACATACAATAATTGATTCAGTGAATTATACAAGCTGCAGAAAAATATACAATAACATTTTTTTTTCAATTCTCTCTACTCCATACATTATTAAGGTTGATGCACGTCATAATGCTTTTATTTTCAAATGTAATTCAAGAAATGAGATTTATTATATGAAAAGATATAGGATTATAATTAATTAATATATTTAATAATGTATACCTTTCTTGAATTAGATTTAAAGATAAAAACATTATGACTTGCAATGTCACTAAAACGAATCCGCTCAAGTTTGAGACCATTCAAAACATCTCTTGTCTAATTTATCTGCAGTATTCAAATAAATACTCACATCAGTTGGGAAGTTAAAATCATCAAACTTCTCTACTTCATTGCATACTTTCTATCGTTGGCTGAATGGGAACTCTTGTTTCAGTATCAGTCATTAATACATTCGAATAATTATACAAACAGTGGAAATCCATTTTTATTGTCTGCTCGCAAATGTAGCACACCAAGCTACGTATTTGGCTAGTTCTTTCATTAATCTCTGTATATTGTTCATTTTGGTATCAACGTTCTAATCTGGATATTGTTGCCTACCAGGAGAAGTCTTACTCAGATATACGGAATGGTAGTGGGAACTCCCAGCTCATATTATAAGTTCAAAGAATCTTATATATATTTTTATATGTGCCAGAGCATATTACCATGCACTGTGAATACTTAAAATAAAAATATCATGTGTTAAAATACTGGTAGTAAATAAATTGAGATTGTTGATAATTCTTATTTAAATTTTGTTTTTCAGATTTTGGCTGGAAGAAGTAAAAAAATGCAAAAGTACTGACAAAAGACCCAGTTTAAAGTCTTGTATCGCTAAGGCCTACATTAAGTCATTCTCTGTATCCGGTGTAGCTATGTTTTTCCAGTATACTTTTTTGAGGTAAAGTTATGTAAAATTCTGATATATGTTAATTAAGTTCGTTTCAAAATTGGGTAAAGAATAGAAGAATAAATGTTAGGAATTCAACGCTGCCTATAACCTTTTCCCTAATAGGAACATATTTTTTATTTTCTTTTTTTTGTGTAATCAAAATTTAGAAATAAATCTAAATTTAGCGCGCCTATGGCCATTTTAATGAATTATTCCTCACTATTAAATGCACAGATGGAAAAGGACAGAGCAAAAACCTGAAATCTCCCGTAAAAAGCGGAAGCAATTAATGAACAAAATGACTTGCCGGTAAATATTCGTCGTGTTCGCATCGAAAGTTTGAGTAGTACGAATTCATTATTTTCACTTTTGTTTTTGTAAAGAGAATCAAAATTGCCTGTAATCTTAGTGAACGTAGCACATCGGAGCATCTGGGGCCCCAAGGAAGCAGTAGAGGATCAACAGGTGAGCCCATTTTCCATTCTTCCTGTGCTATACATAAGATAAAATTTTAATTGATATATGTTTTCATATTTTCCGCATTCATTAAAATGGGCCTTCGAGCCGGATTGAACTAACATAAGCCTTTAATCTGTAATAATTTTGCAACATCTTAAATATCAATACCTTTATTTATTTTTAAAATAAATCTACAGATTTTTTGTAACTTGTTTATTGTTAAGCGATAAAGCAAAATACTAGTTTTTGGTGTTATTTACCAATTCTATTTTTATTTTCGAAGCAAGTCGAAATACAAATTGATATTTCTATTATTTCAATCGTTAAAATTTTGAGGGTATCGTAAAATATAAATATGATGTCGATTTTTGCCCGGTAAAGAGCATATTCGTTTAGGTCTGGTTATTATAAACATTTTTATCTTTTCTTTAATTTTCAAGGATATTAATTGAATTCCATTTGCAACATTTTTCAGGAGTTTTTTCCTTTTTGTTTTAGTTGCAATAAAGATTAATATCTATAGAAAAAATCAGTTTATAATAAAAAGATGCAAACATATAAAAATAAACGTACCAAAGCTATAATTAAGTTGTTCGTACTGCCTTGTCTGAACTTCAGTTTTTTTTCATTTTTATTTTACAATAATTTAAAAGCCAGGTTATTTCATTACAAACTATCTTTGTTATTTGTTGGGTGCTTTTGTTTTTACCTTTTGCTTACCTTAAAATTGCAGAGAAGTTAAATAAAGCCAATTTAAAACGCACTACCGCGTTCAATAGATTGCAGGAGTGCTACGATTTGGGGCAGAATGCAGCTACTGATGAGGCCCAGAAAGCGGAATTTTTGGCTCGTTCGGAGGAAATTAAGCGAGTGTACGAGGAGTTTAAGACTCAACACAATACTGTGATTGGTTTAATTTCTGATCAGGAATTTGAAACCTATGACGTCATGCGTATTCAAGCCGATAAGGCTTATTACGGGTCGAACGGTATAAAGCATGATTTTCTTGTTAAAGACTCTGCCCAGATTTCTCATAATAATTCAGTGTCCGGTCAGAGTCAATCGCCATCCAAATTCTCAGTTAATCTTCCCAAACTGATAATGCCCAAATTCGATGGAGATTACAAAAATTGGCCGGCTTTTTATGATTTTTTCAATAGCGTGTTTCATAAAAATCCTGACGTTCCGGATATTGATAAGTATAGACATTTGTTGACATTATTAGATGATGAACCACTCTCTTTAATTAAGGGTCTTCCAATAACGGAAGCCAATTATAAAGTGGCTTATGATATTTTGGAAAATAGGTATCAAAACAAACGAATTCTTGCGACTCATTATTATAACGCACTTTTTAACGCACCTCCTGTTAAAAGGTCCACCGCGGCTGAACTTAGATGTTTATTGAATACTTTCAACGAAAATCTTGCCGCCTTAAGAGCTTTACAGTTTCCAGTTGAGCATTGGTGTTTTTTGCTTTTCAATTTATTCGCAGGAAAACTAGATGAAAAAACTCGAACCGATTTTGAATTAGAAAACGGTTTCAGTTCTGAACTTCCTACGTATAGACAGCTTAGTCTATTTGTAGAGAAGACCTGTAAGGCTCTAGAATCGGTGCAGTTTACTGCCAATTTACATACACAACCATCCAAGTCTCGCAGTAAAGACAAGTCTAGTTTTTCTCGAAAGCCATCAGTTTCCTCATTCTTAGCCGATAATTCTTCTTCTAGCATCAGTCAGCAATGCGTTCTATGTTCTGGCAGTCATAATTTATTTAAGTGCCAAATGTTTTTGGCAAAAACTCCTCAAGACAGATTTTCTATCGCAAAACAAAATAAACTCTGTGTTAAATGTTTAGTTTCTTCACATGCAATTAAAAATTGCAGTTCCAAATTCAATTGCAAGGTCTGCAAAATTCCACATCATACGATGCTCCATTTTAATAAACCAGATAACCCCGTATCTGCTTCCGATTCGACCATTTATCCAACTTGTGACCCTGAGCAATCCACTAGTACTACTAATACTCATTGCAACACGCCCATACTATCCCAATCTACATATTTGTTATCCACTTGTCAAGTAGATATAAAGGATGTTAGGGGCAACTATCAGACTATTAGAGTTCTATGTGATTCGGGATCTATGTCAAATTTTATTTCTGATGAATGTGCGCAGAAGCTTGATTTATCTCGAAAATCATATGCTATTCAAGTTGACGGCTTAAATGGAATGTCAACTGTAGCTAATCGTGGCCTAGCACATTGTGTTATAAAACCTCGTGGTCAAAATAGCCCCATTTTTTCCTTTGAGTCGATTATAGTTCCCAGAGTTTGTTCCGATTTACCAAAGATAAATGTCAACCCGAGTGACATTTCTCACATTCGGGGACTGAGACTAGCTGACGAGCGATTTCATGTGCCAGGGCCAGTGGACATGTTGATTGGGTGTGAAATATTTCCACGTATTTTACTTTCTGGTCGCGTTGTGAGTGGCGCGAACGAACCGGTAGCTTTGGAGACCGTTTTCGGATATATTATTCAGGGAAAGGTCTGTCAGTCGGAGCCTGGCGCTCATTCTCTGGTAAACTGTCATGTGTCGGTCGAAAATCTCGATTTTCAACTGCAAAAGTTTTGGGAAACTGAACAAGTTCCTAAAGCGCCTACTTTATGTGCTGAAGAACAGCAATGTGAACAAATTTATAAGTCCTCCACTTATAGGGAGACTTCGGGCAGATTTTCCGTGCTGTTGACCTTCAAACAGTCGAACCCTACTTTTGTTGACACTTACTCAAAAGCACTTCGACGTTTTTCAATGCTAGAACGTCGTTTCTCTAAAAATCCCGATTTGCGGGAAAAATATAAAGAATTTATGAAAATTTATCTTGACAGCAATCACATGTCATTAGTTCCTTTACATGACTATAAGTCTATTTCGGGGTATTATATATGTCATCATGCAATTTTTAAGGAGCAGATTTTTGGTCCTCCAAAATTACGTGTCGTTTTTGACGCAAGCGCTCGGGATGTTTTGGGAACTTCTCTTAATGACACATTATACGTAGGGCCAAAACTGCAAAAGGATATTGCAGCTATTTTGTTGACTTTTCGGTATTATGCGGTTGTATTCATTTGTGATGTAGCCGCTATGTACAGACAAATTAATGTCCACGAAGAGTATTGGAATTACCAACGAATCTTGTGGCGTTTTGATACTACTGAGCCTCTTCAAGAGTACTTTCTACGTACTGTGGTGTATGGTATCTCGTCTTCACCATATCTAGCTTTAAGAACTCTGCAAGAACTTGCAGATCAAGAGGAATCCTCTTTTCCCAATGCTGCCTCAGCTTTACGCAATCAATTTTATATTGACGATAGATTAATTGGAAGTCATGATATACAGTCCGCTTTGTCACTCCAATCCGAGCTTATTCAACTTATGAAACGTGGGGGTTTTGAGTTGTCCAAATGGGCAAGTAACCATCCAGACTTATTAAAAAATTTTGATGCTTCTGATATTCAACAGTCATGTAGTTTTGACAAAGAGGAGCCTTCATTTATAAAGGTTTTAGGTCTTAAATAGGACCCAAGCTCAGATGTGTTTTCTTATTCTTATGTACCCATTGAACGACCTTGTACGAAACGTAACCTTTTGTCAGAAATTAGTCGGATTTACGACCCTCTAGGATACGTTTCACCGTGTTTATTATTAGCAAAGCAACTCTTGCAACTGCTATGGCAATCTCAAATAGGATGGGATGACACACCCTCGCAAAAGATTCTCGATATATGGAATAAATATAAATCCGAACTGCCAGTTCTAGCAGAGATTAAAATTCCTAGATATATCGAATCAAACACTATTTCAAGTATCGAGTTACATGGATTTTGCGATGCTTCGCAAATTGGCTATGCCAGCTGTGTTTATTTCCGAGTTATTAATACCTTTGGTAGTATTAGTGTTTTTAAATGAAACTCAAGGTCTCTAGTTAATTAATTTGGTAGTATTAAGACATTTCTAATCTGCGCAAAGTGCAAAGTGGCCCCTTTGCACACGCAGAGTATCGCTAGGCTTGAATTGATGGCGGCCAAGCTTTTATCGGATGTTGTTCATTTTGTCACGGAAAGCTACACTAACTTGACTACCTTTAACCAAGTCTACCTGTGGTCGGACTCCATGGTAACTTTAAATTGGTTAGCTGCTTCACCAAATAAGTGGAAAACATTTGTTGCCAATAGGGTAAGTCACATTCAAGAGCTTGTTCCCATTTCCTCGTGGCATTATATTCCATTATCTTTAAATCCGGCCGATTGCGCCAGTCGTGGGCAAACTCCTGTGCAGCCACTAAATAATTCCCCGTGGTGGTCGGGTCCAGGTTTTTTATTTTCTGAAAAATCTTCGTGGCCAACTAAGCCTAACATGCAATCTCAATTTGCCTCTGAGGTTGCTGAAGAGGAAAAAGAAAAAAATACTGTGTTGCTCATTTCAAACGTCACAGATAACTTTATCTTTTCCATTTTAAATAAATATTCATCGCTTGAAAAAATTAAATCTTTGTTTGCAAAAATTAATCGCGTTGTAATAAATTTTAAGGCTGGCAAATCTAATAAAATATGTGGTCCTATTACTGCCGCGGAGATAACTGCTTCATTTCGAGTGTTAATTAAGCCTGTACAGCATTCAGTGTTTGATGAAATCTTTCCTTTAATTAAGCAAAATAAGTTGTTGCCAAAACCTATTAGAAAGCTTGCACCCTTTATTGACCCTGAAGGTTTGCTTAGAGTGGGTGGTAGGCTAAAAAATGCACACCTTGCATATGAAGTCAAACACCCCATCTTGTTGCCCAAATCGCATCGCATCACCGAATTAATTATTGAATGGACGCACAAGGAACATCTTCACCCAGGTTTAAAAACAATGCAGTACTTGTTGCTTCAACAATACTGGATTTTGGCTTCACGTAATGCCATTTATAAATGTTTGTCTAATTGCATACGTTGTTTTCGTTGTAATCCAAAATCGTATAACCCTTATATGGCTAATTTGCCGGCTCTCAGAGTTTCCCAACTCAGAGCTTTCACCTCTGTTTGTGTTGACTTTGCTGGCCCTTTCACGCTTTTACTAAGTCGTCATAAATCCGGAGTTCGAACTTATAAAGCCTACATCTTTGTGTGTACTAGTGTTCGAGCTATACATTTGGAGGTCACCTCAGATTTAAGCTCCGATGCTTTTCTAGCAGCGTTTCGGCGATTCATTTCTCGTCGCGGCAAATGCATCTATATCACGAGTGACCAAGGCACTAATTTTAAAGGGGCGAACAATCAATTGTTAGAAATGGCCAAACAAGCATCCGAAAAACTTGCTATCACTTGGCGCTTTAATGTTCCAGGTAGCCCTCATATGAATGGGTTAGCGGAAGCAGGTGTAAAGTCATTTAAAAGCCACCTTTATCGCGTTTTAGGTCATTAGATCCTCTCTTACGAAGAATTTTGTACTTCAACTACGCAAATTGAAGCAATTTTAAATTCACGGCCCTTGTGTCCCATATCGTCCGATGCTAACGATTTACAGCCTCTCACTCCAGGTCACTTTTTGAACCTCGAGCCTCTTCATAGTTCCATACCCGAGGTAGATCTGGACCACATTAAAATGAATAAATTAAATCGTTGGCAATTAATTCAGCGTCTCCAGAGCGATTTCTGGAAGAGGTGGTCGTTTGAATATATTCAATCGCTACAAGAGCGACACAAGTGGACAGAACCGTCTCCCACCATTAAAGTAGGAACTTTAGTTTTAATTAAGCATGATTCAAAACCTCCTTTACAATGGGAACTAGGTAGGGTTATAGAGGTACATCCAGGACAAGATAATGTAGTTCGTGCAGTGACTCTAAAAACTTCGCACGGGCTCATGCAAAGACCCGTCGTAAAAATATGCCCTTTGCCGGGAGACTAGCGCCTGTTACTTGTGAATTCTCGCAAGTAATCGGTGTACAGATATCATATCTGTATTTTTTTTTGTATTTAGAATATGGGGGATTTTTTTTTTGTAAATTGGTTTGAAAACGTTCGTTTTGGTGGGGTGAATGTTAGGAATTCAACGCTGCCTATAACCTTTTCCCTAATAGGAACATATTTTTTATTTTCTTTTTTTTGTGTAATTAAAATTTAGAAATAAATCTAAATTTAGCGCGCCTATGGCCATTTTAATGAATTATTCCTCACTATTAAATGCACAGATGGAAAAGGACAGAGCGAAAACCTGAAATCTCCCGTAAAAAGCGGAAGCAATTAATGAACAAAATGACTTGCCGGTAAATATTCGTCGTGTTCGCATCGAAAGTTTGAGTAGTGCGAATTCATTATTTTCACTTTTGTTTTTGTAAAGAGAATCAAAATTGCCTGTAATCTTAGTGAACGTAGCACATCGGAGCATCTGGGGCCCCAAGGAAGCAGTAGAGGATCAACAGGTGAGCTCATTTTCCATTCTTCCTGTGCTATACATAAGATAAAATTTTAATTGATATATGTTTTCATATTTTCCGCATTCAATAAAATACCATGCATTTTTTAACTAATATTTATTCGATAACCCATTGAAAATGTACGGACAAAATCTAAAAAGGCGAAAAAACGTTCATTTCCACTATCACAAATAAAATTGAATTTAACAATTAATTTTCTTGGCGTCACACTAAAGAGAGTCCATTTTTAGCTTTTTAGCTTATGATAAATTTCAATTTTATCATTTTCTACGTCTTATTAATATTTTCAGAGACTAAATAGGCGTATTGTCGAAACATAAACCTAAATATGTCGCAAATATCATTTTGAACCTTAGATCTCAGATATTGGAGGTCATTTAATGAAAACCCTGAACTAGATGAACAGCTGTCATTAAAAACAACCCTTAATTTTGTCGCTTAGCTGGTTTCTTTGACGACACAATTATGAAGTAAGTAATAACAAATGGTGGAAGAATCTAAAATGCTGCTGTTAGTAACGAAACCAATTTTAGTCATATGACCTAACGAAAAGTACTCATCAATGAATAGTTTATAATCGGATTGGAATTAGATGAAAGTTTCTTTTCTAACCCTCTAAACATTTTCAAGGCAGTTTCGAAAGAATTGCCTAAGAGAGATGGATCATATTTTAATGGTAACTTGATTACAAAATTACCTTCATTGGTCGCGTTCATCCGCACACACGATACCTGATCGATCGGTAGCGATCCCGAGATGCGTGCATGAACGGTTCATTTTACTATGATCGCTCACTGATCGGACGCCATTTAAAAGATCACTTTTATTTTACGATCCGCTCCTGATCATAGCGCTCACCCCACGTGTTTTTTTTGGTTGCAACTTTTGAGTATAGTAGTGGATTTTTGATTTATTTAATGTTATCGTGTAGTTTGAAGTAGAATTTAATATTAAATATATCTAGTATTGTATATATTATTATAATCTTAGTTGAGTAATTAGTGTAGAAATAGTTATATTAAAATTACTGCCGTGTGTTATATTTTAATTTATTGTATTGTTTTCCTGTAGTTTTTGAAATATTTTGTATTAATAAATCTAGTACCTATCATCTTGTGTAGTATAGTAGAGAACCCATATCAGAATTACTATAAGTAGAGTAGTGTAATTTAATAATGGCTTTGTTAATAGGTTATATTTATAGTAGATAAATAGTTTAATTATGAGTCATGAGTATAAAATTAGTTGAGGGTGCATAAGTTATGTGTTGATGAAGCGGGATTCATGTAATTGGATGAATACTTATGACTTAGACCCACAATTAAAATATTTCTGAAAAACATTGTAAACAGTAGAACAAAATCAAAAGATAAAAAAACTACCTAACCAAATTTCTTAAATACATAAACATAAACAAACGATTGACAAAGACATATATCGATGTCACTTGCCGGTTCATTCGTGCGAGATGAGCGCTCACTGAGCGCTATTTTCGGAGCGATATTTAACTGGTGTGGATGAACGCGACCCTTATCTCTAAATGTTTCTTGGGAAAATAAGTTTTCACATTCAAGCTCGTCTTTTGACATAAACCATTCGATTGAGATATCTTTATGTTTCCAAAAGTTTTCAAGTTGTTATCTTCAGATTGAATTTTGGAAAAATTACATACAGCATATTTTAGACAAATCGGTGCAATTCCCGAAATTATCGATCGTAGTATGGTGTTTTGAATAATAGGAAGATTTTTACCAAAATAATGTTTTCCTTCAGAAAGAAGGTCCTAAAAGTGTCTAGCTTCTATCAAGGTGTCAAAACGCTTTCTAAAGTGCAGCGAGCTGCGTGTCTGAGCATTACAGGCGCCATTAAGTGCACCCCAACCACAGCATTGGAAATACTGCTAAACATCCCACCATTAAATCTTTATATACAGGGGGAGGCTAAAATGGCTGCATACAGAATGCAGTGCAATGGCAACTGGTGCAAGCACCATGCTATGAAACATAGTAAAATACACGACACCATGAGATGCGACATCATCGAAATGCCACCTGACAGAATGCCCAAGGTCGTGGAAACTGAAATACCATATCGTGTCAACTTGAGTGGCAGATCCGAATGGGCCCAGGGAGAACCTCAACGCATGTTGAACAGTATCACCTGGTACACCGAAGGGGTCAAAGATCCTAACGGGTACAGGAGCAGGCGTTTACGGCGTCAGACCCAGGCAAAGCATAAGTGTTTGCCTTGGCAAAATGACGACCGTATTTCAAGCAGAAATAGCTGCACTAATCGAATGCGGCAAAACATGCATAGACATGAAATATAACAAAAAGACCATCTATGTGAACACGGACAGTCGGGTGGCCCTTTTGGTCTTAGCAAGCCACAGCTATACGTCGAAGATAGTGTGGGACTGTCACAATACCTTGAAAACCTTGGCAAAAGACAATAGAGTAATTCTTACTTGGGTGCCAAGCCATACAGGGGTAGCTGGAAATGAGGGAGCAGATAAATGTGCTAAGAAAGGAGCTCATCTCACCCTCATGGGGACTAGCATAAGGCGTTTCATACAGCGCCGTACGAAAAACTGTTTCCAACTGGGTCTCGCTGGAACAGAATCACGGGACATGCTCAGTCCAAAAGAATGCTAAAAGTACCATCGAGTTCCTACGCAGCAGTAGATAATAGGTACAACATGAAATGTTATATCGGATTGAAATAACAAATCCCATTTGCAGGATGTGTGGAGAAATAGAAGAAACCGCAAAGCACGTGGTCTTCGATTGCCCTGCCCTTTGCAGAAGGCGAGCCTCCTGTCTAGATATCTTCCTAGGCACAAATCAGGAGGGAATGCAGGAAAACATAGTCCGACGAATCTCAATGTTCGCTAAGAATTTAGGATGGGACTCTGCTTAATACCTGTGAGTGGGAGTGCACAATAAACCAATCAATGGCTGAGCGGCAACAATTAGGGCACCTGAACCCTAACCCCCTCGTGACTAAAAAAAGGTGTCAATTCCGAATCGGGTATATTTACACCTTCAGGTATATGTTTGGAAATATTCAATTTATGAACTGGAATAGCAGTAGATAATAGGTACAACATGAAATGTTATATCGGATTGATAATCATCAAAATTAGAATTAACCAAATTGAATTTCGATTCTATTTGGTTAATTCCTATAATAGTAATATTACTCGAGGCTAAAAAACAGACAGTTGATAATAGGACTTAATTGTGATGGAAGTAGTTCTAGGCTTCACTAATAGGTTAGTGCTAGTTTGATAAGTTTGTTCTTCAACATTGGGTATAATTGAATTGATACTTGGGCGATTGTTATAGTTTTGAGAATATTTCTTACAATGTCTCAAAGTACATTGAATCTGGCTGTGGCCAGTTCTTAAACAATTCATACATACTTAGGTTTAATTTTTTCACTTCAGATAGCCTTTAACTTGGACCTAGTTTCCGAAAATCGTCGCAATTGTAAATTGGATGATTTCCCTTACAAAAATTACATTTTATTAAACCCTCGACAAGGTTCATTCTTGAATGATATTTATTGTAAGGATTTGAATAAGATTTGTTTTTATTTGTCTTGGTATAGCTAGTATTCATGGAAATTTCATGATTTCTTTGCCAATTTTCAATGGCGTCCGCTCTGCCATCTAAGATATCAAGAAATTCATCAGTAGGTTTAAATTCCTCCTATTTCTTTTGGATATCGTTATCTAATTTATTATATATATATATATATATATATATATATATATATATATATATATATTAATACAGTACTCTTATTTCAAATTTTAAAGAATTCATTTAATTTTTTTATGCAATACTTTTGGCAAACCCTGTATTGTCTAAGTTCTCAATATAATTGAGAAACCCAGTATATGTAGGATTTGACACTATTTAATTTTTGATGACATTCCGATCACAATTGAAAAACATATTCAAGGTTAGAGAGAATAGTAGTCATGATAGGTAAAAAATATAATAAAAGAAATCCAAATCTATTTATAGTGAGAAAATAGAAAAATTTAGTTTTATTTTTTTGAAAAAAGAGAAAGTTTGGTAACCACAATATAATTTGGGTTGTTTATTGATAAAAAATAGTCAGTAACGTTGAATCCTCCGAAGAGAAAGCTTCTAAGTAGGAGTTCTCCAAAGAGTTAACATATCATTTTAGAAATTTACTGTCTCGACCCTTACTTCGTGGAATCTGCTCATATTAGTGTTTTAAATGAAACTCACGCTTTCTAGTTAATTCCACAATATAATAAAAATTATTGTCAATTTTGTACGAATATCGCGTGATATGTAAACAACAACAAAGAGATTCATGGGCAATTCACACATAAAGAAAAAAGCTACTGAATCAGAGTGGTAACCGCAAGACATGCATGTTTCTTGCTTATTTGCCGTCTTCAGTACGGTATAACCAAATAAGGGTGTGAAACTTGGGAGCAAAGATGTTGATCGAAACATGGGAAAACACAAAACAACGGATTTCAACAGGGAAACCAAACGCACATTTGTGCCTTCAATTGGAAGATCCCGAGCTTTCGGGACAACAACCAAGATCGACACGGAGGTGCATATAGCCCCCCTGCCTGAACCTTCCGACCCATAATACGCAACAAAGAAGATGTATGAATATCGCGTGATATGTAAACAACAACAACAAAGAGATTCATGGGCAATTCACGCAAAAAGAAAAAAGCTACAGAAACAGAGTGGTAACCGCAAGACATGCATGTTTCTGGCTCATTTGCTGTCCTCAATACGGTATAACCAAATAAGGGTGTGAAACTTGGGAGCAAAGATGTTGGTCGAAACATGAGAAAACACATGACAACGGATTTCAACAGCTGTTTCTGTTGGTGTTAGATTTAAATTTTTCAATACAACTAAATGCTTAGTGATCTCATTTAATAAATTTCTATAGGTATGAGCCGATTCTTAATGTACCGGTTCTGTATTAAAAATTGCTTTAACATGGTTATTTGTCAATATTCGTTTCTTGTCATCAAAACGATTACAAAAAGTTTACCACGCAGTTCCATACTGATCTTCGATGAATTCAATGCCTTCAATCACCGTAACTATCGAGAGAAGTTCTTAAAAATCGTATTTACTAGCTTTACTAATTAATGGGTTATTATGAATAATAGACAAGGTAATAATGAACTTTGAAAATAATCACTTTGAGGACTTGCAATAGGTTAACCGATATATTACTTGTAGATACATTATCAGTCGTAATATCATTGATAAAACTTAATAATAATCCCCATTGAACCATAAAATTGCTTTTCAACTACTCGGCGTTGCTTGAAGTGTTCGTTTAATATACCATCTTCACATTTTTGTTCAATTTGTGTAGAAATTCTATCAACTTCATTAATTATGTCATGATAAAATGTCTCGCGAAATTCAATATCTGCCAATGAGGCCTGAATAAAATTATTTTTCAGTGACTCTGAATAAAACTTACAAGATTATCAAGTTTTATTTTTAATGTCTTTCGATTTTATTCACAGACATGTTCTATTATTCGAAATACAAATTAAAATACCAATTATTGATTAACAAAGTGCGAATAGTAAAGAAAATGCTCTTAAAATTTCAAAAATATAGAACTTTTTTTTACCCAGACTATAACTACCCCAAAATAATTGTTCAATTTATATATCTGTAAGAACTTGGATAAACTATGTGAATCAAATAGTAAAATAGGTTATTAAAACTCTATAACTTGATTTGAGTGAATATAATTGCAATAATCTATCAAAAAAGGAAATGAACAGATTCACTTCAAACTTGCTATCTAGACTGTAGCTCCAAGACGATATTACAATGGACCGGCTAAATCGTTGCCTACTTGTACGACTGGTTTACCGTTGACTACAAAAATGGCTGGCATCACCGGCGTTCTAACTTGCAAATTGAATAGGAATATTGTTCAAAATAGCTTGAAACTTTTTTTCTTCACACTCGGCTCGAACTGACAAAATGTTTAATAATTTGGTTTGAAACTAAACTTTTATTACTTGTTAAAAAATAGAGCAATAATTATTGTACACTGACATTTACAAAAAATGGCTATCTGTCTGTCACTTAGCTGGTTGGGATCTCTGACTCCAATATCATTCAATTTGATGCATGCGTATCACGCAATTAAACAACATTTTTATATATTTCAGAATGGTGCTGCCAATTGCAGTTGCCGAATATATAAATTATTTTGAAAACACAGAATCCGATTCTGAAGGAATTGGATGGCTATGGGCGTCTTTACTAATCTTAATATCGTTTATTAATGTTCTGATCATGCACAGTACATCACTAAATACTCAAAGAATAGGGATGAGAGTAAGGATTTCAGTCTGTTCCTTAATGTACAGGAAAGTAAGTAGATAACATTTTTATATTCTTATTTTTAAGATAACTATACAGAGGGATCATAAAGTATCAAATAATTTCATTATTATTTCAATAAACAATATTAATACTTTGATTTCAACTTTACTGTTAAAGTTATGATATATAATTAGTAATTTACCTATTTTAACTGAAAGTGTTGAGTGTCGGATATGTAAACAAGCCAGGCGCGAATCCAAGACTTTGACGTGTGGAGGGGGGAGGGTGTGCACGGGCGGTTTGCGGGGCACCCCCCAACCAGAGGAGCCCTCCCCCGGAAAGTGTTTGTATTTTAAGAATCAAAATAACGTTTTAGAGCTCCTTTTAGAGCAAATCACCTTTAAAAATTATGGAACTATGTAGTTATACTTTTAAGAAAAATCTCCACACTAGAAAGGGTTCAGTTATTATTATAGTAATAAAACTATCCTAAACAATGAAATGCTTGATTTTACTACAAATAAAAATAGCAAATTCACAAAAAATATACAGTACCTTTAGTTTTTACAGTGAATTTTAAAAGAGTTATAATACCAAGAAAGATTTATCGGTTTTATATAAAAAATGGAATGGTAAAATTAGAATACCTGTCTTTTGCTACGTGCCGGCATGTACCAGACATGTGAGACTACGTAGTGATTTAAAAATATATACTCAGATTTAAATTTTTGAAGATGAAGGAAAAGGAAAAAAGAAAGGTATCAAGTTACTTATAAAATGTGTATTACAATTAATGTACAACTACAGGTAATTACATTTTTTATTTACATAACAAAATCTAATCTGTGACTGCCACTCTTTGCGAATCGTGTAATGACGTCAGGAACATTGACAGAAATGTCTCGGTGTATGTTGAGTAGGGCCAGTCCTACTAATCTCTCCTCGATCATTGTTGATCTGAGCCATGTCTTGAGCCGTCTCAAATAGGAAAGCTCCTCTCAGCGCTGGCGATGCTGACGGGAAGAGAGGCTAGAACTTTGAGCATAATGTGGATGACAGGGTATACCTCTTTGTCACAGCTGTAACGATGTTACTATTTTTTCGTTCCGACATCCCACATTTTAATTTCTCATTTTATTAGTATTATTATTAAGTTATGTTATTATTTACTTATACACCCCTCTTTCATCAAAAGCTGTAAATTTATTTGCTGTTAATAATTTTAAATATGTATATTGATTTTGATGCATCCGGTATATATTGAATATGTATTGCTTACTGTACCGTTCGCGCAAATCAGTCCGCGTCGTTCTTAAGATTGTTAAGTAGGGGACCTCCTGAGTGGGGTCGAGGGAAGAATGTATTAAACCGGCAAACGGGACGGAATCGGTCTCTTTGGCTCTTTTGCTCTCTTAGCTCTGTAGCTCCTAGTTCTGTGCTCTTACAGTTCCGCCGTTTCCGAAACGCCGACTGATTTTCGCCAACAAGGTAAGCGAATTTAGAAATTATTTTATAAATCATTCTTTTTGTGTTAAATTCATTTTGCTCCTAGCGTCTTTCGTAGCTGTATTAATAGATTTTATTTTTGCTTACTGCTTTAATTTGAGTGATTTTCCGCGTATTTGTGTACAATTCCGAAGTAAGAATTTACTGTTGGTTTTAACTTTAGGGGAAAAGAAATATAGTTCGGAAACTCCCAAGCATTCGCGCTGCAAAGTAGGTAGATTCTTGGGGGATTTTCAAGGTATTTCGGGAATCCCAATTCCGGTATACAACACTAGGGAAAGTAAATACCGTTAGGAAACCTTCAAACATCCTCGCTGCAAAGGGAGGGATTCTCAAAGTATTTCGGGGGTTGCTCAATCTAGTACCATAGGCCTTGGTAGCGTGACTTTAAATATTTGATAATATGCAACTTGGAGGAGCCCGTCTGTGTTCGCTGCCATAGCAGGGACATCCTCGAGGGTTTTCCAAGGCGTGAAACGAAATAATCTCACGAGCGTTCGCTGCCATAGCAGGTTCGTCAGGGAGAGGTTTTCGGATTCTGCCGACTAACTGATCTTTACGCGATTGATTTTAGCACCAACGGCCGGGGTAATATCCGCACAAAAACCAAGGGCAATTTATTAGTTACCGCCGTTCTATTCTAAGCCGTACACAAATACCAAGAAACGCTCCCGTAAAACACCGCTAGTGTCTTGATAACGCTTTCTATGTGTAATTTTCACCGTACTGCTAGTAAATTTTCACTGATTTTCACCGGCAATCGCCGAAAACTATTAAAACTTTGCACGTTAGGCTTGTAATCGTAATACATTTATTCTGTAATAAAGTGCTTTGGTATGGGTTGTAATTTAAATAGAAATCGTAAATACTGAAGGGTTTTCATCAATATTTAGTTGTTCTAAATATATAGCTACGTGGTTCGTTTTATTTTCCTTTTCCCAAATTAGTTCGAAGTCGAAATAAATTGTAAAATTGTATAAAGCACGGGTAGTTTCATTTTCCGACAGTGGTAAACAATTAAAGCCTGTTTCCCACTTCGCACGGCATAGAGGTCAAGAACAACATACCCCTGGAATTACTTAACCTCCATCTGTTGCTACCCTGGTAACTCTTGACGCTACCATTTTCGAGAGTTCGGTGGAGTAAATCATCCCAAAAATCTGACGCCCGAGAAAATCTGGTAGATAGTAAAGCCGCGGGTGTCATAGTGACGTCCGTAATTCTTTTGAGGAAAGAAAGCACGTCACACAACACAAAAACGCATCTAAGGCATTTTTTGGATAGCTTCTTCCTGTTCATGCCGTATTTTCCATTTTGCCATCCAACTTTGGATTTCCCCTTTAAGATGACAAAGCATCACGAATGAGCTGCTGAAGCCAGCTAAGCTGTAATATAGCTTGCATACAACTTCTAGAGAACGGTTTTCTTCTTCTTTAGGAGTTCTCTAGTCAGCGGACTGAGGTAGGAACACAGCAAGATTGTGAAGCCCTAGAGTTTCCTCAGAAAATCGTGTCTTTAAATCTTCTAAAATATGTTCAACTAGAGGTATGTAAATGGATACCCGGTAGTATTCCTCAGGAGAGTTGCACTTACAATTTGCTCTGTTCTTTTGCTGTTTAGAAATTCTAGGTGTTTGAGTTCAACTCCAAGACTTGCTGCATCCTCTTAAGCTGCTTCAAAAATATTGTGAAATCCCTCCTCACAATTGGTTAGTTTTGTTTCTAAGACTGCCAGTGTACTTAAGAGAATGTCTTTTGCAGTTGTTATGTCAATGGCTTCTTTCTGGTAGAGACGACTTAAGGGCATTGTTACTGACAATACGTCAGAGAGGCTATTCGCACAAACGAAAACTCACTGTCACAAAGTGCATTAAGCAAGGTCTTGGCTTTTGATGAGCTACCGGTATGTTTCCAATTGGAAATATGTTCTAATGCGTCAGATATTTGTGAGAAAGAGGTTTTAAACTCTATAACACTCTCGTGTCGTTCAATCCACCTAGTTTCGCACAATGAAGTAAGGGAGTGTCCAAGAATTTGTCGCAGAATTTTATGGCGTTTTGATGAGGCTTTGAAGAAAGATACGATGTCTCTTATGGTTCCAACAGCGTTTCTGACTGGCTGGACTGACGATGCTTTAGATATGGCTAAGTTCATAGCATGATTATGACAAGGCGAATAACAGCGTGTTTAGCCTCCTTTTGAATGTCTCTCACTGCACCTTTAACATCAGAGGTCATGACACTACAGCCGTCAGTTGAAATGCCAACACAATTTTCCACATTAATATCATGTGACTTCATCATTGCCAATACGTGTCTGGCTAGATCTATGCCAGTGACTGTAGGTTGCGTGATGTAATTCGGCTGTGATGTAGATGCTAAAATGGTGTCTTCATCCTCGTTGACATTATGATCGTCTCTAGGATTCATAAACTGGATGAAATCTTCTCTAATGCTTCCTTCATGTACATATCTCAGAATCAATATTAATTGGAATTGGTGGGAGACATCAGTGGTCTCATCAAACATAATGCTGTAAACCCCAGATTCTTGGACTCTTTTGAGAATGATAGACAAAATCTCTTCACCACATGCGTTTATCAGACAGTTTTGTGTCGTTTTGCTGATATAAGTGGCTCTGCATGATGAATTTTTTAAGTGATTCTCAAGATCTGTATCTCCACTTTTCACCCGAAACTTTAATAACTCTCTAAAATTACCTTCATTGTTGTTGGTTTCATTAAAAGAAAACTGGCCGTTATCCCTATGTCCCGGAAGCGGAACATTTTGTCTTCATAGAAATATAATTGATTCTACAATGGGAACCAATTTTTTCGCGATTTTCCTCAGCGAATTGCATACGATGACTAAGCACCTGGTTGGAAATCTCTTTCTGGATTTTTATACGTGCGCAAAAAATCTCGTCCAAACTGAACGGTTGCTTTGTGGTAGTGGTTGTTTGAATGAACTTTTAAATAGCCATCTTTCCCGAGAAGTTTGGAAAACTAGTTAAGGGCTGGGATACTAGTTTTTGCAAGGACACGTTTTTTTAAATCCACCTGTCAAGCCAGGTGTAAATAAAGGGCAGTATTTGCAAAAGAACCCTTTTTTGGAATCTGAAAGTACGAGCCATTAAAATGAGTCCAAATGATTTTTACCAGCATATCTTTTTTCAACTTTTCCTTTTTTGTTAGGTTCAGAATAAGGGTAAGGATAGTTACCAGGAGGAATCCAATGATTAGTGAGTAGCTCATACTTGTCAAAGTCAGTAATGGTTTTTCCAATAACTCTCCCAAATGTCGTGATAAAACTCACGGTGAAGGTTGTCACTCACTTTCATTAGCTTTGATGGAGACGACTCGAAGTGTAGCATTTCAGCGTTTTCTTGAATTGGTTGTAAATCAATTGACGAAGAGGCTGCATTGGCTGTAGAGTCTGCAACAACAAAATATGTAACTCGTATTTTTTTACTTAAACTTACAAACAGATGACTGTTTCAAATTACTGTAGTGAGATATTAAAGAGGGCATTTCTTACCACTCATACTAACAACTATAATCCGATTTGTGAATGTATTGCTTGATTAATATTAACCATCTCAAAATAGTAAATCTCACTCTGTTAACATTAACTTTACCTTATACATATGTTTTATTTTTATACTTTCATAGCATATGTGAAATATTCTTTTGTTTACATTGTTTGTTTACAATTATGTTTTGTTATACACCACAAGATGAACTAAGTTTCAAAACCGGTAATGTAATAAAATATTAAATGTTTGAAGGGTATTTTGCTTATATATATATATATATATATATATATATATATATATATATATATATATATATATATATGTTCTATGAGTCTGGGTCGGTGCTCATTTGTAGGTCCCGGGTCAAAGTGCCGCCGTGAGGGCAGCTTGAATAATGTATTTCCATTAATGGAAATACGCTAACAAATGTTGCTTTAGCTCAGTAAGACTATGTAAATTCCGGGGAATGTATCGGGAAATTATAGTTTCTATTCCGTGGAATTAGGGGGAATTTCCTTAGGTCTTACGCGGAATGTCAGCTTTTGACGTTGGCAACGCTGGTTGCCTGTCGCAAGTGCCAAGATGGCGACGGCGACTGTCGAGTCACACCAAAGACATTGCCCGAGCATTTTTAAGTAATCTAGCCTAGTAAAACGAGTCTAACTAACTAACTTACCTTTATCAATTATTCTTTTGGAGGGTTTGTTGGTTTTTACAAGCCACTTGTCCATTCTAACTCACTATATATTGCAAAACAATAATTTCACCAAGAGTGAATCACGACTGCAACAGCAACACGTAAAAGCATCGATATTCGACGCACTCGCTACTAGCGAGTACCGCTCTACAGTTGATGCAACGCAACTCATGCTACTATCTAGCGGCATCCACTAGGACTAGCCGCCGGCTCATAATTGTGCACGCAACTGCGTTCGGACATATACGCGGATGGCGGATATATAATATCTGGTTTAACCTTCAAAATTTTTGGTAAGTTATACTGGTTGGAGGGGGGGGGAAGGGGGGCGATCGCCCCCCCCCCTGGATCCGCGCCTGAAACAAGCTTGATGATATTATCGATTAAGCTTCTTGAGATTCTTCTATTTAGTCTCTACTAGAAACCTCAAATCTTTTTTGTCTCCTCATGAATTGAGGTGTAGGTTATCTTCATGTCTTCTGGAATCGTATGTCCATTTAAGCATTGAGTAATAACGTATCTTAAGATTTTAATTTAGATAAAATAGCATCAGCTAAATACTTTCTTGTTGTATTTTCAACTGAAACAAAACGTAATAAAATCTTCACGTATCATAAACCCATATTATCTTTTGTCTCGACATATTTCACACAAATGGACATCTTGTGAAACAACAGTTGTTTCGCCAACAAGGATTAAGAAAAATTTCGAGGAATTCAATCCTTGTACAATTTTTTCTCGATTATTTCACCACAAATTGCAATAACTTTATTTTTTATGGCGGGGCTTAAATAGGTAGCGTTCAACATCATATTTTCCGTGTGCTTTATTAAATTTTAGTCTCAACAACTGCATCTTATCCGTAAGATAGCACGAAATTTTCCATAATTTGTTTCAGGTTCACGATCATTGATTTTGATCGGATCTCTGAGAGTCAACTCCTGACGACCACATAATTTAATTGTTTCAATAATCAGTTTGAAACGTTTCCGGTATTCAACTATTTGCGCCAAGTATTCGCTATCAATCTGATTCATTATATTTGGTTGAGATTTATCATGGACCTTCATAAAATTATCTGCCAATAATACAGAATATTTGTGGTACTGGCTTTCACTGTGTTGTTGGAAATCATGTATAGGGGAAGGTCGGGTAGCATATCTTTATTAACAAATTTGTTCCACAAATTTATAGTCAAATGATTATTTTAGATATATTTTACATGTCTAATAAAGAAACAAACATCAACTTTATAAAATAAACAAAAATCCTTTGAAAAAAGAAATTAAACGTTTTAAAATTATGAAAAATTGGCGGGTAATACCGGACACGAAAAAAAAATTGTGGATACTGCCGTAAAAAATTAAAATATTAACAGTTATCACACTTGTAATACTTCTGACCTTTTTCCACGTCAGAACAAGCCTCATGAACCCAGTTTTTACACTCACAACACTGTATCCAGTCTTTGTCGAAACATTCTTGACAAATGACACAAAAGTTTCCCTATTTTCCTGTTCTTAGATTTCTTTAGTCTTCTCTTTATGCGCTTTTTTTCTTCTACTTTTCTTGTGCAACATTTTTCTCAACTAGATTAACATTTTCACTTAAATTTTTGTTTACTCCTTTAGCCTTATTTTTATTTTTCTCTTCCAGCTCATTTTTAAATAGAGTGGAAGTAAGCACTTCACTTTTTTCAGCGCGTCTTTTTCTTGAAACCATTCTACGTTCAGCAGCATTGGGAATTGGTGAAATTACTTTAAGAAGATCCCTAATACTTCTTTCAAAAATCGTATTTGGATCCAAAGTATTTTTTGTGATGATTTTCTGCTGCCTATGGTGGGATTTCTTTGTTCAGAACATTGGGGGCTGGTTTTGGAAGTCGAAGGTTGACAAGTTTCATTTAACGAGCACAGTTTTACGACTTTTTTTGAGGGCGTTTTATTTTCAGATGTACCAGGAAGCTCTTGTTCGTTGAGCTTTGGTGGAGTATTTGGTAAAGTTGGTATTTTTGGAAATTCTAGAGAGTCTATTGACTCGCTTTCTGTTTCGTTACATCTCTTAACAATAGTGGATGTAAATGCGAATTCAGTGGATAAATTCCGCTACGCTCAAAACCCTTCTTAGATAAGTCTATTCAGCAAATTTTCGTAAAGGCGTTCACCAGGCCTGCGATTTCATAATCACTAATTCTCATAAACGGATTTTGCCTCGTCCATCGAGATGCTTGAATGACTTCATTACACACACATCCAAAGGTTGCAGCTTATGGGTGCAATGAGGGGGTAAGCTTAACATATGGACTTGGTTTCTCCGGGCAAAGTTGATGACTTGTATTTTTATGGCTGCAATTCCCATCGACAATTAGAAGAACTGGCGCCTCTTCAGATGGACGTGTGAATTGTACAAATTCCTGAATCCATTTAAAAAAAATGTCACCATTTATCCAGCCAGAGTTCTGTGCATGGAACACTGCATTCTCCGGAGCTCCGATTTTCAATCGGTCAATAATTTTTTTCCTAGGAAAAATTAATAGTGGAGTTATGAATTGATCTCCTGCTGCATTGATACACAATAAGACGGTTATAGTGCGGCCCCTTTCTCCAGAAGTCATTTTGCCAACTTGTTTCTTGCCTTTTATTGGAGACGACTTTCTGCCGACACTCGTGGGCTGTAGACACACCGGTTTCATCAGCGTTGAAAATTGTATTGGCTCGGAAGTTATATTTTGCATTAGATCTTCAAGTTTGTTAAAAAATCTTGCAACTTGTGGTCGATTGAAGCCTACTGCTCTCTACAATGTAATATATGGAATACTGTATGCGGATTGGTTAATTGTGATAATAGCGAGTACTCGTTAAGTTGCGAAGGGTCAATAATGAGCCCCCAGAACTTATTGTAGCAGTTTCACTATCGATAACACTTGAACACTAATTTTCAGTAGATCCTTCACTATCAGGTTTAAATATTTTTAATAAATATTTGAATGTATTTTCTTGCGTCCTTATCGCCATTCTACATGTTGAACCAACTTGTAACAATTAACAAAACCGTTGTTGATGTATATGTATAAACAAAACAGATATGACTGTTTACGAAATTATTAACGGCAACACGTAGTCACATTATATCCGCCGTTGGAAGAAATGTATCATTCTAAATCTTAATGTTGCCATATGCACCAAGTTATTTTTCAATTCCATCGTAATATATTTTCAATAGAAGTTTTTATTGTAAACGTAAGTTCAAGAAAATAATGAAATATCGAACGAACTATTTTTATGAATTTACTACAGATCAAATGCAATATAATTACAAGAAAAGTACCTCAGTTGACAACAGCGCAAAGCTAACCAAACCCATTAATGTGTCTGTCATAGTTCCATGCTACGCATAATTCATTCATCATGCTTTGAGTTGTTTTGTTTACTTGGATATTTTTTAGGCTAAGAGTGTTTTTTGTTTAAACATAATCTTATTGTTAAAAAACGTTTTATTAGAATCACTATTATGGTTCATCAGTGTATTGTGTGTAAAAAACTGATTATTTACACCCCAAATTTACATTTCCCAAAATAAAGTCACACATCAGCTAATAGCGAATCGGCCAAGTTATGCCAACAGCCTATTTCCGCCTCTCTCTTTTAGAGAGATAACATGTTTTTCATGTTGGCACATAAACATATATAATTTTATCATTGACTTGTTGGGTATGTGGTTGTTGCAATATTTTTCGAACAAAATCACTGTAATGTGGCTAGTGAGCGACACAGACGTATGCTCGCTGTAAATCTGCAATGCTGACTGATCGACCGATGCTGGCTAGTGCAACCTACTACATACTCATGATACAATGCTTATAAGGTAGGATATTGCGCATGTATGGTGGGGAGTATGACGTCAACTGGACAGTAAACAAAAGAATCTCAAACCAATTTATATGTATAACCTGTTATTACAGATAATTTTGAGAAGGTTTTTGGATAAAACAATGATTTTCAACCGAAATCTAGATCATAATTGAACACAAGAAGGCTTAAATATTATAACTAGGTAATAGAAGCAGTTGTAATTTATTGTAATAGGTATTCCAGTATTGAGAGTTATGACCTGATTTTCCATGCCCTTTTTCAAGATCTTTTGAAAAAGAAACCATTGGAGGAAGAAATATTTAGGGGATTAAATAACGCATATAATGATGGACTCAAAATTGATTGTATGATGGACTGATACAGCTACTAGGACTCATGAAAAATTTAAATATATTTAATGAGAAACATACCAAAGGAATTACTGTAACAAATATTGAATATGTTGTATTTTTTGAAAATGATGCATTCCGTGGAAAAGGAAACATTTTAAAATAATTCTAAATTTCAATAATGGCTCCAAATTTTTGTTCAAACAAATAAGCTGCAGGTTTCAAACCTATTGTTATAAATAAAGGATAACCAAATAAATATGAGAGAATGTAAAAACCAAGGTAGTTCTTTTTTTAAGTGACCTTCCATCTGTTATATTTCTATAGAACTTGTTTTGTTAGAAAACTCGGTTTTTAAAAATTAATTGTATCTTTTATACATTTTTTATTAATTAATGCAACTAGCATTAATACTGCCAATTGCCCAGTTACAAAATTCAATAAAACGCCAAAACACAAGATAGATCTTTATTTAATTTGGAACCCTAATATACATATAAGAAGACATATTACAATAAACAGCAATGTAAATATAATAAAGAACATGGGATAGAAAGCTTACTATATCAATCAGTAAACAATTACAGCTAACATATTAAAAATACATATAGAATAAAAAATACAGATAGAATAAAAACAGAACAAACAATAGTATATAGGATCGCAATAAAAGGAAATATAATACCGACATATGGAAAAAAATGTTTAGTATCATCCTAATAAAATAAATTGAGACAAACCAATTCAAATAAACGGTTTTAAGGATTAAAACTAACTTTTCCGCATCTGTGGCCCTGAACAATATTCTATCATAAAATTGTTACTTGTATACACTTCGGGGGATGCATCGTGCTAACAAACCGAAATTTCTCCAAAAATAACCAATAATTCAGTATTCCTGGATTTATAGCACCCGCTGTTCTCGCTCTAATCAACTGAAAATCAATAGGGTACATCTGTGAGACACCTTGAACAATATTCAATTATAAAATTGATCAATCGTATACTCTCTGGAGGCTGTATCGTGCTAACAAACTGAAAATTCTCCAAAAATGACAAAAATTTGGTACTTCAAGTACCATAGTACCCGTTGTCCTGGCTTTAGTGAGCTGAATATCAATAGGTTTCATCTTTGAGACGCTCTGAATAATATCCAATCATGAAATTGGTCACTTGTATATACTCCGGAGGGTGTATCGTGCTAACAAACTGAAACTTCCCCAAAAATGTCAAAAATATCGTACTTAAAGTACTGTAACACCTGTTGTATTGGCTCTGGTGAGCTGAAAATCAATAGGGTTCATCAGTGAGATGCCCTGAATAATATTCAATAATAAAATTGGTGACTTCTTGAACTCCGGAGGCTGTATCGTGCTAACAAACTGAAATTTCTCAAAAAATGACAAAATGTCGTACTTCAAGTACCATAGAACCCGTTGTACTGGCTCCGGTGAACTGAAAATCAATAGGGATCATCTGTGACATGTCCTTAACAATATTCGATCATAAAACTGGTGACTTATTGCACTCCGAAGACTGTATCATGCTAACAAGACATGTAAGGAAAAGTGGCCGACGACAACGACGACATACACACAGGATTTTTTTTCTAAAAATCGTTTTTTCGTGTTGTTGCTGATGGAAAACGTAAAAATGACTCAAAAAAAAATTTCAAAATTCCAACTTGTTTTGGGGTAAACCAATACTTTTCTCGCATATAGAAAGGTTGGGCGGAAAAGTAAAATTATATATGTATGTACAAAATAGTATGGTGTTTTGAACTTCATATGTAATATATAGTAAATCGTTCAACACCAATATTTATATACAAAATTACTCATTTTGGATGTATTCCTTCAATCTGATACCTTGACAGGCCCTGGTAATTTATACTAACTTCAAATATTCTCTTTTTAGTTCTCTTTTCTGTCTTTTCCCATCATTCACATTTGAAGGGTTTCCTTTGGGAAGAAACAAAGACTGAACAGCATCCTGTTTTAATTTACGTAATTGGTTGGGGAAATAATTGAGAAGTTTATATTTAATATTCCTCTCATAATCTCCAGTAGCAAAATGTTTTCAACATATTCTAGTAGTATTGTCATTGAAAATATCTGCTCTACAACAAGAAGTCACCCATAATTTCCTGACAGTAGTGTCTTTAGGGAACCTAAAAAATTGGATGTCTTTTGTGAAATATTTACACTGGTTGTCACTATTGCACCCATACACAGCACAACACATTGTTAATACTTATTTTACTTATGAATTCGATTTTTAGACCAGTAATTCACAAGTACACATAACCTGTAAACTGAAAAATATCTTAATACTGTACACCTATTACAGTACAACCACAGATTAGAGAAAGAACAGATACGAAAGCTTGACAGAGAACAGTAAAAAGAGAGAGAGATGGGTAGACATACCCATTTAAATGTCCATCGTCGTATGTCGACTCCGTTCGGGCCGCTGCGCGAAATTTGTCAACAGGGTTGTCAATTTGCATAATATTTCCTTCAATTTACGATCATTGGTCAAATATTTTATAAGCATTATTGTTAAGTGTGATAGTTATACAGATACAAATATTCGATAATCACTTGTTTTAAATCAATTTTATTAACATCAAAAGAATTATACAATTTAAAAAATTATAATGTATAAAAATCATACCATAAATATATACTTTTTTTCACAAATCATATCTTTGGCAACCATGCACAATAACGGTGACGGCACGTGACGGCTTGGCCTAAAATACATAACGCCATTTTTGTCTGCTTAATTGTTTGAAGGTGTTCAATCGGCGATATTAATTGTGTTATTTGACTAATCGATTGTGCGTTGTGGTAATATTAACTATAAAAATATAGTGGTATAGACTATTATTCTTATAAAATGAATAAACATCACGGCGGAGTGTATTGTTCATACAGAGACTGTCCAAATAAATTTTATTCGGAAAGAAAAATAAAGTTCTTCCGATTTCCAAAGGATGAGAGTATGTAAGTATTAATTTGAATTTGTCATTGATTGATACACCTTGTAAAAGTACTAGAGTATAAATGTACGGGTCCTTTAATTAAACAAAGTATTTATAACGAAAGATCTATTAGCTTAATTTGATCTAATTACAAGTAACATTTTCAGATGCAAATTATGGATTCAAGCTTGTGGCAGAACGGATTTAGTCGGTGTTGACAGTGGATATCTGAATAAAACACGTCGTATTTGTAGTGACCACTTTGCAAAAGTTATCCTTACTAGGATTAGCTGTCCCTAACGATTTCGAAAACAAGCATGAGCCCAGTAAGTTTTGAGTATTGTGGGATTTTTATATTAAATACTTTTGAATGTTACATATTTCGTTATTTTTCTTCAGCTATCCCTACACCAACAAAAAGAAAAAATGAAGACGAGTTGCCATGCACTTCAAAGAAAATTAAAATTCTTGAAGATATTACAGGTAATGTTTTAATTTGACTAATATTAACTAATTTTCCTATTTTTAATTGATTATTATTTGATTTTTTTCTGATTTAGACAATATTGAATACTACTGCCTTGGTTACGATATGTCATAATACACAAATATTTCACTATAAAAATGATAATATATGTTTCTTCCATTAAAGCAATAAAAATAATAAATTATTGTTTTTAAATGAAACTCAAGGTCTCTAGTTAATTCCACAATATAATACAAGTTATTGAAAATTCTAAAAAATTGACAATTGTTTCGATAAATCAATATCATCGTCAGAATGACAGAAGTTACATTTCATTTTATGCCTACCTGATGTTTAGTAGTTATATTTTTGGCTAGACCAAGAAGTAACCTAACTTGTGATTGGCTTAATATATGTTTATAGAAAAAAGAAGAAGATGTGATATTACAAATATTGAAGCTTAGATATTATTAGCCCTATGGTGATATCCTGGATATCATTTTTCCAATTAAGATCAGTATAACTGTGCAATGATATAGAAAACCAGGAAAACTATATCTGCTGATCTTTACAATTATCACTTAATAAGACAGTTTATTAGTGGAGAATTCCCTAGATTTAACTGTTCATTGACAACTTCATATTGTGGGTTTCTTAAATGTCTTCTAATTTCCAGTTCTTCAAGGAAATCCAGTTCTTGTTTCTTTTCAGAAATATGCAGCACTTCTAGTTCTGTGTTAGGTGTCAATGAATGATTGGTGTCAAGTAGATGTTTTGCGTAGTGAGATTTATCTGGTTGTTTTAATCTGTAAGCTCGTAAGTGCTCACTGTATCGTATTTCAAAATTCCTAAGGGTCTGACCCAAATAGACAGCATTACATTCTGGACATTTGAGTTTATATATACCTGACTTCTTTAATAGTGGTATTTTTGTTTTTACATTTAACAATTTTGTACTAACGTTACTTTCTATTTTAAAAGAAATTGTTGCATTTGTTGCTGAAGATATTATCTTTGAAATATTATTAGAAATATTTCCTGCATATGTGATGGTTTTATAAGTTTTAATTTCATCAGCTTGTTTAGGATATATTAGTTGTAATGCCACTTTTTTCTCTTTTTTACTAATTAGTTTATTTATCATATCTAATGGATAACCGTTAGATGTTGCTATTTGTCTAATTGTATTAATCTCTCTATCAAAATTACATTTGTTCATAGGAACTGAAAAAGCTCTATGTATCATTGAATTATATGCTGCTAGTCTGTGTGAGACAGGGTGGCTAGAATTGAATGGAATTGTCACATCAGTCTGTGTTGGTTTTCGGTAAATTGAATAATCAAGTACATCATTAACTCTTTGAATTTTTAAATCAAGAAAATTGATTGAGCTATTTTCTTCAATTTCTAATGTAAATTTAATTTTCGGGTGTAAATTATTGATGTGGTTGAAAAACACATCTAATTGTCGCTCACTACCCATAAAACAAGCTAATATGTCATCCACATATCTATACCAAAATAAAATATTTTTCGAAATATTACTTTCAAAGATCTTTCTTTCTAAATTGTCCATAAAAATGTTTGCTAAAATAGGTGATATAGGGCTTCCCATTGGTAAACCTTCATTTTGAATATATATCTTATTGTCAAAAGTGAAATAATTCTGATTAATGCATACATCAAATAAATTAAGTATATCTGATATTATTCCTGGATTAATATTTTTATCTTCTAGTAATTTTCTTACAAGTATTAGACATTCTTTAGGAGGAATTTTAGTAAACATATTAGTTACATCGAACGATATGAGTTTATAGTTATCTTGCAAGTGGATTGATTTCAACTTTTTGATTAGTTCTATTGAATTTCTAATTGAGTACTGAGATTCATATCCGTAAGTATTGAGTATATTGTTGAGCTTTTTTGCCAATATATTATTAGGAGCATTAACATAAGAGACTACAGGTCTAATTGGTTTCGTTACTTTATGTAATTTAACTGTTATCCATTAGATATGATAAATAAACTAATTAGTAAAAAAGAGAAAAAAGTGGCATTACAACTAATATATCCTAAACAAGCTGATGAAATTAAAACTTATAAAACCATCACATATGCAGGAAATATTTCTAATAATATTTCAAAGATAATATCTTCAGCAACAAATGCAACAATTTCTTTTAAAATAGAAAGTAACGTTAGTACAAAATTGTTAAATGTAAAAACAAAAATACCACTATTAAAGAAGTCAGGTATATATAAACTCAAATGTCCAGAATGTAATGCTGTCTATTTGGGTCAGACCCTTAGGAATTTTGAAATACGATACAGTGAGCACTTACGAGCTTACAGATTAAAACAACCAGATAAATCTCACTACGCAAAACATCTACTTGACACCAATCATTCATTGACACCTAACACAGAACTAGAAGTGCTGCATATTTCTGAAAAGAAACAAGAACTGGATTTCCTTGAAGAACTGGAAATTAGAAGACATTTAAGAAACCCACAATATGAAGTTGTCAATGAACAGTTAAATCTAGGGAATTCTCCACTAATAAACTGTCTTATTAAGTGATAATTGTAAAGATCAGCAGATATAGTTTTCCTGGTTTTCTATATCATTGCACAGTTATACTGATCTTAATTGGAAAAATGATATCCAGGATATCACCATAGGGCTAATAATATCTAAGCTTCAATATTTGTAATATCACATCTTCTTCTTTTTTCTATAAACATATATTAAGCCAATCACAAGTTAGGTTACTTCTTGGTCTAGCCAAAAATATAACTACTAAACATCAGGTAGGCATAAAATGAAATGTAACTTCTGTCATTCTGACGATGATATTGATTTATCGAAACAATTGTCAATTTTTTAGAATTTTCAATAACTTGTATTATATTGTGGAATTAACTAGAGACCTTGAGTTTCATTTAAAAACACTAATATGAGCATATTCCACGAAGTAAGGGTCGAGACAGTCAATTTCATAATAAATTATACTGTTTTAAATGAAACTTACTGTTTCTAGCTAATTCCACAGTATATTAAAAACTTTTAAAAACTCTAAGAAAATTGACAATTGTTTCGATATAACATATCATCGTCAGAATGACAGAAGTTTCATTTCATTTGATGCCTACTTGATGTTTAACAATTATTTTGGCTAGACCAAGAAGTGACCTACCTAGTGATTGACTTAATATATGTTAATAGAAAAAAGAAGAAGGTATGATATTACAAATATTGAAGCTTAGATGTTACTAGCCCTATGGAGATATCCTGGATATCTTTTTCCAGTTAAGATCAGTATAACTGTGCAATGATATAGGAAACCAGGAAAACTATATCTGCTGATCTTTACAGTTATCACTTAAGAAGACAATTTAAAAGTGGAGAACTCCCTAGATTTATCTGTTCATTGACAACTTGATATTGTGGGTTTCTTAAGTGTCTTCTGATTTCTAACTCTTCAAGGAAATCCAGTTCTTGCTTCTTATCACAAATATGCAGCGCTTCTAGTTCTGTGTTAGGTGTCAATGAATGTTTGGTGTCAAGTAGATGTTTTGCGTAGTGTGATTTATCTGGTTGTTTTAATCTATATGCTCGTAAATGCTCACTGTATCTGATCTCAAAATGTCTAAGGGTTTGACCCAAATAGACAGCATTACATTCTGGACATTTAAGTCTATATATACCAGACTTCTTTAATGGGGATATTTTTGTTTTTACATTTAACAATTTTTTACTCACATTACTCTCTGTTTTAAAAGAAATTGTTGTATTTGTAGCTGAAGATATTATTTTTGAAATATTATTAGAAATATTACCTGCATATGTGATGGTTTTATAATTTTTTATTTCATTAGTTTGTTATGGAAATATTAGTTTTAATGCCACTTTTTCCTCTTTTTTATTAATTAACTTATTTATCATATGCAATGGATAACCGTTGGATGTTGCTATTTGTTTAATCGTATTAATTTCTTTATCAAAATTACATTTATTCATAGGAACTGAAAATGCTCTATGTATCATTGAATTATATGCTGCCAACTTATGTGAGACGGGGTGGTTGGAACTGTATGGAATAGTTACATCAGTGTGTGTTGGTTTTCTGTAAATTGAATAATCAAGTACATTATTAACTCGTTGAATTTTTAAATCAAGAAAATTGATTGAGTTGTTTTCTTCAACTTCTAATGTAAATTTAATTGTTGGGTGTAAATTATTAATGTGGTGGAAGAGTTAGAAATCAGAAGACACTTAAGAAACCCACAATGTCAAGTTGTCAATGAACAGATAAATCTAGGGAGTTCTCCACTTTTAAATTGTCTTCTTAAGTGATAATTGTAAAGATCAGCAGATATAGTTTTCCTGGTTTCCTATATCATTGCACAGTTATACTGATCTTAACTGGAAAAAGATATCCAGGATATCTCCATAGGGCCAGTAACATCTAAGCTTCAATATTTGTAATATCATACCTTCTTTTTTCTATTAACATATATTAAGTCAATCACTAGGTAGGTGGTAACTTCTTGGTCTAGCCAAAATAATTATTAAACATCAAATAGGCATCAAATGAAATGAAACTTCTGTCATTCTGACGATGATATGTTATATCGAAACAATTGTCAATTTTCTTAGTTTTTTAAAGTTTTCAATATACTGTGGAATTAGCTAGAAACAGTAAGTTTCATTTAAAACAGTAAAATGAGTAGATTCCACGAAGTAAGGGTCGAGACAGTTAATTTCGTTAAAATAATAAATGTTTTATTTTCCAATTAAAGCAAGACATGAACTAACAAATAATCTCATATCTACTCTTGAAAGTCTCCATACACTTAGTGTAAGCAGCAATAACATCTATATATAAGTTTATTTCATCTTTCTAGTGCACCCAGCAACTCTACCAGTTTTAATACCACTTCCAGAGTCATCACCTGTTGAAACCCAAACTCCCCAAAGTTTGTCTTCAAGCAGCCCTCGAAAAATTGCCATGGCAAGGAAAATTGAAGAACTTAAGGCAGAAAATAAGATGTTGATGAAAGAGATCGACGCACTGAACACAGCACCTAAAGAATTAAATGTAGAAGATTTTAATCTTTTGTGTGATAAGTTTCTACCATCTGACTTAAGAGATTTTGTTAAAGCACAAATAAGAAATATGAACAGAACTGCAAAAGGTCAAAGGTTTTCAAACGAGTTTAAAAAATTTTCTCTATCTTTATATTTTCTTGGGCCAAAGGCATACAGACATTTACAAAAATCTTTTTCACTGCCATCTGTAAGGAGTTTACAAAAATTCACGGAGAACGCACATTTTACTGCTGGTTTCAACAAACAATTATTTGATTTACTAAAATTAAAAATTGACCATATGGAGGCTGAAGATCGTATTTGTGCTTTAACAATAGATGAAATATCGTTGAAAAGTAATTTATTTTATAACTTTGGTCGTGATTGTGTTATTGGGTTTGAGGATGATGGTACAAATAGAACCAATAATATAGCAAATAATGCTTTTGTTATTATGGCTAGAGGACTGAAAAATAATTGGAAACAACCATTAGGATATGCATTTACTTCTACAACTGCATCTGTGTTGCAAATAAAAGCAATGCTAGAAATTTTTTTAATAGAATTAGGGAATATTGGTCTTGATGTTATTGTTTTAATTTCTGATATGGGTTCAAACTTTGTAGAACTTTCAGAACATTTGGGTGTGACTCCACAAAAACCAAGTTTTACTTTGGGTGGAAAAAAATTATTTTATTATTTCGATCCCCCACATCTTATTAAGGCAATAAGAAATAATATGCTGACTAATGAAATATGCTGGGACAATAAAAAAACATCCTGGAAATATATAGTTCAATTTTATGAAAAAGATAGAATGCTTCGAAATCGTTTAGCTCCAAAGCTTACAGAATCGCATATAAAACCTACAAATTTTGAAAAAATGCGAGTAAAATTTGCAACTCAAGTATTGAGTGCTACCGTTGCAGCCAGCTTAGAAACGTATGTATCGTTAAAATGCTTACCTCAAGAAGCTTCAGATACAGTCACACTTATTTCACGTGCTGACAAATTGTTTGATATTTTCAATTCTTCTTCATTGAACAATGTCAAACTATATAACAGAAAATTTTCCGGGGAAATACACCAAATTGATTTTTTAAATGATTCAATTAAAATATTAAATAACATGAGTGTTATGAGCATTGCAGGGAGAAATATTACAAACCATTGCAAATTTATTAAAGGGTGGAAAATTACAATTAATTCCGTGTTAGAAATATGGGCATATTTAAAATCAAAAAATTTTAAATTTATTTTAACAAGACGTCTAAATCAAGACTGTCTTGAAAACTTTTTTGGTAGTATTAGACAACAAAGTGGAAATCCTACCAACCCTACCCCCATTCAGTTTTCACGTGCATTTAAAAAATTATTTTTTATCAACTTTTTCAATTCATCTTTCATGAATTGTGAAGATCAGTTTGAAAATTTATTATGTTGTTTGGCGCAGACCAACACTAATACATCTATGATTATTAAAACTCCTATTGCCATTAACCAATTTTCCGCAAATTTCAGAGTCACTAATTGTGATTATCATCGAAATCCATTGCCAGAACAAAACGCATTTAAATATGTGGTTGGATATCTTATTGGTAAGTGTCTAAAAATTCATTCATGTGATGTTTGTCAACAATTTTCTACAAATACGCAAGTTTTGGACTTCACCAATATGTTTATTCATTATAAAGCATATGACAAGAACTTAGTATTTGGAAAGCTCAAAACACCCGAGGACTCGTTTTGTCAATATATTTATAATTTAGAATGCCTTTTTTTCACAAACATAGAGAAATATTTGCCGAACCCTTCAGTTGGAAATAATTTATATATGATATCAACAGCTACAGAATTTACACATCCTTGTGAACGCTTCCCTCACGAATATTTAAAAAAATTGTTCATCCGATTAAGGATTTTTTATTTGCTGAAATTTAGCAATAGAGATTTTAAGTTCCAGCCAAAGAAAAATAGAAAACTGTCTATTTTACTCAATTTATAATCAATAAATCAATTTTTATGTAAAATTGCTAATAATCTTGTTGATTCCAACGAGATTGCCTGCCTCGTTAAATTTAATATTTTTAAAGTTTTTGATATTAACTTTAGTGCTACAAATTATTATCAAAATTCTCCCTTGCATAGGTGTTGTAAATCCTTCTACTCAGTCTATAACCATGTTGATATTGATATATTCCATGACAAATTCTTTACATTTTGTAATAAGCTAAAAAAGCTGTAACTTAATAACAAAATTATGTTTTAATTTCGTAGTATTTAGTTTCAATAATTACAATTACCAATTTATACTGTATAATTGATATGTTATTGAATACCGTATTTGGCTCATCCCGTTTGTATTTCCTTTGATAAATGATAAATTGAGAATTATTTGGAATTTGATGAATTTTTGTAGTGATTTGTGTTATCTAAAAATGTATTTATTAATCTCCCAAGAGTAATGACTATTTATAACAAATCATAAGAATGTACACATAGGTATTAAATAAATACATGAATATATATTCGGTTATGGTTATTGTTTTAATTCATGGCCCAATTTTAAAGATTTAGTGGAAATTTCCAAAAAAAACTAGATCCGGCACTGGAAATTGTTATTGTCCCCGAGTCAACATTGCAATTTGGTTAGAAATTCAGAAAATATTTTAAACTGGCAACATCGCGGCCATACCGAGTTAAAGGTCCGAGGTCATTGAAGACGGAGTTGAGAATCGTTTGATGTTTTACCGGGATTCGTATCTGTTCTTTCTAATCTGTGGTACAACTACTTCTTTTACCTGGTTCTAATATTCAAACGCATTCTTGTGTTCAATTAAGATCCGGAAAACACTCGAAAATATCTATTTTATTCACAAAATCGTCGATAACAATACATTATACATATAAACAGTTGAAAATAATCTCGTGTTTACTCTCCAGTTGACGTCACTGCGCAGACTGGACACGTTTTCGTCAGTCAATATATCCTACCTTGCAACTCATTATATCATGCTACCTACTCCTACTCACACAAAGTGATTTTAGCAGTTTTGGTTGGAACAAAAACAGTCTGCACCGGACAGCGTATCTAGACAACAAGGGAAAATAAGTAGTCCTATTTCCCTTAAGGCGCGTTACGGGTTTCAGTAGTTTTTTTCCTCCATTTGGTACTTGGGAACCAGACGATATCAAATTACCGTTGGCAGTTATAGGATAACGTACCATTTTAGTTTCTTGTCCAAATGGGCGTTACTACAATACTGCGGAGTAAAAACAAAACAAAGAGCTGAATCAGGTGTAATGTGCGTAATATGCCCAATATATATGGAAAAATTGGTTGATAAGAAGGAATATAAAAAACCATGACAGTTACAGTAAAAATGATTGACGGTGGAATACAGACATAATTATAGTATCTGGACCTGATGAAACTAACTATATAGAAGAAAAGAACCAAATTTGGGGATAATTCACTGAAAGTACATGATGAAATTATTAATCCTGTAGTAATTATGAAATAATTAAATGCAAAAATAGGAATAAAGGGAGCTAACTGAATTTTGTATGCAAAATTAATTAGTTATTGCCAACAAACCTCAGAATATTCATAAGTATAGAAGAAAAGAATGCAACAAGACGAAAAACCCGTAGGGGAGAGTGGGCCACCATGAGACGGAAAAAGTCTGGTTTAAATTGTCGGTTAATTTATTGTAAATACGACACATAGATGTCGTCGGTGCATAAGTTATGTTACATTAATGTAAAAAATGGATATAAACTATTTATATTTGACTAGATTTTAAAGTTATGTGACATTCATTTTTTCAGTGCCCGTCTCATAGTGGCCCTTTACTTGGGTCACTATGAGACATGTCAAAATGGGAAGAAAAAAACTAAAAATTGTATTAAAATATTTATGAAACACACAAGAAACCATTATTAGTATCATCACAACATTTGAAATGAGGAAATATTTATAAAACACTCAAAAAATTAACGCATGTTCAGTTGATTAAAATTGATTTCAAACATATAATACGATTTCAATCGTTTTGTATTTCCTAAAAGAGTTGGCTTGGGTAAAATCATTTTCACATCAATGACTGGAACGGTGGCAATGTCTGGTACAGTTGGAAATATAAAATGTCCTTCAACCTTCGAGGCTTTTCTTAGGAAATTGATTTTGACATCACTAGATACTGATTCTAGTTCGACTACTTTTCCTACAAAGAATACATCATTTTTTGCCTTGAATTGTACCAAAACAAAATCATTGGGCTCAGGATCCTTATCAAGTTCTTCAAAGCTTGACGGTTCGACTTCAGGAATCCACCCGTCCTCATCAGAATCGTCTTGGAAAGGTATCTTACTTTCAACTTCGGTATCATCTTCATCGGAAGATATGTTCTTAGTGATATGTTTTCGTTTCTTCGCAAATACGTTTTTTTGCAAGCTTTCGTTTATTCTGTTCTTTTTCTTTTTTTTTCATTTCTCTATGTTTATATTGGCTTTTCATGGATATTTGCATGTTAGGGTCCGTCTTTTCTTTTACTTTTTTAACATATCTCTGCAACGTCTGAAAGGATAAACCGTTCTCTTGTACAGCTTTACGTAGAGACAGTTTTACGCCACCTTCCCCTATCAATACTTGTCGAACAGCTCTTCTCATAAATTCTTCTGAAAACAAACCTTTCTGGCTTTTCCTTTTGCGACCTCTGGACATCTACAAAAAATAATTTACCTGATACAGCCACTTCCTTATGTGGGCCACCATGAGACAGTGTCTCAAGGTGGCCCTGAAAATGTGTCTCATGGTGGCCCATTTGCACGTGGTTAGTAGATGTACATACATAATTTTTTTATTTGCCATTTCATACATTTATGACGAGCGAAAGAATGCTTATTAACTATTCTAAAAAATGGTATAGAAAATTCACCTTTACTAGTTTTATTCTTCTCTTGACGAACGAACGAAAATGCACGTCTTAAAAATTTCGATGAGATACACACCCACTGGTGGTCATAACTGTACTAAGACTAACGTACGGTAATAGAAAATTATATTGGTAAACCGGCACGGAGTGTTAACTTATTACCTCGACCAACAGAGGTCAACGGAAATATTTAATTGTCTCATGGTGGCCCATGTCTCATAGAGGCCCACCCTACCCACTACGCTATAACAGAAAAATTATGAAAGAAAATTTTAGATCCATGCAGCACAAAGTGACTTTAGACACAGTACATCAGATTATATATTTACAATTAAAAACCTGACGAAAATACTATCATGTAATAAAAAATTGTCCACAGGTCTCATCATTAAAATTAACACGGAGCGAATCAACAACGAGATCTATGAATTGGCTACCAAAGCGACAGAACAAACATTTTTCTGCAAAAGTTCAGGAAAGAAACTGTGAATCATTTCCCCTTATTCCTTAGTAGGAAGGTATCCGTAAGAAACGAAATGTACATGCATTCTGTTGAAAAATGGAGCTCCGATTTGATGAACACTAACCACTAAGAGAACTGAGATTATTACACTAATTTCAATAAAATTACTTTTCTGCCAACCCTATCTACGAGCGAGAAAAGTATTGGTTTGCTCCAAAATTTTTTTTATTTTTTAGTTATTTTTACGTTTTTCAGTGAAAAGGGGTTTTCAGAAAAAAATCCCATGTGTATGTCGTCGTCTTTATCGTCGGCCACTTTTTGTAACATAATTTTGTTAGCATGATACAGCCTCCGAAGTGCATAATGTCACCAATTTTATGATTGGATACTATTCAGGCCATCTCACAGATGGACCCCATTGCTTTTTAGCTTACTGGAGCCGGTACAACGGGTGCTATGGTACCTGAAGTACAACATTTTTGGTAATTTTTGGAGAAATTTCGGTTTGTTAGCACGATACAGCCTCTGGAGTATATAAAAGTGACCAAATGTATGATTAAATATTGTTCAGGGCGTCTAACAGATGAATACTATTTATTGTCGGCTGACCAGAGGGTCCTATCAATGATCTGATAACCATATATGAAACAAGTTATCTATAAACAGTAGGTAACCATTTTTATAGCCAACATTGCTTATAGGCAAGACGTGGGGAGGAGCCGAGCGGTTCACTGAGTGGGGATTACGTCAATCAATTGGTTGATTAGATCATTGCGTGGAATCGTTTATTGCATGAATAATAAAGAAGTAAAATATTATCTATCAAAAAAACATTTTGAGCTTTTTAGTTGGTTGACACACTCTAATGAAAAAGAAGGTGTTTTTTGCAAATATTGTGCGGTTTTTGCAAAAACTGGCGGTATCAATAAATCGTCTCCCCTATTTAAGCTTCTAACAATACCACTCAAAAAATATTCAAAATTATTAAAAAAGGATGGAGATCTAATAAGCCATGAAAACAATCAATATCATAAGGAATCAGTCAACAAAGCGAAAAAATTAGAGACATAAAGCAATTCTTAAAATACATCACTTATCCTTATCCGTATACGTAACGTAACGGAGATACGTGACTAATCAAAAAAGGTAAAAAGCAAATGCGTTCGTAACGTAAACATTTCTTGGGTTTTAATTTTTAACCTAAAAAATATTCCATCTGCTTGGATATATTCGTAGGGATTGTGCCCCGATGCATATTTCAAAACTGCACATTGATACGAAACCAGTAGTTAAATGCTGCGCTGCCATTCGCTGGATTGTGTAGTTGCCATCTTTAAACTCGAACTTAAAATGTTCCTTGCTGTTGTTTACAACTTAGGGATGTCAATTTTCTTCAATTAGGTACTAATACCATGGGATCACCCTGCATAAAAATATTGATAGAAATTTTACTTAAATCTAAATTATTACATAATTTAGTAATTTATTGTAATTCCTTAATGGCAGCGACAGCATAAAACCAATTTATGTATCGTATTCGAATAAAACGGTCGCAGTCGCATAGGGAATGACGGTGGAAATCCAGCAAATAGCAGCGCCGCATTTGGCTACTGGTTTCGTATCAATGTGCAGTTTTGAAATATGCTGCCCCGATACCTCCCTCAACAAAATAATGTCGTCATTGCCACTGTAAAAAAGTCATATTCGTTTTAAATACATTATTCTATATCAAATAAGTAGTTTGTTATGTTCATTTAAAATAAGGTTATGATTTTGTAGCATACAACATCACTTTTGTCGTTTGGCCATTGAAAAACGCGAACATAGAACATAAGAATGCAATACGGTACGTTAGGTACGTGTGACGGATTGATACGTTTCACGTAACGTAACGAAACCCACGTATCGCTTCTGCACATGCGCATTGCGATACGGATAAGTGGTGATTTTTAAAACTGCTTTTTGTCCCTATTTTTAGAAAATTATAACAACCCACAAAAAGAAATTATTAATATGTTGGATTCAAAAAGACTTGAACAAATAGATGAAAATCGACAAAAGTTCAAATCAATTGTGGAATCAATTATTTTTTTAGGACGACAAAATATTTCAAAGACACTTAGAAACAGTGACAACATTTACCCAATATATAAGCAGTGCAGTGCAAAATGAAATAATCATTTTTTGTGGCGAAGAAATTTTAGATAATATTTTGGAAAATGTCAAAAACGAAAGTCAATTTTACAGTTTAATTTTTGTCGAAACGACTGACATTAGTCACAGCTCACAAATGTCAATTGTCATTCGCTATATTGACCACGCGAGTATTCGAAAAGACAGTTTATAGATTGCCACGTGAAAAACTATGACGATTTTACAAAGGAACCGGTTTTGACAGGAAAAATATTAGCAGAATCTGTTGTAAATTTTTTAAAAAAGGTGGGAATTAATTTTGAGAATTGCATAGACATAGGCACGGATACATGCAGCATAATGATGTCAGAACAAAAAGGTACCGTCATTGAATTGAAAAAATTTTTTAAAAATGCAATAAAATGTCCTTGTGTTAGCCACGCTTCAAATTTATCTTTATCCAAAAGTAACAACGTAAAGGACATTAGAAACTGCGTCGGAGTCATGAAAGATATAATTAACTTTTTCCCGGCCTCACCAAAACGAAAGAAAGTTCTGCTTTACACCAACAACGAACAATTAACCAAATTGTGTGAGACCAGATGGACAGAAAGGCATGAGTCGGTGATAAAATTTAAAATTTGTTATAAAAATATTCTTGAAAGTTGGGAGCTTATATCACAGTGGAAATATAATGAGTCTGCATCAAAAGTTCGGATGCTCATAAATTCTTTAAAAACCACAAATTTTATAGTTTCGCTGCACTGCCTATCTTTTGTTTTGTCAATCACTGTTGGCTTGAGTACCTAAAGTTTTTCGAAAAGTGAATATGGACAAAAAAGAGGCCCAAACACTTCTTAATGACACAAAATTAATATTTAGACTGAAGAGAGAAGACGCTGAAGAAGTATTTGGGACAATTTTCGAAGAAATAAAAGCTATGCATGACTATCTTCAACTTCCAGTTTCCATTACACGTAGGGCTCCCAATCAGAAATATCGGTCGAATTTCGAAACAAATGATCCTGAAAAATATTTTCGCCTAAGTATATTCGTACCTTTGCTAGAAAATGTTATACTAGACTTAGATTTTCGATTTAGTTCTGAGTTGTTAACATTGTCGAACTAAACTCTTTAGTTCCAAACAACTGCATCAAAAAAACTGTAACTGAATTGGTAACTGCAAAAACGACAATTTCAAATTATTTACAAGAAATTACAGGTGAAAACCCTGAATTAATTTACACAAGATTGAATGCAGAAATTGATTTATGGATGGAAACATGGAAAGGCTTTCCTGTCGAAAGTGCCCCAAGCTCAGCCATAAGCGCTTTGCAGCATTGCAATAAACTTGTTTACCCTACAATTAGCGTAGCTCTGTCTTTGTTGGCGGTACTGCCAGTAAGTGTTGCCAGCGCAGAGCGAAGTTTTTCTTATCTAAATAGACTAAAGACCTGGCTTAGGTCAACTATTCACCAAGAAAGATTACTTGGATTGGCGCTTATGTATATAAATAGACACATTAAAATCGACCCCGAAAAAGTAAATGATAGATTTTCAAAAGGTAAAAAAAGAAGATTACCCTTTGTCTAGTAAGAAGATTTATTTTTGTTCAAAAATGTTTCAAATTATCAATAAGTATTTAGTTGTAGGTTGTTTTTATGTGCCATCTTAAAGAATATGCGTTTTTTGAAAATGATATGTGTTTTGAATAAAAATTATATTTTTTTGTTTTAATCTCTTTATTTTTTTGTTTGTGACCTAACCCAATTCTCTATTACAAACTACCAACCCCCCTCCCCCGCCCCCCTGAGTGACTGCCACGCGTCGCCACTGCCCCTGGGTCCTATAAATCCAGATATACTACATTTTCAGTTTGTTAGCACGATATACAGCCTCCGGAGTGTATATGGCAGGAAAAGTTAGTTTTAATCTTTAAAACCGTTTACTTTGGTTTATAAATTTAAATGCTTGGAGGATAGCAGGGCTGTAACATTTGTATGAGTTAATTTGGTATCTAAAGTTTACAGATTGTAAATTGTTGATTAATCACCCTGTATGTATTTATTTCTTAATAATATGTGATTTGTAGTATGTTTGAGGTGTTGAAAAAGTGTATATAAGATATTTCAATTCTGCACTTTTGATTCATAGATTTCCTTAATAGTCCGGGAAAGTAAGAAAATAAAAGTCAAAAGCTTCCCATAATTGATTTTTCATTTTTAAATGAAAATATATTGACCCAGCATCACTCTCCTAGATTGTCTAATAATTTCCCCTGGAGCTTGCGACGCAGCTTGCAAGCACAGCTCAGACCACCTAAAATTCAAGTGATTTATGCTCGTGTCATTTCTGGATGTGTTCTTACAAAAAAATCGTGAAGATGAAAATCGAAGCAAATCTTATGCTCTTGAAGGTGACGTAAATAGTTTTTTCAAAAAAATTTTTTCCAAAAATTGAAAAAATTTACGAAAATTATATTTTTGGTTGGTAATTATAAATAAAATATTAATATCGAGGTCAAAACATAGATAAACATAGAGGGCAAACTTCTAAAAATTTACATTTTTTCAGATTTGGAAAATTCAAAATGGCGGCTGCGCAAATTGGAAACAAAATTTTTACATAATTTTTTAGAACATTTACCGAAAATAAAAATTTTTACATCTAGTTTTTTCTCATTTTGGCGTTGAAAAATTTGTTTAAAATATGTTTTCACGTTATAAATATGTGTGTCTTTGAAAGACGAATATTTTTTTAGATGCGACTTTTACAAGTTGAGATAAACAAATTCAAAGTCTGTTAGATTCTGTGATAATATTGATTGAAATTTTCAAATTTTGATCACTTCGCTAGGTTGTCGAATCCCAACTCAACTCAAACACAAATTTTCATTTTTCTACCGTCAATTGGTTCATTCAAAAGAGAATAGTAATCCTAGCTCGCTCCGCCAAACGGTGCGGCGGCAGCTGCTTGGCGTAGTGGTGGGGGGGTCAGCGCTCGTTCGCAGTTGAACGAAGCTCAAGCTTTTATTTTGGTTTTCTTTGTAAACATTTTGCATTTGTGGTTTGCTAATAGTATGGTTATTATCAACTATTACATATAATAAGGTAGAATGATATTTATAATTTATATCTATATATCCATTTATTATATATATTATACATAATTCGAAACGTAGATACTAAGAATAATATTTATTTACAAATTTACATCTATTTTCTACAAATTCTCGCCTTTTTTGGCTCTGAGGAAATGGCTCTGTACAATTTTCCTCGTCATTATCATTAGCAAACAAATCCTCATCGATATTATTGCTACTATCAATTGCAAGTTCACAATCAACTAATTGAGTCATATCAAAATGTAGCTCATCGCTCAGAGATTCATTATCATCCTCGTCATTGTCAAATACCGTACTTACAATTTCGATGTTACAACAGTTTTTGCCTTCGCAATTTTTACATAATAATGTATGCCAACTTTTTTACAACCACACCTGGTAGTAGAGCACCCTGTGGTACAAGAACACGAAATAATGTTCAATAATTCGTCGGATACAAGTACGTCGTCAGTCATGTTAGTAAGGGTCTTTTGGGCGTTCGAAGAGAATGAGCGCTGACCCCCCACCAGAACGCCAAGCAGCTGCCGCCGCACCGTTTGGCCGTGCGAGCTAGGATTACGATTCTCTTTTGAATGGACCAATTGACGGTAGAAAAATGAAAATTTGTGTTTAAGTTGAGTTGGGATTCGACAACCTAGCGAAGTGATCAAAATTTGAAAATTTCAATCAATATTATCACAGAATCTAACAGACTTTGGATTTGTTTATCTCAACTTGTAAAAGTCGGATCTAAAAGAAAATTTTTTTAAATACTCGTCTTCCAAAGACACATATATTTATAACGTGAAAACATATTTTAAACACATTTTTCAACGCCAAAATGAGAAAAAACTAGATGTAAAAATTTTTATTTTCGGTAAATGTTCTAAAAAATTATGTAAATTTTTTTTAAAAACTTTGTTTATGTTATTTATAAAAATATAACTTTCACTCTGTCGATTGCAACAAACCGTTTCTCAATATCGTTAATGTTCATAAATTTAGACGCGATTGAAAAAAATATTGTTTCCAATTTGCGCAGTCGCCATTTTTGAATTTTCCAAATCTGAAAAAATTTAAATTTTTAGAAGTTTGCCCTCTATGTTTATCTATGTTTTGACCTCGATATTAATATTTTATTTATAATTACCAACCAAAAATATAATTTTCGTAAATTTTTTCAATTTTTGGAAAATTTAAGATGGGAATTTTTTTTTTTTGAAAAAACTATTTACGTCACCTTCAAGAGCATAAGATTTGCTTCAATCTTCATCTCTACGATTTTTTTGTAAGAACACATCCAGGAATGACACGAGCATAAATCACTTGAATTTTAGGTGGTCTGAGCTGTGCTTGCAAGCTGCGTCGCAAGCTCTAGTGGAAATTATTAGACAATCTAGGAGAGTGATGCTGGGTCAATATATTTTCATTTAAAAATGAAAAATCAGTTATGGGAAAGTTTTGATAGTTAATAGATTTTTCGACCTTACTTTCCCGGACTATAAAATTTTGTGTTCATGAAAAGGTATATTTATACTGTATCAACTGTAATGGGTTTAATCCAGTATATATTTGTACTGTACTTAATACATTTAATATTGTCCATGTTCAAAATTATTAAGCTTCTTTGCTTCAGTCAGTATTTGAAGAATTTAATTCCTATACACATAACAATTATATATATTTTCAATTAAAAGATATCCTACAATTTTGGTACGCTTCTTGTTTGCAGCTGTTGAAGTTAAATCACACATCCCTAGGACAAACGGCTGCAGGGCAGCTAATTAATCTTTTATCAAATGACGTTCAGAGATTCGATGTTGCATCTCAGTTTTTGCATTATATGTGGTTAACACCTTTTGTTTGTATAACGTCTTTTTACGTTATGTTCAGGACAGTTGGTGTAATAGCAGCAAGTATAGGAATGGCAGCTATAATAATAGTATCAGTTCCTTTACAAGGTATGTATTTTGATGTAAACATCAATTATATTCGCAACTTATGTTTAAACAATAACACTTAGAATTACAATAAATATGGTTTATTTCATTTTCATATGAATACACTTTTTTATCAATCTACAGAGGAAATTACTAGCTATCAATGAAAATATCCTATTTTTGTTTGAAATTACTATCAATAAAATATTTTCCAGTGTATATTTCCTGACCGTATTATTCAAATTTTCGTTTTAGTTTATTCCTGGTAATCGGCCGAATAAGTTAAAAATAAAAAGATTTTTTGTATTATTTACATTTGTTTTTCTCATTTATTTCATTTTCTCAAACGACGTACGTTTCGGCGTATTGCCATTTTCAAGTAGTTATATTTCTCTACAATGAATAATGTGTTACTTAATTATAATACATTGAACAATAAAAGCTAAGATGAAATTAATTTAAAACAATGAGCCATTAAAACTTACACATTATAAATCTGCTGTTGACTGTGGACATTGCGTTCTAAAATATTTTAAAATAAAATAAAGGTACTCGAACATTCGAGTACCGGTAATTGTAGGTGAAAGACGTGCGACACAGCAATCCGTTTAAACCAAATATCACTGGTAAATTTTACGTGAAATGAACTTAAATTAGTGTAAAACAAGAGTGCGTGGAAAGTAATAGAAAATGACTGAAAATCTTCCCCCCGACGGCGGGGGGAACATAAATAATCTTTCGAATATCAACAGCGAACCTGATAAAAATAACAGTGAGATGGGACCACAAGTGATCGAAAATACTAATGCCAGTTAATAACCATACTAGCAGCATAGAGGACGAACGCCGTTCTATTCAGACGGCAACAGGTGACAATACACAAAAACCCAAAACATTCAACATCAACAAATCGTATTTATATTCAGATAACGTTTATGTTTTTATTGAAAAGTTGAATACTGATAACATAGGTCGTCTACATCCCATGGCCGTAGGGCATATTTTACATCAAAAATTAAAAATATCTAATATTAAACGAATACAAAAGGTAGAGAAAAATAGAGTACGAGTGCAATTAGAGACTTTAAAAGATGCTAATAATTTAATTAATAACAAAGAACTTAATAATGAAAATTTAAAAGCATTTATTCCAAATAATTTATTGGAGCGTGAAGGAGTAATAAAAGAGGTCGATACAATTTTTAACGAAGAGTACTTACTCAAAAATATCATTACGACGAGTACAGTCACGGAAGTTAGGAGGTTTAAAAAAAATAGACATAGACGGAGAGACTATTTATATACCAAAACAAACAATCCTAGTAACTTTCGAGGGTAATGCCTTGCCAACGCACATAAAAATAAATAGTGTAATATGTCCAGTAGAAAATTATGTACAAAAAGTAACACAATGCTACAATTGTTTAAGATATGGACACGTGCCAAACAATGTCGGTCAACAAATAGTAGGTGCTTAAATTGTGGTGGAATAAAAGAAGACGATCACACATGCAACGATCCGGAAAACAGTTTCTATATATGTATTGTAAGGTTAACGATCACAAATCGATTTCTAGAACATGCCCTACATTTGAACAACAAAAAAAAATAAAAGAACACATGGCACAAAATAATACTACCTTTCTTGAGGCAAAAGCAAACATTTGTAACTCTTATGCTAATGTCACACTATTAAATAGTTTTGAAACCTTAACCAATACTCCAGAAAATTTTTAACATTCCATTATCCCAAACAACAAATCCTAGGAATGAAACAAATAACCCTACTACCATACACGACCCCCCAACTCCACCAACACCTCTCAGCAATACTCCTAAAAAACGGTGAATATGCGCGGAGAGGAAATGCACCCTCCAATGTTTCCTAGAAACTTCGGACCAGAGCAACCGATTCAAATAGGCCAAAAAACAACGAGTATGGAAGTTGACTTATGCAGTGATAAAGATGATCAATTAGTCACTCTTTTTAATATCTTGAAGGATATATTAGATGATATAACAAGTTTTGAAGACTTGGGAAAAATTGATATAGTTTACGTAAAAAATAAACTTAGCAAATTCCGAAATGGCCAATAAAAACAATACTATAAACATTTTGCAGTGGAACTCGCGTTCCGCTGTAGCAAATAGATATAGTTTAATAAATTTTTTTAAAGAAAATATTGTAGATATAGCAATCTTAGCAGAAACTTGGTTTAAACAGGACAAACAAATCAAATTTGAAGGGTATCACATCTTTCGGGCAGATAGAGCGGATGGTTGAACAGCAATCCCATTTAAAAACCACATGAAAGGCGAAAAAATAAATTTGAATCTGAATGTCCACGAAAATATCTCAGTTTGTGCCGCTCGAATAGAAATATGTAAATCATCAAAAATCTCAATACTATCCTTATACTGCCCGCCAGGTATAAATATAAACAGCAACGATTGGGAAAACTTATTTACTACTATAAATTCTCCCGCTATTCTTGCAGGCGATTTTAACGCCCACCATGAAGTCTGGGAATCGCACAAAAATGACGAAAGAGGGAGACAGCCAGCTAATATTATAGACAACCAAGAACTAATACTTCTAAATGATGGATCACCGACTAGACTAACACACAACGAACACAAATCTGCAGTAGACCTAACGTTTTCTTCACCTAGTATATCCAATAAAATAACCTGGAAAACGCACGCGGACACCTTAGGATCAGATCACTACCCAATCATAATGGAACTCGCTGTCAAAAATAAAACCGAAGATGAAGAATGTACCATATACCCCTCCAGCAGATGGAATATAAAAAAAGCCGATTGGAATTCTTATAAACAGAACATTGACAACTTCTTTGCACAAGACAATCCCATTTTCAGCAACATCAATGAGAAATACTCATACTTTATGGAAGGAATAAATAGTTCAGCAAATAATTTTATCCCAATAAATAATTCATTTAAACCAAGAGGTGGAAAAATAACACCGTGGTGGAATGACGAGTGCGATGAAGTAATTCGGGCAAGGAAAAAAGCAATGATAAAATTTAAAAATATCAGCACACTGGAAAACTTCCTGTCTGCAAAAAATGAAGCTGCCAAAACTAAAAGAATTCTAAGAAAAGACAATCCTGGATTACATATTGCAATAACCTCAACAAAAATACGCCCATGACTCAAATATGGAATCAAGCGAAAAAAATGAAAGGAAATCTAACTAACCGAACCAAGTCTACAGATGCCAACTGGGTAGAACCGTTTTTAGACAAAATTACACCCCCGATGGTACTATTAAATCCCAAGGAAATTACAACAGCAAAGCAAGCAGAAGATACACCAGAAATTTTCCAGAGGAGCCTGGAATTTGGGGAATTAGAAAATGCTCTCAATATTTCAAAAAATACGGCACCTGGAGAAGATAACATTAAATATGCAATGCTGCTACATTTACCTAAAAACGCCAAAATGTTTTTATTGGAAATATTCAACGAAATATGGTCAACCGGGAATTGCAACATACAAGATTGGAAAAAGGTGATAATCATTCCAATTCTAAAACCTGGGGAAAATCCCGAAGATCCTGAATCTTACAGAGGAATATCGCTTCTCTCATGTGAGAGAATAATCAAAAATCGACTAGAGTGGTGGATAAACCAGAACCAAATATTACCCATAACCCAATATGGATTTAAAAAATCCCAATGGCACAGGACCAATTGGACAGGCTTATTTCAGTAACATGTTTGCATAAAACCCAAAATAAAAAATTAGATACAAAAGTAATAGAATGTTTTGAGATGTACAAAAAACCAAAGTAACATTCTGGCATCAAATCAAAAATAAAAAAAAATTCTGGTAAATTTGTGAATTTTCTTAAATAAATGATTTAAAGTCCGATTTAGAGAAAAATGTTGAATACAAAAGTTGTAGAACGTGTTAAGGTCTATAAAAAAGCTTAGTAACTTTTTTCCGTCAAATGAAAAACAAAGGAAATACGATTTTTTCTCAACTTTGACAGGCCGCCATTTTGTTTTTACTTGGCCGATTTGGCTCATTAACGAACTAGTTCAAGATTTGGGCCTAACCGATTCTTGTAACGAGTTTGGTTTCGATCCGTCAAAAAATACGCCCTCTATCGTGCTTACAAATTCCGTTATAATTTGTGAATTTTCTTAAATAAATGTTTTAATGTACGATTTAGAGAAAAATGTTAAATACAAAAGTTGTAGAACGTGTTAAGGTCTATGAAAAAGCTCAGTAACTTTTTTGCGTCAAATGAAAAACAAAGGAAATACGATTTTTTTTCAACTTTGACAGGCCGCCATTTTGTTTTTACTTGGCCGATTTGGCTCATTAACGAACTCGTCCAAGATTTTCGCCTAAACGGTTTTTGTAGCGAGTTTGGTTTCGATCCGTCAAAAAATACGCCCTCTATCGTGCTTGCAAATTCCGTTATAACATATATATATATATATATATATATATATATATATATATACATATATATATATATATACATATATATATATATATATATATATATATATATATACATATATATATACATATATATATATATATATATATATATATATATATATATATATATATATATATATATATATATATATATATATATATATATATATATATATATATATATACATAACCTTTGGAACGGAGGGTGATTTTGGCATCTAGGAACACCAAAACAAAATACTGCATTGAAATTGAAATAAATTCTGAAATAAGCCTAAAAATGATTCGGCACAATTGACGCGGCATCACACATTACCACAGATATACAGAACACATTTTCAGAAAATAGATACTTAGAACTTCAAAGTGCCTACGATACAGTCAACATCCCAATACTAAAAGATAAAATGAAAGAATTGAACTTCCCGGAACGAATCTGTAGCCTATTATGTCAAATGCTATCAAATAGGAAAGTATATATTAGACACAATAATTCCCTAATCGGACCACGACACACCTCACTGGGACTACCGCAGGGATCAACATTATCTCCTCTATTATTTAATATATTTACCGTTTGTTTACACTCAATAACAGAGGAAACAACTATAATACAATATGCAGATGATATTGTTTTATACTCACAGGAAAAGAAATACGATCGTGGATTACAGAAACTAGAGAACTCATTCATTCCTTTGATTACCACCATCCAGAACCTAGGACTTCAGATCGCGCCTCATAAGTCAAGCATCAACGTATTTTCTAGACATACTTTACAAAAACCTGATAATATCCAATTAGGTAATGCTCTACTACCATACAAAGATGAAGACAAATATTTAGTAATAGTACTGGATAGCAAGCTAACATGGAAACCATTCATAGAACTCATACGAACAAAGTGCACAAAAGCAATAAACTTCCTGAAAATGATTACGAGGACGTGGTGGGGAGCTAGTCTAGACATAGCACTTTTGTTCTACAGAGCGTACATCCGATCTATAATGGACTATGGAAGCATACTGTACGGATCAGCAAATGACAAGCCTAAAACAACTAGATCTTATTCAGAATAAAGCCCTTAGAATTTGCATTGGAGCAATGAAGTCTACACCTGTCGAAGTTATTAGAGTGGAAGCAAAAGATCCGCCACTAAAATTGTTAAGAGAATACTTGGCCGAAACAATGATTTTAAAATGCAAATTAAAACAGTCGCCACTAATCCATAAAGTATCTGTTTTAAACTGCAACGATTTGACAAAAACATACTGGATAAAAAAAAATTCTCCTCCACTTTGTATAGGTTTTCGTAATACGAGCAACACGACATTGATGCAACATACGAGAGATAAATACTTTGAATTATATCTAAACAAACCGAAAATTATAATACCGAAATACTTTGAAACTGCTTCTTATAATCAAAATTTACTCGAAAGAATTACAGATAATAACGAAAGTAATATGGCAGTATACACTGATGCATCAAAGAATGAGTTAGGTACTGGGTGTGCATTTTATATCCCCGAAGGAAAAATAGAAAATAAGTTCAAAATAAATTCCCATAGTTCGATTTACACCGCAGAGGCATACGGAATATTGAAAGCCTTAGAATACTTAGCATCTCAAAACCAACATAAAAACATTACGATATTTTCGGACTCACTATCCGTCCTACAGAGTATAAATAAACCAAACAATCCAAGCTCCCTTGTATCTCATCCGTATATTTACAAAATTCAAGTCATCCTAGGACAACTCACTTCAAAGAAATTCGACATACAAATGGCTTGGGTTAAAGCTCACATAGGCATAAAACAAAACGACCACGTAGATATTTTAGCAAAAGACAGTATCGACACAGGAGAAGCATATTTTGAGAATAATTGCCTATCGGATTGCATTAACATATGCAAAAACAATTTGTATAAAAAATGGACCATACATTGGGAAAACTATTGCAATAACAAAAATTCACAGTATACTCTGTTACAGAAATACATACCAAAAAAATGCTGGTACAGGAACACTACTTACAGCCGTAGACAGACGGTCTCCTTAATAAGAATGCGATTTGGACATGCATCTTACCCCACTCATCTCAACAAAATCAAAGTAATAACATCTGATCTATGCGAAGAGTGTAATGAAAGGGCTGACTTAGACCACATCTTCTTAAAATGCAAGAAATTCGAAACTCACAACAACATCCTAATAGGAGATCTTAGAGAACTGTGGATTGAATTCCTAATCAACATGCCATTCCTCTTGGGCACCAATAAGAAAAAGGTCCTTGACGTAATAATCAAATTCATCAATAAGACAAATATATTTATCTAGAAAGTCCATTATTAGTTGCTAATACCTATGTTTTGTACCCATATGTATATATACCTTCCTATCCGTGGTCCACCTGTGTTGTTAGAAGAATGCCTTGATTGACCCCTAGGCGAGAGGCGTGTGACCTTGTCTTTCCTCATAGTCAATATAACCCTTAAGCATGTACACAAACTCAAACCCATACAATACTTATTGCGATTTTATCAACAGTGTTCCTGGCTACTCGAACCTGTCTGATTTATAAAAGTTTATTTAATAACTCGTAAAATATTTCAAAAAGAGTTTTGATTACATTTTGGTCTAAATTTTCATTGTGTACTGGATTGCTTGTATGGGTATGTTGAGTATATAAGTAATTATTTAGGATATTAAAGTTTGGGCCTGGGGGACGGTGATTTGAGATGATTTCCTTGCGAGCCAATAGAGTTGGATCTGTGCTGCTGGGCCTCTGCCGTTTATTAGGTACCCTTGGATGTGAGTATGTCCGTGGGTGTTCCGTTACGTCATGTTGGTTTGCGGTTTCTTGGTGATTTGTAGGCTGGGGGTGTATATGAGGCTGAATAGCTGGTTGAGTGGGGATTTGTTGTGGGTTGGATGGCATGTTTAGATTTTTTGAGACTACATTTGCATAGGAAATTTTGGGGATTTTGGAATTGGCATCATGATAATTTATATTGTTAGTTGTCATTGCGTTTTTTATTAGTTTTTGTCTTTTAAATTCATCGCATTCGTTGAAGTTTGTAGTAAAATAATTGCCATTACAGCTTAAACATTTGGGTATGACATTTTGTTCTTGACATTCCTTTGTATTATGAGGTTTGTGACACTTACTACACCTTGGATGACTCTTACATTGTCCGCCAAGATGGCCATATCTCAAACAATTGAAACATAGTAATACTTTTTGTTGGTAGGGTTCCACCTCCATCAAAACTTTATTTATTGTGATGAATTTTGGTAAAGATTGTGTTTTAAAGTTTACCACACATGATTTAGTTGGCACATATTCTACTTTTCCATTATTAGTAACTTTTCTATTTATTCTCTTTACACTAGTAACTTCGAATTTGGTATTGAAGTCGTACTGTTTTATTTTGTTTTTAACATATTCTTCGGAAAAGTCTAATGCTATATCCCTAATAACTCCTTGTCTAAATATTATAAATTTGGGAATATAAATATTTAATTTTTTTTCAATGAATATTTTATGTTCACAATTTTCGAGAAGGTAATTTGCACTTTTGTTGTCTTTCATGAATATCCTTATTCTATTGCGACCTATCGTGTCTATACTTTGGATTTTGTTATCTATTTCCGGAAAGATTGAAAGAATTATATCTCCGATTTTTAATGCATTTAACCTGCCTTTAAAATAAATTTCGTTATTTTCAACATAAATATGGAAAGGACCGAGGTCATTTAACCCATATTTATAAACTGGCTGCTTTTTGTTGAGCTTATCATAATTACCTGTTTTTGTGACCTGTTTGTTTTGTAGTGTATTAAATGATTCATTTATTATTATTGGATCGGATCTACTTACTTTTTCTGAGTTTTTATTACGTGTACCTATTTTGTTTTCAACACCTGCAAAAAGGGTTTCATCATCTTCCGACATGGGTGTGGGTGGTTTATCGGGGGGTCTACCCCCCGGTTGGACATCCATTTGTTTCAAAATAAATTTGTTATTTCCTTCTAAATTTAGTTTCCGCAAAAACTGTTCTAATAGGAATTTAACGATTTAACAAAACTTGAAAGCTTCGAGAATACCGATGCACACGACCGACTTGTACGAGAGCTCATACAATACTGAAATAAATACTTGAAAATGGCAATACGCCGAAACGTACGTCGTTTGAGAAAATGAAATAAATGAGAAAAAAAATGTAAACAATACAAAAAATCTCTTTATTTTTAACTATTAACTATTTGGCCGATTACCAGGAATAAACTAAAACGAAAATATCAATAAAATAATAAAAATAAAATATGGTGAATGTTAATGAATTTGGAACCATTAAAAAATATATAACTGGGACTTTTTCGAGATAGGTAGATCGGAAGAAGAGGTACAATTATTGAGGGGCTAGCACGTTCTTCTGACCTTTCACATTTAATTTACTTTTTATATGGATACCTAAAAGATAACGTATACAAAACAAAACCTGACATTTTAAATGCTCTTAGGAATGGAATAATAAGTTTTACTGTACAAATAAAAATTAAAAATGCCGTAATATTATTATCAGTATTTCACAAAAGACTTTTTAAATAGAAGGCGGAGAACATTTTGAACATCCAATTAAAAGAATATCTTTGTTTGCTGAAACAATATTTCTCTATATTTTTTCATTTGTTTCATGGTTCTCATTACTTTAAAACTAATGAAGATATCGATATGAGGTTTTCATCACTGTTCTATTTGTAAATTAATGTTGACGAATACTGTATGTACATCATGACTATCTAAATAATATGAATATACTCTACAACATTGGTAGGCATACATACCTATATGTAAAAGCAATTATTACGTTTTTTCCATCTCTTCCTTACTTAGTCATATAATCTCAACAATTTGAAAAATTTTAATTCTATTCCAACTACTAAGAAATTCTAAAAAACTTTTATCTTCTCTTTTAGGAATTTTGACAAAATTTCAAGGAAAACTGAGATACAAAATTGCTTTGAAGACTGATCGAAGAATTAAACTTATGGATGAAATAACATCAGGAATTCAAGTCATAAAGATGTATGCTTGGGAAAAGCCATTTGAGAAAATGGTTGAACTATCTAGAAAGTAAACCACCAACATTTCACAAAAAAACTTATTTATTTTAATTTTGTACGTTTTTAGGTTAGAAATAGACCTAATTTCAAAAACTTCATACATTCAGGGAATCTTATCTGCAATGGCAGTATTTACAGAAAGAATTACCCTATATGTAACAGTTATAACTTTTGTTTTAATGGAACAAAGAATATCTGGAAATATTGTATTTTCTATGGCTCAACTTGTTAACACTATACAGGCAATATTGGCCATATTTTTTCCTAAAGCTTTAGGGTCATATGCTGAAGCTAAAGTTTCTATGAGAAGGTTAGTATCTAATTTACTTAAGATTATTTTTGACAATCCTGTTTAAAAATCCTAGTTGTCCAGTTACAACATGTTTCAAGAAATTGAATTGTTACCTTTCTGTAATTTGAAATTATAGAACAAAAAACACCAAACTATCCATTAAAATGAAAATGACCGCGATTTTCATCTTGCCTGAAAATCCAGGAATGCCTTTAATTATAACAAATCCAAGAGAAAAGCAAAAAAGAGCTATCACAGTTGGAACGTGGAATGCCCAAGCACTTATTAATAAACAAAAAGAAAACATTGATGAAAATTGGCAAAATGTAGACAGATATGGTTGTATTAACTGAAATAAAAACACCAGGAAAAGAAATGATAGATAATTACTACCATATCTGAAGTGCAGATCCGAAGCATCAAGAAAATTGAGAAAATATATTACCTCATGATAATGTTGAAGAAGTATCAGAGTACAAACAGTCGAGTTGAGAAAATCTATAATTGATGATGTAGTAGGCAAGTTCGGGAAGGAAGATTTAAATTAGAAGATTACTTATATAGTTCTCTAGAAAAATTAAAGTATTTATTCAAATTAAGTGGAAATTACTAAAAAATATCACAAAGGAATGTTCACAATGAATAGTTTGGTTTAAAAAAAGCTCCTTAGATACATCTTTTCATTAAATACTTTAGGTTTCATAAGATCATTTTCAATTTCCGCTTTGCTCATAACAAGTTTTCCAGCATTTCATAACTTTGTAAAGCCTAGATACTGGATAAATTAAGAATGTCCCCGTTTTTCCTTGTTACAGAATAGAAGATTTCCTCCTTTTAGAAGAAAACGCAGAGAAGCACAAAATAACCAACTGTGTTATACCAAGTGACAAACTAGGAAATATAGAATTGACAGATGTAACAGCTAGTTGGTCACCAAATCCTATTGTACCAACTTTGATTGATATGAATTTGCATATTAAACCAGGAACATTGTGCTGTATAGTTGGTGATGTAGGTTCTGGTAAAAGCAGTATTTTGCAATTACTACTAAAGGAATTACCACTAACACATGGAAATATGGATGTTAATGGAAGTATTGCATATGCTTCTCAAGAACCATGGCTGTTCGTATCTAGCGTCAAAGACAATATATTATTTGGAAAACCTTTCTTGAAAAATAGGTATATATTTATTTTATTTTTGTCTAGTTATATATATATATATATATATATATATATATATATATATATATATATATATTAACTATATTCTTTAATAATATTTGCCCCACGTTTGGGTGACAAATTATTATATTTCGATATTTTAATAATTATATTATGATTTTATCTATATGGATTTTTTTATTTGTTGATGTCACAATTTATGATTGTAACTACACTCTTGTGAATATGCCTTTACCACTGAATATAACCTATTCAATTTTTTGTTAATATGAATTTACGTTTTCCTATAACAAAGTGAGATTTTCATTCTTTTAATATAATTGCAATTTTGCTAACAGAGACATCTGTATTCTTGTTTTCAAATCGTTATAAAGTTATAATGTCATCCGAAATTGAAATGTCAAAATTTATTTGTATATCGAAACTTTCAAATTATTGATAATACAGTGTGTATCACTAGTATTACATCCAAATATGCGCATTTTTCCTTATTTTAATGTTTTCTTTAGAATTTAGATAGAGGATATGTATTAAATCCCCCTAATAAAAGAATGATAAATTGATTTTTGTATATAATTATAATTTATTTTTCAAAATTGTCAAATATCATACTAATATCTTAGTAACATAGTCATGTCTTTCAAATAATTATTAACATATCGCTAAAAAAATTATCATCAAACAAATTAAACTATTATTCCTAATTCCCATAAAACTTCTTAAATCTACTATATCTATTAAAATTTCACGTAACATAATTGTTATTCTAAAATTTCCTATATACACGTTGATAAATTTTTTTATGGTCTCAAATGTTTCCAACTCTGTTCTATTCTGTCTGAACCATTTATATGTTACAAGATATGATTTTGTTTCAACATTTCTCAGTATTCTTTACTTTGATTATCCATATTTTCATTGAGCAACCCTTAGTTCCTTCGACATTCTTGTCTCATACATCTCTAATAATTCATTTATAAATGTATAATATTCTTCATTACAGTCTGTCCAATTATCATTACTTTTCACATCTTCTATTTATTCTATCTCACGAACATAATTATTAGCCATTCTAATTTCTTTTTCACACAATCCTTCATATTTCATTATCAAATTCTTCACTTTTTCTTCATATTCCTTATTTCCACTCATTAACTCCAATTCTACCATAATTCCATTCCTCTTTATATTCCATAACTTCCTATTATCCTCTTCAATTGCCAATACTTCCATATTTATCTCCTCAAATTCAATTATTTTACCATTTAATTCTATCTATTTCTTCACAATCCATTATTTCCTTATATTTCATCAATTCATCAATAACTATGTCTGATTCTAACTTCTTTATCAACAATGCTCACATATCAACTTCTTTCCATCCTTTAATTCAATATTTTGTATCATAGATTTGCTGAGTTCATATAACTTCCTTCCGTTTGCTCCTATAAATGTAATTATTTCATCCTATCCATCTATTTTGTTGCTTAATTTCATTTCTATTTTCGTTATCATTTCTTCTATCAAAGTTTCTAAAATCTCTTCTATTCTCAAAATACGTATTGTCATCAATTTTACCTCCATTTCCGTATATTCGTTTTTTTATTTCTGTAACTTCTATTTTCATTTCCATAATTCATATCAACATGTCTATCAAATTTTTTTTATCAAACCCTGTTTATATAATTTTCTATTTACATATGTTTTTAAATATTACTTGTTAATCATAAACCTTTTATCTACATATCGTTTTTATATCCATCCCTTACCATGTACAATTCCCTTTCGTTTTCAGATTTCGTTCCTATAATCCTTTCATATAATTCAATTTTCTTTTCTTTTTCTAAACTTCGTCTTATTCTCTTCTCTTATTGTTTGATTCTCTTTCGGTTTCCTAAAATCGATTAAATTTTCCACTATGTTCTTTTTAAATTCATTGCCCCATATCTCATCAATTTCTTCCAATAAATGCATTGAAATTTGGGTTTCCAATTCCTTCAAATTATTGTTTCTTCTTTTTATTATTTTATTTCCCATAATATTCTCACTTCCTATCATTTCATTTTTGATTGTCCTATTAAACATTCTTGAATCAATTATCCTTATATTTCTGCTAAGTTTTACTCTCATTTCGAAATTTTCTGCATAAATTATTTTTTCTATATTTTGTCTTATGGTTTCTTCTATTTCTTCCTTAGTTTCTTGTAATCTTTTGTTCATTTCCCTTAATTCCCAATTAAGTTGTATCCCCCTATTATAATTATTATTTCTGTTATCATATGTCACAATTTGTTTCACTATATTGACATCTAAGTATTTTATTTTCCAATAAATATTTTCTTCATAAATTTGCATCACTTCTTCACTTCCTAAATTCTGTAAATTAATGTCTACCATTTCATCTTTGGTTTGTCTTTGTACTTTTATGGACTGTATCTCATCAATTTCCTTCTTATTTTGTTTGTTTAGTTTCTGTGATTTAATGTATTCTACTTTATTAGTTTCTTCCTTAATTTCTTCTATCCCCTCTATTCTATTGCCAATTTCCATTCCTATTTCCATTGTACTTTCTTCTTTTTCAAAATCACCATTTCCATCATTCCTATTTTCATTCCTTTCATAGTTATCTGTTATATTACTAGTTTGTTTTGATATTTCCGTTTGTATAGTTCCTGGTAAATTTTCTTCAATTTTGATTCCGCTTTCTTTTGGTTTTATCTTCAAGTTTTTATTTTGATCCTCCATTTCTAAGTTAACTCTATCAATTTGCATTCTAAATTATTCATTATCCTCCCTAAGTTTCCTGAATTCCTTATTAAATTCTGTTTTCACCTCATCGATTTTCCTTTCCAATTTATTCATGTTTCCGTTTAAATCTTTCCTAATATTCTCCTCCATTTTGTTCATGTTTCCCTTCATTTTCTCCGTATTTCCATTTTCTTTTATTTCTCTTCTCAAAATTTTATTGTGATCCTCCATATCCTCTTTTACCTTGTCAATTTTCTTTCCAAATTCTTCATTGGTGTCCTCAAGTTTCTGAATCTCTTTCAAATTTTCAATTTTAACTTCATCTATTTTCTCCTCTAATCTGTTCATATATACCTTTATATTGTCTATGTCTCCTCTAATTTCTTCTCGCATCGTGTCCATCTTCCCATTTAAATCTCCTCTCATTGTATCCATTTTCCCATTTATGGTGTCTATCTTACCATTCATATTTTCTTTAATATCGTTCATGTCTTCATTCATTATTTTATTTATGCTAATTAATATTTGCGTCAATAGGTCATTGGAACATATTACTCCATGCGTTTCCCTTCTCTCTTGTCTCTGATTTTCTTGTTCTACAGCTTCTTCATTTCCTGTCGTACAATCTTCCTTCTTCTCCGTACAATTCTTAATTTCTTGAATACTTTCTGGTTTCATATCACCAATTTTCTTTTTCAAATTATCACATCTTTTCTGTTTCATAGTATCAATATTTTTATCTATAGTCTCATTCAAATCTCCCTTCATATTGTTCATATCGACCCTATTTTCTTCAAATTTCTTGTCCTCCTTACCAATCGTTTCTTCCATCAAAGTACTCTTATCATCTAACAACTTATCCGTCTTATTATCAATGTTCCCCTCTACTCGGTTAAAATCTTCCACCATCATGTCCGATTTCCTATCTTCACTTCTATTAAACATTTCATCCAACTTTCTCCTTTCTTTCATCTTCTCCTCCATTCTGATCAAACATTGTTGCTTCCATTGGTTAGTGATACTCATTCCTCCTTGTTTTCCATCTCTTAATGTCATTCTTCTTTCCATGGTCAGTCGATACTTAATTTTTTTATATAGTCAATGAATTTGCTGCGTCAAATTATAATATTTTTCTATACTGGTTATGATAATAATGATAAATATGTTTTTGCCCCACTTTGCGGCGCCAATTATTAATATATTCTATATTCTTTTATAATAATTGTCACCCAAACGTGGGGCAAATATTATTAAAGAATATAGAATATATTAATTATATATATATATATATATATATATATATATATATATATATATATATATATATATGTTAATACAGATCCTCTATTTGAAATTTGTAGAATAAGTCAAACATAAGGAAATTTATTTAATTTTGGCTGCCATACTTTCGATACACACTGTACTATATGTAAATTATTAAATTTTGAAAGATTCAGTAGAAATATCAAACATGACATTTCATAATTTCGATGACATTTGTGTAGAATATATCTAATGATAGATAGAACATAATAGGATTTGGAGAAAATATTTGAAATTGCAAAATATAGAGGTCTCTACTAGCAACATTACAAATGTAATAAAAGAATTTCAAAATCTCACTTGGTTATTGAAAATTATAGATTAGTAATTTTTTTAAAAACAAGAAAAATCGGTAACCAACGGAAAGGAGGATTATTTATTTTATAAAAATTTAGTCAGTAGTTTTTTATCCTTTGAAGAGACAACATCAGAATTAGAGTTGTCTCAATTTTTTGGTAGATTGTATATCATACAATCAGATATATAACCCATATGATAAAGCCAGTGCGTGTATAATTCGGATAAGAATTGTATCGTAAAATGTGTATGTGGTTCCAGTTTTCTAAATTGTATATATTTAGAAAGTTAGCAGAATTCTAAATACGTTTAGAATAAGAACGAGTTTTCCTGATCCATTTGGTGAGTCCAATCCAGTTTTTAAATTTATTTCTCGAGAAATATCAGACCTTTTTAAATACAATTGAAAATTTAGATGCATCTATATAGGAAATTTTGAAATATACCAAAATTATCGATACATATATCAGTTTCAACATCAAGTGAATAGACAATTTGAGCAGAAATTTCGTTATTTGACATTGATACACGTCAAGTGTAAATTACACAAGTTGAATGTTTTGATAATAATATTAAATTAGGTAAATTTATAGTTGTATTCTAATTTTAAGTTTTTGTAGAAATTATGACTGTTTTTCTTTTATGGTATCTTTTGGGAATAATAATTTTGTTGAATTTGCGTATCTGATAGTATAATATATAATTTTGATTATAACTCACGGTAGTATTCATTTAGTATCCAATCTCATTGAACTTATCATTTTACTTTCATAGAATTTTCAATTTAATCAGTGACATTTGGTTGATTTTTTAGTGACAGTAAAATAGTAAATGTCATAAAATAATTAAAGGGCCTTTTATTATATTGAATTAACAGTTATTCGAGAGTTTGATAATAGTGAAACATTTAATTTGGAAACACGTTTTAAAAAAACAAATAAATTTGTAGAATTAATTTTGACCAATTTTGATCTCACCCTGTGATAGGAGTAATAGGTCGATTGTATATAAATTCATCTTTAGATTGATATTTATTGGCGCCGGGCATATTTTTTTGACAACTACTGTCAAAATTGAAATAGAATACGTACTTAAGTTGTATGTACAATAATTGTCGCTGCGACAACATATTATAATTTGGTTCACATCGCGGGGCAATTACAATTATAATTAAAGAATATTAAATAATTACATTATAAAAATATTACAATATATATATATATATATATATATATATATATATATATATATATATGGTTTTAATTTTACCGTATCTATTAATTATTAAAACCCCAAACCCCTATGTAGTTCGACTATTATTTTATAAATCGTTAATTTTATTTGCCCGGTATTTTTGTAAACATTATTTTTATTACTACTTTAATAATGCAATCACAATAAATATAATTTCATGAAAATTCAGGGTTCATGGTTTCAATAAATTTGAACAATATTTAATAAGCGCGAAATAAATTGATTTTGAATTATTTTATTTTTCTCCAAATTATATAAATTTTCTTAATTTCAAACACATCTAAATTATATGAAAATTTTAGATACGGTCCTGTACCTCTTGTTCAAGCGTATATACCTCTGACGTCATCCTGTGTAATATTACCAACATAAAATTTTATATAAGAAAATGATCAAGTACAGTTAAGAAAACAAAAGATAGATAAATTTAAACTTTAATTCTATAAATTCGATCTAAATTGTCTTTGAATGATGCGTCAATTGGACATAAATTAACTTAACTAAAATGATCTTTCATTCATGCAAATGAAACTATTTCCTTCAAATAATATATATATATATATATATATATATATATTTAATAACAACAACAAAGAGATTCATGGGTAATTCACGCAAAAACAAAAAGGGCTACTGAAACAGAGTGGTAACCACGGATATGCATGTTTCTGGCTCATTTTGACGTCCTCAGTACGGTATAACCAAATAAGGGTGTGAAACTTGAGAGCAAAGATGTTGATCGAAGCATATGGGAAAACACAAAAAAACGAATTTCACTGGGAAACCAAACGCACATTTGTGCCTTCAATTGGAAGATCTCATGTTTCGACAAACATATTTGCTCCCAAGTTTCACACCCTTATTTAGTTATACTGTACTGAGGGCGGCAATATGAGCCAGAAACATGCATGTCTGTGGTTACGACTCTGTTTCAGTAGTCCTTTTTGTTTTTGCATAAATTACTCATAAATCTCTTTGTTGTTGTTGTTCACATAATGCTTATAAAATTCAAAAATACCTTTTTATTATCCACTACAGCTCCAAGACATGAAGTTTAACTTTCTTCCTAGTTCTTATTGAATATTCGATGTCTGCATACTGCATATGTAGAATCGTCCCCTTTGGTTATCACTAATCACAAATGAAGCTCGTATCTTTATGAATTACGATTTGAAATTAACTCACTTACGGAGATCACTTGGCGATTATTTCCTTCCAAAAACTTTTGAAAAGGTTAGTTTCACTTTTTATACTATATTTTACATACGTTTTGTTTTAAATTTTCCAAATTATTTCTAAATTAAATAATGACGCTATTATTTACTTCTTTCTTCTGACGTCCCTCTCCCGACTCTCTCTCGTTTTTCATTTGTTATTTCAACAAAACAGATCTCTGCTTCAAAAAACAAATTGTTTGATTGTCATTAACCAATGAAATTGAAATTCCCTATTTTATTTATCAAAGAATTTAATGATTTCATAAGATAGATTCAATCTTTTTAAAATTAAATGTTATTTATTTTCTAAATATTTTATTGTTGCATTTTCCTTTTATTGATAATATTTTACAATGTTTCTCATATTCAATCTATGTTGGCATCTCTGACGTTTTGTACACCTGTTTGACATCACAGGAAACTCTTTCACAGGATGTTACGGACTTAATAATCATATTAATAGATTTATTGTAGCGATGCTAGGTTTTATTTTTCGACGGTAAAAAAATTAATAAATGTACGGTTTTCAAATAATTTCCAACACTACAGGAATTCACTGTATTTTTGGTTGCCATAGTATTTAGGAGCTCAATGCACCCGTTCAACTGAGAATTTAGTTACTCGAATCAAGGTGATTCGTTTAAGTTTCTTTAATTAATTATATTTTAATTGTAATATTTTTATACAGGATACATGATAAAAGTTTGAGTCATTTTTAAAAAACTCTTATGATTATTATTGTTATTAGCTGTGTGGTTTTGAATTTTAGATTATACTCAGTGTGTAGTATTATTTTCCAATTTAATATATATATATATATATATATATATATATATATATATATATATATATATATATACAACAAAGAGATTCATGGGTAATTCACGCAAAATAAAGGGCTACTGAAACAGAGTGATAACCTTTATTTTGCGTGAATTACCCATGAATCTCTTTGTTGTTGTTGTTAACATATCACGCGATATTCCTACACCTTCTTTGTTATATATATATATATATATATATATATATATATATATATATATATATATATATATATATATATGTATATATATACATACATATATATATATATATATACATATATATTAATATAATTATAACACATTATCTATTGATTGGTACAGAAAACCAATTATCTCAAGACGATTTATGAACTATTCGTGTTACCATAAATATTCCATGAAAATTAACTTGATCAAACAAATGAAAAATGGAATAACCAAAATATCAGATCCTATTTTTCATGAAAAGAACCTAAATTCTATATCAACTATTTTTGGAAAATGGTTATCTAAATAAATTAGTTAAAAATATACTATTTAATTATTCTCCAACTATAGACATTACAGACATTAATATTAGAAACGACCAATCAGATAATATAAATTACTATGTACCTTTACCATGCATTAAAGAAATAACACCACAGTTGAGTAGGATTTTTAAACCAATGAACAACATTAGAATTGTCAATAAAACATGCCTAACCATAAAGTCAATTTTCACTAATTTGAAAGACAAAACTTAAATTCTTAATCTTTCAAATGCAATATATTCTATTCCATGCAAAAATTGTGATAATAAATATATTGGTCACACTGGCCAGAAATTAAAGAGCCGTATAAGTCTCCATAAGAGCGATTGTTAGTTACAACCTGAGAGATGTGCCTTGCGTGAACATATAATTGATAATGATCACTTTATGGATTTTGAATCTGTTAGTATTTTAGACATACAACCAAATACCAAAAAAAGACTTCTCTAAGAAATTGCTTATATATTTCACTATATTACTATATAGTAATATTATTAAAAAAAAGTGAAGTGAAGTAATCTGAGTGATATTTATTATTATCTACTAACAATTGATAATAAAAATAATTAAATTTCAAATTCTTATACGTAATTAAAACTTATCTAAATGAAAGTTTGATGATTTTTAGAAATAATTTTATTTTAGGTAAATGATTTTAATATTTTCAATAATTTTATATAAAATGAATTTGTTATAATGTTTTATTATAATTTTAAATATCTATGAAGAAATTATTAAGATGACATCTATAATAATTTGAAGTTGAGTTTTATATAATGAAAGAAGAATATTCCAATATCTATTAACCTATATTACAAACATAACCTATTTTCTTCTTTTGTTTTAAAAAAATTTCAGCATATAAAGAAAATGTTTATATTCACGAATCTGTCAAAATGACATGCTTGAAATTTTTTTAAAAAAGTTGAAATATCGATATATTTACCAATTTATAACAACAATGATATCAATCTCAATTTACTTATCCTTGATAATGGAAAGAAAATTTTCCGAAAGCTTGGAAGAAAAACAGTATGAAGAGTTTTCTTTAATTAACTTGCCGTTACCCCAATATTCATGGTTTTATATATATATATATATATATATATATATATATATATTTTATTTTGTCAGCATGAAAGGTATTATGAGTGTAAGACATTATTCAAATTGTTTCCTTGGCTCATTTGTTTGGTTTTCAGGTACGACGATGTTGTACGAGTATGTTCTTTGGAAAGAGATTTGAAACAATTTCCGTATGGCGAGAACACATTGGTAGGGGAAAGAGGAACATCATTGAGTGGTGGTCAAAGAGCAAGAGTAAACTTAGCTAGAGCAGTCTATGCTGAAGCAGATATTTATTTATTAGATGATCCGCTTTCGGCAGTCGACACCGAAGTTGGACGGAATTTATTTGATGAATGTATAGTAAAGTATTTGAAGGGAAAAACAAGAATTTTAGTAACACATCAATTACAATATCTTAAAAAAGCTGATATGATCGTTATTTTAAACAACGTAAGTTTTCGATGCTTTTTTTTAAATGTGGTTGGGTTGCATTAGACATTTAATATATTTTTTGATCAAATATTTAGACTATGCTCATAAACATGACAGTCATACATAATATTGTATAATACTAGAACAGATTTAATAACAAATCAAATGTTCTATACATTAATTTATACTTAATTAAATAATAAGCAACACTATTATTTTAAAATCTTTATTAAACGAGTTATAATAGTACATTACGTAACGTGTGTTGTAAGAAGCATTTTACGCACGACCGGAAAAGTTACGCACGAAGCCCCCATATGGTTAAGTTACCAAACCCCTCCTTTACTGGAGGAACAACAAGAACACATAGACAGTCGATTTGTCTAAATATGAAAATTTATTCTAGGTTTTTTGGCAAATATTTTTATGACTGCTGTATTCTTTTTATTTTTTCAAGTACCTATGCATATTTTTTGTCAATTGTTATTATTGCAGTGTTAAAGGGTTAAACAATAGTGAACAGTCTTTAATAAATTTGATTTTTGATCGAAGTTTTATCGTTAATACTCTTGTCTCAAGACTTTCTACCTTTGCCTCAAACAACCCTTTGCTTGTCTCAAGCCTCCCTTCATAAAGTAGGTTGGAGATAAGTGCATGTGGTACTTAAATCAACTATTTTTGTTTCAATAACAATTTTTTAAGTAATCTTGCTATTGTGTTAAAAAATATGTAAATAATGTGTAAAATACGTTATACGGCAGAAAACCAGGTCGTTGAAAAAATTTCGCTCAACCCTACCCCTACATTTTTTATTATTTTTTCCATTGCTTTAGTAGTTATCATTTCTTCTTCTTCTTAAAGTGCCTATCCGCTCCGGATGTTGGTTATCATGTGGGCTATTCGAACTTTCTTAACAGCAGCTCGGAATAGTTGAGCGGTTGATTTGTTGAACCACGTTCTTAAATTTTCAACCACGATATTCTCATTCTTCCTACTCCTCTCGCTCTCCATACCTTGCCTTGGAGAATCTTCTGTAAAAGGGTATATCGGCTCTCATTACGTATTATATGTTCAAAATATTGTAGCTTTCGGGTCTTGACTGTGTTTAGGACTTCTTTTTTCTTTCCCATCCTTCTCATTACTTCCATGTTGGTTATTTTCTCTGTCCAAGGTATTCGTTGGATTCTTCGGTACAGCCACATTTCAAATGCCTCAAATTTTTTGGTGGAGGCCTCCGTAAGCGTCCATGATTCGACCCTATAGAAAAGGATCGAAAACACGTAGCATCGCATCGTTGACAGCTGTAAGTCGTGAATGGTAAAGACTTTCTTCATCCTGATGAATGCTGTTCTGGCTTTTTCAATACGCGTTCTGATATCCACAGAATGGTACCAGTCATCATTTATGTTCGTGCCCAAGTATGCGTATTTGTTGACTCTTTCTAAAGGTGCTTCGTCCACCAACAAAATACCGCGGGTGTTTTGGTTCTTACTGATTATCATGAATTTTGTCTTGTTGGTGTTTATTTCCAAACCATATTATCGGCTGTAAGTTGTAACACTGTCCATTAGGAGTTGTAAGGAATCAAAAATAACGGTATCATCTGCATACCTTATATTATTCAGTCGTTCTCCGTTTAGCAGGATTCCAGCTTCAATGTCTTGCAGGGCTTCCCTGAAAATGCATTCCGAGTACAGGTTGAAAATTACAGGAGATAGTATGCATCACTGTCTTACACTACGTAATATTTGTATCTCTTCTGTTGTCTCTTTGTCTACCCTGACACAAGCCCTCTGATACCAATAGAGATTTCTGATGATTTTGAGGTCCTTCCCGTCCAGGCCAGCTTTTTGCAGAACTTCCATCATTTTCGTGTGCCGTACTTGATCAAACGCCTTCCTATAGTCTATAAAACAAGCGTAGACATCGCAGTTGACATCCCTGCATCGCTGAAACATCACCTGGACCGAAAATAGAGCTTCCCTAGCTCCCACAGCAAAGCCGAATTGAGTCTCAGACAACTGTTCCTCACACAGTTTAAATATCCTATTGTGAATTATCTTCAGGAAAATCTTTAGCAGATGACTCATCAAGCTTATTGTTCAAAACTCGCTACATTTCCTAGCATTAGGCTTCTTGGGGAGAGTAATGAATTCAGACCTCAGCCATTCCGTGGGAATGACGCCCGTATCATAGATCACATTAAACACTTTTGTAAACCTGGTATTATTATCTCTACCTTCACCCCTTTCACTTCATTTGGTCCACTTTTATTTCCTCATTATTCGTTGGGAGCTCCTACTATAGATCTATCTACTAATCTTTTAATATATCTCTTTTGCCTTGCATTATCCATCTGTTTTCACTATTTTATTTTATTTCCGCTACTATTTTGGAACTTTCTATACACCTTTTCGTGTTTTTTTACTAAGACTGCCAAGGCCGGACTCTGTGCCATTATGTTATTAACCTAATTATTGTTATTAGTAATACTAGTTTGGGGTCTATTGAGTACACCCTAATATCGTGTTTCTAATGTCGTTTATCCGCTCATCATTGAATTTATACGTATTGTACATAACTATTGTTTTTAGGGAAAAATTGAAAAAGTAGGAAATTTCAATCAATTGTCAGAGAAGGAACTGAACATCTTACAACAAGAACCTGATGAAGAGAAGGAGAAGCAAAAAGTAGTATTGACTAGACAAGAAAGTATAATAAGTGCGGCATCGATAAAATCAGTCAGGAAAGTTAGTCAATACCAGTCTATTACATCACTGGTGGTAAATATCCTAATAATATATTGAGTAATAGCATTGTATAAGGATCCTTATCCTTATACGATGGTAATAGAACCATTTTCGTTGTTTTCAAAAGGTTCACGTTTTAATTTGATTTACTATAACTCTATATAAAGGATTAATAGTGAAATTCATAACTGCATGTGATAACTACATTTTTTTTCTGGAAAATTACATTAAAGATATAGTTACAGTTTGTTTAGAATGTTTATTTTAAAAATAACATCAAATTTTGAGATCTGCAGTTTCTCCAAAGATGTCTAGAAGGGTTTTTCTTATTTTGGCGATTCTTCGTTCAACACTCATCAAATGTGGGACACAGTTACTTCTCACAAATCCAGATCATGGTATGTTATTTCATTACCATTTATTCCTTTCTAGGAGGAGTCCATAATTCATCCATGTAGGGATGCAATTAGATTTTCTCGATTAATCTTTGTTAGTAGAGCTACAAAGTGTTGTGATGTTTGCCTTGATTGTGATTTTGGATTAATGGAACAAAATTTTCCAGAAAGAATAAATGTTGTATCTGTCTTTATTTCATTAGGTGCTCTTATTTATTTTAGATATATCAGGATATATTTCATTACAGCGTTGGAAGTCGTGGAGACATTCTAGGAAAGGTTTGAGAAGGCATATTTTCTTAAAAATATGTCTACAGGTAGAGAACAAATCAGCCAGCGATGAATTAACTGAGAAATTGAATACCAATTGAATGCTGATGGTAAAGATCATTGCATGTAGATTGCAAATATTGACGAGTTCTTTAGTGAAATGGACTGTTGATGTGTATGGCTGCAGAAGGTCTTATGTCGAAGGTAGTGTGGTAAATGGAAGAGTTGGTATTTGTTTGTACTCTAGTTGCATTAGAAGGTATATTCGAGATACGGCCCTGATATAGGATGCGGTTCCTCTGCGGGGCGGGGTTGGAGATCTTTAGATGGGGTGTGTGTGCGCATTCGGTGGGGCTGGCGGGTTGTGTTTGTGTTGAGAGTGTAGATGGTTGTTTGAAGAATTCGAGGGGAGGCGGTAATTAGTCGTTTGTGTTGAATTGATTTGAGTGGATGGCTGGTATAATAATCGTCGGCCCATTTGGCTAGTGAATAAATTTACCATGCTACAGGAAAAAAACGTGGAAAACCTGCAGCACCGATGGGGGGATTGGGGCTCGCGGATTCAAGTGGAAGTACTTTCACTCCTGATGGGAGTGAAAGCGAAGTGGGCACGCCTGCCTATGTTTGTGATAGAGCAGTGGTGTCGATATATGGACGGAATTAGGTGTCGAAGAGTGTCGGCTATGATGTCCCTCGAGTTGGGAATGGTATTCATTAGGGTGACAGTTAGGATTTCTATAATGATGCTGGTGTCAGTTGACAGTTCGAAGGGAACTGGTGGCTTTTCGAGAGTGACTGGAGCAGTTTCTTGGGGGATTTGGTGTGGTTAGCCTATGGGGGCAGCGAGGGTGGAAAGCGGCGTGAGGTCCGCCGCAATTGGTGCAAGTAGGAGTACCGGACTTGTGGCAATTTTCGGTGTGGTGGTCAGTTTGGCCGCAAGAAGGGCCTATCGATTGAGACCGACAAGAATCGGAATAATGTCCGGCTTTGGTGCATCGATTGCAGTATTTTGGAACAGGGGGCAGAGGGTTGGCGTTGGATGGTTCACACTGGTGTGGGAGGCCAAAAAATGAGATGCCGGAAGTGAGGGCTTGGTGATAGTGGATCTCGGAGTGTGTGACGATGCAAAACATCGATGTGGGTTTATTAGTGGACTTGACGATGATTCGCCAGGTTTTGGCGAAAGGGAATTGTTGATCGTGAAGAATTTCTTCGAATTCTTCGAGAGGGATCGTTGGATCTACATTCCTGCAGACGAGTGAGTAAGAGGGTTTTGACTGGTTGGGGTGGACGTTGTGTGGAGTTTAGGATGTTTATGGTGATGTTGGGATCGCCAGTGGAGTTTAGGATTTTTCTGACATCGTGGAAGAGGTTTTGAGGAGGGCTGTTCTATTGAAATTTGCTTTCAGTTCAAGGGTGATTAAAAGGGTGAAGAGCGATTTTTGGGTTGAATATTGGGGTGGGAGGTTTATGAAGTTAAGTGTTTGGGTGTATGTTGTGTTGTTGGCGGGGGTTGTTGAGGGAGGTAGGAGCTGGGGTAGATCGGGGTTTTGTTTTCCCGACGAGGATGAGATCATCCGCGCCGGGACCGGACGGTTGTCGGGAAATTGAGGGAGGGGGGTTGGGGATCTTACAGAGGAAGCGTAAGACCTGGGGAAGGGTGGTGAGATGAAAGTGTGTTTTGGGGTTGACGTGGAGAAGTTTCGAGGGTTTGGGGTCGACGTGGAAGAGTTTTGAGGGTTTGGGATTGACGTGGAGAGGTTTTGAGGGCTTGGGATTGAAGTGGAGGAGTTTTGAGGGTTTGGGGAGGATGGATTAGAGGCTTTATATATGGATGTTTGGAGAAACATTTTTTTCCGAGTTCGTCAAGTTCTCGCCGTAAGCATAGGGTTGACGTGGAGGAGTCATCTATGGATTTCTGGAGTTGAATTTTTTTTCGAGTTCGTGAAGTTATTGTCGGGAAAACTCGATTAAATTGGTGGTTTGGGGTGTGGTGCTTTGGGATATGGTGCGTTGGGATCTGCGGGAACGTCTGGAGGACATTTTGGGTGTTTTTTGTGTTGTGAGTAAGTGTGGATGGCTGTGAAAGCTAATACCAACAGCGGACTCACTGCTGGAGGGAGTCGCCTCCCCAGTTAAGGGTGTCCTGACTTATTAGCTTTTGTGGGTGTTTTATATTTACCTGAGTTGGTATCCTTCCTATGTCTGGTGTGGTTTTTTGTTCTATAGTTGCGGGTTTCTTCAGGATTTCATAAATAAAATTTGTTTCAAAAGAAACAGTTGTAACGCTTCTATTGATTATAGTGAACTATCGAACTAAAAAGTTCGACAGAACACGTGGGTTTGTAGGTTTGCTGTTGGAGGCGTCCAAGTTGCCGGTCAGGTCGACTATGAGTTGCTTTGAATCAGTGACCAACTCTGCTATTATACCTTCCTCTAACGATGGACTGGAACAAGTGTTAGAAATGCTAAAATACTGAAGCTTATATCTGATTAGGAGTAATGTAATGTATGTCGCTGATACCAGATGAAGAGCATTATTATGTAGGACTCTTCTAAGTTTATTGGATATATATTTTAGCGAGTTGAGTGCTTTTTTTATGCAGTGCTTCCAATTTTAACTGCTGAGCACACCAAGAAACTTCACTTCTTCAGGGGATGCTATGTTTGTAGTACTTATATAGTTTCAGCGGTGGATTTTGGTTGTTTTTCTTATCAGGAATATTATACATTTTGTATTCTTGATGTTAAAAGTCACCTGATGTTTATCGCCATAGTTGTAGTTTAACAAGTTGGGTTTGTAATTTATTTCTTATACTATTCATTTTTTGTTTGTTTGAATAACACAATAAGATCAACATATAGTCTTACTTGTATAGGTAGGTATATTTTTTTATTTAAGATTGCTTTGATTTATTATCACTTAATAATTCACACATTATTTCTATTTAACTATTTTATTTACTGTTGAATACACTAAATGACGCGAAAAAGCATGGGAGAGAACCTTTCAAGAAAAATAAAAAAAATTATAAAATTTCACAAGAATAATATTTATTGATGGAAAATATATAAAACAAGCAGAGAATACACTCATAGCAGAAGAAAGCGTTGCAAAAATTATAATATATACTCGAACAAGACAAGAAAGCAAGCTAATGTAGAGTGAAATCTCATACTGGTAATGCAAGTGGAAAGTCTTAGAAATTGATGAGATAATATGGGAAAATAGCAACGCATAAGCTAAGGAATGAGGAATAAAGAAAATTATGAGTAATTGACATTCAAGTCATTAACCCATTAATGCCTATGGTATGATTTATCATACGGAGGTTAGAATCCATTTTGAATTCACGGCATGTGCATCTCATGTGATAAAAACAGTCGTTAATTACGTCATATATACAAATAATCACTTGTTAACACAATAATAATTGTTAATACGATTTCCATCAAAGTTTGTTGCATTCGGAATCAGTTTTACGTAGCAGTGTATTTTCCAGTTCGGCAAAATGAGTAACAGGTGAGGTTATGTTGTTTGATCTGCTTTGTCTGTAATTTTATCAGGAGTAAAGCCATCAAAATATGACTATTATACACTAAGGAATACTTACGATTCAACAGAACGTTTGGCTGTGGCCTGTACTTTACGCTACACTGAAAAAAATTGCGTATGATATATCATGCGGTAGGCAAATGAATGTATTTTTGTTGCATCAGATAGTCGTGATGCGGAAGAGCTTTTAAATTACCTAGAAGAGCTCAATTCGGACGACGAAGATCATGAACGAGTAAATAATTGTCAAAGATTAGATTTGGTAATTTTCCACCAGCAGGTGGCAACGAAAGTGACGTGGATGATGCATCAAGCGATGATGACATGAGCCACAGTATTCATGACATTGGAAAAGGTGTGTTGAGACAACCAATGGAAGTTATCGCTGTTCGTGATGGTGAAAAAAATGACGTAGGTCTGAACGTTCCAACCGAAAAAAGACTAATATATAAAGAAACTAGTGATGACGATACACAACTGGAATTCACTGCAGTTCATGGCAATGAGGAAAATGATGTTGGTACGAACGAGCTACAAGAAGAAATCATTTTTGATGCAGATACTAGTGACGACAATATTCCTTTAGATATGTTGGCAAAAAAAATAAAACTTAGACCATGTAAAGAGAAACCTGAAAAAAATTGAAAATATGAAAAGTAAACAGAGAAAAGAAAAGAAAATCATTAGAAGCTGGACGGAACAGCAGTTGAAAGGAAACGGTAATAAAAAAGGCCAAAAATAGAAAAAACTACAGAACCTGCTATAGTACAGAAAATCAGGAATGATAATATGTCACCAGTAGATCTATTCAAAATGTTTTTCACAGAAGAGTTCATAAAGGAAATCTGCAATGAGACACAAAAGTATGCATCCGTCAAATAAAACACGACCTTGTTGTTTCTACTAAGGAAATGTACATATATTTTGGCATACTGCTTCTTTCTGGTTATTGTAAACATCCTTTTCGAAGAATGTACTGGGAGACTAAAGCAGACACATATAATAGTCTTGTAAGTAACAGCATATCTCGTGACAGATTTGAAACAATTCATCGCTATTTACATTTCAACGATAATTACATAGATCCAAATAACAAAACATATAAAATGCAACCACTACTAGATCAGATAATCAAGGTATCTCAAGACTTAGCCCAGCCTCTAGGAAAGTCCTTTTCACTAGACGAGGCAATGGAAGCATATTTTGGAAATCATCACATGAAACAGTTCATCAGAAAAAACCAATTAGATATGATTTAAAATTTTGGTGCCTTACTACTTCAGAAGGATATTTGTTGAAATTCAACCCGTATTGTGGTAAAGAAGACAGGATAGAAGGAAAAACTTTAGGTTCTAGTGTTATTGAAACTCTTTGCATTGGCTATTTACCTGATAAGTCAACAGTTTTCATCAACAACTTTTTCAATTCGTTTTCACTATTGGAAACTCTCGCAGCAAATAACATTTATTGTATTGGTACTCTGCAATCAGATAGAATTGAAAAAGCTCCACTAACTAATCTGAAAAAACAGAAACGAGGTACATCGCATGTGTTGAGGGAAACGAAAACTAATTTAGTTCTGATCAGGTGGTATGACAATAGTCAAGTTGCCATCGGGACTAATTATTATGTGGAAAATGGTACATGCTTCACCAAAGAATTCTGCAAAAGATGGTTACAAGAAGAAAAGAAACGTGTAGTTGTCGATCAACCCAACATAAATACACTTATATAATCAAGGAATGGGACGTATCGACTTATTTGACAAAATGCGAGGATTGTATCGTGTCAGAATTCGATTAAGGAAATTGTATTGGTAATTTATTAAATTTTGTCTCAACAGTGCAGTTGTGAATATGCGGATGCTATATAGATTTGCTCATCCTAAAATCAGCCTTATTCAGTTCATACGAAGGATTGTGCTTTCCCTGCTGAGTTCTCCAACGTATTTAGCTGGATCTAAGCCCAAGTGCACTAGAAGTATCCTGCAAGAGGTGAGATTTGACGGTGTCGACCATCTAGTTAATAAACAGGTTACACAAAGATGATGTGGTTGTTTTAAGAAATGTACCAAATTTTCCTGTGTCAAGTGTATTGTTGGATTACATCCAGACAGCTGTTTCCGCTTATATCATACACCATCAAAATAATTGGCCTCTTGGAAACAATAATTAATGTTTTAATAATTTAAATCAATAAAACTTTTATTTCTGGCATTTATACATTATTTCGTATTTTAACCTCATACCTCATAATGCATAATGCATATGCCTACCGTGAAAAAAATCTACTCTAAACAAAAAATTAATGTTAAACACGTCTATATAGTTAATCTAGATGCCAATTGGAACTCTTCCTGGAAAAATAACCGAAATCGACAAAAAAAATTACTCAGGCACTAATGGGTTAAAAAATGTGGAAAAATAATTAAAACTAGTAGAAAAATGGAATGCTTTCAAAGTAACGATAAGAAAGATGTGAAGAAAAACAAATCATGAAACAAAAAGGAATTATAATAAAAGAGAAGAAACAATATATGGAAAAAAATACATTTAAAATGAAACCCGGGAGGAAGCGGAAGCTTACTACAGAAAGAGGAATAAAGTAAAAAATCAGTAAAAGTGACCATTACAGAAAGCTGGAAAAAGTTTGGAGAAAGTGTGCAAATAACATTTTCGAATATCTAAGATAACCAGTAATAGATTTTTATAAATGTCAATATTTTTTATTTCCTATTGATTTTTACTTTTTATTTTCTAAAAGCAGTTTTACCAATAAAGTGATCGCTTTAAATTTACAAATATTTAAATAAAATTTCAATAAATTCGGCTACAGTATTAACTGATTCATAGATAATGTTTAGAGACATATAATTTCATCTGAAATTGAAAAAAAAATCAAATAAAAAATCCACTGTCAATAAGTTTTGGATAAGGCATATTCAAGTTTATAGACTTTCTCTAAACAACAAGATGCTTTCCAGTTAATTAAATGAATGTAATATACCAGTAATTTAGCAAAAATTGAATAGATGAGGCTTTTACTTGATGAAGATCCATACTGAACGATGAAATAAAACAATATAATTTGTTTAAAACTTCATTTGTTTGAACTAATGTTCAATTTAAACTGGTTGACGCGTTTCACTATCACAGTAGCGTTCTCAAAACGAATGAAGGTGAAATATAAAAATGTTTTAATATATACAGTGCATAAATACAGAATTCTATTTACTAATGTTAACAAAGGTATTGAAAGAAATTACCTGGAGATTTATTCGCTACAAACATTCCTAAGCTATCTTCTAGGTAAAAAGGTTTGATAAAGGAGAGTGATTGATATCTATTTAGTCGTTAAGAAGGATACCTGAATATTTATTTTTGTTAATCTCAAGGGCCTCTAATAAATTTAAACTAGAGGATTTGCCGACTACATGTAGAATTTCAAAATTTGGGTCGAAAATGTGTTGGTTTTCTAATAAATGATTTGAATAGTTAGAATCTAATTTTTTGTTGTCATAGCTACGTTTGTGTTCCGAAATTCTAGTTTTAAACAGAAATTAATTTGTATAATTTTCCAACTAATTCTAATCTAAAACATAAAGCTTCAGAAATTGTTATAAAAGAATTTGTCGAGTTTAACAAACCCAACTTTGATTTATCAGTCGCCAAATCAATTCAACAAAAATCAAAGTCAAATAGTCTTATTTTCACAAAAGTACATAAATGAAGTACGGTAATAGCATTACCTAAAGGAGATTATATATTAAAAACCCCCTATTTTATTCAGGCAAGCAATTTTGAGACCCTTAAAAAAGACCCAACTAATAAATTACATAAAGAAATAAAATTAGCAGTAGATAACGCTAAATCAATAATTAACAATAAAGAAAAACACAAATTATGTTTACCCAATCCGCAACACCCTTAACTTTATTCATTAATTAAACGCCATAAAGAGGGCTACCAAATCAGACCAGTTATTTCTTATTTCACAGCACCTTCATTCAAAATTTCAAAGATTCTCATATATGTCATTTCTAAATATTATTCATTCAAACCTCGATTTTCAGTTAAAAACTCAACGGAATTAATTAATACTATTCAAGATATAATACTACCCCATAATTCTAAATTCATATCGTTCGATGTAACAAATCTATTCCCTAGTATACCTCCTAAGGAAACTATAACTCTTGTTGAAAACTTGCTCACATACAATAATGTTAATCCTATAATTCACTCTGATATCATTACTTCATTAAAAGTGTGTTTGAATCAAAATTATTTTCATTTCAATGGAGAGGTTTATAGCACTAAAGATGGTTTGATTGTGGGCGACCCCCTCAGCCCCGTACTAGCAGAAATTTTCATGGATAATATAGAAAAAATAATTCATGAACACCCCCTTAGTAAAAAATTTATGTACTGGCACCGATATGTGGACGACATTTTAGCTAGCTTCATCGGTACAAATAGACAATTAGAGAGCTTCATTACTTACATAATATCAAATTTACCCTAGAGCTTGAACAAAATAAGTCTATAAACTTTTTAGACCTTGCAATTTCAAATATAAATAATAAACATGATTTTTCTATATTTCATAAACCATCACATACATATATTACAATTCATAATAGTTCGGTCCACCCATTCAGTCATAAGCTAGCAGCTTTCAATAGTATGATACACAGACTGTTAACAGTCCTGTTAAATATCAATAATTATAACAAATAATCAAATATCATAAAACAAATAGCAGTTAATAATAATTTCGATCCAAATTTAATTGACTATAACATAAATAAAAAGATAAAAAAGCAGACATTTTAGAACAAGTATTCCCTTCTGATAAAAATAATAATAAACAATTTAAAAGCTTGACATACTTTGGAACGCCATCCTTAAAAATTAAATCATTTTTAGAAACTTTAGACATGAATATTTCCTTTAAAACTGATTACAATTTATCCTAACTCATTAAAAATAGTAAATATAAATCTTCAAAATTAAACAAATCAGGAGTTTATAAATTGAAATGTGGTAATGACAACTGTGATAAAATTTATATCGGTAGACGTTTTAGAAATTTTAAAACTAGAATTTCGGAACACAAACGTAGCTATGACAACAAAAAATTAGATTCTAACTATTCAAATCATTTATTAGAAAACCAACACATTTTCGACCCAAATTTTGAAACTCTACATGTAGTCGGTAAAAATAAATATTCAGGTAACATTTTTAACAACCAACTAGATATCAATCACTCTCCTTTATTAAACCTTTTTACCTAGAATATAGCTTAGGAATGTTTGTAGTGTCTGAATTTCTAGGTAATTTCTTTCAATATCTTTGTTAACATTAGTAAATAGAATTGTGTATTTATGCACTGTATATATTAAAACATTTTTATATTATACCTTCATTCGTTTTGAGAAAGCTACTGTGTTAGTGAAACGCGTCAACCAGTTTAAATTGAACATTAATTCAAATAAATGAAGGTTTAAACAAATTATATTGTTTTATTTCATCGTTCAATTTAGCAAAATTTGGTAAAACAGCAATTACGTTTTTCAAATAAATTACCTAAGGATAAAAGAAAATTTTTATGTATTTATTTGTTCGTATTCCTGATTTTTATCAGAATTATTTTTTTATAACCTATCGGAAATCGTTTCTATGATATAGTCTATATAGCCTATCGAAATGTGACAGCTGAAAATGAGTATCTTTAAAAATTTTTAGAGTATATGTTTATTTGCACACTTCTTTTTATTACAAAAAAACAGTGATCATCTCTGAAAATTAAAAGTTTTCACCAAAACATAAAATTAGAAATGGTTTAGTAGACCATTTTTGTATCAAATAACGATTTTATTAATTCATCACTTAATTTTTAGAGTTCTATGGTACCTGAGGAAGCTCCACCAGAAATTGAAGAAGAAGTGGGAAAAGGCAGTGTACCAACTGGTCTTTATCTTGAATATTTCCGTGCTGGTGCCGGCATTATATTATTATTTATTACCTTTTTCATGTTCTTTATAGCTCAAATGGTATCTAACGCTTCGGATTTATGGTTGACTTATTGGTATGTACAGATATTTATCTTTTTTATAGTGAGTTTTGGTATAGATTATTTGTGGGTGCCGCATTTATTAGAATAATTCACAAGCGTGTTCAATGATAATAAAGCGTTATTTTCAGCTGTATTAGCTTTTTCAACTAGCTCTTAAACTAAAATTTTATATAACCTTAAAAATCAACTTACTAAAAATCTAAAATACAGTCATTCTGACAACTGTCTCTTTTTTAATTCATCAATCAATGTCAAAATCAAACAGATTCGTCTCCTTGGATTCTTTTCAAATTTTCCTGATTCAGTTTATACCAGTCACAAATTTTTTTATATTTTTCTTATTCGCTACGTTTCACATTAAATATAATTGTTACTAACTTATTGATAAACAGTTTTATTCAGATTTCTAATACATACCTTTCATCTATTTACTTGCATTTTTTTAAAATCCAAAATTTTCATCTATAAAAGCCCTATTTTGACGTTTATATTTATTTTTACAGGATGTTGAATGTTGTTACCAGATATGATAAATTTTGATTTTTTCACTTGATCAAAAGCTTCTCTTTTCTCACTAAGTTGATTTTTCTTTCTTTAAAATTGCTGTTTTGATTACTATGAAAAGGATACCGCACAGAAAAATTTGGTATCCGTATTAAATTTTCTGGTTTAATCCCAGTATTTTATTCATTTTTACAAAATTCATAAATTCATTCTATAATTTTATTGGTTAATATTTAAATTTCTTATATTATGATAATATTATATATATATATATATATATATATATATATATATATATATATATATATATATTGAAGCAGTTTCATTTGGTTGTATTCAATTTAATAAGGATTAATAGTATTAGTGAAATAAGTCATATTGATTTTTCCATCTTGTACTTTATTAGCCATCATTTTAACGAATATTTATAAATTGTAAAAAAAACATGTCTAAATCAATTATAGATGCTGATAGTAAAAACAGTGAACAAAATTCTCACCACAATACTGAAGAAAATCTGACCAAAGATATTGAAACAGACGATATACTCTTTGAACCATCAGAATCGAAAATATTGAAATCTGATTCAGATTCAACGGAAATTAACACTAATAATTCAGTACATGATGTAATTTCAATAGAATTCGTTGAAATTAGAATAAAATTCAAAATAATTTAAAAGAAACACGTCAAATTTTCATATAGTTAGCAATTATGTTGTTTTATGCAAGGGATTTCAGGAATTTTTAATTAATGACTTAAATAACACTCGTCAAACAAATTAGCAACAGGAACAGGTCACAATTTTTTTTGAGATATCTAGGGAAAATTTTATGAAACTATAATGGCTGACAAACCAATGAGTATCGATGAACTGACAGTGGATGAGTTGAGGGAGTACCTGAAAGCCAGAAACATGGACACAAAGGGTAACAAACAAACATTGAGAGAACGATTGACGATGGCCATTCAAGCTGAAGAAGCAGCGGAACTGGAGAAAGGAGACAGTATGGTGGAAGAAGTTCACCACTATACAAATCCAAAACCAAATGAAAACGAAGAGTTAATGAACATGTTGAAAATAATGATGGCTGATATTAAAAGCACAAAAGAAGACATGAAGAGCACAAAAGAAGATATCAAGAGTACAAAAGAATATATCAAGAGTACAAAAGAAGATATCAAGAGTACCAAAGAAGAGATCAAGAGTACCAAGGAAGATATAAAAGAAGAAATCAATAAAAGACTAGATCAACAAGAAGAAAAACTTGCGGAACATATGGTGGGAATAATAAAACAGTTAGAAGAACACAAGAAGAGAAAATGAATAAACTGTATGGACATTTAATGCAAGAAGGTACCATTAGAAAACAAGAAGTAGAAGATATGGGAAACAAACTACGAGAAGAAGGAAAGGAACAAATAGGCAGAATGGAAAGAAATATTATGAAAACTAATGCTAGGATAGATGATGTAGAACAAGGCATTCAGTTGAATTTATCGATTGCGGAAGAAATGAATTTAAAAACGCAGAAAGAACTAATATGGGAAATGGATAAGAAGTTAAAACAAATCAAGGAAGAACATAAGAATATATATATATATATATATATATATATATATATATATATATATATATATATATATCTGGGGAGGAAATTGAGACATTGCGGGTAAATTTAAGAATCATCAATAATATTTTGGACACTAGAACAGAAAGAAATTGAGAGTGAAGATTAGTTTGAAGTGAATAGAAACTTAGAAAATAGAAGGTACCGTTTTAAAATATTTTATTAGGCTTTTATTTCTAAATTGAGGAATGCATTTGTGCTGAGTAATTAATCAAACTTTTTAATTGTCATAAAAAATTGTATTTATTTATACGTAGCACGTTTTCTGTTAAAAAAACTTCTATACCTAATTAAAAAAAATCCTGAAATCATAAGCTTGTTCATTTTAATTTCACAATCCAATAATTAGAGTAAATTTGAATGGCGCAATTGAACCCTACCCTTTGATAGAGTTGTTATACATGCTTAACGATTTTTTTAGTTTCAAATAATAACTAAATAAAGAAACCAAAACAAATTGGCGCAACCAACGTATGGGCTTTGAAAATTGCTGATAAAGTATATTTGAGGAATTTCAAATTGATTAGAAATCATTTAAAATATTTGTTTCAATATTCTTGATTTTCTGTATATTGGTATAAACAATAGGATGTCGAGACGCATGATTTTGAGAGATGGGAAGGAGATAGGAGAGAGCAGTAGTGAGAAAGAAACTGTTGAGAATGTAAAGGAGACGTAACAGTACGAGAAGAGCATGAATTGAGATTAGGATCACGGGACTTTACAGGGCAATACATGGAACAGGGAAGAATTTCAGAGGGATACTTGATAGGAGATGAAAAGGAACAGATTCTTATAGGTAATGAGGAATATGTAGAAAAAAAAATAGAGGAGGATAAAAGACAAGAGAAACAATTCCGAACAAGTAGAGATGATTAATTGATGGAATTTCTAATTAAAATGAATGAAGATATAAACAATATGAGGGGAGACATTTATAAGAAATTTGAAGAAAATAGAGAAGACATACAGAAAAACAGAGAAGAAATTAGAGAAGACATACAAAAAAATAGAGAAGAAATGCAGAATATTCGAGAGAATATCAATAAAAAACATGTTGAGAATTTGAGAGAGATAAAAAAGATAAGAGAAGATCATAATAAAATGAGACAAGAAGTGGAAAGTTTTCGAGTGGACATTGAGGAGCAGGCTAAAATTACGAGAGTTGAAATACAAGAGAGTGGTGTTCAAATTAAGTCAGATATAGAGAAAAATGTAAAAAAAATTAAGTCATGTGGAGAGACAAATAGCAGAGAATTTACCAGGAGAAGTCAGGAAGGAAGTAGAGAAACAAACAGTTGAGATTTGTAGACAGTTTGGACACAGAAAAATACATGACAAGATACAAGATGAAACAGATGTTTTAAAGAAGGAAATGAATCAGGTTAAGTTGAACAGTAGAGTTTATGTTGAAGTTTTTGATACGTTCAAAGGTGAATTGGAAGAGGAATTTAATAATGTAGGCATGGAGATGAAAGTACAAAAGACAAGATGTATCAATGAAAAAGAAGAATTTAGAGAAGAAATACGTAAAGTAGAACATAATAGTCAAGAAGAATTAGGAAAAATAAAACAACATGTAAATGAAAATGGACAATGGATCATCAATTTGAAAAAAGAAACACAAATAGGACAGAAAACAGAAGAGAAAGAACTCAGTATAGAAAATAGAATAAGACAACTAGAGGAAGATTTAAGAAGAGAATTGGAAAATCGAATCGTAAGAGAAGCGAATAAAAAGAAGGTCAAGAAAAGAAAAGCAAATTGAATAGTAAGACAAGAGAACAGGAACGAAATTTAGAAAACGAAAAAGGAATTGCATGTTAAAGGAAAGATATAGAAATGAAGTATGAATAAAAAATTTATTATTAACGAATAATATAAAAAATTTATTCTAAAATAGATATATCATCAGATTTTGAAGTTGGCAACTCCCCCTGGCGGGGGGTGAAAGGGGGCGCGTTGCCTTTATGATAAAAAGTTGTCCCCTTCGATATATTTGTTGACGTGTCCCAGGATTTTTTTTTCAAATACACACATTTCGAGAAAATTAGGGTGGGAAGTCCTGAAATGAACACCCGTATGTATATAAAAACGACTGAAAAATGTTATATAGGTGGGGATACGGGGATTTCAGTCCAAAAAATCAACGCAAGATCTTTTATTCACAAAATGGCGCTAAACTTTCGTGTCCTTTTGACACTTCTTCAGGGCACTATAATATATATACAAATATAAATATGATTTAAAAATAAAGAAATAAATATATAGTCTATATAGAAAGGACAAGGAGTAATAAATCATTCATTTAAGTAGATTTCATAGACGTACCAAAATATATTTTAAGAGGGTATACCGTAAGGTACATTTTGTATTGAACGAATGAGTTGCAGCTATGCTAAAGAATATACGATTTAGGTCAGAGGTAACGGGATGTACTAATTTTAATAAAAAAAAGTGATAGAGGTACATACATTTTAGTAAGTTTGATAAAGAAAGGCAACACAGTTTATTCATAATAGAAAACAAACCAATCTGTAACAATAATTATTTTATATATTTTTTGTTCTTTTTGTAAGAAGATTAATTCAAACTTTGAATATTGTCACAAATAAATTACAATGAAATATATTTTTAAAAAATTAATTAAAGTCAAGATAGCAAGTTATCGTTACAATTTTTATTAAATTCAAAGAAGCAAAATAAATATTTTTTATTTGTATTACTCCTATATGTAGTGTTTGGGGAATTTTTCTCAGAAATTTTAAATGGCAAGTGGCCTACTCTAATCGGCTTAATACGATTACACCTATTTACAGATTATTCGATTATTGAGAGGGATTTTCCAAACAACCCAGTTTTCTTAGAAACATTATCGGGAATATTATTTTAAAAGAAAGTAGGTACATTAAATCAGTACTTAGTATTAGTTCTTTGAGTAAAGTTTTCTTAGAAACATTATCGGGAATATTATTTTAAAAGAAAGTAGGTACATTAAATCAGTACTTAGTATTAGTTCTTTGAGTAAAGTTGTATGAAGTTGTATGGTTTTCATAATATTGTAAACAGTTGGAATATATTTAAAACATTTGTTGAATGTTAATTGTGCAAGTACCAAACAATGTTGATAAGCCAAGGACCATCTAAACGACCAAAAACAGGTCCATTATCTTTAAATGAAAAAACTCTGATATTGAATTGTTATATATCATTGAAAAACAAGGATCCAAGTGCAAGTGTTGATGATATTGTGGAATTAACGGCTGCTATGTTGTGTGTTGCTAAATCAACAATTTATAGATTACTAAAAGAAAGCAAGAATGGAACTCTTCAACCCCCTAAAACTCCTTCAGGCCGAAAACCAATTGAGATCGATGAGTCATTAAAACAAAGACTAAGGCGTAAAGTCCATGGATTTTACTTACGAAAGGAAATTCCAACACTTGACAAAATTATGACATCAGTGCAAGAAGATACGGACTATCCAAAATTCTCCAGAATGACATTATGCAAACTTTTGAAAGATGTGGGTTTCAGATATACAAAACATAATAGAAAATCTCTCTTGATAGATAAACCGGAAATAGTTTTTTGGAGAAGAGACTATTTAAGAAGCATTCGACATGCCAGAGAACAAAATTTGAAAATCTTCTACTTAGACGAAACATGGATAAATGCTGGATATACAGTTTCCAAATCTTGGCAAGATGAAAACATTAAAAGCGGAAGGCAGGCATTCGTGGAAGGTTTGTCGTTAGGTTTGCAGCCACCATCTGGAAAAGGAAAAAGACTTATCATTGTCCATGTTGGAAGTTCTGAAGGTTTTGTTGATGGTGGATTATTAACTTTTATTTCAAAACGCACGGGGGACTATCACGAAGATATGAATGGGGATGTCTTCGAGGAATGGTTTGTTCAAATGTTGGATCTGATTCCAAAAGGGGCTGTTATTGTTATGGACAACGCAAGTTACCATTCACGGTTACGAGAAGCATTGCCCACAAGTCGTTGGCGTAAAGCAGAGCTTTTGGAGTGGCTTATTTCGAAAAATATTAAGTTTCCAAAAGATCCACTAAGGAAAGAACTGGCTTCTTCTCGTGGTATATCAGTTCTTCGACTTCCCCCTTATCATTGTGAACTTAATCCCATAGAATTAATATGGGCTCAGGTAAAGGGGGAAGTTGGAAAAAAAATACTACTTTTAAAATAAACGATGTTGTGAAATTGTTTGAGAGTGCTGTAAGTCATGTGAGTAAGGAAAATTGGACAAACTGTATCGAACATGTTATCAAAGTAGAGGCAAATATGTGGAAAATTGACAATATTTGTGATGATTTAATCGACCCTATTGTTATTAATGTCAACAACGATTCTTCCTCTTCCGAGTCGGATATAGAATAAAATGTAAGTAATAAATGTATTCCAATAATTATTTCTTTTCATTTTTTATTATATTATAATTTAAAACGTATTTTTTCCCAAAATACACACCACTGCATTGCGTTATTGCTTATCTGCTAATCCTTTAACAATGAATAAACCCTAAACTTTGCTACAATTGAAACAAATACGGGGTCGATCTACCTGGTTTTTAGATTTACGGAAGAAATGTAATTTAAAGTAAGAGATTTATCAAAAATTTCATGGTGCTCCCTGTAAAGGTGTTGCATACTTAATTAGGGTTTATTACTCCTCGTACTTTTTGTACATACTATAAGTACTTACATGTAAAATATTTTAAGTAAATTCAAGATAAATAATCATTAAAAAGTTGTAAATGTAAAATTCAATACATAATTTGTTTGTTTGTTCCGTAGTTATTTTTATTTTTTTAGGTTACTTTATAATTATTGAATGGAGTTTGAATTTTAGGTTAGATTATAACCTTATAAAATAACTTTGACAAATAATTTCTTATATGTTGACCTTAATAGAAATGAATTTATTTTTATGAAATAATCATATAAATATTGAAAAATTATCTATTTTGTTCCATATTCAGAAGGTTAGGTTAGGTTAGCTATAAATATTACTAAGATTTTCAATGTCACTTTTCTTATTCATACTATTATTTGCCTTGTTGATTTCAACCATTTCAAGAAAATATCTTTTAGAAATATTTTGTTCAGTGTGTAGAACTTTAGCTTCATTAAATAACATTTTATGGCCTGTTTCGATAGAATGCTGTGTTAATGCACATGATTTTTTGTTAAGTTTTATATCACTTTTATGATAAAATAAAATAATAATAAAATAATCTGTAGAAACGGTAACACTTTGATTACCGATTGGTATATAAAACCAACAAATTCAGGAAGGTATATAAACTATCATTCTTTTCATACAAAAAAAATGAAAATCAATCTCATTATTTGTTTAAAAAATAGAATTGAAAAACTAGTTCACCCTTCTTTAAAACAAAAAAATTTGAGAATTTTACGTGATATCTTATTAGAAAATGTTTATCCTAAAACACTTCTAAACAGAATTCTTTTCAACATTATTTCTGATAGAACTTTTCATAATAATATCTCTAGCAATGAAACAGATAGGAATACAAATCTCGAAAATATTAATTACTTATCAATTCCAAATATTGAAAATTTATCAACAAACATAATAAAACTTTTCAAAAATGAAACTAATATAAAGATAACACAAATTTAAATAGTAAATTGAAAGATTTTACACGGAAATTAGTGGTGGAATTGCTACTTGGTGGAATGTTAAATTTGCTCTGGATTAAAGTCTATTTAAATCAGTGAATTTTCAGTTTTAAAATTCTAATAAGTGCATCATTGTATTCAGTGAACCTCTGTATGCTCCTGTTGCTAAAGGCAGGTAATAAAATCTAAGATTTGAGCTGTTCCATTGACATTTTTTGTGGGAAACCACTTAAATAATTTAATAACAACAGATTTGCTGACCAGTTTTTTTACTGAAATACCGAATTTATTCCACCACGGCAAAAATTTCATTTAAAGTTCTTGATTAAAAGTGAATATAAATTCGAGAAAGTGTACTACCTAACATCATAGTGCACCATTGTGTGTATTTGAGACTCGTAAGTCTCGATAAATCGCACGGGCCAGGACCGTACACCGTACACATGACCCGTGCCAAAAGTTTCAAATATTGAATTGAGTCCACCAAAATCGGGGATTTCTGACTACAGGAATCCCCAAACCACAACGATGGATACCAGAATAGAGAAATCTAACCAACAAACCGAAAGAAACATGTCATATTCTTCAGTACTTAGTAAACAACAGCCAAGAAAATTTCCAGAGAAGAACCAAGCTATAATATTCCCTGCGATTGAAGGAACCAAAATCCAAGAATATCTCCTAGCCTTAGGAATACTCGTCAACCCTAAACACATTCTGTTCGCATCTAGAATTTCGAATAATAGAATTTGTATATACCTCGCCAGCCCAGAGTTAGTAACTACTTTTATGAATGACCACGGTGCAATTGGTGTCAACAACCAAATTATACGAGCCAGAAGATTGATAACTCCATCTGAACGTTTGATCCTATCTAACGTGAGCCCAACAATCCCACATTCATATTTAGAGCAAGCCCTACAACAACTGGGCCTCAGCCTATTATCCCCTATATCCTTTCTCAGAGTCAACATGACCAATCCAGATTTTGCACATATAATGAGTTTCAGAAGGCAAGTCTACATTAATCCTCCCGAAAATATTGTCATCCCGGAGTCTATGTTGGTCAACCATGAAAATACCTCCTATCGAATATTCTTATCATTAGATAATCTAACCTGCTTCAAATGCAAGCAAAATGGTCATATATCTTCTCAATGTACAACTGAAACACCTGAACATCTAAATGAACCCCCTGCAATGCCCCCTCCCGAAAATCCAGAAGAACCGCCAGAGTATACTACAACCTCCCTAATTCCAGAAGATTCCCCCATCACTCCCGACCAAGACAACCTGACTAATTCATCGAATAAGAGTAACCTCTCAGAAATATTAACTCCTACGGAAGATACACCATCTGACCCATTCCGAAAACCATCGTCGAGCATAAGTAAGAAAAGTCGCCCTGAAACCACAAGTTTCGAAGAACACATGCAACCAACTAAAGCATACATTGATTCAGAAAATTTTGTAATCAACTACAATCAACTCAAAGACTTTTTTGAAAACGTATACGGCCCTAATGACCCTTTGAGTGTGGCGAAACAGTACACAACCGATGTGCATGGTCTAATTCATATGCTGAGTAGTGTGTACCCACATTTTAAAAACAGATGTATCAAAAGTTGGTGTACCAAAATTAAGAAAAAATTATCGAAACTCTTGCTAGCAGAAGTATCGTTAACTTCAGATTCTGAAAGCGACGTATCGTCACAAGAAACACATTAATAATATCAACTTTCGAACTATCCATCATTCAATGGAACCTTAATGGGTTCTTCACACAACAAGAAATGCTAAAACTGATTATCTCCGAAAACAATCCTTCGATCATATGTTTACAGGAGACCCATTTTAAACAAGACTACTCACAAAATCTGAGGAACTATCTTTGTTTCCATAAAAACAGACCACGGTGGCGTCGCTACTTACATACACCAAACTTACGGTGCAATCGAAATCCCTGTAACAACCCACCTTGAAGCAGTTGCCATTAAAATTTTGGACCCTAAAGAGATAAATATTTGTAATATCTACATTCCACGAAATCGTGACGTGACATACGAGGAGCTGAATGATCTCTTTTAGCAAATACCCAAACCGAGATTATTATTAGGAGACTTCAATTGCCATAACACCCTATGGGGATGCGACTCCACACATACAAGAGGTCGTATATTAGAACATGTTATCGATGATAACAATATGACGTTACTTAACAACGGAGGAAAAACTCGTTTCAACTCGTTTTCAGGAAACTCCAGTGTTATAGATCTCAGCATTAGCGACCTCTCACTCAACACTCAATACAATTTTACCATCTTTCCCTATCTATATGGCAGTGACCACTTTCCCATCTTACTCACAAGTTCACAGCATGTTGTAGAAGAACCTATTGTGACAAAAACTGGAAACTAAGAAGAGCTGACTGGAATCTTTTTGCAAATATTATAGAAACCAAGGTTAGTCACTTCCACATGCGAGATAGTATCGATGAATGTGTTGATGATATTACCAAAATCATAACGGATGCAGCCCAACTAGCAATAGGAAAGACAAAGCAACTGAACAACCACACTCCCGTTCCTAGGTGGAATCAAGAATGCGACCAGGCAATAAAATCCTCTAAACACGCTTTCAACAGACTAAAAAGGCACCACACACCAGGAAACCTGATAACTTTTAAGAGTCTGAGGGCAAAAGCTCGATGGATCATGAAAAAAAGTAGAAAAGAATCATGGGCATGATATGTATCATCCATTAGCAGTTCAACACCACTAAGTACGATCTGGGACAAAGTGAAACGTATTAAATGTAATAAAACAGACCATGGAATCTCACAGATTGAATATCAGGGAAAATCAACTTCCAGTTGTACCGAAATTTCTCAAATTTTCTCATCTATGAAAAGAATTCTAACAGTGCAAACTACACACCCAAATTTCTTAACTACAAAAATAATGAAGAATCTGAAGGGATTGATGTTTCCCAAGTTGAAATGAACCCTTTGAATGTACCTATATCCTATGAAGAATTCCTCGAAGCTCTGGTTTCTTTAAAAAACTCCAGGACCTGATGATATCCCGTTCATTTTCCTACAAAACATGCCAGATACAGCTAAGCATATTCTGAAAATATTTAATAAGATATGGACAGAAGGGGTCTTTCCTGAGAAGTGGTCAGAGGCAACCATAGTTCCGTTAATAAAATATGGTAAACCAAAGACAGATCCTCAATCATACAGACCAATATCCTTAACTTGTACAATGTGCAAGCTGATGGAAAAAACTGTTAACAATCGACTCACTTGGTTCCTGGAGAAAAACCACCTGCTCACACCAAAACAAAGTGGTTTTAGGAAAGGTAGATCAACATCAGACAATCTAATTAACTTAGAATTATATATTCACGAAGGGTATGCTAACAAACAAAACACCATAGCAATCTTCTTCGATATAAGTAAAGCTTATGACATGACCTGGAGATATAACATTCTTAGAAAGATGAGCTCCTGGGGTATAAATGGCAATCTTCTAAAATTTGCTGAAAACTTCGTGGGAGAAAGATTCTTCAGAGTTAAAGTTAATGGAACACTTTCCGGGAAAAGAGTGCAACATAATGGTACCCCTCAAGGTTCGGTTTTGAGCGTCACTCTCTTTCTAATTGCGATAAATGAAGCTGTGAAGAATATCAAACAACCTGTAGAAGCTAGCCTTTATGCTGACGATCTTGTGGTATACTCGCGAGGAAAAAATCTTACCACAATCCAAAATAACTTGCAGGAGGCAGTGATTTCGATTTAGAGTTGGCTGAAATGCACTGGTTTCAAAATGTGCCCAGAAAAAACTAAGTGCATGTTTTTTACTAAAAAAAGAGATCTAGCACTGCCTAATCTGAAACTATGTGGCCGGAATATCCAAGTGGTGGAACAGATGCGTTACCTAGGAATGATTTTCGACAGAAAGTTAAACTGGAATGCCCATCTTAACCATCTCAGAACATCATGTCAGAGCGGCATCAATCTACTGAGAATTCTGTCAAACCAAAATTGGGGTTCCGACAGAAAAACGCTCTTACTTCTCTATCGAGCTCTAGTAAGATCCAAAATCGATTATGGCTCTATAATATATGCCTCAGCAAGTAAATCAGTTCTGAAAATTGTTAACACGGTACACAATACAGCAATACGGCTGGCCCTTGGAGCATACAGGACAACGCCCGCTGAGAGTCTCTACAGTGAAACTGGGGAGCTATCATTGCAGCTGCGACGACAGCAGCTGAGCTTAGCGTATGCATCTTTAGTCTCTACTGATAGTCAGCATCCAGTATATCATAACACCTTTTCAAACCGTTTTCGCAATCTGTATGAAAACCGAAGAAGACTAACATACCCTTTCTATCAGAGGATCAACAAGTTCAGTTCCGAATTGAATGTGACTTTCCCAGTTACCCTTCCCAACAACAACTCAGACACGTCACCTTGGCTCATTGCCTTGCCATCATGCAACCTATACCTCTCCAAATTCAACAAATCTGAAATTATCCCTAGTCTGCTTCACAATCATTTCCTCTCATCAATAAATGAATATTGTGATTATACTCACATCTACACAGACGCTTCCAAGTCAAACCAAGGAGTAGCATCAGCTTTTTTAAGCCCGAATACATCCAGTGGATTCAAACTACCTCCACAATGCAGCATTTATAGTGGTGAACTTTTTGCAATCCTTCAAGCAATCAAATACGCCGCTCATGAAGATATCCACAATACTTTAATTCTTACAGATTCGTTAAGCTCGTTACAAGGTATACAACTCATTTATTCAGATCATCCCCTGACAAGGCTCATCAAAGAGTATGTTCACACAATTAAGGAAAAATCCAGACGATTGGCCTTCATGTGGGTCCCCTCACATGTTGGGATCTCTGGCAATGAGCGGGTTGATAAAATTGCACGTGAAACCATGAATGAACCAATCTTTCAAAAGCAAGAGGGAGTACCGTATACTGATCTGAAAAAATATATGAAATATGTGGTCTCTAACTACTGATCATCTGTCTGGGCAGAATCTGGAATGAAACTTAAATTAAAGATGATGTCAAACCATGGAGAAACATCCCTAGCTAAAGAAGACACCAAATAATAATCACCCGTTTGCGCACTGGACATACAAAGTATACCCATGAACACTTGCTGAAAGGAGAAGAAGACAAAATCTGTGATATGTGTCAGGTGCCAATGTCAGTTAAACATTTCATGGTCGAGTGTCCGAGGTTCGCGGAACAACGCCGGACGTACAGTATAAGTGCAGATTTAAAATCAACTCTTGGTGTGTACTGTAATTTTGAAAACACAATCGGATTCCTCTCTGAAATAGGTTTAGTCAACAAAATGTAAATTAATAAGCTCGTTACCATGTTGCTTATTACTGATTCCTATCTTTGATATGATGCTATTCAAATATTATTGTATGTTATAGTGACGTTACCAGTCTAAATGTTATTTCATTTTACTGTTATGTTATAACCCTAGTGGTGGATGCAAATATTATTTTCTAAATAAAAAAAAAGATTTTACACCTGACTTAAAAAAATGAAATGAAGTCTATGAAATAAAATGCAATAACTGTGATCTTAACTACATCGGTACAGTTCGAATCGGTATTTCAGTGAGTTCGCATCGATAAGCTTACGACGAAAAATAACCGGTATAATTATAAATTAAAAAAACTTTTTAAAGGTAATTAGTGAACTGATAAGACAATAATAAATAAACTTTATCGTGTAAATAATGCGTGAAAAAGATCCCCCCGATACGGGGGGGAAAGATGGTATGGAAACAGGTGAAGAAACTATTGTAGAAACGGATATCCAGACTGGAGAAATTAACAAAGAACAACCAAAAAAATTATTTAACTTACAGAAATCTCACTTATACTCAAATCAGGTTTATGTTTTCATTCAAAAAACTGGCGATGAAGGGAATTTAGGTAAAATACATCCGATGAAGGTAGGTCATATTTTACATAAAACATTAGCAATCCCGAATATTATCAGCATAGCGAGTGTTGGTAAAAATAGAATACGAGTGGAGTTAAAATCATTAAAAGATGCAAATAGGTTAGTAAATGATAAGCGGTTGAAAGAAGAACAATTAGTGGCTTTTATACCAAATAACTTGCTTCAAAGAAAGGGAATTATCCGAAATGTGGATACGATCTTTAAAGACGAATATCTTTTTCAAAATATTATTTCTCCGATAAATATAACCGAGGTTTCTAGATTTAAGAGAAAAATAGATATTGATGGCGAGAGTGTATATGTACCGCGACAAATGGTATTATTAACTTGAGGGAAATATTTTACCTAGAAACGTTTTCATTAATAGCGTATCTTGTACAGTTGAACCATACCTTCACAAAGTAATCCAGTGTTATAAATGCCTCGAACATGGACATGTGGCTAAGCACTGTCGAAGTACGATCACTCGTTGTATGAATTGTACACAGATAAAAAATGAAACCCATAGTTGTAGAGATCCCCAAGATAGTTTTTGTTTACACTGTAAAAATAATCAACATAAAACGGTAGCAAAAACATGTCCAAAATTTTTAGAACAAAACGAAATTAAAAAATTTATGGCCGAACATAATTTGACTTTTTTGGAAGCGAAAGCTAACTTACGTACTTCATACTCTTCAGCTATTAGCCTCAATAATAAATTTACTGTACCAGACACACAAAATTTAAATATTTTTCTCCCCTAACTCACAAGAGCAATGAAAATACAAAAAGTCAACACAAACTCAATATTCCACTACCACAACCTTCGACATCAACACAATCTCAACCAGTCAAAACACCTTATGATCCACCTAACTTAGAAACTGATAACCCTAACAAAAGAAAAAAAAGCTCAACCCCTCCTCCCTCGCACACTCCAATGTTTCCTTTTACATTTGGTCCTAACAAACCCCTTCCAACACATAATAAACCTAATTTTGAAAATGAAGCAACTGAATTTATCAACGTCTTTTTCCAAATTTTTCAGTGTGTTTTAGATGACGTTAATACATTTGATGAACTCAAAGATATAAATAGTAAGACAATTATGAACAAAATTAGTAACCTATATTATAATGGTTAAAAAACCTAACCATAACTTAAAAATTTTGCAATGGAATGCTCATTCTGCAGTATCGAATAAGCTGAGTTTACTGAAGTGTCTAGATGAACATAATGTAGATATAGCATTATTATCCGAAACGTGTTTTAAACCGGGAATGCAAATATCATTTAAGGGTTATAGTATTGTACGTAGAGATAGGGATGACGGATACGCCGGTGTAGCAATTTTAGTTAAACATAATATAAACTTCAAGGAAATTTCAATTCAGCAAAATTTCTCGGAGGGTATCTTAATATGCGGCATAGAAATAATAGAAACTAATTCTGAGTCTTTCAATTGTTATTCTTTATATTATCCACCGGATATACGAACCAATAATGGAGATTGGAACAAAATTTTTAACCTACTAGACGGTACTGGTTTGATAGGTGGCGATTTCAATGCACATCATAATGCTTGGGGATCGTATAAAATAAATCCCAAAGGTGCACAGATATTGGATACACTTGAAGACAATGATCTAGTATTACTAAATACTGGGGAACCCACACGAATCACTAGAAATGGAAACAAATCCGCCATTGATCTAACCTTTTCCTCACCCAACATTGCTATTCATTGTTCATGGAATACCCTAGAAGATGTTATGGGTTCAGATCATTTTCCTTTAATGATAGAAGTAAACAACAACAATTACCACTGCGAAGAATCTTATCGACCCAAAACAAAATGGAACTTGCGCAAAGCCAATTGGGAACAGTACCACCATACTGCAAACATATTTGACCATAATATCACAATAAAGCAAGATATAGATGCGAAATACAAATTTTTTGTGGATGGAATTAACGCAGCAGCAACCTTAGCTATTCCTGTAAATAAACCATGTAAAATGATCAAAAAAATGTTACCAATCTGGTGGGACAACGAGTGTGAAGAAGCTGTAAACAAACGGAAAAATGAGTTACAAAATTATAAAAATAATAGTAACTTAGAAAATTATTTATTATGCAAGGCAGAAACTGCCAGAACAAAAAAATTTCTAAAAGAAAAAGCAAGACAAAACTGGCGAAACTGGTGTTCAAAACTTAACAACAATACTCCTGCAACAGAACTTTGGAACCAAGCGAAGAAGATGCAAAGGAAACCATTGCCAACAAAAAAATCAATTAACTCAGATTGGGAACTTAACTTTTTTGACAAAATTGCACCCCCTTTGGTTTTAGCTGATATGACGGATATACAAAACAAAAGTGAACAAAAGCGAGGGAACCACCACATTTTTTCAAAGCCAATAAGACTTAAAGAAGTAAATTACGCACTAGAAAATAGAATAAACACTTCTCCAGAACACGATGATATTCGATACCCAATGCTCTATCACTTGCCAGCTAATGCCAAAATACACTTAACTGATATTTTTAATGATATTTGGATCCATGGAGAAAACATTGCTGAATGGAAAAAAATTATTGTGATACCAATCCTAAAACCAGGCAAAAATCCGGATGACTGCGATTCTTATAGACCCATATCACTACTCTCGTGCATGTTAAAAGTTTTTGAAAGGATAGTAAAAAACAGGTTAGAATTGTGGCTTAATCAAATCCAAGTTTCGCCACCAACACAATACGGTTATAGAAGAAATTATGGTACTCATGATGCTATTGCTCATTTAGTGACAGATATACAGCTATCCTTATCAGAAAATAAGTACTTTGCCTCATTGTTTCTGGATATTAAAGGAGCGTACGGCAGTGTCGATTGGCTAGTACTACGCAATAAAATGATACAGCTACATATTCCAGAAGAAGTTACCGATAATATATGCAAGCTTTACATAAACAGAAGTGTAACAATCCGACTAAACAATGGCAATATGTTTGAATATCGTACTATAACAATGGGCTTACGACAAGGATCTGTACTATCCCCTCTCCTCTTCAATATTTATACAATGGACATTCACAACACTGCAACTGATGCTACAGTAATTCAATATGCGGATGATTTTGCTGTTTATATCCTTAGTAAAAATTTTGATCAATGTCTAATATCCCTAAACACTGCTGTCACTCCTATTTTATAATGCATCCAAACACTAGGTTTCGAATTGTCATCACACAAATCCCAGGTTGTATTTTTTACTAGACATAACTTACCAGAGATTCAAAAAGTTACTGTTGATCACTCGGAGTTTCCTGTAGCCAGTGAATTTCGATATTTAGGCATCACTGTTGATAAAAAACTGACATTTAAATCTCATGTAGACGAAGTACTGCAGAAATGTAGCAAGGGATTGAATTTCCTAAAATCAGTCATGCGAACATGGTGGGGTGCACACCCCAAAACTGCTTTAACTTTCTATAAAAGTTATATAAGATCAATAATTGACTATGGATGCGCTATATACGGATGTGCAAACAACCAGACCCTACGGTAATGAGATACTTTACAAAATAAAGCTTTGAGACTTTGTATTGGAGCTATGAAATCTACTCCTATTGAACCTTTAAGAGTAGAAACTTTAGAACCTCCCCTACATCTACGCAGAACAATGATTTCCGAAAAAAATGTGATAAAATTCAAAACCAAAAAATCGCCTATTATAGCAAAACTATCTACACTAAATTATTATGATCTAACAAATTCTTATTGGATACACAAAAAATCACCTCCACTTTGTGACGGCTTCAGAAACACTACAAATTTTATTCCACCTCTGGTAAGTATGGACCTGGATAGCTTTTTAAAAGATATTAAAGTAATCACCCCACAATACTCGGAAATAGCTCACCTAAACAACATAATTGTCAGACAAATTATCGATACTTACAACGATTACACACCTATTTTCACAGATGCATCAAAAAATATTCATGGCACTGGCGCATCCTTTATAATACCGCCACAAGAGCAATGTAAATTTAAATTGAATAAAACAACTTCTATTTTTTCTGCTGAAGCTTTTGCAATCTTTAAAGCTATAGAGTTTGCGTTAAAAAGAAATAAAAACAATATTATTATTTTTACTGATTCACTTTCAGTATTAAACAGCTTAAAGTCGCCATTAGAAATAACATCTAGTTTCAATAATCCTTACATAGTAAAAATAAAAAACACAATTGCTAAGTCTCCAAATAAACACATATTTGTATGGGTGAAAGCACACTCGGGAATTATGTATAACGAAGTAGCAGATCAATTGGCAAAAAGCAGTATATTTTCAGGAGAAGAAAGTAATGTGGAAACTACTGTAGATGAACAAATAAATTTGTCCAGAAGTAATATGTATAAAACATGGTCAAACATATATCAACAGTACTGCATAACAAAACCTACTCGATACACTTTACTTGAACCAAATTAAAAAAAAACATATTATTGGTATGAGAATTACAATTACCCTAGAAGATATATTACAACTATATGCCGAATGAAATTTGGACACGCATGTTATCCTGCACACCTGCATAAAATCAAAATTCTGGAAAGTAACATCTGCGAAAATTGCAACGAAATTTCCCATTTGGACCACATTTTTTTCAATTGTAGGAGTTCTGAACAACAATCTAAAAAACTATTACAAAGTCTTATTCAGCTAAACGTTCCATGCCCTTTCAATATTATGTATTTGCTATCCACAAACGACAAAACTATTTTTGATGCATACCTGTGTTTGTCTTTTTTATAAAAAAAAATGCCCTGAACGACCCCTGGGCGAGAAGAGTGTAAACCCCGTATTTTCCTCTTTGCTAGGTTAGTTAATTACAAGTATGTAAGAACTTAATACTAGTACCCTTAGAAGATACTAATTATATAATACTTACTGCGCCTATATTTATAAAGAGTGGTTGGTATTTTACGCACACAGTTTCTGGCTGCATGGGTTCAGCCCTAAAGCCAAAAAAAAAACTACATTGGTACCAGCTCTAGAAATTTGACTAATCGCATCACATCTCATAAAAGTGATATAAAACTTAACAAAAAATCATGTGCATTAACACAGCATTATATCGAAACAGGCCATAAAATGTTATTTAATGAAGCTAAAGTTCTACACACTGAACAAAATATTTCTAAAAGATATTTTCTTGAAATGGTTGAAATCAACAAGGCAAATAATAGTATGAATAAGAAAAGTGACTGTAGTAGCGTTCGGTATTTGCATCGCAGACGCGACGGATTTTTGGTCACATGATCATAGATTAATCTGAGCAAATTTCATTAACGAACGGCTCGAGCAAATAAACGACAGTGTAAAGCTTACAGAAGCCATAGATATATACCTTAGACAATGAAACCACCACTTGCACCAAACCATGGAACACGAAAACAATTGTTTTTTATTCCGTGCTCAAAGTGAGTAGCGCGCTGGGCGTATCAATTAGGAACGAAAATATTACAAGTTAATTATGTTTTTAGTGTGAAACATTACAATTTTTTACAAAATATTTTCATTAACTGTTTTTACATATTATATGCAACTTAAGGCCATTATAGTTATGAAAAAGTTTTACATTGCTTGAGAAGCACTAAATTCAAATAAAGTTGGTCAATTTATTAGGACTACTAGGTGTAAGAAATATGAATGCATTAGATAGGACTTTTATTTAATTTCAAATTTGTAGAATATGAATATTATTACACGGGTGTTGAAATAATTACAATATTCTTCAAAAACCACTATTTAATAATTTTACAACTGTTCTCGCTGTAACTCAATAGAATGCCTGCTTAAAAATATCCAATACCTTATTTCTTTCTGTTATCGAATTGATATGCGCTTAGTCATACTTGTTTTTATAAAACACATCTTATACATTTTAAATATTTTCCACTAACTTATTTACTTAACAAAATATAATATGGATTCATATTATTTGATACTATTTAACTAAAGAGTATGATTAATAATTCAACTTATGGATTATGTGAATGAATATAAGTAATGTCTTATATACATCAGTGTCTAACAATAATATGGTTTGGTATATCTAATCTACTTAAAGAGTAACAAATACATGACAATATACAAAAATAAAACGATGTATTAATGGAAAAAATATATTGAAATCAGTACAATTTTACTGTAATGCCAGTATAAATACAATAGTTATTTCCTATCAAACATTATTTGATAGTATGCTAAAAATTAACCCATACATATTAACTTATACTATATAACTATAAGATAATACAAAAAAGGACTCTCTAAACCTATTTTATTTAATTAACGAAATTCATTTATATCGAGAACAGTATGTTTTCACTGTCCTCGAAATAATTTCGTTAGTTGGCTTTGAACCCCATCTTCTTGTTGGGATTCAATTTTAGTTACCTATAAAATATATTCCGACATTTAAAAACTTTTCACATATTGTTTTCATCAAATAATATTTATGATTGATTGGGTTTTTTTATTAAAAATATATCATTTTCCACAGGTAATGTGGATAACTTCTTCCATTTAAATTGTGATATATAATTTCATCTGGTTTTTTTTAATTCTACTGGAAGCAAATAACACTGGAACCTGTTCCAAAGGAATGCAGTTTCCTACACCGCCGGCTATAACTTCACCCCTTACGAGGGGTCTTTTGTATGCCCCTATGAATTGGCGAGTAGTGGAGTTATTATATAAATTTAACGAAGATGTCTTTCTAACTTCTTAATTTACATTTTCTCTAAAGTGTCTTAATGGACATTGGCCCTTTTTCTACCAAGCTCCAGATATGTCGTGATATGTGTCATACATTTTGCAGAGATGGGCTTTCTCAGACAAATTCTAAGTAAATTGGATACACCTACGTGATAAACATTGCATAAACACAAATAATGTACCTCCAGCAATAATGTCATTATAATTTTCTTGTGATACAGGAAATTTATATACTTTGTCTTCCTCAATTTCGGTCTCTTTTGCCAAACACATGGAGAATGGACAAATAAAATCTAAAAATTAAATGTTTGTACACAAAACGTTTTCTAAGAGACACAACATAACCTCACAGCATGACAGGTAAACAAATTAATTTTTCTCGTCGGTTAAAATATTCCGAGCCAACAGATTTAAATCGGACTGGTCCGATCGGAATTACCGAACGGTTCAGATTTATCTCCCTACCTCTAGATGTAATAAACGAACGGTTCAGACTAGAAAGATTGATCAGACGCAAATAACGAGCAAAAAGATTTACATCGGACTGATCCGAGCGGAATTACCGAACGGTTCAGATTTATCTGCCTACCTCTAGATGTAATAAACGAACGATTCGGACAAAAAAGATTGATCAGACGCAAATAACGAACGCAGCTATTGAAAATCTTAGTAATATTTATAGCTACCTTTTGAATATGGAACAAAATAGATAATTTTTCAATATTTATATGATTATTTCATAAAAATAATTTCATTTCTATTAAGGTCAAAATATGAGAAATTATTTGTCAAAGTTATTTTATAAGGTTATAATCTAACCTAAAATTCAAACTCCATTCAATAATTATAAAGTAACCTAAAAAAATAAAAATAACTACGGAACAAACAAACAAATTATGTATTGATTTGTCTATATGTGAAATATGTCATCATGTATATTATAATTATATTTAAATTTTTTTTTACATTTACAACTTTTTAATGATTATTTATCTTGAATTTACTTAAAATATTTTACATGTAAGTACTTATATTTATTTCTTTATTTTTAAATCATATTTATATTTGTATATATATTATAGTGCCCTGAAGAAGTGTCAAAAGGACACGAAAGCTTGGCGGCATTTTGTGAATAAATGATCTTTCGTTGATTTTTTGGACTGAAATCCCCGTTATCCCCGTTATATATATATATATATATATATATATATATATAAAGAAGATGTAGGAATATCGCGTGATATGTTAACAACAACAACAAAGAGATTCATGGGTAATATATATATATATATATATATATATATATATATATATAGAGTGTCCCGCATAAGAACCGACATAGAGCAGAGGCGTATAGGGGAGTCCAAAATATGATGATTGGGGGCAATTTACCTCTATACCAAGTTGCATCTCTGAGGAGTTATAGAGCCTCAAAGTAGGGCCCAAAATTTCGAAAAAAATTAATTTCTTTGCAACGCTTTAACTTACAATACCAAATTTGGTACACTCTATTAGACTGTTGAGAGCATTAAGTAATGGTAAGTCGAAGGCGATCGAACCATTTTGGGGGGTTGATTAGGGGTGACCTAACCTTAAAACTTCACAGAAGTTTTTTATATGTCGGTTGATTTGAAAAATTTCATTTTCATACCAATGAATAATTCAATTCTAAGACTTTTTTTACTCTTGTAATTTTGCATAAAATTTTGTCATTTTCAAAGAAAAGTCGAATAACTATTAGACGTAATTTACTCCATCCATATCATGAATTTTATATCAGGTTTAACATATTAATAGTTACATTTAAATAAGAATAATTTAATGGAAAAACAAATTAATAATATTGTAAAAGAACATGAACATGACACAAAATTATTCTTCGCCGAAAATTGAAGTCAACTCTGGCCATAGCTGAAGATCATTTTTTATTATATTGCATTTTTCTGGGACTGGAAAAGAGTAAACAGGCTCCCTTAACGCCCCCTAAAGAAAGTAATCACATTTATTGAGGTCCGTTGAGCGGAGAGGCCAATTATTTATTTTTGGTTATTCGACGGTTCCTTGAAAATGACAAAGTTTTATGCAAAATTACAAGAGTAAAAAAAGTTTTAGAACTAAATTACCCATAGCACGAAAAAATTTTTTTAAATCAAAAACTTCTGTGAAATTTTAAGGTTAGGTCACCCCTAAATAACCCCCCAGAATGGTTCGATCGTCTTCTACAAAGTGTTGCAAAGAAATCAATTTTTTTGGAAATATTGGGTCCAGCTTTGAGGCCCTATAACTCCTCGGGAATGCAACTTGGTATAGAGGTAAATTGACCTCAATCGTCATATTTTGGGCTCCCCTATACGCCTCCGCTCTGTGTCGGTTCTTATGCGGGACACCCTGTATATAGAAGATGTAGGAATATCGCGTGATATGTTAACAACAACAGCAAAGATATTCATGGGTAATTCACGCAAAAAGAAAAAGGGCTACTGAAACAGAGTGGTAACCGCGGATATGCATGTTTCTGGCTCATTTGCCGTCTTCAGCACGGTATAACCAAATAAGGATGTGAAAAAAAAACTCAGGATATTCCAATTAAAGGCACAAATGAGCGTTTGGTTTCCCTGTTGAAATCCGTTGTTTTGTGTTTTCCCATGTTTCTATTAACAACTTTGCTCCCAAATTTCACATCCTTATTTGGTTATACCGTGCTGAAGACGGCAAATGAGCCAGAAACATGCATATCCGCGGTTACCACTCTGTTTCAGTAGCCCTTTTTCTTTTTGCGTGAATTACCCATGTGACGTTCCGGACAGTTAGTGTCCTTCATCAGAACTTTATTTTCTACAACTAGACGTTTATAATTAACAAGACGTGGAAGAATCCGTAATTGGAAGCTTGGAGTATCAAGTTCCTTTTTTTTAGGTACGTTGATGACTGCATAACACTAGTACCAATAAACAAAGTAGAAAATATTCTTGATAATTTCAATAGCTTTCACAACAAATTACAATTTACGGTTGAAAGAGAGCAACATAATAAAATAAATTTTTTGGACTTAACTCTTCACCACATAAACAACACTATTAAAACTGAATGGTATACAAAAAGGAAACTTGGTCTTCTAGATACGTGGATTTTAATTCTCAGCACCCAATGTCGCATAAAAAATTAGTAGTCATAGGACTCGCAGATCGAGCTATAAAACTACGACTACGAATAACGGGAGAACGCCATAAAAAAAGCTAAAGAAGCTCTCCATTTAAATGATTATCCAGATAAACTAATTAATACAATATTTAAAAACCGTATCTATCTTTTTTACAACCAAACTCAACCTAAAACTATTTCACAAAATATACCCCCAAAAAAATATCTTTCTTTACCATACGTTTCGGGACTTTCAGAAAAAATTGGTAGCGCTTTTAAAGAACACAACATAACAGTGACTCACAAGGGACATAATCTTTTAAAATCTAACTTTAGCAAACTAAAATCAAAAATTCCCAAGGAAAAAAAAGTCACGTCATTTATGAGATCCCATGTAAAGATTGTGAAGGTGTCTATCTAGGGCAAACCAGTCAATATTTAAAAAACCACCTAAATGGCCACAAATACGACAAAAAACAAGACAGCCCTCACAAATCACATTTCTGAACACAAACACACCTTCGACTATGACAACACAAAAATACTGCGAACTGAAAGCAATAAAAAAAAGAGAGTTCTACGAAATGATAGAAATCCAAAAAAACCAACATTCTATCAATGCCAAATCAGCTACAAAAAATTTATCGAAAATTTATTTTAATTTAATTAAATAAGTATCATTTTCAAAAAATTGTCTATAAGCTGAAATTACATCCTGTAGCATAACTAATACCTTATACCAAAATAATACCAGTATGCATGTTCAGGACAAAAATGAGTTTGTTTAATACCTCTTTTTCCATCATAATTAATGTATACGATACAAAACCAGTTCTATTTACTACCAATAAATTTTGTTTCCTTGAAAAATCAGTTGTTGTTGTAATATAATATGTTGTACGGTCAATTGTTGTGAATGTATTTGTTTTAGTACTAAATGTTTTTTAATAAAAATAGTCGTCTTCTTATAAATTGACATGCGCTTGCAGGCTCTTGTTTTGTGGTAAGTTTTTTAAGAAATGTGTTTGTATTGTATAATTTGTTGTGGTGATTCGTAACCGCAGGGAGAAGGGCATAGTACACTGACCGGTTTCGACCTTCTTGGGTCTCTTCAAGAGTGCCGTAATGCCTTCTAGTTCGTCGTCGTGCGCCTTGCAATCCATGTAAATTTTTTGTTCCCTGTACAATTCAATAGCTTAGATATTCTTTTCTCTATATTATGTTCTCTTTATCCATTAATACAATATTGTGACTCGTTTTTTCATTTACTTCCTTTAATACTTTATCGACTTGGTATTCCATTTTTCTTCTAACAGCTTTCTTATCAGTATCATTAACATTTTCATTAGTCTTTGGCTGTGACTGTGACTTTTTTATATTCTCTTAAGTCACGACATATTATTCCTCTACTTGACACCTTCACAACTTCCTGGACAATAATTGCCTATTTTCTAAATATACAAGTGTGTTTCTAGCATAGAGGTAAACAAGAGTTTAATATGTAATATGTACCTACACCACTTTGAACTTCACAATATGGATAACATTTTCTAAAATTGTGACATATTTATTACTTGCTATCAATGCCCCATTTTGCTGTCATATGTTTGAGTACACACACGACTGCACGACAGTATATTTAAACATATACGAGACCTATCATATTTTAACATTTATATTTGTTTTTCAGGACCAATATTGAAGCAAAAAGATACACTGAGTATGATGCTATAAATGCTAAAAACTCAACAGTATCGTCACTGTTGGATAATTCAACTATACTGACTACATCATCACCAGTTTGGGAAACTATTTCTACGCTACCAACGAATATAACAACTGATAATGATAAAAATTATTATATTATGATTTACTCCTCTTTGATTATTGGTTCTATTGTACTGCTAACTTTAAGATCATATTTGTACTATTACGTTTGTATGACAGCCTCTAAAGTTTTACACAACCATATGTTCCATAATGTCCTCCAAGCTCCGATGCGGTTTTTTGATACAAATCCTTCAGGTAAGGCATTTTTTATTGTTGACATTTCTAGGTATAATAGAAGTTATTAATGTTTTAAATGAAACTCACGGTTTCTAGTTAATTCCACAATATAATAAAAGTTATTGAATATTCTAAAAAATTGACAATTGTTTCGATAAATCAATATCATCGTCAGAATGACAGAAGTTACATTTCATTTGATGCCTACCTGATGTTGAGTAGTTATTTTTGGCTAGACCAAGAAGTGACCTAACTTGTGATTGACTTAATATATGTTAATAGAAAAAAGAAGAAGATGTGATATTACAAATATTGAAGCTTAGATATGATTAGCCCTATGGTGATATCTTGGATATCATTTTTCCAATTAAGATCAGTATAACTGTGCAATGATATAGAAAACCAGGAAAACTATATCTGCTGATCTTAACAATTATCACTTAAGAAGACAGTTTATTAGTGGAGACCTGCCTAGATTTAACTGTTCATTGACAACTTCATATTGTGGGTTTCTTAAATGTCTTCTAATTTCCAATTCTTGTTTCTTTTCACAAATATGCAGCACTTCTAGTTTTGTGTTAGGTGTCAATGAATGATTGGTGTCAAGTAAATGTTTTGCGTAGTGGGATTTATCTGGTTGTTTTAACCTGTATTCTCGTAAGTGTTCACTGTATCGGATTTCAAAATTCCTAAGGGTCTGACCCAAATAGACAGCATTACATTCTGGACATTTGAGTTTATATATACCTGACTTCTTTAATAGTGGTATTTTTGTTTTTACATTTAACAATTTTGTTATTAATTACGGTAATCAGTTTGGAAGATCGTTAAAAGATTATTTGAAAATAAAATATTTCTTATTAACTTTAATATCAGTAATAACAAATTGTCTATGTAAAAGAAGACGCGAGAAACAAAATTTTTATCTAAGTTCAAGTTAATGGCTTTGTAGTTACTATTTTGGTAACTAGAAAATAAAAAAAATGTAGGCATGGTAAAACGCAACTAGCTATTAAGGTACCAAGGGCGTTATCCGCGAGAGGCCGACGGTTTGCATCCCGAGGGCCTTCGGCTCGAGGTATGTCGTCGGCCGTCTCACTGACAGTTGATGAACCTGTTGTACGAGAACAATTAAAACAATAATGCTTTATGAATAAATTACCAATGATCAACCTCTATTAGGAATGCACTAAATTAATGTGACAAGCAATTATTTGTAACAGTTTATGGAGTTCTTGACGATGAATTCCTTAATATACTGCGATAGGAAATTCCCATAGCGCAATGAGAAGGCGCTTGATCTGTATCACCTGCAATTCACGAACGTTATGCTCAGTTCCATTGTAGCCATCTGTTAGTATAGGCCTTATGGTTTTGAGCACTTGAATGAATAAATCTGCATTAGTATAGTACATGACTGTGTATACTCTGTATTTAATAATCGCATTTGGTGTAAATTCTTGCCCGTTTATGTTGAGATTGTATTGCAATAACTATTGTTTACACGAATGTATATTTTGTTTGTTTGAATATATAGTAATATTATTAATATGACCCTCCAATACAGTCAAATTCAAGATTGGAAGAGAATGAAGACGTAGAAAATAATAATGGTCAGAAGTCGATAAGGTCGTAGTGGCTGAGGAATCAATAAACATCAATTCCCTTTCTAAAAATAACCCTAGAGACAACTTCTCTTCATACATTTAATTTTCGATTAAAGATTTTCAGAAAGGGTATGAAACTCAACAAGAACAAAAGGACACGTCTAAAAATGATGTAAATAACAAGGAATATATTAACAAAGGGAACCAGACCAATGACCTATCGACATCAACCAAACTTTCCAAAACCGCAATATCTCCATCCAATTCAATAGCAAACAACATGAATTAAAATTCCTTATCACGCCGATCAAGTGAGAAAGACAATAATAGAATCCGAGATTATTCGGACAATGATAGTAGTTGCGAAAGAGCTCTTAACAATATCTCCACAATCAGATCCATAAAGGGTATTCTCCAAAAATTTTTGGGTCTCAAAGGCCTCAAAAATATTGGTAACACATGTTTCATGAATAGTATTATCCAATGCCTATCAAACACAAGAGGCTATTAGAATATCTAAAGAACGCATAGATAAGAGATATTAACATAAACATATCTAGCATGATAGGAGCACTAATTAAAGCATTTGCTGAAGTTACTCAAGAGCTTTGGTCTGAAGACGATTCAGACAGAGTGGTTAATACAGTATCATTGAAAAGTCAGATTCAGCGATTTACTTCAAGGTTCATGGGACACACTCAACATGATGCACAGGAGTTTCTTCGTTACCTATTAGCAAGACTTCACGAACATGTCAACAAGGTATATGAGAAACCAAAGCCCATATTAACAGAAATTGATGACAAACTTAGTGACATTGAGAAAGCACAAGAATCTTGGTTGAGATATCCGAGAATGGACAACTCCAAGATTGTGGATAACTTTGTCGGTCAATTAAAATCAACACTCACCCGTTTGGGATTTATCCCTTTCCATACCCCAAAGAACAGGTCAATTACGACTTTCACAATGTTTAGATTCATTTACAAGAGAACAAACACTCGATGGTGATGAGAAACCAACATGTTCGAAATGTAAGGAACGAAGACGATGCATTACACAGCATATTGCCGACATCCCTACACGGGGCAGTTGCACGAATATAACGATTCAAGGGTGCTATTAATATCGTGGAAATCTTTAGTCATTGGAGAAGCATATGTTCTCTTCTATGAACAAGATGACACAAAGTCCCACCTTAATGTTTAATAATTTTTTATTAGTTTTTAAATTGTATATTTTCATTGTGAACCAATGTCTTATTTGGTTTGTTCTGCAAAATTTATTTATATAATAATAATAATAACTTTATTCAAAAAGATGGTTTTACAAGAACATTACATGAAGTGAATAAAGTAGGTTGACGATTAGTGTTATTACACTTGTTTGGCAAAAAATACAATTGAATCATATACAATGGTCACATACAACAATATTAGTTATAAACTAATTGAATTCAATATAAATAAAAACACTATAAATTATATATATAAAATTGAATCAACGACACAAGGAATTTTAAATTATAATTGGACCTAAATACAGCAGAACTATGCATATAATCCATTGGAGTGAAGTCAATACAATAATGTTATAAACTATAAACAACATGAACGAACTACAGTACTAAGTATCACAAAATAGAATGTTATACAAATAATATTTATTTACCATTTTAGGACATATAATACTACAGATAAATTGGAATGTTAGTCGGTTACAACAACAATTTTGATATGGGTAAAAGTGTGAAAGATAAAATATATATAAAATGTAAAAATGTAATAAAATAACAATATTTCTTGAGGCGTATTCATATTTAACACACAGAGGATATATAATACTACAGATAAATTGGAATGTTAGTCGGTTACAACAACAATTTTGATATGGGTAAAAGTGTAAATGTTAAAATATATATAAAATGTAAAAATGTAATAAAATAACAATATTTCTTGAGGCGTACTCATATTTAATACACAGGGAAATGGGATAGAGATAAAAAATGTATACGAAATACAACGAGGAAATTTCTTGGTCAATATTGTTTGGTTAAAATAATCATTCTCATAAGACTCGAACTTCAGATCTCTTCATGAACATTTTCAGCTGTTTTTTGAATTGGAATGAGTTGGGTATAGCGCGAATTGTTTCAGGTAAAGAATTGAACATTTTTGGAGGGTTGTAAGAAAAACTAGTTTTCAGCAGTGATTTTGTTATTTGTGGTATTACATAGTTATTTATTTGTCTAGTGTTATAGGAATGTTTTGGTAAGTTTGACGAGTGTTTCGTTGTATAGTACTTCATGTTGACATTGTAGTAATAGAGTTGTTTAAGGTCGAGTACCTCTGATTCTTGAAATAGTAGATCACTTGGATATCTTGAGTTTTTACTTAGAATAATTTTCAGGAATCGTCGTTGTAGAACTTCAAGGGGTCGGATGTGGGATTTTAGTGCACCTCCCCATGCTAATAAACCGTATCGAAAGTGACTTTCAACGAGTGCATGATATAGTGTGAGCAAATGATGAACAGGAAGGATTTTTTTCATGTATCTTAATTTATAAAGGATACATTGTAGTTTTTTGGCTACGTAGTTGATGTGTATGTCCCATTTCATGTGCCAGTCTATTATGACTCCTAAGTACTTTATGTTACTTTCGGCTGTAATTGTAAGATTGTTTTTACCATCGAGGATGTTGAGCTGAGTAAAGTGAGGAAGATTTGTTTTATTACAACTGAAAGGTAGAAAGTTGGTTTTTGAAAGTTTATAGTTAGCAACCTACTTGCAAGCAATTTTTTAATGATAATAAAGTCTGTTTCTACTATTTCTTATACTTCTGTCCAGATATCCGCCTCGTAGAAAATCGCGGTATCGTCTGCGAAACCGATAATGTTACCTCTGCTTTTCACAGAAATCCATTCATGTAGATGTTGAATAGTAGGGGTCCGAGGACCGTACCTTGAGGCACTCCACTTTGTACGACTAACGATTTACTGTCGACACCGTTTATTCGGACTGTCTGATACCTATTCGTAACATAACTTTTGAATAAATCTAAGCAAGTATTTCTGATAACGATGTCCTCTAGCGACTGAAAGAGCAACTCGTGGCTAACAGTATCAAATGCTTTCGATAAATCAATGAAAACACATAGACAGGATTTGTTGTTGTTTAACGAGTTATATATTTTTTCAGTGAGGGTCAGAATAGCATCTTGAGTGGACGTTTTTTCTCGAAAACCATATTGTCAGAAAGTATGTTATATTTATTTTTGAAATTTTGTAGTCTGTTTTTTAGGAGTTTCTCAAATATTTTTGATAAGTGGGTGATTAATGAAATGGGTCTATAATTTTCTGTCATTTTTTTGTTACCTTTTTTATATATTGGAATGATAACTGAATGTTTGAATACTCTTGGCCAGATACCAGTTTCTATGCATTTGTTGAAGATGAAAGTTAATGGTTCAGTTATTAATAACGCGATAACTTTGAGCGTTTCCGTTTTGATTTCGTCTGATCCCACGGCTTTGTTGTTTTTCAACTCTTGAATAATGCTGTTTACTTCAAGTGTGTTTGTGGGTAGGAGTGTAATTGAGTTTGGAAGGGAGGGTCTATTGATTTTGTAGTTAGGATCTAGGTTTATATTTTGAGCAAATCTTTTCCCAGTGCCATTGAATGAGGTATTGAATTCGTTTGCGATGCCCTTAGGATTTGTTAATAACTCTCCTAGTTCAATTTCAATATTATCAATAGAGGTCTTCGATTTTTTGGTGTTACTTACTTCTTGATCCACATTCCATAAAGCTTTTGTGTTTGATTTTTTGAGTTCGATTTTGTTTTTATAGTATTTGAACTTAGTTTTTTCAATTAGAGTCGACAATTTGTTTCTATATTTTTTGTATTGTAGTTTTAGTTCGTTGTCATTTGGGTTTCTTCTCAAAAGTTGATCCATTTTATTTATTGTAGTAGTTGAGGTAAGTAAAGCATTTGTCATCCAAGGAGCGATCTTCGTGTTTTTCCTTTTACATTTTTTTGTATATGTACAGTCGTCTATATATTTTTGAAGTGTTTCAAGGAAAGTATTTGTTGCATAGTTAAGATCTGGACTCAAGTATAAGAAATCCCAAGATTTTTGTCTGATTGTATTTTCAAGTTTTGTTTCATCTATGTATTTCACTATTTCTCGTTCCTTGGGGCATTTGGTCTTTTCCAGTACTATCTGTAGTATTGTTGAGAAATGATCTGTAATGTCGGTTTGCAATACTAGGAACAGTATTTGATCGAGTACGTTGAATTTGGATTTTAAAAATATGTGGTCAATGCATGAACTACGCCCACCCTGTATTCTTGTTGGATTATTAATCGTGGAGATGTAACCGAATTCGTTAAGTGTGTTGTTATAGTCTGTATTATATTCATTATCTCCTAGTAGGTCGATATTCAAATCACCAATGAAAATGTTATAACTTTCTGGTTGGAATGCTGAACTCTCAAAGTAATGTTGAAGACTGATAACGAATTGATCGAGATTGCTTTTTGGGGATCTATATATAGCATTGATAAGAAAGTTGTTCTTGTCATTGAGAATGATTTTAATTTGCAACATGTTGCTTTCATTCAAAGGTATGATTGAGTATGTATAATTATACTCTGATTTTATGTATACAACAACTCCATCGTTTTGATTGAAATCCCCCTCGTTATATAACTTGTTGTAACCCTCTAAATTATATAGGTCCGAATTTCCTATTGCCCATGTTTCTGATAAGACAATACAATCGAATCCGATATGTAAGTTTTCTAAGAGAATTTTAAATTCGTCTAGGTTTTTATTAATGCTTCGTATGTTATTATGGATAATTTTGAAATTTTCACAATCTTTGTTAATTTCTAAAATATCTCTGCATTCTTGTATGTGTTCCAAAGAGTAAGTTTCTATTATATCAATATCAAAGTCTCTAATATATTGATCCATTTGTTATTGTTTTACTCCTGACATTTTGATGTATTACTTTGAGGTTGTCTTTTTTTTATATAGTTTGTTATGAATTTAATGATATACAGAAAGAAGATAAATAAATTCAAACTTACATGAGTATGAACATATACCAATCTCCATATACTTGACCTTATTCTAAATAAAGCACCATTAAGTTTCCATTACTAGTGATATTAAGATCGAATTCCTGATCTTAAACTCTTAATTCTGTCTTTTTGTTAAGAAGGACCAGATGTCTTCGTTGCCTTCTTATCACTTTCAGATTTCGACGGAGTAATTTTATCTTCTTTTTCTTTCGGTGTTAAACCTTGTCCGATATTTTCTTCAGTTGGATTATTGGCTGTTTCTGATTGAAATACAGGATGGAGACTTCGTGAATCTGGGGTCGACGGAGCACTTCTTTCTGTAGTATCGGTATTCTCGCTTTCTTCAAGTTCCTCGAGGGTGTAAGCTCTGTTGTTGATATACAACCTGTTTCCCTTTATGTACGAGTTATCAGAGTTATGTTGTCTCGCTCTATTCAAGTGGTGCCTCAGTATTCTATTCTCGCAGAGTTGCTTATATGCTAGATCGTTTGAGATTCCAACACTGGTACCTTTTTGCAGTTTTTAATAACTTCAAGCTTTTTCATGATATGAACTCAACTTTGACAGGGTTTTTATTCTTATTTCCTAATCTGTACAAATTATTTAAATCGGATACCTGGACATCAACGTCCAATAATTTTTTGAGTTCTCTGCAGACGGCTGGTGCAGATACTTCCTGAGAGTCTCCTAGCCCAAATATAACAATATTAGTTTTCTTACAAGTTACCTCCAATGATTCGATTTTATTATGTAGAATTTTATTTTCAATTTCTACGTTATTTATTCGATAGCTGAGTTCTTCTATTTTCAATAATAGTTTGGTTTCAGACGCCTCAATAGCAGATTTAAGTTCCTTTCGATTTTTTATAATTTCCTCTTTCAATACTTTTATTACTTTTTCCCATTCACTTGCCATTCTTTGAAATTCTAGATCGAATTCTAGCGTATATGGTCGCTTTTACTTAGAACAATATTAAAATGTTTTTATCAAGCAATCCGAGATAAGGGAGAGTCTCAAGGTGTTATTTGTTGTGTTGTATATTATCTTGTATTGTCAGAAACAGTTTATTGTTTCAGATTTCACTATTTTCTTCAATATCGCATGCTCAGTTGATGGCTTATATTATATTATATAAATAATTTAAAATTTTCAGTGATTTATTTTCCACAATAATATAGTAAAGACAATTGAATATATAGTAGTAAATAGTTCATTCGCCGTTCACTGATGATGGCACAAATTTGTTACAGTATTTTAACTCGCATACAATTCACATGTATGAGGTATCAATCAACCGAAGTAAGTCCAATTTACTGACATCCAAAACGACAAATTGGAAAAAAACTTGAATGATAATAATGTCAACAGCAAACAATCGCGTTCGGTAAGACTGATTATTCACGTAAACAAGGAATGCAGAGACGTACTTCGATTTTCATAAGCTCCGGTGAGTGTTATGAGTCCACTGAGTGGAATTCCAACAATTATTTGTCTTTGTAACTTGGTGATTTCACTAATAAACACAGAGACTAGAGAAAAGTAACTGGCACTCGCAAATTCGTCTCACGTATATTTATATATACATTGTATTCTTATTAATGCATACATCAAATAAATTAACTGTTCGTTTATGCTGTGTTCAGTCAAATTGAAGTACTTTTAAAGCAAGTGGCTCCCGCATATGTGGCTGTTATACATATTCGGTGTGGGTGAAAATTGAGTATAAAAAACTTGATCTTGGATTCTTCCATTGAAGAAATTTAAATATAATTTACTTATATTTCATTTTCACCAATGTTTTATCTTAAACAAATCTCAATATATATATATATATATATATATATATATATATAATAAAACTTCAAAGAGTGGTCTTTGTTGAAAAACCCTCAAACTCGTGGGGATAGCAGCCAAAAAAACTCTACAGGTTAGAGATAAAGTGAATCAATTAGTACTTTACCTAAGCTTAACTTCGAAAAGTATTGTCTCTATTTTCAAAGGCTATAATAAACCAGAAAGAAAACACCGGTTAATTTAATAATGAAAATAATTTTTGAAATTTTGAAATAAGCCTAAAAATGTCATACACTGATTTCAATAATTTTAGATTTTTTTTATTTTGTAGGTCGTATATTGAATAGATTTTCGAAAGACATGGGAGCAATAGATGAATTGTTACCTCGAGCTCAAATTGATGCTATTCAGGTATTTATGGTTATGGCTGGTATCTTAGTAATGGTATTTTTGGTTACACCTTGGATGATCATACCAACAATTATACTTGCATTACTGTTTTATTATTTTCGTGAAATATATTTGGCAACTGCACAATCTGTTAAAAGATTGGAAAGCGTTAGTAAGTAATCTATTTATAAAATTTAATTAGAAAACATTTATTATACAGGGTGCTTGACTATTTCGATCTTTGTAATAGTGAAGTGTCAAAGAAAACATTAGTAAGATTGTAGCCATCATATGCTTCCCATTTTAAAATTAGTTACGATTAGGTCCATGACGCCATGCCAAATCATTTTTTTAATGAAACAATCTATATTTTAATTTATATTTGAAATGTGCTTCACTTTGTAGTTGCGAAAATATCAAGTATGGGTATTTAAGATCAGCTGCTTATATACTCGTAATTTAAAAGGACTAAAAGATTAATGATACGTAGCAAGTGTAGCTTTGTAATTATTTATATATTTTCTTAGTTTTGTATTCCACATCACCATCGAAAAGTACTAGAATCATACTTTTTTTGTAAAATATTTCATATACCCAAAATTACTATATTCAGAGATATTTCCATCTTTATTAGCAAAATATTAATTTTGCATCTAAATGTTTACCAATTATGAGTTTGCAATTATTTATCAAAACCTGATAATTTACTGTTATTGTCTGAAAATTCAATGGCGTACATTTGCTGCTACTTTAAAAAATCTAAACTAGGCAGAGATTCATTTTACTGGCTATGATATGATAGACATTATAGAATTGATTCAGTTAACTAGTAAAGAATGAACGATCAATTACTATTGACAGAGGAAAACAGAACGAATTGGTTGTTGGCAGCTACCGAAAACCCACATACATTTTCAAGAAACAAGATCTTAGTTAATTACTGTGTGCAAAAAGTTCTGTATAAAAACAAAATGCACTCTCATCAGATTCAAACGCATCATGAATTAAGACAATGTTTTTAAGAAAAAATTACAAATCAAACAGGGAGACTTTTTTGGAGATTTCACATTTCATCAAATGGTTGTGTTCATGGGAACAACTTTCACTATTATTTTTCAATGAATCCACACCAAATTATTACACACAATCCAACTAGATGGTCATTAAAGGCTTGGGGAGGTATTGTTGGTAACAATATAGTAGGACAATATATACAGAGAGCACTGAGAATTTGTTATGATTTCCATGAAAAATTGGTTATTACTGAATTTTGGCTACAATCTTCCTAATGTTCGTTTTAATAGACGACATAGAAGATACTGAACTTTTTGTACAACCATTATAGAATTTATTCATTCCGACATGCTCAGGCTTGCGACACATGGCACGTGTTCCACACGCTCAGCGGTTCATTAAATATAGGGTGTCCAGAAACTCTCCTTCCAAACGGAAACCACAGTTACTCGATTTAGCTCAAATTACCTTAATCCGAAAATGCTTCCTAAGGGAGCTACATCCCTTTGAAGAAGACGTCCTCATATGAGTTTTCTTCAAATTACTCAAAAATACCGTTACTTAAAATATTCAAACTTGGTATAATCAATAAACAGTTACACACCAGTCGTTTGTTGTAAATAAATTTGTTCCAGATCCATCACAAGCTTGTCAGTTGGGGGGACCAACATGTATTTTTACAAAAAAAATTATTTTCAAGTTTTTTATGTATCCGACACCGAATTTGGAAAAATTCAAGATAATTTTCATAAAAAATGTTGTCTTCTTTCAAATCGATATCATGAACCGTTTTCGAGAAAAATAAATTTAAATTTTTTGTGTTTCTTACATAAAATCATGTTGGATTATAATCTATAATATCAAGTTGGCTTTGAAAAATCAACAAAATCTGACAATGTGTCAAATGATTTTGATTCTAAACAGTTATTATTGTTATTGTGTGTGAAAGATAAAAAATAAGAGTTAATTTGATCAAAATGTTTTATTTTTCGAATGAAGAATATGCTGATATGCATTTAGTTTGTGGGGAAGTACAATGTAATGCTCGTGCAGCAGGGCGAAGATATGCGAAAAAAATTCCAAACAGAAGGCATCCTGCTCGCGCAACATTTGTAGCCGTACACCAAAGATTAAGAGAAAGTGGCTCAGTAGTACCTAAAAATACTGAAACTGGTAGACGACCTGATGTGACAATGGAATACGAAGACGATATTTTGATTGAAATCGAAAGAAGACTCGCTGCTATGTATCCTGGTATTTCCAGGTCTTACATATGGAATATTATTCATAAAGAAAACCTTCATCCTTTCCATTTTCAAAAAGTTCATGCCATGTTAGATGGTGATTTCCCTGCCCGCATAGATTTTTCAAACTGGTTGCGGAACAAAAAAAATTAGGATCCTAATTTCTTTTCCAATATTTTATTTTGCGATGAATCTACGTTTACCAGAGACGGAATTGTTAATTTACGTAATGTACATCATTATGCCTACATTGGTGATAATCCTCATGCAATAGTAGAGAAAAAGCACCAGCAAAGATTTAGTATAAATGTTTGGATAGGCGTAACAGGTAATCAGCTTCTGGGACCCGTAGAGCTTCCTAGCCGTTTAATAGGACAAGAATATCTTAATTACCTACAAAATGTTTTACCTGATTTAATAGATGAGGTTCCCCTGATGATTCGAAATAATTTATGGTTCATGCACGACGGCTGCCCAGCTTATTTTAGTAGAGAGGTTCGTCAATATCTCGACAATAACTATTACGATAAACGGATTGGAAGAGGTGGTCCAGTTAATTGGCCCCCAAGATCTCCAGATTTAAACCCCTGTGATTTTTGTATTTGGGGTTATTTAAAATCATTAGTCTATGTTGTTTTAATAGAAACCCGTAATCAGCTGTGGCAAAGAATTCAAAACGCTTGTAATGAAATTAGAAATAATGCAAGAATTTTTGCAATAATTAGACGATCTTTAGAGAAAAGGATAAATTTGTGTATTGAGACAAATGGTCGTCATGTAGAGCATCTGTTGTAAAATTAATTCTCTTATTTCTGTTGGTAATTATCTCTAACTTTGTTTTTTTAATGTTGATTGTTGTTTTATACCCTCACGAAATAAAATTAATTAAATATTTCCAAAACAATGTAAGCAACTTAATACTTCCGACTTTTGTTACCAGTATCTGTACAATTTGTTGATTTTTCAAAGCCAGTTTGATATTACAGATTATAATCCAACATGATTTTATGTAAGAAACACAAAAAGTTTAAATTTATTTTTCTCGAAAACGGTTCATGATATCGATTTGAAAGAAGAGAGCATTTTTTATGAAAATTATCCTGAATTTTCCAAATTCGGTGTCGGATACATAAAAAAATACAAATTTTTTAATAAAAATACCTGTTGGACCCCCCCAACTGACACGCTTGTGATGGATCTGGAAAAAATTTATTTACAGCAAACGACTGATTTGTAACTGTTTATTGATTATACCAAGTTTGAATATTTCAAGTAGCGGTATTTTTGAGTAATTTGAAGAAAACTCATATGAGGACGTCTTCTTCAAAGGGCTGTAGATCCCTTAGGAAGCATTTTCGGATTAAGGTAATTTCAGATAAATCGACTTAAAACCACCTCTAGTAACTGTAGTTTCCGTTTGGCAGGAGAGTTTCTGGACACTTTGTAGTCACTAGAGGGCACTTCCCCACATCACATATATTTATATGGAGAATCAACATTTTTCCGGTAGGAGGATCCTCGATGCCAAGACTTTTTCTATATAACTATTAACTTGTATCATATAAATTTGTGCAGTTGTAGAAAAAAAATTAAATGTTCAAATTTCTTTGTGTCTGTAGAAAAAATCGCATCCGACACTTGTGGAAATTCGCAATTCCATACTCATGTGATTCTGCGACGATCCGAAGTCTAGTGGCAAAACATTCACACTCGTATAGAATTAGCTTCATTTCTCACTCGTATCGGAATATACTTTTTTCTACTTCCGCTACTAAAATCGCACTTTGAACACGGGTTTGACATGCACAAAACGACTCTTTAAACACTAGTGTTTAAAATGCGAAAAGTCGTTTATCTTTTGTTTTTTAAACGTCAAATCAAGTGTATCTTTTGTATGTTAAATTTCATGCTCCTTGATAATTTTGTTATTCTGCGTCATTTGATTTATCAGTCAGCTCTCAGTCATCGTCCGTCATGTAATGAAGATAATTCAAATATAATATAATGTTTTCCTTCCCGCGGACGAAGAAAAAGTATAGTAAGCACCTCGTGTTAAAAATGTCTTTAGTCACTCGTTTCACAAGGAACTCGTTCCGCTTCGCTTCACTCGTGCCTAGTAAAACTCGTGACTAAAGTAATCGTTTTGACACTTGGTACTTAATATATTATTATAGCTCTAATCAATAAGTGCTTGTCACTTTGGTCCTCTTGAAAAATTTTTCATCAATTATTGTTAATACAATAAATAAAATTAACTGCCTCGACCCTTACTTCGTGGAATCTATTGATATTACTGTTTTTAATGAAACTTACTGTTTCTATTTTCAGTTCGTTTAAAACAGTAATACAATAAATAAAGACTATCATAATAATCGATTATTTGATTCTCCAGGATTAAAGTTTCATACGAATTTTTCTTTTAAGCACGTGCTCCAGTATTTTCACATGTTTCTGCTACCCTATATGGTATATCAACAATTAGATCGTCAGATGCAGAAACAATGGTTATTAAAGAATTTGATGTTTTACAAGATCAACATACAAGCACATGGTTTTTATTCATTGTTAGTAGTACAGCACTTGGATTTTATTTAGATGTTATCAGCACAATATTTTTAACATTGGTGACTTTCCAGTTTTTAGTGTTTAGGGACGGTGAGTATATTTTTGGTGATTTGCATTATTAACATTGTCAAACTTTGAAAAGAATAGCAGGTTAATGTTCTCCTCCCTCCTTAGTTTTTTGGCTTTAAATTAAGAAAAAACCTTATTATCAATAATTTGAGTTGTTTCCAGACATAGTTACGTATATGATTAAGAATATTAATGCTACAAAAAGTCAAGATTGTATTTAGCCTATTAACAAAGAGCCAAAACTTTTACATCGATTGTGCAAAAAGCTTTAAAATACGTCCACTCTGATCTATATTACCATAACCTGTTCAATTAAATTATTATCGTGCAATTTTTTCGGATGTCTTGGGTGTGAAACGTGTGGTAGAGAAATTTGTTCCAAAATTGCTAAATTTTGACCAAAAGAACCGTCGCATGAGCATCGCTCAGATGCTATCAAATGATTTTCCATATTTATATAAAAAACAGGTGAAGAAATTTGACCTAAGGTTGAATGTGTCGAAATAGAAATGCGGTAACTGTTCAAACTGGGCGACTTTTCGTACGATCCGAAGTCCCAGGAAACAAGCAGTGTAGTACTAGTGCTCAATCAAAAAGCAATGGACCTAGATGATAAGAATGTAATGGTTACTTTACCGCATATGAATGAAGAAAAGGAAAACGAGGCGTCTCTGGATTCATCCAATTGTTTCTCACCTAAAGACCCCTCAGGGGGCCTAAGAGGTAAGTCTTTCTTCCTCAATGAGGGCACGGGCTTGACACTCCCGAGGTACCCCAGTCACGTTTGTGTCGTCCTGTATTTGTCCTTAAATGTTGGCAATCTCAAAGTGTGAAACACTGTGCCGATGGATGCATGGCTCTGCCGAGTGAGTCGTAAACGGTTCCTCCAGATACCGGGCACCCTCTGGATGAAACTTAGCCTTATAGAGGTATCCACGCTCTGCTTCGATGGACCGAATAATTCCTAGGCTACTCATGGGATCAATCTATGAGCTTATTTTCTGAATACCCCCCTTTACACGGGTCTCAAAAGAGACCTCGAACATATTCACCAGAAATATATGAAAACCCAATATTTTATGAAAAGTACTATATAGTAACCAGAAAAGAAGACAGTTTTGAGAAAGTATCACCTTTCACAATCCATAAATCACTTACCTCTTTAATAGGAAAAACTCAAAATACGAAAAAACTAAGATATGGAACACTACTGATAGTAGTTGAGAATCAAGCACAATCTGAGAAAACAAAATTGATAAACAAGTTAAACGATATGTAAGTTACAATCGAACTCCATAGAACACTACACGTAGTAAAAGGAGTTATCACCTGCAGAGATTTATTGAACGTTGATACAGAAGAAATACTGGAAAATTTCCATCCCCAAGGTGTGATAGAAGTTAAAAGACTCAATACCAAAATAGATGGAAAAATAGCGCCATCAGCTACCTTAGTATTAACCTTCAAAACCCTAAAACTACCTGAAAAAATCAAAGCTGCATACATAAACATAAGGGTCCGCCCTTACATACCAAACCCCCTCCGCTGTTTTAACTGTCAAAGGTTTGGGCATGCATTGGGTAACTTCAGAAATCAAGCCATCTGCCCCAGATGCGGAAAAGCATCTCATGAAGAAAATCCATGCAATCCGACCCCTCAATGTATTAATTGTCTAGAAGAACATTTTCCGCGGTACAAAGGATGCCAAATATTCAAAACGGAACTTAATATAGAAAAAATCAGAGTAACAGAAAAAATACCATACTTTGAAGCAAAAAAAAATACAAACTACAAAATCCAGCTTTTGACACTACCTTTTCAGAAATCTTAAGGAAAAAACCAGACAGTAATAAAACCGCTATTTCTTCAATCCCATCAACCTCATCCCAGACCCCTATAAAGCCAACCCCCTATCACCGTCCCTAAAAACCAATAACCCTTCCCGACAATCCCAACAAGCCAACCCACCTCCCTTCCAACCCGTTAAAATCCCACCGAAAATTATTCGTCACAAAAAACAAAATCCACCTCTTCCCAAAAATGTCTCAACTCTACTACCTCTAGCAGCAAAATCACAAGCAAAACAAATGACAAACATATTACCTTAAACAGAGAAAAATCATCTTCCTCTTTTTTCCTCGAAAAGTACCTCTTCCAGTCGCAACAGCTCTAAAGATCGTAAACTAAATAAACCCAATAAAAATGAATAAGTTAATCCACTGGAACATAAACGGTATTAAAAATCACTCAGAAGAACTCAAACTACTTAGCAATACACACCATCCCCAGGTACTTTCCATTCAAGAAACCAATCTTAAAACCACTGACCAACTTAAAATAGTAGGTTTTAAATCTATAGAGAAGAGACCGCACTGATTTCCTCAGAGCCTCAGGAGGCGTAGCTCTACTCATAAAAGAAAATTATCTCTATAAAAGGATAAACCTCAACACCAACTTAGAGGCTCTTGCAGTCACCATCGTCGGAAATATAGAAACTATTATTTGTACTCTGTACCTTCCTCCATCAGTTAAAATCAATGCAAATGACATCACAAATATAATACATCAGTTACCATCCCCAATAATCCTGACCTGAGATTTGAACGCCCACAACACCATATGGGGTTCAACTCCATACAGACCAACGAGGCAGAATTATAGAAAATATAATCGAAAATGAAAATCTTCATATATTTAACGATGACTCTCCCACCTATATATCTTCATCTACGTCCTCACTTTCATGTTTAGACATTACACTATGTTCCCAAATTCTCTCAACAAACTATCAATGGAGCACCCTAGATGATACACATGGGAGCGATCACTTCCCGGCCCTCTTAGAAAAATTACTATGGGAAAACTGCCCTAATCCATGTATTAGATTAAATCAGAAAAAACACAATGGGAAAATTTTAAACTACAGTATACATCCCCCAACATCGACCTTTTAGGAACTGATGATGCTGCAAATATTATTACTCAATCTATCATTGAAGCATCTGAAAACAACACACCAGAATTAAAAATCATTCCAAACAAATCTGCTGTGCCATGGTGGAATGAAGACTGTAGAAAAGCAATAAAGGAAAGAAAAAGCGCATGAAACTTGTTTAAGCGCCAACCAACAAGCTACAATTTCATAAATTTTAAAAAGTGCAGAGCAAAAGCAAAAAGAATTATAAAAGAGGCGAAATTCTCTTTCTGGACAAGTTCGCAAATTCTATCAACTCTAACGCCAGCTCAAAAGACATATGGGACAAAATAAACAAATTAAAAGGCACGCCTACCAGAAACTTATCAGACCTAATAGAGAACAATGTATGGATCGATGACACAGAGCATATAAGTCAGATATTCGCCAATCAATTCTCTACAATATACAACAAATATCCTAGCCACCATATTGTCACAAAAAAGCAAATACAACCGGTAAATGTGTCATACAACCTGCCAATCACAATAAATGAACTAACCTATGCCTTGAAGAACAAAAAAGACACAACTCCTGGACCAGACAACATGATATCTATGATAAAAAATCTACCCGAAAATGGAATGCATAGCCTTCTACAATTATACAACAAAATATGGGAAAATGGCCAAATTCCCAGCGCATGGAAATTATCAATACTCATTCCAGTCCACAAACCAGGAAAACCTATATGCAGAAAAGAAAACAACAGACCAATAGCTCTCACTAGTCATCTATATAAACTACTGGAAAAGACTAACTTGGTACCTACAAAAGCATAATCTCCTCATTCCTGAACAAGAAGGCTTCAGAAAAGAATATTCAACTAACGATCATCTAATAAGCTTTGAAATTGATCTACAAGACGCCTTCCGACTCCAAAGACACGCCAACGCATTATTCCTTGATTTGAATAAAGCCTTCGACACAATAAACAGGCAAAGTATAGTAAATGCGCTCGAAGAATTCAATATAGTGGGATCAATGTTTAACTTCATACTCAACTTCCTCACAGAGAGTTTTTCAGGTACGAATAAAAATCAAAACATCAGACATACTTAGCCAAAACTGAGGAGTACCTCAAGGTTCTGTCTTGAGTCCAACCCTCTTCATACTTGCAACTAACAGTATAAAAACCATCATGCCACCTAATATCAATTTTAGACTTTATGCAGATGATTTACTTATCTATCATTCAGCTTCTGACCCAGAAATTAGCATACATAATCTACAAAACTGCGTAAATATATTGCAGGGATGGGCAAATAATAACAATCTAGAATTCTCATCAAACAAGTCAACTGGGGTTCATTTTTGTCGCAAAAGAAACTGTACAAAAAAAATTAACATAACTATCAACAATAAATACATTCAGAGTAATACACACCACAAATGTCTAGGCCTCACCTTCGACTCAACACTAAATTTCAAAAATCACATAAAAGAACTACAACAAAAATGTACAAAAGACCTCAGAATGATACGCATGTTATCAAATACAAAATGGGGAGCAAGTAAAAGGAATCTTTAATACATTTATACCAAGCAACAATAAAATTTAAAATAGATTATGGTTCCATAGCATACACATCTGTCCCAAAAAGTTACCTACAAAAACTTGCTCCATTAGAGAACTCTGCAATTCGAATGGTCATAGGAGCATTCCACACAAGCCCTATTAACAGTATCTACTGTGAAGCAGAAGTAATACCACCAGAACACCGACAGATGCTACTTACTATTAAATATGCAAATTCCTTAACATTCAAAAAACAACATCCTTCCTTCAACAAATTTTTCAATATCCGTTACCCAAACATACAACCCACAAACAAAAAATACAAACCTGGAGCAAATTATCGATATAAAGAAATTCAACATAGACTCAACTTGGATTTATGACTACAGCCCTTACAATTTCTCACCATGGAACACCTCTAACATACAAATAAATAAGGAGTTGACACTATACTGTTCAAACAAAAATTTGATCAGATTATATAAAACTACAAAGTACATCAAATTATATACACAGATGGCCCCAAATCGAATGAAAAAGTAGGCGCCGCTTATCACACAAAAACATCAGAAAACAGTTTCAACCTCCATAAATCAACTGAAATACTTACAGCAGAACTATTTGCAATACATAAAGCAATAGATTTCATCACAACTACGGATTATCGCAAATGGCTGATAGCAACAGACTCCATGAACTCACTTGACTCTATTAAAGCATACAACCCCGGTCACCCTCTCGCCAAGGAAATAAAATATCAGTTAGAGAAAGTAAAAATTAAAAATAAAGAAATCATATTCCTTTGGATCCCTAGTCATATAGGTATTAAAGGCAATGATAGGGCAGACTTCCTGGCGAAAGAACAAATACATACCACAAACATGATAAATGTACTAAACCTAAAAGATCTGAACAAGCATTCAGTTAAACTAACTAGGAACCTAATTCAGTTAGAGTGGGACCTTCAAGAAGGAGACAATAAACTCTACGAAATCGAAGACACTCACTTTAACAAAAGGCAAATACATAACCTACCAAGAAAAGATAAGATAGTCCTCACAAGACTAAGAATGGGACGCACAAAGTTAACTCATAAATATTTACTATCAGCGGAAGAACCACCAATATGTGAGACCTGTAACTCTACAATTACCGTTAAACATATAATTATCCATTGCAGGAAATATACACCATATAAAATCAAATATAATCTACCTACGAATATCAAATTACTTTTCTCAGAAAAACACTTAGAACCACTACTAGGATACTTAAAAGATACCAACTTATACAGGTTAATATAAAATAACAAAACACTCATATAATATCACACATAAAGACGCTAAAAGGCCATAGATACCGATGCGTCGATAATCCATATCTATCTATCTATCACCTAAAGAGAAAGACTTTTTTACTGTATTATGGCCACAGGTGAAACAGGATAATGAAAAGTTCTTTAATTTCACAAGGATACCGCAAGCTTCTTTTTATGAACTTTTCACAGCTATAGAACAAGAAAAATGGAGAATACTGTTAAATCTAACAAGAATACATAAATTATAGTTAAAATAGGAGAAAAGTGCCTGAGATGGCATACTTTTTAAAAAATTCATAACAAAAGTGTCTCCTAAATATTTTTCTTTATTTTTCGATGCCCAATAATAAAAGACATTGTACAACAAACTTGTGTATAATATTTTTTAAAATTTAAGGATAAACAAAAAGAATATTGTTATTTTTTAAAACTATATTACTATGTCGTCTCGCCCACAGGGTAACGACGAGTTGGCATAGCATGAGGTGATGAGATGGCAATGATGGCATACTCCTCTTTAGTCTCTGCACAACTCACAAACAAAAGTTTTCACACGAGGTGGCACATCAGAACATTCACAGTGTGTCCATTTTTCACATCGAATACATCTAATCCATTTTTTTGCGGATTTTGATGTAGAAAAGAGACTGTTGCAGTAAATACACGCTGCATCATCATCATCGTCAGTTTCAATTCTATCTTCGTCGCTGGAAGAATTACCCATTTTTAATACGGTTTTTGCTTTCTTTGCTGCCATTCTTGATTCTTTTCTAGTTTTTTCGGCAGTTTTTATTTTCAGTATTTCGCTTTCAGGTGTAGTATTCAAAATTCCAAATTTTCCACTGTTTCCATTTCTTCTCTTTTTTCTCATTTCAACTTTTGGCAGTGGCGATATACCAAGTAACTTTCTTACCACCTCCCTCTTCTGTGTATCGTCTTGTTCGTTTTCACGTTCTTCATCTCGTATTTGAGTGTCACTTTCATATTCAACTGGTTCATTCTCCACATATTCTTGATTTTCAACTTCAATTGTCTTTACGATACCGTTGGCTTGCTCTGCTCCTACATCTGTAACTTCAGCAGCATGGAACAGATGATCGTGAAATACGTCTCTATTGAATGGAAAAATACCAGTTATTGCAAATCCACTTGTAGCATTTTTCATAGTTGCAGCTTTCTGGTAGGCCTCCCTAAAGATTTCACCTACTTGAAAATGGGTAACCACTCTTCCATGATGTAATTTCAGCCATTTCTGGAGATCTTGGTTATAATACGTCGTAAGGGGGTCAAAAAACGAAACATCCACTCTATGTGTACAGTGTGACGAAAAGCAAAACATAATTATACCGTTATCCTTGGCGTATGTTTGTGCCTCCAGAGTTTTATGGCTTGTATGGCCATCAAGAAGTAACAAAACCTTTTCTTCACGTGATGGCTTTATTATTCTTACAAAATATTATTTCAGCCACTTCAAGAATATTTCGGCATTAGTCCATCCATGTTCTTGAGCAAATGCAATTGAACCTGCTGGGGCGTTATCCATTAGTTCATTTTTCATATTTTGTCGAGGAAATATGAAGCATGGTGGAATATAGTTTCCCCCAGCACTCATCGCACATACAACTGTGAAGTGTTTTCACCTTTCAGCGCTTGTCAACACTCCCACCTGTTTCTTACCTTCAGAATCACAGAATATTTCGTATAAGTTTGGTTTATCGAGGTAGATTTACAGGCACTTTGTGAAACATGCACATAATGCAAGTTAGTCCACTGCACTGAGTTATTAGCGGTAAATTCAAATATAACTATGAGATTTAACTCTTATGCCAACAAGGCCACTATGCCCATCTCTGGCACTTTTCCCCTACTAAAAAACACGCTTCAATAGCAAACCGAACTAAAAGTAGAAAATTATTCTGAAGCTAGAAACTCGTCTGAACATGCACATTAAAGAACATTGAATGATGCGTCCATTGCCCCTTGCAGTGTCGCTTGGGAGTCGCGGAAAAAGCATGTGTCGACTCGATTTCGAGCGGAGAGGCGCCACATCGAGTAATAGTGTGTTTCATTATATATATATATATATATATATATATATATATATATATATATATATATATATATATATATATATTGGATCATACGTCGACTCAACAGAAGTCGCTCCGTCTGTTCCAAGTCTAAAGTTACATATTTTTCACCTTGTACATTTGATATGACATGTTAATCAATGTTTTATTTCAGAAAATACCACTGGTGGCAATGTAGGGCTAGTAATATCCCAGAGTTTAATTTTAACGGGAATGTTACAATATGGTGTTAGACAAACTGCTGAAGTTGCCAGTAACATGATTAGCGTAGAAAGAGTTTTACAATACACCAAGTTAACGAAGGAAGGTCCATTTGAGTCTAAAAAGAAACCACCTAGGGATTGGCCGGAAAAAGGAAGGATTATCTTTAAAAATACATTTTTGAGATACGCACTTGAACTGCCTCCTGTTTTAAAAAATTTGAACATAGAAGTCAACTCCGCAGAAAAGGTAAATATTGAATTAGAAATGGTTTTACGCATACTACTCACTCATAAATAAGGGCTTGCCAAGTTTTTGGTATCCTGTATATTTATGTAGCCATATTTTATCAAGTGGCGTCCATGTAATTGTAATAGACATTTGTTTTCCCTAACTGTCCTCAAGTATCATGTCGTAGCTGTATTATGTTATTTTCTATTCTTATTTTCTTTATGATGATTCAACCCAAGCAGCTTCAAAGTATCGGAACTTCAAATAAGTCGTGATTACGTAATTATCACTAAAAAACGACTTTCTAGTTTTTCCTACTTTTATTTAGACTTTTTTAGTAATTCTCTAGTTTTTATTATTACAATTTGGAACTTAATAGTTCCAGTACAGTCTAGGTAGCTTTTAAAATTTATGGAACGGAACTGTTACCAAGTAAAGTAAGTTTAAAGTATCAAATACTTTAAAGTAATAATCGATAGTCCCAGTAACATTGTCTTGTTACTGATATATCACAGCAAAGTTTTTATTACTTAATAGTAGCGTTAAAAGTAACAACGACGTCGTTGCTACTTTTAAAATTCCGTCAAAGTTATGGGATTATGTAATAATATTGAAGGTAAAATTAACTGTCTTGCTACTCACAAAAACTACTTCACAGTAGGTAACTTTTATTTCCCATTTTGTCTTAAAATTACCACAAAGTTCCAATTACTTAAAAATAACTTAAAAGTAGTGGACACTTTATAGGGACGAAAATATCTCCACGATTGTAGGTGATCGCGGCATTAGTTCGAGTGTACTACATCTTGATTTTCGCATCGGAATCTACACAGCTTATTAATTTCTTTTCTGTATCTAATCCTTCGCAAGACGTAGGAACCTTGTTATATTTTAATATATATATAATATATATATATATATATATATATATATATATATATATATATATATATATATATATATTACCTTTAGATACTTTTAACGATTTCATGCAGAGAGAGAAAGTCAAATACGAGAAAACTTTTTATAAGGTCAAGACAACTAACCAAAAAAAACTTTCCAAAATTATATCAAATGTTACAGAACCTAGTAATAAGATCAATGTTTCATCTTGGTTAGACAATATTTCTGATAAACAAGTACCTGAAGATGTTGCTGAAGTTCTAGCCCTAGGCGAAAATTTCTCTATACCTGTTGTTGATGAAAGTAAATTGCCTATAACAGAATATATAGCTTGTGTTGAATCTGCTATTAAAGATAAACCAAACGAAATAAAAGACACGATTCGCGGAAATATTGTAAATCTAATTACCAATCATAAAATCAAAATTAGACACAAAAACACAAAAACTAATCAATTTCAACGAAACATCAACAAACAAATTAACAGAGCCAAACATTTTATTAAAAACAACCCAGATATCACTGTTTTAAAACCAGATAAAAGCAACAAAACTGTTATAATGAATACAAATGACTATGATATTAAGATGGATAGTTTGCTTTCCGACAACCAAGCATACAAAAAATTACGTAATGACCCTACAAAAACATACCAAGAAAAAAATAATTCACTAATAAAAAAATTCTTGTCTAGAGAACAGATTTCTGAAAATGAAGCAAAAAAATTAATGATTCACAATGCAGTGGCACCAACAATTTATGGGTTACCTAAACTTCACAAACCTAGTATTCCATTAAGACGTATAATATCATCTATCAGTCACCTTTTTACAGATTATCCAAATATTTAAGTAACTGTCTATCTGAAATAACATGCAAAAATAACTATTACATCAAAGATTCTTTTAGTTTCAAAGAGTTTATTAATATAACAAAAATACCAAACACATACAAACTAGTTTCATTAGACGTGACATCCCTATACACTAATATACCGAACGAATTAATAACAAACATCATTAATGAGAAATGGAACTCCCTAAAAGAATATACAACTCTAAAGCAAGACATGTTTACTGAAGCTTTAAATCTAACACTAAATAGCAATTATTTTCAACAGTAAAAACACAAGAGCTTTTTTTTTATCGGATAAATTTCTCTTTGCAACGAAACAGTTTTGCCAATCACTAATTTTACGAGAAAAACTGACATGATAAAATCGCGACACCGAAGGTGGAGCGATTTTATCTAATGTCAGTTTTTCGAGCAAATTTAGTGATTGGCAAAACTTTGAGTCAAAGAGGAATTTATCTAATAAAAGAAAAGCTCGAGTGTTTTTTGGCAAGATAAATTAACGACAGAATATATGGATGAACAACAACAATAATTATCTTTATTAATACAATAAACTACAGAATATATGGATGAACAACAACAATAGTTATCTTTATTAATAGAACAAAGTTAAATAATTACCACACCGATTCAAAATAAAAGCACTATATGTTTAAAATTCAAAAATCTGACAGACTAATTGACAGTTTTTGCAGTTTTGCCAACACTTAATTGCTGTGAAATTATAAGTAACCAAACTTGCGACTCATTGTCATTGTGTAAAAGTGACGTCCACTTACTAGATATTGAGGAAGAGAAGTTTTTATCCGATAAAAAAGGATGCACCTTTTTTATCGATGTCAAAGTGACAATAACATTTCCAGGTATATGACATTTTAACATTGGAGTTAATTTATCAACATAAAAACAAATTTTACCAGCAGTTAGATGGTTGTGCAATGGGCTCTCCCATATCTTCCACTGTAGCACAACTTGTCATGGAATATCTAGAAGAGAAGGTTCTAAACAAAACTAATATTCCTATACTATTTTTTAAAAGATATGTCGACGATTGTATCACTGCCGTACCTGAAAATCAAATTGACGAAATTCTAGACGCTTTTAATAATTTCCATCCCAAATTTCAGTTTACTTCAGAAACAGAACTTGAACATAAAATTAATTTCTTAGATATGACAATCATATGACAAGAAAACAGTGAAGAACTTAAAACAAAATGGTATACCAAAAACACTTGGTCGGGTCGCTACCTAAACTATAATTCCCACCACCCAAATTCACAGAAAAACAGTGTTATCATAAATTTAACCGATAGAGCGCTAACTCTAACATCACCCGAATATAGATTCGAGATCTTAAAGAAAGTAAAAAAGGTTCTTTATGAAAATAATTTCCCTACAAAGTTAATAAACAGAATCATAAATCAACGTACACACAAATTATATAATAGTAACATACCTGATAAAAAACAGATGAATGATAAAAACATAAAAAAATATATCGCTATGCCATACACAGCAGAATTATCAGAAAAAATGAAATATATCTTAGGTAAGCATGATATCATTGTATGTCACAAAGCACAACATCTATTATCATCCTTGTTCACATCATTGAAAAGTAAAGTTCCAACTAAAATGAAATCGAATGTCGTCTACTCAATACCCTGCTTAAATTGCCCCAGTAAGTACATAGGAATGACTACACAATACCTTAATAACAGGCTAAACGGACACAAATACACTAAAAATGCCTCAACAGCTTTACATAAACATGAATCTAGCCAAAACCACGAATTTAACTTTTCAAATACTCAAATTCTAGCACAAGATAACAATTACCAAAAACTTTTGATGAAAGAAATGATTTACATAAAAAAGGAACAGCATACTGTCAATGATAAACAAGACACAAATCATTTAAGCCATATTTATCACAACTTAATACTATAAATAAACAATGAATATTATTTCAATTTTTGTTACCACCTCGTATATTCCATTTTAATAATTAATATACACCTTATCTCTCTGCAATTGAAAAACTAAGAAACATAAACCAGAATACTTACTCAAAAAGAAAAAAACGAAAACAATAATAGAACCTTCATTCTTTCCATTCCTAATTTTACCATTAAAATGTAAACATCGAGGTACGTACTATAATAAAACTTAATTTCAAAATTTTATTCCTGCATGTGAGCTGGAAAACCTTTTAATTTTTGACTTTTAATTTTTAATTGTTAATTGTGAATGTCTTCATTGTAAGCTACCAAATTTCATTTTAATTCTTTTCACTCGTAGGTACTGTTCCACAAAATAAAACAGATTTTGATAAAGCCTACTATGATGGGCGAAATGTCATAAAATTTTTTGTATTATTCACAAGAAACCTATACCCAAGAACAATCCAAAAAAGATATATATATATATATATATATATATATATATATATATATATATATATATATATATACATATAGACGACGACGAAATAGAAGAATTCTATAATGAAATAACCCAAGCGCTCAGCAACGACAATAGTAACTTCAAATACATAATGGGAGACTTTAATGCCAAAGTAGGACACAGGAAAGACCAAGAAAAAGGAATGGGGAAATATGGATTTGGAGAAAGGAATGAAAGAGGAGAGAGACTAATACAGTTCGCACACTTTCAGAACATGTATGTGGCAAACTCCTTCTTCAAGAAGAACCCTAACAGGAAATGGACGTGGGAAGGCCCTGGTGCAACTATCAGAAACGAAATAGACTCTATCCTCAACAATAAAATTAACACAGTAAAAGATCTAAGCACGCTCAACAAGTTCACTACAGGAAGCGACCATCGACTAATTAGAGCTCGACTGGTCTTAGATATAAAACTAGAAAGGTCAAGACTAATCAAAACCAACACAACGAAAAACATAAACAACGAAAGGCTGAAAGAGAACTCTCACCAATATGAAGCACTACTAGAAGAAAGACTACAAAAATTGGAATATAACAACCCTGAACTGTTAAATTCGAAACTGCGCCGTAGAAGTGGGAGGTCTGCAACAACGAGGTGAACACAAAAAACTAACTCCGGAAACAAATGCACTATTACAAAAACGAAGAGAAATGAAAAAGAGAACAAACATTCAAAGAATTGAATATTTTAAAAATAAAATTTGTAATTGTTGATAGTAATAGTCAACCTTTGCTAGGTCTAGATGATTGTCCAAAGTTTGGTTTGGTACAAAGTGTTAATAATATTGAAATTTTACCAAAGAAAGAAAAGATTTATGAATTGTTTAAAAATGTTCTTGAAGGTATAGGTAAAATCCCTGAATTATGCTCTATTAGATTGACTGATGATGCTAAACCAGTTATACAGTGTCAGAGGAAAGTTTCTTTCTCTTTACATGATAAATTGAAACAAACTTGTAAACAAAAAAATTATTCAGAAAGTGGATTATCCTACAAATTGGTTCAACAGTCTTATGATTGTAGAAAAAAATGATAAGTCTCTAAGACTTTGTATTGATCCCAAGCCGCTTAATAAATATATACGTAGGGAACATTTTCCAATACCTAAGGGCTAATGATATTATTTCTAGGCTTACAGGAAAAACCCTATTTAGTGTAATTGACATGAAAGATGGGTTCTGGCAGCTCCAGCTTGATAATGAGAGTGCTGACCTCTGCGTATTTAATACCCCCTTTGGGCGGGACCGCTTTAACCGGGTACCATTCGGGATTTCAAGCGCCCCAGAAATCTTTCAAAAAAAGAACTTTGAGATATTCGGAGATATCCCTGGAGTAGAGATATACTTCGATGATATCATTGTGTCTGGAGTTGATGAAGTTAGTCATGATTTAGCTCTAAAGGAAGTATTTCATAGGGCTTGTAAATACAAAGTTAAGTTTAATTTTCAGAAATTTCAGTATAAACTAAGTCAAGTAGTATTTCTAGGTCAGGTAATCTCTAAAGACGGTGTAAAACCAGATATTCGCAATATTGAAGCTATTTAAGCCATAAAAAGCCCCAAAAACAAGTCCGAAGTCTTGAGAGTCCTCGGCTTACTTAATTTTTTTTCTAAATTTATAGCGAACTTGTCTCAGCTGATCTCAAATATGCGTAATCTTACCAAAAACAATGTGCCTTTTGTTTGGACCGGTGACCATGAAAAAGAATTAGACCTTTTGAAAAAGTTGATTTCAGAAGAGCCTGTTTTGCAAATCTTTGACCCATACATGCCGATTTTAATACAAACCGATGCCTCAAGTGAAGCTTTTGGGTGTTGCCTATTACAAAATTCACACCCAGTGGTTTTTGCTTCTAGGAGTTTATCAAAGTCAGAGAAACGTTGGGCTCAAATTGAAAAGGAATTGGGTGCAATTGCTTTTGCATGCGAAAAACTCCATTATTATATCTATGGCTATGAAGTAACTATTCGAACTGATCACAAGCCTCTTATAAACATTGTTGACAAGGAACTTGACAAAGTCTCTGCAAGACTCCAACGTTTGCTCTTAAAATTGTTGAAGTAGAATATTAAAATTACGTATTTACCTGGGAAAGGTATGGTAATTGCGGATACCTTGTCTAGATCATATATAGATGAACCTGTTGCAGATGACCCAGAGATGACATATATTGTTCATATCGCGAGTAACAATATTCCCATGTCGGAGGAAAAGAAAGAGCTTTTTAGAAAAGAAATTATTTCTGATCCTATCTTGTCAAGGATTAAAAAATTTTATAACTATTCATGGCCTAATGAAAATAAAGAAATTTGTCCTGAAATGAAACAGTATTTTAAAATTAAAAATAATATTTATTTATCTAATGATCTCTTGTTCCTAGATAAAAAGATAATAGTTCATCAGTCTTTGAGAAATAATATGCTTAAACTCATCCATGAACCACATTTTGGTGTAGAAAAGTCAAAATTAAGAGCTCGTCAGATATTTTATTGGCCAAATATTTCTAGAGATATAGAGAATTTCATTCAAAATTGTGGAATGTGTCAACTTCACAAAAAATCACTTCCAAAAGAGACATTAATATCTCACGACATTCTTTCTCGTGCATGGCAATATGTTCACACCGATTTTTTTGAATTTAAAGGTAAAAACTTTCTTTTAATGGTTGATGCTTACTCAAAGTGGGTTGAAGTAATATTAGTTTGCAAAAATAAATTTCAACAATTTGGAATACCTGATATATTTTTCGCCGATAATAACCCTTATAATTCTCGTAAATTTAAATATTTTGCAAAAAATTGGAACTTTCAAGTTGTTTTTAGCAGTCCTTATCATCAGTTAAATGGACTAGCTTATATTGGTATAGTGAAGGAAATGTTAAAAACAAGCTAATAACGAAAATGATCTGCCACTTTTACTTTTAGAATATAACAGCACTCCTTTATCCTCATTTAATTATTCGCCTAGTCAGTTATTTTTAAACCGTACCCTTAAAACCAAAATACCTGTTTCTGGAAAATAGCTAGAACCCGTCTTGATTGACAGTAATAAAGTACAACAAATGTTAAAGAATAAGCAAGACACCCTAAAATATTTTTATGATAGAACAGCAAAGGATTTGCCTAAACTAGAACTAGGTGAAACAATCCTAATTCAGGAGGAAAAAGGATGGAAAAAAGGAAAAGTATTAGAAATTGTTAATAGTAGATCTTACATTGTTGTAGATGAATATGGTAATAAGTATAGGAGGAATAGAAGGTATTTAAATAAAACGAATTTAATCTTTCAAAATAAAAGGAAATTTAATTTACTGTATGATTTTGATGATTATTTTTCTATGAAACAAGCAAATCAAAATAACATTATTGTGCCTAATACCTCTCCTACTCCTTCTAGTATTCAACAAACACCAAACCAGTCAATTATTCAGGAGCTACAGAGTCCTGATATCTTAGATAACGACAACAGTATAAGTTCTACTAAATCAGATCACTCTCAAATTGTCAATAATAGTTATAATTCTAGTAGTGATAGTTTTGATAGTGCTCCCGAGTTTGACATTAATCCAAATGTGAAAATACAACGTAAACGTATACCAAGAATACCTAAACGGTTTGAAGACTATATTATGAATCCTGATTTCTCTCTGATTAATAACGCCTTTTTACATGTATGTATGTAAAAAAAAAGACAGCATGTTATGTGATGCGCCTGGTTTGCTCTAGCCGTATTACTGAACGCGGCCTATACGCTATTGTATTGCAGAACGCACCGCATGGCTGCCGGATTAAACTCATGGAGGTTGACGATTGACAGCCTGATATGACGGCTTGGCGCCTTTCATGATATATGCTCGGTCGTATGTAAAATCCGAGGTTAAATGTTTAATTATACAAAATAAAGAGTTACATTCAGCTTAAATGTGTTATTAAAGAACCCGCAAAACACATGTCTTCCCTCTTTGTTGTATTATGTTACCCACCTCTTTATTCCATGTTTGCCTGGGTCTTGCTCTTTGTCTTTTTGTCTGTGTTTTTGCTTCGTATATTCTTCTTCCTTGTCTGCTATTACTCATACGTTGTATATGTCCGCACCAACTTAATTGTTGTTCAATACATTTCAAAATTAGTTCAATCCTTAGTTACTCCTGTTATTCGCCTCAGGTACCTCATCTCAACGGCTTGTATTTTACTTTTTTGTGAGTTTGACAGAGTCCATGACTCACATCCATATGTTAGTACAGGTCTATATATGGTATTAAAAACTTTAATTTTCGTTTGTTTAGAGATTTCTTTATTATTGATAAATTTTTGGTTTATTGCATGATATAGTTTTATTGTTTTATCTATCCTCTCATTAATTTCAATATCTTGTTTTCCATTTTGTGCTAAAGTTGCTTCTAGATATTTAAATTATTTTACTTGTTCTATTTGAATATTATCTAGTTTGATTTTAGTTTCAATATTTTGATCTCATATTAGTAATATTTTGGTTTTATGTATATTTATTCTCATGCCTTCTTCCATTGCTTCTTTCCATATAATTAAGTTTTCTTGTAGTTGTTTTTCGTTTCCTGCCACTAATACCACATCATCAGCAAATACTCCTTCATATATTACAACTCTTTATAACCCACAAACATGGCTTTGGTTTTACTTTCACATTTCTTAATTATAGTATCCATGTGTACATTAAATAGGGTTGGCCTTAGTCCTCCACCTTGTCTTAATCCCGTCTTTGTTTTGAATCCAACTGATTTTTTATTACATAATTAGTGTTTCTTTTATATAGATATTGGATAACTCTTATTATTTTGCTATTTACGCCTCTTTCTTTCAAGCCTTTCCATACTTTTGTTCTAGTGATTGTGTCAAATGATTTTTCCAGATCTACGAAAGCTAGATATGTATTTTTATTTTGTGGTTGTCTTCTTTCAATTATTAGTTTGATTGTAAAAATATGATGAGTGCTTCTCCCAGGTCTAAATCCACTCTGTGGTTCCGACAATTATGTTTCTAATATTAGTTTTAATCTGTTGTTTATTAATTGTTCATAAATCTTTACTATACTGTTCAGCAATACTATTCCTCTATAATTACTACAGTTCTTTTGGTCTCCTTTCTTATTTATAGGTGTTATTAATGCTGTCCTCCATTCTTCCGGTATTTTTTCGTTATGCCAAGCTTTATTTAAAATGTCAAGTGTTATTTGGGTACCAACTATCCTTTCAGCCGTGATCTTATGTCCTGGTACCTTTCCATTTTTTAATATTTTCAATACCGTCTTCTGTTCGTACATTTCAATTTCGGTCTCCTGGTCAATATTTCTTATATTTTCGGGTTCTTCCATGCTCTCCTCACTTTCTTGTGCTTGTTGTCCTAGTAATTCTTGAAAATGTTCTTTCCATCAATTAATGATTTCAGTTTCGTTTTTTAGTATTTCTTGCTTTTTGTGTTTGACATAAAATCCACTCACTGGTTTTTCTTTTCTAAATGATTTTAAAACTTTGTAGAATATTTTTTGATTGCTTGAACTGTCTGTTTCCATTTTATTTCCAAAATCGGACCACGTCTTTTCTTCTGCCACTGCTACTAATTCTTTAACTATTTGTCTTTGTTGTTTGTAAATTTCATATTGCTCTCGAGTATTTTTTGTTAAATATTTTTTCCATTCTCTTTTTTATTTTTAACTTCATTTTTAATTTCATTGGTGCACCATGCTGTTCTTTTTTTCCGATTATCTGTTTAACAAGTTTCACATATTTCGGTAGCTGTGTTAATAATTATGTCTTTTAAGATATTCCATCCCTGATGTGTATTTGACTCTTTTATTATGTCGTTTATTCTGTCCTTCAGCTTTTTTTCCGTTTGTTGTTGATATCTTCTTGCTGTATTTATGTTTCTAAGTTTATATGTTTTTATCGAAATGTGTTCTTTTATTGCTTGTGTCTCTTTTGTTATTTTTCCTATTACTGCGTTGTTATTTTTTACTTTTGCTGTTAGTAGATAGTGGTCGTTGTATATTTCTGCCCCTCTCCTCACCTTTACATCTAATACGTTTTGTCTTTCTTTTCTTTGTACCAATACATAATCAATAATTGATTTTTCGTTTCTACTTGGTTGGACTCTTGTATATTTATGGATATCTTTGTGATTGTAGAATGTATTTGTAATTATAAAGTCATGTAATTGGCAAAATTCTAGAAGTCTTTTTCCATTATTGTTACGTGTTTCTTCTCCATACTGACCTATGATTGTTTTGTATTCATTGCATTTTCCCCACTCTACTATTGAAATCTCCAGCGATAAATATTATTCCTTGTATCTCTTCTGAGATTGCTGTTGGATCTTCCCAGAATCTTTCTTTATCGGCTACTTTTTCGTTTTCATCTGGGCCATATACTGATATTATTGTTCTACTATTTTGTAATGATTGATCTCTCAGCTCTACCAGATGGATTCTTTCGGAGACAGCTTTCCATGTTATAATTTCATTTTCTAACTTCTTGTTAATTATGCAACCTACTCCAGCGGAGGCCCTTTCGTTCATTGTTACTCCACTATATATTAGTGTGTGTCCATTTTCTAGTGATATTTTGCCTATTCCTTTTTTCTTCGCTTCACTTAACACCAAGATTTCCAGTCCTGTTTTTTTCAAACTCCTTTTCCAATTCTATTTCTTTACCATATATGCTTCTAATATTCCATACTCCTAAACTTCAATTTTCTTATTTAATATCTGTTTTAATTTTATTATGTTTTTCACTATTTTTTATTGTTTTATTATCATTTGTTCTGTAATCCGTATTCGTTTCCTTTTTCATTGCCGGTTTTACTTTTTCAATTCTGTCCATATCTTCGATATCTCGTTTTTTTGCTGTCATTTTGGTTATTTTTAGAATTTGTTCTTAGAAGCTATCCCCCTTTGGTGATCTTTCTTCTACTGTTCTCTTATTTCTATTCTTTGTGACGACTTCCTCTTGTTCCATTATTTCCTGTTGGCCATTTTCGTTTTCATTTTGGTATATTTCGTCATTAATGATTAGTTTGTTATACCTTAATAGGGCCTTGTATCCTCTTTGTCTTGCTTCCTTAAGAAAGTATTTTCTCTCTTCTTGCACGTTTTTAGGAAAATCCTCGTCGATCCAAATTTCTGTACCTTTAAGATTTTTCGCATTTTTTAGTATCTCATTTCTAAGACTCCTTTTGTGAGTTTTACTAATATCGGTCTTCTTCTATTTTTTATGAATTTTCCAAGTCTTCAGGTCTCCTCTACCTCCTCATCTTCATTAAAATTAATTCCTATTTTTTGTATCATTATTTTTTCTTTGGTTTCTGCTTCGTTTTCCATCTCCTCGACAAAAATTCCTTTCACCACAATATTTTTCGATCTGATTTCTCTTTCTAATTTATCTATTCTGTCTTCCCGTTCGGCTACTTTTTCTTTCAACTTTTTATTTTCGTCCTTCATTTTATTCATTTCCCCTATGAATGTATCAAGTTTATCATTCATTTTGTCCATGTTGCCTCCTACCTCTTGGAACATTTTTTCGACTCTATCAAAATCGCTCATTTTTTTTCTCGTTCTTTGGTCGCGGAAAAAGTAGATCCCAGTCAACCCGTCGGAAGTCTTACTTTTATCGACCTGATTACGTTATTAAATTTTTATTATTTAGTTTTTCGTGGTTTTCCAGTTTGTTTTCGGGATCTGGCAACCTCGCTTTATTTTTGGGCAGAGTTTCTTTATGCTAGGTGGTAATTAATACGATAATTAATGTTCTTTCATTATACTTATCACTTAAACTGGTATTTACTTTCTTGTCTTTATTGTTTTGTTTGGGTAATAGTCAATAAAAACCACTTATGGAAAGATTGTTTTTAACTCGCCTTTAAGTCTTATACGTTACAACACTTTAGTCATATTTTAAAATACATGGAAATTGTTCCCATGTCTCAAAATCGGGAGTACTGTCTGGATCAGCGCTTAGGCTTTCCCTTTTATTGTACATTTAATTTTTGGGTCAAAACAAGATTTCGTTTTGTTCCCGTTTATTGGGAACAACTCTGAAATACGCTTTTCTTGCGTGGCCACAATTTTAAAACACATTTTAATTTTTTTTTACTTATTTTTGCAAACACGATCAAACCACGTAGCACAAATAACTATTAATGCGCACTAAGCACTTAATTATTGTGGATCAAAATTCCAATTGGAACTTCATAGTGACAATGGGAACTTTATCGTGGCTTCGGGAACTTTGCGATGTTTTTTTAGTTATCGCGACTATATAGTTTGAAATATCTAGTATTTTACTTGATGGTAATAAAGAATTTAAGTGATAAAAGTGTAGTGGCCGCTACTTGCAATAAAGTAGCAAATCCTTCAAACGCCCTTGTGTAGTAAATACTATTTTGAGGTAATGAATTTTCACAACAATTTACAGAAAATAACTAATCATTTCAAATTTTTTTTCAAACACAGAGGTTCAGGCGAAAAATTACCTGTGCATGCCTCTACATAAGCTTATAATCGTTTTCTTTTAAAAATCCTCCATTATTTGTTAAACTAATCCGACCACATTGCAGAGACAGATGTATATTTACATAATATGGAAATCCAGTATATTATTGCGTTCTAAATGTTCCATTTGTGATAACCTAACCTATTTGCACATTCATATCTTAAGCTATTCAATGATATCAAGTTCTATTTAACCTCCCACGCTTATGGAATCACTTGCATTAGGAAACTGATTAATTTATTATCTATACTATTGTACATTCTTTTCAGATTGGTATTGTGGGAAGGACAGGAGCAGGAAAATCAACTCTCATTGCATCTTTGTTCCGATTAGCGCCAATAGAAGGAACCATTTCAATAGACTCAATTGATACTGCTGAAATTGGTTTAACTGATTTGAGACTAAATATATCAATTATTCCTCAGGAACCTATTTTATTCTCGGCTTCGATTAGATATAATTTGGACCCCTTTGAGAAATACAGTGACGAGGTTTTATGGGAAGCCCTAGAAAACGTAAGTTATTTTGCTTACACTCATTGATATTTGATGTACAAGTCCTGCTTGGTAGCTGGTTAACAGCTCTCAAAGTATAAATGTGCTCTAGCAATAAACCACATTAGTGAAATATTGGTGAGCTTTACCTTTCTTTGAAGTTCCGAGTTTTTGAAGAGAAATATTCATTTAAAAGTATTTGAATTACAGTGGAGTGTAAGACAAAAAATCGTAAAATTTTGTCCCCTTTGGTTCGTGCATCGGTTGAATCCGCGTGTTGATAACTTGTTTTTAAAGGATATGTTAATGAATTATTTTATCCCTTCTGTTATATCTTTTGAAAAAATAACACAAAACACGCACAAAACATACGTGTTTAGCATAACTAGTTGCAACGTGTACTATTTGCTGCGGACGAGACCACACATCTGCTAATGTTCCTTCTATAGTCCCTTCTCCTTCTCTCCTTCTCTCCTTTTTATCTGAGCTCCCTTACGACCTCAAGGACAGGAGTGTATTAGCTATGCTATGTAAAATGTAATTTTTATCGTAAAAATTTAACATAAAATTTATGAAAACTCCAAAAAAATAATTATTGTTTGTTCAAATAATTAAAAAAATTGAGATCCACGAAAATATATGGGTAAACATTTTAGCAAAGAATACACCAACCAACAAGAAGCGAAACCCGGCGTAAATCCTTTGATGTTTTGGGGGCAAAATTTCGTGACCTTCAAACTGACGTTGACAGATAACTGACCATCGTTACTTGATTTTACACTAAGAAAAGTGTTCAAAAAATGTAAATTAAATCTTACCTACACGCAAAAAAGTGAAACCAAAGAATCTCAAATAATTATTGTTTATTTTTATGGCTTGCTTCGAAAATTTTTTAATTTTCAAAGAAATATTTAAGCATCCAACCGTGTAATATTTTGAATGTTGGTTGATAATTAGTGAAAACTCATTTAATATGAAGAAATACCAAAGTTTAATTTTCACAATAGGTGTGTTGAACTTAATTTATGAATTGTTAAAGTTAATTTAACAGCTAAACAAACAATGTGAAAAATATACTTTAGCAATTCTTCATACATACAGTTTTAGCTTCTGTTTTTGGAGTTCCATCCATTATTAAAAATAACGAGCTATTGTTTAACCAAATGATTTTCATTTTCTATATTGTTATCGAAATTATATGTGTAAGTATGTAAGTAGGTAGGTAGGTAGTAGTATGTAGGATAGGGTGAGTATAAAAACCAATACAATAATATAGATTATATATTTAGAATACCAGTTTACAATAGAAACAATTTCAGTAAATGATGATATAAAATTACAATAAGTATGGTACTTGAATACAAAATTTTTATAATTGATATATTTAAAAGTTACACCTCACCAGATTCTGAATTAAATATTTTACAAGAGAAAATCTACTGATGTATGTGACAAAGAAGTTATAAAAAAGTAGCGACAGTAAGCTTTTCTGCATAGTTATCGAAGTTTTGTTGCGTTTTTCGTTATTATCATATTTTGAGCTTTTTTCTGGTTGAACAGTTTATACTGTTTTTCTGGTAATCCCTCCAATTAATATTACGATATAACTTAGACACACATAATATAGTACTTCTTGTGGCACTAGCTTATTTTTTGTGATCGCTTGTAAAGGATAATTTGTATGCTTATTTCGTGGATGATCCTCCAATACTTGAGAAGGGAACTTTGTTACTATCCCCAAGGACGATGTTAGGTATGTGTAATTTATAATGTTATTTAGTCAAACCAAAGCATTATATTATGCTTGCCAAAACCATAATCAAAGTACTGTTAATTTTTAGAGCCTAAATATATAAAAAATGTCTGCTTTTCAGTAACATTTTATGTTTAGTATGTCTACAATAAGTGAAAAGAAATATAAAAAGTCATTTTTCTTGTCAAACAAAAGTAAAACATATATATGTATTGTTGTTAGGGTTCTGAATCATGTACATGTACATTTCCAAAATATATTATATTTAATATACTTTTATAGATCCATAGGAAACTTCTGTTGTAGGCACCCATTAGAAACAGCTTACTCTTGAAAATTCTCCAACAACTTCCACTCAAACTCCTGCTTTCTCAAGTTCTGGACACCACAGAAAAGCAAGGTGAAATTAGTGGTTATGGCTGGCTCTAGGGAAACGAAATTTTGCAAAGGAAACCAGAGAAAACAAAGAAATATGCAACCTGGAGGACTTCTAAGAAATGTGTGAGAAATCTCTTGAATAACTTCTGGCATCATTTGTAAAAGCGCAAGTACTACTGAAAGTCAGAGAACCTCTAGGTAGAAGGTATTTTGTAGAACACAAACGATTTGCCTTGACACAATATTTTTTGGGATCACAGACATACAACTTTATGATTAAATTATTAGTCTTCCAACAAAACGAAACCTGCAAAGAATCACCAAAAAACTTGTTTGCAAGCCTGGTTTAGGTTACGATTCAATATTTAAAGCTGTAGAAATAAAGCTTCAGACAATGTCCAATGGTAACAAACAGTATACCATATGTATTGATGGGATGTCACTGAAAAGTCATGTCTTCTATAGTACTGCATGAGATGAAGATACTGGACTGATTAATATTGGGACTGGATCAAAAGTCTTTTGTCCCGCAAACAATGAACTCGTAATTATGCAAAAGGACTGTAAGCGAACTGGAGGCAATCGTATTTTTTTGTGGGTACCAAATTAGCAGTGAAAGAGTTTCTTCCTATCATTGAAACATGCATACTAAAGTAGGAGAGCCGAAGTTTGCATGTTGATGGTGATATGGGGTGTTATTTCATTAAACTAACCAATTCCTTTTTAGTAACTTCTGATAATCCAATATTCACAGTAGATTATTTACTTTTTTGATTCTAGTCACTTAATTGAAGCTACAAGAAATAATTTGAAAAGAGATACATTTTGTTTTGATGGCAAACAAACATCCTGGTCATTTTTAAAGTAGTTTTGCGGTCAAGACAAACAGGCGTATTATATTAGATAGTACACAAAAATTAACAAACAGGCAAACTTATCCATCGAATTTCGACAAAATGAAAGTACGTCTACCAACTCAAACTCCAAATAATAACGTAGGAAGTGGTATGAATATGTATATGAGCTTGGGGGCAGTTCCTAGTATTGGAACCATTAAAGTCATTGAGACATTTGACAAACTTATTTCATTCCACAAAACCAAGAAACATTAACAAATACAAAAATGAGTTTGTATCAGCAGACTACCAAATACAATTTTTGGGTAAAATGTTGCTTTTTTAAAACATTTAAGATTCAATAAAAAGGGAGGAAGTGTTACTTCCAGATCAAGGATGAAGAAAAGCAGAACAAACACAATAAGTAGTTAAAAAAAATTGTAATAAATTGTAATCCAATGATTTTAAATATTTACACTGCACAGAACTAATACAGATTCTCTTGAAAGTTTCTTCAGTAGTGTGAAGAAGCAAGGGGGCAATTGTATTAAACTCACTTCCATCCAATTTGAACATGCCTTTAGAAAAGTGTTTTGCCAAAAATTTACCATTTCAAATTAAATGTACTGTACTGATGACCTTCACAATTTATTAATTAAGTTGAATTCAACAAATGTTTGCAATATTCCTGAAAGTCACCAAGCAGCAGTTCAGAATGTAGCAATATCATTATCAGATTAAGATTACAGTAACGAAGAACTGACAATTTTACATGCGTTCAATTTTGTTTGTGGCTATTTTATGAAGAAAGCATTATGTCACAGGTGTGAAACGTGCATAGAATTCTCAAAAGAATGTGGAGATCTGGATACAAAGTAGCTATTGACATATTTTGAAAAGTATGATAAGGACAAAAGTATTAATGGAGGCTTTAGGGTTCCAAGTGAACACTTTATAAATAGTATTTATCAATTGGAAGAAGCATTTACTTTAATTTTTAGTGAAGTGTTTGTTTGCCAAAGTATTTCACATGTGGTTCAGATATTTTAAAACTATTCATTAGATTGAACATATATAACTGCATGAAATATGAGAGTAGGGATATAATAAAAAAGGAAACGTTTCAATTAAAGAGTTATAACTCTTTGGTATATAGATATACAATATTAAAAAAACATTTATAATTCAGTAAAATCATACTAGTTACTTTACAAGTTTACAGTGATACTAACGCCAAGGTTTACTAACTTTACAGAGAGTGCCAAAGATAGAAGAGTGTTGTTAAACGAGCTCACTTGCTGCTGCAAAGACAGAGCTATGATATAATAATAATGATTTTATCTTTTATCCCATCCTACAGATGGGATAAAATCATTATTTTCGGATGTTCTTTCTGTTTATTATTTTTTTTTATTTTAAAATTGTTGTTGCAATATTTCAGAGAATAAAATATTTTCAACCTAATGAATAATTTAATAACATATTCCAGGGGGAATGAACCACATGGATGATGAAATTCAATTTTTTTCATATTTGAATATATATTTTGTGAAATATGTTGACCTGTCAAAATATTTTCGAAAGATGAAGTAAACAATTTTTCTAACTTATATATATATTCCACAAATGTTTCACTTGGAGCTCTCAAACTTCCAAAAGTACCAAAATCATTGTTGTATGCCTTAAAATATGTTAACAAATGACCAATGTCTAAATCTCTTACTTCACGAGAATACTGAATGCAGGTATTGCAACTATGAACATTAATACATTTTCTAATCAAATAGCCACATACATAATTAAAAGAATTCTGTATAATTGCTGGTTGTTGGCGGTAATCTGTATCTGGAAGAGATATTGCTTTTAATGAAATTTCAGGTATTGGTTTTTGTGATTGTTTCCTACTTGATTGAATAGATCTTAGATTTAATAATAATTGATCCATGTCATTAATGCAATTCATATTATTTGAATGAAGGTATGCTTGGCAAAATAATTTTTTAAAAGCTCTTTGAAATTGTATGGGAGTTGGATTTATAGAATTACCATCTTGTTGCCTGATAGAACCAAAGAAACTTTCAAGACAATCCTGATTGATTCTTCTACAGCGTAGATATTTAAAATCGTTCGAGGAAAGTCGACTCCAAAGAATCTTTAAAGAATTTATTGTTATAATACAACAATTTCTGCACTTCGATCTGGCGGTAACATCCACATCTTTTTTATCAAATATCTTAAATTTTGTAATAAATTCCACCATTTCATCCAAATATTTTAATTGAAAATCTGTGCCTTCAAAAACATTTTTGTAAGGATTGGAATTTCTTATGTCCACAGAATTGAGCATGTCAAAAAGCTTATCAAACTTTTCAATAAATTCTATGGTCCCTATGGCACTTGTAGGAAGTATTCCTAAACTTATATATGTATTCATTGAACTTGCCACGGTATTGCTTAATACCTGAGTTGCAAGTTTAACACGCATTTTTTCAAAACTTGTTGGATATATATGAGAGTTTGTAAGTTTTGGTGCACATCTGAAAAACTGTTTTTTGTCATATTCATAAAAAGATTTTACAAATGTCCAGGACGTTTTCTTATCATCAAAAGAAAAAACATTGTTTATTAAATTATTTCTAAATGCTTTAATCAAGTGACAAGGATCAAATATGTATACAATATTTTTATTATTTATTTGAAATTCTGGATTATTTTTAGAAACTCCAAGAAGTTTGCTTAGTTTAACAAAATTAGATCCCATGTCACTTACTAAACAATCCACAATCAAACCACAGTCAAACAATTTGCATATGCATTTTGTTACGACAGGTAGTAACTTTTCGGCCTCAAATTCAGAATCAACAAAAAAGTACGAAATTGGTAATTTCCAATTAGTATACAGTCCTCTTACCATAATGACCAAAGCATGTTTTGCCACCAAGCTTTCCTTTGTTCCGGTTCCAAAATCACATAAACCAATTATCTCATCTTTTCCAGTATCAAAGTACAAAAAAGATTTTAAAGACATCTCATCAATAATTATACTACAATGTTTGTCTTGTGGTAACATTGTGTTTGTTTTTATTTTTATTGCTTGAAAAACTTCTTCATTACTTAAACCTGCTTGAGAAACTAAACCCTTGGTCATGTTTTGCAAAGTTCTTGGAGTTGGTAGACTTATTATTTTTCTAAGAAATTTGTATGCTCTAGGTCCTAAAAAATACAAAGTGAGGGCAATCTTCTTTAATTCATCAGAATAACGTCTACCAAGTGATTTTCTGTTTTTCAAATTAATTTGGGTTTTGACAATGTCTGCCAATGGTTTGGTCAAAAAATGATCACACATATCTCTAAAGAGTTTAGGGCTATATTTTGGTGTTGCCTCCACATTACATGTTTTCTTGAATAACTTCTTCTTTATTGTTTTCAATTTAAACCTTAACTTTTCCTTTCGTGGTGTGCCAAAGGTCATGCTTTGTGGTGTTTGAGTTGAAGCTGAAGGATATTGTAAATGTATGGGTTCCTCCATCTCAGTAAGAATTTTGGAAGAACTATTATCTGAAACAAAAAAGTAAAATAGAGGAAGGCTTTATTATAGACTATGTGTTGTTTTATTCATCCATCACATTTTCCAGTATCTATTTTCTGAAGACCAGCAGGAACATTTTCTTACATTGATAGCAAGTGAACTTTGAATGAATAACCGAATATTTTTCCATTTTAGCAAAACCATAAAAAAGACTATTGTATAAGAAAAACAAAACAGTTAGGCTAAACGCAATCTAATTATAAGAAAGCCATCTATTTTGATGCATATTATCTACAAGAGTTGTATCTAAACGATGATTATATTTACCAAGAGATAAAGAAGCATCACCAATATGTCTTGTTGTGGCTTGAGACGAATGTCCCACTTGCTCAAACGACATGGTATCTGTAATTATAAAAATAATTGTAATAAACATCAATTTCAAATAACCAGTTCAAAAAATGTCAAGCATTCTTAGATTTGTCACTCTACACTCTAAAGAATACATAACATTGCAATTCTATACAGCTGTTTAAATACAAAGCATATGGCGATTCACAGATAGGCTAAACGCAATCTAATTATAAGAAAGCCATCTATTTTGATGCATATTATCTACAAGAGTTGTATCTAAACGATGATTATATTTACCAAGAGATAAAGAAGCATCACCAATATGTCTTGTTGTGGCTTGAGACGAATGTCCCACTTGCTCAAACGACATGGTATCTGTAATTATAAAAATAATTGTAATAAACATCAATTTCAAATAACCAGTTCAAAAAATGTCAAGCATTCTTAGATTTGTCACTCTACACTCTAAAGAATACATAACATTGCAATTCTATACAGCTGTTTAAATACAAAGCATATGGCGATTCACCGATAGGCTAAACGCAATCTAATTATAAGAAAGCCATCTATTTTGATGCATATTATCTACAAGAGTTGTATCTAAACGATGATTATATTTACCAAGAGATATAGAAGCATCACCAATATGTCTTGTTGTGGCTTGAGACGAATGTCCCACTTGCTCAAACGACATGGTATCTGTAATTATAAAAATAATTGTAATAAACATCAATTTCAAATAACCAGTTCAAAAAATGTCAAGCATTCTTAGATTTGTCACTCTACACTCTAAAGAATACATAACATTGCAATTCTATACAGCTGTTTAAATACAAAGCATATGGCGATTCACAGATAGGCTAAACGCAATCTAATTATAAGAAAGCCATCTATTTTGATGCATATTATCTACAAGAGTTGTATCTAAATGATGATTATACTTACCAAGAGATGGAGAAGCATCACCAATATGTCTTTTGGCGGCTTGAGATGAATGTCCCACTTGCTCAAACGGCATGGTATCTGTAATTATTAAAATAATTGTAATAAACAAATAAACAAAATGCCAATAAGGTATTAATGAATCCTGTTGAAAAGTTATAATTAATTCTGCACTAAGGTGGCAAAAATAAGTATCAATAACAACTGATTGTAATATTAACTTAAATTTAATATTCACCAGACTGAATAGCTATTTTTGTTGGTGGATCGCTCAATAAAACATGGCCCTTGCGTTTTACCCATGGAAATATTGTAGGCACAGCTTGAAGACATAGGTACTTTTTACGTCCCCTTTTGGAAATAAATTTATCCTCAAAGTGGAGTTGACATAACTTATAATTGTTATGTAAAGAGTCTAGGGTTTTTTCAAACAAATCTCCACGGTTACATGCATCCAACCATAACTGTGCTCTAAAATGTAAATAAAGCTAAGTAAGTATATTTATATTTTTATTTATCATATGTGTATAAAAGAAATAAACTACTACCAATTTATATTGATTATTGTGTATTATTATTCAACATATTCAAGCTGAACTCATCAGCAGTGACGCTTATTGTAGTGTATTCCTTGATTGTGTTATTATTATTTATGTTATCAAAGACACAGAGAAAGAGGAATGTTAACACTCAAAACATAGATTCGCGCAACTTACAATGTATAGGTGCAATGGAAGAATAACATATTTAAAAAAAGAAATATATATTTATAATTTATTGCATATAGAAACAATTCCTCTTACCTTACAGGATCTTTAGGAAATTTAAACATAGTTGTTCCGTCTCCATCTCTTGAATGACACCCACGAACTGCACAAGTTCTTGGCGCCATAACTAATATAATAGTTTTTTAAACAATTAAAAACACAAACAAAATATATATTATTATATTGTAAATAAGGGAAAACCGTACAACAAAGAATATTCTTTGCTAAACAATGTAAACATGTAAACAATAAATGAATAAAATCACATGACATTGACAGATAACTGACTCTCACTCAGACATGCGCACTTAGAAAATGAATTCTAAAATAGCACAAGTTTCGCTTCTTGTTGGTTGGTGTATTCTTTGATTTTAGTATTTAGTGTTAAAAACACTTGATAAGTTTTACAAAAATCTGTTCAGTGGACCCGGGTTCCGAGGTATAAACCTTGCACTCCACTATTAACATTTCCATACCTTTTGGTTATAATATAACAAAAGTTGAAAGAAAAACATAGGCCAGGCGAACTGAGGGTTGGGGGTGGAAAGGAGGTGAAAACGGCTTTTTGCAATTTGAGGCGTAAATACTTGTTTTACCGAAAAAAGTTAAAAAGAAAAGTTATAGATAAATAAAAAATCTACAATTTTTGTTCCTACAGTTTTTGACATAACCTCAAAATTTTTGAATAAAACGTAAAAAACTGATTTTCTCGTTTTTTATTTTTAATTCGGTCAAAAAAACTCTAAACGTTTTCAAATTTGGCATGAATGTAGTTTTTTTTATGCCAAATAATATAATTTTTTTTTATTTTTCCTATGTTGAGTAGTTTCTGGGAAATTTTAGATTTTCAAAAAAAAACTACTTTTTTTTCAAGAGCATATTCAACCTATTTTTTTCACCCTAAACAATTCATTTGTGCCTCATTTGTTTTGTACATACTTCTACTTTTATTATCAACAATAAAACTAAACCACTTTAAGCAAAAACAATCATTAAAAATGCAAAAAACTGAAAAGTTGCATTTTTTGTCGTCAAAAACCACGTTTTTTCTATTTTTCGGACTGTAACTAATTATTTATTTGAATTACGAAATTATTCCAACGACATTTTAAAAAAGAGAAAATTTCCTAAATTTTAAGACGTATAAAAATAAAATGAGATAAGAACTTTAACAGCTTACTGTGGAGAAGTAAAGATGTGCGTGTTCCGTTGCTACGAGTGTGTCATGCGGCACAACACCTCGCAAGTTTTTTGCGGTTTGTGGCGTTTTATCGTAAAAAGTTAAATGTAAAAGTTATAGATAATTAAAAGTTATACAACTTTCGTTCTTATAAATTTTTATCGTAACCTCAACATTTTTCGGTATAACGCAAAAAACCGTTTTTTGGATGATTGATATTTAATTCCGTGAAAAAAATATAAAAACTATTACAATTTAAGCTATTTGCACTCCAAATAACCATAATTTTTTTTGCTTTACTTAAGTAATTTTTGAGGAATTTAAAAAACAGCATTTTTAAATCGCTGACAATGAAAAGTTGCTTTTTTTCCATAAAAAACACGTTTTTCTTCTCTAATTATTTAAATTACAAAATTATTTTAACGGCGTCTAAAAGAAGAGAAAATTTATTAAACTTTGAGACATACACAAATAAAATTCAATGAGAAATGTGACAAATTTACTGTTGTGATATACATTTACTACGGGTAATAAATAAATAACATTTCTGAACAATTAAAGTAAATATATTTTTTATTAGATTACAAACAACTGTAACTATTGCATCAATTTTGCTTTTTTCATTGGAAACTGTTCATCATCACATGTTGTTCTCCACTTTCTGCTTCTTCTCTTTCTTCTTTTTGTACTCAGTTCTCGTCTAATTTTATTTTTATACGTTTTACAATTTAGGAAATTTTTTCCTCTTTAAAATGGCATTGGGATAATTTCGTAATTTAAATGAATAATTAGTGCAACAGCCCGAAAAAGAGAGGAAACGTGGTTTTTTAACGATTTCTTTGCTTAAAGTGGTTTAGTTTTATTGTTGATAATAAAAGTAAAAGTGTTTACAAAAAAATGAGACCCGAATGAATTGTTTAGGGTGAAAGAAAGGTTGTACACGCTCTTGAAAAAAAGGAGTTTTCTTTGAAAATTTTAAATTTCTCAGAAATTTAACTTAAGAAAAACAAGAAACTGAGATTATTTGGCATCAAACATTTGTGCCAAATTTGACGGTTGGACGTTTTTTGACAGAATTAAAAATAAAAAACGAGAAAATCAGTATTTTACGTTTTATTCTAAACTTTTGGGGTTAAGTAAAAAATCTATAAGAACAAAAATTGTAGATTTTTAATTATCGATAACTTTTTTTTGATAAAACAAGTATTTACGCCGCAAATTTCAAGAAACCATTTTGCTTCACTATTGCACTAAAACTCCCAATTTTTGTATTTAGTTGCAACTAATGTTCCACGTTAAAAAGTTTACTAGTGCCGAACTCTCGCCATAAATTGTGCTATCCATATTGTATTTGTTTTAGAATTTTTTGCGTATATAAAGTCTCATTTTATTCCTAGTAGCATCAAATATACTAATTGCCACAAATTCTAAAAAAAAATAATCTCCATCTCAGAATTAGGTTATAAAACCTTTCTCTTTATATTATTTTTTATCAATTAATCAACTCGTTTTTATATTTAGGTTGAATTGAAAAAATCAGTAACAGATCTAAATCAAGTTGTCAGTGAAGGTGGTTCTAATTTCAGTGCAGGACAAAGACAATTAATTTGTCTTGCTAGAGCTATTGTCCGGAATAACAAAATTCTCGTTATGGATGAAGCTACTGCTAACGTAGATCCACAGTAAGTACAATAAATATTGCTATGGAATATTTCAATTACGAGGTCTTATATAAACAATATTGTAAAACATGAAAAGGCTGTGAACCCTTTAGAGTTAATAAACGCCAAAATTGTGCCGAAACATTAAAAAATATTCTATAAAAAACAGGTTTTTCATTAAATTAAACCCATCATTCGATGTATAACATGTTTTTATGGAAATATATTTTTCTGTGCAATTTTGGCATTCATCAAATTATATTGATTTCCTTTCATTTATAGCTTTCTTTTTTCTTGTAACCCCATTTATTGCATTTTCCTTATTCATTCTGACCTGATCTTATTTTTTTATTCGATTTTCACATTGTCCACTAATAATGATCTTTTTGAATATCATTTTAACTAGTCTTCCTTTTTCTTCTTGCACCGTTAGTCTACTTTTTGCATTATTTGAAATTCTACTCTTGAGTATTGTAATATTCGTTTCTTCTATAATAAATAAAATAATCAGGCTCTTCAGTGAATTTATTATTATTAGTAAGACTACAAACAACTTGAATCTGGATGTAACAAAGAAATTCACATTGACAACTGACCTAAACTGAACTAACACTTTTACCAACTTCATTGATGGGTTATGTTCAGTTATTTTACAACACTACCCCTTAAACCAGCAATTAATTAAGACCAATATTTTAATATAAAAAATATACTAAACGTCTGCTACCATTTTTTCAGTAGGCATGTATTTAATTTCAACCAAGTTTTTTTCAATTACTTCCGTTATAAAATGGTACTTAGTGACTATTTGCTTAGTTCTGTTGATGAAAATGATTTTTAACAATGGCTGTCATTGTCGTTGAAAAGAATTCAGTAATAGCAAAGCACTCAACTTCAGTACTGGAAAGTGCAACACAACATTGTTTCTTGGATTCTCAAGAGTTTGGAGAATTTCTCATTTTTAGGACAAACCTGAATATGATTTCTTGTCATTTATATCATTTGCATCTACATAACCATACAAACTATTATCTGATTTACAAAAAATTTGACTTTTGTCCAAGGTCCCTTTAAAGTATTTTAATACCTGTTTTAAATATTTCCAATGTTCAATACTGAAACTTGAATTGAATTGGCTCAAATAACTAATTCTAAATGATATATCTGGTAAGTTCATTAGTAAACCAATTAAATCCTGATAAGGCTTTAGTTTTAAACCAATTGCAATATGAGTTAAAACAGTATTTGCATCACATACCTTGAAACGCTCTAATAATTCTAAAATATATTCACTCTGATTAACTTTAATAATATTGTTTTGCTTATCAAAAATACTTGATTTCTCCCAAGTCATTAATTTTAAATTTTTTTGACAATTTTGCAGTTAGCTTTTAAAACAGGAGAATTGGAACTAATAAAAAAATCATCAATATAGAGAGCAACTAGAATTATGAATTTATCATTATTTTGGAAAAATGTACATGGTTCAAAAGTTGATTGCTGAAAACCTAAGTCTTGTAAGACATTTTTTACTTTGATATTCCAAATTCTGGAGGATTGTTTTCATCCATATATAGCTTTTTTCAGCAAACAAACTTTATTTTCATTATTTTTAAGAATAAACCTCTCTGGTTGTACCATGTACATGTTTTGATCCAAGTTTCCATTTAAGAACGCGGTTTCTACATCTAAATGGTCAATATCTAAACTTAATTTTACAAATAAAGCGAAGAATATTCTTATTGTAGAGTATTTAACTACAGGCGAAAAAGTTTCAAAATAGTCTATACCAAATGTTTGTGTGAAACTCTGGGCAACTAGCCGTGCTTTATACCGTACTTCATCATTTGAATCCTTTTTTAAACAAAATACACACGTATTTTGCACATTATTGTTTGATAGACGGTCAACTAATGTTCATGCTTCATTTTTCATTAATGATTGGTACTCACGTGCCATTGCTTTTTCTTAGTTTCTTCGGTAAGTCAATTTCTTTACTCATTGCATTGTATGAAATGTAGTCTTCATTATTTCTTTTCTTTGTTACCCTTCCTGATTTAGTTACAACTTCTTGATCAGTAATTTCCCAAAAATTTCACCTTCACTTCCTTCTGAAACCTCATTTTCTTCATCAGTAATTCTTCCATTTGATGTTTTACTTTCTCCATCATTGATGTTATCATTTAATTCTCTACTTTCTTCATTAGTCTCCCTAGAGTTCTATAAGCTTTATTATTTTCACTATACCCCACCATATTGGCTGTTGCCATTTTTCTAATTTAGATCTTTTTTCTTTTGGGAATGTAAACAAATGCTTGAAAACCAAATATGATAAGTCAGGTTTCTTTTCAACCAATAAGGTGACTTTTCTCACTTTTAGTATGTAGTCTATTAGAAATATAGTTAGCAGTTGTTACCTTCCCCCCAATATTTATGACGTAAATTAGCATTTAATAACTTACATCTGGCTGATTTCATCAATGTTCTATTTTTCCACTCCAACCAACCATCTTGCTCTGGATAATATGGTGCAGACGACTGAAAGCATTTAAGTAACTTTTGCACAGCTGCCCCTGTATATTCCCCTCCATTATCACTTCTTGTTGGTTAAGTCCCAAAATTATTTTTGACTTTGAAAATAAATTCCTTTTGTTCAATATATAGGTACTTCATATTTAGATTCCAATAAATATAGGGTGGTATATCTTGATAATCATCAGTTGAAGTCAAAAAATATTTCTTTTTACCAATAGTAAAAGATCTCATCGGCCCACATATAACACTAAGAATTAAATGAAGAACTTTTAAATGTTTTACTTCTTGATTTTTTAGGAAAAGGTTTCCTAATTCATCATCATTTACTTTTATACCAATAGCTAAGTAAATCTTTATTTACTATCATTTTTATCTAAATAGGACTTCTGTGACCTAAACGTCTATGCCATGTACCTATGTATACAATTATTCATTTTCTCACAAGTTTTTACTATATTTACTTTTTCTGAAAACCTGCTCAACTTATACAAACCATTCGAGTATTTTGCTGTGGCTATAATAGAATTATTAATTTCTATGTAACAATTACAATCATCAAACTTTCTGCTATAACCAGCTTTTGTAATTTTAGATACTGATAACGGATTATTGCTTCATCTTTAAATAAACATCTTTAAATTTTAAATTTACGCATTTGTCTGAAATTTCTGGTTTCACTAAAATATCTTCTTTACCTTTAACTTACATTTCCTGCCCATTTGCAACTATATTGTTTAACTTTAAATAATCCAACTTAATAAAAAATTCTGAATTATTTGTCATGTGACTAGTCTAAATCAATATACCATTCTAGATTATTTGTACAATAACCAGAAACATTGAAACAAACAGCTGAGTCAGTCAACTCATTATCTTCAACAGCTATCGCATCCTTTTAAAATATTGTCTACGTACGTCTGTGTGATATCAGCATTCGAGGCTAGAGGAAGATTTTTATTGGTACTTGCTATTTCGTTTAAAATTCTCGTTGAGAGGAACGGACTACAATTCATCCCTTACGTTATGGTTTGTAATTCAATACATTTTAGCGATTCTTTAGATGAGTCTCTCCACAAAATATTTTGAAGGAGCACGTCTTTGGGGTTAATTAGAATTTGTCTAAACATTTTCTCTAAATCAACAATTAATGTGTATTTAAAAGTTCTGAACTTACATACAAAATATTGTACAGTCCGGCTGAACTTGATACCCTTTGAGACAAATGTCGTTCAACGGAAAAGCGGAGTTGGTTTTACAAGAAGCGTCGAATACGACACGCAGCTTGGTCGTTTTATGCAAGCACAGACATCGATTTTACTAGTTTAATATCACTCATATTAGTGTTTTAAATGAAACTCACAGCTAATTCCACAATATAATAAAAATTGTTGGAAATTCTAAAAAATTGACAATTGTTTCGATAAATCAATATCATCGAAACAATTGTCAATTTTTTAGAATTTTCAACAATTTTTATTATATTGTGGAATTAGCTAGAAACAGTTAGTTTCATTTAAAACATATGAGTAGATTCCACGAAGTAAGAGTCGAGACAGTTAATTTCATCACTGATAATATTAAAGTAGATTGATTAGAATCCTGTTCTAATATTTCAGACTTGAAAGATAAAAAATATTTTGGATAAAAATAAAATTTATCATATAAGCAACCGAAATAAAATGGTAATCTATACTCGAAATTTTACTGTTTGAATCGTAGTAATTTATTCAAATTGAGCTTTATTGATACATATTGATATATTTAATTTAAATCATATTCTTTTCAGTACCGACAGCCTTATCCAAAAAACTATCCGCGAACGATTTAAGGATTGCACAGTGTTTACCATTGCTCATAGATTAAATACCATTATGGATTCAGATAGAGTTTTGGTTATGGACGCTGGTGAAGCAATGGAATTCGACCATCCTTATACACTTTTACAATATCCCGAAGGTTACTTTAATAAAATGGTGAAAGAAACTGGGCCAGCTATGTCAAAAGTGCTAACAAGTGCTGCACAGGAAGATTATAATATGAAATACGGATTTGCACCTGGTGACAGCCCAAGAACGGAAGACATTAGAATCGCGAACAAAAATATTTAATTAGTTACTTTCAATATGAAATAATTTTTTAAAAGTAAGGCGTCGAAAGCGTTAATTATTAACAAATACATTATCTGCGTATTCAGATAAAAATTGTTCATTTGTGATAACCAAGTTCTAGTGCCATTTCATAAATTATGTAGTTTTAAAAATAAAATTAGGTCTTGCCATTGGCAACAATTATCCCCTATCTAAAGATATGTTTACGACCGTGACTGTATAGACTTGGACCTCCAAACAATAGTAATTGGCAAAAATATTCAACTTCTGTAACTTAAAGTTTTTGATAATTGGTAATTGTTTCAGAAAGTAGGATTTGGTATTTTATGTAATTACAACTAAGACTAAATGGCAATATTTTTCTTTTAAAATCTAAATGCTGAAGGTTGTCTATTGATGCAGTGGTGTCTACGCCCACTTTACTTTCTCATTACACTTTCGTGCTCTCTAAACTAAATCAAGGGGTTTAGCCGATTGAGTCTTTATTTTATTCTACGTTGATCGAGCAACAAAATTTCTTCGATGTTGTGACGTGACTATGGACTCGCTTTTCGTGGCTTTGTGCCAATCCCCTAACTTAGGCAACAATCGTTTCCACTCCCAGATTTAGGTCTAGGATATTATTTCGTATCAACTAATTTCAATCTAGTTGTACCTCGATTTTAGAAGAAAGTATGGTAACTCACTGTTTAACCATTTTAGCAACCATGTTAATGCTTGTCTACATTATATGATTTGAAAAGTAGTTACTACAATAATTGGTATATGCTTGTCTACCTTATTTGAACTAAATACTATATTGGTCTAAATGTTATAGTTTCCTTAAAAATACTGCTTTATTGAACAAATAATAGTTGTTGTGGTTGTAGCAGAACATTTCTAAGTATGCCTGCTGACCGCAATTTCTAAAGCATGAATCTCATAACTCTACTATACCTCAGTAGGACATCGATAGCCAGAAGTAATTATTATTTATAGATAAACAGGACACTCTATATATAGTGATATTTTTCAATCTTTGTGGAATCTATTATGATTTAAGCAAACGCAATACGGCTTCCAGTATAGCTAGCCACTGATTAATATCAGTAGCTAGGGTTGATTAGGAATTTCATATGAAAATGAAATGATGATCTTCGAAATGGCCTGAATTAAGTTAACATGCGGGGGGAGAGGGGGTACTGTGTGCAATTGTAGGGGTGTGCTAGTGCAGGTTAGATTGGTAACCAAGGGTTATTGTTAACGCCTCGTAATACAATAATAATAATATATGTTTATTTCCAAATTTCAAATATTACAATAAATTTTTTCATAATGATAACAATAGAATATTGATTAGGATTGTAAACATTGAGAAGACCCATTAGAACCCGTAGGTTGCGCATGGCCTATTACTTCTTGTCTAATAAACCAATATACAGTTACATCATCATCATGAAACAATATTACAAGCATACTGTGCATAGACAATTGAAATTGAAAAGATTTTTTTAATTTTTTTTTACTTTGTGAAACAACCAGTGGAATATAAATATCACGATTTGCTTTCGAGGAGTTGTATAACAATATCTATCTCCAAATTCAGAAGATACTCTTTGAATATATTTTTTATCATTGAAACTGAATTGATATGCAGTATATAATTCTTGTACGTTTCGTCTCGAAAATTGAAAAATCTGCTTGCTAAGTAAGTAAAACAGCGTTGACCTAATTTTTTTTTTCGATGTAGCAACCTGTACAAATAAATTTGTTTTATTTCTTGTAAGATAATCATGTGATAATTCTTGAGAGATAAGAGATGCTCTGTTTTTATAAATGAAGATGACAACACTGTGCAAGTACAACTTTCTCAGACTGAGGACACTGTCCACGAATATTTTTTTAGAGGAGTGAGCATATTCCTTTCTGTAAATTATTTTCAAAATTTTTTCTGAAGAATATCCAACTTCCTGAGATGGGTGTATAATGCACCACCCCAACTAAGGATACTGTGTCTTAATCTGGACTCCACAAGAGCGCAGTACAAAACTTTGAGGTGTGCAGTATCTAATATTTTGTTCAGGCATTTAAATTTGTATGTCAATAATCTGAGGCTTTTGGTAATTTCATTAATTAGTTGGTCCCACCTGAGATGAGAGTCAATAATAACACTCAAATATCTTATTTTGTCAGTGTCTCTTATTGTTTTCCTTAAATCTTCATCATCCAAAGTTAATTCTCGAAATGGGGGTAGGTTTACATTGTAACTCGAAAAAGGTACGCAAAATGTTTTTTCAAAATTCATTGTAACTAATTTGTGATTGAGCCAGTGCACGATACGTTTCAAATCAGTTTCCATTTTACTTTTTAGCTCATCCCAATTTTCGGCACTATACAGAATGGCAGTGTCATCTGCGAAACTGATAATCTGTCCCGTACTTTTGTGAGAAGTAAGTAGATTATTAATATATAGGGAGAATAATAGTGGTCCAAGTACTGTCCCCTGTAGCACCCCAAATTTGATATTTTTTTCTTCACTAAGCACTTTGCCTATTTTCACACGTTGTTTACGACAATTTAGATAACTTACCATAAGCCCCAATGCTACACCTCGTATACCTGCATCCCGCAAGGCATCCAACAAACGTCTTTGCAAGATCCAGAAACACACAAGCTGTTGGTTTACTCTCATCCAATAATTTGTAAATACCTCCGACTTGCTTCGAAATTGCATCATTAGTAGACAAATCTTCTCTAAAACCAAAATGTAAGGGCGAAATTATACTATTTTTAATAAAGAAGTTGCTTAATCTATTTTTTTATGTCTTTTCAAACACTTTAGCAATTGATGTTATCAAAGAAATTCGGCGGTAGTTGGATGTTTTACATTTATCCCCTTTTTTGAACACTGGAGTTACTATCGATATTTTGAACTCTGCAGGACATGTACCAGTTCTATATATTTGATTTATTAAATGTTCTAGTTGTTTCGATATTTCTACTGATACTGCTTGTAAAGTCTCTGCAGTGATATTGTCTATGCCTGGGGGTTTATTTATTTTCAATGAATTTATTATGTTTAGTATTTCTTTTTCTGTTACGGGCTCTAGAAACAAACTATTTCCTATGGAGGTTCTTTTTGGTAGGGGTCCAGATGGTTTCTCTATTTTACCAGCATATGTTTCACCAACATCGACAAAATATTTATTGAAAACCTTTGCGACTGATTTTTCATCAGATATTAATTCATTGTCTTTTGTAAGTATTTGTTTTACAGTCTCAGACTTTTTTGTTTTTGTTGAGTTTACAATCTTCCACAAGTTTTTAGAATGATTTTTATTTTTATATATTTCACTCTTGTAAAAATTGACCATATTTATTTTTATGAGTCTATTAACATAATTCCGGTAGTAATGATATTGATTCTTTTTATCAATATTATCGGGATGTTTTTTATTTTCTCTGTGTAATTCATTTCTTCTGTTGATTGAAGTGATAAGCCCCTTTGTTATCCATTTTTTTACGTTTTATATCTCTTCGTTTTATTTTAATTTCTCTGGTATTTTGTTTTATTAAGTTTTGCAAAGTGTTCATGAATGATTTTGCTAAATTATTAACATCATTCATTTTAAAATAATTTTCCCAACCGTAATTATGCAAGTCTCTCTTTAGATTGCTATAGTTAATAATTTTTTATATGTATTCGCGGTCGACTCCATTTCTCAGTGTTAGCGGGGTAATTAAGATTATTGCTTTATGATCTGTAATTGAGCTATCGAAGACGCCAGAGATTGATTTACTCAGAATTTCATCATTTTTTACATTGACAAAAATATGATCTATGCAAGTCGCGGAGCCCCGATCAACACGCGTATTCAAATTTATCATTGATATGAAGTTGTACTCGCTCAGTGTGTCTAAGTATTCCGAAATTATTTCACTATCATCATTCAGATTAAGATTCAAGTATCCAGCAAAGATATGACAAGATATTGGCATATTTTTACAATTTTCCAGGTATTCGTTCAAGTTTGTTACAAATGCTTTAGCGTCTATTGATGGAGGTCTATAAACCGCTGTTATAAGAATAGAATTTTTTTCGTGCGTTACTTTTGTTTGTATTATTTTACATTCCCCTATATATATGATTTTGTTAGAAGATGTAATAGATTTTTTCAAATAAATGACAGTACCGTAATTCCTATTTATCTCGCCATGATTGTAAAGCATGTTGTAATTGTCTATTTGATAGAAATTCTCATATTCTATTCTGAACGTTTCTGTCAGAATGATGCAATCGAAGTCATTTCTCAATTGGTTCATTAGTATTTCCAGTTGATCGAAAAAATTTCGTATGCTTCTAATATTCTGGTGTAATAAGCTAAAGTGTTTTGTCCCACCCTGAATTATAATTTCGTTCAACCTCTCAATATTCCTTATTTCACAAGTTTCCACTGGTTTATGTTGACAATCTCTTATATATTGATCCATTTTCTGAATTTAAAATTTAGTTTGACATGTATAAATGTAAAATGGAATGTAACAAAACCAATCCAAAATATATATACACACATACACATACATACGCATACATACACATATATGCACACATTCACATACATATACATGTATAGATCATTTACTAAATGACTCATAAACTAATATATATGATTTCTTATTAAGGGTTCAGCTTCTTCCAGATCGCGATCTGATTTTGGATTTGGAAACTGATACAGGAACTATAGTTGGTTTCTTATCTGTGAAAGTCCTTTTTCTGTCTGCTTCTGTATGCTCTGTATATCACTAGTTTTTCGTACGGGAGATTCGGATACTGGATTAATTACTTGATTTTCTACTGAACTTTCCCCTTCTGCTTCAGGTGATTTCAGGTCTTGGTAGATGTTTCTTGTATTGGGTGTAGCTGGGGCACAGTTTGATAGCACTTTATCTACCTCAGCAGATATTTTGTTCTACTGTACATGATTTGTTGTCAATGTAAACTTTATTTCCTTTGATATTTGTTGATTATTCGTTTTTGTGTAAGATCGTGTGCAATTCTGATGTTTGTTTCCTTCAATTTCCGGCAGTTTTTTAAAATCTCAATTTTTTTTTCAATTGTTTCTTTAATTCTAGTTTGATGGGGTTACCTCGACAATTCTTGATAAAGTGGAAATAATTTATATCTGATTCGGTTATACTTAAGCCTAATAAATTATTTAGCTGATTACAGATATACTCAAGAGTAGCTACTTCTTCTCCTGCTTCATCTAAGCCATACACAAACGAAATAATATCCTACATTACCTAGACTTGGGAGTGGAAACGACTGCTGACTATGTTAAGGAATTTGCGCAAAAATACGAAAAGCGACTTCATAGGCACGTCAACATCGAAGCAATTTTGCTGCTCGATCAACGTGGAATAAAATAAAGAATCAAGAAGCTAAACTCCTTGAGTTAGTTTAGAGAGCGCGAAAGTGTAATGAAAAAGTATAGAGCTCTTAGAATACCACTACATCGATTGATAACCTTAGGCATTAAGATTTTAATAGAAAAGTATTGCCTGTAAATCTTAGTATTAAATTAGTTGTAATTACATTAAATACCAAATTTAAAACTATTCTACTTTCTGAAAGAATTACCAATTATTGTTTGTAAGTCCAAGTCTATACAGTCACGGTACATAAAACATCGTTTTTTTAATGGTAAGTATTATAATATAAGCGAGAGTTTATGTATATACAGTGAGTTTCAAAAAGTTTGCATCATTTGGAAAACTTCTTTATTATCCATGTTTTATGCTACCAGTATTTTTGTAAACTGGCGCTAGGCGCTTAAGGCTTTTGCTACTTTAATGTATGATATGATTTAATATATATATATATATATATATATATATATATATATATATATATATAGTTTTTCTTTTTTTTGGTTCTTGGTCTTTTTTATTTACTTATATATTGTTATTTTATATTCTTGGGATTGAGGACCATTTTTAAAGATATTTAACTAGTAGTTAATACATTTTTATTTTACGTTTCGGTCTTCCATGACCTTCATCAGAAATAAAATTTTTTGTTAAAACTAAAAGAAATGGTACAAGTTACAGAAAGAATTTTTAAAAACAAAACAAATAAATCTTACCTTCGACAGAACGTTCATTTGATTATTTAATATATTTTATAGATGTTTAAGGATGCATCACATAATAGAATACAACTCACACCACAAAACAAAACGAACATTTTAAAAATATGACATTCATTGATTAAAATTTGTATTGGAATATACGAGTATTTGTTCTATACAATGAAAGCAGCCGTAACGAGGTTTTAATGTGACGTTTTTGTGTTGACTGGTATTAAAATTAAGTTTATATTTATATAGGGAGTGGTAATAAATGGATTTTATATTTAACTACTAGTTAAATATCTTTAAAAATGGTCCTCAATCCCAAGAATATAAAATAACTATATATATATATATATATATATATATATATATATATATATTTTATTAATAATGTACTATCAAGATCAGTACATTCTATTATAAGTCCCTCAAAGTATTGGAATAAGTATAAAGAAAATTGTAACCAGATTAAAGTTAATTTTTTTTGGATTTGAAATTACTTAGCCAATTCATTACAAAAATATAAATTTATAGTATGTGTGTATATAAAAAGTTATAACCATTTTTGCATGGAAATCACAAGAAGTTCGACGTCCTGTATAATTAAAAGGACTACAAGAACACTGATCATTGCAACAGTTATTTATAAATATGATTGATTTTGTGAATAACCATTAAATCGTTTACAGTATGAGTCAAAACACTAATTCACGTTTATTTCGTTTTCTAAAATTGGTTATAACTTTTTAAATACCCATTATAACTAGTTACAACTTTATAATTTTCTAAATCGTGAAGAGGATTAAAATTTAAAGCGAAATACACATGTTCTATTTAAAAAATAAATTATTTTGATTTGGTAAGGCGTTATGGAACAACATGTAACATTGTAACTGAAATGTGTAATTTAACGTAACGTTTATTTTGATACCTGTTTCAAAAGACATAAAATACTGAACTTCATCTTATCAACCAATCACTCTGTATGTAGTCTCATCAATTAGATAGATTGAACCCTGATTTAAGCAATTTAAAAAAATATGTTCTTTATCCCATTCACTTTTATTGCGTTGACAATAGTACAATAATCAACTGTATGATAAATGTTATGTCTGCACACTTTGCAAAACTGTATCACTGATCTTATAAGAAGTTAAATCAAATATTTCTCAGTAGTATGTATTACTAATAGTTGCATAATATGATTATACATTTTGGTCAAGTAATAAAGGTTGTTTGTTTAATTGCTGAACATTACTTACATAAATAATTCGTCCATAAACGGTTATGACAATTTTAGAATTGCAAAGCTTCAGGGATATAGCAAATGTATGACAATTTGATACTTTATATTTTACCGAAGAAAACAACTACCTCTGTCTATTGTAATTTTTATGAAAACAATTTATTCAAGTTTTATTAAGGATTATTATTTTGGTTTGTTATGTTCTAAGATAGTATGTATTGTCTCAAGATTATTATTTAACACCACAAATGTTATTATGTATCTGACAGTAAATACATTTCAAATATAACGTGTTTTTTTATTATTGTTGAAAATATTTCAGATTTCACAGCAAAGTAAGAAGTCACTTTTATTATGAGCCATTTCTATACTCCGTTTCATAAAGCGGGAGAGTTATAAATCATTATTTATCTGTAAAACCCGGTTGTCTTGGCCGTATTCCATAGTCGTAAGGGGTTAAATCTAAAGTTGATTTCATTGGACATCTTATGAAAAACTGAGAAAGTTCTTCTAAGAAAATCAATAAAAGCTTAGGTAGAGTCAGGAAAACTCTGCGTAACAAAAATTTTAAATGTGTTGTTATTTTCCGGTAGTTGTTGAAAAGTTCCTCCTCAAAAAACTGGACTAGCGTGAAGACATAAACGCTGATAGATATTTTTCATGAATATACTTCTAACAATTGATAGATATTTTTCCTTCTCGGTTTGTATAGTCATGGTACCACTCATGGTTAAAGTTTGGATCATTTTTTGTTACTAATTGCTACGAATTTAACAATAATTTATTTTGTTTCACTTTAATTTTTTTTCATTATTGCCTATGCTTTTTGCGCGACACCGTATATTGCCGGTGTCAGTTTCAGTCGAGAATTAGTACTTCGAGTCGAATGCAAAATAATTGTGCCCATGGGTGTTCCCAGTACAGGTTTCAAAGAAGAATCACAACCCTATCAAAGGTTTGTCGTACCAAGTTTACGGCAATAATTACAGTTCATTTTTTCTTGCAATTTATATTTAAGATAGTCGTTACATTTTGATCCTTCGAGCCATATGAGCCACGGTATTTTTATAATTTAATTTTCTCCTAAAGGTCCTTCTGTCTAATAACTACTTTAAATTTTGTTATATCTTCATATTGCATGACAATAATCCTTTTTAACATATTGCAAGTAAATTTTACTTGTAAGTAATCCAAATAGCGAAAGATGTGGACATATCTTATCGCTTAGTTTTTGTGGAACACTACGCGTTTCATCTATAGACACGTTTTCTTTCGCATTGTAGGTATACAAATTGAAATTTAATAATTATTTCGCCCGCAAAAATTAACATTAACGCAATTTTTTTATTTTAGATTTCGATATCCTGTTAATTAGATGGCTTTTTTTGTTTTTCTTTCGTTATAAAATATCTGAACAGGCCGCAGTTAATTTGAATTCAGTTTTTGGATATAAAATTAACACATTACTTTTAATCGCATTATTTGAAGAAAAACGATGGATAAACTCACTAAATACAAATATTACCGCAATATTTGCATCACAATGACTAATGACGTACACATATTATGGGATTTAACTAATCACGCAAAAGTTGATAGTTCTCTACGAAATTTGTTAAAAAGTATATCTCGCGAACCAGATGAACAAACAATATAATAATATCATAAGTGTATTATTAAGTCAACCGGAGGAAACTGCGGACAACGAAGAATTCGTTAGAAAAGGTTTTCTTCATGAATATTATTATATCAAATCCACTGTCGAATTGTGTAATGATGATAACAACGCGTCAATCACTTTGTTATGTGCCTGCGTCTCTTGGTGTGTGCAATAAATCCAACCTTTTCGCTTAGCAAAAATTATATTATTATGAAGAATTTTCCGCATTGATTGATTTGTGTTATGCTTTAGTACATAACAATTTTACGAATGTTAATTTATGAGTAACTATGGATATTTGATTTCACCCCTCTTCATTCTGTACTCTAAGTTTGACGCACTCTACTTCTGAATCGCATCATTGTGGTGCACTCCTGATTTTTTGCTTCATAGATTGGACCTTTGACAGTACTTTCCTAGCAAAATTAAATTAATATTCTCATTATTTTGGTCTGTGCAATTTTTTATCTGAAGGCATGTTTTCTATTAATCTAAATCCTCTACTAAAATTTGAAACATTGATCTCATCGAAAAATGGACAACACCAGTCGATTAGTCGCATCAAAGAACCCCATTTCTCATGATTTCAGTATTTTTTGAGAAGAAAAATATTTTCCGGCAAATATGTACCTGAACTATATATAGTAAGGAAAATATTGCATTTTTCGCAATTCTCCAAAAATACATTTTTAGTCTATCTTCCGCTCGAAACATGTTCAATTAAATAAAATTTGGTCTTAAATCGATGGGTGACTTTGTTAATGTCCTAACTCTATTAATTTATGAGTACTATGGATATTTGATTTCACCTTTCTTCATTCTGTACTCCTAAGTTTGACGCACTCTACTTCTGAATCGCATCATTGTGGTGCACTCCTGTTTTTTTGGTTCATAGATTGGACCTTTGACAGTACTTTCCTAGCAAAATTAAATTAATATTCACATTATTTTGGCCTGTGCGATTTTTTATCTGAAGGCATGTTTTCTATTAATCTAAATCCTCTGCTAAAATTTGAGAAACATTGATCTCATCGAAAAATGGGCAACATCAGTCGATTTGTCGCATCAAAGAACCCCATTCCTCATGATTTCAGTATTTTTGAGAAAAAAATATTTACGGCAAATATGTACCTGAAGGAAAATATTGCATATTTCGCAATTCTCCAAAAATACATTTTTAATCTATCTTCCACTCGAAACATGTTCGATTAAATAAAATTTGGTCTTAAATCGACGGGTGACTTTGTTAATGTCCTAACTCTATTAATTTATGAGTAACTATAGATATTTGATTTCACCCCACTTCATTCTGTACTCCTAAGTTTGACGAACTCTATTTCTGAATCGCATCATTTTGGTGCACTCCTGATTTTTGCTTCATAGATTGGACCTTTGACAGTACTTTCCTCGCAAAATTAAATGAATATTCTCATTATTTTGGTACGTGCGATTTTTAATCTGAAGGCATGTTTTCTATTAATCTAAATCCTCTGCTAAAATTTGAAATATTGGTCTCATCGAAAAATGGGCGACACCAGTCGATCAAAGTCGCATCAAAGAACCCCATTCCTCATGATTTCGGAATTTTTTGAGAGGAAAAATATTTTCCATCAAATATATACCTGTATGGAAAATATTGCATATTTCGCAATTCTCCAAAAATACGTTTTTGGCCTGTCCTCCACTGGAAACATGTCGATTTGTCGCATCAAAGAACCCCATTCCTCATGATTTCAGTATTTTTGAGAAAAAAATATTTACGGCAAATATGTACCTGAAGGAAAATATTGCATATTTCGCAATTCTCCAAAAATACATTTTTAATCTATCTTCCACTCGAAACATGTTCGATTAAATAAAATTTGGTCTTAAATCGACGGGTGACTTTGTTAATGTTCTAACTCTATTAATTTATGAGTAACTATAGATATTTGATTTCACCCCACTTCATTCTGTACTCCTAAGTTTGACGAACTCTATTTCTGAATCGCATCATTTTGGTGCACTCCTGATTTTTGCTTCATAGATTGGACCTTTGACAGCACTTTCCTCGCAAAATTAAATGAATATTCTCATTATTTTGGTACGTGCGATTTTTAATCTGAAGGCATGTTTTCTATTAATCTAAATCCTCTGCTAAAATTTGAAATATTGGTCTCATCGAAAAATGGGCGACACCAGTCGATCAAAGTCGCATCAAAGAACCCCATTCCTCATGATTTCGGAATTTTTTGAGAGGAAAAATATTTTCCATCAAATATATACCTGTATGGAAAATATTGCATATTTCGCAATTCTCCAAAAATACGTTTTTGGCCTGTCCTCCACTGGAAACATGTCGATTTGTCGCATCAAAGAACCCCATTTCACGTGATTTCAGTATTTTTGAGAAGAAAAAGGTTTAATTACCTCAAAACTTGTTTAGATGGTACACCCCTGTCGCTTATTCGACATGTTAAAATGACAAATGATAATTACGTCACCGCCTACGGTACAATTGTAAAGAGATATTCAAACAAACGCCTTACGGCAAAAGCTCATTGGGATGCAATAATTAATACGTTAAAAAATTACCGATTATAACGAAAATTCGCTTAGAATATTATTAGATATATTTACAGAAAATTTAGCTTTTTTAGAGGCTATGCGTTTGTCAGGGGAGCAGTGGGATTTTATCTTAGTAATGTTTTTAACGCAACGCCTTGATCAGGATACCACTACTTTATTTGAGCAGGTAGAACATAAATCGTATAATGTCTTGGAAAATCAGTGCATTGCTGTCAGTAATGATAATACTTGTGAATTTCGGTCTGTCTCAAAAAATGCTAACACTGGTACAGCTTTGACTTTGAATGCAAAATCTAGTCACGTTAAACTATCCCCTTCGGTGACTTGCACACTTTGCAGTGCCAACCATTCTTTATACATTTGTGCATATTCTAAAAGTAAAACGCTTAGTGAACGCTGCAACCTGTGTACAAATATGCATCTATGCTTTAATTGTCTGAGCTCGGCTCATACTCTCAATACATGTCGATCTAATTCTGCATGCAAGAAATGTTTTTCTCGTACATACTACACTTGATTGTGTTTTATCAGTACGCCGGGCGTCGCTGTCGCAACCTAGTCCATTTAATGCTCCGGTCATCAATATTCAACCGCATGTCATTAAGTAACAACAATCAACAATACGTGCTTTTTTTATCCACAGCGATTATTGGTGTTTTAAGTGTCAAATCCTTTTTTTCACCTCTCGGATGTTTACTCGACTTTGGAAGTCAGTCTTCTTTTATTACTCGCAATGTTTTTCGTACCCTAGCCTTAAATAAAACAGACTTTTCAATCGGAGGTGAAGTCATGTGCTGGGTACATCAACTGGTTGGATATGTGTTAATGGGAAAATTAAATTTCGCCGCGCCAAAAATCTAAATTTTTTTTATAATTCGCGTATAAAAGAGACTTCATTATAACATTGTTTACAGTGTCACAACACTGAACACTGTTATAGTAATTTTTAGTGTACAGTTGGTTATTGAATTTAGTTATATTTTTATTTGACATTTGACTTTAACCTTGACACAAATTATAAATAAAATGGTGTAGCGTTGTTCTAGCTAGCAAATTATTATATTAAAGGTAAATTAGAATGATTTATATATTAAAATTATTAATGAATAAAGTACGCTAACGTTTATTTATCAATGATTTGTCAATTGTTTATTTTTATATTGTATAGGATCAATATATAGGTATACAAAACGTTCGATTTTTGAGATAAATTACCAGATATCTATATGAAGATGTATTACAGAAATAATTCTGTTCATGATATAATATAAATAGATCGCAAGAGCATATACGAAGAAGCTCTTTTTTAAACAAATGCTTAAATGAAAGTTTGTTTACAATTTACATAATTATTCGGTTATAATATGTCAAAAGTCAGAAGTGCTGAATAAAACCATCTGTGATCTGCAGTAGGACTCCGTGCACTATCGTATTCGAGCTGACGCTTTCTATCATAGAATTCTACTGTAGAAAGCGATAATCGAATTTGATAGCACTCTGTGTTGTAATCGCCTTCTCTTCGGGTATTTCCGGAATTGATAGGGTAATTTGTTGGTTTTTCTATTTAATAAACGTCAATCTCATATCTTATGTCTGTAATTTGTATTTTTATGAGTTTGTTGATTGATCCTATTTAAATTGCGACTAAAGGCGAGTTTAAACAACTTTTATTTTGCAAAGTAAAAGCGTTTAGATAATTATGTTTCCTATTAACAATTTTAATTTGGTTGTTACTGAAGAGGAAGAAAGGCTAGAAAACATAAGAGTGGAAAACATCGAGCGAAGAAATATGCGTGTTGAGGCCGACTGTTTTACAATTGTAGCTATTCGCTTCAAGGAATTATTTCGCCTAACGAAGGGTATGGCTCAGTTCATACTTAACGGTATTATACCTCTTTTAATCCAGGGAAATAACCCAGTAGCTATAGCACCAACAACAAAATGTTTTGCCGCATTCCATTTTTATGCTGCTGGAACTTACCAGGGGGTAATTGGAGCAAGCTATGTATCAATGTCACAACAAAGTGTTTCTAGGGCCATTGAAGAAGTAACTGAAGCAATAGTACATATGAGGCCAAATGGATTCAGTTTCCTTTAACTCCCGAAATAAAAAATACCATTAGGCATAGGTTTATGGAGGCCAAATATTTGGGTTTTCCTCACATAAATCCAGCAATAATGGCCAATGTTCTGCACGAACACGCATATTTATAGTTTTTAATAATTATTTACTACTTTACTAATAAAAATAAACAAAAAAATGACAGAACATCGACACTGTTGACATGTTAATTTGCTTCCCAAATAGAATACGAGACGTCCATACACCTCGACAGAAGTCGATCGCTTTCGTGATAAGAAATCTATTTTATGCGCGTACAGAGTGCCAGTGGTATAGAATTTAGGCGATTTATAGAATTCTATAGGACACAGAGTCCTAGCCCTGACCAATCAGAAATCTACAGAATTGCCAACTTAAATTCAAACCACTCGTCCTAGTTTAAAAACAGGGATTATATGAAATTCTATTTTATTTAAATAATTAAATAAATACGAATTATAAAAAATATTGTGTAATACTTGTGCCACAATGACTTTCTGTAGTACTCGTGATTTGCACAACTCACCGCTTCGCGGTTCGTTGTGCAAACTTTACTCGTACTACAAAACGAGTCATTGTGACACTTGTTTTACAAATAACTATTGTAGTTCCGAGTCTTTTAACGATTCTTTGCGTAAATTTTGGGAACTTGAGAATGTCCCTGAAGTATGCTGCTCTAATCCCGATGATATCGTCTGCGAAACCTACTAAAAAGAAACTGTCCGCCAGCCTACTAAAGGCAATTGTATAATGTCAATGCCTTGTCTTATTGAATCCCCGTTTTTTTCGGAATTAGAGAACTTGCATAAAATTCTATCCCTAGAACGTCACCTACTTAAACAACCTTCTGTTTATTCCCAATACTTTTTGCAGGATTATCTTGATCTAGGTCATTTGTCCATTGTTAATACTGATCACTCTTGTGAAGGTAGATATTATATGTCACACCATTGTGTCTTAAAACCTGGTACCTATGCTTTCTAGTCGCTTACGAATGAAAATTCGTTGTGTGTATTTTACTTAATTTTCTCGTTCATGATGTGCGCCGATATGAAACAAATGTATCGAATTATTTTTATTTCAGAGGATCAACGAGATTTCCAAAGATTATTGTGGATGTTTTCTATCAATGATGAACTTCAAGAGTATCGTCTCAATACTGTAACGTATGAAGTAAGCCGTAGTCCAGGTCTAATTCTTCGTAGTTTACATCAGTTGACTGAAGACGAAGGCCATCGCTTTCCTCTTGCTGCTAAAGTTCTTCAACGGTTTTGTAAAATCGATGACATTGTTTTTGCAGCTCCATCCATTCAAGTAGCTCAAACTCTTCGGGATGATTAAATATCTTTATTAAAACTAGGAGGATTTGAACTTCGTAAGTTGTGCTCTAATCACCCTTCTGTTTTGTGCCAATTTCCACCTAATTTTGTAAATCCAAATTATCACTCTTTTGACTTAGATGATTGTTCTTCAGCTCTGAAAATCCTAGGTGTGTCGACTCGTTCACATTTTCTGTTCAAACCCAAAGAAATGAAGTCTGCACTAAACGTTCGTTACTATCTGAGCTAGCTCGAGTATACGATACAGTAGGATTTTTATCGCCCCTCACATTTTTTAACAAATATTTAATTCAAAAACTTTGGATGTTTGATTTAAATTGGGATGAAAGTGTCCCTTCTGAAATTGTTCATATTTGGTCGCAATACCGAGGCAGATGCTGTTCAATATGAATTGCATGGCTTCTGTGATTCGAGTGAAAGTTTTGTTGCTGTAATTTATCTTCGTAGTATTGGTAGTAATAGTAATATTGAAGTAAGTTTTTTGTGTGCCCCCACTAAAAAAAATTTCCATTCCTAGTTTAGAACTATGCACTGCAGTTTTGTTGTCAAAATTAATTGCTTATGTCATAAAGACACTTCCTCAAATTTTGTTACCTAAAACTTACGTTTGATCAGATTTCCAAGTAACTTTACATTGGATTCAGAGCTCACCACATAAATATAAAACTTTTGTCGCTAGTCGCATAGCTTATATTCAAGACAAGCTCTTCAGAGCGTTCCCATGTTTTATCTATTCTCGTTAAGAAGTCACAAATGATCTCTTTCGAAAACGAACTTTTTCGGAAAAGGTTTTCGAAACCAATCCGAAAATTGGATGTTTTCCTGGATGATAAAGGTTGGATCCGTGTAGGCGGAAGATTAAAATATTCATCTTTGTCTTGTGACAGTCGCTTTACATCATTAGTAATTGATTTTCACAAAATATTACTTTTTTAAATGAAACTAACTGTTTCTAGATAACTCCACAATATATTGAAACGTTGTTAAAAATTCTAAGAAATTGACAATTGTTTCGATATGCAGAAATTACATTTCCTGTGATATTTACCTGATGTTTAATAACTATTTTTGGCTAGCTTTTGACTGACTTAATATATTAAAACAGACAAAAGAAGAAGATATGAAATTACTAATATTAAAGTTTAGATATTATTAGCCCTTTGGGGATATCCTGGATATCTTTTTCCCATTTAAGATCAGTATGACTGTACAATGATAGAGAAAACCAGGAAAACTATATCTGATGATATTTACAATTATTACTTAAGAAGACAGTTTAAAAGTGGAGAACTCCCTAGATTTATCTGTTCATTGACGACTCCATATTGTGGGTCTCTTAAGTATCTTTTTATTTCAAACTCTTGAAGGAAATCCAATTTTTGTTTCTTATCACAAATATGTAGTACTCGTAGTTCTGTGATAGGTGTCAACGAATGTTTGATGTCAAGTAGATGTTTTGTGTAGTGGGATTCCTCTGGTTGTTTTAAGTACCATTCACATCTAACGTGGCGTGTCCAGCACGTAACGTGGCAGACACGGCACGACACACAAGTTTTCACACTATAGAGACAACTCACTTACAGACGCCGACAGACAAATTAGAGATTATGCAAACGTTCCTACTGTTAAAGAACATTTAGTGCGAGCCCCGTATTTTGTAGAAGATTGGTGCCCCACCGCGTTGGCGAGTCCGCGTCGAGACAAGGGGTTGTAGTGATCGAACGAGGGAGAGATGGAAGCGACAGTGAAAAAAGACAGTTTTTTATGTTCTATAACGTATTATTTTGTCAGCGTGTTATAAGTTATAATATGGCAGTAAATGTTTTAAAAAACAGTAAATAATCCATTTAATACAGTCCAAAATATCTGAAGAGGTGACCTATGGCACCAGCACATATTTTGGTCCTTCGAGACGGATCTAAAATTAGAAGAAGTATAAGGAGAAACAGCTTCAGCGGTGTGATCCAAGCCGATTAAAGGAGATTCATCGTTAAAAAACAAGTAGGCCAATTCCATTTTATTCCATTTATATTTCAATTTTTCCTACTAAAATGTTCAATGTTTCTTTTTCGATTTGTACAATTAGATTAAGTTGATAAAAGTAAGAGAATATAGATTGAGATTGCTATTGAACTCGATTTTATATACTCGATAAGGGTATTTAGGGTATTTTCTGTGCATGCATGACTTTCCTGTATCCATTAACTGATTATAACAATTAACAGAAAATCCATTTATTTAAACAGCATGTTATGCTTAATTAAATTGGCATAAAAAGATAGTTTTAGCAATGAGATTTCTATGACGCAAAGTAGTAAACATCTGGCTAATAAAAATAGAGTACTCGCTTTAAATCCATTTCTAGATACAGACGGTGTATTGCGGGTTGGGGGAAGATTAAAAAATTCATCATTGACGTTTGACGAAAAGCATCTTATTCTATTGAGCGGAAAGCATAAGCTGACAAAATTAATCTTTCAATCTGAACACATGCGACTGCATCATGCAAGCCCGCAACTTCTATTATTTTCAGTACGCCAAAAATTTTGGGCTACGCCAGGTATGAGTGTTGCTAAAATGATTATAAGAAATTGTATACGGTGCTTCCGAAACAAACCTAAACCAACTGCTTCAGTTATGGCTGACCATCCGAAGCACACAGTTCAAGTGTCAAACCCCTTTACTGTCACCGGACTTGTTTACGCCGGGCCGGTGGTATTACGCGATAGAAAAGGTCGTCCATACAAAACTTATAAAGCGTATATTTGTCTGTTTTGCAACAAAATGTGTCCATATTGAATTAGTAACGGACTTGACCAGCGAAGCATTTATCACAGCATTCAGAAGGTTTATATTCCGATAACGGATCCAACTTTGTCGGAGCTCATAGAGAAATGAAACGTCTTTATCAATTTCTAGAGAATTCTCAAGACAAATTTGTAACAATGTGTGCCCAAGGAAGGATTGTGTGGCATTTTATTCCTCCACACAGTCCGAATTTCGGTGGTCTATGGGAGGCTAATATTAAATCAATTAAATACCATTTACTCCGAGTAATAGGTGATTCTATATTAACGTACGAGGAATATTCAACGCTCCTTGTGCAGATCGAGGCAACATTGAACTCTAGACCTCTTTATCCCATGTCCGCAGATCCCAATGATTTAAACTCTCTCACACCTTCACATGTTTTAATTGGTCGTCCACTTGTGACACCTCCAGATCCAGCGTACAACGATATCAAGACTAACCGCTTATCAAGATTCCAATTGCTATTCCTATTTATCCGAAATCCAGAGAAGAAACAAATGAAAAAGCGGCAATCGGAACTGTCAAGATTGGCGACCTCGTTGTCATAGTACAAGACAATCTTCCACCTTTTAAGTGGATGTTAGGAAGAATAGTTGCAGTACATCCTGGAGACGATGAACAAGTGCGCGTTCTGACAGTGCGCACTTCATGTGGTATTTACAAACGGGGGATTTCAAAAATTTGTCCACTCCCACTTCCAGAAAATAACGATTAATTCTCAATTTGAACATGCTGTTCAAAAGGGGGGAATATGTTAAAGAACATTTAGTGCGAGCCCCGTATTTTGTAGAAAATTGGTGTCCCACTGCGCTGGCGACTCAGCGCCGAGAGAAGGGGTCGAAGTGATCGAACGACGAAGAGATGGAAGGGACAGTGAAAAAATACAGTTTTTTATGTTCTGTAACGTATTATTTTGTCAGTGTGTTATAAGTTATAATATGGCAGTAAATGTTTTAAAAAATAGTAAATAATCCATTTAATACAGTCCAAAATATCTGAAGAGGTGACCTATGGCACCAGAACACCTACTACAAGCATGTTTGACAACTTTTTGGTTGAAGAATTAGCTGTGGTAGCAATTTTACTTGAAGAAGAAGATGGAAAGAAATTGGATTGTGTGGAAGTAGAGCAAAAAAGGGAAAGGAGGTTGGTGTACATCCAATGAATTTAAAAAGAAAAAAGAAGGAGAATTCTACAACATCTACAAAGAGCTTGTAGACGATAAAGACAGATTTTTTAAATACTTCAGAATAAGCCAATATGAGTTTCAAACCATTGTAACCAATATTTCACCGTTAATAACTAAGCAGAACACCAAGTTTAAGGAGTATTTATCAACAAGAGAGAAACTAGCTGTTTGTTTAAGGTAAGATTTATATTTTATATATGTATATTGTAATTCTACAAAATGACACATAGTATTTTATTATGGCATACGAAATTTGGCATTGTTGAACTTATGAATACGTTCATTATGGTCATTTAAATAAATAATCATAAACGACCCACAAATGTACGACAACTATAAATTGCACCTTGCTTTTGGCATAAAAAAATTTGGTTTGGTTAATCTTGTCCAAGAAAATACTATTATTTCTTTTCTTTGAGTGTCGCTGTATCTGCAATCACTTAAATCATATAGGAAGGAATAACCTCGCACCAATTCTATTAGTTTTTCGTTATTCTTCCCTGATTCGATTTGAAAAAAATCCCTGATGCCACAGACACGCACCAGCAGAGACAAACTCATTCATACTAAGCGTACCAGAGCTACAGACATCGACAGACATAAACGGACACGCACCAGCACAGACAAAATATTCATTACTGGCCGTTGCGGGTACGTGTCTGTACGTACACGTTCCGCTCAATGTCTGAAGATGTGAATACTCACATATATTCTATGTGTAACAATATTTTTTGGGTCTTTGCTGGTAGATGTGAATGGTATTTTAATATGTATGCTCGTAAGTGTTCACTGTATCGGATTTCAAAATTCCTAAGGGTTTGACTCAAATAGACAGCATTACATTCTGGACATTTAAGTTTATTTATTTCAGATTTCTTTAATGACGATATTTTTGGTTTACATTTAAAAATTTTGTACTCACATTACTTTCTGTTTTAAAAGAAATTGTTGTATTTGTTGCTAAAGATATTATCTTTGAATTATTATTAGAAATATTACGTGCATATGTGATGGTTCTGTAATTTTTTATTTCTTTAGTTTGTGATAAGAAACAAGAGCTGGATTTCCTTGTAGAATTAGAAATTAGAAGGCACTTAAGAGACTCTAAATATGAAGTTGTCAATGAACATGTAAATCTAGGGAGTTCTCCAGTTTTAAACTGCCTTCTTAATTAATAATTGTAAGGATCAGCAGATATAGTTTTCCTGGTTTTCTATATCATTGCTCATTTATACTGATCTTAAATGGAAAAATATATCCAGAATATCCCCATAAGACTAAAAATATCTAAGCTTTAATATTTGTAATATCATATCTTCTTCTGTTTTCTTTTAATATATAGGTATTAAGTCAATCACATGGTAGGTCACTTTTTGGTCTAGCCAAAAATAATTATTAAACATCAGGTAGGCATCACATGAAATGTCACTTCTGTCATTCTGATCATGACAGCAATATCGAAACAATTGTCAATTTCTTAGTATTTTTAACATGGTTTCAATATATTGTGGAATTATCTAGACACAGTTAGTTTCATTTAAAAAAGTAGTATGAGTAGATTCCACAGATTAAAGGTCGAAACAGTAAATTTCATTTGAATGAAAGTTATTATTCTTAGATGAGTACTCAGGCAGTTTAAGTCTTCTTGAATAAGAGCTATATTCTCAAGAATCCTCTATTTATAGTTTCAAAGTATCTGCAAACAATAGGAAATTACAAATTCTAATTGAAATTCCAAAGCGTCATTGACAAATATGCTGAGCAGCTAAGGTAATCCATGAGCCCCTTGAGGTACTCTCAAAGTAATACGAGTCATATTGAACTTGAAACTACCTATAACTTTTGAACTATTATAGGAGTGAGAACTGAAAGCAAAGGCGCCTAATATTTGCAATAGAATATATTATGACCATAGATCTATAAATAAAAAAGATATAAATGTTTATATATTCTTGAAGCCAACATCATTTCACATTCTAAGCAAAAATCGAGTGGAGGAGCAGGATAAACTAGTATTTTATCTACTGTTGCCAAATTTATTTCATTTGGTGTTTGCTGCAGACGCACTATTAAAAATAATCAATATTTCAGAATCTTTAGATAACGTTTCAAATGTATCAGAGTTTATTTAATTATTATTTGAATTAATTTGACTTTTTACGTATTAATACAGCTAATAAACACACCTAACCAAGATTCGAATTAATATTAGGCAACTGTGTTTTACATTTTATGTCTATTTTCATTCAAGGAAACCTTAGCGTAGCAGTTGTATGCATAGTAATAGTTATCGTCATATTTTTTATCTAAAGACAACGTCGGAACAGAGGATATTCTGCCACGTTCATTTCCTAGCGATAATCCCCTCTTCGCTTCTCGTCTTCCGTTCTACCCCACTTGGCCTACAAATTGATGTTGGCTTGATAACAAATCGAATTTATAATGACGACTGGTTGGGGATGTGATTATGACCTTCCTGACATACAATATAATTTGCTCAGGGAGTACTAAATCTGTCGACTTATTCTAAGAGAATCCATGTTGATTATGAGCTCAATACAGAAAAATATCAGTTGTTTATATGTCAAACTGTCCACAATTGGTACAGGTGATTATTACGTACTCTACGATAGTTTGTCACATTCTCCCTTTAATTGATGATTTCCAAAAACATTCAACTAAAAATAGACTCCATAAGATTCGAATAGCTGCGATCAAACATAAAGTAAACAATTCAGCAACGTTGCCACATTGTCCTAAATAACAATATTTTGAAGTGTAAAATCTATTTGTTTATTTACACGGACAAAATAATCACAAAAGTCCCTAATTAGTGCATATTTAAAAGTTAAATTGTTCACAACGCAAGAAGACATATTAATTCTGAAGCCACTATCTATTGAATGCATATATTATTATATGCCGGTAAAAAAATAATATAATTTATAGATTTATCACGAAAAAATTATTGTCGACGTGACAACCCTGCTATTTTATGATCAACACATCGAACGCTATTTTATTCATTATTTCCCGACCGTGTTGCCAATAGAGTTTAAAGGCGCTTTGAGGTTGTAGCGGAAGGTTTTTTGCTGTTTTTTGTAGTTTTTAGTTTCTTTCTGACCTAGAGTTGTTTGTAAGGTACTTGGCGAAGAAAAGTGTAATGGCAAAGTGCAGAATATGCCACAAGGTGGAAATTACCGGTGCAAACCAAACATTCGATAGGTTAGTGATTGAATATTTTTGGCGCCATTTTGCATTTGCACATGGGCGTACACATAAAGTAGAAAGAAATAAAAAAATATTCAATAAAGGAAATGAATATTCTATTACCCTTAATAAAATAGTGAGCAATCTGCAACAAAGTTGAAACATTTCAAAAATCATATTTTTGCTGAAAAATATACATTTGTAGGACTAAAAGCGATTATTTACGGAATAGTGATATTCATGCTCATGCCACGGGCAGATCGTCAGAATTACATTATCTTGCAAACAGAAAGTCACAATTTAAAACGTCGAATATTAATTGCTAATATCTCGCATTATAAATACAAATAGAGATATTTCTGATTTTAAGCGACACGGTGGCTGGAAGAGCACGTCGGTAGCAGAACGTCACCCTAATATTACAAGGTTTTGTATGTGACATTTTCAGTATAACAAAGTTCTATGGAGCAATTACTATATTTTAGGCTTGGAATTAATCTTCTAGCTAATATAGAACCTTAGCTATCAACAAAAAATCATGGGTGTATGTTAGAAAATATTTATTTTGTGTATAACAAATGTGCATGTTAAACATGGACTTTTGTAATAAAAATATATATGTTCTAACATACAACCTTGTTATAATATTTTTGAGGTTATGTTAGTTTGTCTACAGTGTTGGAGTAACAGGTTCATGCTAATGTGCTCCGGATTTATTTTGAAAATTTTAAGTAATGGGTGATAGTGATATAAATGATGGTCACGGTTATAACTCTGACCGAGATAAGGAATACATTCCACCTCAAAAAATGTAACCAGGTAAGATTTTATTGTACAAGTTAGGTTAGGTTTTCGTGATTTTAAACAAGTTTTCTTTTAGTATTAGAATGCGAGGCTTTTATATTCCATTGTCATCCTTACCGTCAAGACCAACCAGTAGCGATAGTGGAAGTGACTCCAGTTCGATTCCACAAGTTGCCTTAGAAAAAAAGTACAGTATTTTTGAAAACAAAGAAAACTAAGATTTAGGAATGTTATTTTTTATCCTACAATTTTCGTGACTCTATCGGGACGGGAAAGTAGGTATTTTCACGGCTAGGCGAGAAAAATGGCATAGAATGGCTAGGCAGGGAAAACAACTTCACAAAAATTACACTAGATGGCACATGGCACCCTATTAGAAATGACGGCTGTCACTTTTAAATTTCAAATTGTGGCTTTATTATTTCTTTGTCATTAAAACTAAAATAGAAAACAGTGTATTATACACAATATGGATGAATCTGACGGCTATTCTACACCGGAAGAGATAACCCAAATAGCAAGACAGGCTACATTAAATCTACTACCTGAAAAATCGAAGAGAAAATATAACCAAAGATATGATCATTTTCTGACATCGCTATTGGCCAAACATGACATAGATATTCGAACATATACCAAAGTATATGGATTTCTAAAAAAGGAAACGAAAGGTTACGTTCCTAAAAAATCAAATGTATTTAACAGGCAAGATATAAACAAATTTTTGGTGGAAGCGCCCGATGAGATTTATTTAATGTTCAAGATAATATATACTGCTAATATAATAAGATTGGTTAATTCAAATGTTCTTATAGGTGGTACTTATAATAGGAATTGCTGGAGCGTGCAGATCGATTGAGTTGACACGAATATCAACTGATGACGTATTAGATAAAGACGATATATTAGTAATACATATCCCAGATACCAAGACTAATAAGAAGCGTACGTTTACGATTTGCAATGGTGAAATTGATTTAATTAGTATTTATTCATTTATCAAAGCAAGGGATTACGTTTAAAAAGTGTGTAATTAATAATCCTGTTTTTAATATTAAGTAATAATTGTTTGACTCTTTAGTATTATGAAATAAATTTAAAACTGCTCTATTGTTGAGATTTTTTCTGTTTTCTAAATAAACGACGTTTCAACAACTAATTTGCCATTTTCTATGACTCGTTCATCTCATAACATTAAACGGTACAATCAAAATATTTCCTATTTACCTTTTTGACATTTTAGAATTTAATAATTGTATGTGTAGGATAAAAACTATTGTGTGTTCCACGCCGCGAAAGTGGTTTTCCGGGCCTCGCCTGGCCAACTCTTCTGTCGGCCCGGAAAACCAGCACTTTCGCGCCTAGGTATACAATATACTATTTTTGTCTTTTAGTAATCTGCCCAGTTGTTTAACGGAATATACTAAAGAATGTGAAAAGAATATTGGTATTTTAAAAACTACAGGCAACAAAGTCAGTACTAAATTAGATATCAAGTTAATGGCTGGTAATTCTACTGTAATTTTGGAAACTGATTTAAACAGGTAACATCAAAATACAGCATAATAATTAGGGTGGTGGTAATAAAATAAATTATTCTTTTAGAAGGAATCCTAGTTGTGTTTTGAGTCCCTTACAAACAACGGAGAAGAAGGAAGGATCAACAAATTTTTCGGAAGTTACTGAAGGAGAGATTTGTCAAAGTTTCACAGTTGTTAGAAAAGAAAGAATAGAGTCTGAAGAAGAATTGTTCGAAGAAGGAATAAAGAAATTGACACGAAAACGGAGAAAGAATATTTCAGAGTGGGCATGTAACAAAAGAAAGGCAAGGTTTGATCAGGGCCTTGATTATATTTCTTCCAAGAAAAAGGCAGTGGCAGCCAAGGAAATTAAAAATAAAAAAGATTGTGTCCTAAAGTGCTTTTATCAGTGTTCTCGGAAAATAAGCGACGTGCAAAGAAATGCAATTTTCAAAAACTATTATTCTCTCTCTGCTGTAGAGAAAAAACCAAGATAATTCAAAAAAGGAAGAACGTTTAAATATTATTTTACGTTAAATGGGCAGAAAATTCTATGCAAGCCGTATTATTGTGGAACATTATGTATAAGTCAAAAACCAATTTATACGGTGCATAAAAATAAAACTCCCACAAATACTTTACTGGAGAGTACCCAAGGGAAGTATAAAAAATCCCAATGGCACAGGACCAATTGGACAGTCTTATTTCAGTAACATGTTTACATAAAACCGAAAATAAAAAATTAGATACAAAAGTAATAGAATGCTTTGAGATGTACAAAAAACCAAAGTAACATTCTGGCATCAAATCAAAAATAAAAAAAAAATTCTGGTAAATTTGAATTTTCTTAAATAAATGTTTTAATGTACGATTTAGAGAAAAATGTTAAATACAAAAGTTGTAGAACGTGTTAAGGTCTATAAAAAGGCTTAGTAACTGTTTTGCGTCAAATGAAAAACAAAGGAAATACGATTTTTTTTCAACTTTGACGGGCCGCCATTTTGTTTTTACTCGGCCGATTTGGCTCATTAACGAACTCGTCAAAGATTTTTGCCTAACCGATTTTGTAGCGAGTTTGGTTTCGATCCGTCAAAAATACGCCCTCTATCGTGCTTACAAATTCCGTTATAATTTGTGAATTTTCTTAAATAAATGTTTTAATGTACGATTTAGAGAAAAATGTTAAATACAAAAGTTGTAGAACGTGTTAAGGTCTATATAAAAGCTTAGTAACTTTTTTGCGTCAAATGAAAAACAAAGGAAATACGATTTTTTTTCAACTTTGACAGGCCGCCATTTTGTTTTTACTCGGCCGATTTGGCTCATTAACGAACTCGTCCAAGATTTTGGCCTAAACGATTTTTGTAGCGAGTTTGGTTTCGATTCGTTAAAAAATACGCCCTCTATCGTGCTTGCAAATTCCGTTATATATATATATATATATATATATATATATATATATATATATATATATTATTATTATATTGACTGATATTAAATACTTACTTACTTTTGATTATGAAATTTAAATGTAGATGTTTATTATTTAGAATTTTTGTTTAGTTTGGCTAGCTCAGTTAGTTATTATTAATTTTGTTATTTTAATTATATATTAATTATTTCGGGAACATGAAACCCTTTTTCTCTTTGAGTCCTGGCTTTTATATTGTTGTAATTGTTTAAATAAAAAGAAAACACATTATTTTGAAATCAATTTAATTTTAAATTTAATATTTTATATATTTGATAAAAATAATATGAGACGCCACTGGTTGTATTGTATCTACTTATTTATTTTAATCATTTCATCAATGCGCATGCGTGAAAAACTAGTCATGCGCTTTAGCATAAAACGAACAATTCTTATACATAAGAAGCATCTATTCATATTATACAAATATGGTTTGTTGAAGATGCAAACAAATGAATGATTCAAACACATAAAAGAATTTATATATATATCATAGTTATATATGATACAAATTGCTGTGGGAAGAAAATAGTTATATACATAGATAGAAATATAGGTATTATATACAGATGAACATAGTTATAACATTGATAAATTTTCAATCACCAGATTTATGCGATTACAAGATGGCGTAAGTACATATTTTAATTTATTTAAAATTCGGCCTTTTATTAATTTTAACGATTTATGCGATTAATTCACTATATAAAGTCTGTTTCTTTCTTTTTCAGATCGATCATATGTGCAAATGTTTATCAATTTTTGAAATTAAGTACTTAATTGAGTATTTGAGTTTTTACTCTGATTATTGGCCAATAATGATTTAAAAACACTGACCTGTTGCTCTTGAATTGGGATGAAAGTCTCTGGATCCCAGGAACACTCCGCTGAAGCTCCAAAAAACCAAAATTAATGAAAATTTCGTAGATTCTTGCCGAAAAACTTGATACAATTGACTGTGAGTATTACTAAGATTGTATTTAATAGTACTTTATAGGTTTAAATGTGTTAAACCGGGAATTTCTTGAAATTTCAGGAACACCATCACACACACTCCTCGCTTCTTGACACCAGCTTCCCTCATTCTCTAAGCGTCCCCTCGATTCTCTACTTTTTTCAACAAACAGTCTTTTGTTCTTTTTCAGGTCACTATTTCAAAGTTTATTTGTTGATTCACAATTTGTTCTGTCATATTTTATAACCAATAAAATATTGTCTTTTGCAATCAGATTAATTGAAACTTCTTTCACTTATTAAAAAATTTCATACATACACTCTTTTACATTATTAGTTCATTTATAGAGTTCCTATGAGTTTTTTCGTCATACAAATAAATTAAAATTGGTTATACATAGATACATTTACATGGTACAACATTCAATATTATTATTGATAATATATCACTGTTACACTCTTATTATTCATAAATATAAATTCTCTTATGTTATTTGTCTAAACTCTTTGCATTATATTATTTATAATAAACTTCAACAAATTACTATTTATTGATTCAATGTTTATTTTATTTACCATATATCATTTGTCTATATGTCATTATTTGATTATCTATGAAAATCTATTGAATTCTATTCTATTCAATATTTGTATTTGTTTTTATTCTTAAATTAATGATTATAATGAATTATCTATAATAATATTTGTATTCTAATGTAACTACTTATATCTAAAATTCTCTTGACTTGACTATATAATTATTTCTTTTTAGGTGAACAGCTGGTTATGGTATGGAAAATATTCTTCGTCTTAGGCAACTTTATTTACATCATTACATTGGTTAAGCAATCTCTATATTTTGTATTATTATTGAGGTAATTCCTTATTTATTATATTGTTATAGGCTATTATTTAATATATCTTTATTTGATATGTTGTTTAAATTAAGAAAAGTGTTTCCTTTTTACTTGTTTTCTTAAATTATATTATTTTCATATATTTTAATACTAGCAACATATTTTTATAATACTAATTCTCTTATTATCTATGATATCTGGTTCAATATATATATATATATATATATATATATATATATATATATATAACCTTTGGAACGGAGGGTGATTTTGGCATCTAGGAACACCAAAACGAAAAACTGCATTGAAATTTTTCCGAAGTCGCGTCATGCTACTCTCTACAATAGCCCTATTTCATTCTGAAATAAGACTAAAAACGGGTAACATCGCTCGAAGATACAAATTTTGTCAAAGAGCATATTTAACATGTTACCTCGAATAGAATCTCATTATTTTCGTAAGACAAGCAATTTAGAAGAGTATTTAGAAAGCAAACTGAATATAAAAAAGTTGTATGAAATGTATTTACAATATGCAAATGATAAAAAATCTCCGGTCTCTTTTTGTATATACAGAAAAATATTTTATAATTGTTTTAACATAGCATTTCATAAATCACGAAAAGATAGATGCGATACTTGCGAAGAAATAAAACTGAAAAAAGCAGAAAATTGGTTGACAGAAGAGGAGGGAAGAGCCTACATAAATCGATGAAATAAAACAATATAGTTTGTTTAAATCTTCATTTAAATTTAAACAAACTATATTGTTTTATTTCATCGTTCAGTATGGATCTTCATCAAGTAAAAGCCTCATCTATTCAATTCCTACATAAATCATTTAAATGAAAAAGAATATATGAGGAAACAAAAAGACAGGGAAAGTGGGAAGCCTCTTTTATGTTTCGATCTCGAAAATGTCCTGACGTGTTCGAAGGCCGATATAAAAAACTTATTTATAAAAGTAAACTGAATGTGTACAATATGACTGCCCACCTTTCTATTAGTAAACAAGTTTATTGTGCGGTTTGGACTGAGTCTTTACATGGAAGAGCTGGAAACGACATGGCTAGCGCAGTTTATAAAATATTACATAGAGTGATAGCTGCGTGCCGTATGAGTTATGCTCTCGACCACCTAATACAATTCCACAAAAATCTACAAAAAATTACTATGAAATTTTCAGTTCCGGGACATTCTTGCATTCAAGAAGTAGATGCTATACACAGCTTCATAGAAAGGTCATTGAGCAGAATAAAATATTATTTCCCAGTCTCACTTCTTCGATATTTATTGAAAGTGAACCGACCAAAACCGTAGTACACAATAATTCAAATGAAGATGGAAGACTTCAAAGTTTTTCAATTCTACTCAAGTCAGTTAAACTACAACACTGTGCCATTTTCAAAGGTCGTATGTTTGCAGATCTCAAGAAGCTTTTTTGGGCTGAAATATGAAGATTCTTTTAATGAAGGATCTAACGTGTTCAAAGTCGTAAGTTTACATCAACGAAAGCTCCGTAGAAAACTACACGTTACAGCAGAACCTGAAACGCTTATTCCATTGGAGCTGAAAAAGTGTGACAGCATTGCTGCACTGCCTCAAACAAAAGTGGATGCCATTAAATCCATGTTCAAATGGATTCCTGAGATGGACAGGCAATATTATGAGACTATTGTTAAGCAAAAATAGATACTATGAATAATTTTGAGTAAAATAGTTTTGAAACTATGAATAATTTTAAGTAAAATACTTTTGAAGTACCAAAGTTCTATGTTACAAAGTTTAGAAAAACTGTTAGGTTTGGAAACACCAGAGTTCTATGTTTTTTTTAAATTTATTAATTTTTTTAAATTGGTTTATTTTTTGTAAAAAATTCAAATCAAATGCTCATCAGTTAACCACTTTGAACAGGCTTATGAATTGAAAACAGTAAAAATAAATAAAGATCAAAAAATAATGTCATTTTTTTAAAGTGTTTTTTCAAAACAGCCACGTACCATTTTGTAATATTAGGGTGACGAGAAGTTTGCGTGGATGATTATATGAGAAACAAAATTAATACAAGAACTCTTACCAATATTCAACATCACCAAATACTCATACTTTAAATGCAGTCAATTTTGATCAAGAGTCAACTCCATCAGTAGTAAATATTACTAACAGCACTAATGTCACCATTCATACTGTCAGAAGGTAAATTTAAACTACAGGCACCTATTTATTATATATCTATATATAATATCCGTTTTGCTTAGCTGTTTTTGTTATAATGAAAATATTTAATTAATGATTAGAAAAGTCTGGGTAAAAATAAAAACATTAGAATCTGTTCAATTATTTATTCAAAGAGCGATTTTTTATTGTATAGTCGTGTAGAAAGTATAGTCTTCTACTTGTGGCTCGTGTTGTAATTTTCATCCTCGTGAATAATAGCCATCATTATATGTTCGTTGAAGAATATACTATTACCCGATGATCAATATACTTCTTCATACTGTATATTCCAAATTCCTGATATTAATTCACCTTTACATATTAATAACGAGTCGCTCATGGCAACCAATTATTTAAGGCCGAGCAAACGAAAAAATATTGAAGTGGAGCTTAGTAGAGCGTTGCCAAGGAAGTATAAATTATTTTCTCCCCAAACCTAACAATTGATCATGTTCACTATGGATTTATGAATGACTTGGTTCGTCTATCTTTAGTTGAATGTTTTTGATGATTTCACTTTCACTGGCTATTTTAATATAGACAAAGTTTCAATGAATGAGAAACATGAGAAATCAGTAATTGTACATGACTTATACATAACTAACATAATATACCAATGAGCTAACAAATAAAATAATGAAATTAGCTGTAACAAATTATTAATTTAATATTTCGATAAATTGTGACTTTTTTCGGTGTCTGCATTACCTATAATCTTAAAATTATTTAATCTATATAATTTGAAAGTTTTAAAATCAAATTAAATGAACATCACTCTTTTTTATTAAATCTGACACACTGTTATATGAAATAATTATTTGAGATCCAGCATCAAAGTCAATTAAATCACTGTCTGCAGCATCTTTATCAATCAACACCCCTTCTACCCTACTTTTTGATTTTAAAAATACAAAACTGTTATTATTTGGTTCAACAATTTGATTGGACCAAGTTTCTGATGGTATACCAGGATAGAACCTCATTAATTTGTCAAAGTACTGTTCCATAGCTGCAAAAGAAAACCAGAACATTGGTAGCTGCTTTATTTTATATATTATTTATTGACAAAGCAATCATAACTATAAATTTCATTGATATATATATATATATATATATATATATATATATATATATATATATATATATATATATATATAGTGAATATTGGGGGATTGCAGCAAAAAATGGAAAATATATACTCTTAGCGGAAAATGTCCAAGCTTTCGAGGATGTTTGTCCTCATCATCAGGGAGACTAAAATGAAAAACAACAGTTGAATACTGTGGTCAATAAAGAATAATTAGAAATGAAGTTCACAACCACGTGTGTACTTACCTCCGAAGTGAGGTTAGATTCCATAAAGTTGTAAATTCGTAAACTACAGATCGTAAATTGTGAAATGTTTAACAGGAATTGAGTTAACGGACGGACAAACCAACCACATCACAGCAACAAATGAAAATGTCGCAACATTTTATAAAATAAAACAAATAATTTCATCTTCATGCGTAACCATGTTGAACGCCGGCAAGGAAATGATATAGTTTGCCTCCAAATAGAGGTCTAAAACTATCGATAGCCCTATCGATAACTATCGATAGTTCCGACTATCGTATAATATCGATAGTTTTTATAACTATCGTTAGTTTCCGATAGTTTTATAACCGTTTTATTTTTCGCCCGTGTATGAAGCTGTTTCTCTGAAGGTGAAGCCACGCCGCGATGCCACACTCATATTTCTCCATATATAATGGTTATCTATGCTCATATTCTGTCAATGTTCCTCTATTCTATGCGCAAACCATAGATGACAATTATAAATGGCGCAAACTTTCAAATTTTTATGCTTTGTTTTGAAATCTAGCGTCCGAATGTGATGACTGCGTTTGCTTGGCTGCGCGTTTGCGTACTTCTCACACACTTACAGTTGACTTGACTTGTCTAGTCGTCTGTTTATGTAAATACAAATTGTCGTGCTTGGCCGGCGTGGTTTACAGTTTAATTAATCCGTAAGTTAGATTATTTGAAATTAAAAATGGATCAATTCGTTATTCGATCTGCTGGATCTGGGACAAAAAGAATTAAAGGTAAGTTTTGGAAAAAACGTCTACCGAAATTAGCTTTGCCTCCCTGTAAAAATAAATTATATGTTTGATATTATACAATTTTCACAAACAATGATAAAGAATGGTATTTTTGATTTTCAGAAAATCTATTTTGATGAGTCGCATATTATTCAAATTAATTCAAAGTTGTTCACACGGCTAGTTGTGATCTTGAAAATAATACAATACGAAACAAATAATTTATTTTTTACGGCGTCAGTATTTATTTAGAATCATGCATATTTTTCAGGATCAAATTCACATTCACAAGCATCTCAGAAAACGAAGTCGTCGTCTGAATGTGACACTGATGATTCTGCATCTGTAACCTACGATGAAACCGATCGAATTGAAGTTGGAACTGCCGGTGCGGATGGTGAGACTTTAAACAATAAATCAAAGATTAAAAGAAAAAAATACTCCATTGTTTGGAGGTATTTCAAAAGATCAACTGATCGAAAATTCGCAAAATGCAATACTTGTGGGAAAGAGTATAAGACTAGTGGCAATACAAGTAATTTAAGCGACCATTTAAAAAGATTTCATCCAATATGGAGTGAAAGCACTGGTGAAAATCTAGATCTCGCTTCTGTTGATCCCAACACTAGTGCTAGTACTTCTACCTCTGCACGTTCGAGTGTTAGATCTATCAGTCCATTTTTTAAGCGAGATCTGTATTATGATGATTCTTCCCAAAGGAAGAAACTATTGGACAGAGCAGTTCTGGACATGATAACTTCTGATTTTCAACCTTTTACAATTGTTAGTGATGCAGGATTCAACAAGTTGGTGTCTTTGTTGGATCCCAGATATAAACTGCCAAGTCCCTATATATTGGGTAATATTCTCAAAGAAGTGTATTTAGAAGAATATTCAAAATTACGAAATGAATTACGTGATGTTGACTTTATAGCAATAACCACAGATTCATGGACATCTATTGCGATTGAATCATATCTTACAGTCACCTGTCACTATGTGGATGAAAATTTTAGTTTAAAATCACGTGTTTTGTCCACAAAGCCTTTACCAAATGGACTAAATCATACGTCAGAAAATCTTGCAGACACTATGAAAGATATTTTTGAGGAATGGCAGATAAGTGCTAAAGTCATCTGCATAGTAACTGACAATGCCCCCAACATGATTAAAATGTGTAGTCTACTGAAGATCAAACATTTACCCTGTTATGCACACACTCTTAATTTAGTAGTGCAGGACAACCTAAAGCTGGTTCACGACATTGTGAAAAAAACAAAGGATATTGTGACGTTTTTCAAAAGTAGCCCATTGGCAATGGACATATTTTTAAAGGAACAGAATGTCAAAGAACCTATCAAGCTTATTCAAGAGGTCCAGACCCGTTGGAACAGTACATTCTTCATGATTCAAAGGATACTACAAACCAGTGATGCTCTAGGTCGTGCTCTGCTGAAATTGCGGAAGGCTCCTCAACCTCTCACAATTTTGGGAGATATTGAGAAAGTCCTAAGTTGTTTCCAAGAGGCAACAAAAAAAATCTCAGGTATAGCTTCAAATAATTAAAATATGTGATTCATGAAAATTATATGTGTACATTTACAAAAAAAATTCATTCTTGCAGGGAATGCCTATGTGACAATATCATTAATAATACCAATAACTTTTGGTATTCAAAATTTCCTGAACCAATGTTTGGCTAATTTGGCAACGGAAGAAGGAAAAACGTTTTGTAAAAATCTGGCGGCATCCGTGGAGAAGAGATTGGTCCCTTATGAAATGAGATCAGCACCTAGACTTGGAACAATTTTGGATCCACGGTTCAAAAAAGAAGGATTTCGAAGTGCAGAAAATGCTACAGCAGCAGCTGTACTTCTTGAGAATGATATGCAAAATATATGCATAATCTTTCTCAAAGGAGCCGAAGGGATGAAAATTCTGGGAACTCGTCGTCTGAACCAGTAAACTTAAACTTGAGAACTTCAACTGCACACAGCAATATGAGCAGCTCGAGCTTAGCCCTTTTTGGATTTTTACAGCAAAGATTAGAGGCAAAAGTAAAATCAGTGACAGCAGATGTAATTATCATCAAACGACAATACTTAGAAAGGCAAAATGCTCCAGATAACACCGATCCTCTTGCATTTTGGAAGGTATTGACAAACCGTAAAGTAAATAATAGTAGGAGTAATTGATAATTTATTTTTTGTGTTATAGATAACAGGGAACGAATTGTATCCGTTGAATTTGTTAGCAAAAAAATATTTTTGCGTTCCAGCTACATCGGTGGACAGTGAAAGAATTTTTAGTTCTACAGGGCTAGTAATCTCCGACCGGCGATCGAGGCTGAAAGCTGACAAAGTCAACATGATTGTGTTTTTGCATAAAAATAAATAACCACTCTACCTTAACTTGTTCTTTTATAAAAATAGTTGTGTTTTTGAATAAAAATAAATAACCGATTTGCTTTAATTTGTTCCTTTTTTTTTCAAATTCAATGTTCTGTATTAATTTTCTCTGACTATCGAAAACTATCGATAGTTATCGATAGTTAAGTCGCTATATATCGAAAATTATCGATAGTACCGACTATCGATAGTTTTAGGCCTCTACCTCCAAATGGGATGTAACAAGAGGAGACAACCAGTGCTACCAACAGTCAAATCAGTGACTGTGGGACAATGCCGCCATTTTAGTAATGGACTCTGCTGTAGGGCCAACAATTGGTTTAATAAGAAGATGTAATATTTTCGAATAGAGGAAGAGGGAGAAAGAGTGTGAGACAGAGAGGGGGGAACGCTCTCATTTTTGTAATTTGAGCGTGTAGAGAACATCACCTCAATATGACTGACACAAAGGAAGAAAAGAGAAAGAAAACAGTACAATAACAGTATTAATGTGTAGTAATAATAATATAATATGGTAATTAAGTAAATTTTTAATAATTATACAATTTGAATGTATCTACCAACACCAATACACTCAAAATTAAGTTTTTATTATTATTATTTATATAATTTGAATGTATCTACCAACACCAATACATTCAAAATTAAGTTTTTATTTTTATTATTAAGTTAAAGTAATAAGGGTGGTGCTGTTAGGAGCAACATGGTTGTTTAACACCACTTGATGAGCAAAATTAGTATCTAAGGACAACAAAAATGAGTAGATCTCACTTAAGTGATCAATATCAGTTTGCTTGTTTATTACATTATTGTTTTGTGAAATGAAAGCCATTTCCAAGAATGATCTTTTCGTTCTGTTAGACTCAGTCGCCAACACTTTCACAGCCTCATAATTCATCTGATGATCAAGATAATTTACATGAAAAGCTAACGCGCACCTCTCTGGGTGTAATCTAGAGTCACTCTTATGTGAAACTATACGGTTAGATAGATATCTTAAAGTCTGTCCGATATACTGTTTATCACAATCTCTACAGGGAATACTATACACCACGTTAGTAAGTGAGGTCAAAGGGTTCTTATCTTTTACTCGCGTGTAAATCGATCTGATTGAAAGAACAGTTTTATTAGCAATTTTAAAATCACCACATGAACAGAGCAGTCTGGCAAGTCTCGGAGTTATGTCCCTAATATATGGCAAAGTAGCGAAAACCGGTCGAGAAGGGGGCACATCAGTTCCAACATCCGTCTGGGCTAAGTTAGGATGGCTATCTTCAAGCAACAAGTCCACAGCATTAGATGTGCTGAATAATATTTTATTCAATAAAGGTCTTGGATAAGAGTTATCCAAGAAAAGGTTAAGTAAAATATTAAGATTTTTATTATGAAAAACATTATTTGAAATTCTGAGTACTCTCTGCTTCATTTGTTTAACCAAATTCACTTTCATGGAATGTTTGTGGTAGGAGTGATAATTAAGATATCTACCAGAGCTGCATGGTTTCCTGTACCAATCTATAATAATTGTATTGTTGTTACGTATAAATTTTGTATCTAAGAAAGGTACGGAATTCTCGAAGTCTTCCATTTCGATTGTGAATTGGATATTCGGATCAAAGCTATTAAATGTATCAAGAAGTTCATCAAGGCTTTCTCGAGAAAGTGCCAAAATAATGTCATCGACATACTTTTTTATAAAAAAAGGAGTGAAAGAAAGAACAGGTATGACTCTATCCAGAACATCGTCCATGACATATGCTGCTAAGATAGGAGAAATTGAAGCTCCCATTGGAGTACCAAAGGTTTGTTTGTAAATTTTGTTATTAAAAGTGAAATAAGTACTATCGAACAGAAAAACTATTAATTCAAGAAAAGCTTCCTTCGGGATGGAGCGATGGACACCGATACGATCCCAACTCTCCCGAAAATATTACATCTTCTTATTAAACCAATTGTTGGCCCTACAGCAGAATCCATTACTAAAATGGCGGCATTGTCCCACAATCACTGATTTGACTGTTGGTAGCACTGGTTGTCTCTTGTTACATCCCATTTGGAGGCAAACTATATCATTTCCTTGCCGGCGTTCAACATGGTTACGCATGAAGATGAAATTATTTGTTTTATTTTATAAAATGTTGCGACATTTTCATTTGTTGCTGTGATGCGGTTGGTTTGCCCGTCCGTTAACTCAATTCCTGTTAAACATTTCACAATTTACGATCTGTAGTTTACGAATTTACAACTTTATGGAGTCTAACCTCACTTCCAGTTTGTTTCGGACCTTCCTAGAAAGCGGACGTACCGTAATTAAAAGCTAATTAGCAAAATCGGTGTTATCTCTATAGTCTAAACAAAAACTTTTTACAATCAAAACATATTGTGATTTGTGAAATTTATTTATCTGATTAAGTGAAAAATAAAATATAATCTATGAGTGAGACTAGCGGGGGCAGGCCCCCAGAAAATAAAGATATTGATATGGAATTAATAAATGCAGAAACTACAAACTTCCCGGTAGACGAATTTTTAGGATACGAGAAAAAAGACCAGATAAGTATCATAAATAAAAATTCTGAAATAATCCAAACAAATACTCAAAAAAGTAAAACAGTAATTACCTCAATTAATACTTCTGAAAAAGAGGTCGCAAAACATAAGGTAGATTATTTATATCGACAAAATGATTTAGGGCCTTTTCATGTTTATTTAGAAAACAATTCAAATTTATTCAAAGGTAGGTTAAATGCGCTAAGAATAGGAGACATTATATTATCTAATTTCCCGGAAATTGATGATAAAATTTCTAGCATCGACTCAATTGGCAGAAATAGAATAAGAATTAAGTTTAAAGATTACAAATCAGCTAACTATCTATTATCCAGGAAAAATGATCAAATTTTTATTAAAAACAATTTGGGAATATACATAACTAAATTTATGGTTATTAGACAGGGCGTGGTCAGGGATATTTCAACGGAATTCTCGGAAGATTATATTAAAAATAAAATAAAAATGTTTGACTTGCATTGCAAGTTTGAAGTAGTGCAAGTTAAAAGACTAAATACGAAATGCACTGATGAACAAGGTACACAATATGTTCCAACTAAAACATGTATCATTCACTTTAAATCACAAATTTTACCGAAATATATTACAATAAATAAGGTACTGAAGGAAGTTGAACCATATAAGCAAAAAGTTCTGCTTTGTTTTAACTGCTTAAGATACGGGCATACTGGAAACCAGTGCAAGGGCAAGCCAAGGTGTGGCAAATGCAGAGAATCTCATAACACTAAAGATTGCAAAGATACTGAGCTTACACCAAAATGTTTCAATTGTTCGGGTGACCATTTTACAAGTTACTTAGAAGCGTGCCCGGAATTTAAAAGGCAGAAGTTAATTAAAGAGTCTATGTCAACAAATAATATAGGTTACCATGATGCAAGCAAACAGATAGGTAGAAATACTTATGCAAGTGTTACAAACAGTAACTCAAATGTGACAAATTCACAAACTATGAATATACACTGCCCCAAATCTTTCCCCCCCCCCCTAAATTCCAGTCAACCTACAATCGATCCAACCCCATCCAATATCATCAATTTAACTCCAACAACAAATTTTAATGCTACAAATCCAACCACAAACCTTTCCAACCCACGAGCTCACAAAAGGCAAAGGCCAAACAGTCCTGACCCAATTTTAAAATTGCACAAAGAAATGATATCCTTCCCAAGACACCCAATGCCTTGTGGTGGAATATTAGAAAATCCCAATTATACCAAAAATATAAATTCTCAATTGGAATCACCATCTGCTGATTTGAGCACAGTAAATTCAATATTTCAATTAGTTATGCAAATTGTTACGATTTTATTAGAAGCAAAAAACATAAATGTAAATAAGAAAGAACTAGAAAATTTAGTTAAATCAACACTAGATGTAAATATGTCGTCACTTTCTCAGCTCTAAGCCACATAAATATTTTGCAATGGAACTGCCGTTCGGCAGTCTCGAATAAAACAAACGTAGAATACCTACTAGATAAGGGTAACTACACTGTTGCCTTATTATCCGAGACATGGTACCGCCTAGGCAAGTACTATGGGTTCATTGGTTTTAACAATATCCGCTGTGACCGCAACGACGGCTATGGTGGAGCAGCTATCTTGGTGAAGTCAAATATACGGTATCAAGAGATACCAATACATACCACAATTAGCTTTGAATATATATGTATATCAGTCGATATACCCGAAATTGGGAAAATAATATATATAGTCTCTATATATGTTAAACCGCGAACTCGTATATCACTGCAACAGTGGATACAATTTTTCGATCAAATCCCAAAACCATTTTTAATTGGGGGCGACTTCAATGCCCATAACTTGGCATGGAATAATGAATGTGACGACATATACGGTAAGGTACTATTGGAAGCCATAGAACACTGTAATTTAATTATATTAAATGTTACATCTCCCACGCTAGTCAGCACTAGGAAATCAGTTATAGACCTAACCTTTAGCATCCAAGATCTAACTCAACAAATTACATGGTCTACCTTAGAAGAGCCATATGGTTCAGATCACTTTCCAATACATGTCAAACTAGAATGTAAAAATTCGCTACCAGAAAGCTCACCAACAACCCACAACTTATGGAGACTTAAAGATGCAAACTGGGAATTATACTCTTCTGTATTACAGTTGACAGAACCGAAAACAACATATGATGGTGTCATCGAAAATATAAACAAAGCAGCAGAGGACGCTATCCCAAAACACTTTTCAACCAACAAAAAACGCAATCACTGCTCAAAGCAATGGTGGAATGAAACTTGCAACAAAGCAGCTCTAGCAAGAAAAGAAGCATTTTCCCACTACAAACGATCGCCAAATCTTAACAACTTGATAGAATACAAAAGACTAGATGCAGTGGCAACAAGGACTTTTAAAGAAACCAAAAGGAAGAGCTGGAGAAATTATTGTCAGAGTCTTAATCAAGGAACACCAATTAAAGAAGTCTGGGATAAAGTAAATCGATTTAAAAATAGAAAACAATCAAATAAAACACCAATAGACCCTGAAGCAGACTGGGTAAATGAATTTCATACCAAAATCTCTCCCCTTGGGGTTGACAACAAATATATACACCAAATAACTACAGTACAACGAAACAATGCATTTCTACTCTCAATATTCGATATGTGGGAACTAGAACAAAGTTTGAAACAAACCAAAAATACCGCCCCCGGTAAGGACAATATTTCATATATAATGATTTATAAAATGCCGATAGAACATAAAAAAGCTCTGTTAGAACTGTTCAACTCTATCTGGACAAACAAGATACCTTTCCCCGAAAAATGGAAAGACTACATCGTTTTACCCATCAAAAAACCAGGTAAAAGAGACGATACTTCAGAATCATATAGACCTATATCACTTTCATCATGCGTCTTTAAAACTTTGGAAAGAATGATTAAGAACAGACTCGAACATTGGTTAGAGAGTGAAAAAATTTTGCCTGACTCACAATATGCATTTAGAAAAGGTAGGTCCACCCAAGAACCTCTAACAATATTAGTAAACGATATTTATCTGGGTTATTCACAAAAACACCCCACTTTAGCTACATTTATCGATGTAGCATCAGCTTTCGATAATGTCCAATTGAATTTACTGGAGGAAAAGCTCATCAACATAGGATTACCAACTCATATAGCAGGTTTCATTAAGAACACATATTCAAATAGATCAGTCTCCTTAAAAATTAACCAACACATTTCAGATCCAAGAATTTCCAGAGACGGTTTACCACAAGGCAGCATTCTCAGTCCAATCCTATTCACCCTCTATACAATGGATATTGAAAAAATCATATCACCAAAATCTAAAATAGTACAGTATACCGATGATATTGTGTTATACACCACAGAAAAATCAGTTGAAAGATGTACAAAAATTATTAACGCAGAATTTGGTCCAATCCAAAAATGGCTTGATAATATTGGGCTGTCTATATCAGAAACCAAGACCGAAGTATGTATCTTCTCCAGAACTAGAAGTTGTCCTCAAAATCAGATAACCCTAGGTAAATACACCTTTCCCATAAAAAATACCATCAAATACCTTGGATTACTGTTAGACAAGAAACTTTTATGGAAAGACTGTATACACCAAGTAATCAAAAGGACTGAAAATTCAATGAATATATTAAGAGCTTTCTGCAATACAAAGTGGGGAGCGGATCCAAATACGGCATTACTCTTTAATAAAACAATGGTAAGGTCAATTATAGATTATGGAAGTCATCTATATGGGACAGCAGCTGAAACACACTTAAACAAAATTGAAACCCAACAGAATAAATGTTTGAGAATATGCCTAGGATATAACAGATCCACCCCTATAAATATTATGCAAGCGGAAGCAATAATACCACCTCTTAAACTAAGAAGACAATTACTCAGTAATATGTTTATTACTAAAATAATAGCAAAGGAAGCATCATACCTCAACAGGTTACAATCATTAACAGTTCAGGTCCTCACCTATAAATACTGGTACTCAAAAAAAAAACCAGTTATAGTGGAAAGTCTTATGGAAATATCTAGCTACCAACACAAATTACATACAAACGGGAAACTACCTAACTTTACATACCTACCTGAAAATCTCTACGCTCACAAAATACCAACATATTATTCGAAATTCAAGACGAAATACCAAACCTGACTCAAACCAAATTCAATAAATTCAGAAACAAATACTGGCCAAATTACGAATATATATTTACAAATGGTTCAAAAGCAAATGAACAAACGGGCTGCGCGTTCTACCACATAAACCAAAAACATCATTCCAAATATACTTTACCAAAGGAGGCTTCTATATATACAGCGGAAATAACAGCAATTTTACAAGCAATGAAATACATATTAAATTCAGATAAAAATAGATATGTAATATTCACAGACAGTAAATGTGCAGTGGACAGAATAAAAAATATGAACATAAAGAGAACATTAAATCATATTGAAGCAAACATTTTGAACTTATACCACGAAATTCACACAAATAACAAAATAGTCATATATGTATGGATAAAAGCTCATGTTGGTATAACTGGTAACGAAACAGCTGATAAATTTGCAAAGGAAGCCATAAAAACAGGAGAATTAAATTACCACCCTCCGACGTATTCAAATCATAAAAACAGAAAATTAAAGAAAACTGGCAAAAACTCTATAATGAATCTACAACCGGATTAAACTTTAAAAAACATCAGGATAGAATCCCCAAACAAAGTTGGTTCTACAAAGAGGTGAACAGAAATTTTATAGTTACAATAAATTGAGTGCGTGCAAACCATGCACTTACTCCTGTATATAAACATCGGCTAAAAATGATTGATAACCCATATTGTTCCTGTGGAGATATAGGTACACTGACACACATACTACTTGAGTGTCCGTTACATAACCAAAATATTAGGAAATTATATAATCAACTAATAACTGCCAATATAACCCTTCCAATAGACCTAAATTGTATTATTTTTTCAGAAAGTACAAACACTCTTTACATACTGTACCAACACATAATAAACTGCAAACTTAAATTGTAAAATTTGTAAGCAATTATGCGAAAAACAACATTGTATTTGTAATTACTAACAATTATTAAATTAGAAAAAATCCAAAAAAAAATTAAGAAATAAAAAAAAAGAGAGAAAAAAGAAAAAAAAATGACTTAAAAAAAAATAAAAAATAAAACAAATTATGAAAAAAGATGTTTAAAAAATAAATAGCAAATTATGGAAAAAAATGATTATTAAAAAAATATATATATAAACAAGAAAATGAAAAAAAAAACTGTATTAGAATAAAAAATACTAACACAAATAAACACACGCACGTGGTTGTGAACTTCATTTCTAATTATTCTTTATTGACCACAGTATTTAACTGTTGTTTTTCATTTTAGTCTCCCTGATGATGAGGACAAACATCCTCGAAAGCTTGGACATTTTCCGCTAAGAGTATATCTTTTCCATTTTTTGCTGCAATCCCCCAATATTCACTAGTTTTATTCCTAACTAGTCAGCAAAGACTATCCTATATATATATATATATATATATATATATATATATATATATATATATATATATATATATTTCTGTGTGGTGTGTTCTAACTCTTGAAATACTTAGGTATCAATACAATGTCTACTATCTGAGAAACATGGATAAAAGGGAGGGATTTTTGTTTGCCCTTGAGATATCTTTGAATTATATACAGTTGAATTATTGGATCTTTACCCGTGCGTCATTAATATCTGATAACATAACCGACATGGCATGTCTTTATATTAATAGTGAAGAACAGAACAAAATAATTTGACATTTGTCGGTTATGTTATCAGATATTAATGACGCACGGGTAAATATCCAATAATTCGACTGTAGATAAATATGTTGATTGTGACTACATTCATATCTTGCAGATGATACATTAATATCTGAAAGTGATAAGAATTTAGATAGAGTATTGTTTAAAATAAATAGTGTGTTAAGAAGTTTGAATAAATATTTAAAAATTAATAAACTAAAGCTAAATGTGGATAAAAGCAAGGCTATGATAATTACAACACCTTATAAATACAATCAAATAAGTATAGAAATAAATAATGAAAAAATTGAAATTGCCAAAGAAATCAAATATTTAGGATTCATGTTAGATAATCACTTATTATTTAGTAGTCACCTTGAGTATATCAAAAGGAGAATTTTGAAAAAACTATTTTCTCCCGAGTGTCTCAACATTTAAGTCTAGATTCTAGAATAAATTGTAACGACACTGTCGTCTGAACAAGAAATAACCCCGATAAATAATCAGAAAACAGAACACTGCCCAAGCCAAACTAGACGGAGTTGGGCACCCAGACGAACTGCGATATACCAGGCAAGCTCTATCCTTACGTATAATAACGATAGAAAGCTTCAACGGAAAATAACCGAAGTGTTGCACTATATCCCGGAGCGTGTTGAGCCTGGGATTGTGAACACATAAACATCCGGCTTGTCGCCGACCCCTCGGTGTGCGTTGAACCCGAGGCTAGACGCTAAGCAAACCCTGTATATCGGACGAAGTCCTAAAGCGTGTTGAGCTTAGGGCGGACGCCAAATACCGTAGATCAAGCCCTGCAGCGTGTTGAACGCAGGACCGAGGCCGAAATCCCGGAGCGCGTTGATCACGGGACGGAAGCAAACTCCCAACCTCCGAGATTACGCTGTGCGTTGAACGCGGGATCTCGACCCTGACACACCCCTTTGGTTATAGGAACCTATCGTCCCAGTGAGGAATCCGGACAACAGAGTACAACAACGCCCGAGCAGGGTAAACCGGAGCCGTGAGGGGTAGACAGTAACCGTGACAATCCGGACAACAGAGAAGAATCATTCGCGACCCGATCCGACGACCACCCTAGAGAGACTGCCCGCCTCCAGGACCAATAGATCGTGTATATAATTCTTGTACAGAGCATTAGAATTTAGTTGTAAATGCTTATTTTAGTTTGAACACATCACACTGTTAAATAAAGAAGTATATCTAACCAGCCAGCCCTTTTTATGCTCTACCACCCTGACTAACCCTCACAAAATGTCTATAAGAAGTTACTACAAATACGTTGAAAAGCATCACAAAACATTTGGTTTAACGAAGAATGCCTTAGAAAAGAAGTAATACCAAATTATAAAAATATAAAATGCCATATAAAAGATCTCAAGCACAAAAAGCTATAAAATGTGCTCAACGAGTATGGCTTAAAGAGGAATGTAAAAAATGGTTTAAAATAAGAGACTCTTTAGACAAATACATAAAAGTTGTACATTCTGAAATCAGGTTCCAACTACATCCAGTAGAATTTGACTGTTTATATGACAAAATCAGAGAAAATATCAGCACGATGAAACACAAGAAACTTAAGAAACATAAACTACAAAAACTTGAACACACACAACATAGAATTCAATACCCTAAACATCATGAAACTGTATGTACTTATATACCAACACACTTTGCACCACGATTTGAAAACCTTTCAGATACTAATTTTACAAATAGTGAAATAGGATTTTTAAATAAAGGTTTAAAGTACAGCATACCACCAAAATTTACGAGTAATATTAAAAAAATATTAGCTTCAGAATCTGAAATTGCTTTAAAATCTAATTCAAAATAATTTTCTTTATGAGAAATTAAAAATTGCCAATTTAATCAACAATAATGAATCGTCAAAGGTTAAACATCAAACAAAAAATGAAATTACAGATTTAAATTCAATCAAAAAGATGGTAGAAAATAATAACCTAACAATCACAAAATCTGACAAGGGAAACGCCTCTGTCATATTAAAAACGGGTGATTATAACTCAAAAATATATAACTTTATAGAATCTAGCGATGTACAAATTCTTAGAGTAGACCCAACAAAAAAGTTTTCTAATAATGTAAGAGACATCGTTAATTATTCAAATTATCTTTTAAGTGATTATGAAACGAAGTGTATCCTGAATAAAAATCCTCATTCTCCACAATTATATGAAAGCGTTAAATTACATAAAATAACGAAGCCAATTAGATCTGTAGTTTCTTATGTTAATACTCCTAATAATATATTAGCAAAAAACTTAACAATATACTTAATAATAACAGATATATATCTAAATACTCAATTAAAAATTCAATAGAACTAATAAAAAAATTCAACTTACAAGATAACTCTAAACTCATTTCATTTGATGTTACCAATATGTTCACTAAAATGCGCCCTAAAGAATGTCTAACACTTGTATGAAAATTACTAGAAGATAAAAATATTAATCCAGAAATAATATCAGATATACTTAATGTATTTGATGTATGTATTAATCAGAATTATTTCACTTTTGACAATAAGCTATATATTCAAAATAAAGGTTTACCAATGGGAAGCCCTACATCACCAATTCTGGCAAACATTTTACTTTTCCGCCCAACCTATCTAATATGCGAGTAAAGTATTGGTTTACCCCAAAAAAAGTTGGAAATATGAAAATTTTTTTGAGTTATTTTCACGTTTTCCATCAACAACAACCCAAAAAAAAGGGTTTTTAGAAAAAAAATTCTGTGTGTATGTCGTCGTCGTCGTTGTCATCGGCCACTTTTCGTTACATGTCTTGTTAGCACGATACAGCCTCTGCAGTGCAACAAGTCATCAATTTTATGATTGAATATTGTTAAGGACATGTCACAAATGAACCCTATTGATTTTCAGCTCACCAGAGCTAGCACAACGGGTGCTATGGTACTAGAAGTACGACATTTTAGTCATTTTTGGAGAAATTTAAGTTTGTTAGCACGATACAGCCTCCATAGTGTATACAAGTGACCAATTTTATGATCGAATATTATTCAAGGTGTCTCACAGATGTACCCTATTGATTTTCAGCTGACTAGAGCGAGTACAGCGGGTCCTATAAATCCAGTTATATTACATTTTTGGTTATGTTTGGAGAAATTTCGGTTTGTTAGCACGATACATCCCCCGAAGTGTATACAAGTGACAATTTTATGATAGAATATTATTCAGGGCCAGAGATGCGGAAAAGTTAGTTTTAATCTTTAAAACCGTTTATTTATGGACAGTTTAGAACAAAAAATCTTTGAAAGTAATATTTCAAAAAATATTTTATTTTTGTATAGGTAGTGAACGACAATTAGCTGTATTTTTCAACCATATTAATAATTTACACCCAAAAATTAAATTTACATTAGAAGTTGAAGAAAATAATTCAATCAATTTTCTTGATTTAAAAATTCAAAGAATTAATAATGTACTTGATTATTCAATTTACAGAAAACCAACACACTGATGTAACTATTCCATATATTTCTAATCATCCCATGTCACATAAATTAGCAGCATATGATTCAATGATACATAGAGCATTTTCAATTCCTATGAACAGGTGTAATTTTGATAGTGAAATTAATACAATTAAAGAAGTAAAAAAAATATAAAACCATCACATGCAGGTAACATTTCTAATAATATTTCAAAGATAATATCTTTAGCAACAAATACAATAATTTCTTTTAAAACAAAAAGTAGCGTGAGTACAAAATTGTTAAATGTAAAAACAAAAATATCATCATTAAAGAAGACTGGTATATATAAACTTGAATGTCCAGAATGTAATGCTGTCTATTTAGGTCAAACCCTTAGGAATTTTGAAATCAGATACAGTAAACACTTACGAACATAGAGATTAAAACAACCAGATAAATCCCACTATGCAAAACATCTACTTGACACCTAACACAGAAATAGAAGTACTACATATTTGTGATAAGAAACAAAAACTGGATTTCCTTAAAGAGTTTGAAATTAGAAGACACTTAAGAGACCCACAATATGGAGTCGTCAATGAACAGATAAATCTAGGGAGTTCTCCACTTTTAAACTGTCTTCTTAAGTGATAATTGTAAAGATCAGCAGATATAGTTTTCCTGGTTTTCTATATCATTGCACAGTTATACTGATCTTAAATGGGAAAATATTTCCAGGATATCCCCATAGGGCTAATCATAACTAAGCTTTAATATTTGTGATATTATCTTCTTCTTTCTTCTATTGATATACATTAAGTCAATCAAAAGCACTTCTTGGTCTAGCCAAAAATAATTATTAAACATCAGGTAGGCATCAAATGAAATGTAACTTCTGTCATTCTGACGATGATATTTAATATCAACAACTGTCAATTTCTTAGAGATTTTTTAACATTTTTCAATATATTGTGGAATTATCTAGAGAAACAGTTTCATTTAAAACAGTGTCTAAGACCATAATTCAACCCCAATTTGAGTATTACCTGACATTGCTATACTTCTTTGATTTAAATAAGATGTCTCAATTACAAAATTGTGCAATGAGAATTATACAATGCAACAGAATGACTCCTATCTCTATGATGCTTGAGACTCTAGCAGTATTCACAGTAGAGAGATGATTACATTACTTAGTTATAACTAATATTTATAAAATGATAAATAATCTCTTGCCAACATATTTTTGTGAGTATATTACATTTACCAATGACATTCATACCTACAGTACTAGAAGCCAAAACTACTTATATGTAAGGAGGCAAAAGTGTTCTTATAATGTAAAGAGTTTGTTTTTTAAAGGATTCATCCATTACAATGGCCTACCAGAAAATATAAAAAAATCAAAAAATCTGTCTGCATTTAAGCGTAACTTGACATTGTATTTTAAATAGAAAAGAACATATAATTATATAGTATTATGGATTTACTTATATTCTTTTATGATGCTTATTAAAATATTGTAGAGTGATGTATATAATACATTATTTATTGTAAATTAGGATTTCCTATTTAAATAAATACTACTACATATTTGTAACTTACATAATAATCCTCAAATGTTTTCAGTTGGAACTCCTTTGACTTCAGGAATTAATTTTTATAATACTCGAGGGTGCACGTTCATTTTTAATATAACAAATAAGTAGATTTATTCTATATCGGCTGTTTCTATGTCATAATAAAATGCGATTAGTTCTCAACTTTTTATATAGGTAGTAAATTCTATTCAGTTGGAGACAAAATTTTGTATGCACTACATCAGTAAAGTGTCATAATTTCAGACTCGTCTGATAAAGAATCACTTTACTGCCTTGGTATATAAATAACGATTTATTAACCCGTTACGTAGGATACCCTCATAAAATGGTGAATGTGAAAATAGGTACGAAGTGCATTAATAAAATGGTAAATATCAACCAAAAGGCTTATTTTATCAAATTTAAACAAGAGTACATGTTTCGGAAATACATTCCCAAACCTAATACTCCTAACAGATTAAATACTAGTTAAATTTGTCTCACATATTATAATATGTGAAGATGCTCTACAGTATTTGATTAGGTTAGATAGATCAATGGCATTTGGTGGGATATAGTATGCATCCAAACCGTAACTATTCTTTAAAAAAAGTATTGTTTAGTTGAAAAATAGTTAGTGACATATTGACGTCTTTGAGACGTACATTTTATTTGTTAGAGCCATACAAACTGGAATTAAAAATTTAAATATTGTTTCTAACTGGCGATTAGAAAAATAGATACAGTTTGCAATCCTGTGCAGGACAATTTCTATGACAGATTGGAAATTAGTGGTAAGGAGAACGCCTTGCCTCCTCCAGTACATTTTCATTAGTTTAAGGCATGGGAAAGTCATTTTTGATATTTTCATTTAGGGTGTGTCAAAATTTTGGATGAGTAACCATTACAAGTAGTCTGTCTCTAGCTTCAAGGCACTACTGTAAATATATTTACCTTACCAAAATAAACATACACATACAATATAAATATGCTGAAAATGTTATAAAGATGAAATGGAAAGTACAAAAATAAAAAACGAGTTCAAACTTTGGGAGCCTAGAATTGGAAAATGATGGTATGTATTGAAAAAGTCAATATGAAGTATGTGAAAAATATCCACCCTATATAAATCTGAAGGTGCCACTTTAATGAGAAAGAACACATCAAAAAGCATATAAAAGGGATGTCTTTTTGCTCATATGTACTCGTTATAACTTGGTTTATCGTATTCTTGATTTTAGTCTACTGAAATATTTTAATAACATATTCTTTATCATTTATTTTAATGTCACATTTGCTGATATAATTTTATAGATGGTGGGATAGTCCCAGTACACAACGTAAGGTAAAGGCCAAATTGAGCAGAAACTATATTCAAATTTAAAAAAAATACTTACTAAATGAAAACTCCTTTGCAAACTCAAATTCTTGGTGACTCAAATACAAATCACCTCCTTTATCAACTCTTTTAGCTTCTTCTGCTAATATATGAGTTACATGAACTTCTATTTTCTCTAGTCTTGTTCTTAAATAGCTAGAAACTAGAAAACGAAGCCTATCTACTTCAAGTTGGTAAATACTTTTCGTAAAATCTGTACTACGTAGATTTTTTAAATTTTCTTCCATATTAGTTATTTGATCTAGAATAATTTCTACTACTTCAGATTTGTGAGGAAGAATCTCCGGTGCAAATTTTTCATTTATCCAAGCTTCTTCAGTCATCTCAATTACTTCTGCAGGAGTTATTTGAACTTGGTCTTCCGAACTATTAGAAACATTATCAATGTCGAAACTAAAATCTTCATTATTTTCAGTCATAGCTTAAGCAGAATGAAAATATATTTATTGAACTATTTCAAATTAAGGGATTGTAATAATTAGTGATCAATTATTTCTATTTATTTACTTATATCTTATATTTCACAGTTGAGGTTAGTTGAAGAATTTTCTTCTTCTTCTACTTCCTTTCTTGGGTAATATCTCTATGGGTAATTTGGACTGATTAATCGTGTAATTATACCTACAAATCGAGAAAATTTATCCAAAAAACATATATAATTAGATTAACTGTCTCGATCTTTACTTCGTGGAATCTACTCATATTAGTGTTTTAAATGAAACTCAATATTTGGAGCTAATTCCACAATATAATGAATTTTCAACATTTTTCATTATATTGTGGAATTAGCTAGAAACATTGAGTTTCATTTAAAACACTAATATCTAATAAATTTATATATATTGCTATATTTTGATTTCCAAAAGTAGAGATTGAAGTAGGGCCTCTACGAAATACTTTCTCTATGAGCATTAATAAGTTATATTAGAGATTAGAGTATATTCCTATTATAGCTATTTGTGTACGAGCGAAGTACCCGTGCCGACAGAAGAAATGACGGCGAGGCGTAGTCGAGCCCTGGCCACTTCTGGAGGCCCGGTAAACCACTTTCGCGGCGTGGAACTTATAATAGTATTCATTCTACCTACACATAAATGATTATATTTTAAAATGATAAAAAGAGAGGTGGGAAATATTTTGACTGAACCGTTTAGTGTTTTGAGATGAACGACTCATAGAAAATTGGAGATGAGTTGTTGAAAATAATATTTTCGCTGTACTTTTGAATATTATGTTTAAACACCCATCCGTAAAAATGTTTATATATTTGGTTATATTTTCCCTTTGACTTTTCAGGTAGCCTGTCTTGCTTTTTGCTTAATCTCTCCCTGGTGTAGAATAACCGTCCATATTATGTACCACACTATTTTCCATCTTAGTTTTAATCGCAATAAAACCCTAAAGCATTAATTTGAAATTTAAAAGTGACAGTCACGTCGTCATTTATATTAGGGTGACAATAAAACGCTCAATTTATAGCACCAGCAGAACGCATGAACCACAGTATTCCAATACTGTTAGGTATACTGTGATATGTGATATGACACTTGAGCCTTGTTGCATTTTGCATTACGTTGGTTTGTGGTCTGTGTTACGTATATCTTGTTGCACGCACAAATCACAAGTGATTTGTGGCCTTGTTGAGCTTGTTCCTTGTTCTGCAACAGTAAAGTTATCTAAGCTGATTTATTTTCATTGGAAAATGGATGTTAAACAAGAACTGATTGATGAAGTCCCTACGCCAAAAATTCAAAATAAAAATGGGAAAATAAATTGTATACATTCAATCAAACAAGAAATAAATGATGATTCAAATAAAGTTGACATATTTGAAGGGTGTATGGTTTCAGCTAAAACAGAGACGGATATTTTCAAAACGCAAAGCATTAGAAACAAACTGAAATATTCAAAAGTTAATCGTGGAAGGCAGACTAAATCAAAAGGTGAGTTAAACTGATTTATGGCTGCTTACTTGTTACATATGGTTGTCAAACTATTTTTAACTGTAAAGCACACTTGCTGAATGAGGGTTATAGAACAGAATTTCATTTTTTTTACCCAGGACAAATGAAAAATTAAAAGGTTACCTACCAGAAGTGTTTGTTTGGGACCGCTTGTGTAGACATCATTGCGGGAGGCCTACGTATGTCCAGCAATGGACGACTGGCATGAAAAACCGATGATTAAATAAGAAACAAAACTATGAATATTATTGACTGGCAACCCTGTTTATTGATAACAATTGAGTACATTAAAAATTTGAATATTTAAAATAATTGATTGAAAATGGTCAAAATACGGGGCGTTTAAAATTATGCCTAAAATGTTGGACGTCTGGCAATGGATTTAATTCTTCATTTAATAATAAGGAGCAAGAGGTAACAGTTTCTTTGTAAGATGGCTTAAGTTTTTCATTTAATTATAGACAATCAAAATATAACTAAAATTTGTATCAGCAAGAAAAACAATACAGTATATTTGCACAAAAAATCTAATGTTATTTGATCATCAACCATGATCTTACACTATCATTTTGATATTTTATTCCATATATAAAGGATCCCACAAGTGCAACTCCAGTCCCAGTCAAAATTAATGAAATTTAGAAATTTGTATTTCCTGATACGGCTAACAAAAGTTCTCATGGGCAGAACTACCGAAAACCCCAAATAAGGTCAATTTTGACTTTTTAAAATATAAAGGATATTGTCCACACACCTCAGGGTCTGTCAAAGAAAGAAGAGCATAAAAAATAAGCAAAGTGGTGACAAAATTTTATTATATAGGGTGATCCAAAAATATATGACAAATCAAATAGTTTTATATAATGCAGCACCTACATGTTTTTTGTATATCAAGCTTTAGGTTTAATTTATGCAAGGAGGTGCTCTAGATTGAATGGCCAGTTTTTTTATGCATATTTCGAACATTTTTGCATTTTATACTTTCCATACAAAATACCCGTGGCCAACGTGACTATGTTGACGTGTGTCTAAAAACACAGTTTTTTAGGACACTAATTAAGTGTAAAAAAGTGTAATGGTGTTTTTGCCAGTTTAGGATTTTTTTCTATTCCTGATTGTGTTTGTTCTATGCTGAAGTGATTTCTTAAGACACTCACTGCAATGTTCATCATAAACTACAAAATAAATAATAAAAATATTGAATTTTTTGACTTTTCAAGATATTCACACCAGCCACGGAATTCCTAAAACTCCATTTTAAAATATGACACAATATCTCATCTCATGTGTTATTTTGTAAAGAAATAGAGTTTTAATGATACTTAAAGAAGTGATAATGTTCATTTATAAAAGCTTAGAATTAATTATAAATAATTACAATAAACTAATATTCAGTGCATAAAAAATTAACAATATATTCAAATAAGCAAAAACCAACTGCAAAGATAAAAATCTGCGAAGTAGTGTTAAGGTGGCCGTCATTTACAGATATCAAAGAGATTATTATCTTATGCATCAAAACTGAAGTAAAAGTCACCACTGACATGGTAGTTTTTGAAGAAATCAAAATATACCAGATAGGTATGGAGGCTTCTATGACTATCCGGCATATTTTGATATCTTCGAAAACTGTCAGTGGTGATTTTTTTACTTCAGTTTTGATGCTTACGATAATAATATCTTCGATATAAGTAAATGAATGGCCGCCTTTACACTTTTGATGTGTAATGTCATAAGTGTAGTAATTTTTGTGAATAAGAAAGTTATTTATTGTTTTAGCTTTGATTAGAATAAAAAATGAAGTGATATTTTTATAAAATCAGTTCATTTTTAAGAAAAGACGAAAGCAATATTGAACTTTTTTTTAAGTAGTTGGGTGGCTTTGGCAGAGACCAATTAGCCAGATTTAATTTGTAATCCGTTTTTACGGACGAGTTATTAAACAAAGTTTTCTTGTAAACAATAATTATGTTAGTATGTAAAAACAAAGTTTTCTTGTAAACAATGAACATTTGCAGATATACCTTCACTGTGTTAGTATGTTACGTATATTGTTAGTACTTCTGCATCTATTTCTATTTTTTTTTGTTTTTTTCCTTTCCTTGTTTTCTTTTCTTTTTTTTTTCTCTTTTTTCTTTCTAAATATTTTTTTTCCTTTTTTTTGCACTTACAGGATATTTAATCGCAAAATTGCTTACAATGTATTTATGTTAGTATCAGGTTTTACAATTTCATTTTGCACCTTTTCAGGTGATTATAAAGACAATATAAAATATTAATGTTGTTGCTGAATACAATTTGGTTTACACATATAGGTAGTTTTGCTTTAAGATCTATTAAATCCTCATAGAAAGTATTTAGATTTGCTTGGAATTGGGAGCATTCTAGTATTACATGGGTTAAATCACCAAGTTCGCCACATGTGCAAGTTGGATTTTCATTTATACCTATTCTCTGTTTATATAGCGGTGTCATAGCATGTCCTGATCTTATTCTATTTATAGTAACAATGAATTCTCTATGTGATATCCCACAGAACCATCTCTTACGTGGAATCTTGACTTGGCAGCTTTTGTAGTTCTGTCCATGAGTGTTACTTTCATAAACTCTTTGCCATTCGAGTAGCAGACTGTTCCTATATTCACACTTAAGGTAAGGTCGGAATGGGGTACGGATTTTATTGTTAATGGTTCTCCTGAAGAAATGGCCGATTTCGCTAACCTGTCAGCAATTTCATTTCCTTTTATACCCGAGTGGCCCGTTATCCAGACCACTATGGTATTTTTATTTTGTTGTCTTATATTATGATGTTCTTTTAGAATTTCTAATTCCACATGGGATAAATTTGAAGAGTTATGAATATTTTGTAACCTGTCTACGAGGCTTTTACTGTCTGTAAAAATCACTGTATTTCTTGTATCAGTTGATGAAGCATATCTCAGCGCGAACAGCACAGCATAAGTTTCAAGTGTATAAATTGATGTTTCTTTAGGAAATCGCTTCAAAGACGTATGGGAAGTGCTAGCATCGTAAAAGGCGCGTCTGCATCCTTTGCTTGTCTTGGATCCATCTGTGTATATATATATATATATATATATATAAAGGTTAAAGAAAATCAAATAATTTATATATATATATATATATATATATATATATATATTTGTATTCTGGCCAGAAATGGTTGATTTGCTCTAAGAAATTTCTGTTTGGGTTTACGTAACTTGTTTCCATTTTTGAAGAGAATAAAAGGTGGTGTTGCTCTGCATAATATGGAAGGGTATTTGAGGAGAATACAATTTCCTGGTACTTGACGATACGTGTGTAGCTATCCACAGTTAGCGGAGTTTTTTTGTGTTGCCAGTATGGGTGGGTAAGGACTAATATCGAAAGGTTGTGTATGGAGTGAATGGTTTGAGCACGTTTAGCAAATAATTTAGTTATGAAAATATCGCTGATTAGTTTTCTTCTAAGGGATAGTGGAGGCTCTATTGCCTCTGCTTCCATGACATGTACTGGTGTTGATTTTAAATAGCCAAGACATATTCTAAGACATCGATTTTTTTGAGTATCTATTTTTTGTAGATGATATTCCGCTGCTGTTCCATAAAGGTTACTACTGTAGTCGAAAATTGATCTCGTCATTGTCCTGTAAAATAGGAGGGCGATGTTAGGGTCTGCTCCCCATTTAGTACGACAAAATGCTTGGATGATATTTATTGAATTTTGAGATTTTTTTATAATGTTGTGGATGCAATATTTCCAAAGTAATTTGCGGTCCAGGTAAACACCCAAATATTTAACTGTGGTTTTGATTGGAAAGCGATAGGGTCCTAATTGAATTTGCCCTTGTGGGATGTTTCTCTTTTTGGCAAAAATACATACTTCTGACATACACCATATCTTCAGATTGTGGTTCCTTCGGGGATTTGAGTTTGTCTTTTTCTTTGGTATGGTCTTCTCAGCTGCCATATTAATGTTTTCCACAAATTTGTTGTAGCACGTTGCAGGTGTCATATTTTCAAGTGTTTCAATGTAGTTTGTCCAGTTAGCATTTTTAGGTATCCAGATGTTATGTTTTATATTTTGAAAATGTGAGTGTTGTTGTGGTGATTCGAAATAATATATTAAAGGTAAGTGATTTGAGCCATGAGGATCATTTACAACACTCCAATTGAGGTGTTGTGTTATTTCTTGCGAACAAATTGTAAGATCTAAAGCGCTGTCTCTACCTCTTGTAACAAGAGTGGGTGAGCCATCGTTTAATATTGCTAAGTTACAATGATTTAAGGCATCTAGTAGAACATTTCCATATGAATCGTCAAATTCGCATCCCCACGATTGATGGTGAGAATTAAAGTCTCCACTTATTAGAAATGGTTTTGGTATACTGTTAAAAAATTTAATCCATTCTTGTAATTTTATTTTTGTATTTGGTTTTATGTAAACTGATACTATGTGTACTGTTTTTTTGATAATACATAAATCTGTTTGTATACAACTATTTGGAATGTTTATATTATTTGTTATATTAACCTCTTTAAACAAGATATTGTTTTTTATTAGTATGGCAGTTCCACCATATCCATAATTTCTATCAGTTCGTACTATGTTATAACTTTTAAAATTATAATATTTATTTGGTTTGAACCATGTTTCTGATAAGAGCGCAATATTTATATGATTTGATTGTAATAAATATTCTAAGTTTTCCTGATTGGATACTGCGGATCGGCAGTTCCATTGCAAAAATTTATATTTGTTTACGACTGCGAATTTGACGTTTCACATGACAAAATTCTTTTTAATTGATTACTAAATAGATTTTCTAAGTTCTCTTTTGACACATTTATATTGTTAGATTCTTTAAGTTTATTTAATAACTCGTAAAATATTTCAAAAAGAGTTTTGATTACATTTTGGTCTAAATTTTCATTGTGAACTGGATTGCTTGTATGGGTATGTTGAGTATATAAGTAATTATTTAGGATATTAAAGTTTGGGCCTGGGGGACGGGGATTTGACATGATTTCCTTGCGAGCCAAGAAAGTTGGATCTGGGCTGCTGGGCCTCTGCCGATTAATAGGTACCCTTGGATGTGAGTATGTCCGTGGGTGTTCAGTTACGTCGTGTTGGTTTGCGGTTTCTTGGTGATTTGTAGGTTGGGAGTGTATATGAGGTTGAATAGCCCGTTGAGTGGGAATTTGTTGTGGGTTGGATGGCATGTTTAGATTTTTTGAGACTACATTTGCATAGGAAATTTTGGGGATTTTGGAATTGGCATCATGATAATTTATATTATTAGTTGTCATTGCGTTTTTTATTAGTTTTTGTCTTTTAAATTCATCGCATTCGTTGAAATTTGTAGTAAAATGATTGCCATTACAGCTTAAACATTTGGGTATGACATTTTGTTCTTGACATTCTTTTGTATTTGAGGTTTGTGACATTTACTGCACCTTGGATGACTCTTACATTGTCCGCCAAGATGGCCATATCTTAAACAATTGAAACATAGTAATACTTTTTGTTGTTAGGGTTCCACCTCCTTCAAAACTTTATTTATTGTGATGAATTTTGGTAAAGATTGTGTTTTAAAGTTTACCACACATATTCTACTTTTCCATTATTAGTAACTTTTCTATTTATTCTCTTTACACTAGTAACTTCGAATTTGGTATCGAAGTCGTACTGTTTTATTTTGTTTTTAACAGATTCCTCGGAAAGGTGTAATGCTATATCCCTAATAACTCCTTGTCTAAATATTATAAATTTGGTTTAACCAAGAATGCCTTAGAAAAAAGGTAATACCAAATTATGTGAATATAAAATGTCACACAACATAAAATTCAATACTCAAAACATCATGAAACTGTAAGTACCTACATACCAACACACTTTGCACCACGATTTGAAAACCTTTCAGACACTAATTTTACAAATAGTGAAATAGAATTTTTAAATAAAGGTTTAAAGTACAGCATACCACCTAAATTTACGAATAATATTAAACAAATTATAGCTACAGAGTCAGAAATAGCTTTAAAATCTAATTCAAATAATTTTCTTTATGAGAAATTAAAAATTGCCAATTTAATCAAAAATATTGAACCTTCAAAAGTTAAACATCAAACAAAAAATGACATTTCAGTTTTAAACGCAATAAAAAAGAAGATTGAGAATAATAACCTAACAGTTACAAAATCTGATAAGGGGAACGCTACTGTCTTTTTGACGACTGAAAATTACAATTCCAAAGTATATAACTTTATAGAATCCAGCGATGTAAAAGTTCTTAAAGCAGACCCAACAAAGAAGTTTTCTAATAATGTAAGGGATATTGTTAATAATTCAAATGATTACGAAAAGAGATCTATAATACATAAGAATCCTCATTGTCCACAATTATATGGAACAATTAAATTACATAAAATAACGAAACCAATTAGACCTGTAGTCTCTTATGTTAATGCTTCTAATAATATATTGGCAAAGAAGCTCAACAATATACTCAATACTTACGGATATGAATATCAGTACTCAATTAGAAATTCAATAGAACTAATCAAAAAGTTGAAAGCAATCCACTTACAAGATAACTATAAACTCATATCGTTCGATGTAACTAACATGTTTACTAAAATTCCTCCTAAAGAATGTCTAATACTTGTAAGAAAATTACTAGAAGATAAAAATATTAATCCATGAATAATATCAGATATACTTAATTTATTTGATGTATGCATTAATCAGAATTATTTCACTTTTGACAATAAGATATATATTCAAAATGAAGGTTTACCAATGGGAAGCCATATATCACCTATTTTAGCAAACATTTTTATGGACAATTTAGAAAGAAAGATCTTTGAAAGTAATATTTCGAAAAATATTTTATTTTGGTATAGATATGTAGATGACATATTAGCTTGTTTTATGGGTAGTGAACGACAATTAGATGTATTTTTCAACCACATCAATAATTTACACCCGAAAATTAAATTTACATTAGAAATTGAAGAAAATAGCTCAATCAATTTTCTTGATTTAAAAATTCAAAGAGTTAATAATGTACTTGATTATTCAATTTACCGAAAACCAACACAGACTGATGTGACAATTCCATTCAATTCTAACCACCCTTTGTCACACAGACTAGCAGCATATAATTCAATGATAAATAGAGCTTTTTCAGTTCCTAGGAACAAATGTAATTTTGATAGAGAGATTAATACAATTAGACAAATAGCAACATCTAAGGGTTATCCATTAGATATGATAAATAAGCTAATTAGTAAAAAAGAGGAAAAAGTGGCATTACAACTAATATATCCTAAACAAGCTGATGAAATTAAAACTTATAAAATCATCACATATGCAGGAAATATTTCTAAAAATATTTCAAAGATAATATCTTCAGTAACGAATACAACAATTTCTTTTAAAACAGAAAGTAACGTTAGTACAAAATTGTTAAATGTAAAAACAAAAATACCACTATTAAAGAAGTCAGGTATATATAAACTCAAATGTCCAGAATGTAATGCTGTCTATTTGGGTCAGACCCTTAGGAATTTTGAAATACGATACAGTGAGCACTTACGAGAATACAGATTAAAACAACCAGATAAATCCCACTACGCAAAACATCTACTTGACACCAATCATTCATTGACACCTAACACAGAACTAGAAGTACTGCATATTTGTGAAAAGAAACAAGAACTTGATTTCCTTGAAGAACTGGAAATAAGAAGACATTTAAGAAACCCACAATATGAAGTTGTCAATGAACAGTTAAATCTAGGGAATTCTCCACTAATAAACTGTCTTCTTAAGTGATAATTGTAAAGATCAGCAGATATAGTTTTCCTGGTTTTCTATATCATTGCACAGTTATACTGATCTTAATTGGAAAAATGATATCCAGGATATCACCATAGGGCTAATAATATCTAAGCTTCAATATTTGTAATATCACATCTTCTTTTTTCTATAAACATGTATTAAGCCAATCACAAATTAGGTTACTTCTTGGTCTAGCCAAAAATAACTACTAAACATCAGGTAGGCATAAAATGAAATGTAACTTCTGTCATTCTGACGATGATATTGATTTATCGAAACAATTGTCAATTTTTTAGAATTTTCAATAACTTGTATTATATTGTGGAATTAACTAGAGACCTTGAGTTTCATTTAAAAACACTAATAAATATTTAATTTTTTTTCAATGAATATTTTATGTTCACAATTTTCGAGAAGGTAATTTGCACTTTTGTTGTCTTTCATGATTATCCCTATTCTATTGCGACCTATCGTGTCTATACTTTGGATTTTGTTATCTATTTCCGGAAAGTTTGAAAGAATTATATCTCCGATTTTTAATGCATTTAACCTGCCTTTAAAATCAATTTCGCTATTTTCAACATAAATATGGAAAGGACTGAGGTCATTTAACACATATTTATAAACTGGCTGCTTTTTGTTGAGCTTATCATAATTACCTGTTTTTGTGGGTGTGGGTGGTTTATCGGGGGGTCTACCCCCGGTTGGACATCCATTTGTTTCAAAATAAATTGGTTATTTCCTTCTAAATTTAGTTTCCGCAAAAACTGTTCTAATAGGAATTTAATGATTTAACAAAACTTGAAAACTTCGAGAATACCGATGCAGACGACCGACTTGTACGAGAGCTCATACAATACTGAATATTGAACTTCTTCGTGTATTTAATATAACTTTATTATCTACAATCAGTTGCAAGTTTCACATAAAATATAATGACTATTTTTGACATCATTTGTGCACACGGATTGTCTTTATTGAAGCACCAATATCAAAACAATTGAATATTTATATGAATCTGTCAGTTTAATTGTGAAATGTCAATGGAACATTACATTTAAAATCTCTTTATTAACAATATACTATCTTTCCCATTTTACAACTTAATCAAGAATAAATGAAAATGCCGATGGTCTGGCGATTCTTGAATTTGTTGAGTGCATTGTCCGTGATGTATATGTGGCTACTTGCGTTCACCGCACTATCCATAAGTTGTGTTTTTAAAATAACTTGGTCCCCGGTATATATTTCTCGCTCCTACGGTATTTCGGCTGGGTCTTCCCTGAAAAGTAGCTGAAAAACAGGGTCTCAACAATTGATCGGGTTCTTAGATTTTGAGGAGAGCAACATGGCAGAGTAGAGGGCTGAGCAGAAATAATTCCCCGCTTTTGATTGTTGGGTTTGTGAAATAACAATCAAGCTATATTGTTAACGTACCATTAGAAGCCTACACCCACTATCATGAGTTGCTTCTGCGGGATTTACGGCTTTGAGTGCTAATCGAAGATTTTCTGGCAGACATTTATCGTAAAAGTTTGTAGAAACTGTAGTTACGAAGTCTTTGATAGTGGGTAGTTCAGCTTTATCGTGTAACCAGGAGGTTTTGGGTAGATGTGGATAGGATACTTGATGTTTAATTGCCATTCTCAGACACTTGTTTTGTACCACCTGCAGGGAGTGAAAATTGTGTTTTGTTCCTGTAAGGTAAACTGGTGCTGAATATGTGAGTATAGGGCGTATTATTTGTTTGTATATGGTTATTTTATACAAAGCTGAGATTGCAGTCGACTGTTTTTGGTTGTTCTCCTCCTGAGTAATAAATACTCTGTTTTGGAGGCATTTATAGTCAGTTATTGATCGTTAAAATACGGTAATACTTTAGTGTTTAAGTGTGTTTGTAGTGTATTAAGTGCTTGATCTGGGTTCTTTGCCGGTGCTACAAAACAAGTGTCATTGGCATACATTGCTATTAAAATGTTTAGAGTGGTTGGGATGTCGTGGATGAATATTGAATAAAGCAAAGGAGATAGTACTGACCCCTGCGGTACTCCTGTCTGTATGTGGTAGCGCCCTGCCAAGTTTCCTTCTATTTTTGAATAAAATTTTCTGTTTAATAAGTAAGATTTCAAAATTTTGATTAAGTAATCAGGAGTTTTTGTTTTAAATAGCTTGTACAGTAAGCCTTCGTGCCATATGGTATCGAACGCTTTTTGAATATCAATAGCTACCATCTCTAAAGCCTTCTCTGATATAATTTAGAACACGAATCGTTTGTGCTATGGTGCTATGACCGCTTCTAAAACCGTATTGCTCCGAAGGGATTATGTTGTTATTGTTAACAAAAGTTTGCAATCTTTTTAAAATAATTTTATCTATCACCTTTGCGATATTGTTTAATAGGGATATGGGTCTGTAGCTATCAACATAACATGGCTGTTTGTTAGCTTTTAAGATTATTTGAATGTACTCTATTTGTGTTTTAAAAATATTGATTGACTACATTCTCAATAGTGTTGAAATGAGTTCTGACAATTATTTATAAAATTATTTTGGAAGTACTCTCCACATAATTACGTACGTACGTATGTCCATTGTGCTCGATTTTATTTATCTCCTTACGCTTCCTTCTGAAGTATCTGGAGATTCTCCATAAGGAATTATCCTCAGGTTTCAGCGTTTTAAGAAAGGTGTCCCATTGATAGTTTTTGTACTCTTTGATTAGGCGTTGATATTGTTTGAGAATGTTTCTGTCCTCTTCTTTTCTGGTATGTTGCCACCTTTTTCTAATTTTATTTTAGTTATTTATTATTTTTACGATATAATCCGGAAGTGTGTTGGTGGTGGATAATTTAGGTTTTAGGGAGGTGGAAAGGTTCCTGGCTGCTATGATAGTTTCTCGCAATGTTTTTATTATTTGTGTTAACTGTTCTGTGTTTTCAATGTTATTCGTAATAATTGTGTTTTTGTTAATATGAAACTAGACTAGTTGGTGGAGTTATAGTCATATGTCTTAATGGAAGGGTAGTGTATTTGATGGGGTAATTTAAGGTTAATTAGGACAGGATCATGGTCAGAGTTGAGGTCGGTGAGGGTTTTGATATTTGAAATATTGTTGATGTTTCTTCCAATGGCTATGTTGATTGTACTGGGGGCGTGGTTTGTAAAAGGATAGTGGGTTGGGTCATCGGTTGCAAAGATATTGCAATATGAATTATCACAGAATCTTTGGAGAGTACTCCCGTTTTTATTTGGATGCGAAGCGTAAATGTCCCATAAGGGATGTTTACAGTTTAAATCGCCCACTAACAAAACCTTATTATGAGTTTTCATAATGTTAAAAAAGTCAGATTCTTTTAATTTGTTGAATGGAGTATTATAAGCTCCGACTATTTTGATTTTGTTTTCAAAAAGAATCGAGATATGCTCAATGGATGAATTATTGTGTTGTAGGGCTTTGAAATTTATGCCTTTTTTGATTAATAGAATGATACCGCCCCCTCTGGCATCAGTGGTGCAGTCTTGTCTAAGTAGACGATAGTCTGGGATTTTTATATTAAAAGATTTATTTGGTTTTAGGAGCGTCTCGATTAGAATGAAAATATCAGGTTTCTGAATATCGAGAAAATGTCTGATTAAATGGTGTTTGGAAAGAACTGCTTGTATATTACAGAAAATGATTTTAAAATTTGATCATATTTGAGAGCCTGTCCTACCACCTATCTGCCTAGATGTCATAGCTGTCTATACCGGCAACAAAGTTATTGTAGATAGTGAATTTTTCAAGTTTTGTCTTCGCTGCTCTCATCTGTTGGGTTAGATCTTTGACTGCTCTCGTAAGTTCATCTAGATTCTTCCTTTTTATTTTTAATTCCCTCAAGTTCTTTTTGATATGTAGTCAGTTGTCCCTACGCTGGTTGCAGGGCGACGTGGCTCGTCTACAATCAGGTGTTGGGGATCCCTGTCACTTTTTTTGTTATTTAGATTTTTTATGTCAGTGGAAACTTTTGAAAATTTTTCATGTTTTTTAGTTATCTTGTGAGTGGACGTACCTTTATATTTTGATGATTTCGGGGATGTTTTAACACTCACTATTTTATTAGATGATAAGTTGTCACTTGTGAAAAGCTCGGGTCTTTTTACATTATGAATCTTTTCCCTACGCGTATACTCAGTGGTAAACGGAATGGTCCCCGTTGTTGGAGGAGAAGGCAGTGTGAAATCAATGAGACTGCTCAATGATTCCCTTGACAAACTCTACAAGATTTAATGATAATTTAAAAAATAATTTAATATCCAAATGATAACTTTATCTACTATAACACCAAAGTATGACTTGGAAGATCTGTCAATGGAATATATTTATTGCATCTTGATTTTCATCTAGGTATATCAGATTTTGTAGTTTATCTGTTTATTGAAATTGCTCTTAGTAATTGCTTCGCATGCAATACACTTTCGTCGAGGAATAAAACTTTTGCAAGCTAATTTCGACAATGAAGAAACAATTCAGTTTGCTATATGATATAGGGAAAAATTAAATCTTCCATACACTCATGTAAATATTAATACCCGTATTTGCTTAAACTGTGAATTTATAATCTGTTCACATGAAAAATATTTTAAATTTACAGTGTAATAATTTAAATTGTGTAAGTCAAGGTGATACGAGACTCCTCATTTTGCTCATGATTTTACTTTAAAATTGGAAAATAATTCGTTACATATTAATTAAAGTTTTGTAGTGACATTAGTGTAAGTATATTAATTAATTAGAACATGCCTATTTTAATCGTTCCTTAATTAATAACCTAAAAAACTCGTATATGGAGTTAGTGGTTTTTCATACTTAAATTCTAGGTTTAATTTGGAGTTAACGGTTTTTTCTTAAGTAATATAATATTGCACGTAGTCTTGAAGTATATATTAAAATACAATTTTAGGCCCTTGGAATCGATGTCAGTCCGAATAAAAATTGTTTTTATTTAACGGAAAACAGCTATCTAAATGTGCTTATAAAAAACAAAATATGTATAATACCTATATTTTTATCATATTGATAGAACGATTTCAGGTAAGAGACCCTAAAACCCCAATAAACCATAGGCGGGCATAGGAATTTAGGCAGGATAAAATAAATCAATTGTAGCTCAATTTTCCAAAAGTGAATAAATATGGACAATCAGTAGGGTATTTAAACGTGGGAACCTAAAACCTAAACATAATAATTACGCGCACATACCACCTACTTATACTAGAAAATAGTACTCTCATAGGCTCCGCCCAATTGCATCTTGCACCTTGATTGGATGACAACTTACTTGATTTAATGGGCGGAGGCTATGAGAATAGTACTTTCTAGTATAAATAGAAATCGTTTTCATTTAATGGTTTATTTTGAAAGTGTATATAATAGATACTTATCTGATTTCTTGTTTATGTATCGGCAGTTTATAAAGAAAGTTTGTGGAATCATCACACCGAATATATTTTAATATAAAATGATGTCAACAAGTTTTGCATTTACCCTAGTTAAGCCTGTTAGTAAGGCTGCTTTCACGTTAAGGGAAAAAACTATAATACTGAATGTCCACGATTCACTTGTGCACCAACGTCCTTCAAGTAATGTTTGGGAAATAGTTAGCGCCTGTTCGGATGTGACGGGAGTTGGAGAAGCGACCATTTATAGATTTTTGGAAGAACGAAAAAGTGGAACTGTTAGTTTTTCCGAGAAGACTGGGGGCAGTAAGCCATTGGAAATTGAAGAACTCCATAAAAACGTTATTAGGAGACAGGTCCACTCCTTTTATTTTAATAATGAAATTCCGACATTAGACAAAATTATTTCCTTAATTAGTCAAAATGATGACTTACCATCAATAAGCAGAAGTAAATTATGGAAACAATTACGAGAGATTCGATTTCGCTGGGAGAAGCATAGTCGGAAGTCACTGTTAATTGATAGATAAGACATTGTATGTTGGAGAAGGGATTATCTTAGACCCATTAAAAGGTACCGAGAGGAAGGGGGGAATATTTATTATTTGGACGAGACTTAGCTAAAGGATGGACATATCGTATCAAAACTATGGGTAGATACGACTGTGAAGAGCTCTCGCCAAGCGTTCATCGAAGGTCTATCAACCGGGTTAAATAATATTCCCATCGGAAAAGGATGTAGACTTATAACCCATATCGGAAATGAAAACGGTTTTATCCATGGTGGATTATAAAGTCTTGTGTCCAAATCAACTAAAGATTATCATGAAGAAGTGACCGCCGACATTTTTGAAGAGTATCATAAACCGGAACATTCTGTAATTGTTCTAGATAATGCTCTATCATTCAAGAATTGTAGAAAAATTGCCAACAACTGCTTGGAAGAAAGCTCAGATAATCTTTTGGTTGGATAAATACAACATCATATGCAAGGAGCATTCCGTAAAACAAGAATTATTGCGAATTGTAAGACTGCACAACTCGAAATTCAAAAAATATGTAATTGACGAAATGGCGTTAGAACGTAGAATAAATGTGCTACGATTACCACCATACCACTGCGAACTCAATGCTATTGCACTTATATGGGCGCAAGTAAAGGGTGACGTAGCACGAAACAATAAAACTTATAAATTGGAAGACCTACATCAATTACTGCAAAACTCGTTTTCAAAAGTGTTTGCAGAGAACTGGACAAATAGTTTTATTATCTCCTGTAAAATTTGCATTTTTGGAGTTAGCTGGTTTAAACTTTAAACCATCGATATTAATCAATAATTGTGGATATAGAGGCATAACACCATTTTTAAATGATAACGGATTTGTATGTTAAACTCTCACAATTCTTGAACGTGGGTCACGCCAACTTTCTACTGAAATTGCAAATAAAGCTCGTTTATTCACCATACAAAGATGGATCGTTAAAGCACGTAATGGTCATATAAAGTCTATTTTTAAGTTTCTCAATAGAATTATTCCAAGCACTCACGTTCTTCATATCTGAGAATCCCATATTATTGCTAGTGCATTATTAAATAGGTATAATGACATTATTTTTATGGAAGGAAAAACAGTTGAACTATCCAGAAAATTGAAAGAAAAAGTAGATGAGGTAAATGTACAGGCGAGGGTTGAAGCAGAAAATCTAATTCGCAGAAACGCTGTGTGGATGTTGCTAAGTGAACATGATATCCAACATTTCCTAGTTTTGATCTCCATTATTTAAAGCAACTAACTCTAGTTGAATACCAAATAAAGCTGGACCCATCTTATACTCTGGATGAACCCGGATTTCTTAGGATTAGGATTTGCAATACCGTGAAGTATCAATTATAGATAATATTAACGAAAATGAAATGCAAAACAATAACGAACTAATATCTGGTTACTACTGCACTTGTAAATCAGGTGCCAGAACCAAAGGATGTTGTGCTCATGTAGCTAGTGTTATGGTTTCTTGGTTATGCCAGGGACCAGTAAAGAATTCAATATCCCAATCGAGTTATGTTAAACTACATTCTAGATATAGCTCAAAGAAATGAATCAGATAGCCAAAATCTAATTAAATTAAATATTAAACCTAAGGTTTGATATATAAAAAACATGTAGGCATTGTGTTCTATAAAAATATTTGATTTGTGAATATTGGATCACCCTGTATAATCAAAAATATATTTAAAAAAACGTACTATTTTGTTCTTTACAATTTTTGTAATTAAATATTTTATGTCACCACTTAGCTTATTTTTGATACTATTCTTTCTTTGACGGACAATGAGGTTAGAGACAATATCCTTTATATTTTAAGAAGTCAATATTGACCTTATTTGGGGTTTTCGGTAGTTCTGCCCAAGAGAACTTTTGTTCGCCATATCAGGACGTACAAGATATAAAAATAGCATTAATTTGGACCGGATTTGTACTTGATAAGTGCGGAGTCCTTTCAAATTTTCGAAAAACTGATTCCAATTTTTGGTTTTTGTAAGTTTCAGGACTTCTAAGTAATGGGAAATATAAACCAAATGCCATGGGGTTTATGATATGCGAATTTTGTGGAAATTTATACACGAAACAAGTAGAATTTATTTGCCACTATTCAACAAATCATTGTATGAAACAAAACAAATCATATAAGATTAAATCTCACCACAAAAATAAGAATGACGCTAAAAGTGGCATAGGCATTTTGAAAAATCTTGATGTAAAAGATGAAATTGAAGTAGTTGAACGCGAATTTTCAAAGGAAAGTGATTCAAATAGACATCTGCGTATTCACAATGAAGAAAAGCCATTGAAATGTGACATTTGTTTGAAATCTTTCACACGGAAAAGATATTTAAACAGGCATTTGCTGATCCACACAGAAGAAAAGCCATTTAAATGTGACATTTGTATGAAATATTTTTCACAACAAAATTATGTAAGGAAACATTTGCTTATTCACACAGGAGAAAAGCCTTTTAAATGTGAAATTTGTTTGAAATCTTTCAAACGGAAAAAATATTTAAACGGGCATTTGCTGATTCACACAGGAGAAAAGCCATTTAAATGTGACATTTGTATGAAATATTTTTCACAACAAAAATATTTAAGGAAACATTTGCGTCTTCACACAAGAGAAAAGCCTTTTAAATGTGAAATTTGTGTGAAATCTTTCTCACAAAAAAGTACTTTAAATACACATTTGCTTATTCACACAGGAGAGAAGCCTTTCAAATGTAACATTTGTTTGAAACCATTTTCACTCAAAGGTAATTTAAATAAACATATGCGTAAGCACACAGGAGAAAAGCCATTTAAATGTGACATTTGTTTGAAATATTTCTCACAGGAAAATAGTTTAAATACACATTCTATTATTCACACAGGAGAAAAGCCTTTCAAATGTAACATTTGTTTGAAATATTTTACACAGAAAGGTAGTTTAAATTTACATTTGCTTATTCACGCAGGAGAAAAGCCATTCAAATGTGACATTTGTATGAAATCTTTTTCACTAAAACATTATTTAACCAGACATTTACATATACACACAGGAGAGAAGTCATTCAAATGTGACATTTGTATGAAATCATTCTTACGAAAAAGTCATTTAAAGACACATTTGCTTATCCACATGAGGAAAACCATCAAATGCGACATGTGATTGAATTTTTTCCCAGAGAAAATAATTGTAACGAAGATTTGCTGTGTAGGAGAAAAACAATCAAATTGCATACATTTTCAGTAACTTCGAGTTTTCCATAAGATTATATAGCTCACCTAACAGCATACGCCATCAATAAGCTGAGGAGTGATAGAATAAAAAATATATTCACCAACTAGAAATTATTTTACAAAAAATAATTATAATGTGATCATTTTGAACATTAAGATATAGTCTATAAACCTGGTGTAATATTAATGCAAGTCATAATGTAATTATGTCAACTATGTTGTGAAACAATAAAAATAGAATAATCGTTCAGTTGAAATGTATAATCCTCTTCATTCTCTCAGTAGGTTTTGAAACTGAAGATTAATCGGTCATATTCATGTATAATTTATGAAAATACCTTTGCAGAATCATATTAAAATTCAACAAAACAAATGTATAGAGAACTGTATTATTGGTATAAAAGATCATTTATTGTTTTCTAATATCTGAAATTAAAACAACATAACCCTTAAAGTTTTCTCGATTTCATGTAAGGCAAAGTTTTCCTAATCTTATATACAAAGTGAAAAAGAAAGATAGGTTTCATATGCATACTTAACATCGAGGAAGATATGGATTTATACTCAGATTTGTTAGGTTCAAATAAATATTGTACGAAATGTTTTAAATAAAACGTGTTTATTGAAATAAAAATGGTTACACTAATTTTTGTATAAAAATACACAACAACACTGTGCAGTGCGGCACTTTTGTGTTAACACAGTATACTGTGTCAAGTGTGTTGACACTCATATGACACACATAGCACATCGACACTTTTGGAACAAAAAGTTCGAGATTGGTGTGGGGCGTGCTGGACTGTGCCGTGTGCTGGTGTGCCACTGCAGCTCCACAGACAGCTAGCTAATGAAGCTTCGGCAGCACTGCAATGAGGCCACTTGCGACGTTGTGTTTGCGTTCATGTGTTGAGCTTTGTTGCGAAATCGAATGCGTGTTGGGAGAGGTCGCGAGTCGGCCAACCAATAAGAGATCAGTCTCGTACCGAAATTATTATGTCCACAAAATAAACATTTTTCTTTATCCTTGGTCTCCTCGGAAAAGTGAGTCCAGACATCACTTTTTTAGGGGCCATGACACAGCACGTTCCCTACTTAAATCTGCAACAGTAATACTTACATAATTGAATAAATGTTACTGATAATCTTGCCTTCAATTTCTCGTTTAATAATTCGTTTTTAAATTAATATATTATTTAATTATCGGTTTAAAAAAAGTAATAAAAAAATGGTTTAGTTTTATAAAGTATCAAAATCAAGCACATGAACCAATACAAATACAAACTTCTCAAATCAAAATAGAAAATGAAAACCCCACCATATCATAACTACAACACCATCTTTCGGCAATACGGATTATACCGTACACGTGCTTAAAGATATATTATATAGATGACCTTTCTGTTCTTCGTAATTTACATAAGCCAAAGCAGGCAACCGATGTGACACAGTTTGCCACGGTGATAATTTTGTTTATCTATGACTGATGATAATATGCAGATGTGTTCAGAGATAATGGTCTGTGGATGTGTTGCGCTATAAATAGAGCATGCGCCATACTATTTCAGTGTGTCATACGAAACAATCGTGTTGACACACTTAGACGTGTGTGTGTTGAAGTGTTAACACGCGAAAATTTGAGGTGTTACCCATCTCCACAACAGCCCTCTTCTTCTCTTTTATTTTAGCTAGCATGAAACACATTTTTCAGGTTTGCCTACAGACAACTATTGAACAACTTTAACAAGATTTGTATTATAGACTTTAGTTCAGTGGCGTAACTACGGGGGGGATGAGGGGGATAGAACCCCCCTCCCCAGAACCCTAAAAATGAAAAAAAAATCTAAAACATAACCACAGCAAACCTACTTGATTGAAATGTACTAAAAGCTAGTAACTGTAGGCTACAATTTTATAAGAAAAAGAATGCTAATATGCAATTTTAGGTGCTTAAGATTTTGCGGTACCCTGACATCCCGGTGTTGTTGTATGTATTTAATGTTTGTACTTTAATCGTTCTGATAGCTCATTTAAAAAATTTCAGGGCATGAAAACTAAACTCTCTTCGGGTTCTGCCATCTATTAATAGTTTTAAAACCATGAATTTTTTGTGTTTTTTTAAAGATATCAACGAATTATCTGTTTTCCTTAATATTTAATGTAAACAAATTTACTTATTATATATGTAATAAACACGAGATATGACACAAATTCTAAAAACACCCTATATAGACAATTTCTCTTTTAATTCAAAATAATTATTAAATTGACGACCTCAAATAAAAGAAATTACATAAACAAAACGGTGTAAAGACAAGGTTAACAAAATATATCAGATTATGATTAGGTCAGGTTTTGTTTACCATAATAATAAACACGATATTGAAAATGGACCTTCACTGAAGGTGAACTCTAGAAATAAATATCGAAAAAATTGGGGAATCAAGGCAGTCAGTGAGAGAGAGAGAGAGAGGAAGTATCTCTCCCCTGGTGAGGCAAGTCTAAGTATTGACGGGCCCTCACCCTCAAGCAGTAATAGTGTGCAAATTTATGTGACTAGTGGGATTTCAAAACGTGAGTTTTTAAAGTACAATTACTTTATATTGGATATTGAACTGTGATATTATATTCTCCTTTAACTTAACCGGGTATCCCAAGAGGGTTAAGGGACCCCATAGTAATTTTCAGTCATATCTAGTGTTTCTTATATATCAGCGCCCCTCATCTACTGGTAAGGCCTAAATTGTAGAGGCATCTTATTTAGCTATATTCAGGGACCATTTTCCTGCATATGTATATGTTTTGTTTTTCTTGACTATTTGAGAATTGCGTAGAGGTATTTACATTTTATTTGAGATTAGAATTAATCCTATTTCAGAGATATTTACATTATACTGGAGATTATATTTAATCCATTTTAGAGATTTTCCATTTTACTTGAGATTATAATTAATCCTATTGTAGAGATTTTACATTATACTGGAGATTATATTTAATCCTATTTTAGAGATTTTACATTTTATTTGAGATTATAATTAATCCTATTTCAGAGATATTTACATTATACTAGAGATTAAAATTAATCCCATTTTAGAGATTTTCCATTTTACTTGAGATTATAATTAATCCTATTGTAGAGATTTTACATTATACTGGATATTATATTTAATCCATTTTAGAGCTTTTCCATTTTACTTGAGATTATAATTAATCCTATTGTAGAGATTTTACATTATACTGGAGATTATATTTAATCCTATTTTAGAGATTTTACATTTTACTAGAGATTATCGTTGATCCTAGGTTAAAAATTTTGATAATAGCGCGCAGACATTTTCTATCTTAGTTTTTTACTTTTCCGAATTTGTTACTTGATACAGTTTTTTTTTTCTTTGTAATATATGTTTGTATATATTTTAACCTTTCAATTTATCTCAATAACCTCAATCCTCACCACCCCCATACCCGTCAAATAGGACGGACCGGCTACACCTGCACTACGAACTCGGGCTTGGTACACTGTATAAGCCCAAGGGGCCCCACGACGTCTTTGATCGCTCGAGCTTGGAACAGCCCCTCCCTCGAGGTAATCCCGCAGGGAGAATTCCAGGTTCTACAATTTTTGTGCCGCAAGGCACTGGTGACAGCACGCTGCAATGATCTTGGAAGTAGTGGAAAAGAAAAATATAATAAATAAACGAATTCACTACACCGTCTGACAGCGGTAACCAAACGCAAATTTAGTACATAGGAAATACCATTTATTATACTGGTGAGAACGGTTTCCAAATTTACAATTCATTACACTTGTAAATAAGGGCAATTTATTACACTGGTGACAGCGGTTTGAGAACCATACACAATTGGAACAACCTCGCCCAGGGAGGGTGACAGCGGTTGTCCAACACCATTTCTCTCCGAGAGGTAATACCGGTTGACTGGAACCACACCCCACGAGCGGTGACAAGCGGTTCAGCAACCATACCCAGGAGGGAAAACAATGGTTCACAACCAGGGTCTAGTATAGCGCAACATAGAGCCTTCGGGACCACAGCTTCTGCTAGATCAAGACTAGTGTGCGTGGTGAAGAGCCACATCCTGCACGAGGTATCACTGCCGACACAAAACACACTGGATCTAGACCAGAGAAGGTCGAAAAACAATCCTACTCAGCAACATCGGCTGAGTTGATCATTGCTTCACCGTAATAATATGGATAATACCGATCCATTTATTACACTGGTGATAGCGGTGTTCCAGATCCTGAGTCTGTACGACAGGGAGTTACAAGAGGGGAAGTCCTATAAATAATCCTTTTTTTTTCTCCCCTTCTAACTATCCATTTCAGGCATCATAGAAGCAACAAAAAGGTAGGAGTAGATAATTAAGTTCAATTAAGATTAATTAACACATAATAAATTTCGTCTATATAAGTAGGATAGTTACATTCGCAAAAACCATTTATTTTTAATGTCCTAAGTTATTCAGTTCGTAATTATATCACGAAATAAATATTGCAACATTCATATATAATCAAAGTAGTATATAAGTTTCAACCAGATATATAAAACAGGTATATTCGCTTAATCATTTATTTTTTCATAGGTACTTAGTTCATAATTATATCGCGAAAAATTTTTTATAACAATTGCCAACATACGTTGAAAATAAATCTATTTTTAATACATAAACAAAAGTAAGAAGCATTTAGGCAACGTATGAATTTCAACAGCAAATATGCAAGAAAAAATGCGCGGAGTCAGCAGCAACAAGGTTCCGCAAGTACTAGAATATCAATATAAAATATAGTACGGAGGATAGCATCACGTTTGAGAAATAGAAAGTGTTTACAGGGAAATTGTGTTTTACTTTGATTGACGAACGAACTATTGTCAACTAAACTATCCATTCGATTCCATAAATAAACTAGACATTATCTAATTTAGAAGAAATTAATGATTTAAGAAAAAAAAGTTGTTAGGAAAATATTCATGCATTAAAAGCTAACTAGTAAATTAAATTAGGATATGATACATAAATACTAAAATTCAATTAGGGTATGACGATTTTGTTCTGGGCTAATTACAGTGGAAAATACTAGATGTACAACACACTCGCCGGAAGCCAATGAATTTGGGAAATTGCTAAAGCACATGAAGCTGTGTCTGGAAGGTTACTGAGGATAATTCAGTTGTATGCATAGCAAAGAGAGACGTTTTCATAAGGTTGTTTATTGTATACTATTAGGCTCCGACAATATATAGAAGATTTCAGTGGCCAAGAGTTGCCAAAGTGAAAAAAAATGATCGTGCCGAATGAGTACGATATGGGAAATAATGCAGTGGCAGAAAGTGCCAAAGCATAGAGAAGTATGACGTGCGAAAGACACGTAACAGTGAAATTATAGACATTATATGGAAGAATACAGTGGCCAAAAGCGCCAAGGTATATGAGGATAAGACGTGCCAAAAGATGCACGCCATAAGGATAGGTAAAATAATGCAGTGGCAGAAAGTGCCAAGGCATAGGGACTAAAAGACGTGTTAGGAAAATACGCGACAGTTGAATTACAGAAATTATAGCGGCCGCAGTAGCCAAAGAAAAAAATAAATAGAATCAAGGAGTACGCCAAACAGGGGTAACGGAGCATATAAGGTTCAAAGGAACCAGATACAATAAAGATAAGAATAAAGATAAGATGAAATAAATACAGGTGACACAATAAACAGAAGTAACAAAGAGGAAAAAAAAACTACAGAGACACAGGCTAACAGAGTAAGAAAGGAATAACTAAAACTAGTAAATCCAACATTTAGTCCCAAATCAAAATCAAGTCGTAAATAGATATTGTAGAAAGTAGCTTTAAAGTTTCTAAAGGATTAACCCCAAGATAAAATAGCGTGACACAAAACGTCACAATCAAATTGTACATATACCAATTCTATTTTTTTTACGTAAGTTGCAAATAATTAGTTGTCTACAAAGTAAGTTAAATAATAATCAAGTATGTGATGTCTAGGAAAAAGATATAGATATATAAAACAATTTACGATAGGTAAATCAGATTAGAGACACAGATTTAGTCATTATTTCATAATTCATACAATAAATATATTAGGTTATTGTCGACTTAGACAAATAAACAGAAAGAAAATTGCAGTAATTACGTTACTACTCATAACACATCGACAAATGCAAGGTCATTTTAGGTTATCAATATTAAAAAATAATTTTTGCACCGTTGCAAAGTCAACTCAAAGTAGGTTTAAAAAGATTTAATTTCAATAACTACAAGGTGAACACATAACTTACATTGTAGTAACTAACTACAAATTTAAAAATAATGTTACACAAGTAATTCAATTGACAGTCCTAAATGATTGTACAGTTCGGTCAATTGAGAAAAATAAACAAAAGAACAAACGCAAATGTAGCGTTAACATGGGAAAAATAAAACATAATTTTTTCCAAAGGAAAAAATAAATAACTATTAAATAATTATTATGTAAATGATGAATGTTAACAAATGTAATTGTTCAAATAATTGTAAAGGTATAATAAGTGCGCGACAATAAAACGACAGATCGTTTTCTGACCTGGGTAACATTGGTTATGTGCGGGCTTCAGACAGCAATTACGCTAATTGCTCAAGACTGTTCAAACCCCAATACAAACATTACAGTGATCTCCCAAAAAAAAAACATTCAAAAGTGCCCGGAACTCGAGATGACGTATGCCAGGAAAAGCACGGACAGTCCAGTTATCCAGAGCAACGAAACCAAACGGCAACCAGTATGGTCATGCCTAGTAGTTGTAACCAGACTCATGTTTTTCTGCGGGATGCTTAGCCACACATCCGTAGTCGACGAAGCAGCAGAAGAAGAGGCCGAGCCACACACAGATACAAAGTAATATAATTGTATCAACCAAATCACGAATAAACAATCGAAACCCAAGGAAAAGTTTAAGTTACAGAAGAAGAAGACAAAGGTTTCGCTTTAACACTAGAAGAGAAACCTACTATCGAAATATAGCGAACAGAGCACCCGAGAATTGCCATTGCCTTGAAGACAACCAAAACCTTCAACCGACAATGCCAATTCTACCCCAGAATGTCGATCTCATAAATAGAGCAAGCATTCAAATGTCACGTATGCATGCAATACATAGACGACGCCTAACAAAGAGAGACATTCTCAAGAAATAGAGAAGCAGAGAAGCAGCAGCAGAGCAGCCAAGAATACACAGTGTCAGATATTTTCGATGCAAAGGAAATCAAAAACCTAGCCGAATCAACCCTAAAACACACTTGGAAATGGTTCACGGAAATAGGTTCAATAATAAGCGGTATAATTGGTATATACTGCACATACCAACTACTAAAATACATAGTAGACACGATACTAAACGCAATTCGCATCCAGCAGACTGTAGGATGTGTGATAGCGATGTTATGCAGCATATGGGATTCCTTTACGGCATGGGTAATACATTCCCACAGCAGAACCCAGAAACAAGACGAAGAGGCGATAGAAATGGAGCAGATACAGCATCAAGAGACGAGCCACCCCAGATCGCAACACTGGACGGAGAGAAATCACTCCATGAACAATCTACTAAGCAGCAGTGTCGCGAGTGAAAATAATCGGGACCTAGGTCAGGGTCAAAACAGTTAAATCGAAACGCGAGTGAGGTCAAGTGCGCAATACGTAAAAGTAACCTATAAGCAATACAAAGTTCACGGTAATGTGCTCGAAACAATCAATGTTAATGTATTAGTTAAGGTATAAAAAAGGTGTTGGACCTGAAACGTCACAACACTTTTACAAGGGGGGAAGTGATGTAATAAACACGAGATATGACACAAATTCTAAAAACACCCTATATAGACAATTTCTTTTTTAATTCAAAATAATTATTAAATTGACGACCTCAAATAAAAGAAATTACATAAACAAAACGGTGTAAAGACAAGGTTAACAAAATATATCAGATTATGATTAGGTCAGGTTTTGTTTACCATAATAATAAACACGATATTGAAAATGGATCTTGGAAGGAGTGGAAAAGAAAAATATAATAAATAAACGAATTCACTACACCGTCTGACAGCGGTAACCAAACGCAAATTTAGTACATAGGAAATACCATTTATTATACTGGTGAGAACGGTTTCCAAATTTACAATTCATTACACTTGTAAATAAGGACAATTTATTACATATACTAGTTTTTGTAGCATATTTACTGCTGAATTGGTAGCCATAGAAAAAGCCATAACATACTTAAATATTAATAAAATCAAACAGAGTGTGTTTATTAGTTATTCAAAGATCAGTATTAGAAGCAATTAAAAATAACCACCTAAATAAACATAAATCAGAAATTTTATGCAATATTAAAAAATTGCTGTGTAATAGGACATCACATTTATTTGGGTGAAGAGTCACATTGGTATTATAGGCAATGAAATAGTTGACCAGTTGGCTAAGGATGCTATTATTAATGGGGTACAAATACATTACATTTCTTAGAAGGAGATTAAAACAAAGGACTATACAGAAATGGAAAGTAAAATGGATTGAACTTGTCCAAAAATCCACAAATCAATATTTTTTACTACACCCTCAACTTCCAATGCTACAGTCATATATAATTGATTATAATGTTCCCAAATTTTATGTATCCACAATTTTGAAATTGAAATCACAGCATGCGAAATATCCATATCATCTTGCTAAATTAGGTATTGTTAACATGGCTGCTTGTAGTTGTGATAATGTTACTATTGCAGATATTAATCATATAATATTTAATTGATAAAATGTAAAAAAGAAACACAAATTCTTTTTAGATCCCTTAGTAAATTAAACATACAGTTCCCCGTAAATCTAGCTCATTTATTGGGGCTGAATAATAAAATAGTTTTTGATACTGGTGAAGTTCTTTAGACAAACAAAATTTGATCTGTAACGGTGTTGAAATATAGATTCAAGTAACACTTACGTTCTGCTAATCAATAAAAATATACGGTTTTAAAGATTTAAACTAACTTTTCCATATCTGTGGCCCTGAACTATATTCTATCATAAAATTGTCACTTGTATACACTTCGGGGGATATATCGTGCTATCAAACCTAAATTTCTCCAAAAATAACCAAAAATGTATATCTGGATTTATAGGACCCACTGTACTTGCTCTAGTCAGCTGGAAATCAATAGGGTACATCTGTGAGACGCCTTGAACAATATTCAATCATAAAATTGGTCACCTGTATACACTTTGGAGGCTGTATCGTGCTAACAAACTGAAAATTCTCTGAAGTATCATAGCACCCATTGTACTGGCTTTAGTGAGCTGAATATCAATAGGGTTCATCTTTTAGACGCTCTGAATAATATTCAATCATAAAATTGGTGACTTGTTGCACTCCGGAGGCTGTATCGTGCTAACAAGACATGTAACGAAAAGTGGCCGACGACGACATATACACAGGATTTTTTTCTAAAAACCGTTTTTTCGTGTTGTGGTTGATGGAAAACGTAATTTTTTTTTTCAAAATTCCAACTTTTTTTGGGGCAAACCAATACTTTTCTCGCATATTAGATAGGTTGGGCGGAAAAGTAAAAATCTGTGGCTGAAGGATTTATTTCCAAGCCACTCCCCCCACACACTATACTAGTTTGGTACACCCATGGTATGGATCTTTTTTCTTTGCTTAACGGTGATACTTTAATACACTAGGATCTAGGGAGCCCACGTTAAAACTTTACCTTTACCATGCGCGCAAGCGCTTATGAAACTGGACGAGAAATATGTTTGAGATTTCTTCATCTGTCTTTCTATATAGTACAGAAGGATAGGAAAAGTTTAAAAATTATTATATCGATAGTTATTATTGAATCGTTTTAATTGACATCAATGGATGTCTTTAAAAAATAGAGTTTAAGTTAATGTATTTATTGTCTGATATATTTATTGTTTTTCAGAAGCATTAAATTTATAACTTTAGCATTGAAATTATTTGTTGTTATTATTGATTTAATCCAGTTAGCACTAGCTCATAAATTACCGCTGTTTCAAATAAAATTGAATACAATCAATTTAAAGCGTTTATTTTATTAATTATATAATTCGAACAATTTATTATGTATAAAAATATAAATAATTCGTGTATTGATAAATATTTTTTATTAGACATATCATTGTTATGCTCGTTGAAAAATGTACTCTTTCTGTAAATTGTTGTCATTTATCAGTCATTGCACCGAAAAGAGATCTGTTTCAGAGTTGAATTCTTCGGTTCCAAAGCCTTTTTTGTTCCACAAAGTCATCTTTGAGGCTCTATTTGTTTGTTAATTACTTGGTGCCTTTTTTGTAGACGGTGACATCTGTAGCTGAACCGTTTGATTTCACCCATTATTTTTTATTTTCTTTCTCTAACTTGAGCAGAATAATTTTGTTGCTTTGACTTAGCAGTGCTAAGTGTTTCTACTAAACTTGTGACTTCTTGATCTTTTTTGCGTATGTCCATAACACGATGACTTTTTGCTATAAAGAATTATTTTTCTAAAGCATATTTTTTTATTTTTAACTACCTTCTTCAAATATTTGAATCAACTAACTATGATAGACCCATAGACAGATAAAAATTCAACAAACATTTTAAAAAGCTAAAATTAAATGATACCATAGTTTATTCAAATTGATGCCCCTTCCGGTTGTTTATTTTTTTTACATTTTTTAAACATGTTTCTTTTGATATATTATGTATCAAGATAAGTGTAATTGTTGACAAATATGTTTCAAGTAAAAGTCAAAATCTGTGATTATGGTATATATAAAAAACTTTTCTGATGAATCTGTTGCAAAAAATTAACAACAGCGTTCGATTATGTTTGATATTCCTGTATAATTTAGGCTATATTACTTTCAATCACCAAAACACCAATCAATCGAACCAATATACTCACAGTAGGAATAAAGTTTTATGGTACGCCCGTCTTATATTTGTATACATTTCCATTTTTTTCCTGTGAAATAAGTTAAGAAAATAGGTATATAGAATAATTATAATTCCATACATTTGAAAATAAAGAATTAACTGATAAACTGTGAGGATTTCACGGCAAGTACTATACGACGGGAAATACTAAGTTGCTCATATCTGCTTCTGCGTCTGTGCGAATGGTAAAGGCGAAATTCACAGTGGGACCCGTAGATCCGAGTCTTTAATACTGTCAAGAATAGTCTAGAACCCTTGTCACAAATACCAATAATCAGCTGTAGTTGCAGAATTGGGTTTACTCAAATATGTTGACTTTTTGTCTGATGGTTTGGAAGGGGGTCTGCAGATTGATTCTGTGTACACTGATTTCTCTAAAGCTTTTGACATGGTTAATCATGAGCTCTTGCTACATAAACTTTTTCATTATGGTGTTGACGGTCTTGTATTATAATAGCTAAGTGATTATCTTACGAATAGTTTACAAATGGTCAGAGTTACTCATGAATATTCTCATACTTTTCCAGTAACCTCTGGAGTTCCCCAAAGGTCTCATATGGGACCATTATTATTTAACATATTTATTAATGATATAATGCATTGTTTTCAAGGTAGCAAAGCCTTGTTATTTTCTGATGACCACCTGACATGTTTTAGTGTGATTAGTGGCATGGATGATGCTCTAATATTACAATCTGATTTAGATAGTCTATCAAATTGGTGTACACTTAATGATGTGAATCTAAATGCATCCAAATGTCATGTAATGCGTTTTCATGGAATACACCACCCAATAGTTTTTGATTACAATATTAATAATGAAACTCTAAAATGTGCTTCTCAAACTAAGGACTTGGGTGTTATATTGGACTCCACACTTAATTATAAGTCTCATGTTACCGCTGTTGTTCAAAAATCTATGAAGATGATGGGTTTTATAAAGAGAACCACTTCTGATTTTACTAACATCACTGCTATTAGATCTCTATATTGCTCACTGGTTAGAACTTATCTTGATTATTGTTTACCAGTATGGTCTCCTCATTTTATTACATGAAGCTGTTCAGCGCAATTTTTTAAGATACATTGCCTTAAGATGCACATTTAGCTTTGTTATAATTTCTTAGAACGTTTTTTAAACGTTCCTACTCTGGAGGTTCGCTAAAGGCAAAGGGATCTGATACAGCTGTTCAACATAGTAAATGGTATTTGTGATAGTCCCAAGCTTCTCTCTAAAATATATTTAGTTGTCCCTTCTCGCCTTTCTAGGCAAGTACAAACGTTTCATGTCGCATTTCATAGGCACAACTATGCAATGAATGGTTTTCTACCTAGGACACTTAAATTAGCAAATTCTGTCGATGGAATTTTAATTTTTGATGTGTCCACTTTCAATTTTAAAAAATATTTGTTGGAGCTTCCACTTTAGAGCGTACATCTTTTATTGCTGGTTTGATGTGTTATCACTCCACTTACTTTATTTGTTTTTTTCTTGTGATTTATACTATACTTTAGGTTTTTCCTTTTGTTTTATAGAAAAGTTTAATGCATGCGTCAATTGTTCTATCTTGTTCTAGTTTTACATATTTTTCTTTTTTTGTTATTGTAGCATTTTTTTTATATTTCCATATTGTATTAATGTGAATTGGGCTTGACCGTGATTAAATTAAATTAAAATTAACGGTTATTTTATTTATTTCCTGATTAATTGAATTTGAATAAGAATATATAATAATATAATTTATAAATAAACACTTCTTAGAATTTATGAAAAAGTTTTCCATAATCCCAACTTAGGTAGATACACAATACGCAGTAGCTAGTATAAATAATAAAGTAGGTATACTTTTTCTCTCACCGTTTCATATTTTCCTATCTTATGAATGATTTCTGATTTATCGTTTAAACCGGCCCTGTACGAATCACGTGACTCAGGCCGGCCGACTTAAAATTAGCACAACATGGCGACCACAGTAGAGGAGTCAAACCGAATATACAATTAGTAGTCCATGGATTCTAAGTCCGTGGTAATATCTCTATGGGTAGATTAATCGTTTAATTATATCTACAAATCGAGAAAATTTATACAAAAAATATATATAATTAGGTCTATGAAATTTATATATTTTGCGATATTTTGATTTCCTCAAGTAGGGCCTCTAAGAAACACTTCTCTATGAGCATTAATAAGTTACATTAGAGATTAGATTATATTCCTACAATAGCTATTTGTGTACCTAAGCGCGAAGTGCTCGGGCGGACAGAAGAAATGACCAGGCGAGGCGTAGTCGAGCCTGGCCACTTCTGAAGGCCTGGTAAACCACTATCGCGGCGTGGAACACTATTGTATTCATCCTACACATAAATGATTATATTTTAAAATGATAAAAAGAGGTGGGAAATATTTTGACTGTACCGTTTAGTGTTTTGAGATGAACGACTCGTAGAAAATTGGAGATGATTTGTTGAAAATAATATTTTCGCTCTACTTTTTAATATTATGTAATAAACACCCATCCGTAAAATGTTTATATATTTGGTTATATTTTCCTTTTGACTTTTCAGGTAGCCTGTCTTGCTATTTGCGTAATCTGTCCCTGGTGTAGAATAACCGTCCATATTATGTAACACACAGTTTTCCATCTTAGTTTTAATTGCAATAAAACCCTAAAGCATTAATTTGAAATTTAAAAGTGACAGCCTTGTCGCTATTTATAATAGGGTGACAATGAAACGCTCAATTTACAGCACCAGCAAAACGCTCCTTTGCAGCCAGGAAAAAGAAGAAGTAAGTGCATGAACATATGACACTTGAGCCTTGCCCTTGTTGCATATGGAGGGTAGTGCTACCCTCCATATTGTTGCATTACGTATCGTATATGCCTTGTTGTGCTTGTTCCTTGTTCTGTAACAGTAAAGTTATGTAAGCTGATTTATTTTCATTGGAAAATGGATGTTAAACAAGAACTGATTGACGAAGTCCCAACGCCAAAAATTCAAAATAAAAATGTGAAAATAAATTGTATACATTCAATCAAACAAGAAATAAATGATGATTCAAATAAAGTTGAAATATTTGAAGGGTGTATGGTTTCAGCTAAAACAGAAAAGTATGTTTTCAAAACACAAAACATTCGAAACATACTCAAATATTCAAAAGTTAATCCTGGAAGGCAGACTAAATCAAAAGGTGAGTTAAACTGATTTATGGCTGTTTAGGTGTTACATATGGTTGCCAAACTATTTTTAACTGTAAAGCAGAATTGCTGAATTAGGGGTATGGAACAGAATTTCATTTTTTTACCCAGGACAAATGAAAAATTAAAAGGTTACCTACCAGAAGGGTTTGGGACCGCTTGTGTAGACATCATTGCGGGAGGCCTACATATGTCCAGCAATGGACGACTGTGGCATGAAAAACTGATGATTAAATAAGAAACAAAACTATGGATATTATTGACTGGCAACCTTGTTTATTGATAACAATTGAGTACATTAAAAATTTGAATATTTAAAATAATTGATTGCAAATGGTCAAAATACGGACGTTTAAAATTATGCCTGAAATGTTGGACATCTGGCAACACTAGTGTTACACAATATACTACACTAGTATTTGCGCCCCTCTGCTATAATAAACATCTTTTTAAGTGGATTTAATTCTTTGTTAAATAATAAGGAGCAAGAGGTAACAATTTCTTTGTAAAATGGCTTAAATTTTTCATTTAATTATAGACAATCAAACAACTAAAATTTGTATCTCAGCAAAAGAAACAATACAGTATATATGCACAAAAAATCCAATGTCATTTGATCATCAACCATGATCTTACACTATCAGTTTAATATTTTATTCCATATATAAAGGATCCCACACTTTTTAAGTGTAAATCCGGTCCCAGTCAAAATTAACTAAATTTTGGTATTTTGTACTTCCTGATATGGAGAACAAAAGTTCTCATGGGCAGAACTACCGAAAACCCCAAATAAGGTCAATTTTGACCTTTTAAAATATAAAGGATATTGTCACACACCTCAGAGTCAGTCGAATAAAAAAGAGCATAAAAAATAAGCAAAGTGGTGACATAATTTTATTATATAGGGTGATCCAAAAATATATGACAAATCAAATATTTTTATACAACACAGTACCTACATGTTTTTTGTATATCGATCTTTAGGATTAATTTATGCAAGGAGGTGCTCTAGATTGAATGGCCCGTTTTCTTAATGCATAATTAAAACATTTTTGTATTTTATACTTTCCATACAAAATACCCGTGGCTAATGTGAGTATGTTGACGTGTGTCTAAAAACACAGTTTTTTAGGACACTAATTAAGTGTAAAAAAGTGTAATGGTGTTTTTTGTCAGTTTAGGATTTTTTTCTATTCCTGATTGTGGTTGTTCTATGCCGAAGTGATTTCTTAAGACACTCACTGCAATATTCATCATAAACTCCAAAATAAATAATAAAAATATTGAATTTTTTGCCTTGTCAAGATATTCACACCAGCCATGGAATTCCTAAAACTCCATTTTAAAATATGACACTATCTCATGTGTTATTTTGTAAAGAAATAGAGTTTAAATGATGCTTAAAGAGGTAATAATGTTTATTTATAAAAACTTAGAATTAATTATAAATAATTACAATAAACTAATATTCAGTGCATAAAAAATTAACAATATATTCAAATAACCAAAAACCAACTGCAAAGATAAAAATCTGCGAAGTAGTCTTAAGGTGGCCATTCATTTACGGATATTAAAGAGATTATTATCTTATGCATCAAAACTGAAGTAAAAGTCACCACTGGCACCATCCATGACTCTGCGGTATATTTTGATTTCTTCAAAAACTGCCGTGCCAGTGGTGACTTTTACTTCAGTTTTGTTGCTTATGGTAATAATATTTTCGATATAAGTAAATGAATGGCCGCCTTTACACTTTTGATGTGTAATGTCAGAAGTGTAGTAATTTTTGTGAATAAGAAAGTTATTTATTGATTGAGCATTGATTAGAGTAAAAAATGAAGTGATATTTTTATAAAATCAGTTCATTTTTAAGAAAAGGCGAAAGCAATATTGAACTTCTTCGTGTATTTAATATAACTTTATTATCTACAATGGGTTGTAAGTTTCACATAAAATATAATTACTATTTTTGACATCATTTGTGCACACGATTGTCTTTATTGAAGCACCAATATCGAAACAATTGAATAGTTATATTAATCTGTCAGTTTAATTGTGAAATGTCAATTGAACATTGCATTTAAAATCTCTTTATTAACAATAGACTATCTTTCCCATTTTACAACTTATTCAAGAATAAATGAAAATGTCGATGGTCTTGCAATTCTTGAATTTGTTGAGAGCATCGCCCGTGATGTATATGTGGCTCCTTGCGTTTACCGCATTATCCAAAGTTGTGATTTTAAAATAACTTTGTCCCCAGTATATATTTCTCGCTCCTACGGTATTTCGGCTGGGTTTTCCCTGAAAAGCAGCTGAAAAACAGGGTCTCAACAATTGATCGGGTTTTTATATTTTGAGGAGAGCAACATGGCAGAGTAGAGGGCTGGGCTGAAATAATTCCCCGCTTTTGATTGTTGGGTTTGTGAAATAACAATCAAGTTATATTGTTAGCGTACCATGCAGAAGCCTACACCCACTATCATGAGTTGCTTCTGCGCGATTTACGGCTTTGAGTGCTAATCGAAGATTTTCTGGCAGACATTTATCGTAAAAGTTTGTAGAAACTGTAGTTACGAAGTCTTTGATAGTGGGTAGTTCAGCTTTATCGTGAAACCAGGAGGTTTTGGGTAGATGTGGATAGGGTACTTGGTGTTTAATTGCCATTCTCAGACACTTGTTTTGTACCACCTGCAGGGAGTGAAAATTGTGTTTTGTTCCTGTTAGGTAAACTGGTGCTGACTATGTGCGTATTATTTGTTTGTATATGGTTATTTTGTTTTTGGTTGAGAGTTTATTTTGTCTGCTTATGAGTGGGTATAACTGGCCCATTGCAATCTTAGCTTTTCGGACTTGTTTGCTAATATGCACATTTGCATTGGTGTTCCCTTGGATTATGTAACCTAAATATTTTAATGTTGTGCTGGGGGTAATATTATGTCCGTTTATACAAAGCTGAGATTGCAGTCAACTGTTTTTGGTTGTTCTCCTCCTGAGTAATAAATACTCTGTTTTGGAGGCATTTATAGTCAGTTTTTTATCGTTAAAATACGGTAATATTTTAGTGTTTAAGTGTGTTTTTAATGTATTAAGTGCTTGATCTGGGTTCTTTGCCGATGCTACAAAAAAGGGTCATCGGCATACATTGCTGTTAAAATGTTTGGAGTGGTTGGCATGTCATGGATGAATATTGAATGAAGCAAAGGAGATAGTACTGACCCCTGCGGGACTCCTGCCTGTATGCGGTAAGGCCTGCCAGGTTTCCTTCTATTTTTGAATAAAATTATCTGTTTGATAAGTAAGATTTTAAAATTTTGATTAAGTAATCAGGAGTTTTTGTTTTAATTAGCTTGTACAGTAAGCCTTCGTGCCATATGGTATCGAACGCTTTTTGAATATCAATAGCTACCATAACGGCTTTGTTCTGAACTCGAAAGCCTTCTCTGATATAATTTAGAACACAAATCGTTTGTGCTATGGTGCTATGACTGCTTCTAAAACCGTATTGCTCCGAAGGGATAATTTTGTTATTATTAACAAAAGTTTGCAATCTTTTTAAAATAATTTTATCAATTACCTTTGTGATATTGTTTAATAGGGATATGGGTCTGTAGCTATCAACATAACATGGTTATTTGTTAGCTTTTGGTATTGGAATAATGTTGGCGATTTTGAGCATATCTGGATAGTGGCCGGATTTGATAATGAAATTTGCAATATATAATAGTTGGACTATTGCTTTTCTTGGCAGGTTTTTAATTAAAATGTTGTGTATGCCGTCGTGACCTGGCGCCGTTTTATTTTTTAATTGACTGTTTATTTGTGTTTTGAAAATATTGATTAACTACATTCTCAATAGTCTTGTGTTGAAATGAGTTCTGACAATTATTTATAAAATTATTTTGGAAGTACTCTCCAAATAATTCTGCGATATCGTTCATGTTGGTGTACATATGTCCATTGTGCTCGATTTTATTTATCTCCTCACACTTCCTTCTGAAGTATCTGGAGATTCTCCATAAGGAATTATCCTCAGGTTTCAGCATTTTAAGAAATGTGTCTCATTGATAGTTTTTGTACCCTTTGATTAGTAAGTTAATTAGGCTTTGATATTGTTTGAGAATGTTTCTGTCCTCTTCTATTCTGGTATGTTGCCACCTTTTTCTAATTTTATTTTAGTTATTTATTATTTTTACGATATAATCTAGGAGTGTGTTGGTGGTGGATAATTTAGGTTTTAGAGAGGTGGAAAGGTTCCTGGCTGCTATGATAGTTTCTTGCAATGTTTTTATTATTTGTGTTAACTGTTCTGTGTTTTCAATGTTATTCGTAATAATTATGTTTTTCTAATAAAGTTTCTGAAACTAGACTACTTGGTGGATTTATAGTCATATGTCTTAATTGAAGAGTTGTGTATTTGATGGGGTAATTTAAGGTTAATTAGGACAGGATCATGGTCAGAGTTGAGGTCGGTGAGGGTTTTGATATTTGAAATATTGTTGATGTTTCTGCCAATGGCTATGTCGATTGTACTGCGGGCGTGGTTTGTAAAAGGATAGTGGGTTGGGTCATCGGTTGCAAATATATTGCAATCTGAATTATCACTGAATATTTGGAGAGTACTCCCGTTTTTATTTGGATGCGAAGCGTAATTGTCCCATAAGGGATGTTTACAGTTTAAATCGCCCACTAACAAAACCTTATTATGAGTTTTCATAATGTTAAAAAAGTCAGATTCCTTTAATTTGTTGAATGGTGTATTATAAGCTCCAACTATTTTGATTTTGTTTTCGAGAAGAATCGAGATATGCTCAATGGATGAATTATTGTGTTGTAGGGTTTTGAAATTTATGCCCTTTTTAATTAATAGAATGATACTGCCCCCTCTGGCATCAGTGGTGTAGTCTTGTCTAAGTAGACGATAGTCTGAGATTTCTAGATTCTAAGATTTATTTGGTTTTAGGAGCGTCTCGATTAGAATGAAAATATCAGGTTTGTGAATATCGAGAAAATGTCTGATTAAATGGATTTTGGAAAGAACTCCTTGTATATTACAGAAAATGATTTTGAAATTTGATCGTTTTTGAGAGCCTGTTTTACCACCTACCTGCCTAGATGTCATAGCTGTCTATACCGGCAACAAAGTTATTGTAGATAGTGAATTTTTCAAGTTTTGTCTTCGCTGCTCTCATCTGTTGGGTTAGATCTGTGACTGCTCTCGTAAGTTCATCTAGATCAGTGGTTCCCAACCTTTTCTGGACCACCGCCCCCTATAGAAGAGAACAAAAATTGTTTATTAAACTTTTAAATATAAATACAGAATCAATAAGAAATACAATCACAATAGGAATAAGAAATGCAATACAATAAGAAATACAAAATTAATAATAAACAAAAATTCAATGAGATGGTTGAAGCTGGTGGAGTGTTACCAGTTTGTTAATATCGGGTTCCAATTTCGTTAACATCAATCGCAGATCGCTACGTTCAGTGATGTGTAGTCTGTTCCTCTTCTTTGACAGCAAATCAGTTACTGTACTGAATGCACGCTCAGCCATATAGGATGAAGGAAATGCAATTAACAACTTCTGTACTATTGTCCACAATCCAGGATAGAGAACTGGTATTGGTTTTTGAAGCCAGAACTCTTGATATCCACGTTTGAATTTTACTTTCAGTTCTTCGTTAGTTGTGAGTTCTAATAGCTCCCCTTCCAAATTTGATGAGCCTTCAGTATCTGTGTTTACGAAAGGATCTATAACCCAACTTGGTATTTCCATGTTTTAAATATCTTGGAAACGCTCTGTAAAATCAACATGAAGAACTTGCAAGTGGTGGCAGTAAGTAAGTAAATCTTCCGGTTTTGCAGACACTGTTGATAATGTGGGAAAATGGTTGTACTCACCTCTACCAAGATTTCTTTTGAATATAAGAAGTTTTCCTGCAAAAGCAGCTATGACGTTTTTAGTTTTAATAAAATTTAAATCATCACCTTGCAATTGTAGATTAACTTGATTAAATACTTTGAACAGGTCCGTCAAATAATCGATGTCATTTTTTGACGTAATCATGTTTTCGCGCAACTGTTCGTTTTCCTCAAGAAATTCCAACAAATATAATAATATAAATAGATTGAAAAAAACGATTCAGGCGAACACCTTTAGAGAGCCAACGTACTTCTGTGTGCAGCAGCAAGCGATTGTAGTCTTCATCATTTTCATTGCAAAGCTTATGAAACAAACGGTCATTCAATGAATTGCTTCTAATGATATTGATTCTTTAATAACGTTATTGAGGGACGCACGCAGACGTTCATTTAATTTTTTTGCAACCAAATGCTGACGGTGAATAATACAATGTACAGCGAGTACATTTGGCACTGCTTTTCTCAAATGTGCTATAAAACCCTTATGACGCCCGGTCATTGCTGGAGCACAATCAGTAGCAGCAGACAAAATATTGCTAATAGAAATTTCTTTCTCTTGAAAGAATTCTTGCATGATATAAAATATAGAATGTCCCTTTGTATCAGATTCCAAATTCTTAGCAAATAATAACTCTTGATGAATTTTTTCTTCTTTTATAAATCGTACGTATGATGAGAGTAGAGCTTCGTTACTTGGTAGAGTTGATTCATCGAGTTGAATGGAAAATTTGCAAGTCTTTAGGTAATCGCATAATGATATTTCAACGTCATTTGCCATTTCATCTATTCTTCTTTGCACTGAATTATTACTGAGAGGAATTTTTTTAATGATATCAAATGGTGTCTTATGATGGAGAACAGTTTTTAATATCTCTTCGACTGCCGGCAAAATTAATTCCTCGCCAATGGTGTGTGGTTTTTCTGACTTTGCGATTAACAATGAAACGTTATATGAGGCTCGTAGCCCATCATCGTCCCGTTTAGAAGACGATGCAAAAAGGTTTGATATAGTTGGCTGTTTTAAATATTGTTTTTCGAGTTCTTGAAAATAGAATATATCTTTGTTCTTCTTATCAGGATGCATTTTATGTAAATGCTCTTGTAATCTAGAAGGTTTCATAGCTTTTGGCAAATTAAACACATATGTAATGATTTGTTTGTAGAAGATTCCGCAAATCCATATTTTAAATATTCAATACTGTATTGCCGGCATTTCTTTTTTAATTTAGAAGTAGATTCAGCCATTTCATACAAAAATTAAATTCTCAATAGATTTATAGATAGTAATGTCTATAAAATGACACGCCACTCACGATTATTTACTACGGAAGAGCTTATGATTCACGACTATATAGCGCGGCCAAGCACATACAACTAACTAACAAAAAATTCGTAGAGCTGTTGCTTTTATACGTTTCATTTCGTGCATGATTCAACTTGTCCGTGTGCGAACATGTCGAAACATGTTATTTTGTATGAACATCGCTCGTTCGCTTATCAACGTGCGAGGACAAGTCATTTACTTCTATTCTGAACTAAAAGAAATTATTATAATTATTAGTATTATTATTAATGCTAATTTAAAACTGCTTATTAACCCTTATTAAATCATTTTTATTTCACCATTCCTCTTGACTGCTTATTATTTGCTTCTAAATCCGCTACCGCCCCCCTAAAAGGCTGCAGCGCCCACAGGGGGGCGGTATCGCCCCCGTTGGGAACCAATGATATAGATTGATCATCTGTTGGAATTCTCAAAATTTATTGTTTAATTCCGTAAAGTTTTTCAAATTTATTGCGTTATTTGCAATAGTATTTTTGTTTGTGCTATTGCTAGGAGTGATTTGAGGGGTGTTGTTAGGAAGAGATTTGGAGGAGAGGCTGGGAAATTCGGTTAGATTGTTGTTGGGGCGAGTCCATGGATTTGTAGTGGGGATGGGGGCTGGGATGAACTTATTTGAATTTGGCTTTGGTTTGTGGTTAATTGCACGTTTTTCTTCTAACCATGTTCGTCTTTTTACATACTCGGGGCACACCTCGGCGTTGGCAGGATTATTTCCGCCGCAATTCGCGCTTTGGGCTGGTGTGGACTTCTGTTTGGGGCATTCTGGCGTCAAGTGGTTGCTGGCGCACTTCAGGCACCTCGGTGTCCTACCGCAATTGGACGTGGCGTGGCCCCACAATTGGCAAATGTGGCATTGTACCACTGTACTCGTGTATGTTCTATGATTCTTACATTTTTAATAAGATAATCCAAGGTAATTTTGGAAACGGCTACGACGAGATACAGGGGACGCCCTTTGGTACTCATCCTGTAGACGTATTTGATTGTGATCTTGTAAATCTTCTCGAGTTCCTCTTTTATGTCAATAATTTGTAAACCCTCAGCGAGGCCGCGTAGCACGAAAGCATGGGATTTATCTTGTCGGTTCTCAAAGTTTGTTTCTTCAACTTCTCAAAGTCTTCTGTGTACTTCATGAATACAATCAGATATTTATTCATGTATTTTATTTCAAAATATTTTTTAACGTCCTCTTTTAATTTCGAAATCATAGCTCTATGCGCTGATACGTTACCCTCAATAACGATTGGAGGGCAGGATGAAGGTTTCTTAGAGATTTTTCTAGGGTTTTCCGGCAACTTCTTCTTCTTCGGAGCTTGAAGGATTCACTTTTCGAAAGGTCTTTTTCTTTCGTTTCATTTGAGTATTTGTTTGTGTGATTTTGTCGTCTGATTGGTCGGTTAAAGACTCATATCTATTGGTCGTTGCTATTTTTTGACTAAGCGGGATTTGTTGAATAATTTTGTTAAAAGAAGTAACTTTTTGGGGTTTCACGAAACTAGGAGGGATGGTGTCCATTTGGCTGGATTGTTGAGTTTGAGGAATAGTATTAATCGCATTTAAGTCTTCTGCTTCGGTTTGCTTATTGCCACCTCTCATTTTTACTGTTCTGGCTGTTATTTGTTTTTTATTGCTCAGGAGTTTTTCATATTGTGAAATAAATTTGTCATTAGGATTGGAATTAGCCGTGTTTCTCTCTTGTTCCCAAGAGGGGGTGGAAGGTTTGTGAAACTCAACTTCTATCGTTTGGGGGGTGTTGGAGGGTGCTTCTTCTTTATCTGACGTGGTATTGTTCAACTGTGGGCTGATTGTGTCTTCTTCCATTCTATGAATATTTTGATTAATACTGATTGGATGGTTTGGCGTAGAAATGTTATTGTTCTTTTTCACTCTACACTTGGGAATGGATAGTGTAGAGTTAAGTGACTGGTGTGTTTGGGACTTGTTTGTCGCAACTTCTGAGTTTTCTGTGTACTTTTTGTTTTTATCGTTTTCTAGTGGGAATTCTATACACTTTTTAATGTCTTGTTCTAGAAACTTTTCTACTAGTTCTATACACTTTTCTTTTGGAAAATCTGATTGTTTTGTCGTTGTGACTTCACTGTGGATATTAGATGTGTTGGCTATACACTTGTTGAGTAACGAAAAATCAATTTGTGCGATAATTTCGTCAGGAATATTAGTTTTATCAACGACGTGTCATCTGAGGATATCGAATCCTCATTTAAATATACTAGTTTTAGAAAAAAATTGTTTTTAATTTTTAATTCGCTCAAGTTCTTTTTGATATGTAGAGTCAGTTGTCCCTACGCTGGTTTTTTTGTTATTTAGATTTTTTATGTGAGTGGAAACTTTTGAAAGTATTTTATGTTTTTTAGTAATCTTGTGAGTGGACGTACCTTTATATTTTGATGATTTCGGAGATGTTTTCACAGTCACTACCACTTTTTAACACTCACTTTTATTAGATGATAAGTTGTCACTTGTGAAAAGCTCGGGTCTTTTTACATTAAGATTATAAATCTTTTTCCTGAGTGTACGCGTATACTCAGTGGTAAACGGGATGGTCCCTGTTGTTGGAGGAGAAGGCAGTGTGAAATCAATGAGACTGCTCAATGATTCCCTTGACAAACTCTACAAGATTTAATGATAATTCAAAAAATAATTTAATATCCAAATGAAAACTTTAACTACTATAACACCAAAGTATGACTTGGAAGCCCTGTCAATGGAATATATTTATTGCATCTTGATTTTCATCTAGGTATATCAGATTTTGTAGTTTATCTGTTTATTGAAATGGCTCTTAGTAATTGCTTCGCACGCAATACACTTTCGTCGAGTAATGAAACTTTTGCAAGCTAATTTCGACAATGAAGAAACAATTCAGTTTGCTATATGATATAGGGAAAAATTAAATCTTCCATACACTCATGTAAATATTAATACTCGTATTTGCTTAAACTGTGAATTTATAATCTGTTTACATGAAAAATATTTTAAATTTACAGTGTAATAATTTAAATTGTGTAAGTGAAGGTGATACGAGGCTCCTCATTTTGCTCATGATTTTACTTTAAAATTGGAAAATAATTCGTTACATATTAATTAAAGTTGTGTAGTGAGGTTAGTGTAAGTATATCAATTAATTAGAACATGCCTATTTTAATCGTTCCTTAATTAATAACCTAAAAAACTCGTATATGGAGTTAGTGGTTTTTCATACTTAAATTATAGGTTTAATTTGGAGTTAACGGTTTTTTTCTTGAGTAATATAATATTGCACGTAGTCTTGAAGTAAATATTAAAATACAATTTTAGGCCCTTGGAATCGATGTCAGTCCGAATAAAAATTGTTTTTATTTAGCGGAAAACAGCTATCTAAATGCGCTTATACAAAACAAAATATGTATAATACCTACATTTTTATCATATTGATAGCACGATTTCAGGTAAGAGACCCTAAAACCGTAATAAACCATAGGCGGACATAGGAATTTAGGCAGATTAAAATAAATCAATTGTAACTCGAATCCTCCAAAAGCGAATAAATATGGACAATCAATAGGGTATTCAAAAGTGGGAACCTAAAACCTAAACATAAAAATTACGCGCACGTACCACCTACTTATACAAGAAAATAGTACTTTCATAGGCTCTGCCCAATTGCATCTTGCGCCTTGATTGGATGACAACTTACTTAATTTAATTGGCGGAGGCTTCAAGAATAGTACTTTCTAGTATAAATAGAAGTCGTTTCCATTTAATTGTTTATTTTGCAAGTGTATTTAATGGATACTTATCTGATTTCTTGTTTATGTATCGGCAGAAAGTTTGTGGAATCATCACTCCGAATATATTTTAATTTAAAATGATGTCAACAAGTTTTGCCTTTACCCTAGTTAAGCCTGTTAGTAAGGCTGCTTTCACGTTAAGGGAAAAAAACTATAATACTGAATGTCCACGATTCACTTGTGCACCAACGTCCTTCAAGTAATGTTCGGGAAATAGATTTATAGATTTTTGGAAGAACGAAAAAGCGGAACTGTTAGTTTCTCCTAAAAGCCATTGGAAATTGAAGAATTCCATAAAAATGTTATTAGGAGATAGGTCCACTCCTTTTATTTTAATAATGAAATTCCAACATTAGACAAAATTATTTCCTTAATTAGTCAAAATGATGACTTACCATCAATAAGCAGAAGTAAATTATGGAAACAATTACGAGAGATCCGATTTCACTGGGAGAAGCATAGTCGGTAGTCACTGTTAATTGATAGAGAAGACATTGTATGTTGGAGAAGGGATTATTTTAGACCCATTAAAAGGTACCGGGAGGAAGGGGGGAATATTTATTTTTTGGACGAGACTTGGCTAAACGAAGGACATATCGTATCAAAACTATGGGTAGATACGACTGTGACGAGCTCTCGCCAAGCGTTCATCGAAGGTCTATCAACCGGGTTAAATAATATTCCCATCGGAAAAGGATGTAGACTTATTATAACCCATATCGGAAATGAAAACGGTTTTATCCATGGTGAATTATAAAGTTATGTGTCCAAATCAACTAAAGATTGCCATGAAGAAATGACCGCCGACATTTTTGAAGAGTATTATAAACAGATGTTGGATTTAATTCCAGCACATTCTGTAGTTTTTCTAGAAAATGCTAGCTATCATTGAAGAATTGTAGAAAAATTGCCAACAACTGCTTGGAAGAAAGCTCAGATAATCGTTTGGATGGATAAACACATCATATACAAGGAGCATTCTGTGAAACAAGAATTATTGCGAATTGTAAGACTGCACAACTCGAAATTCAAAAAATATGTAATTGACGAAATGGCGTTAGAACGTAGAATAAATGTGCTACGATTACCACCATACCACTGCGAACTCAATGCTATTGAACTTATATGGGCGCAAGTAAAGGGTGACGTTGCACGAAACAATAAAACTTATAATTTGGAAGACCTACATCTATTACTGCAAAACTCTTTTTCAAAAGTGTTTGCAGAGAACTGGAAGAAAGCTGTGGGTCATACGCATAAAGAAGAACAGAAGATGTGGCAACTGGACAATATCATTGAATCTGTAATAATTGATGTTGGAGTTGAAGATTCGTCTGATTCTGATGAAATGGAATTTTGTCTAGGTACATGATCTGCAAGTTTTTAGCAAATCAGCCCTTTTTAGGGCTACAAATCGTTCTTATATATAGAACTTACTAGTTAATTAATTAAATAACGAAATACCAGATAGTACCAATTTACCTTATTCTTCTTACCGATATTAACATATCCAAACAGGTAAGTAAAGCTGAAATAAATTATTGTGAAATTTATACAAAGTTTAGGTAATTTGGTACCTCAATATCAAATATGATCTCATTCATACCTAACCGCCCGATACTGTAACAACAACACATTAATTGCTTTTATATGGATTTTGAATCATCTAGGATTTCCGTATCTATTGTTATCACTACCTGCAGTTCACTAAATAGAATACATACGTCGAAAGTTATTATTTAAATATCTGTGCTACTTATATAAATGAAATAAATATTGTAATAAAATACATTTATAATAAAATACCTAATATGATCTTATTCTTACCCAACTATACTGCACTGCCGCGGCAAATTTATCACTTCTAAATATATTTGAATGGTAATGATGTTAGGGTTCTATTGTCCTCGCTACCTGCGGTTCACTATACAGGAAGAATATAGCGAAAGTTGTTAACTGAACACTTATTTACATGAAGAAGCGCTTACAATTATTTGAATCACCCTGAAGTGTTTCTGACACGTTTTTGAATTTATAATGAGCTCTTTAGCTATCAATATCATAAAAATACACTATAGGTATTTTATCACAGTAGGAGGCCCTAATTATTACTTTATTATTATTAATATTTGGGAAATCTCTTAACTTTACTCTGCGCCTTCCAAATAGTTTTATTATCTCCTGTAAAATTTGCATTTTTGGAGTTAGCTGGTTTAAAGTTTAAGCCATCGATAATAATCAATAATTGTGGATATAGAGGCATAATACCATTTTTAAATGATAACGGATTTGTATGTCAAACTCTCACAATTCTTGAACGTGGGTCACGCCAACTTTCTACTGAAATTGCAAATAAAGCTCGTTTAGTCACCATACAAAGATGGATCGTTAAAGCACGTAATGGTCATATAAAGTCTATTTTTAAGTTTCTCAATAGAATTATTCCATGCACTCACGTTCTTCATCTCTGAGAATCCCATCTTATTGCTAGTGCATTATTAAATAGGTATAATGACATTATTTTTATGGAAGGAAAAACAGTTGAACTAGCTAGACAATTGAAAGCAAAAGTAGATGAGGTAAATGTACAGGCGAGGGTTGAAGCAGAAAATCTAATTAGCAGAAACGATGTGTGGATGTTACTAAGTGAACATGATATCCAACATTTCCTAGTTTTGATCTCCATTATTTAAAGCAACTAACTATAGATGAATACCAAATAAAACTGGCCCCATCTTATACTCTGCAGGAACCTGGATTTCTTAGGATTAGGATAAATTCCCGATTTCGCAATACCGTGAAGTATCAATTACGTATAATATTAACGAAAATGAAATGCAAAACAATAACGAACTAATATCTGGTTACTATTGCACTTGTAAATCAGGTGCCAGAACCAAAGGATGTTGTGCTCATGTAGCTAGTGTTATGGTTTCTTGGTTATGCCAGGGACCAGCAAATAATTCAATATCCCAATCGAGTAATGTTAAACTACATTCTAGCTACAGCTCAAAGAAATGAATCAGATAGCCAAAATCTAATTAAATTAAATATTAAACCTAAGGTTTGATATATAAAAAACTTGTAGGCATTGTGTTCCATAAAAATATTTGATTTGTGAATATTGGATCACCCTGTATAATCACAAATATATTAAAAAACGTATTATCTTCTTTACAATTTTTGTAATTAAATATTTTATGTCACCACTTTGGCTTATTTTTTATACTATTCTTTCTTTGACGGACCCTGATGTTAGAGACAATATGCTTTATATTTTAAGAGGTCAATATTGACCTTATTTGGGGTTTTCGGTAGTTCTGCCCAAGAGAACTTTTGTACGCCATATTAGGACGTACAAGATATCAAAGTAGCATTCATTTTGACCGGGACCGGATTTGTACTTGATAAGTGCGGAGTCCTTTCAAATTTTCGAAAAACTGATTCCAATTTTTTGTTTTTGTAAGTTTCAGGACTTCTAAGTAATGGAAAATATAAACCAAATTCCATGGGGTTTATGATATGCGAATTTTGTGGAAATTTATACACGAAACAAGTAGAATTTATTTGCCACTATTCAACAAATCATTGTATGAAACAAAACAAATCATATAAGATTAAATCTCACCACAAAAATAGGAATGACGCTAAAAGTGGCATTGGCATTTTGAAAAATCTTGATGTAGAAGATGAAATTGAAGTAGTTGAACGCGAATTTTTAAAGGAAAGTGATTCAAACAGACATTTGCTTATTCACACAGGAGAAAAGCCTTTTAAATGTGAAATTTGTTTGAAATCTTTCAAACGGAAAAAATATTTAAACGGGCATTTGCTGATCCACACAGGAGAAAAGCCATTTAAATGTGACATTTGTAAGAAATATTTTTCACAACAAAAATATTTAAGGAAACATTTGCTTATTCACACAGGAGAAAAGCCTTTTAAATGTGAAATTTGTTTGAAATCTTTCAGACGGAAACAATATTTAGACGAGCATTTGCTAAACCACACAGGAGAAAAGCCTTTTAAATGTGAAATTTGTGTGAAATCTTTCTCACAAAAAAGTACTTTAAATACGCATTTGCTTATTCACACAGGAGAAAAGCCTTTCAAATGTAACATTTGTTTGAAACCGTTTTCACTCAAAGGTAATTTAAATAAACATATGCGTAAGCACACAGGAGAAAAGCCATTTAAATGTGACATTTGTTTGAAATCTTTCTCACAGGAAAATAGTTTAAATACACATTCTATTATTCACACAGGAGAAAAGCCTTTCAAATGTAACATTTGTTTGAAATATTTTACACAGAAAGGTACTTTAAATTTACATTTGCTTATTCACACAGGAGAAAAGCCATTCAAATGTGACATTTGTATGAAATCTTTTTTACTAAAACATTATTTAAACAGACATTTACTTATACACACAGGAGAGAAGTCATTCAAATGTGACATTTGTATGAAATCATTCTCACGAAAAAGTCATTTAAAGACACATTTGCTTATCCACATGAAGAAATCCATCAAATGCGACATGTGATTGAATTTTTTCCCAGAGAAAATAATTGCAACGAAGATTTGCTGTGTAGGAGAAAAACAACCAAATTTCATACATTTTTAGTAAGTTCGAGTTTTCCATAAGATTATATAGCTCACCTAACAGCATACACCATCAATAAGCTTAGGAGTGATAGAATAAAAAATATATTCACCAACTAGAAATTATTTTACACAGAATAATTATAATGTGATAATTTTGAACATTAAGATATAGTCTATAAATCTGGTGTAATATTAATGCAAGTCATAATGTAATTATGTCAACCATGTTGTGAAACAATAAAAATAGAATAATCGTTCAGTTAATGTTGAAATGTATAATCCTCTCCATTCTCTCAGAAGGTTTTGAAACTGAAGATTAATCGGTCATATTCATGTACAATTTAAGAAAATACCTTTGCAGAATCATATTAAAATTCAACAAAACAAATGTATAGAGAACTGTATTATTGGTATAAAAGATCATTTATTGTTTTTTAATATCTGAAATTAAAACAACATAACCCTTGAAGTTTCCTCGATTTCATGTAAGGCAAAGTTTTCCTAATCTAATATACAAAGAGAAAAAGAAAGATAGGTTTCATATGTATACTTAACATCGAGGAAGATAAGGATTTATAATCAGATTTGTTAGTTTCAAATAAATATTGTACGAAATGTTTTAAATAAAACTTGTTTATTGAAATAAAAATGGTTACACTAATTTTTGTATAAAAATACACAACAATACTGTGCGGTGCGGCACTTTTGTGTTAACACAGTATACTGTGTCAAGTGTGTTGACACTCATTTGACACACATAGCACATCGACACTTTTGGAACAACAAGTTCGAAATTCGAGATTGCTGTGGGGCGTGCCGGACTGTGCCGTGTGCTAGTGTGCCACTGCAGCACCACAGACAGCTAGCTAATATATTAAGCTGAAGCTTCGGCAATACTACAATGGGACCACTTGCGACGTTGTGTTTGCATCGATGTGTTGAGCTTTGTTGCGAAATCGAATGCGTGTCGCGAGTCGGCTAACCAATAAGAGATCAGTCTCGTACCGAAATTATTACATATTAGGTGAAAAGAATAGAGAACTTGATGTTTCAGGTTGTGGTTGTATTTGCTCCGCGGAATGAGAATCATCATAAGTTGCAGAATCAGGGAAGGGCTGCCTACGAATTTGTTGCGTGGAATGTTTTTGTTTTATTTGATGTATGAGCTGATATGCCGATTTATTTTTAACAGAGCATATTTGTCCACAAAATTAACATTTTTCTTTATCCTTGGTCTCCTCGGAAAAGTGAGTCCAGACATCACTTTTTTTAGGGCCCATGACACAGCACCTTCCCTACTTAAATCTGCAACAGTAATACTTACATAATTGAATAAATGTTACTGATAGTCTTGCCTTCAATTTCTCGTTTAATAATTCGTTTTTAAATTAATATATTATTCAATTACCGGTTTAAAAAAAGTAATAAAAAAAATGGTTTAGTTATGTAAAGTATCAAAATCAAGCACATGAACCAATACAAATACAAATTTCTCAAATCAAAATAGAAAATGAAAAACCCCACCATGTCATAACTACATCACCATCTTTCGGCAATACGGATTATACCGTACACGTGTTTAAAGATGTATAGATGACCTTTCTGTTCTTCGTAATTTACACAAGCCAAAGCAGGCAAACGGTGTGACACAGTTTGCCGTGTACGGTGATAATCATATACGTAATAAATAAAATATACTGCTAACTGCCTATATCTCCAATAAGCGAAATGCGTTCTATTAAGAGTGAGAGGTTCGACTACGCTCTGTGTGGCCATGTTAGTTATGCGCAAGTGCTGTATTTGCCGCCTGTAATATTTTTAGACTAAGATATCTGAGTCAACAAAAACTTCGTGTCTGATTTTTGATTTGACCAAATAAAGTGCAATTATGTAATTACATTTTTTTCACTTCTAACATAAATCTCAAATAACGTCTATTATAGTTGTCTAGGTAACTTCAAAAGGAATAGAAATGAAGTAGATAAATATGAAATATATAGTGAGCACATAACCAATTAGAGTTATTATTTTTATAAATCATTTCGTCGATATCTACACACTAATATAGCCATACATATTGACAAATTAAATGACGATGGAGTACCTAATGGGATGATTTGTTTTCAAACGGAATTTATTTTTATATACCTGTAGACTTATGAAAATTTAAATTAGGACCAATCTCATTACATAAAAAGCACCGTTGTGGAGACATAGTTTTTAATAGAAATCTAAGTAAAAGAAACACGTAAAAATCACAACACAATGATAAAACAAATAATAAAATCACTAAACATCGAAACCACAGCCTAATTTTACTATGCTGTGTCCAAACAAACAACCATAATAGAGAAAATAAAATATATTATTTGTCTATGCTAACAACCTTTACAACTCCCCTGAAGGTCTAAAAGCGTCAAAGCGGGAATGATACAGCCAATGATATTGAACAATGCAACGTCTCGTGACTCGCATGCGCGTCTTGATCTTGGCCACAAACGGTGCAGACATATATATGTCGGCACTCTGATGATCGCCACGCTTCCCTGACCGCTAGGCGCAGTAGAACCCCCCTCCCCAGAAACCTAAAAATGAAAAAAAATCTAAAACATAACCACAGCAAACCTACTTGATTGAAATGTACTAAAAGCTAGTAACTGTAGGCTACAATTTTATAAGAAAAAGAATGCTAATATTCAATTTTAGGGGCTTAAAATTTTGCAGTACCCTGACCTCCCGGTATTGTTTTATTTATTTAATGTTTGTACTTTAATCGTTCTGATAGCCCATTTAAAAAATTTCATGGCATGAAAACTAAACTCTCTTCGGGTTCTGGCATCTATTAATATTTTTAAAACAATGAATTCTTTGTGTTTTTTTAAAGATATCAACGAATTATCTGTTTTCCTTAATATTTAATGTAAACAAATTTACTTATTATATACTAGTTTTCGTAGCATATAGAACTTGTCCAAAAATCCACAAATCAATATTTTTTACTACACCCTCAACTTTGCTACAGTCATATATAATTGATTATAATGTTCCCAAATTTTATGTATCCACAATTTTGAAATTGAAATCCCAGCATGGGAAATATCCATATCATCTTGCTAAATTAGGTATTGTTAACATGGCTGCTTGTAGTTGTGACAATGTTACTATTACAGATATTAATCATATAATATTTAATTGTATCAAATGTAAAAAAGAAACACAAAATCTTTTTAAATCCCTTAGTAAATTAAACATACAGTAGTTCCCCGTAAATCTAGCTCATTTATTGGAGCATTTATTTGACACTGGTGAAGTTCTTTAGACAAACAAAATTTGATCTATAACGGTGTTGAAATATAGATTCAAGTAACACTTACGTTCTGCTTATCAATAAAAATATACGGTTTTAAAGGTTAAAACTAACTTTTCCATATCTGTGGCCCTGAACTATATTCTATCATAAAATTGTCACTTGTATATACTTTGGGGGATGTATCGTGCTATCAAACCGAAATTTCTCCAAAATTGTAGTATATCTGGATTTATAGGACCCACTGTACTTGCTCTAGTCAGCTGGAAATCAATAGGGTACATCTGTGAGACGCCTTGAACAATATTCAAATTGGTCACTTGTATACATTCTGGAGGCTGTATCTTGATAACAAACTGAAAATTCTCCAAAATTGACAAAAATTTGGTACTTCAAGTACCGTAGAACCCGGTGTACTGGCTTTAATGAGCTGAATTTCAATAGGGTTCATCTTTTAGACACTCTGAATAATATTCAATCATAAAATTGGTCACTTGTATATACTGTATGTACTGACATAAATTTCGTAGTTAAAGTACTATAGCACCTGTTGTGCTGGCTCTGGTGAGCTGAAAATCGATAGGGTTCATCTGTGACATGTACTGAATAATATTCAATCATAAAATTGGTGACTTGTTGCACTCCGGAGACTGTATCGTGCTAACAAGACATGTAACGAAAAGTGGCCGACGACGACATATACACAGAATTTTTTTTCTAAAAACCGTTTTTTCTTGTTGTTATTGATGGAAAACGTAATTTTTTTTTCAAAATTGCAACTTTTCTTGGGGTAAACCAATACTTTTCTCGCATATTAGATAGGTTGGGCGGAAAAGTAAAAATCTGTGAATGAAGGATTTATTTCCAAGCCAGTCCCCCCCCACACACTATACTAGTTTGATACACCCATGGTATGGATCTTTTTTCTGTGTTTAACGGTGATACTAGGATCTAGGGAGTCCACGTTAAAACTTTACCTTTACCATGCGCGCAAGCGCTTATGAAACTGGACGAGAAATATGAAAAGAGATATGTTTCAGAGTTGAATTCTTCCGTTTCAAAGGCTTCTTTGTTCTACAAAGTCATCTTTGAGGCTCTATTTGTTTGTTAATTACTTGGTGCCTTTTTTTGTAGACGGTGACATTTGTAGCTGAACCGTTTGATTTCATCCATTATTTTTTATTTTCTTTCTCTAACTTGATCAGAATAATTTTGTTGCTTTGACTTAGCAGTGCTAAGTGTTTCTACTAACTTGTGACTTCTTGATTTTTTTTGCGTATGTCTATAACACGATGACTTTTTGCTATAAAGAATTATTTTTCTAATAGCATATTTTTTTATTTTTAACTACCTTCTTCAAATATTTGAATCAACTAAGATAGACCCGTAGACAGTTGAAAATTCAACTTCATGACAAACATTTTAAAAAGCTAAAATTAAATGATGCCATAGTTTATTCAAACTGATGCCCCTTCCGGTTGCTTATTTTTTTCACATTTTTGAAACATGTTTCTTTTGATATATTATGTATCAAGATAAGTGTAATTGTTGAAAAATATGTTTCAAGTAAAAGTCAAAATCTGTGATTATGGTATATATAAAAAACTTTTCTGATGAATCTGTTGCAATAATTAACAACAGCGTTCGATTATGTTTGATATTCCTGTATAATTTAGGCTATATTACTTTCAATCACCAAAACACCAATCAATCGAACAAATATACTCACCGTAGGAATAAAGTTTCATGATACGCCCGTCTTATTTGTATACATTTCCATTTTGTTTCCTGTGAAATAAGTTAAGAAAATAAGTATATAGAATAATTATAATTCCATACATTTTAAAATAAAGAATTAACTGATAAACTGTCAGGATTTCACGGCAAGTACTATACGACGGGAAATACGAAGTTACTCATATCTGCTTCTGCGTCTGTGCGAATGGTAAAGGCGAAATTTACAGTGGGACCCGTAGATCCGAGTCTTTAATACTGTCAAGAATAGTCTAGAACCCTTGTCACAAATACCAATAATCAGCTGTAGTTAATGAAATTAACGAGAAATTTACTTATAACAATTTAATAACAAATAATATTTGAATGGAGAGTACATATATATTTTACAAAAATAGGCTTTTAACGAGGATTATCTTGGAAGAAATGAAATGTTTAAATTTAAATTTCTACAGTTACAATTACTATTATTCTGGCCAGGTAAATTTTAGTTTTAATATTTGTCGTTTTTTTACAAATTGGTACCAATAAAAAAAATGAATACACCAACCTTTCACACTATGCAACCAAGACGTTCTGATCTACAGCAGTAGATATATCCCTTTTATAGCTTTCAATTGGAATCCAATTTCTCTTCTCCAGGTAATTATGATCTCTTTACTTCTTTAACTTTATTTAATTATTTATAATACCTTTACATCACAGATATATAATACACAGTAGATGAAGCATTTCATTCATAAATTGATATTTGTTTTGACCTGAACATTTAGAAAGAAACAACATATTTTGTAAGTGGGTTAGATAAAGAGAGACTCTAATGTTGGAACTCGCATGGCAACGCTGCACAAAAGCCTAGAGAAGGAGATATAAGCGCGCTTCAAACACAATCAGTGGCGTATCCCAATAAATTAAATACGTATAGGTTATTAATTCGTGAGTAAAAAACAAGTAGCAGTAATATAGATAATACTGCAAAATTAATTATATATACAGAGGAAATAAAAACAAACAAAAACATTCATTTAAATTAAATTTAAACTATACCTTAAAATTTTGTTCAACATGTAATATTGTAACTTTGTAATATTTTAACTTGAAATTTCAATGTTCAAAAAAAATTATACCATTTAGAGCACCTTTCAGTGTTGATAAAACATATTTACTTAACTTATTGGACTTAGGTACCTTTGGCCTCAATAATATGAAAATCTACGATTTTAAGGGTAGAAAATACTCTTTATTTTCAGTTTATAAAAAATATTAAATTTTATTACTTGTTCATAAGAACAAACAAAATAATAATTTGATACCTTTCAGTGATAAGGAACTTTTGGATTTAATAAAACAAAACAACTTGGAATTATTCTAAGGGTAAAATAAATACTCGTTTTTCAGTTTTAACAAAAAATATATTTACATTATTCATTTCTAAATAAAATTACCTTTGTATTAATACTCCTTGATCGGTTTTTTCTCAGTAAATCAACTTTTTTGGTGGTTTCATGATGGATTCTAATGGTAAAATAACTTTTGAGAATTAATTTTATTAATTCCATAGCATGACTGTCTAAAATATCACCATCATAAAGATGTTCACCAAAAAAATCGAGTACATTTGATGGTAAAACGCTAATGGTTTTAGAAATCAATAAATTTAACAAACCCGTAATATTTTTATTAAATATGTCATGAGTTTTATGAAAAAATCTGAAATATTTTTCTCCAGCCTTACATATATTAATTACCATATCACTTGGATTTTTAAGTCTACCATAAGTCTTTCTTACTTGCAGTTTTGAACAAGTTGTATCCTGTTCCAACATATTGACACACTTAGAACAAGTAATACACTTTTTTAATGATTTAACCACAAAACCAGCAATATATGATACAATATCTTGGACATATAAAGTTAAGTCCCAAGATGGCGACATAAAAAAATTCGATTCTGCTATCTCCATATTTAACGTGACTAAAAAATCTTTATAGTCTTCAGATTCTTCTAAATTTTCCCCATCATCTGACCTACTGAGTAAATTACATGAGCCGCATGTGAGGATTGAAATTTTTTGCAAGTCTACAGTGTTACCTGTTTTTGGCGCCGATATCTCACTGTGGACTAACAGCCTTTTAAAGGCAGCCTCAAATTGTCTGGCTGTCGGGTTGTTATTATAGCCCCCCTTGCTACGAATAGCTCCAAAAAATAATTCAAGGTGATCCTGGGATAACTTATATGTCAATAAATATTTTAGTTGTTTTACTTGTTCAACATAGAAGTTGAACATGTTTTTTAGACTCTCAATACATATAAGAAGTCCGAGGAAACCAGTCTTTCTTGCAGATTTGACAATTGGAGTCTTATTTAAGGTAAGCCCAAGTATATAATTTTTTAAAATTTCCATATATTCAAAAAATGGTTTTGACGTTATTTTAGACAGAGGTTTTTTATAAAAATATTTTGCAAATCTACTTTTTGAATTAAATATGTCAAATATGTTATTAAATACTAAAATAAAATTGGATGTAGGTTCGGAATTTGCAAATTCGGGACACTGTAGGTCCTCGCGAAGAAAATCAATGGCATCACTAACACTTTTACTAAGAGTTTGCGTTGCCAGGCGTACCTTCATCTTTTCACGTTCCCATTGTAAATGCCTTAGCTTGATTTTAGTAGCAGAAGTTAGTCCTTCTGTGCTTTGTTTCTCAAATAAACTTTCAATAAAAGACCATTTTATGAGGTGCTCTTTTTGGTCTCTTATTTCATGCTTGTTTGTTTGAGCCCCAAAGCAATTTCGTACCAGCTTCAACATATGGCATGGATCTAGAAAAATAAAAACTTCCTTGCCAGTAATTGGATGTATGAAACTAGTTTTCAAATTATTTGGATAACCAAAATTTGCTCCTAGATTTTCAGCCATCCTTAAGTTGACTGGTGCACCATCAAATGTTAACGATGTCACAGTTACTCCACTTTCGTGTATAAACTCCAGGCACTTTCTTACAAGTCCAGCTTTTTCAGTGGAAGCTAACCCGTCCAATAAAAAATAGCCGACTGGTATCTTCCAAGATCCATTTAAACAGACTAGCATGAAAACCAAGGCTTCTCTTGCTTCCGGTAATGAGTCTGTATTCAATTCTGTCCCAAGATCAACATATCCTGTAAACTTTTGTCCAGTCCATTCAATTTGTCTTCATATGGACATCTCATCTAATACCAAGTTACAGTATAGGGGGTTGGCTGATTCTTGTTTAAGGGTGAGAGCATCAAGAGCCTCTTTACTAAACCCTGGACTACCATCGATAGATCTATACCATTTACTAATTGTCTCCAAATGTGGTAATGTACGATTAAAGGTTTTACGGACAAAGTTGTATGCCTTGGGGGAATAAAATGCTAAAGTTAAAGCAAAGCATCTCAAACTTGGATTGAATTTTTGCTTTGAAGGCCCCTTCAATAGTCTTTCAAAGATGTCAGCTGAAGTTCCCGACAATGAAGCCTAAAAAATTTCGTTTATTTTTTTCAAATTTTGAAACATCAATTAAATAATTACCGTTATAGTAGACTCAGACTTTTCTGTAATAAGGGATTTTTGCTTAAGGTAACTCATTAGAGTTTTTAAAGAAACAATACGATTTTTCAGCCTTCGTACAGATTTCTGCAGACCCTGAATTTTGGTGCTTTGGCGTTTAATTTTTTCTTTAACTAGCGAAATATTCCTACGTCGCTTTTCTGGAGTGGAAAAATCGCTAGCATCCAAATCTCCGACGTAACGCCTTTTCCTGTAATAAAATGATATCTGTTTTTTTTCTATTATAATTTCAAATATGTCAATCTGACGATGATATAAACATATCAAAACAATTGCCAATAACTTAGAGTTTTCATAATTTTTCAATATATAGTGGAATTAATTAGGAAAGGTTAGTTTTACTCATAACAGTAACAATTCTCTTTGCTTTAGCTTTAAAAACTTTTATGATACCTTTTTGCCCGAAATTTGGATTCTGGTTTACGCCAAGATGCAGTATCACTTTTAATTCCATGTTCGGCCTCAGAAGCAGTCAATGTCTCAGAGGATGAGTACCTTAAAAATATGTTAAAGAAAAAGAAATTTAATTCATTTATATATATATATATATATATATATATATATATATATATATATATATATATATATATATATACAAACTTACAATAATCCTGATGGACCAGCAATTGAAGTCAATTCTAATTCTAATGCAGGTGCCTCATTTTTTGGTGCTTCAGCAACTGTTTCATTGTGCTCTTTATCTTCATGTTGAGTTTGATAGTTAATTAAAGGCTCTATGCATCTGAAAAAAATAATTGTCATAATATGTTAAAATATGTTAACCACTATCTTGTTGTCCTGAATAAAATCTAATTTTTTTCAAGTATTTTGCAAAAATTTCTTTAAATCATTAATTACCTATCATCCGTAAATAAGCTCTTTCTTACTGTAGCTCCTGCAGATGCAACATCTTGTTTCTTTGTAGGACTGTCAAAAATGTCTTCTGAATCTGAGCTGTAACATATAATATATATGTATCTAAGCAGCACTTTTAAGGGTGAGCTAACTAAAAGTAGAACAAGGCAATATGCATTAAATATACTTATTCATACATTTTTACCTAAATGAGCTTGATGGAAACAAAGAATGTTGAAGTTTTGGCATTGCGCCAGGCTTAAGGTATCTTACACCATTTACTTTAATAAGGATATCTGCAGCATCGAAATGATCTGAACAAAGTACTGTTCTTTTTTTAAAACCTTCAGTTTCTTCAAGTCCAATAAGTGACAGCCAAATATTTCTTGCTTGCAATTCGGTGGGGAAGCTAAGAGAAAATAAAAATTTAAGAATACTTACAGTAATTTTTTTCAACTTTAAAGAAATATTAATAGATTTTATAAATCTAAAATATAGATTAACGTGAAATAAATGCGAATAGGTCAATAATGGTTTTAAGGATTAAAAAGACAGATTCTTTTACACAAACCAAGCTTTAGTAATATTTTATTAGTTGGTCAGGGCTAAAAATTATAAGATCGCAGAATTTGCAGATATTAATAACTGTTTTTTGAAATCATTTTAAATAAATACCCAGTTGGATAGTGAGTTCAATATGTTGCTGGCATCATGATGGTTTCAAATAATAGTAAATTGGTGGAATATAAGAATTTTTTATATAGTATTTTATAATTTTTCAAGCTGACAAAGTAATAAAACGTTACAAAAGCTTTGTTTTGTAATAAAACTATTGTTATTTTCGCATTTATTTATCCACCACCAAAAAGCTGCTGTAAATCTACGCCTCTGATACAAGCAAAAGTTTCTCATATACTATAACCATACTTACTTATGAAAAGACACTTCGGCACCCACATTATCGAGTTTTTTACACAAAATACACTCTCGTACCATTATTAATAGTTTTAATGAACAAAATAGTCACAAATTACATAAAAATACTTTAAAATAAACACAAAAACACTTAGAACAACAACAGAACCGCTCTGGCAACGTCACAACTACAAAATTACGGACCTTACTATAAATCGTTTATGAATGAAAAGCGAACACTTAAAAATTTATTCTCCTTGCGACGTTGTCGTACTTAACAAGAATGTTATATTTTATTACATTAACTATATTTAAAAAACTAGTTTACATTTACAGTTTTTTAGGTTCAGAAATATATGCATTGGCTTAAACAGTATGTATCCATGTGTAATATGCCGAACCAATAAATAAGAACATGTAGTAATTTTACCTATCAAAATAATTTCACTAAATCGATCAGTGCTATGGATAAGTACAATCTGGCAATTGCGCCCATCACGTCAAATCACAAGGGATGTCGGTTCTTATTTCTTAAGTTTACGAAATAGCTACGCATTACGTCTTTTTTTAATGATTGACCGCCTTTCAATGTAAATAATTGTATCTATACTTGTATTATATATCTATGCTTTACATACATTCTGAGGAATTATCTTCCTTTTTTTCCAAAATCTTCTTTCAACTTTTCAATCTGCAAAAATGATTTCTTCAACTTTATTTAGCTGTTTCTAATACTTTTCATTAACTTTATTATTTTTTCTTAAAATTCTCAATTTATCTTATAACACGTCGTTTCTGAATACTACCAGATCACTTACTGTTCTTGCTTCCAATCAACAAACTTTTTTTACCCGTGATTGGTATGTAAAATGTAAATCACGGATTCTGCATGGAAACCAACATTTATCGACTGGTTTCCTTGCAGAATCTATGTTTTAATCATAATATATTGTACCGTCATTTGTGAGAGTGTTGTTTGATTCTAAATGTTTTTAATCAAAATGTTTTATGTTGTATGTTGACATGCACTTGCAAGCGTTTGTTTTATGTATAAGTTTCTGATGAAGGACACTCTTAATCCGAAACGTCAAACGAAAAAATGTTAATAAAAACCTACCAAACTTTCCAATTTTGTACAGAACCTTACAATCCCAAGAATAATATAACCGAAAAATATAATAAAATAGGTTCAAGAAAAAAAATCAAATATATATATATGTGTGTGAAAATTAAATTTCGGTTTTCTACCGACACCTCCATTTTAGTCAAAATTTCAATAATTTCGACATATTAGTCTGAGAAAAACAACTACTTTCCTGGCTAATACCACGCAGAATATTGAATTACATCCCCTTCGAAGAACGTGACGTGAAATTGTTTCTGTAAACAAAAGTGATAACTTGAAGTGGTGTGTGGCTCTCGGTTGTATAAAAATGCCTTCGTTTTGTTGTAAAGTTCAGTGTGGAAGCAGAAGTAACCGAGATAACGTTAACTTTTATCGAATTCTACAAGTAGTGTTATATTTTAGACATAGAACTAATCTTAAGGAATTATCTGCTTTCCGATGCCAAGAATAGCTAAAAGCAATCAAACATGAAGACTTCTCGGGTGGGTTTCTGCTCCGGGGACCGTTTTAATATATAAGAAACGGGAAGACATGGATACTTCATTTTCGGGATAGGGCATATACGATGCGTGAAATCTCAAAAAAACACATTGAAAAAAAAATTCCCGCTCGGGGGTGGTTTTTTTGGGTGGTGGCTACCCTTACTTTTGGAAAAAATGAAATTCCAACGACGTCATGGTTTTCCTTGAATTTTATCTTGAACTTGAAAACATTTTATAAGCAGATTTCCGCACCACCCATGAGGTACTGCTTTTGGCGCGTTACTTTTTTTGAGTGGGTGTTCGCCAGAAGCCCTATCATCCCACATAAATTAACAGTAATTCAATAAATAGACAAAAATAAATTCTGTAAAAACTCAACAATAAATCCTGTAAAAACAATGAAGAAATAAGTAAATTAAAAATTTCAATTTGGGACACACTCGTGGCAGTCACACTCCTCAATTTCTTCTTTCTTCAACTTCATTGGCTTTTTCCCAACACCTGGATGTACTCTTGCCAGGTCTCTGAGGAATCTTTCTAACTTCGCCTTGCCCTCGTTCAATGGATCTACAATATTTTTTCTGTACATCCAGTATCCCATGTATTCATCAGCCGTAGCAATATTGTTTGTAGTTCTAAGTTGTTCTTTTAGATCTCTCCAACATCTTTCAATTGTTTGCGTGTGATCTCTATACGGCTGCATACCAGGTTGGGGAGGAGGTACATCCCATTTTCCATCCAAACATTCCACATTGAATCTTCCCGGTGGTGCACAATGTGGAGGCTCATCTTGCGGTGGATTCACGAAGTTTTGCGAGTGATTTATCCTTCGATGTCCGTTGAAAACTTCGTGGCACTCGTATCCTTTCCAAAGGTCTGTGCAAAGATACGAGGAATGGTCCACACATTCCCCAAGTAAATTTGTAAGCGTTTCTGCGTCTTACCGTTACGGCGAACCGCTTCTTTGTTGTGCGGCTGATTCCTCCTACGACCCAGACATGAGTCCATTCGTTCAAACGTCCAACCTGGTATTTTCTTTTAAAAAGATGTGAACATTATCAATGTCGAAACTAAAATCTTCATTATTTTCAGTCATAGCTTAAAACTACAAATCGAGAAAATTTATGCAAAAAACATATATAATTAGGTCTATGAAATTTATATATATTGCGATATTTTGATTTCCAAAAGTAGAGATTGAAGTAGGGCATCTACGAAACACTTTCTCTATGAGCATTAATAAGTTACATTAGAGATTAGAGCATATTCCTACATTTCGTACAATAGCTATTTGTGTACCTAGGCGCGAAGTGCCGACATAAGAAATGATCAGGGCGAGGCATAGTCGAGCTTGGCCACTTCCGGAGGCCTGGTAAAGCACTTCGCGGTGTGGAACAAACAATAGTATTCATCCTACACATAAATGATTATATTTTAAAATGATGAAAAGAGAGGTGGGAAATATTTTAACTGTACCGTTTAGTGTTTTGAGATGAACGACTCATAGAAAATTGGAGATGATTTGTTGAAAATAATATTTTCGCTGTACTTTTTAATATTATGTAATAAACACCCATCCGTAAAATGTTTATATATTTGGTTATATTTTCCTTTTGACTTTTCAGGTAGCCTGTCTTGCTTTTTGCGTAATCTATGCCTGGTGTAGAATAACCGACCATTTTATGTAACACACAGTTTTCCATCTTAGTTTTAATCGCAATAAAACCCTAAAGCAGTAATTTGAAATTTAAAAGCCACGTCGCTGTTTATAATAGGGTGACAATGAAACGCTCAATTTACAGCACCAGCAAAACGCTCCTTTGCAGCCAGGAAAAAGAAGAAGTAAGCGCATGAACATATGACACTTGAGCCTTGCACTTGTTGCATATGGACGGTAGTTCTACCCTCCATATTGTTGCATTACGTATCGTATATGCCTTGTTGTGCTTGTTCCTTGTTCAGTAACAGTAAAGTTATCTAAGCTGATTTATTTTCATTGGAAAATGGATGTTAAACAAGAACTGATTGACGAAGTCCCTACGCCAAAAATTCAAAATAAAAATGGGAAAATAAATTGTATACATTCAATCAAACAAGAAATAAATGATGATTCAAATAAAGTTGAAATATTTGAAGGGTCTATGGTTTCAGCTAAAACAGAGAGGAATGTTTTCAAAACGCAAAGCATTAGAAACAAACTCAAATATTCAAAAGTTAATCGTGGAAGGCAGACTAAATCAAAAGGTGAGTTAAACTGATTTATGGCTGTTTAGGTGTTACATATGGTTGCCAAACTATTTTTAACTGTAAAGCACAATTGCTGAATTAGGGGTATGGAACAGAATTTAATTTTTTTACCCAGGACAAATGAAAAATTAAAAGGTTACCTACCAGAAGTGTTTGGGACCGCTTGTGTAGACATCATTGCGGGAGGCCTACATATGTCCAGCAATGGTGGACTGTGGCATGAAGAACTGATGATTAAATAAGAAACAAAACTATGGATATTATTGACTGGCAATAACAATTGAGTACATTCAAAATTTGAATATTTAAAATAATTGATTGAAAATGGTCAAAATACGGACGTTTAAAATTATGCCTGAAATGTTGGACATCTGGCAACACTCGTGTTACACAATATACTACACTAGTATTTGCGCCCCTCTGCTATAATAGACATCTTTTTAAGTGGATTTAATTCTTTGTTAAATAATAAGGAGCAAGAGGTAACAATTTCTTTGTAAAATGGCTTACATTTTTCATTTAATTATAGACAATCAAACATAACTAAAATTTGTATCTCAGCATAAAAAACAATACAGTATATATGCACAAAAAATCCAATGTCATTTGATCATCAACCATGATCTTACACTATCAGTTTAATATTTTATTTCATATATAAAGGATCCCACACTTTTTAAGTGTAAATCCGGTCCCAGTCAAAATTAACTAAATTTTGGTATTTTGTACTTCCTGATATGGCGAACAAAAGTTCTCATAGGCAGAACTACTGAAAACCCCAAATAAGGTCAATTTTGACCTTTTAAAATATAAAGGATATTGTCACACACCTCAGGGTCCGTCAAAGAAAGAAGAGCATAAAAAATAAGCAAAGTGGTGACATAATTTTATTATATAGGGTGATCCAAAAATATATGACAAATCAAATATTTTTATATAACACAGTACCTACATGTTTATTGTATATCAATCTTTAGGATTAATTTATGCAAGGAGGTGCTCTAGATTGAATGGCCAGTTTTCTTAATGCATAATTCGAACATTTTTGCATTTTATACTTCCCTTACAAAATACCCATGGCTAACGTGAGTATGTTGACGTGTGTCTAAAAACACAGTTTTTTAGGACACTAATTAAGTGTTAAAAAGTGTAATGGTGTTTTTCGTCAGTTTAGGATTTTTTTCTATTCCTGATGGTGGTTGTTCTATGCTGAAGTGATTTCTTAAGACACTCACTGCAATATTCATCATAAACTCCAAAATAAATGAAATTGACTGTCTCGACCCTTACTTCGTGGAATATGCTCATATTAGTGTTTTTAAATGAAACTCAAGGTCTCTAGTTAATTCCACAATATAATACAAGTTATTGAAAATTCTAAAAAATTGACAATTGTTTCGATAAATCAATATCATCGTCAGAATGACAGAAGTTACATTTCATTTTATGCCTACCTGATGTTTAGTAGTTATTTTTGGCTAGACCAAGAAGTAACCTAACTTGTGATTGGCTTAATATATTAATCCAATTAAGCCAATCACAAGTTAGGTTACTTCTTGGTCTAGCCAAAAATAACTACTAAACATCAGGTAGGCATAAAATGAAATGTATTTTCTGTCATTCTGACGATGATATTGATTTATCGAAACAATTGTCAATTTTTTAGAATTTTCAATAACTTATATTATATTGTGGAATTAACTAGAGACCTTGAGTTTCATTTAAAAACACTAATATGAGCATATTCCACGAAGTAAGGTTTGTGACAGTCAATTTCATTAAAAAATCTTCGAGAGAAGATTTGACCTGACTGTACCAGAAGTTACTACAAAAACGTTATAAAGCATCACAAAACATTTGGTTTAACCAAGAATGCCTTAGGAAAAAGGTAATACCAAATTATGTGGATATAAAATGTCACACTAAAACACCACAAGCACAAAAAGCTATAAAATGTGCTCAACAAGTTTGGATAAAATCAGAATGTAAGAAATGGTTCAAAGTTAGAGACTCCTTAGACAACTACATAAAAGTTGTACATTCAGAACTCACATTCCAATTACATCCAGTAGAATTTGACTGTTTGGATGACAAAATTAGAGAAAATGTCAGCACGATGAAGCATATGAAATTTAAGAAACAAGAAAAGAAGCTACAGAATCTTGAACGCACACAACATAAAATTCAATACTCAAAACATCATGAAACTGTAAGTACCTACATACCAACACACTTTGCACCACAATTTGAAAACCTTTCAGACACTAATTTTACAAATATGAAATAGAATTTTTAAATAAAGGTTTAAAGTACAGCATACCACCTAAATTTACGAATAATAATAAACAAATTATAGCTACAGAGTCAGAAATAGCTTTAAAATCTAATTCAAATAATTTTCTTTATGAGAAATTAAAAATTGCCAATTTAATCAAAAATATTGAACCTTCAAAAGTTAAACGTCAAACAAAAAATGACATTTCAGTTTTAAACGCAATAAAAAAGAAGATAGAGAATAATAACCAACAGTTACAAAATCTGATAAGGGGAACGCTACTGTCATTTTGACGACTGAAAATTACAATTCCAAAGTATATAACTTTATAGAATCCAGCGATGTAAAAGTTCTTAAAGCAGACCCAACAAAGAAGTTTTCTAATAATGTAAGGGATATTGTTACTAATTCAAATTATCTTTTAAATGATTACGAAAAGAGGTCTATCATACATAAGGATCCTCATTGTCCACAATTATATGGAACAGTTAAATTACATAAAATAACGAAACCAATTAGACCTGTAGTCTCTTATGTTAATGCTCCTAATAATATATTGGCAAAGAAGCTCAACAATATACTCAATACTTACGGATATGAATCTCAGTACTCAATTAGAAATTCAATAGAACTAATCAAAAAGTTGAAAGCAATCAACTTGCAAGATAACTATAAACTCATATCGTTCGATGTAACTAATATGTTTACTAAAATTCCTCCTAAAGAATGTCTAATACTTGTAAGAAAATTACTAGAAGATAAAAATATTAATCCAGGAATAATATCAGATATACTTAATTTATTTGATGTATGCATTAATCAGAATTATTTCACTTTTGACAATAAGATATATATTCAAAATGAAGGTTTACCAATGGGAAGCCCTATATCACCTATTTTAGCAAACATTTTTATGGACAATTTGGAAAGAAAGATCTTTGAAAGTAATATTTCGAAAAATATTTTATTTTGGTATAGATATGTAGATGACATATTAGCTTGTTTTATGGGTAGTGAACGACAATTATTTTTCAACCACATCAATAATTTACACCCGAAAATTAAATTTACATTAGAAATTGAAGAAAATAGCTCAATCAATTTTCTTGATTTAAAAATTCAAAGAGTTAATAATGTACTTGATTATTCAATTTACAGAAAACCAACACAGACTGATGTGACAATTCCATTCAATTCTAACCACCCTTTGTCACACAGACTAGCAGCATATAATTCAATGATACATAGAGCTTTTTCAGTTCCTATGAACAAATGTAATTTTGATAGAGATATAATACAATTAGACAAATAGCAACATCTAACGGTTATCCATTAGATATGATAAATAAGCTAATTAGTAAAAAAGAGGAAAAAGTGGCATTACAACTAATATATCCTAAACAAGCTGATGAAATTAGAACTTATAAAACCATCACATATGCAGGAAATATTTCTAATAATATTTCAAAGATAATATCTTCAGCAATGAATACAACAATTTCTTTTAAAACAGAAAGTAACGTTAGTACAAAATTGTTAAATGTAAAAACAAAAATACCACTATTAAAGAAGTCAGGTATATATAAACTCAAATGTCCAGAATGTAATGCTGTCTATTTGGGTCAGACCCTTAGGAATTTTGAAATACGATACTTAAAACAACCAGATAAATCCCACTACGCAAAACATCTACTTGACACCAATCATTCATTGACACCTAACACAGAACTAGAAGTACTGCATATTTGTAAAAAGAAACAAGAACTGGATTTCCTTGAAGAACTGGAAATTAGAAGACATTTAAGAAACCCACAATATGAAGTTGTCAATGAACAGTTAAATCTAGGGAATTATCCACTAATAAACTGTCTTCTTAGGTGATAATTGTAAAGATCAGCAGATATAGTTTTCCTGGTTTTCTATATCATTGCACAGTTATACTGATCTTAATTGGAAAAATGATATCTAGGATATCACCATAGGGCTAATAATATCTAAGCTTCAATATTTGTAATATCACATCTTCTTTTTTCTATAAACATATATTAAGCCAATCACAAGTTAGGTTACTTCTTGGTATATCCAAAAATAACTACTAAACATCAGGTAGGCATAAAATGAAATGTAACTTCTGTCATTCTGACGATGATATTGATTTATCGAAACAATTGTCAATTTTTTAGAATTTTCAATAACTTGTATTATATTGTGGAATTAACTAGAGACCTTGAGTTTCATTTAAAAACACCTATCCACTAACTCATGTGTTATTTTGTAAAGAAATAGAGTTTAAATAATGCTTAAAGAAGTAATAATGTTTATTTATAAATAATTACAATAAACTAATATTCAGTGCATAAAAAATTAACAATATATTCAAATAAGCAAAAACCAACTGCAAAGATAAAAATCTGCGAAGTAGTCTTAAGGTGGCCATTCATTTACGGATATTAAAGAGATTATTATCTTATGCATCAAAACTGAAGTAAAAGTCACCACTGGCACCATCCATGACTCTGCGGCATATTTTGATTTCTTCAAAAACTGCCGTGCCAGTGGTGACTTTTACTTCAGTTTTGTTGCTTATGATAATAATATTTTCGATATAAGTAAATGAATGGCCGCCTTTACACTTTTGATGTGTAATGTCATAAGTGTAGTAATTTTTGTGAATAAGAAAGTTATTTATTGATTGAGCATTGATTAGAGTAAAAAATGAAGTGATATTTTTATAAAATCAGTTCATTTTTAAGAAAAGACGAAAGCAATATTGAACTTCTTCGTGTATTTAATATAACTTTATTATCTACAATGAGTTGCAAGTTTCACATAAAATATAATTACTATTTTTGACATCATTGGTGCACACGATTGTCTTTATTGAAGCACCAATATCAAAACAATTGAATAGTTATATTAATCTGTCAGTTTAATTGTGAAATGTTAATGGAACATTACATTTAAAATCTCTTTATTTACAATAGACTATCTTTCCCATTTTACAACTTATTCAAGAACAAAAGAAAATGCCGATGACCTGGCGATTCTTGAATTTGTTGAGTGCATCGTCCGTGATGTATATGTGGCTCCTTGTGGTCACCACATTATCCATAAGTTGTGATTTTAAAATAACTTTGTCCCCGGTATATGTATCTCGCTCCTACGGTATTTGGGCTGGGTTTTCCCTGAAAAGCAGCTGAAAAACAGGGTCTCAACAATTGATCGGGTTTTTAGATTTTGAGGAGAGCAACATGGCAGAGTAGAGGGCTGGGCTGAAATAATTCCCCGCTTTTGATTGTTGGGTTTGTGAAATAACAATCAAGTTATATTGTTAGCGTACCATGCAAAAGCCTACACCCACTATCATGAGTTGCTTCTGCGTGATTTACGGCTTTGAGTGCTAATCGAAGATTTTCTGGCAGACATTTATCATAAAAGTTTTGTAGAAACTGTAGTTACGAAGTCTTTGATAGTGGGTAGTTCAGCTTTATCATGTAACCAGGAGGTTTTGGTTATATGTGGATAGGGTACTTGGTGTTTAATGGCCATTCTCAGACACTTGTTTTGTACCACCTGCAGGGAGTGAAAATTGTGTTTTGTTCCTGTTAGGTAAACTGGTGCTGAATATGTGCGTATTATTTGTTTGTATATGGTTATTTTGTTTTTGGTTGAGAGTTTACTTTGTCTGCTTATGAGTGGGTATAACTGGCCCATTGCAATCTTAGCTTTTCGGACTTGTGTGCTAATATGCACATTTGCATTGGTGTTTGCTTGGATTATATAACCTAAATATTTTAATGTTGTGCTGGGGGTAATATTATGTCCGTTTATACAAAGCTGAGATTGCAGTCAACTGTTTTTCGTTGTTCTCCTCCTGAGTAATAAATACTCTGTTTTGGAGGCATTTATAGTCAGTTTTTGATCGTTAAAATACGGTAATATTTTTGTGTGTTAGTAATGTATTAAGTGCTTGATCTGGGTTCTTTGCCGATGCTACAAAACAAGTGTCATCGGCATACATTGCTGTTAAAATGTTTGGAGTGGTTGGCATGTCGTGGATGAATATTGAATAAAGCAAAGGAGATAGTACTGACCCCTGCGGGACTCCTGCCTGTATGCGGTAGGGCCTGCCAGGTTTGCTTCTATTTTTGAATAAAATTATCTGTTTGATAAGTAAGATTTTAAAATTTTGATTAAGTAATCAGGAGTTTTTGTTTTAATTAGCTTGTACAGTAAGCCTTCGTGCCATATGGTATCGAACGCTTTTTGAATATCAATAGCTACCATAACGGCTTTGTTCTGAACTCGAAAGCCTTCTCTGATATAATTTAGAACACAAATCGTTTGTGCTATGGTGCTATGACTGCTTCTAAAACCGTATTTCTCCGAAGGGATAATTTTGTTATTATTAACAAAAGTTTGCAATCTTTTTAAAATAATTTTATCAATTACCTTTGCGATATTGTTTAATAGGGATATGGGTCTGTAGCTATCAACATAACATGGTTGTTTGTTAGCTTTTGGTATTGGAATAATGTTGGCGATTTTGAGCATATCTGGATAGTGGCCGGATTTGATAATGAAATTTGCAATATATAATAGTTGGACTATTGCTTTTCTTGGCAGGTTTTTAATTAAAATGTTGTGTATGCCGTCGTGACCTGGCGCCGTTTTATTTTTTAATTGACTGTTTATATGTGTTTTGAAAATATTGATTGAGTACATTCTCAATAGTCTTGTGTTGAAATGAGTTCTGACAATTATTTATAAAATTATTTTGGAAGTACTCTCCAAATAATTCTGCGATATCGTCCATATCGGTGTACATATGTCCATTGTGCTCGATTTTATTTATCTCCTTACGCTTCCTTCTGAAGTATCTGGAAATTCTCCATAAGGAATTATCCTCAGGTTTCAGCGTTTTAAGAAAGGTGTCCCATTGATAGTTTTTGTACTCTTTGATTAGTAAGTTAATTAGGTTTTGATATTGTTTGAGAATGTTTCTGTCCTCTTCTATTCTGGTATGTTGCCACCTTTTTCCAATTTTATTTTTGTTATTTATTATTTTTACGATATAATCCGGGAGTGTGTTGGGGGTGGATAATTTAGGTTTTAGGGAGGTGGAAAGGTTCCTGGCTGCTATGATAGTTTCTTGCAATGTTTTTATTATTTGTGTTAACTGTTCCGTGTTTTCAATGTTATCCGTAATAATTGTTTTTTTTGTTGATATAGTTTCTGAAACTAGACCAGTTGGTGGAGTTATAGCCATATGTCTTAATGGAAGAGTTGTGTATTTGATGGGGTAATTTAAGGTTAATTAGGACAGGATCATGGTCAGAGTTGAGGTCGGTGAGGGTTTTGATATTTGAAATATTGTTGATGTTTCTGCCAATGGCTATGTCGATTGTACTGCGGGCGTGGTTTGTAAAAGGATAGTGGGTTGGGTCATCGGTTGCAAAGATATTGCAATCTGAATTATCACTGAATATTTGGAGAGTACTTCCGTTTTTATTTGGATGCGAAGCGTAATTGTCCCATAAGGGATGTTTACAGTTTAAATCGCCCACTAACAAAACCTTATTATGAGTTTTCATAATGTTAAAAAAGTCAGATTCCTTTAATTTGTTGAATGGTGTATTATAAGCTCCGACTATATTGATTTTGTTTACAAGAAGAATCGAGATATGCTCAATGGATGAATTATTGTGTTGTAGGGTTTTGAAATTTATGCCCTTTTTGATTAATAGAATGATGCCGCCCCCTCTGGCATCAGTGGTGCAGTCTTGTCTAAGTAGACGATAGTCTGAGATTTCTAGATTATAAGATTTATTTGGTTTTAGGAGCGTCTCGATTAGAATGAAAATATCAGGTTTGTGAATATCGAGAAAATGTCTGATTAAATGGATTTTGGAAAGAACTCCTTGTATATTACAGAAAATGATTTTGAAATTTGATTGTTTTTGAGAGCCTGTTTTACCACCTACCTGCCTAGATGTCATAGCTGTCTATACCGGCAACGAAGTTATTCTAGATATTGAATTATTTAAGTTTTCTCTTCGCTGCTCTCATCTGTTGGGTTAGATCTGTAACTACTCTCGTAGTTCATCTAGATTGATCATCTGTTGGAATTCTCTGAATTTATTGTTTAATTCCGTAAAGTTGTTCAAATTTATTGCGTTATTTGCAATAGTATTTTTGTTTGTGCTATTGCTAGGAGTGATTTGAGGGGTGTTGTTAGGAAGAGATTTGGAGGGGAGGCTGGGAAATTCGTCTAGATTGTTGTTGCGGCGAGTCCATGGATTTGTAGTCGGGATGGGGGCTGGGATGAACTTATTTGAATTTGGCTTTGGTTTGTGGTTAATTGCACGTTTTTCATCTAACCATGTTCGTCTTTTTACATACTCGGGGCACACCTCGCCGTTGGCAGGATGATCTCCGCCGCAATTCGCGCTTCAGGCTGGTGTGGACTTCTGTTTGGGGCATTCTGGCGTCAAGTGGTTGCTGGCGCACTTCAGGCACCTCGGTGTCCTACCGCAATTGGACGTGGTGTGGCCCCACAATTGGCAAATGTGGCATTGTACCGCTGTACTCGTGTATGCTCTATGATTCTTACATTTTTATTAAGATAATCCAAGGTACGACGAGATACAGGGGAAGCCCTTTGGTACTCATCCTGTAGACGTCTTTGATTGTGATCTTGTAAATCTTCTCGAGTTCCTCGTTTATGTCAATAATTTGTAAACCCTCAGCGAGGCCGCGTAGCACGAAAGCATGGGATTTATCTTCTCGTTTTGTATATGAGTGGAATTGTACTTTCTCGGTTCTTAAGTTTGTTTCATCAACTTCTCAAAGTCTTCTGTGTACTTCATGAATACAATCAGAGATTTATTCGTGTATTTTATTTCAAAATCTTTTTTAACGTCCTCTTTTAATTTCGAAATCATAGCTCTATGCGCTGATACATTACCCTCAATAACGATTGGAGGGCAGGATGAAGGTTTCTTAGAGATTTTTCTAGGGTTTTCCGGCAGCTTCTTCTTCTTCGGAGCTTGAAGGATTAAATTTTCGAAAGGTCTTTTTCTTTCGTTTCCTTTGGGTATTTGTTTGTGTGATTTTGTCGTCTGATTGGTCGGTTAAAGACTCATATCTATTGGTCGTTGCTATTTTTTGACTAAGCGGGATTTGTTGTATAATTTTGTTAAAAGAAGTAACTTTTTTGGGTTTTACGAAACTAGGAGGGATGGTGTCCATTTGGCTGGATTGTTGAGTTTGAGGAATAGTATTAATCGCACTTAAGTCTTCTGCTTCGGTTTGCTTATTGCCACCTCTCATTTCTAATGTTCTGGCTGTTATTTGTTTTTTATTGCTCAGGAGTTTTTCATATTGTGAAATAAATTTGTCATTAGGATTGGATTTAGCCTTGTTTCTCTCTTCCACTTCTTGTGCCCAAGAGGGGGTGGAAGGTTTGTGAAACTCTATTGTTTGGGGGGTGTTGGAGGGTGCTTCTTCTTCATCTGACGTGGTATTGTTCAACTGTGGGCCGATTGTGTCTTCTTCCATTCTATGAATGTTTTGATTAATGCTGATTGGATGGTTTGACGTAGAAATGTTATTGTTCTTTTTCCCTCTACACTTGGGGATGGATAGTGTAGAGTTAAGTGACTGGTGTGTTTGGGACTTGTTTGTCGCAACTTCTGAGTTTTCTGTGTACTTTTTGTTTTTATCGTTTTCTAGACACTTTTCTAGTGGGAATTCTATACACTTTTCTTTTGGAAAATCTGATTATTTTGTCGTTGTGACTTCCCTGTGGATATTAGATGTGTTGGCTATACACTTGTTGAGTAACGAAAAATCAATTTGTGCGATAATTTCATCAGGAATATTAGTTTTATCAACTATCTTTGAATTATTTGATTTGTCTATTTCAAACGACGTGTCATCTGAGGATATCGAATCCTCATTTAAATACACTAGTTTTAGAAAAATTTTGTTTTTAATTCTTCCTTTTTTTTTAATTCCTTATCCTTAACTACTATAACACCAAAGTATGACTTGGAAGCCCTGTCAATTGAATATATTTATTGCATCTTGATTTTCATCTAGGTATATCAGATTTTGTAGTTTATCTGTTTATTGAAATAGCTCTTAGTAATTGCTTCGCATGCAATACACGTTCCTCGAGGAATGAAACTTTTGCAAGCTATTTTCGACAATGAAGAAACAATTCAGTTTGCTATATGATATAGGGAAAAATTAAATCTTCCATACACTTATGTAAATATTAATACCCGTATTTGCTTAAACTGTGAATTTAGAATCTGTTCACATGAAAAATATTTTAAATTTACAGTGTAATAATTTAAATTGTGTAAGTCAAGGTGATACGAGACTCCTCATTTTGCTCATGATTTTACTTTAAATTTGGAAAATAATTCGTTACATATTAATTAAAGTTGTGTAGTGACATTAGTGTAAGTATATTAATTAATTAGAACATGCCTATTTTAATCGTTCCTTAATTAATAACCTAAAAAACTCGTATATGGAGTTAGTGGTTTTTCATACTTAAATTCTAGGTTTAATTTGGAGTTAACGGTTTTTTCTTAAGTAGTATAATATTGCACGTAGTCTTGAAGTAAATATTAAAATACAATTTTAGGCCCTTGGAATCGATGTCAGTCCGAATAAAAATTGTTTTTATTTAGCGGAAAACAGCTATCTAAATGTGCTTATACAAAACAAAATATGTATAATATCTATATTTTTATCATATTGATAGCACGATTTCAGGTAAGAGACCCTAAAACCCCAATAAACCATAGGCGGACATAGGAATTTAGGCAGGATAAAATAAATCAATTGTAACTCGAATTCTCCAAAAGCGAATAAATATGGACAATCAGTAGGGTATTCAAACGTGGGAACCTAAAACATAAAAATTACGCGCACATACCACCTACTTATACAAGAAAATAGTACTCTCATAGGCTCCGCCCAATTGCATCTTGCGCCTTGATTGGATGACAACTTACTTGATTTAATGGGCGGAGGCTACAAGAATGGTACTATCTAGTATAAATAGAAGTAGTTTTCATTTAATGGTTTATTTTGCAAGTGTATTTAATAGATACTTATCTGATTTCTTGTTTATGTATCGGCAGAAAGTTTGTGGAATCATCACTCCGAATATATTTTAATATAAAATGATGTCAACAAGTTTTGCCTTTACCCTAGTTAAGCCTGTTAGTAAGGCTGCTTTCACGTTAAGGGAAAAAAACTATAATACTGAATGTCCACGATTCACTTGTGCACCAACGTCCTTCAAGTAATGTTCGGGAAATAGTTAGCGCCTGTTCCGATGTGATGGGAGTTGGAGAAGCGACCATTTATAGATTTTTGGAAGAACGAAAAAGCGGAACAGTTAGTTCTTCCGAGAAGACTGGGGGCAGTAAGCCATTGGAAATTGAAGGATGCCATAAAAATGTTATTAGGAGACAGGTCCACTCCTTTTATTTTAATAATGAAATTCCGACAGACAAAATTATTTTCTTAATTAGTCAAAATGATTACTTGCCATCAATAAGCAGAAGTAAATTATGGAAACAATTACGAGAGATTCGATTTCGCTCGGAGAAGCATAGTCGGAAGTCACTGTTAATTGATAGATAAGACATTGTATGTTGGAGAAGGGATTATCTTAGACCCATTAAAAGGTACCGGGAGGAAGGGGGGAATATTTATTATTTGGACGAGACTTAGCTAAAAGAAGGACATATCGTATCAAAACTATGGGTAGATACGACTGTGAAGAGCTCTCGCCAAGCGTTCATCGAAGGTCTATCAACCGGGTTAAATAATATTCCCATCGGAAAAGGATGAAGACTTATTATAACCCATATCGGAAATGAAAACGGTTTTATCTATAGTGGATTATAAAGTTTTGTGTCCAAATAAACTAAAGATTACCATGAAGAAATGACCGCCGATATTTTTGAAGAGTATCATAAACAGCTGTTGGATTTAATTCCGGAACATTCTGTAATTGTTCTAGATAATGCTCTATCATTCAAGAATTGTAGAAAAATTGCCAACAACTGCTTGGAAGAAAGCTCAGATAATCTTTTGGTTGGATAAACACAACATCATATGCAAGGAGCATTCCGTAAAACAAGAATTATTGCGAATTGTAAGACTGCACAACTCGAAATTCAAAAAATATGTAATTGACGAAATGGCGTTAGAACGTAGAATAAATGTGCTACGATTACCACCATACCACTGCGAACTCAATGCTATTAAACTTATATGGGCGCAAGTAAAGGGTGACGTAGCACGAAACAATAAAACTTATAAATTACTGCAAAACTCTTTTTCAAAAGTGTTTGCAGAGAACTGGAAAAAAGCTGTGGGTCATACGCATAAAGAAGAACAGAAGATGTGGCAGCTGGACAATATGTTGGAGTTGAAGATTCGTCAGATTCTGATGAAATGAAATTTTGTCTAGGTACATGATCTGCAAGTTTTTAGCAAATCAGCCCTTTTTAGTGCTACAAATCATTCTTATATATAGAACTTACTAGTTAATTAATTAAATAACGAAATACCAGATAATACCAATTTACCTTATTCTTCTTACCGATATTAACATATCCAAACAGGTAAGTAAAGCTGAAGTAAATTATTGTGAAATTTATACAAAGTTTAGGTAATTTGGTACCTCAATATCGAATATGATCTTATTCATACCTAACCGCCCGATACTGTAACAACAACACATTAATTGCTTTTATATGGATTTTGAATCATCTAGGATTTCCGTATCTATTGTTATCACTACCTGCAGTTCACTAAATAGCATACATACGTCGAAAGTTATTATTTAAATATCTGTGCTACTTATATAAATGAAATAAATATTGTAATAAAATTCATCTATAATAAAATACATAATAGGATCTTATTCTTACCCAACTATACTGCACTGTCGCGGCAAATTTATCACTTCTAAATATATTTGAATGGTAATGATGTTAGGGTTCTATTGTCCTCGCTACCTGCGGTTCACTATACAGGAAGAATATAGCGAAAGTTGTTAACTGAACACTTATTCACATGAAGAAGCGCTTACAATTCGGTTTAATTCTTTGAATCACCCTGAAGTGTTTCAGACACGTTTTTGAATTTATAATGAGCTCTTTAGCTATCAATATGATAAAAATACACTATAGGTATTTTATCGCAGTAAGAGGCCCTAATTATTACTTTATTATTATTAATATTTGGGAAATCTCTTAACTTTACTCTGCGCCTTCCAAATAGTTTTATTATCTCCTGTAAAATTTGCATTTTTGGAGTTAGCTGGTTTAAAGTTTAAGCCATCGATAATAATCAATAATTGTGGATATAGAGGCATAATACCATTTTTAAATGATAACGGATTTGTATGTCAAACTCTCACAATTCTTGAACCTGGGTCACGCCAACTTTCTACTGAAATTGCAAATAAAGCTCGTTTAGTCACCATACAAAGATGGATCGTTAAAGCACGTAATGGTCATATAAAGTCTATTTTTAAGTTTCTCAATAGAATTATTCCAAGCACTCACGTTCTTCATCTCTGAGAATCCCATCTTATTGCTAGTGCATTATTAAATAGGTATAATGACATTATTTTTATGGAAGGAAAAACAGTTGAACTAGCTAGACAATTGAAAGCAAAAGTAGATGAGGTAAATGTACAGGCGAGGGTTGAAGCAGAAAATCTAATTAGCAGAAACGCTTTGTGGATGTTGCTAAGTGAACATGATATCCAACGTTTCCTAGTTTTGATCTCCATTATTTAAAGCAACTAACTCTAGATGAATACCAAATAAAACTGGCCCCATCTTATACGCTGCAGGAACCTGGATTTCTTAGGATTAGGATAAATTCCCGATTTCGCAATACCGTGAAGTATCAATTACGGATAATATTAACGAAAATGAAATGCAAAACAATAACGAACTAATATCTGGTTACTACTGCACTTGTAAATCAGGTGCCAGAACCAAAGGATGTTGTGCTCATGTAGCTAGTGTTATGGTTTCTTGGTTATGCCAGGGACCAGCAAAGAATTCAATATCCCAATCGAGTAACGTTAAACTACATTCTAGCTACAGCTCAAAGAAATGAATCAGATAGCCAAAATCTAATTAAATTAAATATTAAACCTAAGGTTTGATATATAAAAAACATGTAGGCATTGTGTTCCATAAAAATATTTGATTTGTGAATATTGGATCACCCTGTATAATAAAAAATATATTAAAAAAACGTATTATCTTCTTCTTTACAATTTTTGTAATTAAATATTTTATGTCACCACTTTGACTTATTTTTTATACTATTCTTTCTTTGACGGACCCTGAGGTTAGAGGTCAATATTGACCTTATTTGGGGTTTTCGGTACTTCTGCCCAAGAGAACTTTTGTACGCCATATTAGGGCGTACAAGATATAAAAATAGCATTCATTTTGACCGGGACCGGATTTGTACTTGAAAAGTACGGGGTCCTTTCAAATTTTCGAAAAACTGATTCCAATTTTTTGTTTTTGTAAGTTTCAGGACTTCTAAGTAATGGGAAATATAAATCAAATTCCATGGGGTTTATGATATGCGAATTTTGTGGAAATTTATACACGAAACAAGTAGAATTTATTTGCCACTATTCAACAAATCATTGTATGAAACAAAACAAATCATATAAGATTAAATCTCACCACAAAAATAGGAATGACGCTAAAAGTGGCATTGACATTTTGAAAAATCTTGATGTAAAAGATGAAATTGAAGTAGTTGAACGCGAATTTTTAAAGGAAAGTGATTCAAACAAACATTTGCTTATTCACATAGGAGAAAAGCCTTTTAAATGTGAAATTTGTTTGAAATCTTTCAAACGGAAAAAATATTTAAACGGGCATTTGCTGATCCACACAGGAGAAAAGCCATTTAAATGTGACATTTGTATGAAATATTTTTCACAACAAAAATATTTAAGGAAACATTTGCTTATTCACACAGGAGAAAAGCCTTTTAAATGTGAAATTTGTTTGAAATCTTTCAGACGGAAACAATATTTAGACGAACATTTGCTGAACCACACAGGAGAAAAGCCGTTTGAATGTGAAATTTGTGTGAAATCTTTCTCACAAAAAAGTACTTTAAATACACATTTGCTTATTCACACAGGAGAAAAGCCTTTCAAATGTAACATTTGTTTGAAACTATTTTCACAAAAAGGTAATTTAATTAAACATATGCGTAAGCACACAGGAGAAAAGCCATTTAAATGTGACATTTGTTTGAAATCTTTCACACAGGAAAATAGTTTAAATGCACATTCTGTTATTCACACAGGAGAAAAATCTTACAAATGTAACATTTGTTTGAAATATTTTACACGGAAAGGTAGTTTAAATTCACATTTGCTTATTCACACAGGAGAAAAGCCATTCAAATGTGGTATTTGTATGAAATCTTTTTCACTAAAACATTCTTTAACCAGACATTTACATATACACACAGGAGAGAAGTCATTCAAATGTGACATTTGTATGAAATCATTCTTACAAAAAAGTCATTTAAAGACACATTTGCTTATCCACACGAGGAAAACCGTCAAATGCGACAGTGATTGAATTTTTTCCCAGAGAAAATAATTGTAACGAAGATTTGCTGTGTAGGAGAAAAACAATCAAATTGCATACATTTTCAGTAACGTCGAGTTTTCCATAAGATTATATAGCTCACCTAAAAGCATACACCATCAATAAGCTGAGGAGTAATAGAATAAAAAATATATTCACCAACTAGAAATTATTTTACACAAAATAATTATAATGTGATAATTTTGAACATTAAGATATAGTCTATAAACCTGGTGTAATAATAATGCAAGTCATAATGTAATTATGTCAACTATGTTGTGAAACAATAAAAATAGAATAATCGTTCAGTTAATGTTGAAACGTATAATCCTCTTCATTATCTCAGTCGGTTTTGAAACTGATGATTAATCGGTCATATTCATGTACAATTTAAAAAAAATACCTTTGCAGAATCATATTAAAATTCAACAAAACAAATGTATAGAGTTACCTTTAAGTTTCCTCGATTTCATGTAAGGCAAAGTTTTCCTAATCTAATATACAAAGTGAAAAAGAAAGATAGGTTTCATATGCATACTTAACATCGAGGATGATATGGATTTATACTCAGATTTGCTAGATTCAAATAAATATTGTACGGAATGTTTTAAATAAAACTTGTTTATTGAAATAAAAATGGTTACACTAATTTTTGTATAAAAATACACAACAATACTGTGCGGAGCGGCACTTTTGTGTTAACACAGTATACTGTGTCAAGTGTGTTGACACTCATTTGACACACATAGCACATCGACACTTTTGGAACAACAAGTTCGAAATTCGAGATTGCTGTGGGGCGTGCCGGACTGTGCCGTGTGCTGGTGTGCCACTGCAGCACCACAGACAGCTAGCTAATATATTAAGCTGAAGCTTCGGCAGCACTACAATGGGACCACTTGCGACGTTGTATTTGCATCGATGTGTTGAGCTTTGTTGCGAAATCGAATGCGTGTCGGGAGAGGTCGCGAGTCGGCCAACCAATAAGAGATCAGTCTCGTACCGAAATTATTACGTATTAGGTGAAAAGGATAGAGAACTTGATGTTTCAGGTTGTAGTTGTATTTGCTCCGCGGAATGAGAATCATCATAAGTTGCAGATTCTGGGAATGGCTGCCTACGAATTTGTTGCGTGGGATGTTTTTGTTTTATTTGATGTATGAGCGGATATGTCGATTTATTTTTAACAGATAATGTGTGTCCACAAAACAAACATTTTTCTTTATCCTTGGTCTCCTCGGAAAAGTGAGTCCATACATCACTTTTTTAGGGGTCATGACACAGCAGAATTTTTTCCCAAGTTCAATGACAAACGGTTTCAGAGATACGGCCGGTAGCCACCCTTAGCTTATCACCCTGTATATATATATATATTAAATATTTAAAGGATTGAAAATATTACAATATATATTTATATATATATTGTAATATTTTCAATCCTTTAAATATTTAATATTCTTTAATTGTAATTGCCCCGCGTTGTGAGCCAAGTTATAATATGTTGTCGCTGCGACAATTATTGTACATGCAACTTAAGTACGTATTCTATTTCAATTTTGACAGTAGTTGTCATAAAAATATGCCCGGCGCCAATAAATATCAATCTAAAGATGAATTTATATACAATCGACCTATTACTCCTATCTCAGGGTGAGATCAAAGTTGTTCAAAATTAATTATTCAAATTTATTTGTTTTTTTAACGTATTTCCAAATTAAATGTTTCACTATTATCAAACTCTCGAATAACTGTTAATTCAATATAATAAAAGGCCCTTTAATTATTTTATGACATTTACTATTTTACTGTCACTAAAAAATCAACCAAATGTCACTGATTAAATTGAAAATTCTATGAATGTAAAATGATGAGTTAAACGAGAATGGATACTGAATGAATACTACAGGGAGTTAGAATCAAAATTATATATTATACTATCAGATACGCAAATTCAACAAAATTATTATTCCCAAAAAATACCATAAAAGAATAACAGTCGTTATTTCTACAAAAACCTAAAATTAGAATTCAACTATGCTAGAATTTAACCTAATTAATTATGATTATCAAAACGTTCAACTTGTGTAATTTACACTTGACGTGTATCAATGTCAAATAACGAAATATCTGCTCAAATTCTCTATTCACTTGATGTTAAAACTGATATATGTATCGATAATTTTGGTATATTTCAAAATTTCTTATATAGATGCATCTAAATTTTCAACTGTATTTAAAAAGGCCTGATATTTCTCGAGAAATAAATTTAAAAAACTGGAGTGGACTCACCAAATGAATCAGGAAAACTCGTTCGTATTCTAAACGTATTTAGAATTCTGCTAACTTTCTCAATATATACAATTTAGAAAACTGAAACCACATACACTTTTTACGATGCAATTCTTATCCGAATTATGCACGCACTGGCTTTATCATATGGGTTATTTATCTGATTGTATGATATACAATTTATACAATCTACCAAAAAATTGAGACAACTCTAATTCTGATGTTGTCTCTTCAAAGGATAAAAAACTACTGACTAAATTTTTATAAAATAAATAATTCTCCTTTCCGTTGGTTACCGATTTTTCTTGTTTTTTAAAAAAATTACTAATCTATGATTTTCAATAACCAAGTGAGATTTTGAAATTCTTTTATTACATTTGTAATGTTGCTACAGAGACCTCTATCTACCATTAGATATATTCTATACAAATGTCATCGAAATTATGAAATGTCATGTTTGATATTTCTACTGAATCTTTCAAAATTTAATAATTTACATATAGTACAGTGTATATCGAAAGTATGGCAGCCAAAATTAAATAAATTTCCTTATGTTTTACATATCCTTCAAATTTCAAATAGAGGATCTGTATTAAATCCCCCTAATAAAAGAGTGATAAATAGATTATTGTATATTATTATAATTTCATCTTTAAAATTTCCAAATATCCTATTATTTCAGTATACTAGTACTGTTCTGAAAATGATTATTAACTAATAAAAAAAATCTTAATTTTAATCAAATTAAACTATTGTTACTAATTCCATAAAACTCATTAACTCTATTATATCTATCTTAAAATTTCATGCAACGTACTGTTATTTGTTATTCTAAAATTTCCTATATACATGTTGATAAAAATTTTTATGATCTCAAATGTTTCCAACTCTGTTCTACTCTGTCTAAACCATTTATATGTTACAGGATATGATTTTGTTTCAACATTTCTCAGTATTCTTCACTTTGATTATCCATATTTTCATTAAGCAACCCTTGGTTCCTTCGACATTCTTCTCTCATACATCTTTAATAATTCATTAATAAATTTATAATATTCTTTATTACAGTCTGTCCAATTACCATTATTATTCACATCTTCTATTTATTCTATCTCACGCACATAATTATTAGCCATTCTAATTTCTTTTTCAATCAATCCTTCATATTTCATTATCAAACTCTTCATATTCCTTATTTCCCCTATTAATTCCAATTCTTCCATAATTCCATTCCTCTTTATATTCCATAACTTCCTATTATTCTCTTCAATTGCCAATACTTCCATATTTACCTCCTCAAATTCAATTATTTTACCATTTAATTCTATCTATCTCTTCAAAAGATGTAGAAATATCGCGTGATATGTTAACAACAACAACAAAGAGATTCAGGGGTAATTCATGCAAAATAAGGGCTACTGAAATAGAGTGGTAACCGTGGACATGCATGTTTCTGGCTCATTTTGCCTCTTCAGCACGGCATAACCAAATAAGGATGTGATATATAAACATAGAAAGGAACTTGCAACACTCTGTATACTATAATATGGAATGAAATACTACACACCATATATCAATACAAAATTTAGAATTTAAATTACCATTTAAATCATCAGAAATATAGACAATCTATATCATTCAAAAGAGAAAATGAACATGAATCAAACCGAAGAAACATGAAACATAAAGGAAATTTTCAATGTACCTTGTAAATGCACATATGTTGCATATAATATGATTTCTAGCCATTGAGAGAACATTTTGAACGCTACATTGTATAAATTGTAACGATCTATTTCTCACACAGTAAGAGTCAAAACATTATGATTTGTTTTCAAAAATACTAATTAGATATTAAAAGAAATTCTTTGGTAACATTAGAAAATTATTTAGTATATGTCAAGGGATAAAGTAAAAATAATAATAACATTAAGGTTATAAATGTATGACGTTTGTGAAATGAATTATCATTCTGAGTAGATCAAATTAAAATAAAAAGAGTTGTCATTTCTAAATATTTTGGAATCTATTTTAAAGGAAGTAATATATCAAATTTGATTATTTAAAAATATTAAACGGAATGTCCTAGAAGGATAAATGAGCAATTTAAAACTTGAAATGGGATTTGCCAACAAGAATTTTTATAGCCAATTTGATTCGTGAATTAGATTTGAAATATTTTGATCAACGGCAAGCGGATTAAAAACTAAAAAAATTGAATGAAAAAAGGTTGTTGGTAATGTACACTATTCACTAGGGAGAATTTCTTTTTTGGTAGAATGAATGGGGTGAAAAGTAAAATATTCAGAAGATAATTTAAAAACAATTAGAAAAGCAGCCCATTGGAGTGGTAAATATAAAAGAAATACATTATTCTTCAATATAACTAAACAAATTTATAAATCAAGCTAATAAACATGAATATAACAAGAAATTGGTAAAAATTGTAGCATACTAACCGTAAAATTTTATCTGTATAAGCAAGTAAAGTTTTGTATCGTGGGAATGGTATATCCATGATACATTTCAGAAAGAACTGGACTATGGAATTCCATCTAAAATGTATTGATGTAGATGAAATATAACATCAATTTTGATTATTGCCCAAGCACGACAGATTGTGTGGTGTCCCAAGAAGTAATCTAAAAAAACAATCAACGAGGTGAATTTAAGAAAAAGTGAACAGGTATTTAAAACTATTCCATTTAAATAAGAAAAGGTTAAATAAACTCACTTGTGTTGTGCAAATATTTGAACTTTGATATTTCATAAACTTTGTTCATTGTTATATCCGCCATCTTATATCATAGAGTATTTTATTAACATTGCCTGATTTTAAATGTGTATATAATGTTGCATAGTTTTACTTACATATAGTAATAATCCATTTGAGTGTATGTGTTTTTTGAATGAATGATCATCGTAGATAAGTTGTTCTTTTTGAAGATTTTGTAAATGAATAATGTATTTGTCTTCCTTTAGTTCATATTGAATAACGTTTTTCATTTGAAAGACTTAAATGTACTGTTGGAAAATTTCTTTTCTCGATGATTGCTCCATTTATTATTTAACAGTTGGCATTATTGACCAGACGGTTCTCAATTAGAGAGGGGTTTTGAAGTCAAATATACAGGACCGTTCTATAGGATTTTATAAAGAAATTAAAAGCAAGTATTTTTAATTGAAATTTTTTTCATGTGAATACAAAATCCTGAGGTCATAGAGTTTTTAAAATTACACACCTAATCGATCACAATAATTATATATATATATATATATATATATATATATATATATATATATATATATATATATATTACTATATTTTTTAATGTTATTATTTTAATTAGATATATATGAATTTGATTTATATTTGATTTGTGTGGCTAGCTCAGTTATTAATTAATTATATGATATTGTTCGGGAACATGAGACTCATTCTACCCTTCGAGTTCTGGCTTTGTTTGATTTATTATGCTTAAGTAAATGAAAAGAAACACATTACTTCCAATGATTTAATTTTTTAAAAGAACTTTTTATTTAAATATTTATAAAACAGTTACGCCTATGACATTAGCAAACCATAGTCATAAATGATAACGTACACCATCCTATGCGCATGCTCAAATAAATGCGAATGGATACGAGAAAAACCGAACGTTTCTTAGAGACGCTTTGCAGCTGCGTGAATATTCGATGTATCATAAAATCGTTGCCGTTATAATGCTGGTGATGGAGATTGCACAAAAGAATTTATGCTTGGAAATTATATACATACAAATGATAAAAATGTTCAGAAGAAATAGGTTACAAAATATACATACATTTGAAATTTTTATATCAAATGATTAAGATGCATTTTTCTTATACTATTTGAAATGTAGTAAGTACAACCATTATTTTATTACAGAATAGGCCTTTTTAAATAATATTGAAATTTTAACTATTGAATAAACTACATAAAGTCTTTTTCTTTTTTTTGTTAGATCGATCATATAGACGCAAGAATAATTATACACATGGAAATAGTCACTGAATTTATATTAGTTAGTTATTATTATTATTGGCCAATAATATTTAAAGAAACACTGACCAGAAGTCTGGATTCTGGAATCTAACTCGTCTGGTAACAGGAATACGCCTTCCGAAGTCCAATCTGCATAATTTCTTGAGAATTTGGGATATTCTCACGGAAAAACTGGATACATACACATGTGAGTGTTCTTAGTTTTATATTTACAAGGAATCTATAGCTTTGATCATTATATTTTGTGATTTTACTTGAAATTTGTTGAAAAATTGTTCATTACCTCCTCTCTACTTCGACGCCAAAAACCAACTCCTAACGCTTCCTCTCGATCGTCAATTTTTTAATAAATAAATAAACTATTGTTTCTCAGCTCACTAAATTTCAACAAATTTTTGTTTCTCTTTAATTTATCAAAATTTGTCCTGTCATTTTACACCAATCATATTCTTTCTGGAGCTGTCGAGTTCTATTCACAATTACAACACTCTATGAAAGTTTTTGGAAACATATATGAATGTGAATTTCACTTGAAAATTATCTGTTTTCTTTTTTAATTCAACGAATTTCAATACAACAAGTCTTTTACAAATAGTGAAATTCATTGTTATATTTCAATATTACAATGTCTAGTTTTGTTTTGATATTTGTGACAACTTGAAAATAATATTTACATTTATGAACATAAATTCTTTTATATAACATATATATATATATATATATATATATATATATGCACAGACTACAGTTTGGGTACGAAAACATCAACCCACACGACAGTTTGAGGACAAGTGGTCAGTTTCGGGACGGTCCCCAAACTTTTACCGTTCATCTTCCATACAGTTTGGGTACAATGTCCCCAAATTACAGTGTGGATAACTTAGAGATTAGTTATCGTACATTTTCAGCCCAAATGTAACAGTGAATTTTAAGAAAATATATATGAACCACTGGATGTTGGTTCCCATCAAATATATCATAAAAAATATAATGTTATAGTTGGAGTAGGGCTCTTGGGTCTAGCATACTTCCATATTTGATAAAAAAAATTTAAGGGCGGGAGTGGGGGTGACTTTGTGAAATACTTTGATTTGATATTTTTTCACGGGAATGTATTGATGGATGATTATCTTTCATTTTATCCTAAATCAGTCATCCCCCACCCAACCACTAAGGGCGGGGGTGGGGGTGACTTTGTAAAATAGTAATAAAAATAAATTATTGAATTTGGAATCAAATTGTACGTAGTTTTTTACGTATACACCTGGAATTTCATTTTCATGGCTTTTTTTTATAAAGTTATGCAAAAAAAATGTTATCAAAAAATTGATTATTCAATGGTGTAGAGCTCTCGGGTCTAGCATACTTCCATTTCCAATTTCACAGCAATGTATTGATGGATGATTATCTTCCATTTTAAACTGAATCAGTCATCCCCCACCCACCCCCTAAGGACGGGGGTGGGGGTGATTTTGTAAAATAGTCGTAAAAATAATTTTTGAATTTGGAATCAAATTCTACGACTAAAATTTCATCTTGATAAATTTTTCTTATAAAGGTATTCAAAAAAATTGTTATCAAAAAATTGATTATTCAATGGTGTAGGGCTCTCGGGTCTAGCATACTTCCATATTTGATAAAAGAAAATGTTTTACGGGAATGTATTGATGGATGATTATCTTTCATTTTAACCTAAATCAGTCATCCCCCACCCACCCCCTAAGGGCGGGGGTGGAGGTGATTTTGTAAAATAATCGTAAAAATGCTTTTTTGAATTTGGAATCAAATTCTACGTAATGTTTTACGTATACACCTAAAATTTCATTTTGACAACTTTTGGTTATAAAGATATGCAAGAGAAATGTTACCAAAAAATTGATTATTCAATGGTGTAGAGCTCTCGGGTCTAGCATACTTCCATATTTGATAAAAAAAATTTCACAGCAATGTATTGATGGATGATTATCTTCCATTTTAAACTGAATCAGTCATCCCCCACCCACCCCCTAAGGGCGGGGGTGGGGGTGATTTTGTAAAATAGTCGTAAAAATCGATTATTTTTAAAAAAAAATGAAATCCCAACAACGTCATCGTTTTCATAGAATTTTTTTATATACGGTCCTGAATTTTCATAATTTTATCTTGAACTTGAATTTTTTCTCAGGTATTGACAAACTTTCAGAGAAAATGCGATGATTCTGGATATGGGGACACTCTGTGATATAAGAAACGGAAAGACATGAAGACATCATTTTCGGGATGCGTGAAATCTCAAAAAAACACATTCAAACAAAAATTCTCCCTAAGGGGTGGTCTTTTTGGGTATTTTTGGCAAAATGAAATTCCAACGACGTCATCGTTTTCCTTGAATTTTTTTATGTACGGTCCTAAATATTCATAATTTTATCTTAAACTTCATATTTTTCTCTGGTATTGACTTTGACAAAATTTCAGAGAAAACATGGAAAGTTAATTTTCGGAATACGGCATATAGGATGCGTTATGTATTTGTTTAATACAATGATTTCCAGCAGAGCGGAAACTGACTGAAACAGAATTCCAAAAAATTAAGTGTTCGTTATGCCATATGCTTCTTTACACACGTTTAAGATAAAATTATGAAAATTTAGGAACGGACATAAAAAAATTCTAGGAAAACGATGACGTCATTGGAATTTCATTATTTACAAAAATAAGTGTATCCACCCCCCAAAAAAAACACCCCCGAGGGGGAATTTCTTTTGAATGTGTTTTTTTGAGATTTCACGCATCGTATATGCCCTATCCCGAAAATGAAGTCTCCATGTCTTCCGGTTTTTTATATAACAGAGTGTCCCCAGATCTAAAATCATCGCATTTTCTCTGAAAGTCAATACCTGAGAAAAATTTCAAATTCAAGATAAGATTATGAAAATTCAGGACCGTACATAAAAAAATTCCATGAAAACGATGGCGTCGTTGGAATTTCATTTTTTCGAAAGATAATCAATTTTTACGACTATTTTACAAAGTCACCCCCACCCTCGCCCTTAGGGGGTGGGTCGAGGATAACTCATTTAGGAAGTTTGCTAGACCCGAGAGCTCTACACCATTGAATAATCAATTTTTTGATAAAATTTTTTTGCATAACTTTGCATAACAAGATGAAATTTTAGGTCTATACGTAAAAAAATTTTACGACTATTTTACATAGTCACCCCCACCCCCGCCCTTAGGGGTTGGGTGGGGGATGACTGATTTAGGTTAAAATGGAAGATAATCATCCATCAATACATTGCCGTGACTTTTTTTATCAAATATGGAAGTATGCTAGACCCAAGAGCCCTACTCCAACCTGCAAATTTGTATATATAAGAGTTTATCTAAATGTTTTATGGGAAATTGCTGTTTAGAGTGCTAAGAATAAATTTTTCAAATGTTGTCCCTGAATAAGATTTTCTAGAAACACTATTACAAAAATCAAAAAATCGCTAACTTTAAAAATAGTGAAATTAAACAAAATGTGTCATTTAACTTCTTAATTGTAATGCTTGTAAATAAAAATAAAATTAAGAAACAATATAGATTTAATACTATGATGTAACATTTAAAATATCAACAGGATAAACTAAAGAAAAAATGGAATACTATATAATTATTGTATACAATACAGCCAAGTCAAATTGTTTTGTATATGAATCAATAATGTAAACCCTTCTCACAGAAAACAATAATCGTAAAATTGCATAATCTTCGCTTCAATTCAAAGTTAAATTATATACGAAATTATATAGGTACATTAAGATATTATATTCATAGTAGGTATAAACCAACTACAAATTAGAATAAATCGTGGGATAAATTAAAAAATATTACCACAATTTTTTGTCCCTGACTTTATTTTTGTACGACTACCAAAATTTTCCGAAAGAAATCGGTGAAGTACCAGATTTGGTATTATATTTCTCGAATTTCCACACTCTGCATACTCATTTATTTCCTGACATTACACACACTTTATTAAACATTTTATACTTAAATTGGCCTATAAGGGACTGATTAACCAAATAAAAAACGGCCACTTGTTATGTTAAATTTTGGACTACAAAAAGTCGTGGCCTTGTTCTTGCGTCCAACCTTCTGCAGAATACACGGAAGCGCATTTCGCTTTTACTTCGATTTTCGAATGCATTGAGTCGCACTCCATTTCCGTTAGACCAGTTTTATAAAACTTATAATCTATTTGGCTTAGAGTAGGATAACTTGAGACAATTTGAAGGCACATAGCAGCGAAAATGGAATTTTTTGTTGGCCACCTCGCCCATCGGACATCATTCGAACCTCTTTAATATTTTGATGTGCTAGAATGTAACCGTGAATATAGGAAGATATTTCAACTGATCCTCTTTTTCCTTGAGTTTCCTCGCAAACAACAGAGAATATCTTGGTTTGCAAAGCTGTAAACTGAAAAATTGTAGATGGTTCATATGCTCAAATAAAGGCTTTAACCTGCTGGATCTTTGGGTGTTGTAACAACTGCCTGTAGATCGAAATTTGAAGATAAAACTTCCGTATTTTCCTTTACAATTTTTTTGTCGTCATCCTGGACTTTCGAGCTAATGGTTTTCTTTCTAAATATTCTCGACATTTTTTTTTCTCCTTTTATTATTTCAATTTCTATCATTGTTTTTTGCTCTAATCACAAGACAACACTGATCTTGCAACGTGGAATACAGGACAGTGCAATGTTTTCTGGCATTTATGAAATAATTTGCAGTTACAAAAGCGCGAAAATGTTACAATCACGATTATTTATAAAGTTCATCGAAAAAGATAATCGCGATACCGACAAATTCGCAAGCATCTAAATAATTGTTTGCAACGTCAGACACACGAAAGTAGTACATTCAGATATTTTGAATAATTGTTCGCAAAGCCAATAACGCAAAATTGTGAGTTTGTCATGGATAATATGGTTCATTTTAAGACTTATGGTGCACTTAGGTCAAAACGGCCAATTTTGCACATTCATGGTTTTGGCATTGGACCGACGATATTTGAAAGATGAACATGTGTAAGAAATAAAACATTTCTAATGTCTACCATTTATTTGTTTTAAGTTCTTCAAATATATTTAGTGTAACCCCTTTTGTTTATTTAATCCAGTATTAGCCCAATTGCGGTACATCAGTAAGGAACTGGCTTAAGCATTGGTGGTACTCAACGTGTTAAATCAGATATATTTTCACAAATTATTTATGTATCAAGCAGAGCTTTGTTAATATTTTTTGCTGAAGGAAATAAGGCATTTTATACAAAGCCGTTTTGATTCCCAGTAAGCAAAATAATTACTTGTTTTCCTCTCGATCACAGCGCATTTATAAGACACAATTCAGTTAATTGTCGGCCTAACCGCATTAAACGACATCGTGAGTGTCGGACCACGTTTCATCTAAATAAACATATTTCTATTACTTTCCCTATAACTTAAAATCTGACTCAAACAATTATGACATGACGAAGTACCACAATACGGGGCGATTCCATAACACGCATTCGACTATCTAATTTTTTATACTTATCGTAAAACCACGCTCTATTAAAATTGGTCGAAGTGTTTCTAATGATGTATATTTAAAATATTCAAAACCCTTGCATTTTATTAAAAATAATTTTCAATGTTGAGACTTGATTTTCTTTGTACGTATTGTAAACCGTTCGTTGAATCACATCTTTAGATGAACTGTCTACCCGACGACTGACGATAAGCTTTCGTTTTATATCGTGTTCAGTCACAACACCTCGTTTAATTACTAAATAAATTGTGGAATAAGTAATTTTCGTTAACTTGCTTATTCTTTTAATTATTTCATCTTGAGTTGAATTGACATACTTAGCTTTTAAGCTTGATTACATATTTAAAATTACTTGTTGAAAATGAATATGCAAATCTCGATTTTCAAATTCCCGAAATTGTGTCTCATTGTTATTAATTAGAATTGCATTACTAAGATGTATTTCATCATTAACTTGGATAATATCATAACTTTGAATTACATTATTAGCAGGAATTTCATTGTTAATGTGAATTACCCCAAAAGGTCTCCAGAAAACCATTGCACAAAACAAATCAAAGACAACTGTATATAAAATAATTAAACCGCATTCAATAAAAATCTCCTGAAGAATATTGAGATATTAATCTGAAAACGGCGCGCACTGTTGCTCTTTAAAAAAAATGTTATCTTCTTTTTCATAAAGTAATTACGACCGGCGATTTGAAGAATGCTTTTTAGCTACGTTGATATTCAAAAGTAAGATGAGCTTTCCGTAGCTTGTAAAAACTGACCACCGATATGTATTGATAAATTTATCGGTATTACTTAGTATCTACTTAAAGCGCTTATTAACGAAATATCGCAGTGCCCTGGTAAAATGATATTTTTTATACTGACTTTGGAAGAGGTATAAGTATTTTTCTAAAAAAGTCAATTAAAATTTGTTGTTCAAATCCACGCCACATAAACATTATTTCTGAAGGTACAGATCATCCCACCCAATTATTTCTTGCCATCATCGATAGATTATGATTTTTGGTCGAGTTATAACAATGCCAAGCGAGTCAAAAATTTTAGAAATCAAACCTAATATTTGTGTTTTAGTTAAAATATCTTAATTATGTTTATCACGGGTAACTACATACTCAAGGTCTTCTCCTATTGTATTCCAGAATATTCTCAATGTTTTAGAACTATCATTTTCAATAAAAACGAACCCAGATTGATAGAAGAACTACCCTCCAAATTTTGTACCACACAATTCGAATTTCATTTTCTCAAATTAAAACTTAATGTTTGAGAAATTTTCTTTGCTAAAATAATTAGTTCAGATTCCGACCTATACTTTTACATCTGGTTTATCCCAATTATTACTCGATATTTCTTTTAAAACAACGGGTCGCTATGAATGAGGCCGGACCTGCTCGGTATGTTACTAAAATTCTCTTATCTGTACGATTCTCGACCTTCTAAAGTCTCGCAAAAAAGGGTGCTTTTTGTTAGAGAAAAAAAGTTTAGTTTTCAAGCATGAAGATGTTTCTAGTTATTAATGTATAATTCCTTTGTGTACACAAATACACTGTAGTTTTTAGTAATTTTATCAATTCAGTATTTTTCCTATATTAAATCAAACAGTAGTTAGTGCCCGACGTTGCGTTATATAAATGCTAAAAATTAGTCTCCAAACTATTTGGGATGTATAAGAATCAGCTGGAACTGTTATACAAAAACAGTGTATAATAAAGCTACATAGCATGATAAGGAGTTTTGAAATAGGTGATATTTTATAATCGAGCACTGTTCCAACAGTTTCAACCCATACTTTCTGGAATCTATTCAAGCTGTTTTGAAATAACACTATTTATGGATTTCGATTAAAAATTGCTGAACAACTGTTTATTTTATAGAAAATTCGATCTCACATTTGAGAATGTTGACTTTACTGAATACTGTGCTTATCTATTATAAAAAAGTTCCTAGTATGTATGCATTTACTATAGATGAAGGGCCTTGCCAAAGTTTAAAATCGTGTTTGTTTACTATTTACGTTAACTAACTTAGAATTTTGAATACTATTGAAATTAATAATTAAATTCAATTAACTGTCTTGACTCATACTTCATGGAATCTACTCATATTACTGTTTTAAATGAAACTTCTGTTTCTAGATAATTCCACAATATATTGAAAAAATGTTAAAAATTCTAACAATTGTCAAATTTCTTAGAATTACGAATCTTCAGCTATATACAATAATAATATGACTTGGGTGTAGAATGTTAAAAGTTATAAATGATTAGATTGGAATCGCTCTATTCTAAAATTATCAATCGACTGTTGAAGCTCCTGTGAAAGTACTCTTGTTCTTATAGATAATGCTAGGATTATTTTAAATATTCCGCTAAGGAAATCAGCAGATCAGTATCGGTTTGTAATAATTATATCTGTGAGATAACTGGACGATCCCAATAATAGTATATTATTTTATATGGAGGAAAAGTGATACTTTTCATGACGCGCTCGTGTTCAACAGTCGAACGGAGTGAGGCTGGTAATAGAGAGCAACTCATGAAAAGTAGCTTTTCCTCCAAATAAAATATGCTGTTTTTTCTTCAAATGTCGACAAATTAATGCAAAAACGTCTCTTTTTGATAGTAATAATTTTTAAACATAATTGGGTTCGCAAGGCGGTTTAGACCGGTGTCGGTGAGTAGGAACAGGTTGTTGCTATAGTGATGTAACATAAAGCTGTCAGTGGACACTGTCAACAATATTAATTTATTTTTTACAATTATTGCGTCTACGGCTGCTTTTCTATCTATGTTGCTATGATAACACTTTTCCCTCCGCTGGCGGGAAAGTGAAAACTAAAGCTCCGGCCGAGGAAAAATGAAACGCCTACACAGTCGAAAACTGACAGATTTACTGACGTTTGAAGAAAAAATAAGTTTTCTTAGACTCTCTCAGAAAGTTTAACTACACATAGTTACTTAACCCTAGAGTGGGCGCGTGATTTATTTTGGCAACAACAGGCGCATCCGTCTGACAGACCGTATTGACAAAAAAGTGTTTTATTTAGTTTAAATTTAATTATACTTGTATTTAAACGTGTTTAACTATATTTATTATCAGAAAAATACAATAATAAAATTTAGAAAGTATTTTAACAAAGTTCTAATATTCCTTTGTCACTACACAACATAAAACTTATTATAATTTTAGATTTATACATAGTTAGTTTTCAAAACATTCATTACAAATACCACCAATGTGTTCCAAGCACATAAATTTATAACATTTGCGACAAAAAAGCGCGTCTTTCTACTTTTTCTAGAGCTGCATATTGCACATCTCCCGGTTTGTTGGTTTGGTGGAGCAACTGCTTGAGCTGTGGGGTTTCCAGAAATTTCTTGTACTCATTCCTTAAATTTCTTGGAATAGTCTGCAGGTTTGATCGAACAGATAAGTGTGGTTTAATAAGTTCTAATGCTAAAGTTCTCAAGAATCCGCGCCTCTTTTGAGTGGAATTTGCATTATTTGAACAAAATACTACAAATGAGTTTATGCCAGCCAAATTTAGAATTGAGTAAAATATAACCATTGGCCAGCGCCTTGTATTTCTCGCAACATTGTAATTGGCGCAAAGTCTGTCAACAACATCCACACCTCCTTTGGTATTATTGTAGTCAATAATAATTTCTGGCTTTCCAGATTGTTTGTCGATATTGTCGTCATGATGCAAAGATGAAATGAGCACAACATTTTTCTTTTTTTTTGGGATATAGGAAACAATGGTGCAGTTTTTCGTAAATCCAAACATACTTGCTCCAACTGGATGTGTCGGACTGGAAAACTCTACAGGTAGTTCCCTTTTATTCTCACGGATGGTCCCTATAACCGTAAGTTTAAAATCTTTCAACAGGGTTTCCACAAGGGGCACGCTGGTAAACCAATTATCTAACGTTAAGTTTCTTCCGGAATTTTTAATTACATCGCAGAGCCTTACTTCAACTGCACCAGGACTATTGCTTTCCTTATATGGACCATCTGGTTGTAGTCCAACGTAAACTTCAAGATTACTTGTGTAAAAAGTTTTGGCGTCAGAAAGAGCAAATATTTTGATACCGTATCGATTCGGTTTGGAAGGTATATATTGCCTGAAGCTGCATTTGCCTCTGAAACCTTCAAGCTTCTCATCAATGGTGACGTATTCAGATAGACTATAGCCAGTTTTGCACTTATTGACGAATAAATCGAATAGTTCTCGAATAGGAGCTAATTTATCCACAGATTTTCTTGCCTCTCTAGTTTCTTTTCTGTCAAATCTTAAACAACGTAATAAAAATAAAAATCGCTTGATTGACATTGCTAACCTGAAAATTTCTACCCCGGATCCATCTGATCGCCATAATTCTTCAACATTCAAACGATTTGCTTTTATAACACCAGCATACAACAGCACTCCTAAACAGGCTTGCATTTCAATAGCATCGGTCGGTTTGGCGTCCCTGTCCCTCTCAAAATTAGAAGCTACTGACTCAATATACGCGTTTGTGTTTTCAACAAGAATGTTCAACATTTCATCATCTATAAAGAATTTAAAAATATCTTTGTGATTTTTCAAGGAACGCGTACCTAATCTCGAAATTGGAAGACGTAACACATTATTTTCACTTCTTGTTCTAACTCTTTTAGGCGGTAAATGTTTTTCCCATTTAGTCTTCTTATTTTTTCCTATGAAAAAGGCAGAATTAGTAGCACCTGCCTCATGATCGGAGATATCTTCTTCCGATTCGCTTCCCCCTACTCTTTCTTCAACAAAATCGATTTCACCTTCTGACTCACTATCATCATACTTTTCATCCCGCTCTTCATCATCTGTAGATACAACTTCCATAAGGTGTTCAAGACGTGCTTGCTCCCGTTCATATAAATCCATATCTAAAACAACAAATAATGTCACTTACCATGTTTCTGTTGCAAGTCAAAAAAATTGGTTGATAAAATAAATCTAAAATTTATTCCCACATAATAATTTTAACTCACAAAAAACTCTCAAAATGAATTTTTTCATAATGATTTTATCATATAAAGTTGTTTAGCATGTATATTAACCTACCTCTATTATTTAAAGAATTGTAAATCGCACAACAAAACTAGTACACCAATAGGCGCGTCCGTCTCATAGACCAAAATATCAATAACTTGACACACGCCAAACGACTACGATTATCATTTAACACTGATGTGCAGATCCATGAACCAGGAAGGTACAAGCATGGTGGGGACTCAGAGTTCACGCGTAAGGAAAATATATTAAGTTTTAAATCTTGTCGGTCTCTCAGACGGCGCGCGCCTGCTCTAGGGTTAAAAGTGTCCTCTAAGATTTTTTTCATTTCTTCCAGCACTAAATAGACTGTTAAAGATTGTATATAACATGTGATCCTATTGTGGCCAACATTGAAGCGATCGTTTCTTATTAGATAACAGCAGCAATTTTCTTAAAATTGTCTTAAAAAACTGGAAATCATTAATGAAGAGTATAACAATTCCCCGCGAGGTTTTGGTCAGTATATAACTCGAAAACTATTTGAAGTAGAAAATTGAAATTAGGCAGTTATAAACCGTAGTATTACACATTTCAAGCAAGCAGTTACTTTGCTGCAACGTCATGTTTCGGGTCACGTGGTATCATTTTTAAAAAACTTAATGAGACAACCTGAATATTGTTCCACTGCTGTAAAGGTATCTCTCATACTAATTCGGCGATACCTATTTTTGTGTGTCAGGTACTTAGAAACGACAAACAAATTTTTATAAGGTTTTTTATTTGAAAAACAAAGAGAGCTGAGAAACAAAAAACATATTCTAGTAACAGCTATTCTAGTTGTCAAAAGCTGTCAGCGTCAGTGAACAATCGGTCACTGTATTATTGTTGTTAAAAGTTTTGTGACTTGAAACTTACCATGCCTTTACGTTTCACTTATGACGAGTATGTCGATATGCTGATGATCTATGAAGAATGTGGAAAAAATACCAGACGAGCTAGAGATTTATATAGAAATCGTTTCCCCGACCGAACAACTCCATGAAAAAATAATTTTACTTATGTAGAACAAAAATTAAGACACGGTTCATTTCCAACCGGAAAACATCAAAATTCTCCACGTTAGCCTATACTTACGGAAGATAATATTATTAACATTCTTGCTTATATCCAAGTCAATCCCCAAATTTCAACTCGATGTCTGCAATAAGAATTAGGAATAAGTAAATCTACTATTCAGAGGGTGTTCAAGCAATACAAATATCATCTTTTAAAAATACATTTAACTCCTGCAGATCCAGAAAGAAGTGTCAATTAAAATCGTAGAGGACCCTTTTTTCTTAAATAAAATATTGTGGAGCGACGAAAGCCGTTTTCACAATAACGGTGTAGGTATCGTTAATAGATATAATTGTCACTACTGGTCGGCTGAAAATCCCAGCTGGACGCGAGAAACGTATTTCCAAACTATTTTGGGAATAAATGTTTGGTGCGGTTTGTTTAATGGACGCTTGATTGGGCCGTATTTTTATGAGGGGAATTTGACAGGCGAAATGTATTTAGATTTTCTCCAGAATATTCTTCAACATTTGCTTGAGAACAATCCACTAAAAGAGAGAGCGACTATGTGGTGGCAACAGGATGGTGTAACTCCTCATTTTGCTCAGCGAGTAACGTCACATCTGAATGTGTATTTCCAAGACAGCTTGATTGGGAGAAATGATACAATACATTGGCCGGCTCGTTCACCACATATAACCCTGTTAGATTTTTTTCTTTGGGGATATTTAAAAGGATTCATTTCTGTTACAGCTCCTACCGATGTAGATAATTTAAAAAATCAGAATCAGAGCAGCTTGCCAATCTCTTACACCAGAAAGTATTGAAGCAGCATGCACAAGAAATTTACTTAGATTTGAATGCTGCATTAATAAAGGTGGACATAAATTTGAGCATAAACTGTAGTAAAAGTGTTATTGTTTTCCAATTCTTTTTGTTTTTCAAATAAAAAACTTTATGAACATTTGTTTGTCGTTTGTATATACCTAACACAAAAAAATAGGTGTCGCCGAATTAGTATAAGAGAGACCTATACAGCAGTGGAACAATATACAGGGTGTGTCATTAACTTTTCTAAAAATTATACCACGTGACCCGAAACGTGACATTGTAGCAAAGTAGCTGATTGCTTAAAATGTGTAATACTACCCACAGTTTATAACTGCCAAATTTCAATATTGTAGTTCAAACAGTTTTCGAGATATATACTGGCCAGAACCTCGTGGGACACCCGTATATAAAAAAACTATGACAAGCGGTATTTGTTTAATTAAAAAAATTAAAAACGTAAAAAGTTCTTTTTTTAATAAATTAACACGTTGAGTGCCGTATGTATCCAACACGGATACACGAGATACGGTGCTTCCATCGCCGTATGTATCCGCGACTGATACACAACTATTTCTGTTATTTCAGCCGCATGTATCGACGTTGGCTGCATGCCTTGCATATATCTCTATGGGGACTATCGCACTACGGCCTGGCATACCCAAAAGCTTATTTGGCCTGTATATTTTATCCTTAGTTTTTTCAGGACACCATTTTTTCAGTTAGTGGGTTAGTGGGCCATACACATGAAAAATGGATTTGGCCTGATATACCCAATTTTCCGCTTCCACGGTAGCACTCAACGTGTTAAATATTAATTAATTAATATTTAATCTTAATAAATATAAGAAACGTCGTACATTATATTCTTTGAAAAAAATGTAGGTCATCAGTAATCCAATTTCGAAGAAGTTTTTATTTTTCATTGAATCTCAACCTTATTCAGTTATTGTTATTTATATTAAGATACACTTTTAATAGGTTAAGCACTCTTGGGAATGCCCTTAAAATTTATGGTTAGTAATGTTTATTGATAGAGGTAACAGTATTTACTAACGACAATTAAGAAGATTTATATTTAATTTACGTTTCAGAAAAACAAGAGTACAAATCTATATGACCGAAGATGATAATATAATATACAGTTTGAAATTTGATGGACGTGTTTTTGTGTGTCGTCTCGAAACTAGACTCGCGTTAAATTGTTATTTGTCAGTTTTTTCTAGTCTTCAGCATTCTGATTTTAAAATATTATTGAGTTTCCACTTTTAATAATAATCGCACAGTTTACTGAAAATACAACAAACAGTACTTTGAAGAATAATAAATTATTACTCTGAACAACTTGTTAGGACTGAATAATCCTGGAAACATTATTACTGATACCTAGTAATGTTCTTTTATTCCTGTAACTTATACTATATCTAAACGATTTTGTAAATATTATTTTCCACGGACCTTATATAGGTACTTCACCAAAAGGGATCTCAAATTATGCCCTAATTTTCTAAGAATTGATAATTTTTTTTTGTAATAGCTTCATATAGTGCAATGAACAAAAGCCGTACCAAAAAAGATACAATACACCGATGCCACATTATAACGGCTTGATGTAATCTCTTATTGATACCTATACTCTGTTTCATGTTTATCGTTGGTAATTTATTAGTATTACTTTGAAAGGTCTTCAAAAAGGCGTCCGCATTCTTAATTATCAATGACTAATTAAATATGAAATATGTAACGGGTGCCCCTATAAGAATGGCTTTCGGCCATATATCAGAAACCGTTCATGGTACAGCTGCGAGTACAAAAAATGTAACAAAAGGGATAAAAAACTTGAGAAGCCAAATTTTTCAAAAGGCGGCATAACAAAAGCAATCATTGCATTCTTCAAAAAATTCTGTGTATATGTACTTGATATTTAAAGTTTCAGTCTATCTACTTAAATAAGATGTGGGGGAGAATGGGAACTGTTATGAAAAAAACACCCATAACTCCGGTTCTTAACCGATTATTGCAAACTTAGTCATCTTGAAAACAGCTCTTTTCCACTAACATAAGAGTGAAAATTTGGACATAACCTAATGAGTAACTTTCAAGCGAGGGGCGCTAATTTTTTTAAAATCTAGTTATCTTTGGAAAATATTAAATAGGAGCATGCAATTTTAATCAGGATTATAAAAGTAGGCTTAATTTGTAACATAATGGCGAATACCGCATGCCGATATCTTTTCCGGTCCCGACATATCTTAAAAATGTATGAGTCAGTTGAAAACTAACAGCTTTAGAAGTGAAACTTATTATGTTACGTAAAAACTGTGAATGAGTGTACAAAAACTATTTACAATAAAAGACAAACAAAAGTAAATATGCTTTTTAAGAAATTATTTTATTAAATGTTCAAACAAACCACAATCTTGAGCCAAACTTTATTTTAATTCCATTGCTTCAAGTAAATGCATGAATATTTTAGAAATAATCAGATATACTTCTGTTCAACATTACCGACATTGTTGAATACATTAGCAGAATGGATTTATAGATGAAAGAAAAATTAAATAGTTTACTGACGAAACCAGGTATCCAACCAACGACCTTTAGGTTTTCAGTCTAACGCTCTGCCGACGAGTCTATTTCGCTTAGTAATATCATGGAGTCTACTGATGTAACAGAAGGGGAGAACAGCATTGCGTCTCTCTCACTGAGCTTAATTAAATAATAATTAGATAAGGACAAGGAGTTTAATAAATTTGTTAGTTTTACGAGTTTACTTTTACGCCAAAAATCCTGTAGTGTCCCATAAATTGTTTCACTTCATAAAGCGTAAATTTTAAGCATTCACCTATGAATATAGATTACCTACTATTACTATGGGGTAGTACGGAAAGGATTTAACAATTTTGAAATAATTACAATTGACATTCCTTGCCCTAATAATAATAATTTCAATATTACTTTTAATCTGACTGTGAAACGGCGTTAAGGAAGTTAAAGTAGAAATATATGTATGTTTTTTTCCATGGCCCACTACTTCTTTTTATATATTTCCACTTTAACTTCCTGATCGCCGTTTCCCAATAACATCGAAATATTAATTGAAATTACCATTAATCAACTTTAATTCGTTCCAAATTATTAAAATATGTTCGGAACCTATAGCCACAGTAGGTAATCTATATTTAAAGGAAAATAATTAAAATGTATACGTTTTTTACGATATGTCGGGATAGCAAAAAGATATCGACATGCGGTAATCGGTATTCTGTTACTAATTAAGTCTACTTTTATAATTCTCGATTAAAATTGTATACTCCTATTTAATATTTTCTAAAGATAACTAGATTTAAAAAACAAAGTCAATAGCGCCCTCTAGTGTGCATGCTACTCATTAGGTTATGTCGAAATTATTAAACTTATGTTGATGGAAAACAGATGTTTTCAAGAAGACTAAATTTGCAACAATCGGTTAAGTTGAACCCGAGTTAAGGGCGTTTTCTCATATCAATCTCCCCGTACACATTATTTGAGTAGATAGACTGAAAGTTTAATATCAAATATACGCAGAATTTTTTGAAGAATGCGATGATTGTTTTTGTTATGCCCTTTAATTGAGTTAATTTTATGAAAGTTGGCTTTTTAATGTTTTTATCCAATTACGCCCTCTCGCGGTATTCCGAAACTTTTGTTATATTTTTTTTCCGCAGTTGTACTATTAACGATTTCTGATATATGGTCTAGAGCCACTTTTATTGGGACGCCCGTTACGTATGTAGTTTTTTTAACGAAAAATTTTGAACGCGGAAATCAATCAAACTTTAACAATTCGGTAGGTAGTGGAATGAATGGCAAAAGGTCAAAGGGAGAGCTATCTGTTATTTTTTTTAAAATGAATTAAGGGTTATGATGTTGGTTGATTGAAATTTATATCCTCATGAAAAGTTTATTTGGATTAGACCGCAGGGCTGCCAGTTAGATTTTCATTTCATCAGTAAAAATCTTGTCAAAAATTGAGTAATTTCAATAGATTTATTTTATGCTATAGAAATTTCAAAAAAGTATAATGAATTAAACTTATGACCTCGAAAAAATATGTATTATTTGAAAACAAACTTTTCATTTAGAAACAAATAAAGTAAACATACAGTGTCCACCATGTTCGCTACATATGGGAACAATTTTTAGTTGTATATAGGAAAATTTAATATATACGATCGATTCTGCATGGTCGATAATCCAAAATTACATCTTGACATCAGTTACATGAACACTTCATGGCCACAAATTGGAAAAATTCGACGTGGAAATACGAAAAGTGAGGTTAGATGCCAAAATACCGAAAATTGTTATTTAGAAAAAGTGATTAAAATGATATTTTAGGAGTACGTACAAAATTTGAAGCAAAAACAACAAAAAATAAGAATTTTCTTATTTTTCTCCATTACGGTCTTCTGAAATGATATTGCCTCAATTTCTTTTTTGAAAGAGTTCAATTAGCACCGTATGTAATTTATAAACGTAAAACTATTCAAAATTGGTCATTAAAATCATTCCTAGAGAATTAAATGGAAATATTAGTTGAGCATTTGAAACTTTCCTGTAACAATACCTTGTCCAATGTTGTCAGTTTGTGAAGTTTAAAATAATTTAGTACTGATACCACAATTGAAAAGAACCGTTTTTGATATTTTCAATAAATATTTCATTAAATTATTAAAACTCATTAACTAGTCATAATAATAATAATAAATTGAATTAGTTTACCAACGTATTACTATTAGTGTTTTAAATGAAACTCACCATTTCTAGTTAATACCACAATATAATAAAAATTGTTGAAAATTCTAAAAAATTGTCAATTGTCAACCGTGAGTTTCATTTAAAACACTAATATGAGTAGATTCCGCGAAGTAAGGGTCGAGACAGTTAATTTCATTAAGTTATTACTATTTTTTGAAACAATATTCAACAGATTACCTACTAACTCATTACTAATAAATAACTTAATATTTCAAAACACAAATTCAAAATGTCCTCCATCTCGTTCCATACATTTCACCGTCCCGGAATTCGTTTCTCTTTGAATATTTCGGAGCGTACCTTGGTTAATAGCATATACGCAATCCCATATGCATTGTTCTAAATGTGCGACGTCTCTGAAGGGTGTTACTCGATAAATTTTGTTATTTGAATAGCCCCATAATAAAATGTCCAGAGGGCATAGGTCCGGGGACCGTCTTGTTGGAAATGAAGATTGGCTCGCTTAGCCAGTGGGATACCATCCAAAAATTTGGTTAATTCATTTTCCAACAAAGTTGAATAACGCCTGGCATTCAGGTTTTCTCTAAAGAAAAATGAACCAATAATTTGACAATTCCAAATTCCGTACCATACATTAACCTTGAGTGGGAGTTTGTGTCTGCCCATCAACGACAGTTTTGTGAGCTTACTGTTCCATTTGATGTGAAAGTAGATTCGTCGGAAAATAAAACATTTTCTTTGAAATTTGGATTATCTTCTATAATTCAAAAACCAAAGCGGACGTCAAAATATTTTTCTTCAGAACTTGAATAAATTTAGGCTGGCACGGGTGAAATTTGTTTGTCGTATTGTTTTGATTCAGATGCATATAGTTAATGTCGTATCAGTCATGTGATGGAAAAGACTTAGCGTTTCTACTTGTAGTTACCTTAAACTTCTTTAATAATCTTGCTACATTTCTAAAATGGACGTTTTTGCCAGGATATTTTTGGTTAAAAATATTAGCAGCTTCTCTTGAACATTGATAATTTTCTCCGCAAATTAGAACCAACTCTATTTTTTCTTCATGTGACAGTATAGAAGGCATTTTTAGTTATAGATAGATAGATAGATATAAAAATATCTTTGCAGAATGTGTAAATAGAAGTAAACTTAACGAAAACGGAGAATTACGGATCAAATGCAACAATGATGTTACACGAGTATTCGTTATGATTTTAAAGCCCACTTAGTTAATTTAAAACTTTGTATTGCGGCAAAGTATTTGAGAAAAATGGGTTCTAGGATGATGAAAGTATAAAACTAGGAATCGTTGTGAAATGTATGCAGACCTTTTAAAGATAATAAATTATCTTGTATTCATATTATCGCATTGTTTTTTTATAAATATTGTCCAAACATGAATCAGTACGCTTATTAAATAATAATTATTAATGTAAGTTGTCATGTTCTGAAATATTACATAAAAAAAATTAATATCGGCCCTTTTCAATTGTAATATCACAATTAAATTGTTTGAAACTGCACAAACTGACAAGATACAAAAAAATTTCACGCGTTCAACGAATATTTTCATTTTATTATATATGAATGACCTCAATCAATATTTCTGAATTGTTTTACCCTCACACATTAAACATGGCGAAAAGTACGGATTTTTTTATTTTTTTGTTTTTTTTGCTCGAAATTTCATAAATGGCCCTAAAATATCATTCTAATCACTTTTTCCAAACAACTTTTTCGATATTTTGCCTCCATGACAGTGGCATCGTGAGTGACGTCAGAATGTCTTTTCAGATTAGCGACCATGCAGGATCGATGGCATACATTAAATTTTCCTATATTCTACAACTAAAAATGTTTGCCATATGTAGCGAACATTAAGGGGGATACGATATATTATACCTAGCTACTGCTTCATTTTAAAAATAGTAATCACAAAATAAAGTTACGTAGATACTCATCAGGTACGAGTATATAAAAAAAATAGGACGAATAGTAATGAACAACAAAAATACAAAACAAATAAAAAAACAAATGTAAGAAAATAACTGTTATAGGTATATAAAAAATCGATTTAAATCTGAATCTGATAAAGTATTATCCTTTTTTGGTATATACATTAGTATGTAAATGTATTACTTCTTTTGTAAAGTTAGCATTAGTACAATTTGCTTTTCTCGACTGCAAATACATAATTTTGTGTGTGTAGATGTCTCACATACTAGTTGTGGCTAGTTTGTTTCTTTCGTTAGTTTTCATCAGATAGGTAGGTAATAAGAGAAATCTCTTAAATTAATTTAAACAGAGCGTTCGGAAATATCATGCGAGATATGATTAATTAAAAATTAATAATAATAATAAACAAGTGTTATAATTTTTTTCATCAATATGCAAATCAGTAGATCTCCTGAAAATATAGTAAAACCGGCAACCATGTAAGACCGTTTTTATTTCAGATTTTATGAAAGACTAAAATATGTTATCTAAGTATGTTTTTATAATGTCTGCTGTGGAATCGCCGCCTTAATGTTTTTGCTAATAGCGGCGTTCTTATAGTTTTTTTTTATTATTTCCAACATGCAGTTGTTGGGTTAAAAATATTTATACATATAGATTATTTTCTATAGAAACCACATAAATGCAATATACCTTGAAAATAATATATTGAATTGAATTGTGATGGTGGAGCAAAATGTAAAAAATTCTTGTTTTTTACATTTTTCTATTGGAATATTGAATTATATAGATACGTTATTTATAATCATTTAATGCAATAAAACGTATTTTTAAAAAATAGCAGATAGTGTACACTTTACCATTTCACTACCGAATTTTCAGAGCACACTGATAGATTACAGAAATTATCAGAAATGTATTCTGGACTGAGAAAGATGTGTCATATTTGCTGTACCTATGTTTGTACAGGAGCAATATTATTATTATCTAATACCTATGCACTATTTAGAATCAGTTGTCTTAGCGACGGGCCTGGCTCAGTGGCGGATCTAGGGGCGAGTGGGTCTCAGGACATTTCTTACAGGTACACTGAGTAACACGTAAAAAGTAATAAAATTAAAACGTTTTCCATTCAGGACAAAAACTAATACAAAACGAAAACTTAAATTTTTTTGTATCATAAAAAGTGTCAAAACAAAAATATGTTTTATTCAGCTACTTAATTCCAAACCAATATCTAGATTGGTATTTTCCGTATTACATTGAAAGGAAATAAATGAAATACTTTATATAAAATATAAAAACTAATAATAAACTAAAATCTAGAACTACGTTCTTTTTCTGACTTTAGTATTTGCAAAGTAATCTATGAGATCTTTTAAATCTAACTTCGCTGCGATATTATATTCTACATTTAAAATAGATTGATCACGATCATTGTTGACCTAATGCAATTTCTTAACATTTTCAATTCACTAAAGGATCTTTCCAATTGCGCAACAGTTACGCACAGGTAGGGTAAAAAATAGAAGAAACATAACATAAACTTCAGGAAAATCAAGTTTCATATACGAATACTATTTGGAAAAGTTTCCTCTTCATATCTTTTTTGAAGTCATCTCTTTAACTAGTTCAAGTAACATATCAATATTGATTGACAACACCGTTAGTAAAAATTTCCCGATGTTTTCGAAATTAGTATTGTTGCAACAAATAATATTCATTTGATTGATTGCATAGCAGAAAACCTCTATTCAATTTGATTGGTATTGGTATCAATTGAATAGTAATATACCCGGACTTTGAAGTAATCTTCTCTATTATCAAATTGCTATTCCAAAGCAAGCTCAACAATTTGTTTTGGCACTTTTCGTTGCCTTTTAAATTGAAATACTAGCTCTATATTGCATTTAATTGCAAGAGTTATTGGTTCAGATATTCAATCATTATACGCTTCTTGAGCTCTTAAAGCAGAAATGTAGGTCAATGTATTTCTTAAGACTGTTGCGCCGCCGATATAAATATCAATTCTTTGTAAAAATCTTGATACGTGGTTTACTTGAGATAAAGTTTTGAAGATAAAAATATTAATAAAAACAAATTCAAAGTTGGCCATTTTCTTTTTCAGATTTTTAGCTTCCATGGTTTCTTCCTTTTTCTGCGATTTCGATTCAATATCTGAAGAGCTTTTAGAATATCGAACAATCGAATTTTTATTGCCATAATTGATTGAATACTTCCTGACCAACATGTAGGGTTAAGTAATTTCTGATTCCTCAGTAAAAGAAGACGAAAGCTCCCATCGTTTGATAATAGATCCAAAAAACGACGATTGACGAAAATATGATAAATGAAATCCCCAATTTCCGCATATTTCATAAATTTGCAAAAAATGAATTTTTTGATTATATCGCAGTATTACATAGAAACATAATTGTTATTATATTTGGAATAAATTGTAGCAACATAAAAGTCAATGACATTCAATGATATATTTAAAAAAAATTCCAAAATGTTTCGTTTACGCAACGTTGGGGACTAATGGGTTAATTAGAAAATTTATTAAAATAACATACCATTAAAGCCATTCTGATTACATGAATGCAAACATTCTTCCATGTTTCTGGTGTGACTCTAGCAAATGTGTCATCTGTCAACTTTAACACGTCACCTACCTTAAAAGTTGTATTACGCACTCCAACTTCATTTTATAATAGCCCACATCTTTTCTATTGGATTCAATTTTGGATCAGGTGGTGGCAAACGTAACACGGAAGGACCGTGTTCAGCTAACAACTTATAAACAACATAATTTTTAAATATTGGTTTATTTAGCTGTATTTTCCTGTAAAGTTCCGGCTTAATATCAGTATAATCAAAATGAATACTTCTTTCCCGTAACCATATTTGCATATCTGCCTTTTTCCAAGTAGACGTTGGGTTACGTTCCACAGATCGTTATATGATTCATTATTAATAACTATTACAAAGTATTTACTATCTCGACCCATACTTCGTGGAATCTACCCATATTACTGTTTTAAATGAAGCTTACTGTTTCTAGATAATTCCACAATATATTGAAAAAATGTTAGAAATTTTAAGAAATTTGACAATTGTTTCGATATTAAATATCATCGTCAGAATGACAGAATATACATTCCATTTGATGCCTACCTGATGATTAATAATTATTTTTGGCTAGACTTAATATATGTTAATATAAAAAAGAAGAATATATGATGTTACAATTATTAAAGCGTAGATATTATTAGCCCTATGGGGATATTCTGGATATCTTTTTTCCCAATTAAGATAAGTATAACTGTGCAATGGTATAGAAAACCAGGAAAACTATATCTGCTGATTTTTAAAATTATCACTTAAGAAGACAGTTTAAAAGTGGAGAACTCCCTAGATTTATCTGTTCACTGACAACTTGATATTATGGGTTTCTTAAGTGTCTTCTAATTTCCAATTCTTCATGGAAATCCAGTTCTTGTGTCTTATTTGTGAATACAATTTCAAAAAAAATTACAATATTGTTTAACCTGAAATTGACAATATTGTTTAATCAATTTATTATTCTCGAGATTCTATATTCTACTCACATTACAGCTAGAACTTGCTATCAGAGCCTTTAAAAAGACATTTTTACGATAATGTTCAGAAATACAGCATAAAAGCAACTACAAAAATATAACAATATACGAAAAACGATGTTTTGTTGTTGTTCAATGCCGTCAGCCCTGTTATAAGAGGCGGATCGTTTTCATTTTCGTCGTTTGTGCATCGGATATTACGAGATAATCAATCCCCAAACTTATATGATTTGGGTTGCATACTTGGTCTAATGGTCTTGCATTCGGTACGTCAAACTTTATACCATAGAATAATTTCTTTGCTTCAAACAGCTGTGTTTATATCAAAATCAAACAAAATAACGTTAAGTTTAAAAGTTTTTTTCAAAATGAATGAGAAATCAGTGTGTACTGAGTGCAAGTCATCTTTCAAGCGAATATATGGGTTGCGGAAACAAGTAAAAATATTTCATGAGGGAAGACTTGATGATCCAGCTCCACTTAAAAAGTGTATAAAGACTTACAACTTCAGTTGTGATATCTACAAGAAAAATTTCAACCACAAGAATCATCTCCATAAAAAGACTCATGGCATTTTATCAGTAGATTCCTCAGAATCATCTCCAAAAAATGCAAAGAAGTGCCCTCTCTGTAGTTTCAAAAATTCGGCTAAAATACAATTACACAGTCACTTTAAGGAGAACCACGACATTGAAACGTCTACTGAAAACTTTGTTTTTGCGACAAAGGACGATTTTGAATCACGGAAAAATGAAATTGTATGATCTGATTTTAATAAACTTGCACATGCTTTTCTTATTCAAACTGTGAACCTGTTAGTAATAAAAACTGTCTATGGTTTTTAAAATTAGTTTTAGAATATGATTATGATTGATGTTAAGTATTATACTTTTTTAAATTAAGTATTACATTGTTCCCACTTTTTTCATATTCTACACATGGATGCATTTTTATTTTATTAACATCAAACTAACATACTTCCATATTTGATGAAAAAGAATTTTTCACGGGAATGTATTGATGAATGATTATTTTTCATTTTAATCTAAATCAGTCATCCCCCACCTACCCCTTAAGGGCGGGGGTGGGGGTGACTTTGTAAAATAATCGTAAAAATAAATTTTCAAATTTGGAATCAAATTCTACGTAATTTTTTACGTATACACCTAAAATTTCACTTTGAAATTTTTTTTTTTATAATGTTATGCAAAAAATTGATTATACAATGGTGTAGGACTCTCGGGTCTAGCATACTTCCATATTTGATAGAAAACAATTTTTTACGGGAATGTATTGATGAATGATTATCCTTTATTTTAACTTAAATCAGTTATCCCCCACCCAACCCCCTAAAGGTGGGGTTGGGGGTGACTTTGTAAAATAGTTGTAAAAATAAATTAGAATTGGAATCAAATTCCACGTAATATATTACGTATACACCTAAAATTTCATATTGGTAACTATTTTTTATAAAGTTATGCAAATAAAATGTTATCAAAAAATTGATTATTCAATGGTGCAGGACTCTCGGGAAATATATATTTGATAAAAACATTTTTTTCACGGGAATGTATTGATGAATGATTATTTTTCATTTTATCCCAAATCAGTCAAAATGTTTCACGGAAATGTATTGATTAATGATTATCCTTCATTTTAACGTAAATCAGTCATAACCCCCTTCCCCAACCCCTAAGGGCCTGGGATGGTGACACGTTTTATTGAATATCTTTGGCAATAATGAAGAAAAAATATGAAAATTGGTATACATACTCAAAAAAGGGTTTATGATTCGATGACACACTCAAAATCACCACAACCCTAATATTTCCCAAACACCCGCCCCCTCTACCCTTATGGTATGAAATAAGCGTGTAATCATTTTTTTAATTTGAATTTTATTTTATTAAATATACATATGCCAAATAGTAAATTTTACTTCTTATTCGTAAAGCCGCAATAGCGATTTTTATTTTCATTAAAAAATCAATTTTTTTATTACATTTTTTTTGCATAACTTCATAAAAAAAAGTAATCGAAATGAAATTTTGGGTGTATACATAAAATATTACGTGAAATTTGATTCCAAATTCAAAAATTTATTTTTACCACCATTTAACAAAGTCACCCTCGCCCCCGCCCTTAGGGGATGGGTGGGGGATGACTGATTTGGGATAAAATGAAAAATAATCATTCATTAACACATTCCCGTGAAAAATTTTGTTTAGTAAATATGGAAGTATGCTAGACCCGATAGTGGTGCACCATTGAATAATCAATTTTTTAATAACATATTATTTGCATAACTTTATAAAGAAAAGTTATAAAAATGATATTTTAGCTGTATACGTGAAACATTACGTATAATTTGATTCCAAATTTACGACTATTTTACACCCCCGCCCTTTGCGGGTGGGTGGGGGATGACTGAGTTAGGTTAAAATGGAGGTAATTCATTCATCAAAACATTCCCGTGAATTTTTTTTATCAAATATGGAAGTATGCTAGACCCCATTTTTCTTGCATAACTTTATAAAAAAAATAGTTACAAAAATGAAATTTTAGGAGTATACGTGAAAAATTACGTGAAATTTGATTCCAAATTAAAAAAATTCATTTTTACGACTATTTTACAAAGTCACCCCCAACCCCGCCTTATGGAGGTGGGTGGGAGATAACTGATTAAGATTGAAATGAAAAATAATCATTCATCAATACATTCCCGTTACATTTTTTTTACCAAATATGGAAGTATACTATACCCGAGACTCCTACACCATTGAATAATCAATTTTTTGATAACATTTTTTGTGCATAAATTTATAAAAAAAAGTTATCAATATGAAATTTTAGGTGTATAAGTAAACAATTACGTATAATTTGATTCCAAATTAAAACATTTATTTTTACGACTATTTCACAAAGTCACCCCCACCCCCGCCTTTAGGGGATGGGTGAGCTCTGACTGATTTAGGTTAAAATGAGAAATAATCATCCATCAATACTTTCCCGTGAAAATTTTTTTTCTATCAAATATGGAACTATGCTAGTCCCGGGAGTCCTACACCATTGAATAATCAATTTTTTTATAACATTTTTTGCATAACTTTATAAAAAAAGTTATCAAAATGAAATTTTAGTAGTATACTTAAAAAATTACGTGTAATTTGATTCTAAATTAAAACATTTATTTTTACGACAATTTTACCAAGTCACCCCCACCCCCGCCTTTAGGGGATGGGTGAGCTCTGACTGATTTAGGTTAAAATGAGAAATAATCATCCATCAATACTTTCCCGTGAAAAAAATTTTTCTATCAAATATGGAACTATGCTAGACCCGAGAGTCCTACACCATTGAATAATCAATTTTTTGATAACATTTTTTTTGCATTACTTTATAAAAAAAAGTTATCAAAATGAAATTTCAGTAGTATACGTAAAAAATTACGTGTAAATTGATTCTAAATTAAAACATTTATTTTTACGACAATTTTACAAAGTAACCCCCACCCCCACCTTTACGGGGTGGGTGAGGGATGACTGAATTAGGTTAATATGAAAAATTTCATCAATACATTCCCGTGAAACATTTTTTTCTATCAAATATGGAAGTATGCTAGATCCGAGAGTCCCACACCATTGAATAATCAATTTTTTGATAACATTTTTTTTGCATAACTTTATAAAAAAAAGTTATCAAAATGAAATTTCAGTAGTATACGTAAAAAATTACGTGTAATTTGATTCTAAATTAAAACATTTATTTTTACGACAATTTTACAAAGTCACCCCCACCCCCGCCTTTACGGGGTGGGTGAGGGATGACTGAATTAGGTTAATATGAAAAATAATCATTCATCAATACATTCCCGTGAAATTTTTTTTCTATCAAATATGGAAGTGTGCTAGATCCGAGAGTCCCACACCATTGAATAATCAATTTTTTGATAACATTTTTTTTGCATAACTTTATAAAAAAAATTATCAAAATGAAATTTCAGTAGTATACGTAAAAAATTACGTGTAATTTGATTCTAAATTAAAACATTTATTTTTACGACTATTTTACAAAATCACCCCCACCCCCACCTTTACGGGGTGGGTGAGGGATGACTGAATTAGGTTAATATGAAAAATAATCATTCATCAATACATTCCCGTGAAAAACTTTTTTCTATCAAATATGAAAGTATGCTAGATCCGAGAGTCCCACACCATTGAATAATCAATTTTTTGATAACATTTTTTTGCATAACTTTATAAAAAAAAGTTATCAAAATGAAATTTCAGTAGTATACGTAAAAAATTACGTGTAATTTGATTCTAAATTAAAACATTTATTTTTACGACTATTTTACAAAGTCACCCCCACTCTCACCTTTACGGGGTGGGTGAGGGATGACTGAATTAAGTTAATATGAAAAATAATCATTCATCAATACATTCCCGTGAAATTTTTTTTCTATCAAATATGGAAGTATGCTAGATCCGAGAGTCCCACACCATTGAATAATCAATTTTTTGATAACATTTTTTTTGCATAACTTTATAAAAAAAATTATCAAAATGAAATTTTAGTAGTATACGTAAAAAATTACGTGTAATTTGATTCAAAATTAAAACATTTATTTTTACGACTATTTTACAAAGTCACCCCCACCCCCACCTTTACGGGGTGGGTGAGGGATGACTGAATTAGGTTAATATGAAAAATAATCATTCATCAATACATTCCCGTGAAATATTTTTTTCTATCAAATATGGAAGTGTGCTAGATCCGAGAGTCCCACACCATTGAATAATCAATTTTTTGATAACATTTTTTTTGCATAACTTTATAATAAAAAGTTATCAAAATGAAATTTCAGTAGTATACGTAAAAAATTACGTGTAATTTGATTCTAAATTAAAACATGTATTTTTACGACAATTTTACAAAGTAACCCCCACCCCCACCTTTACGGGGTGGGTGAGGGATGACTGAAGAGAGTCCCACACCATTGAATAATCAATTTTTTGATAACATTTTTTTTGCATAACTTTATAAAAAAAATTATCAAAATGAAATTTTAGTAGTATACGTAAAAAATTACGTGTAATTTGATTCAAAATTAAAACATTTATTTTTACGACTATTTTACAAAGTCACCCCCACCCCCACCTTTACGGGGTGGGTGAGGGATGACTGAATTAGGTTAATATGAAAAATAATCATTCATCAATACATTCCCGTGAAATATTTTTTTCTATCAAATATGGAAGTGTGCTAGATCCGAGAGTCCCACACCATTGAATAATCAATTTTTTGATAACATTTTTTTTGCATAACTTTATAATACAAAGTTATCAAAATGAAATTTCAGTAGTATACGTAAAAAATTACGTGTAATTTGATTCTAAATTAAAACATGTATTTTTACGACAATTTTACAAAGTAACCCCCACCCCCACCTTTACGGGGTGGGTGAGGGATGACTGAATTAGGTTAATATGAAAAATAATCATTCATCAATACATTCCCGTGAAAAATTTTTTTCTATCAAATATGTTAGTATGCTAGATCCGAGAGTACACTTCGAGGACAACTTATACAGTATAAGTTATACTCAGTATAAGATATACTCGTCCTCAAACTGAAGTCTGTGCATACATATATATATATATATATATATATATATATATATATATATATATATCTTTTGCTTTCGTTATTTGAACTATCCAAATTCTATAGTTGCAAATATTTACTCTTAAGGTACATTTTCACGTGACGCTGGAAGCTCAAAAATGAGCTTCAAAAGCTGTCACATGTCTAAATGGAACGCTCAAATTTGTAGCTTCCATGAAAAAGGTATTCATTCCAGCGTCAAAATTGGAGCGTCTTGCAAATAAAATACATATAAAACCTAAATCATCAAAAATATACTGAATGGTATAATCGGAATATACAATATTTAGCACAAGTGTAAGGACTCAATATAAATCATAGATTCCAATTCTTCATTCATTTTACTCAATATTTATATACTCTTTGTTAATACATTAATAAACCATAGAGCAAATAATACTTATTCCATTTGTCTATGGAGTAACACAGTTCAAACCACTGTTGCCAAAGGTGCCGATTTTTCCTCAAATGGGGGATTTTTTAACGTAGTGACGAAATTATTACGGATTTTATATTTTTGAGAACCTAATAAATTTGCTTACTTTTCATTAAGTAAGGTACCAAGTTATATTCTGTTTATTTGTGATGAGATTTAGAAGACTGTTCTTATTTTGAAGTTGTTATGTGCATTAAAAAAATGGTATCTTGATTTTATATAATTTTATACATTTTATAATAAAGTTTATTTGTACAAATTTTGTTACCTTTAATTTAATATGTTGGGAACTTTTAAATCACGGTTGGCACAGTTTTGATAAGATGGTTGAGGATGTAAATATTTTTCGCCTGGCAACATTGGTTCAAGCTGAAAATCGACGCTGAAAGTTGGTTTAAAACGAACTTCCTAAAGCGAAGCTAAAACTGCATATTTAGTCATGTGATCACCGGTTTGAGCGTCAAAATTTGAGCTTAGAGCGTCACGTGAAATTGTACCTTTATCCATCACCATTTTATGATTCATTACCTCCATAAAATTTGATATAAAATTTTGACATATAATTACTTTATGTCATTTTTATTTATCTTCTAAACTCATCTAATTCTTTAAACTAAATATGAATATGATTTATATTATTCTGTTTAACTAATTAAATTAGATAACTAAAACTTGTTTATTTTCAGAGAAACAGCTGATTCCTTCCTGACAAACAAACATCCATATTGGGCAGATTTAATGTTCTCTTCTATACTAGTTAAGCGTTTTTTTATAAATTTAGACAATTATTAAGGTAATTTCTTTATATTTATTGTTACTCTTTTTAATTATTATACTTTATATGATTTTTTACTTATGATTGTGGTTTTTCATTAACATAGTTTCAATCCATTTTAAATACTACGCAAAATATTCTCAAACAGCTGATGTTCTTTAATATATAAGATATATGGTTCAATATATATACATAAATATGTTCATCCATCACAACATGATATGGATTTCGAAGGAGTTGAAGTTTTAATTGGAGAAAAATTACATTTTGGAGTATGAAAATAATAAGAACAAAATTCCTAAAATATTTCCCCTAACACATCACACTAATAATGCATAACATCTTCGTTAATTAAGTTTTCGCTGGTTTGCATTTTAGTTAAAGGCCATTTGCGTTGTTCCGTGTTCACCGTGTTGTTCCATGCTGATTGTCACTTTTACCATTTGTTTTCATTTGGAGTTTATTTCTAACATCTAAAAATGTAATAATCATTGTGTGTTTAATCGGATAATAATTCCAAATCAGTACAATGTTATTAGTTGTAACGGTTTTTATGTTACTTTTAAATGTGTATATTGTTTATGGAGTTTTTAATGTTTCCTACTTTTATGGTATAGTCCATCTCACACTACATTTTAGTAAGTACGACTATGTTTTGTAACGTATTGTTTTTAAATATATAATATTTGTAGTCATCCTGAGGAAGACCCCATACAAGGGTTGAAAGCTTGATGAATAATGAAATTGTTTGATTTTTCACCAGCCCACTGTTGACTGCTGCACCCACTTCTGGATGAACATATTTTGTTAAAATTCTTCAGTCAAACAATTTCGATTTTCTACTACACCTACTTTTAGTCGAAATTTCAATAATGTCGACGTATTGGCCTGACCGTTCTTCGAAGGGAAAAAACAACTACATTCCTGGCTAAAACCACGCAGAATATTCAATTACATCCCCTTCGAAGAACGTGACGTGGATCGACCCTTTTTGTCGATACAAACATCTGTGGTGATTCGCAACCACAAGGAGAAGGGCATAGTACATTGACCGGTTTCGAACGTCTTGGGTCTCTTCAAGAGTGCCGTAATGCCTTCTAATTCTCTAATCTGAACTAAAGATTCCGACAACCTCTATTTGGCTCGTGTGGTTACACACTTGCGAGAAGTAGTCAGCTGTCGCTATCTTCAAGGGGATGTAATTAAATATTCTGCGTGGTATTAGCCAGGAAAGTAGTTGTTTTTCTCTTCGAAGAACGGTCAGACTAATATGTCGAAATTATTGAAATTTTTACTAAAATGGAGGTGTGCAGTAGAAAACCGAAATTTATTTTTCATATAGACGCATCTCGTATTTTATGAAATTTCAATTCATTTTATTTCATAAGACTTATGCGTCGAATAATTATCTGAGGTGGTGGTTCGCAATTGAAAGTGAAAATGGCGCCAGCTCACTACTTCTCGCAAGTGTGTAACTACACGAGCCAAATAGAGTTTGTGGGAAGGCGGAATCTTCAGTTCAGATTAAAGACTTAAAGGATCCTTTAAAATGATTCATTTTAACGGTGTTAAATGTGGTTAAATGAAGCAGTGTTGACAGATCGAACTTGACTCATTTGAACAATAGACCGAAAAGTGTGACGTCAGAACAGTTCTGAGGGAAAACAAATTAATTATTTAACTTATCTCTTGTCCTGACGGTTGTAATATTTTAATAGTTTATTCGTTTTTTCATTTGTAAAATGACACTGCAGAGACTGTCAAGTGATTATGCCTTATTGCTTCGTTCCTAAACTTCCATCTCTACGACATATCCACTGTTTTAAACTGTCTCCACATTTCTTTAACACTTTAATTTCATTACAAAACTGCTCCGCAATGCTCGACAAATTAACAATAGTCATGATTAAGCATATTACAAACGTAAATAAATATTTGTTTTCCCTCAGTACAGCGGCTATGTTTATGACGTCATTGCTTTTTTGGTCTATTTAGCTCGGAAAGTAAATCAATGATCCCCATTTACAATCTCTAATCTACTGAAGTAACGGCAACGGAAATTTTAAGTTTAAGGGTATAGCAAGTTTTGTGGTAAGTAATTGGTGCATTTGCTAAATAACTAAATAGAGGTTACCTTATCCGCTTAGTAGTTAATACACGTATGTTCTGTGACACTTTATCGGATGAACAGGCGGATGGCCTATGGGTGGTTACCGATAGGAAGAAGTTTCCAGAGGGTTTACAAGAAGTAGAAGAAGTCTCTAGATGGTTAGCAAGTAATGACGGTAGCGTCTACGGGGGTTATGCAAAAAGTAAATAAGTGTGTATGTTGTTACATGTATAAGGTATCTAGAGGGTGGTTTAGAAGAAGCGAAGGGGTTTTTAAGGGTAGCATCTACGGGGGATTACGCAAAAAGTAAGGGTGTATACAAGAACGGGGGTTATGCAAAAAGTAAATAAGTGTGTATGTTGTTACGTGTATAAGGTATCTAGAGGGTGGTTTAGAAGAAGCGAAGGGGTTTTTAAGGGTAGCGTCTACGGGGGAGGGTAGCGTCTACGGGGATTACGCAAAAAGTAAGGGTGTATACAAGAACGGGGGTTATGCAAAAAGTAAATAAGTGTGTATGTTTTTACGTGTATAAGGTATCTAGAGGGTGATTTAGAAGAAGCGAATAGGGTTTTAAGGGTAGCGTCTACGGGGGAGGGGAGCGTCTACGGGGATTACGTAAATAAGGGTGTATACAAGAACGGGGGTTATGCAAAAAGTAAATAAGTGTGTATGTTTTTACGTGTATAAGGTATCTAGGTGGTGATTTAGAAGAAGCGAAGAGGCTTTTAAGGGTAGCGTCTACGGGGGGGTTGTGTAAAAAGTAAATAAGGGTGTATACAAGAAGTAATTAGAAGAAAGAAAATATATGGAGGATTGTGTGTGTGTAATAGATGAGGGGTAGTGCTTACGAGGGGGAGGGCCTATGCAGTTAGCTGATTTTGTAAGGGTTCTATATTTTGAAATTCTCAAAGGAATGTTATTAGATTGATAACCAACATTTTTTTTAAAACGGATATGTGTGTGAATTCATATCATTTTATAGAAGGTTTTTTTTATATTGTACTAAATGAAATCTCACATTATATTAAATTCGCTTAGTAGGTAATATTTATGCGTTATTTCTATAGTTAGGAAGCACGTGCAGGCCAAATCATTTATTCAGACAATAGTGAACTTGTTTCAAATATGATTAGATTGCAATGTCATGATTTCTGGTTTATAATTGTTAGTAACAGATTAGATTGTACGAAATCGTAGAAAATATAGTTTTCTGGAAATATGATGATGATATCAAAAATAACTCATTGGACTTGTGCATCCCCCTCTATAATAAAATATTCTTTTAAATAGTGCTCACAGTAAATACTAGGCAATAGACTGTACTTAGTGTTCCAGTGAAAAGTTGTCTTTAAGGTTCCACAATACATAGTAAGTTATTTATAGGTTTACTATTTTTTTTCATTCATCTTTAACTATTTTAAAAAACTTAATTGTTAAATTATTATTATTCTGTTATCTTTTCAAATAATTCTTTCTTTATTACAGATGAATTTTTTAAATGAGATTAATACAATAAGCACTGCTTTTGCAGAAATAAAACCCGTTATAAAACTGAAAGATTTACCAAAGGATACACCACATAGAATAAACAGCGCAAAGGTGCGCCAGGGGCAATTTGGAGCCCAAATACTTCTGGAGCTAGAAGAAAATATAGTATTTCTCCCCAAAAGAGTGACGGATGCATTTGCGTCGCATGTAAATCAATTTACGCCGGGGAAGTTCAGCATTACATTCCTGGGACTTCAAACTTTCCAAAGGGTTTCCCCTAGGACCCTCTTCAAAATAGAGGAGAATGTATAAAAAACATAACAAAAACAGTACATATTGAATTTCAACATCTTGAAAAATAATCTGGACACAGGTGAACAGCTTCAGTTTTCAAAATCGTAAGTTTTTATAATTTTTTGAAAATGAATTCTGAGGAAATAGCTCTCCTAACTGATAATATTGTTAAAAAGTTTCAAGCAATTGAAAATATTTTATTTCAAAAAAAAAATTGTACTCTTTATGATATAGAAAAATGGTCAAAACAAGCTAAATGTCACATTAGACTTTGCAACTTAGCAATACGTGATGGGGATCTAACCATTGGTACATTACGTAAACTACAAACCAACTTGGGTCACTTAAAGCGGTTTAGAATAATAATTCAGAATCTAAGTAAATCTGGAAAGGGGCTTACTATTAATAAAAAAAGAAGTAATAGAGTAAAATGGGAAGATATTAATTAAATTTTTGAAAGTAGAGTTCGAACCGGGGTTATTATAAATAAATCTCATAAAGATATCGTACAGTTTTTTGATGATTCGTTGTTTCTTTTCAGCACTAGAATGAAAAACGCATTAAAAAAATGCAATATGTTGAAAGTAAATACTTGTTTTTGTGCAGAATTTATTAGAAAATCAGGTGATACTGAAATTACAGAAAATAAATATTTTTCTACAAAAAATGAAATAATTGATAAGACAACTGACTTTAAAAAATGGTTTGCAGTTAATGTAAGAGATGTCATTTTAAGAAAACTTTCAGAATATTCTGAGGAAGGATCGGGGTGGGCCTTAAGTAAAATTATATCTCTGGAAATCAATATAAATAAATACGAGGTGGCTAGTGGAATATCATCATATATTAAATTACCAGACATAATAGCTAAAAGAAAGGCGTGTATCAACGTTCAGAATGACGATAATGCATGCTTTGCTTGGGCAATTGTTTCAGCTTTGTTCCCTTGCGTTATTAATAAAAATCCTACACGTACTTGTTCATATCCTCATTATAGCAAAGCTTTGAACATTAACGGTCTTACATTTCCTGTACACCCAAATCAGATTACAACTTTCGAAAAAAATAATGTTAATATTTCGGTTAATGTTTTTGAATTGGAAATTTTCAGACAATCAAATTTTAGTGTTGTGCCAGTACGTTTAACAAAACAAAAAAGAGAAAAGCATGTCAATTTACTGATTATTCAAAATAAATATTTTCCTAAAAAGAATGATTGTGAACCAGAGTCAGATAATGATGATTATGATTTTAGTGATGATATACAGTATCACTATATTTGGATAAAAGACTTGTCAAGACTTTTATCCAAGCAACTCTCTAAAAATACTAGAAAAAAATATATATGTGATAGATGTTTGAATTATTTTGTTTCTCAAGAAAAATTTGATGACCATTTCAAATATTGTGAAGAAATTGATAATAATTGTAAAATTGAGTTTTCTAAAGATCCATATGTCAAGTTTAAAAATTTTGTATACAAAGAAAAAGTACCTTTTATTATTTATGCAGATTTTGAATCACTACTTATTCCTTATATTGATGTAGATGCTAGAATAAAATCTCAAAAGGGATATGGTTCACAGTCGGTAACGAGAAGTGCTAGGTATCAAAAACATAAAGCTTATAGTGCTGGACTATATTTTAAATGTAATTTTAACGATAACTGGTCATTTTATGATAGTAATCGAAGTTCTGATTGTATGCTATGGTTTGTAGATAAAATTGAAAATATTGCAAAATTTGTAATGTCAAAATTAAAAAATGTTGAACCAATGAATGTTGAAGTGAATTTAAAAGATGCTTCAGATAAATGTCATATTTGTGAGGAGATATTTAAGGAAGGTGATAAGATTGTTAGGGAACATTGTCACCTAACAGGTAATTTTCGAGGTTTTGCTCACAACCACTGTAATCTTAATTATAAGAAATCATTTGTCATTCCAGTAGTTTTTCACAACCTAAGTGGTTATGATTCACATTTCATAATTAGAGATTTAGCTAACCGAAATTATGTTCAACTTTTACCTGTTAATAAAGAAAAATACATAAGTTTTACAATCTGGGATAATAATACAAATACTAGGTTTAGATTTATAGACTCTTTTAGATTTATGGGATGTTCATTAGATTCATTGGTATCAACATTAGAACCAGAAAATTTCATTCCACTTAGAAAAGAATTTTCTAATCTAAATACTGAACAATTTAGTTTATTAACTAGAAAAGGTGTTTTCTTTTATGATTATTTAGATATCAAGCGATTAGATGAAACTGCATTACCTAGTAAAGAATATTTTTACAACAAACTTAACGATGAACATATAAAAGATATTGACTATAGGCATGCAAAATTAGTTTGGTTAGCATTTAGTATGAAAACCCTTGCTGATTACAGTGACTTGTATATGAAAACAGATATTTTACTTCTAGCGTCTGTTTTTGAAACATTTCGTGATACTTGCTGGAAAACATATGGTTTGGATCCTGGTCATTATTATTCAGTTCCTGGTTATACTTGGGATTGTATGCTCAAGTATACTCATTGTAAATTAGAGACAGTGCAAGATATTGACATGCTGCTATTTTTTGAAAGAGGTATAAGGGGTGGAATATCTCAGTGTTGTAATCGATACGGTGAAGCTAACAACAAGTATATGCCTACGTATAATTAAAACAAACCTGTGAAGTATCTTTTATATACAGATATTAATAATCTTTATGGTTGGGCTATGAGTCAGGAGCTTCCCTACGGAGGATTTAAATGGGTAGATCATAATATTGATATAACTCAAATTCCAGATGATTCCCCTGAAGGGTACCTGCTCGAGGTTGATTTAGAGTATCCAAAAAATAAACACGATCTACACAAAGATCTGCCATTCTGTGCAGAACATATTTCACCACCAAATTCTAAACAAAAGAAATTAATGACTACTCTGTATAATAAAAAAAATTATATCATACATTACAAAAATTTAAAGCAAGCTATAGCTCATGGATTATTGCTTAAGAAAGTTCATAGTGTATTAAAATTTCAGCAAAGTTGTTGGTTGAAGCCTTATATAGAATTAAATACTTTGATGAGATCCCACGCAAAAAATAATTTTGAAAAAAATTTGTATAAACTTATGAATAATGCAGTATTCGGGAAAACGATGCAAAATTTGCGTAAACATCGGTTGGTGAAATTAGTTCGAACGTGGTATGGCAAACGAGGAGCTAGAAATTTAATTGCAAGTCCCACATTTCATAGTCGTGTTATATTTAACGATGATGTTGAGAATCCTTTATTGGCTATAGAGCTTAAGAAAACTAAAATTGTATTTGACAAACCTCTTTATATAGGATTAGCAATTTTAGATATTTCAAAAATATGTGTTTATGAATTTCATTATGATTATATGCTGACCAAATTTTCACCTGAACAATGTAAATTACTTTATACCGATACTGATAGTTTAGTATACGAAATTCAATGTAATAACATATATGAAGAAGTAATAAAGGCGGATATTCACCGTTTTGATACTAGTGATTACCCTGTAAATAATGTGTGGGATATTCCTCTAGCTAATAAGAAAGTACCCGGAATTATGAAGGATGAAAATAACTCAAAAATTATGACACATTTTGTAGGTTTACGTTCTAAACAGTATGCCTTCAGAGTGTTAGGTGAGGAAAACGATGTAAAAAAAGCTAAAGGTATTAAGTCTAATGTGGTAAAGAAAAAAATAACTTTTGATGATTATATTCTCTGTTTGCAGAAATTTATAGAAAATCCTCAAGAAAAGTGTTTCATGCATGCAACTCAACGTTTTATACTATCAAAGTTACATGATGTATACACCATTGAACAGACAAAAATTGCTTTAAACCCATCAGATGATAAAAGATATTTGATACCTGGTTCACATGTCACTCTTCCGTGGGGACATTATAGTATTATGGAGTTACAATAAATTGATTGGAATTTATTTTCAGATGAAGAGTTTGGAAGATCTATGTATTAAGATAATTTGTAATCGTATTACTAGAATTTCAAGTTTTCTTGTACAAGCTCAAATTCCTCAGTTTTTGAAAATAAAAATTTCTCGAGAATTTCGTACCTATAAATGGTTGCAGATAAAAGAAGAAAGTGATAAATCTGATCACTGTGATGCTATATTGCTTGATTTTGAATATGAAACAAAAATTTCACCAGAGCTTCGAGATACCTTATTAAATTTCACTTATTTAGATGTGTTTACTGAACACGATCTCTACTGCCTAATTAGTAAATATTACCACATTTCTCCTTTGGGTCTAAAAGTTTGCGAAGAGTGTTTTCAGAAATATTTTAAACTTATGCCTAATATAAATTACACATTTCATGAAGAAATTAGTGTGAGCACTTCAGAAAATTTAACAGGATTTTATAATTCTGAACACTATTGGTGTCAAAATGATTTTGAGGCAGTTGTTTTCATATTACGATAATATTTTGAGTGTCTAGAGGCTGCAGCAGATTTACCCTACTAATTTCACTGTATCTTTTATCTGTATAACTATATTTAATATGTACTGTCAAATGCATAATTTTCATTTTGCCTTTAATGTAATATGTACTGTTTTTTTATTTGATGTAATATGTATATAAATACAATTAATAAAACAATATTCATATAACCTTGAAACTTGATTTTTTATCCTAGCTCCTTCCCCACAGGTTTTCAAGAATTTTTAACATTATGACGTCGATTTGAAGTTTCATAAGTAGTATATGAGTAAGAAGTGCTGTTCCTTTAGACTGGTGTTTAAATCGTAAATTTGGAATTTTGTTGCCAAATATGCCTTTCCAGCAACATATGACGGTGATGCTTGAGGAAAATACCGATTTAGGTTAGTATTTTTCCCATTTTGTTCTAACGCGATACGAATGTTCACCATCATGATCGTTTTCATTTACACTACATCGAGGTCGCTCTAATAGTTGAATAGTTGCAGGATTTAGAGTGCCATCTACTAGAAAATTTAATTTCTCTTGGAAATCTTTTAAAATCGATGACATATTTGTGATATCATGTTCCGACTTGTTAACATATCCAAATCTTTCGATAATTTACATCAATTTTCTCAGATGTCACTAAAGGTAGAATTATTATTAATGGTAAAAGAAACATCCTTCACTTTCGATGTTCAATACTGATTCCAAATCAACATAAAAGTTTTCATCATCAGCATTACTTGTGTTAGAGGTGAAATGAAGCAAAGAATATTTTCATAATTTTATAATGTTAAATCATTGATTACATGGACTTTGTAATAGTACAGATATTCTCTAAGTGCTCTTCCTATTAAACTGCTGTTGTCATAAGAATAAATATCACAAACAGCATACATTAAATCTAAACAATTTGAAAAGCCACATATTGAATTCGATATAAATGTCTTTAATAAATTAATGATATTATAATAAAAATCGCAAAAGTTCACTTTATTTAAAATTGAAATGTGATGTTGAAGCAAATTCTCATGAATACGTAGAATTTCTACAACTTCTTCTTCATCGAGGAAAACTGTTACATCATCTTTCTGAATTTTCACAAATTTTTGATTATCATAAATAACTTTAGTTATTTGACAAAAATCTTGGTACAACATGATGGGATTAGAATCTACAACATCATCATCTGGAGAATTGAAGAATAACTCGTTACTTTTATGCAGCACTTCTATGATCTCATCCCATTCTAAAGTATTGAATGACATTTTTGAAGGTTCCACGATAAACGATGATAAAATGATGGCAGGTGCAAAAGTTCTGACAGGACTCAGGCAACATCCAACTTCAAATCGACGACAAACATTGAAAACTGTATGCAATAAATAATGTCTTTCTTTTCTTATTGCAATTTCATAATTAAGTACAATTTGATCTAAATCACGATCATAATTTGGTTCTTCATCATAACTACTATTATCACTACATGACATTGTAACACTATAATACCCAGAATCGTGACTACTCATTATGATGACTTCTAAACTAATGTCGATCAATTTATATGTTTATCTCTGTCCTCCACTCAATTAAAGTTGATTGGTTGCTGGCGATCTATACTACTACGTCATCAGTGTTAATCCAACTGTTATGTTTTTCATCTAATCCTAACCATTTAACGTACATTTTGTTACGTTTCCTCTTCAACACCTTTTCAACGAGATAAATGTGGGGATTTTTGGTTTTTTGTAATTCTTCTTCATAGAAACAACCTGTAATAGGCGATCCAGTCATATCTTCTATCAAATACGTTACAGGATTCGTTATTTTGACTTTCGTAATTTTGAATAGTTCAGTTGTAAAATTGGGAGTGTAACCTTTTTCAAAAGCATGTTTCACTTTACTTATTCGCACAATATCTCCCACATTTAATTTTCTGGGTCCGGCGATTTTCAAATAACTGAATTTCTTATTTAAAATCAATTTTTCGTTACTTCGATTCACCTCTGATGGTTTGTATCCAGTTTTACTATGTTTTGTGTCGTTGTATTCCTTTGTGATTTGAGGTAAAATATCGATCCATTGGTATTTCCCAATTAAGCTGAAATGTTTATAGAGTTTCGTTTTGAGCGTTCTAATAACTCTTTCTGCCATTGCAGCTTTCTTCGTACTAAATGTACTATAATGATTGATATTATGTTTTTTCATTAGAGATTTGAATTTACTATTGTAAAATTCCGTTCCCTGATCTGATTGTAGATTTTTTGGCGTTCGACTCCTGATAATACTCGAAAATGCTCGTGTTATTTCTTCGGCTGTTTTCGTCTTGAGTGGACGAGTCCACATGAATTTCGAGAAACAATCGATAACCACCAAAATCATTTTAAATCCTTTATTATGCTTTGCATAAGGTCTCATTTCGGCTAAATCCATTTACCATAAGTCATCAAGACCTTTGATTATTGTTCGTCGACGTGGATAATTTCGTCGAATCGGTTTATGCAATTCTTTAACAAGTTGAATCCTGTCTGCAGACATGATGTATAGTGAACAAAGGAGGTTATTTTGTTATATATATATATATAATATATATATATATATATATATATATATATATATATATATATATATATATATATATCTAAAGGTCAATTATTGTTCTTCTTCTAAATTACACTGTACGAGAAGATCCATACAAAAATAATCTCTACTACCCAATTTGAATTCTATTTTATCGTTCTTCTTTATGCTAAGGCCGTTTAACTGTTGATACTGATATTCCATATTATTCTTCAATAAAACGCTGCCATCAGAAGCATAATGTTTACAATTTTCAATTTAACAATCAAAAGGGAATACAAAAGCCGTACCTTCCGTATCCAAAACGTAAAAGTTCTTGTTGAATTTCTTCGTGCCCCTAAAGCTGATTAGACACTTTGTGTGATACTTTTCTGCGAATTGGTGTATCTATCTGCTGATATTTGTCGATGAAACGAGATTATCGACATATTTTTTTATCGGAATGTTTGTATTGAGAGTAGCAATCCTTGAATCATAGTTTCTATGTATTTCATCCAATGTATCTTTCATTTTTTTGTCAAGTATGTTTACTATAAATTTTCTATTTGATTCTATTGCATTATCTACATACTTTTGAGTTGATCCATTATTTATCAAGGATTTTATTTTATCATTTATTTGCTGAATACTTGTGTTCAACGACAATTGAGCTATTTCGATTTTTTTAAATCGTGCTTCGAGATTTGTATCATACTTCTTTTTATATGCGTCAGAATGTCGACCAAACTTGTCGAGACTCATTTTGAAAATGAACATAAATCAATCGAAGGTTAATATATATAATCGGCTTCACGAAGTTCATGTATAATGGCAACAATCTCATTATCATTGGAAGTGTTACCTGCATCCTTGGAAGCTATTAACTCTCTAAGTCTTTCAACAATCTCGTTTACATCGTCCCAGTAAACGTACTCTATATCTTTATCATTATAGGTCATGATGTGATCAGGTAATCCTTTACCTACGATGTTAGTGGTAGTGTTTCGTCTTATAATAAATTGCTTTTTAATAATATTAATATACTTCCACCGCTGAGAACCTTTTAGTGTTCTATCTTTTTTTAAATGAACCCCCGTTCGTTCCAATAATATTTTGTATGTAGGTAAATCATCTTCGGTATATTTGGGATGTTGGTAGAAAAGTAATTGGTAAAGACCTGGAGTAGCAGGTATTCTATCCCATCCTTTATCTCCTTCTACGAATATATCTCCGTTTTTTGCGTCAAAGTTTATGCGTTTATTCCCCAGAGTCCACTGATCGTTTTCAGCATTATACTTTGGCCCGTACAAATCATCGATTTGTGAGTCTTCGTTAAAGAAATCGATGATACATTGTCGACCCATTGTAGGATATTGTTCGATGTACTCGTTGACTGTTCGTGGTGAGAAATGTTCACTAGTATTCACTTGAGGTTCATCATCATCGTTATCCGTAAATACTGATTCATTTTTCGGATTATAACTGTATAATTCTTCATCACTGATAAAATTGGGAACATGTTCTTTATTCTCTTTAGATGATGTGGGCTGTAGTGGTGGTGGTGGTGGAGGTAGGGTTGCTGTAATCTGCTTGTTTGCCTTAGATGTATTCATAATATTTACGATATCTTTGAGTGGATTAGATATAGGTTTGAAAATTCTATTTAGTGTCTCATCATGCTCAGTTTTGTTCAGTTTAAAAGATAAATACTTTTTTCTAATAATTCGTTTCAGATCTGCAATTTTTCGTTTTCGCACAGCGTCTGCATCAGATGACATCATAATGAAAAATGAATGATTAAATAATTATTATATTTTTATATACATATCGAATCCTTTACGATATCTACCATCTTGTAAATCAAAGTCTTTAACAATAACCAAAGCGCCATATTTATCATTCCAGCATTCAGAGCACATTTTCTTGAATTCTTCAAATGACATGTCGGGGGAAACGTGTTCGTTGAAGGCATGTTTAAGGTTAATTTCATCCTGTTTAAACATTACAATCATATTGCAGTTATCACGTATTAGCTGCTTTGGTATTTTCGAATAAGTCTGACATAGGTAGAAGACATCAATACTTCTGTGTCTACACATGGAAAAATATTCTTGAATTGTTTGTTGTTTGTCGCATGACACATCGTCAAAAATGAAAATCGAATTCGGTTTGGATTGTGTAGGACTTACAATTTCATCGTTTTCTTTAAACGGATAATATCCCACACCTTTTACACCAGTCAATACTTCGAGCAGTTGGTATTTTGGTTGATATAGAGATTTAGAATAAACGTAGACATTTTTAAATTTTACACCATTTGGATTGAACAGCAATGATAGCACAATATTTGTTTTCCCACATTCGCTGGGGCCACAAATAATAGCACGAAACGAATCAGGTAATAAAAGTCCATGTTTTCGACTACGTCTATCTTCCAAAACGCTATCGAAATTTTCAATCGGTAATGACTGCTCTTGTTTAACAATCTCCATCTTATGATACTTTTTCAAACAGTGCAGCTATAATTATAGGTTCCATCGTGAGCAAATAGTCAGTCTTCATGTTGATTCACGAAGGTGAAGGTGTGCTAAATTCACTCATAAACAATTTGCCTTTTGAGCTTCATTTTCCTGGCTACCAATACTGTGGACGTAAGTTTTACTATTTTTATTTTTTCACAATATTAAATCCTCTATTTATATAGCTGGAACGCGTCTAATAGAACGGCTACTACGAGGAGATACAGGTGTCAACGCTCTCGACGCAGCTTGCAAAAATCACGATATCGCATACGCATCTAACAAGTCACTCACAGATCTTCATAAAGCTGATTTGGTACTAGAAAACGCCGCTTGGGAGCGAGTAAAGTCAAAAGACGCTAAATTAGGTGAAAAGGCAGCCGCCTGGTTCGTAACCAACGGTATGAAGGTTAAACGCAAGTTGGGAATGGGTATGAAGAAGCGTCGATCTTTTCATCGTGATGTGGTTATGAAGGTGAAGAAATCCATGAAAAAGGGATCTTCGCTGTCAGATACAGCGATGTTTGCATTGCGAGCAGCAAAATCTCTTATTCAAAAATTCGGAGGCCGAAAACATGTTCCAATACCTAGAATAATACCTGTAGCTAAATCTGGAGGATTTTTACCTCTAATACCTCTTTTCGCTGGACTTTCAGCTTTGGGAGCATTATCAGGCGGTGCTGTGGGAATTGCGAAAACAGTGATCGATGCAAAAAATGCTCAAAAGAAATTGGAAGAAGATCATCGTCATAATAAAGCTATGGAGCCTATAGGTAAAGGATTGTATTTGCGAAAGAGCGCTAAAGGTGGATATGGATTATTCTTGAAAAAAAACTACCATTGAAGCTACCCAATAGAGCATTATTAGACTATGAATTAATCAAGTTTGCCAAATTATTGAAAATAAAATATTTTCGAGATGTGTACATGCGCGATTCTCTACCGAAAAACGGACCTCGACGATGTGAATCAGCAATACTAAATTTGGATGTGTAAAAACTCAGGCACGCATTGGGTAGCATATAGGAAGATGAATGACTGCGTCGAATATTTCGATTCATTTGGTAATCTGAAGCCTCCGAGAGAACTTGTCACTTATCTTGCTGGCAGTAAAATATTTTACAATTACGAGCAATACCAAAATTACAATCAGATCAACTGTGGACATTTGTGTTTGCAATTTCTCTATAATGTCTGAAGCATGGTTGGTTGGTGAAACACAATTGTTGTCGTCTTTTACAAGTGCCGAATTGAAAACTATTCCTCTAAAGTATTTGGTAGAGCGAGTTAAACCTTGGGATTTATTAGACAATTGGCATAAATTACCAAAAGAATATCAATCGAATTCCAACTTGCAAATTTGCTTGCCTTGTTTTGTGCATTACAATCGACCGGATCAACGTACTCATGTCGATGGTCCGGTTAGCTCACAACGCAACTGTCATGCATGTAATTATTATTTGAAAAAATAAAATTGTTTTTTCTAATCTAGTAATATAATTTAAATACACCACTCCCATAAACATCACAGTCATGTCTCAACTGTTGAACTTAACGTCCACATCGAATGAATTCTCCTTCACTCCTCCCACACCGATAATATTGAAACCTGAAAAAGAATACTTTATTGGTGTGTTGGGGTTTCATTCGTATCATTCTATACCGAATATCGATGGTGAGAAATTTTATTTCTACAATAAAAATGATCGTAAGAAAGGACTCATCACCATTAACTTCCCGTCAGGATGTTACGAAATCACAGATATTGAAGCTTATCTCATCGATCAATTCAAATTGAAGACGGATACAACTGTGGCCGATATATCTTTGAAGCCCAACAACAACACTCTTCAGTGTTAAATTTACAGTCGACAGCACGCCATCGATTTTGAATACTCTTATAGTTTGAGTAAAATACTAGGATTTTCTCCAAAGATACTAGATCCTGGTAAAGTCCACCGTTCCGATCTACCTGTTAACATTTGTAAAATATCAACTTTACTATTCGATTGCAATATTGCTGAAGGATCGTTTGACGGAGATAAGCCTGCTCATACAATATTCAGTTTCCCAATTACAGTGGACCCTGGTTATTCAATCAACGAACGACCGAACAATCCGATTTACTTAGCTGTGAGCAGCACAAACGAAATCACCAACATTACCGTAAGAGTGTTGAATCAAGATCTCGAACCAGTAAATTTTCGAGGAGAAAAAAGCACGTTACTTTTACATCTATTGGAACGTTAATGGGTCTACTTATCAACAACGACTATTATAAAAGTCCCTCATCATCTACAACAAAATTAGTCTCTTGCAGATCGTTCAAAAGAACGAAGCTTCATCTAACTCCTGCAAATCGGGCGTTTCTCAAAGCAATCGGATTAAAGTTGAAGAAGAATGACACTAAAAAGAAAGTACGTGCGTTCTGATAAGACACCACCATCAACGAAAATATCTTCGATATTTGACCTTTACCGAGATCTACAATATGAAGAGTCGATAAGAAAAGAAGATTTTCACACCTATGTTCCTTATGTGAAATCATTCAATAACAGCGATTCTGTGGAATTTTACATCCAACAAACTGACGCATTTTTTCTCATGTACGAAACAACTTGAAATTAAGGGAAAATTAGAAGTTAGTGGCGGAGGAGGACATGTTAATCTAACGCCAAATTGCGGTGCATTCCTCTTCGATTCTTGTTCCTACATTCAAAGTGGAAAGGAAATAGAAATAGTACGAGATCCCGGTATAGTAAGTACCGCAAGAAGTTTGTTGTGTTATAATCCACAATCGAAAGAAATGGCTTTAGCTGGCTGGAATTATCCCGATAAACCGCTATTGAATGATGTTGATAAATCGTTTAGTTTGTTGATTCCTCTAAAACACATTTTCAATGTATTCAATGACTATACTAAAATCACATATGGAAAACAAACTTTTCGATTCATACGTGCTCGTCATGATAACGATGCTGTAATAGTAAATGAAGTAACAACAGGTACTACGACATCTAACACTACAATAAAGTTTGTTATAGATAGCATGGCATTGAAAGTTAAACACGTCTATCCTAACGATGAAATAAAATTACGTATGATGGAGCAAATAAAAAGTGATCGACCAATATTCATTCCGCTCAGAAAATGGGAACTTGTGTATTGCCTACGTTAACGAAAGACGCTAAAAATGAGATTTGGTCAGTTAAAACGAGCTCGTCTGTCGAGAGACCTCGATATGTTATCGTATGCTTTCAAATAGATAGACGCAACAAGAAGACAAACGATCCTTCGAAATTCGATCACTTGAACACCAACAATGTAAGATTGGCTTTGAACGGAGATTTTTGGCCCACCGAACGATTAAAGATGGATTTCGGAAAAAACGACTATACTCTTGCCTATCATAATTACGCCTCATTCTATAGAAGCTATACCAATTCCAGCATAGTACATCCAACATTGGACTATGAAGCATTCAAAGATCGTGCTCTCTTTGTCATAGACTGTTCCAAACAGGAGGAGGGTATGAGGGCATCAACAGTTGATATAAAAGTGGAAATTGAAGTAGGTGTAGGATTTCCTGCAAATACTAGAGCATATTGTATAATTATACATGACTGTTTATTGGAGTATTACCCCCTAACGGAAATTATCAAAACGATCATATAATACCAGTGTTGAAATACACAGCGAGACAGTTACAAATAAACCACGATGAGAATAGCATTCATTGACATTCAAGGCTTCATTATCGAGGGTACATTCCATCCTAAGGAATTGTCCATCGAAATCGGATATAAACATAGACACTACATATTTAAGCCGCCACAACCCTTTCATTTGCTAAACGATCAAGATAAAAAAACAAACAACTTTTTGGAACACCATATCCATGGAATCAAGTATTCTTCTGGCGATGTTGATTATTCAAAATTGGACGAGATTTTGAAAAGTACAATGTCTAATGTCGATTGTATTTACGTTCGCGGTAATCAGAAAAATGAATTTTTACAAAAGAAATGTGAAGAATATGGAATTTTTACGACAACTGTTGTTGATGTCTGCAAGTTTGATGGAACATCCTCAGCCATGGAAAGTTTAAAAAAACATTCGAATGCTTGTCATGCCGATGGGACTTTCAATTGTACACAAATTAATGTAGAACGATTACGATATTGGTTTTCAAATGTAATACCATTGTAATTTCACTTAAATAAATAGAAAAATTGATGAGTTGTTTTATTTAAACACATTGTATACTCATGTATGTCTATATTACATGAAGACTTAAACTTTCGTTTTACAATATTCAATATAATTTTCAATATTAAAATAAATACTGATGTTAAAATTATACATGTCATTGCAAAAACATTAATTTCATCCTTGATGGCATCCTGTTGTTCCCGAATTGTATTATTCATCATATTGTAGTCGGTTTAATTCTGTGGATATTTTTTGTATGCGGCGATTTTTGAAGACGTTATCCTCCAAGCACATTCGCTCCAATTGCTTTATCAGTTTAATCTTATTTTCATAAATTGAAATATCTTTACTCAATTCTCGAAAGCTTTTAGAAAATTCCTCCAATTTGCGTCTATACTCTTCCGATGACATTGTGATACAAACACTCAATTCTCTCATTCATTTATTATAAAAGAAATCATGCGCATGCTTTCAAGACTTTCAAAATACCCCGTATAAGAAAAAGACATCAGTTAAATATGATTTTAAAAAAACTGCAACATAAAATCTATTTTTATTAATTTGATAGAAAACTAAATTCTGCTGTTTCATGAATAAACTCAGTTTAGATTTTATCGTAAATGACTAATACAATATCATGTTGATATCATATATTTTTTAAAAGATACTAAAGTAATATTCCGTAATATAAAGTAACTAACAATTATAAACCAGAAATCATGACATTGCAATCTAATCATATTTGAAACAAGTTCGCTATTGCCTGAATAAATGATTTGGCCTGCACGTGCTTCCTAACTATAGAAATAACGCATAAATATTACCTACTAAGCGAATTTAATATAATGTGAGATTTCATTTATTACAATATAAAAAAAACCTTCTATAAAATGATATGAATTCACACACATATCCGTTTTAAAAAAAATTGTTGGTTATCAATCTAATAACATTCCTTTGATAATTTCAAAATATAGAACCCTTAAAAAATCAGCTAACTGCATAGCCCCTCCCCCTCGTAAGCACTACCCCTCATCTCTTACACACACACAATCCTCCATATATTTTCTTTCTTCTAATTACTTCTTGTATACACCCTTATTTACTTTTTACGCAACCCCCTCCCCCGTAGACGCTACCCTTAAAACCCTCTTCGCTTCTTCTAAATCACCCCCTAGATACCTTATACACGTAAAAACATACACACTTATTTACTTTTTGCATAACCCCCGTTCTTGTATACACCCTTACTTTTTGCGTAATCCCCGTAAACGCTACCCTTAAAAACCCCTTCGCTTCTTCTAAACCACCCTCTAGATACCTTATACACGTAACAACATACACACTTATTTACTTTTTACATAACCCCTGTTCTTGTATACACCCTTACTTGCGTAATCCCCGTAGACGCTCCCCTCCCCCGTAGACGCTACCCTTAAAACCCTATTCGCTTCTTCTTAATCACCCCCTAGATACCTTATACACGTAAAAACACACACTTATTTACTTTTTGCATAACCCCCGTTCTTGTATACACCCTTACTTTTTGCGTAATCCCCGTAAACGCTACCCTCCCCCGTAGACGCTACCCTTAAAAACCCCTTCGCTTCTTCTAAACCACCCTCTAGATACCTTATACACGTAACAACATACACACTTATTTACTTTTTGCATAACCCCCGTAGACGCTACCGTCATTACTTGCTAACCATCTAGAGACTTCTTCTACTTCTTGTAAACCCTCTGGAAACTTCTTCCTATCGGTAACCACCCATAGGCCATCCGCCTGTTCATCCGATAAAGTGTCACAGAACATACGTGTATTAACTACTCCGCTTCATATAATTTTTAGTTTTCAAATAGTTACAATAAGTATTATAACAATGTCAATGCCAAGAAGTGCCAGAATGACCAAAAAACAAAAAGTTATTAATAATAATATCGTACTTAGAAATTAATAAAGAAATGCTGAAATTTAAATATTCAATTTCAGAGCTACCTACTATTGAAAAGAAATGGGAAGAACTGGCATTTATGTTGAATATCAATTCGAATTTCTTCATTCATTAGTAAGACATCAAATATCAAAGCCATTTCTATTATTCACTTGAATTTAAATCGATTCGGTTGTATTTGTTGAAGTTTCCGCTATCAACAATGTTTTCATTCCTTAGTCTAGAGTAGGGTTTAAATTTTAACAGATATCTGATAAAATTAAGCATCTTCCGTTAATATTTTAAAGCTTATGATGCATACAGAATAGTAAAATGAAGTTAGCGGATCGTCTAATTTTTAACCATGCTCTAAAATTTAACAGTTGCTTACAAAATTGGCCCTATTCTGTGTTATAAATTTCCCAACGTTGACTTGCTTAGCCAGGCAACATAAATGGACAATGAAATAGAAGAAGAATTTATGTATAGGCTCAATATAATCCTTACATTATTAGGCTATATTCCAAAGAGGTTATATTTCTACAAAAACACATTCTCGTACAATTTTTTTATAATTCCACATATTGGTAATGGAGCAAAAGGTGGTTAAAGAAGAAATCAATATCTATGACGATTTCCATTGGTTTATGGATGTTAAACAAGGGCTAATTGACGAAGTGTACGCTAAAGATGCGAAATGACAATGGAAAAATAAATAATATACATCCAATAAAACAAGAAAAAAATGATGATTCAAATAAAGTTGCAATATTTGAAGGGTGTATGGTTTCGGCTAAAACAAAAAGGGATTTTTTTAAAACGCAAAAATTAGAAACAAACTCAAATATTCAAAAGTTAATCGTGGACGGCAAACTAAATCAAAAGGTGAGAAAGTGATTTATGGCTGCTAAGGTGTTAGATAGGGTTGCCAGATTTTTTAAATAAGGCACAATTGCTGAGTTACATATAAAAATGGGATATCTAATGAAAAACAAAAATGTTATGTACCAGAAGTGGCATAAAATACTGTTGTTAAAACAAAAGTATGCATATTATTGATAGGCAACTCTGTTTATTCATAACAATTGAGGAGGTATATTAAAATTTTTAGTATTCAAAATGATGAATTGGAAATAGTCAAAATATGCCACAGTATCTGTCATGGAAGGATGTTTAACATTTTTCCTGAAATATGGGACCTCCAGGGAAAACTGTTTTCAATTTTATAAATAAGGAACAAGAAGTAATGATTTATTTGTAAGATGGCTTCCATTTTCAATTTATCTTCCAACAATTAAAACATCACTAACATTTTCTTCTCAGCAAGAAAAACAATACAGTATATTTGCATGAAAAATCTATTAGTCCAAGATCCCAGGACCCCCAGATCTTACTCATTTTCTGATGGACTAAATACATACAATGGAGTAGTATTATTAGTGTGTACAGTGAACATATACGTACCTGCTAGCATGTACTCACTTTACTTACTGTCTGAGGACTGATTCTTACATATGTTGCATGGTATATTGTAAACAATTTCAAATTAATACTGCCAGACACATCCTGTCAGCAGTATCTACTGCCAGACACTTTAAATATCAAAAGCAAAAAACACAACCTTATGTACAGTTTGAGACTTGATTTTTATCTACGATATTTAGGTGGCTATTTTAATATATTTTGTAAGCTTCCAGATAAATTGTAAGGGCTAACATCCCCTAAGTGTATTTAAAGTGTCGTGTGAGTAAGAGCGCACTCATGGTATTCAAGTGCCTTTTGAATACAGCTCCATTAAAATTATCTTGTAAATAGTGTTGGAAACGTTTAATAATAATTAAATAATTTCTTATTATCTAGTTATCAAAACTATTGCATAATAATGCTAAAACTGTAAAAATTGTCATGTTTACAAAATTTCGGTATCAACTTGGCTGTCAATAAGAATGATGTAGATGTATCTGTAATATTTGGCGTATGTTCTTTTAAAGTAGATTTTTCCAAAAAAGACTTCTTGATCAACCACGAGAATGACTTATAACACTGTCTGTGGTAATCACTGTCAAAGTCAACCATCTTTAAATTTGAAGTTATGTTTTTTTCTATACTTAAAAATTACTTTAACATCTCTTCTGTAAATAATATTAAATTTGTGCCTGATCTATTACAAAATAGTTATTTATGCAACAAGTATGTAAAGTAAACTTTTTTTGACAAATGTGAATATTGTCAGATGAGCCATAAAAGGGACACGAATTGTGTACTGTAATGAAGTAATGTCAGAAATCCATGGTCACCACTCTAATAAATGGATAGTTCCTATTTTCATTCTGCTGACACCAGGGTAATGTGTTCGGTTCAGGTATTATCCTTCCGGTTTCCTTTCTCTCTGGCTGGTAGTAGCCGGAAGGTCTTGAGCTTATACAGTGTGCCAAGCCCGAGTTTGTAGTGCAGGTTGAGTCGGCCCGTCCTATTTGACTGGTACGGGGGTGGTGAGGGTTGAGGTTAGGGAAATAAACTGAAGGTTAAAATATGTACAAGCATATATTACAAAAAAATTATTAAAACCATATACGTACACTTTGCAATCTAATAATTATAATATACGCGGCTTTCTCCAAGCCTACGTGATATACCCTACATAAATAAAAGAATAACAAACGGAATGTCTGTTGGTACTTAACCTGTAAGAGTATGGTACCCTATACACCTAATAATTATGTTGGATATCCTCCACAAAAATTAAGGCAATAAATAGAAATCAAACTAAACTTTATGAATCGGATCAATTATGATATCCTGTAAACCCTATATCTATATTGCCAAAGTTTCTGGGGTTGGAAAGAAATAATTACGGATCTTGTGAGCTTTAATCAACTGGTAAGATACATAAAAAAGAAAATCTTTAACCCCTATTTCTAACTCTAATGACGTTTCTCGAATTGAGAGAAAAAAATACAGAATACAATCTATATCAATAAAATTCAGAAAATTAATTATGATGTCTCCGGTATCTGGATGTCCGGGAATATGACTGAAAATATTATCAGTTGATACTTTAAGGTAGGGCTAAATATGATCCCTGGTACAATATAAATATCTGTGCGCTATAATCAAATAATCAAAAGAAGATATATAGGAAAATGGTCCCTGAACATAGATAAATACCTATAACTGTTTAGGCTCTACCAGTAGATGAGGGGCGCTGATATATATGAAACACTAGATATGACCGAAAATACTGTGGGGTCCCTTATCTATTTCGGGGCACCCGGTTAAGTCAAAGAAAATATAATATCACAGATCAATACACAATATAATAAAATAAGTGTACATTAAAAACTTACATTTTGGAATATCACTAGTCACAAACTGTACACTATTACTGTTGGGGGTGAAGGGACCGTCAATACTTGGACTGGCCTCCTTCGGGGAGAGATACTTTCTCTCTTTTGATTCCAATTTTTTCGTTATTTATTCTAAATTTTACCTTGTGTGAAGGTTAGTTTTCAATATCATTGTTTTTTTACTCGTAACGTACATAGTCAACAAGCATGACATAATCGTAATCTAAAATGTTTTGTTAACCTTGCAATAACACATTTTGTTTGTAATATTTCCTTTCGTTGAGGTCAATAATTAATAATTATTTCGAATTAAGAGAAATTTGTCTATATAGGGTGTTCTTAAAATTTTCTATGTCATATCTCGTGTCTATTACAGTACAATATTTTTTCTACTACCGAAATTTTCATTCAATAAAAACAGAAATTCCATATACATCTTCTTTAAGCACTAGGACGTAAAGTAAAGGAAGGTGATCTAATAGACTTTACAATAAATTTGTTGAATTCGAAACTTCAATTGAGCCTCAAAAGCACTGAAATAAACGATATCTATACAATTGGAAAATCACAGTCGAATAAACCAATAGTTGTAAATTTTCTGAGAGCATTGACCAAAAAAAATACTGAAAGGATCAGGCATTGCAATTGCGGAAGACTTATCCCAGGAAGAAGGAAAAGAGAATAAATTACTGATACAACACTTAAAACAAGCTAAAAACGAAAATAAAAAAGCACATATATACAAAAGCACTTTATTTGTGGAAGGAGAAGCATTCTCTTATAAGGATTTAGAAACAAACTCTATTAAAGATAAGAATTGTGCAGGTGCAGCATCTTCAAGCAGCAGTCCTCTAAATGCCCGAGAGGAAGACAAAACAGAAATTCATTCAAAGGTGCAGAAAAGAAGAACACCAGATAACGAAGAGAAAGAAGAACAATTACCAGCAAGTAAGAAAACACTGATAGAAACAAAATTCGATCAAAGACAATCACCAAGGCTAAATAGTGCATACAAATTTTAGGAAAATAATAGTTCACTTATATTCATTACAATATTTATAACTAAATTCAATTTAAATATTATAAGCTAACCACATCTACTAATTCCTAATATCTAAAAGGATTAAATTTAAATTAATTAAAACCTGTATTTAATAATACAAAATTTGGTCAAGTTTTTTTTATTACAACTTCTATGGTACTTGTTTTAAAAGACAATCAATTTTATTACCAAGTTTTTGATTTTTATCGTTGGGGCATTTGGCTGAAGTATTTTTAAAAGTCGACGTTTTTAATATTTATCTGTGTAAATTAATTTTAAACTTCGGATTTGTTGATGAATGTCGGTTTTATATTGTATTCTTAGTAAATTGTATTAAATAAACCACTAACACATCAAATAACCCATATTTTAACTTTTAAAACTGTAAATATTTATGTGAATGGATGATTATATACGTGATTTTGAAGTAGAAAAGATAGAAACATTCTCTTTACAAACATCAGAGGAAACCAAGAAGGTCCTAAAAATAAACGACTACAATACTAATTTCAAAATAATCCACAGTAATATTCGGAGCATCGCTTGTAATTTTGATGAATTTCAAATCTTTATAGAGGGGTAAGAAACAAAAATTTAATGTATTGTTCTAACAGAAACACATTTTATTCCAGACTTATCACTGTATAATATTGATGGTTACCGAACTGTATATAACTACAGAAACTTCAACCAGAGTGATGGAGTCATTGTATTTATAAAATCTGAGCTGTATGAGTCGCATAACTTATTTGATTTAAGTGGTAGTTCACTTATTAAAATAAAAGCCCATTTTGAAAATAAAACGTTTATTATAAATGCTTTCTACAGATCACCAGCTTCTGAAAACAAAGTCGACTCGTTTGTTGATGAGTTAAATGACATTTTAGATATACAAACTGAAAACAGTGATTTTAAACTTTTTGTTGGTGATATCAATATTGATCTATTAACCGAAAATGATAACAAGAGAAATTACTTAGACGTCTTAAACAAATGCGGTTATCAATCGGCCATTAATGTTCCAACAAGAGTTCAAAGAAATTCAAAGACATGTATAGATAATATTTTTGTATATTCTAAAAGTGTTAATTTTTATGATAATTTGATTCCTCTAGTAATCAACACATCAGTAACTGATCACTATACAGTAATGCGACAAACTCTAAATCTGAATATTTGGCCCAGATAGACAAGAATAAACTGATACATAGATTTCAACATACTGACTGGAATGATATTATTTTCAATCCAAATTTGGACTCCGCAACTGATAAACTGGTCAGCACTATCCAAGATAATATTAGGCAGTCAACAACGTATACAAAGATTAAGAAAAAGAAAAAATTGGATCACACCATCTCTCATAAAATCCGTTAACAAAAACAATGAAATGTATAAAAAATAAATCCTCTAAATAATATACTTAAAAAACTATCTTAATATTTTATAACAGAAAACACAGAAATTACAAATATTAAGGACAATAATGGAAAAACAGTAAATAAAGCTGAGATAATTTCTGAAATGTTTAATACTTTCTTTGTAAATATAGGACGAAATCTAGCAAAAACAATACAAAAACCAATAAATTATAAAGAATAGAAAATTATAAATTGTTATTCCATGTTTTTGCACCCACCAGTATTACAGAAATAAAAAATATAATTAGTGAACTAAAGAATAAAAAAGCACCGGGCTGGGATGAAATAAGGGCTGAAACGCTCAAACATATTTCAGATTTTATTGCATATCCGCTAATGATTATAATAAATAAGTCATTAGAAATGGGACAATTTCCTTCAGCTTTTAAGACATCAATTGTCAAACCTATTTATAAAAGTGGAGAAAGGGATGAGAGGACAAACTACAGACCAATATCATTAATAACTTGTTATCAAAAATACTAGAAAAAGTAGTTAATGCACGGCTTAATACATTTCTAGAGAAATATTAGCTAATGTCAGGGTCTCAATATGGTTTCCAAAAGCGCAAGTCCACTAACGATGCTCTTTTAGAAGTACCAAATTTTTATATAAAAATATTGATGAGGGTTTACCTACAATTGCGATCTTCCTCGACTTAGCAAAGGCCTTCGACATTGTGGACCACTGCCTTCTTTTGGAAACACTAGAGGACATTGGAGTTACAGGTGCAGCACATGCTTTTTTCAAAAGTTATCTGACAAACCGATCTCAGAAAGTAAGAGTGGGCGATAAATGCAGTAAAGAACAGACAGTTTAGTGTGGTGTGCCACAAGGTACGGTTCTAGGCCTTGTTTTGTTTAATATCTATTTGAATAACTTATTTATGATTGAAAGTAACAGTAAAATTATAAGTTTTGCAGACGATACAGTTCTGGTATACAGTGATCAAAATTGGTACGATTTAAAGTTGAAAATTGAAAATGATTTATAGGCTTCTTTCAATCAATTATAAAAAAACTGTATACCTGCCATTTGCATCCTTAGAACCGGATCTTCCGAACTACGCCATCAATGTACAAAAAAATATCAATATTCAACCTGCAAAACAAATAAAATATTTTGGAATTATGATAGACCCACATCATAGATGGGATAACCATATTAATTATCTAGTTCAAAAATTGAGGTGTGTATTATATAAATACTTAAAAAAAGTGGTATTAAGACAACATAAACTTAAATCAAATCTACAAATTCAAACTCACAATTATATGACAAGAAATAAACATACTCACCTGAATCCAACAATGAAAAAAACAGCTGGACAAAGAAGCTTTCTGTTTCTAGGACCTAAGCTATATAATGCTATACCCCAACAAATTAAATGTGAATCTTCTGTAAAGGTGCTAACTTTAAAGCTTCATGAGTATATCACCAATACAAGTAGGCGCGCTATTCACAACCTTATCGAAATTAATTACTGATAATGTTTCTATCAATTTCTATTTCTACTTTATTAATCCTTAATTATAGTATACATTTTTATTAATTACCTATTACTTATTATTATTTGTTACCTAGTATAAGTTTTATATTATTATTATTTTATCCTTGCAAACAAGCCTTATGGGCTTCGCAAGTGTATATATTTATTTCGCATAATGTCATTTGTTTTGTTTGTTTGTATTTTTGAGTTATGTGTAAATAAATATTTATTTACTTATTTTAGGCAATAGTGTGTAAAATAAGTTTAACTGATATTCTAATAAAATATAATGTTTTGGTTTGTAATAAAATATATTGAACTAATTTAATACTGATATTTTTACCAAAATTAAACAAATTAACTTGATTAACATTGACAATTTACTGATTACCAATATTAATGTGAAAAATGCAATTAATAAAATTTAAACCTTTGCTCTAGGCTAGAGTTTACTGTAGTTTCAAAAACTTCGGTAGCATTACTAAGTTAACGTAAGTTGTTTAAACTATATTACCATAGCTAATGTTAGTTACTACATAAGATGAAGAATTGCCAATAACGTTAGAAACATGTATGGAAGTAGAAGTGGGGTTATCTTCCATTACATTAGCATTAAAAATATTTTATGATACGCAAGGAATATTGTTGTTATGTATGTGATCGTGTGGAACACACCTTTGTCTGAAGTTGACATGACGTTGGACAGTTGTTGTTTGGCGGCTAGTATTGCCAGAAAAAGTGATTATTTTATGTAAGGAGTTTTGATAGAAATAAAGACATACAAACATCAGCACACCTGTTATTGCTCCCTAATATGATATGGTGTCAGGTGTGAAAGATTTATGCAGCTAGTTCGCGTCAAAAAGTAATAAAGCACGACTTGTTAAGTGTACAGTACTGGGCATTAAAACGGCATAGCTTGTTGAGTCACTAAATTGTTGGAAGCCCTATTAAGAATCAAAATGGATTTTAAGCCACCGTCGTCGTTATTCAACGAGTGTAGCCACGACAATGTTGCAAATAGTTGGCCACTTTGGAAACAGAAATTCAATTTATACCTAATAGCATCTGGTAAGGACCAATCAGCAGAATATGTTAAAATTGCATCGTTTCTGACATGCATAGGAGATGAGGGCATTGAGATATATAATACCTTTGAGGAGGACAATAAAGCAACATTACTCAAGTTAATACAATCTTATGATGACTATTTTATGCCTAAGAAGATTGTCCCAATGGAAACATTTAAATTCCATTCCCTTGTCCAGAATGAAGGTAGTACTATTGACCAATACCTTACAGAACTTGAAAAACAAGCCAAATTATGCAATTTTGTATGTAAAAATCCAGAGTGTGCTTAATCTTATGAAGACAGAATGATTAGAGACAGACTGATAGTAGGTATTAAATGCAAAGAAAGTCAATCAAGATTGCTACGGGAATCCGATTTGTCAGTCAAACATATCACTGATTATTGCAAGAGTGTAGAATTAAGCAAACAGCATGCTAAAACACTAAACCCGTCTACCGAAGCATTTGCAATAAGAGAATTGAAAAATTTCAAATGCAGGAAGTGCTAATATGAACATCTCCCAAACAAGTGTCCAGCTTTTAGAAAAACCTGTGCTCTGTGTCAAAAAGTTTGGCATTTTGCCAAAGCATGTTTTAATAAGTGCCAGGAAGACCCAAATATCGTAGTTGAACAGACAATTCATAAGAAAACTAATGAGAAAAATGTTAATGGAGTGTATCAAGAAGATGAAGCTCGTTTACCACCAGAAATATACGTAGATATGGTTAAAAGCCCATGGACGCAAACATTATGTGTAGAAAACGTTCAGGTAAAATTTAAGTTAGACACTGGTGCAGATTGCAGTATCTTGCCAATAAATATTTTTAAAAAAGTAAAATGTAATAAACCTTTAATTGACTGTTCAGTTACTCTTGTTACATATGGTAATTTTAGAATGAAGCCTATTGGCAGAATCAATTTAGTTTGGGCACATAAAGATGTAGTCGGGATTATCAATTTCATTGTAGTAGATGCTGATACTGAAACATTGCTTGGCCTTAATGATTGTATCAAATTTAGTCAAAGAATTGACAGCTTTCACTCGTTTCCTATCACTAAAGATGAGGTTTATAACAAATATACACATGTTTTTGAAGGTGTTGGTAAAATCCCTGGGGCGTGCTCAATTGAACTTGATGAAAATGCTAAACCAGTCATTCAGTACCAGCGCAAAGTCCCATTTTCACTGCATGAAAAACTAAAATCCACATTAGACGATCTGGAACAAAAACAAATTATTAAAAAAGTAAATTACCCTACTAGTTGGGTAAATAGTTTAATGATAATTGAAAAGAAAGATCGGTCTTTAAGGATCTGTAAAGATCCAAAACCTCTAAATCAGTTTATACGCCGTGAACATTATTTAATCCCCACTGCTAATGATATTTTAAGTAGGCTCTCAGGCAAACGAATATTTACAGTTATTGATATGAAGGATGGCTTCCATCAATTAGAACTTGATGACACAAGTGCTGATTTATGTACATTTAATTCTCCATTTGGCAGGTATAGGTTTAACAGAGTCCCATTTGGTATATCCAGTGCACCAGGTGTGGAAATATACTTTGATGATTTAACGTTTAGAGAAGTATTACACAGAGCAGAACAAAATAATGTTAAGTTTAATTTTAACAAACTCCAATATAAATTAAATCAAGTTACCTTTATGGGCCACATCATTTCTGGCGAGGTAATTAAACCTGATTCTAACAATATTAAAGCTATTTCTGCGATTTCTAGCCCAGTAAATAGAACTGAGGTATTGCGAATTCTGGGCCTATTAAAATTCTTTTCCAAATTCATTCCTAATTTATCAGAACTAACAGCTAACATACGAAATCTTACCAAGAAAAATGTTCCTTTCCTTTGGACATCTAAGCATGAAGCTGAATTATCTCTTCTTAAAAGATTAATTTCAACACCTCCTATTCTTAAAATTTTTGATCCCAAAAAGCCTCTATTGTTATTCAATGTGATGCATCAAGTGAAGGACTAGGATGCTGCCTACTACAAGAAGGCCATCCCATTGCATTTGCATCTAGGTGCTTAACAAATTCCGAGAAGAAATGGGCACAAATTGAAAAAGAACTCTGTGCCATTGTATTTGCGTTCCAAAAATTCCACTATTATGTCTATGGCTATAATGTGCTTGTTCAAACTGACCATAAACCATTAATCCCCATATTTTCAAAACATCTTGATAAAGTGACCGCTCGACTTCAAAGAATGTTGTTAAAACTGGTAAAGTACCACATTAACATCACTTATCTTCCTGGTAGAGACATGCTGATAGCAGACATTTTATCTCGAAGCTGCAGCAAAGAGCCAGTTGTAGATGATCCCGAAATGGAGTATGTGATTCATGCCTTATCCAACAATATACCCATGTTCGGAAAAAAAAATTTAGTAATGCCATAGACAATGACCCAACTTTACGTGAAGTAAAGCAATTTTGTTCAAATACATGGCCACCTGATGGCAAAAACTTAACCCCTGATTCAAAGACTTATTTTAAATTAAAAAACGACATTTATTTATCGAATAATCTATTATTTTTGGGATACAAGATAATTGTCCCAAATCAATTGAGAAAGCAAATACTTTCGTTAGTGCATGAGGCTCACTTTGGGATTCAGAAGTCCAAGCTTAGAGCTAGGCAACTATTTTATTGGCCTGGTTTATCAAAAGATGTGGAAAACTTTGTTTCACAGTGTGACATTTGTCAAACAAACCAAAAATCTAACCAAAAGGAAACCTTGCTCTCTCATCCAGTGCCTAACAGGCCTTGGCAGTATCTGTTTTCTGATTTTTTTGAATTCAAAGAAAGAACATACTTATTGATTGTTGACTCATATTCCAATTGGATTGAGGTCGTTCAAAGTAATACAAAGAACTCAAAAGACGTTGTCAATTTTTGTAAACAAGTATTTTCGCAGTTTGGCATTCCAGATAAATTCTATGCAGACAATGTTCCTTACAAAACAAAACAAAACTTCATAAATTTTGCCAAAGACTGGAATTTTGAGGTAGCATTCAGCAGCCCTCATCATCACCAGTCCAATGGCCTCGCAGAAAGGTCTGTGGGAATTGTAAAGCAAATGCTAAATAAAGCAAAATCTGAAGCAGACGGCATTATTTTTAATGGAATATCGCAGTACCCCATTACCCAATATGGAGTATTCCCCGGCTCAGTTGCTAATTATATTTCGTCACTTCGAAAAATACTTTTTAAAAACAAAAAAAAAATTACTACTTAAGACATTTATTCTATGAAAGTTACAAACAATCTCTCTGTTTATTACATCATTATTCATTTATATAAGTTTTTGAAGAAATACAATGTAAGCTAATATTATATATGGGTCAGCCATTGTCGTATCTTAACTCCTCCGGCCAAAGAGAAAACTATGGGGTTTCTCCAGAGTTTGAGATGCCAGGAAAGTTTTTGAAATCCCCTTTTCCTTGTTTCTTCTCATTTTTCTTCTTAATCTTCTTCTGTTTTCTTTTGTAAATTTTGAAGGCTACTAGGATTATGCTTAAAAAGACAATAATATATAATAATATTGTGTAAAAACTAATCTTTTTGAAATGAACAGGAGCCAAGTCCAATCTTGCTAATTTCGATTTGTCTTCTTGGAGTATGTTCTGAATGTTACTTAATTCATCTAAATTCACTGAGTCTATTTGCACTTTATTTAAATGAAAAGAGTCTGTTTTAAAGTCTTCGTTCGAAAATTGCAATTTAGGAAGTTCTACACTTTTATATTTTGGTATATTACTTGGAAAAGTTTTTAATGTGAAATTGTTTATTGAGACTACGCACTGGTTATTTAATTCAATTATAAAACTACCGTTTAGTGGAATGTTATTCATGTTTTTACCACATTTTTGGATGGCCACTGTGTTAAATGGAGATATTACGATCCACTGGTTGTCTTCTATCTTCTGAATTTTTACATTATTGATAATCACTGGAATTTGTTTACATAATAAATCTCTTGACTGAGAGTACTTAAGTAGTTGTACTTCGCAAGGAGTGTGTTGAGTAATTGGTAACTTTTGGAGATCACTACACAGGAAATCTTCTTGAGATATTTCTTTGCAGCTTTCTTCTGAGAAGGTGTAATGTTGATCGTTTAAAAGGATAAATTTGGATTGTGGTATAATCGTTTTAAAGGATTGTTTTGATGGTGTAGGTAAAGAATAGAGATGATAGTAATTATATTCTGAATTTTCGACAATTGGTATTTCTAGTATGAAAATTATATTGTTACCTTTACTATAGCTTTTGATTTCAATTATTTTCTCAAGCAATAAAATGTTCGCAAATACAAATTGATTGGAAATTTGTTATTTTTGTCTATGTTTTTACTGACTTCTAATATTTCAGAAAACAGATCGTTAGGATCAACTATTGAATTGTGAAAAGTATTAAGTTTGGCAAAACTGTTTGCCGTTTCAATTTTTTCAAGTATATCATATGTTATTTGAAAATAGAAAATTGTGAAACAAGTTGTTCTATTGCAAAATAGTGATAAGTTTCTACTTTATCTATGTTCAAGTGTGTAATTATTTTTTGTAAATCATTGATACGTGAATTTAATATTAATTGGTTATGAGCTAATATTTTGGTATTATTCTCAAAGTTGTTGATAGACGATTGGAGTAAAGTTATTTGATCGTGAATAAGAGATTTCAACTTGTTTTGACTGTTAGATAAATATGTAATGGCTTCGTCATAACGCTTTGCATCATTTTGATCTAAATTTCCGGTTATAAATTTTATTGCAGACCCTAATCCGTCAAATAATGATCTCTTTGATTTTGTGTTCCAAAATGGATTTAACTGGTTCAATTGAAGAGTAATCTCAAGAACAATTGTCCAGGTAATCCCCTTTTTTCGTACTTATCTTTCAAGACCTTCCACATTTCCAAAGCATTTTTACAATTTCGTAAGCTCTCAATTTGTGAATCCTCAACACATTGGACAATCAGACATTTAGCTTTATTGTCTTTTTTCACCTCGCTTTCTTTTGTCGGATCAATAGCGGCTAGCACACAATCATTCACGTTATTCTCTGCTAATATTAGTTCCATCCGAAATTTCCAATTATGATAATTCAAACCATTTAACGGCTCGATAAGGTAACGTTTTCCAATTCCTGACATTTTCTTCTTATAGGTATATTCCCGGTTCAGTTTCTTTACCACGTGCTCACACGTAACCTCAAACTTAAAAACTTTAAAATTAACTTCTTCGAGAAAATGTTATCCCATTATCTTCTCTGGGCCCATAACCTTTTGTTATTTATTAAAACAATATGTTTTGTTTTAATATATGCTTTATTATATATAATCCACTCTTACAAAAACCACACCTTGACCCATTTATATCAGTACTTATTTACCAATGACATTTGACAACTGTCATGGATGAAGGAATTGAGCGCGCTTAAGGCTTTTTCACAATAAAGATTTCAACACAAAGAACTATTTGAAAATAAAAATAACAAAATCAAGCGTGTTGTTATCAGAGGTATCGAGATAGGTTATGTTTATATGTATTGTTTCTCATTCATTCACGCACGCGTTGACAGATCGCGAGATGTCGTTCTGTTTGGTGCTTACTCACTTTAACTGAAGTGATCTGAGATCTCAGTCAAAAAGAACGCACCTATAATCATCGAAGAGATAAGGTGAATTTCCTCGAGACTAACCAGCTTAACAAAACTATGACGTCAGTGGTTAACGTAGTTTGGATCTGTAGTATGTAATCATTTTGATAGGGGATTGTCAAATGTCAATATCGTCATTCTATATTATTTATATTACTAATATAATATAAAATGTTCATCAGTTATAGACAGAGAAAAGAATATCTATTCACAATTTGGAATTCTTTACCTTTTTGTAGAAGATTAATAATTTCTACTGTATCATTGTTTGGAATAAGTATCGAGGAAATTAGAGTAGTTAACTTTTTTCCTACCAGGTTAGTGTGGTTTGTATCGAGTAAATATCCCTATTAGCAAAGAATACACCAACAAGGAGATTCCAAGCATTTATTTCAGCTAGCTGTCCCTACCATATTTCCATGGTTAAAACGCAAGGGTCATATTCTATTAAATGATCCACCAACAAAAATAGTTATTCAGTCTGGTAAATATTAAATTTAAGTAGACATTACAATCAGCTGTTATTGATATTTATTTTTCGTCACCTGGCCGCGTGATTGATTAATACTTTCTGACAGGATTAATTAATACATTCTTGGAATGTGTGTCAGGGAATGATTACTACAATTACTTTTATAATTGCAGATACCACACCATTAAAGCAACAGGGACATTCCTCTCAGGCCGCTGCAATACATACTAGTGACCATGATGCTTCTCCACTGCTTGGTAAATATAATATTTATTTAGATTCACCTCTGTAAGTAAATATGCACCAAAACATATGGCTTTCTTCTAACTAGATAAGTTGGTAAAATTTCCACAAATGATTACCACAATTACTTTTACAATTGCAGATACCACACCATTACAGCAACCGGGACATTCATCTCAGGCTGCTGCAATACGTACTAGTGGCTGTGATGCTTCTCCACTGCTTGGTAAATATAATCATTATTTAGATTCACTTCTGTAAGTAAATATGCATCACCTCTGTGAAGGTGGCAGAACCATTTCGGCAGAATCAAATAAAAACTATTACGACTTTTAGTACTCATTTTGTACTAATTTGTACCACAAAAAATAATTTTGTACCTTTACCCATTAAAGAAAAAAACATGGCGCTGCTAGCTTCATATTAACCTAGAAAGCCCAAATTATAAAAATTTGAAAAAAATGAAAATTAATACAGGAAATTGAAGAACTGAATTTGTACTAATTTGTACCACAAAAAAAATTAATATCAACCCTCTCAAACAACCCCTATTGCGATAAATTGAACAGCAAGCCCATACTTCTCCGATCTTTTCAAAATTTCTTGAAAAACGAAATATTAAAGTTGATTCTTTCAGTACCAAATTTGTACTAATTTGTACCACGAAGAATATTCCGAAAGATTAAAGTCAACCCACTTAAACAACCCCTGCTTAAATAAATTGAACAGCCAGCCCATTATCCTCCGTACTTTTCAAAATTTCCTGAAAAACGAAATATAAAATTTGACTTCATTAAAACTGAATTTGTACTAATTTGTAACACAAAAAAAATTAACGTCAACCCCCTCAAACAACCCCTGTTGCGATAAATTGAATAGCAAGCCCATTATCCTCCGAACTTTTCAAAGTTTCTTGAATAACGAAATATAAAAGTCGACTCCATTAAAACTGAATATGTACTCATTTGTACCACAAAAAAAATTAACGCCAACCCCCTCAAACAACCCTTGTTGCGATAAATTGAATAGCAAGCCTATACTTCTCCGATCTTTTCAATATTTCTTGAAAAACGAAATATTAAAGTCGATTCTATTAGTACTAAATTTATAATAATTTGTACCACGAAGAAAATTTCAAAAGATTAAAGCCATCCCACTTAAACAACCCCTGCTTTGATAAATTGAATAGCAAGCCCATTATCCTCCGAACTTTTCAAAATTTCTTGAAAAAGGAAATATAAAAGTCGACTCCATTAAAACTGAATTTGTACCACAAAAAAAATTAACGTCAACCCCCTCAAGCAACCCATGTTGCGAAAAATTGAACAGCAAGCCCATACTTCTCCGATCTTTTCAATATTTCTTGAAAAACGAAATATTTAAGTCGACTTCATTGAAACTGAATTTGTACTAATTTGTACCACAAAAAAAATTAACGTCAACACCCTCAAACAACCCCTGTTGCGATAAAGTGAACAGCAAGCCCATACTTCTCCGATCTTTTCAATATTTCTTGAAAAACGAAATATTAAAGTCGATTCTATTAGTACTAAATTTGTACTAATTTGTACCACGAAGAATATTTCAAAATATTAAAGTCAACTCACTTAAACAACCCCTGCATTGATAAATTGAATAGCAATCCCATACTTCTCGGATCTTTTCAATATTTCTTGAAAAACGAAAAATTAAAGTCGATTCTATTAGTACTAAATTGTACCATGAAAAATATTCCAAAATATTTAGGTCAACCCACTTAAACAACCCCTGCGTTGATAAATTGAATAGCAAGCCCATAATTCTCTGATCTTTTCAATATTTCTTGAAAAACGAAATATTAAAGTCGATTCTATTAGTACTAAATTTGTACTAATTTGTACCACGAAGAATATTTCAAAATATAAAATAAAAGTCAACCCACTTAAACAACCCCTGCTTATATAAATTGAATAGCAAGCCCATTATCCTCGAACTTTTCAAAATTTCCTGAAAAACGAAATATTAAAGTCGACTTCATTGAAACTGAATTTGTACTAATTTGTACCACAAAAAAATTAACGTCAACCCCTTCAAACAAACCCTGATCGATAAATTGAATAGCAAGCCCATTCTTCTCGGATCTTTTCAATATTTCTTGAAAAACGAAATATTAAAGTCGATTCTATTAGTACTAAATTTGTACTAATTTGTACCACGAAGAAAATTTTAAAATATTAAAGTCATCCCACTTAAACAACCCCTGCTTTGATAAATTGAATAGCAAGCCCCTTATCCTCCGAACTTTTCAAAATTTCTTGAAAAGCGAAGTATAAAAGTCGACTCCATTAAAACTGAATTTGTACTAATTTGTACCATAAAAAAATTAACGTCAACCCTCTCAAGCAACCCCTGTTGTGATAAATTGAATAGCAAGCCCCTTCTCTGATCTTTTCAATATTTCTTGAAAATCGAAATATTAAAGTCGATTCTGGTATTATTTTAAATGTTTCCGTAACGAGTTTTTCCTTTCTTCGACATCGTTATATTCAATCCAAACACTGGCTCTCAAACACATTGATTGGTCCTTGCTAGCACCCCCCTCCCCCCTATTTCTAATTAAAAATAAATTTTAGAACTAATTTGTAACGCAAAAATTTGAATTTGTACCCCAAAAATTAGAATTTGTACCTCCTCAGTTTTTCTGAAAACCCGCTATTTAATGTGGGGGTGGTAGTTTGTGCTCAAGCTAGCACCCCACCTTTACAAAATCAAATTTTAATAGCATACATTTAAACTTTGAATTTAGGACTAATTTGTACCCAAAAAATATAATTTTTACCCACCCAGTTTTCCCTGTAAAATGCTTTTATAAAAACAAATAACAGTATGGCTTTAAACTTTGAATTTGGGACTAATTTGTACCCAGATACGTTTTTTAATTATTATATTATTTTGTCTATAAAATAAAATAAATTAGACCACGTATTTTATTAATTTCCAAGTAAATCGTTAAAAAATTTGAAAGTAACTAAATAATGTTAATTTGAGATTATAGGACTAATTTGTACACATACAATTGTCCCTGAAAAAGGATTTTTAATGTAGTGTCTTCACCTCACAGCAGTACTTCTGATGTAAGTTAAAAATGGGCCAAAATCTAAATAAACTGTTACATTAAGTGTTTTATGAAACCTCGTCTCCTACCTACTTCCCAATCATTTTTGTTTAGATATTATGTATTGTTTTGCCTCTAATAATAAATATATTCTTATAATTACAATTTGAAATCCATATTTTTGACATAGATACATACTCTTATTTTCAATGAGGTCTTTTGGGGTAATCGCGGCAATTCTTTGACGAGACAAAAAAATAAGTTTTCTTTCCCTCCTGCACGTACGTGATTGATAAGGCGTGATAAGGCGCAAATAGTTCTAGGCAGATAGAAGATAAGAATGCCATCATACTCTGGTGTTATCACTTTTTTTGACTACTTGGCGGCTTAGTCAAGATTGAAAAACATTTTTATGTTACACTGTAGTAAAAACCAATAGGAGTCAATGTGGCGATTTTTTTGTTTTTCAGATGAGAGGCGTCTGATGTCTGATCTACCGCTCCTATTGACCTTTTTCTGATTTATGCCTTTATTTAATAATTCTTAATAATTTTTCTAGTTGGAAAAATTTCTTCATGGATTTTTTGGAGTAATTATGTAGTGCACAAAACGCCAAAAGGGCTTATTTTTATTTTTGGTACTTCAGTCTAAATCTGTGTATAAAATATTTTGTGGTACAAATTCAGTTTTAATAGAATTTTTTATATTTCGTTTTTCAAGAAATTATGAAAAGATCGGTGGATAGGCTTGCTATACAACTTATTGAAGCAGGGGTTGTTTAAATTGTTTAACTTTAATATTTTGAAATATTTTTTATGGTACAAATTCAGTTTTAATAGAATCTACTTTATTATTTCCTTTTTCAAGAAATTCTGAAAATATCGGAGGATAATGGGCTTGCTATTCAATTTATCGATCAGGGGTTGTTTGAGGAGGTTAACGTTAATATTTTTTGTGGTACAAATTAGTACAAATTTAGTTTTAATGGAGTCGACTTTTATATTTCGTTTTTCAGGAAATTTTGAAAAGATCGGAGAAGTATGGGCTTGCTATTCAATTTATAAAAGCAGGGGTTGTTTAAGTAGTTTGACTTTAATATTTTGAAATATTCTTCTTGGTACAAATTAGTACTAATAGAATCGACTTTATTATTTAGTTTTTCAAGAAATATTGAAAAGATCGGAGAAGTATGGGCTTGCTATTCAATTTATCGATCAGGGGTTGTTTGGGTTGACGTTAATATTTTTTGTGGTACAAATTCAGTTTTAATGGAGTCGACTTTTATATTTCGATTTTCAGGAAATTTTGAAAACTTCGGTGGATAATGAGCTTGCTATTCAATTTATACAAGCAGGGGTTGTTTCAGTGGGTTGACTTTAATATTTTGAAATATTCTTCGTGGTACAAATTAGTACAAATTTAGTATTAATAGAATCGAATTTAATATTTCGTTTTTCAAGATATATTGAAAAGATCGGAGAAGTATGGGCTTGCTGTTCAATTTATCGCAATAGGGGTTGTTTGAGGGGGTTGATGTTATTTTTTTTGTGGTACAAATTAGTACAAATTCAGTTTTAATGGAATCGACATTTATATTTCATCTTTCAGGAAATTTTAAAAAGTTCGGAGGTTAATGGGCTTGCTATTCAATTTATCTAAGCAGGGGTTGATTAAGTGGGTTGACTTTAATATTGTGGAATATTTTTCATAGTACAAATTAGAACACATTTAGTACTAATAGAATCGACATCGATATTTCGTTTTTCAGAAAATATTGGGAAGATAGGAGAAGAATGGGCTTGCTATTCAATTCATCGATCAGGGGTTGTTTGAAGGGGTTTACGTAAATATTTTTGTGGTATAAATTAGTACAAATTCAGTTTTAATGAAGTCGACTTTTATATTTCATTTTTCAGGAAATTTTGAAAAGATCGGAGAAGTATGGGCTTGCTATTCAATTTATCGATCAGGGGTTGTTTGAAGGGGTTGACGCTAGAACTTTTTGTGGTACAAATTCAGTTTTAATGGAGTCGACTTTTATATTTCGTTTTTCAGGAAATTTTGAAAAGATCGGAGAAGTATGGGCTTGCTATTCAATTTATAAAAGCAGGGGTTGTTTAAGTGGGTTGACTTTAATATTTTGAAATATTCTTCGTGGTACAAATTAGTACAAATTTAGTATTAATAGAATTGAATTTAATATTTCGTTTTTCAAGATATATTGAAAAGATCGGAGAAGTATGGATCTGCTGTTCAATTTATTGCAATAGGGGTTGTTTGAGGGGGTTGATGTTAATTTTTTTTGTGGTACAAATTAGTACAAATTCAGTTCTTCAATTTCCTGTATTAATTTTCATTTTTTTCAAATTTTTTTAATTTGGGCTTTCTAGGTTAATATGAAGCTAGCAGCGCCATGTTTTTTTCTTTAATGGGTAAAGGTACAAAATTATTTTTTGTGGTACAAATTAGTACAAAATGAGTACTAAAAGTCGTAATAGTTTTTATTTGATTCTGCCGAAATGGTTCTGCCACCTTCACAGAGGTATATGCATCAAAACATATGGCTTTTCGCATTCTTTTAACTAGATATGTTGGTAAAATTTCTACAAATGATTACTACAATTACTTTTACAATTGCAGATACCACACCATTAAAGCAACAGGGACGTTCCTCTCAGGCCGCTGCAATACATACTAGTGACCATGATGCTTCTCCACTGCTTGGTAAATATAATATTTATTTAGATTCACCTCTGTAAGTAAATATACACCAAAACATATGGCTTTCTTCTAACTAGATAAGTTGGTAAAATTTCCACAAATGATTACCACAATTACTTTTACAATTGCAGATACCACACCATAACAGCAACCGGGACATTCATCTCAGGCTGCTGCAATACGTACTAGTGACTGTGATGCTTCTCCACTGCTTGGTAAATATAATCATTATTTAGATTCACTTCTGTAAGTAAATATGCTTAAAAACATATGGCTTTTCGCATTCTTTTAACTAGATATGTTGGTAAAATTTCTACAAATGATTACTACAATTATTTTTACAATTGCAGATACCACACCATTAAAGCAACAGGGACGTTCATCTCAGGCTGCTGCAATACATACTAGTGACTGTGATGCTTCTCCACTGCTTGGTAAATATAATATTTATTTAGATTCACCTCTGTAAGTAAATATGCACCAAAACATATGGCTTTCTTCTAACTAGATAAGTTGGTAAAATTTCCACAAATGATTACCACAATTACTTTTACAATTGCAGATACCACACCATTACAGCAACCGGGACATTCATCTCAGGCTGCTGCAATACGTACTAGTGGCTGTGATGCTTCTCCACTGCTTGGTAAATATAATCATTATTTAGATTCACTTCTGTAAGTAAATATGCATCAAAACATATGGCTTTTCGCATTCTTTTAACTAGATATGTTGGTAAAATTTCTACAAACGATTACTACAATTATTTTTACAATTGCAGATACCACACCATTAAAGCAACAGGGACGTTCCTCTCAGGCCGCTGCAATACATACTAGTGACCATGATGCTTCTCCACTGCTTGGTAAATATAATATTTATTTAGATTCACCTCTGTAAGTAAATATGCACCAAAACATATGGCTTTCTTCTAACTAGATAAGTTGGTAAAATTTCCACAAATGATTACCACAATTACTTTTACAATTGCAGATACCACACCATTACAGCAACCGGGACATTCATCTCAGGCTGCTGCAATACGTACTAGTGACTGTGATGCTTCTCCACTGCTTGGTAAATATAATCATTATTTAGATTCACTTCTGTAAGTAAATATGCATCAAAACATATGGCTTTCTTCTAACTAGATAAATTGGTAAAATTTCTACAAATGATTACTACAATTACTTTCATAATTGCAGATCCCGCACAATTACAACAACCAGGACATACCTCTCAGGCCGCTGCAATACATACTAGGGACCATGGTGCTTCTCCGCTGCTTGGTAAATATAATATTTATTTAGATTCACCTCTCTAAGTAAATATGCATCAAAATATATGGCTTTTTTATAACTAGATAAGTTGGTGAAAAATTAAGTGTTTGCAACTGTGAATTTAACTAGGCAAAAGTCTCACCTACAATGTTTAGCCTTCCTGTGTCTCATTGAAAAGAATCTTGGTTTTGTTATAAAAGAGTTTTTTTTATGATTTTGTTAAGATAGGGAAATGTTTTTTTTATTTATTTCAAGTTCACTTTGTGGCAGTATTAACTATCAGTCTCTGATATGCTATTAATGTAAGAGAATTCTTCTAATGGTGTTCAGAAAATAGATACTAGAAAATCAAAGTGTCGGATGAATAAAACAACACATTGTTTATAATAAAACCTACACATACACTTCTGTGTCCATTAATATAGTCTTCCTGTATTTTTCTTTTCAGATGATCAAACTTTTAAAATGGATGTTAGGGGGGAAGATACTGAGTTGGGACCTGTGCCTTTAGAATCAACTTCAACTCAAACACCACAAAGTATGACTTTTGGCACACCACGAAAACAAAAATTAAGATTTAAATTAAAAATGATGAAGAAAAAGTTACACAAATCATGTCATATACAACCTACACCAGCAAAATATAGCCCTGCACTTTTTAAAGATATGTGTGATCATTTTTTGAGCAAACCATTGGCAGACATTGTCAAAACCCAAATGAATTTAAAAAATAGAAAATCACTTGGCAGACGTTATACTGACGAATTAAAGAAGGTTGCCCTCAGTTTGTATTTTTTAGGACCTAGAGCATACAGATTTCTTAGAAAAATAATAAGTCTGCCAACTCCAAGAACCTTGCAAAACATGACGAAGGGTTTAGTTTCTCAAGCAGGTTTAAATAACGAAGAAGTTTTTGAAGCAATCAAAATGAAAACGAGCACAATGTTACCACAAGACAAACATTGCAGTTTAGTTATTGATGAGATGTCTTTAAAATCATTTTTGTATTTCGATACTGGTAAAGATGAAATAATTGGTTTATGTGATTTTGGAACTGAATAAAAGGAAAAATTGGTGGCAAAACATGCTTTAGTCATGATGGTAAGAGGACTGTATACCAATTGGAAATTACCAATTATTTTTTTGTTGAATCTGAATTTGAGGCTGAAAAATTACTACCTATAATTACAAAATGTTTATGCAAATTGTTTGACTGTGGCTTAACTGTGGATTGTTTAGTAAGTGACGTGGGATCCAATTTTGTGAAACTAAGCAAACTTCTGGGAGTTTCTAAAACTAATCCAGAATTCCAAATATGTAATAAAAATATTGTATATGTATTTGATCCCTGTCACTTGATTAAAGCATTTAGAAATAATTTAATCAATAATGTTTTTTCTTTTGATGATAAAAAAACGTCTTGGTTATTTGTAAAATCTTTTTATGAACATGATAAGAAACAATTTTTCAGATGTGCTCCGAAACTTACAAACGCTCACATATATCCAACAAGTTTTGAAAAAATGCGTGTTAAGCTTGCAACTCAGGTATTAAGCAATACTGTGGCAAGTTCAATGAATACATGTGTAAGTTTAGGAATACGTCCACAAAGTGCCATAGGGACCATAGAATTTATTGAAAAGTTTGATAAGCTTTTTGATATGCTCAATTCTGCGGACTTAAAAAATTGCAATCCTTACAAAATTGTATTTGAAGGCACAGATTTTCAATTAAAATATTTGGATGAAATGGTGGAATTTATCACAAAATTGAAGATATTTGATAAAAAAGATGTGGATGTTACCGCCAGATCCAAATGCAAAAATTGTTGTGTTATAACAATAAATTCTTTAAAAATTCTTTGGAGACGACTCTCCTCGGACAATTTCAAATATCTACGTTGTAGAAGAATCAATCTGGATTGTCTTGAAAGCTTCTTTGGTTCTATCAGACAACAAGGTGGTAATTCAATTAATCCAACTCCCATACAGTTTCAGAGAGCTTTCAAAAAATTATTCTGTCAAACATACCTTCATTCAAATAATATGAATTGCATTAATGACATGGATAAATTATTATTAAATTTAACATCTGTACAACCCAACAAGAAACAACCACAACAATCTAAATCCAATATTTTATTAAAAGCAATTATACAAAATTCTTTTAATTATGTATGTGGATATTTGATTAAAAAATGCATTAATGTTCATAGTTGTAATATCTGCATTAATTATTCTCGTGAAGTAACAGATTTGGATATTGGTCATTTATTAACATATTTTAAGGCATACAACAATGATTTTAGTACTTTCGGAAGTTTGAGAACTCCAAGTGAAAGATTTGTGGAATATATATATAAGTTAGAAAAATTATTTACCGCATCTTTTGAAAATATCTCAACCGGGAATCATATTTCACATCAATTACATTTAAAGATGCAAAAAATTGAATTTAAACATCCATGTGATTTTTTCCCATTGGAATATGTTATTAAATTGTTCATTAGATTAAAAATCTTTTATACTCTTAAATATTGCAACAATAATTTAAAAATTAAAAAGAATAATAAACAGAAAGAACATCCCAAAATAATGATTTTATCCCATCTATAGGATGAGAGCACTGTATTCCTAGCAGCTAGTAAGCCTGTTTAACACAACGTTCTTTTATACATTGTAAAGTTAGTAAACCTTGGCATTGGTCTCACTCTAAACTATAAAGTAGTACGATTTTACTGGATAATAAATATTGTTTAATATTGTATATATACTTAAGTCCAAATAATTATATCACTTTGATATAAAAGTTTTGATTTACACAGTTTACATTACATACATTTAAAGATTTTTTCTGTACATTATGTAAAGTTTTACTTCGAGAAACCGGTAGCGCAAAAGTGTAAAGGACAACAAAAGAAAGTAAGGAGTAAGTAATTCATTCAATTATTGTTCTGTATAATTTTTTAACAACAGTGTATAAGAATAATCAGAACTAAGACTAGGAAACTATAATTAATAATGCAACCGCCTAAAAAAATTACACATGAAATAATATACATAGTTTTCGATTTTTGTATTTCTCAGTCACTATACGTTATTTGCATATTTCATGCAGTCAACTGTTTTCAATCTAATGAATAATTTTACAACATATGACAAAGGAAATTCAGGCCAGGGCTGAACAAATGGTATATCCATAAATACTTTTGTATGTATCATATGCTTTAAAATATGTCGATAACTGATTTGTATCCAGAAAATTTTATACACGTTTCACACCTTTGAAAAAACAATGCTTTCTTCATCAAATACCCACTAACATAATTGAATGCATTTAAAGTTTTTTGTTTCTATAATCGTAATCTGGTAATGTTATTGCTACATTCCGAACTGCTGCTTGGTCAGTTTCAGGAATATTACAAACAGTGGAATTCAACCTGATTAATAAATTGTCAAGGTCATCAGTACAGTTCATTTAATTAGAATGAAGAAATTTTTGGCAAAACAATTTTCTAAAGGCACGTTCAAAATGGACAGGATTGAGGTTAACACAATTGCCCCCTTGCTGCCTCACACTTCTGAAGAAATTTTCAAGACAATCTGTATTAATTCTGCAGGTTTGTAAATATTTATTAACAACATATTCCAATTTCTTCCACCACTTTTTTAAACCATTTATTGTGATACTCTAGCATTTCTTCATCCTTAATTTGGAAGTCATATCTTCTACCATTTTATTTTTGATATTTAAATTTTTTAAAAAGAGTAATCTTTCATCCATAAATTGTATTTGGTAATCTGCTACAAATTCATTTTGACATTTGTTTTCGTTTTTTTGTTTTGTGGAATTAAATAAGTAAACTTTCTCAATTACTTCAATGGTTCCAACAGCATCATTAGGAAATGTCCCCAAGCTCCTCATACCACTTGGTACGATATTACTTAGAGCTTGAATAGCTAATTGTACTCTCATTTTGTCAAAATTTGACGGAAAAATATGCCTGTTTGTTAATTTTGATTTACATCTATAAAACGTCTGATGAATTTAAAAAGACTCTAAAAATGACAAGGATGTGTGTGTGTGCCATCTAAACAAAATGTATTTCTTATTAAATTATTGCTTGTAGCTTTAATTAAATGACAAGGATCAAAAAAGTAAATAATCTTGTTATCTACTGCGAATACTGGATTATCCGGAGCTACTACAAGGGAATTGGCGAGTTCAATGAAATTAGATCCCACATCACTTGCAAGAACATTTACATACAAACCTAAGCTCTCCAATTTTAGTATGCATGTCTAATGATAGGATGAAGCTTTTTTTACTGCTAATTTGGTACCCACAAAAAAATGTGCAATTGGTTGCTTCCAGTTCACATACTCCTCCTGTCATAATTAGAAGTGTATTTTTTGCAGAAAAAAGTTCTTTTTATCCAGTCCCAATGTCGATGAATCCAATTACTTCATCTCGTGCAGTACTATAGAAGAGATGACTTTTTAGTGCCATATCATCAATGCATGTGGTACAATCTTTGTATTCATCGGCTTTATTTCTAGAGTTTTAAATATTGCATCATTATCTAAACCAGGCTTGCAGACAAGTTTTTGGGCAATTCTTTGCAGGCTTCGTTTTGTTGGAAGACATAGCATGTATTATTTGCATTCAATCATTAACATTATATAACTTCTAAGACAACTTGCCATACTACTAAATTAGATTCAGATGTGTTTCACATAAAGGCATGGATGTCAAATCAATCATTATTTTAGTTTAGTAAATAGATTGAAAAAATGTTCAGACCAGTGGTTAAATCAATGTAACTACTACTTAGTCATTTAGAATATCCGATTTAATGAAGAATTTACTCATAAATGTGTGCTGCCGTGGTCCCAAAAAGTAGGCAAACTGTTTGTATTCTATTGAATGTATAGTTTGTTTTGGTTTATCTATTTATCATCTTTGTCCAGTTTTGGAGGAACATCCACGACATACGAAACAAATCCTCGTTTAGACGCCATCACAAAAAATTAAGCTAGTACCGCAAGAAATATTGTACAAGTATAAATAAAGTAATAGATGACTTTATCTCTGATAGGTCTATATTCATTAATCATCACATTTCCAAAGGAATCAAACTACTAAAAGATGCCAAAATAAAAAAAAACTAATATTAGAAGTGGTACAAAAATGATAATTACTGTGTCAGCTAATTTCAACGGCCGCACATATTCAAATTGACTTTCCTTGTTTTGTTTTATTTTGTATACCTAAAAGTTACTTTCTATTTTACTTATATACCTGTCCTATACAGTTATAGATGTCAGGTATTATTATTTAAAATATATTTTTAATTTCTACACATTATGTTGCAGACATTAAAATATTTTCTCTAGGTGTAAAGTATTAAATTCTGAATCTGGTAGAGTGTAATTGTTATATTTATCACCGGAATTATACAAATTTTATACCATCATGTATATTGAATTTTTTCCTGTTGTAATCTGGTATTCTAAATATATAATCTATATTACCGCATTGGTTTTAATATATACCCTTTCCTACATACTGTTACTTAAATACATATTTACACATAATGAATTCTAATATCAATATACAAAAATAAGAATCATTTGATATAGCATGTTATTTTAAGTAATAAATGGTTCTTCAAAAACAGAAACTAAAACTTTGTGTATAAAGAAATATTAAAGCATATTTTTCACAATATTTGTTAAGCCCAAGCGTGTCGTTAAATTAACTTTATCAACCGACAAATTAAGTTTAACGGCACGCGTTCTATTTAATAAATAAACTGTTTTAAAGATCAAAACTTTTCCGCATCTGTGAACCACCCTGAACAATACCCTATCATAAAATTGTCACTTATATACACTTTGGAGGCTGTATTATACTAACGAACCGAAATTTCTCCAATGCCATATCATCAGCTATACTAGCTCCAGTGAGCTGAAAATCAACAGCGTTCATCTATTATATGCCCTGAACAATATCCAATCATAAAATTGATCACTTATAGACACTCCAGAAGCTGTATCATGGTAACAAATTGAAAATTCTCCAAAAATTACTAAAATTTGCTACTTCAAGTATCATAGCACCCGTTGTACTGGCTCTAGTAAGCTGCAAATTAACAGAGTTCATCTGTGAGACGCCCTGAACAACATCCAATCATAAAATTGGTCACTTGTATACATTCCGGAGGATGTATCGTGCTAACAACTTGAAATTTCTTTAAAAATTTCAAAAATGTGGTACTGCAAGTACCATAGCACCCGTTGTACTGACTCTGGTGAGCTGAAAATCAATAGGGTTCTTCTGTGAGATGTCCCGAACAATATTCAATCATAAAATTGGTAGCTTGTTGCACTCCAGAGGCTGTATCGTACTAACAAGCCCATATTACAGGTTTTTTATGCTTAAATCTTTCATTGAGAATTAATACTTTCTCGGAATAATGTTTTGAAAATACATTAGTAAACAATTATTTTTTTGGAATGTTTGATTAACATTTTTTCTGCCTGTAAAGTAGGTATACCTTCAGAATTTTATAACCTTTTTCTCAGTGTAAAATATTAGCTTTCTGTCAACTTCAATTTTACAAGGTCACGAAATTTTGCCCCCTGGCCCCCTATTCTGTAACTCAAGCGAGTGCTCGTGCACGAGTTCTCTCTCACAATTTAACGTTACTGCACTCTCCTAAATATCATAAATCCGTATTCTCTAAGGTAGGAGAGTGCTCACATACTCCTATGCGACTACTCTACTGGGTAAAAGCAGGGGAGTGAGAGAACGGACTTGCGCATATCTTTAGTCACAGAATAAATATAAATAAGAGGCCAATAAAATGATGACAAGGACCGTTTTATTTTTGTTCTTTAACTAAACCTCAAAAATCAAAGATTAATCATATTCAATGAGTTTTCTATGTTGTATGTTGTTGGATTGTTGTAATTAAAACAGTAAAGAGGTTTAATTTTGATTGAACAAGTGGTTTAGTTCACAGTACAGACTTAGTTTTTAGTTGTTATTTATTTTTAGAGAAGAGTTACACTTTAGTTTTTGTGGTTTTTAATTTGGCGTAAATTTTCCATTACGCAATTCTGGATGATTGTTCATAAATTCTATTAACAATGTTTTTTGTGCTTTACACAACATTATTATCGTCTTTTTTTAATATAGTAAATAACTAATACACAAAACTGAAATATACACACAACTCAAATCACCCACAAATAACAACGTTGAACAACAACAGAATCTAAAAATATTTCTTCGTTTCTTATCCTCATATAACCTAAAGTACATTTAAACTACTAAATAGTAGGTCAAAACTGGCCGTTTCATTTGGCAACGCTGAGCCAAATGTAGTGGAGTCGCCGAATCATCGTGAATACGGTTTTAAGAATTATGTGAGTGAGGAGTGAGAGAGTACTCATACCAATGAATAGTCGTGCACGATCTCTCGCTTGAGTTACAGAATAGGGACCCAGAACATCAAACGATTTATGCCGGCTTTCGATTCTTGTTGTTGGTGTATTCTTTGCTAGTCTCTGAAAAGTCAGGGAACTTCAGGACTTGTCAACAAATGTCAAAATACGTCACGGTTATACTGGTCGCTTTGATATAGCGGTATTTACCTTGTGAACGGTCTAGAGGATTTTTGTTTAGTTAAATTTTGATTTGTTTTAAAGTGTTCATTATCGTTTTGCTATTTAGAAACATACAACTGCAGTTTTAGTGAATATGCCATAAACAAATGTAATTGTCAAAAATCACATCTTTCAACCGCTATAACTCGATGCACACAATAGACAAATTGGTTTATTTCCATATACATATAAATTTATTATGTATATTACGTATATGTTTATTTCCATATACGTAAATATATATGCATATACGTAATAAATAAATTTATATCTATATGTTTATTTCTCTATGATGCACACGTCAAAATAAAAGTGGAAGGTGGCGTTGATTGGATATTTAATTTTTTTTAATGACAGTTCATATAATAAAGGTTATTTATGGACAGTTCTATTTATTATTGCCTACACTGTTTTAAAAGGTTGTTTGAGAAAACTTATCTCAGAGAGATTTTTTAAAATGCAACAGCTAAATGGAATCAATTATAATAATGATACAAGTCATCTAACAAATTATGTTAACCGACGAAATTCATTGCCCGAACATGCACGTTACACAGCTAACATAGTGCCAGTTTTCAAGGGAAAAAACATTTATACAGAAAGTGAACACCCGAGTACTTCGAATCGAAATTTAGTTTATAAAGGAAATGACCGAAATTATCTACTGCCAACGCCGCATGCAGGAAACTTGCAAAGAATAAATGTGCCACAACCAGTGACGTCTTTTACTACTACACAAATACGATCACATGAGCGAGCTAACGCAAATGTTGGAGAAATTCTGACAAATAATGTACCAAAAAGGAACTCCATGATGACTGTACAAACATATACAGTAAGTACACGTAGAAAATAATAAACATATTTAATACTTTTTTTCATAATACCGATTGTCTCATATTTTTTCACATCTTGAGTTAGTAAAATAAGATTTTTGTTGATTTTAGATTAGGACTTTGTGATGTTATATTTGAAATATTTCATTTTTTAGGCTGTAGGTACGTCTTCCAACACTAATATAAATACCTCAAAACAACAAAAAACTGAGGATGCCAGCTCTGAAATGAAACGTTTTGGATCAAGTCCAGGGGAAAAATTATGTATTTTCACAGGAACAGTGGAAAAACTGATTCAGTGGAACAAAATATTGACACAAAATTTGTGTTACTATGAAGTTATAGCTACAATGGTGTCCCTGAGAGAAGGTACAGTAAGAACACAAAAAATAATGCTTTTGAGGAATAGATCTGGTCCTATTCTACAAGTAGTTTATTATACAACGACTCATATTGATTTGGATGATTTTTATTTAAACCAGATAGTTAGATGCGTGGGATATATGGCTGGACACAATATTTTAAATGCTTTTAGCATCAGAGGTGCTACACAAGAAGAAATTGATAATCTTGAGAGATTTACTTTGATAAGTGATCAAGCTGTTGCTTTAAAAAATAAATAGTTATAAGTAAATAAATATGTAACATATAATATTGTTATTGTTTAATAGTTTAAAAAATAAATTCGTGTATATTACCAGCAGTTTGATTATAGTGTCTGCATAAACAGGGCCGAATTAGCTTTGCAGTAGAGCTGCAAATGTTATTCCCTTGAATATAATTGAATATAATTAACTTGAAGAAATTCCTGCATACACACATTAAATCAAGAGAGATTGCAGAATAAAGCTTTGGTGGAACATGCTGTGACTTTTTTGAGCAGAAAAATTCAAAATTTTAACCCCAAGAAATGTGTTTTAGATAAACAAAAAACTGCCATTTAGGGAAAAAAATGAAAGATACCACACGCCCGAATAATTGCTTCTATTTGCCCTAGCTTAAGTCATTGTAGTAAAAAAGTTGTAGTTGCATTTTATTTTATTATGATTCAAAAAAACGCAATGCTTTGTATTGGACATGAAATTAATATAAAAGTTTATATCTGTCAATTGCAGTGAGAGGGATTATATTTCACGACAACTTTCGGTCGATCGATTCGATCCGAGACTCGAATACGACCTATTTTTCGATCGAATTAAAACTCGATAGAGAAATTTAGTTTTGGTAAATAAACCAGATATTTTGACATTTTACAAATAAGTGTGATGTATCAAAAGAAGGTTTGGTAGGTAATTTCAAAAGTTAACTACGAAAATATATTTATATACGTAAAAACCATCTTTGATTATAATTAAAAGTCATGTCTTTTAAAATAAGAGAAGAGCTTCTGATATATAGCTAAATGATCACTCCTATTAAGAAATTGTAACCTAGGACGCCTCATAATATTATTTCTATGTGCATTTTGTTCTTTTATTATCCGATCTATAACAACAGGCAGTATTATAAGGTAAAACTTGTATTAAAAAATGAATGCAGTAATAAAGCAATGACACATAAACCCTCTTTATCCAACAAAAATAATAAGAAATGTAAATGAAACATACAACCATAGATTAAGTATTTATAATTAACCAAGCAGAACACAAATGAAATTATTAACCTATTAAAAGAAATATAATTTGGAATTATAGAATAACATTTTTCATTTTATTAATATTATACCAAGATATCAAAAAACAATAAGTATATGCACATAAATAAAAATAACATATAATTGAAAGCTCTTATAAAAAATATGAAAAATAAATTCTTTTAAAAAATATATTTATTTTTAGAAGCTTTCTTCACCAGGACTTATCTGGAAGTCAATTTAAAAATAGTAATTTTGGCAAGAGTTTCCCAGTGAGTCGGCCCTTTCTTGTGAAATAGTATCTGATTCAACAGATTTGATCTATTCTCACACTTACAATGATGGGGTTTCTTTAGAAAGAGGAGTTGAAAGATACAGTCGAACCTTTGTTATCAATGAATCTATTTTAATACTACTTTTTAATTCGTTCACTCTAACTTGCTGGTCTTGAATCAAAGATTTGTGAAAACTCCAAATATCAATTTGAGGGTGATTTTTCATCAGATGAATTATGTGTATTTTCTAATACTGTATTTGTTTGCTGCTCAAGTTCAAGAACCGTATTATTTATTTTTTGTAATATTTTAAACGCAGCTAGTAGGTTATTTAAATGTACATTTTTAAACCTTGGGTCCAAAAATGTCCCGAGTGCTAATAAATTTGATTGTTCCCAGATTAGGATCGAATGTAAATACAGTTGAATTATTGGCTCTTTACCCGTGCGTCATTAATATCTGATAGCATAACCGACATATGTCAAATTATTTTGTTCACTATTAATAGAAAGAGATGCCACTTAATAATTTTGTCTATTATGTTATCAGATATTAATGACGCACGGGTAAAGATCCAATTAGTTCAACTGTAGAATAGTAGAATAGACAACCAGTTAAACTCTCTTCTTTTCATCGATGGTAGTATTTTTATTCGATGTATCGATTATCGATGCATCGTCGCCTAACTAATAATGATGTGAAAATCGATAATTTTAGCTTCGATGTATCCAAAACATCGATGCCATACATACTACGTACTGTACCTACCATAGACAAATAATAATATGTTTATTTCTCTATGGTACCTACTACCTACATGACATATGTTCAGATTCAGATTGTTGATCTTATCTAGTTTAAGTTGTTGATTATTTCAATTATCAATATAATCTTTGCATTGTTAGGCTATATTCCAAAGAGGTTTACATTCTTACAAAACATTTTCTCTTATACATTTTTTATAATTCCACACAGATTGGTAATGGAACAAAAGGTTGTTAAAGAAGAAAATGTCCACCATGATTTTCTTTGGAATATGGATGTTAAACAAGAACTGATTGACGAAGTGCCTACGCTAAAAATTCAAAATGAAAAAATAGATAACATACGTCCAATCAAACAAGAAATAAATGATGATTCAAATAAAGTTGAAACATTTGAAGGTCCTATGGTTTCAGCTAAAACAGAGAGGGATATTTTCAAAACACAATATATTAGAAACAAATTCAACTATTCAAAAGTTAATCGTGGAAGGCAAACTAAATCAAAAGGTGAGTTAAACTGATTTACGGCTGATTAGGTGTTACATAGGGCTGCCAGATTTATCTAAGGCACAATTGCTGAGTTAGGCAAAAAAATGGGATTTCATTTTTGACCTGGGCCAAATGAAAAACGAAAAGGTTGCCTACGAGAAGTGGCTGTTTCAGACTGCTTGTCGTAGAAATAATTGAGGGAGGCCTACATATGTCCAGCAATCCACACCTGTGCCATAAATTACTGATGATAAAATAAAAAACAAAACTATGTGTATTATTGGTTGGCAACCCTGTTTATTGATAACATTTGAGTAGGTATTCTGGAATGATAATATGCCACAGTATCTATCAGGGAGGGTTTGCTTGAAATATGGGGTGTCCCGGGAAACTGTTTAATTGTTCTTTTATTAAGTAAGGAGCAAGAAGTAATGATTTCTCTGTAAGATGCTTAAATTTTCATTTTAACTTCAGACATCCAATACATCACTAACATTTTCATCTCTGTAAGAAAAACAATACAGTATAATATTTGCACGGAAATTCTAATGGTCCAAGATTCCAGGGCCCCCAGACCTTACTCATTTTCTGATGGACAAAATATATAATAGAATATATTTTTCATCTATGAGAATCATACATTATACAAAATTTCATATAATACACAACTATATCACACTAGTCAACTAAACAAACGAAATACAGGTAATTAGAATAAAAACATTCACATGAATAAAATCGACTAGAAACTAAATACCAGGGCTGGGCTGATAAAAACAAGTGATTAAAATCATGATTTAAATCGCTTGCTTTTTAAAATTAAAATCATGATTTAAGATCAATTTTTTTCTTTTTTATTCAGAACCAGATAACATAATATAAAAGTTTTCTCAAAAATCAAAAGAAGTAAGTGCTTTTAGCAAAAAACAACAAAAAAGAAGTACATAATTCCAAATTTTTCAACTAAACGTAATACCTAAATTTTATTACTGTATATTTTCAGTCTATTCATTTTTGTTATACAATTTAAACAAAAACACAAGTTTTCCTCCTTTTTCTATGCCTAATCTGTTTCTAATATCCGAGTGTACAAGACCAAAAGAGCTAAATACGCATTCTACTGAAGCTGAAGAAGCAGTTGCACACAGGAACTGTTTTATTATTGGCAACTGTTTCAAGATTTCCGGCTCATCATTTTGTGATAACCGCCATTGTAGTCCGTTTACATTTTTTATTATTTCGTCCGAAAACATAACTTGCTTAAATGGAACACTGAAGGCATTTAACTTTATTACTAAAAGTAACAGTCCAGTGTTTTCATATAACTCGTTAATTGTTTCTAAAGCTATATTCTTTTCTTCTGGTGTTAACTGGTATTTTATTTTTTGTGGATTCAACATATGCTCTATAAAATGATATGGCGTTAGTGCTTGCTTATATCAATTATTAAATTGTTGTGTTTTTTGTAATGGTAATTCCACAGATTCATCAAAGATATATTGTAAATGTTTCCACTGATCTACAGCATCTGCGATAGTAGCATTTTTCCTCTGCACAGTATCAAGAGCAACTGATATAGGTTTTAAAATGTTTAAATAATCTTGCGCTGCATGTTTAATCGCAATATTTGAAACTTTTTGGTAAATAGTGGAATCAATCTCCTTTTTATTTTCTTCGCAGATTTTTAATATAATGTCCCACTGAGTGACACATCTCTAAGCAGTCGCCAAGGCTATTCCATCGCACATCGCTTGGAAGGACTAAAGCTCTGCCTCCTGCTTGACTGAATTTAGCTCTAGCCAAATGGTTATTTCAAAAATACTTAACAATTTGGACCACATGTTCTTTAACGTCTTTAACTTGAAAGTCCTTGGACAGTAAATTAAAAATATGTGCAGAGCAGCCATAAGTTATAAAATAGAATATAGAATATATTTTTCAAAATTTCATATAATACACAACTCTATCAGACTAGTCAACTAAACAAACGAAATACAGGTAATTAGAATAAAAACATTCACATTAATAAAATCAATCATAAACCAAATACTAAGTAATTTTTAAAATATAGTATTAATATATAAGAAACTCCTCAACACTATAGAATGCAAGCTGTAATAAAAAATAATGAAGTATATTTCTCAATTTCCTTGACGTTCCCATGTTTTTTTCTGTATTCAATATATTACTGAACTTATTATAGCATATTATTCCAATATGCCTTGGACAATGTTGCCCTATCTCTAAACGTGAAAATGGTTGGTGGATATCACTCTTCTGTCTAGTGTCATGCGTGTGTATGTCTTCATTTCTTTCAAATGAACTTTGATTATCTTCAACAAATTTAATTAATTGGAATATAAATAGACTTGGTACAGTTAAAATTTCAGCCTTCTTAAAAAATGATATGCACGTCCCTCTTGGAGAAACACTGTACATAGCTCTTATAGCCTTCTTTTGAACTTTAAAAGCCCTCTCAAGAAAGGATGATGCACCCCAAAACATTAAGCCGTACTGAAGAGTTGATTGTATTAGTCCATAATAAATGAGCTTTAATACATTCAGAGAGACAGTTTATCTTAGATTTCTAATGATATAACAACATGAAATTTTTTTTGCAATCACTGCATTTATATGAGACTCCCAGCTATAACTTTTGCGTTCGTTTTTTCTTCTAATGTTTTTCTCATAAGTGTCATATTTGCGGCATTGTCTGACGCAAAATATTTTACGGTACACTTGTATTTTAATTCACATGAGGAAATCAGCTCACAAACTATTTGAGTTTAATATTCTGAAGTATGTGGATTTCCTGATGTGTCTATAGCTTCCTATAGGAGGGCTTGTCCATCTTCAGTGGTTATCGTTTCACATATCACTGGTTCGTTGTGCACGTTTGACCACCCTTCAATTGACATATTTACGGACTGTCCTGACAGGGAGGAGAAACATTTTTCTTTTTCCTCTTCATAGCTTTCGTCCAAAAGACTTGTTGCTACCGTTTTTCTCGAGGGCGGTGTATAACCAGGCCTTAATAACTGAATGGCTTTTTTCACCTCTAAATTCTCAATACATCTGAAGCTCGAATTAGTAGCAAAAATAGCCTCTGCTATTTGTTTGTCAATTTTATGTTTTTCAGCAGTTGAAGTCCGCATTACAAAACCACTCATGGTAGGCTGAGTTTCGATTGCTTTCTTTTTTTGGACTGGCTCAAAAGTTGTTGGACTTGTTGGTACTTTCGGTGGAGTTTTTCTAACATATGAACTATCCGTCATGAGTGAACTACAACTTGAGGCAGATGATGTGCTAGCAAAACTGTCAAGCGACATTCGACTCTCTGGAAAGAGAAGAAATATAATTGAAATTGATTAATTTTTATAGTATTGAATTAATGATTTTAAAATAAAGTGAAAATGTTGAAAAAAATTAAGTAAGTATAGAAGAGTAAAGATAATCTTTAATTAACCTGGGAAAGGCCGCGTTAAAAAAGTTACATTAAAGGCCACATGTTACATTTCACCTAACATTTAAAACAATCCTATATGCCTAAAATCTATATCCTATAATATCTATAAATGAATACTTAAAAATTATATTATCTTTGTTAAAAATAATATCTATCAAAAAAGTTTTAAAATGATCTCAAAAATGTATCTTCTTCGTCTCATTTACTTTGAGACCTTAAGGTCCATAGTCTCCCCATTGGGATTCCTAGCCTCATTTATCCAGCAGCGGTGGCCAACCCTACTGCTTTAAATCAGTAGGGAGTTTATGAATTCGGTGATTTAGTTTTTGCTCTGAAGTCTGTCCTTTGCTTCTTCTACTATTCTTTTCCATTCTTTCGGGTCTTTTGCTTTGTTCTTTCAGTCATTTATTCCAATTTCTTTAAGATCTTCTTCTACACCATCCAACCATCTAGTTTTCGGTCGTCCCCTTGCTCTTCGTCCTTGTCTTTTAGTTTCCTGTATTTTCTTGACACACCTTTCATTATCTAGACGTTGTACATGTCCTGCACACCTTAATCGTTTACTTCTTATTTCATTTGTTATTATTGGGCTATTGAATTTTTGATTAACTTCATAGTTTCTTAATATTCTCCATACTCCATTTTCTTTAATTGGGCCGTTTATTCTCCGTAGTATTTTCCTTTCCCAGATTTCTAACGTGTTTTCCTCTTTTTTGTTAAATTCCAGGTTTCTGCGGCGTGCAGTATGACTGGTCTAATTCCTGCCTCGTATATTTTAATTTTTGTGTTTGTAGACAATATCTTTGCTTAAATGTGTCTTTTAATGCATAGAAACATTTGTTGCCCTGGTGTATTCTGTTATTTATCAAAAATGTATCTACTTATAATATAATACGTATATATTTAAAAAATATTTCAAAATATCTCAGAATATATAATTGAAAATTACACTATGTTACTTAACTTATAATTAATATTTATGTCTCAAAACTTTCACTAAATTATCTCAAAAATAAAATATCAAGTGCTTGGAGAATCAACAAAAAACAAAAAATGTTAGGCAAAATCTAACCTCGTGATCATTCCCGGGTTAATAATAAAAATCTTTATTAAATATAAATGAAATTAAATTAATAATTTAATTACCTGTATTCCTCTCTTGATAGTCTTTGGACTAACCCTTGAATATCTTTCTTGCACTTTCTACAAATAGCCCTACACCCCAATTTATTTGAATTTTTTGTCTTAATATAGAACTGCCACATTGGGTCCCCTTTTCTTCCACTTATTTTACTTTATTTATATTTTTTCACTTCACTTAACTAACCTAACTAGCGAAATGCGTGAAATTGTTGGGCAACGTCAATTTATATGTTGAGAAAGAAAACAAGCCTCGACAGGAATGTTCTTGCAAAAAGCACAACAAACGCGTTTGTGCCTCACTTTGCAGTACTCGGCACTGTATTGTAAGTGTATAGGACAGAAGGAAAACAAATCTTGACAAGAATTTTCTTGCAAGAAGTGCGACAAATGCATTGTCACAAGTTTTTGAGCCACAAAATGTATTATAATTTTTAGACTTATACATTAAAATAATTTCAAAGAAGCAAATTGTTCAAATTTTATATTCAAATTTAAAAAATCAAATAAATCGTGATTTTTTTGATAAAAATCAGATTTTGCCCAACCCTGCTAAATACTAAGTAATTTAAAAAAAATATAGTATTAAAATGTGAGAAACTCCTCAACAATATAGAATGTATACTGTAATAAGAAGTATATTTCTCAATTTCTTTGATGTTCCTATGTTTTTTTCTTTATTCAATGTATTACTGAACTTATTATGGCATATTATTCCAATATGCCTTGGAGAATGCTGCTCTATTGCTAAATGTGAAAATGGTTGGTGTACAGCACTCTTCTATCTAGTGTCATACATGTGTATGTCTTCATTTTTTATAAATGAACTTTGATTATCTTCAACAAATTTAATTACTTGGAATATAAATAGACTTGGTTGAGTTAAGATTTCAGCCTTCTTAAAAAATAATCTGCAAGTCCTGCTTGGAGAAACACTGTACCTACATAAATCTTATAGCCTTCTTTTGAATTTTAAAAGCCATCTCAAGAAAGGATGATGCACCCCAAAACATTAAGCTGTGTTGAAGAGTTGATTGTATTAGTCCATAAAAAATGAGCTTTAATATATTCAGAGAGACATAAGACAAGTCGAACAAGAACAAATCAAAATTAAAAAGTCTAGCTAAAACTAGGACATTTACCTTTAAAATCAATACAGTAATGTAGGTAAACAAAGTATATGTTGCAGTCTAGACATAATTCAACGAGTATTTTCAAAATATTCTTCAACCGAATATGGGCACATGTCAATGATATAGTGTTTAGTTTTCTCTTTAAATTTATGCATTAAGGCAATATCTTTGAAACTTTGAGGGAGACTACTATACAACTTAATTCCCATTACAATAGGTGATTTCTTACAGATTTCTATACGCTGGTAAGGTATAGAGAAATCTGATTTATATCTTGTATCGTGAGCGTGAATATCACTATTCCGTAAATCGTTTTTATTTCTATGAACTGATGTAATTAAATCCAATATATAAAGGCCATACAGAGTTAAAATTCTCAAGCCAATAAAAACAGGTCAACAGGAGTCTACAAATGAGATTTTTAGCATGAGGAGAACTCCCCCAAATACAAATTCCATAACTAATCCTAGACTGTATTTCACTAAAATAAAGTAAACGAATGTGATTTACATTAAGTGTTTTCTTCAAATTTCTAATTTGAAAACAATTAGAATTTAGCATCTTTGATAAATTTAAACAATGTGTTTTAAATGACAAATCTGAATCAAATAATACTCCCAGAAATTTCACATTTTCTGTTTGTTGGAGTTGTTAACCAATATGTCAAAGTCAGGGGAAAAAGTTTTTTGGCGAGGATGAAATGAAATGTAGTTCGTTTTTGTTGTATTAAATAACAACGACTGATCACTGGACCAGGCAGAAAATTTCAATAGAGCATTCATAATTTTGGCCTTCAATATATTTGGGTCTTCATCCTGGTACAAGAATAACCATTCATATGCTTTTCCCATCATGCCATATTTATAAAGCTTGTCTTTCAAAATACTATGTTGAACCCAATCAAAAGCCCCACTGAGATCACAAAATATCCCAATCGGGCCTTCGCCCTGGTTGACTAAATTCAGAAACTCACTGTAGAACGATTCCAAAGCTGTTGAAGTTGAAAATGTTGCTCGAAAACCATGTTGATGATCCGTAATTACTTCATGAATTTCTAAAAATTTCAACATCTGCTTCAGCATGGAATACTAAAATATTTTTGACATAACTGGTGATACAGAGATTGGATGTTAATTCGAAATGATTTCAGAAGCACCCTTTTTTAAAATCTGAGAAACAATTGAAACTTTTAGTTCATGAGGGAAAACTCCTTCTACAAAAGAGGTGTTGATTATATGAGTAAGCGGTTTTACTATAAAATTTGCAATTTTTTTAATTATAATACCAGATATGTTATCAGAACCACATTATGGTTTATTTTTGATTTTATTCCTAATAATGTGAAGAACATCTTCTGTTGTGACATATGAAAGAAATATGCTGTTTGAAACAAAATTATTGGAGGGGTACTTTAATGTATAGTTCGGTTCAGATATAGATTTAATTGCTTCATTGGGGGCATTTATGAAGTATTCATTAAATGTATTAGCAATTGTTAGTGGATCGTTTACTGTTGCGTCACTAATATTTAAGGAGATAGCTTTTTGAATAGTTTGCTTTCCTCTGAGTTCATTTATAACATTCCAAACGGTTTTGTTTTTATTGGAAGAGTTATTTATCTTACTGTAATAATTACTTTTTGTATTCTCAACTAGACTTTTATGTGAAGCCTTTGCTTTCAGATAGATTGCTTCAAGTTGTGAATATTTACATTTTAAATTAAACAAGTCCTTTAGATTACTAGATGAATTTTTCACTTCATTGCTAACCCAGTTTTTGTCGTTTCCCATCGCTTTTTTTATCGTATAGGGCAACTAATATTGAAGTAATAAATTAGAATATCATGAAATATTTTGAATTTAGTATTAGTATCCGAGGCTTCATAAACGTCCTTCCAAGTTTCTTTAGATAAATGTGATATCAAGGTAGTAATGTTATTTTCATTTAATTCTCTAACATTTATATGGTTATTAATAGTCGTTTGAGAGAACAGATTAAATTTTAGCAAAAAATTGTAATGATCTGATTCAGTATTTATGTCGACAATACCTTCACATTGTTCAAAGTTATAGTACACTTGATCTAGAATGCTAGCACATGTAGCATTTACTCTAGTAGGAGTAGAATTCTTTGGAAATAATCCAAATGATTCCAAAATATCAGTGAAATAGCGTACCTCGTTTACAGTCATAGAATGGATGTTGAAATCACCAGCTAGGAAAATAAAAACATTAGGTTGAAATAGTTTTTCAAGAAGTAAATTGATATTTTGACAGAAAGAATTTAAATTACCATTTAGTAACCGGTAACAGACTAGAGGAATATTTTTATATGAATTAAAATTCCACGTTAGACCACATATTTCTATAGCCTTGTCAATACAATATTGATTTAGTGAAAGACATTCAATATTTAGATTAGACTTTGCCCAAACTGCAACACCACCTCGTTGGTAATTGGTTCTACCATAAAAACTTATCAATTGATAATTTGGAATATTATAATTAGTAACATCATCACGTAATGACAAAGTTTCTGTTATGCATAGAAATTTTAAGTCTGATTCACAATAATCTGACAACAGTTTATCAATTTTATATTGATTCAGACCTTGAATATTTGAAAGTAAAAGGTCAAAATTTGCCTTTTTATTCTGAAACACATTATTATTATCAGTATGTATACAATTTTGTTTAATACTAGATGAAATTTGATCTTCTATTCTCGAGGATCCAACTGTGTGGTTGCCATCCCTTTTTTCCTGAAAAAAGACACCAGTGCTCTACTTGGCCAAATTTCCCTTGTCCACGCCGTCTTTAATAGTTCGCGATTGACAATTGATATAACAATATGAACTTATTTTTGCAATCACCGCATTTACATGAGACTCCCAGCTGAGCTTGGGATATAGTATTATTCCTTAGAATTTGAATTGATCGACACTCTGAATGGATTTTCCAATAACATGTAAAAAAGGCTCAATATCAGGCACAACATTTCTTGGCGAAAAATGCATAAAATGTATTTTTGACACATTCAATGTTAAACCATTTCCTATGAAATATTTATTGAGTTCAAAAGATGCCACATTAGTTTCATCAATGAGTTCTTCAAATTGTTGATTTACCATGATGATATTAGTGTCATCAGCACATTGAATAATTTTTTGAGAGGTTAAACTAATTTTGTTAATATCACTCCAGTTTCAGAGGGAATAGGATTAGATGTTGTGTTGTTAACTATAACTACTTGTGTTCTGTTAGACAAGTAAGATTTTGTCCAGTCATATGGTTTTCCACGTATTCCAATTCCTTAAAGTTTCATAAGCAAAAGTTCATGATCAACTGTGTCAAATGCACGGCTAAAATCATAAAAAGCCCCAAAACATGTAGCTTTTCATTAAGTGCATTATAAATGAATTCTAAATAAGCAGCAATGGCACTGGATGTTGATATTTTCTTTCTAAAGTCATTTTGAGATTAAAATGTTCAAGATAATTAACTAGACGTTCAGAGAATGCCAGTTCAAATATTTTAGTTACTTGAGTTTGTATACAAATAAGACGGTAGTTATTTAATTCATCTCTTACCCCTTGTTTTTATAAACTGGAATTCTTTTAGATACTTTCAAATTAGGAAATGTACCTGATGTAAACGGTTCATTAATTAAATGAGATAGGGGCTCAGCAATAAACCCAGCAGCCGCTTTTATTGCCTTACTGTTAATTTCGTCAACCCCTTCTGTAGGTTTGGAGGCGGTTTTATGGATGATAGATATAATCTCATCAGGAGTTGTTGGAAATAGAAACAAGTTTGTATGAGATGTATCGAGTTGCATATTATAATTAGGAATAATGTAGTTTTTTGATTTAGAGTTACAAAATATTTATTGATATCATTTTCTTTTTATTTAGGTGTCAAGTTATTTTCTCCCTCGACTTTTATGTTCTTTAAGTTATTTTTGATATTTCCCCTAGCTTCATAAATTATTTTCCAAGATTCCCTCATTACATTACCACTGTTACAAATTCTATTATTATTTTTTTCACGCAAGTATTTTTTACTTAGTATCTGGTATTATTTCTTGAACTCTTTGTAACGTTCTGTATAATTATTATTGTTTATTACTTTTCTCAATCTGTTCATTTCACACATCTGATCATGTAGTTCATTAATGTTTGATGGAAGAGGATTTTTATGTTTATATTTTTTAAGACATTTCTTTGTTTTAGTAAATATTAAATCATAATAATATACAAATGATTCATAAAATGCTGCATGTTGCTGACTATTTATTTCAGATTTCTGACAGCTTAGAAATCTTTGTCCTCTCCTAAAATCAAATCTTTCGAAAGCGATATTTTTTGGTCAAAAACTGAATTTGTATACCTCCTCTGGAAGAATGGGATTTACACCAATCATGAATGACTGGTTATCAGCTTTTGTTGTGATTATACTTAACTTTGTAACTTCAATATCATTCATCTGGACATTGGCCGCTTGTGTTATATTGGCTTTAGAGTAGATAAAAGATTGTACATCATTTGCCTTTACATTATCCGGAACTCTTGTTATGAATATGCAGATTTTTTTAGTGGAGTTATTTCTTCCTTGAAAAGTATTATCTCCATCACCACTTCCTAAGTTACTCTTTCTCGGTCTTCTTTTGATTTTCTGAAATTCACTTTCATCCTTGTTTATGTTAATTATGTTATTCATTATTTCAGCTTGGTCATTTACTATATATACTACCCTGTTGACTATCTTTACTATTATTAAAGAATATGTTCGGAGATTGTGCTGTAGATGGTGTTCTCTTGTTCAAGTTAATATTTGGCAGATGATTTAACTTTGCTAAAGGAACATTTAAAGTATGCTTTTTCATATCCTGATAATTTTGATTATTTGAGACTGATGCATACATTGTGTATTGTTCAGAGTTGACTGCAACATTGGTAGATCCATTTCCTTTAGGTGTATTAGCCATTTGGTTTTTTATTGGTAAAACATTCTGATTCTTTATAATTAGCTTCGTTTTTAATATTTCTTCCATGATTTCTGTTAATTTTTGATTTTGCTGTTCTTCTATTCTCTTATTTTTCTTACTTACACTATTTTAAACTTATTTTAATATATTTTTTTAATGATGTTAGTAGATCTTGTATGTTTCATTCTGTTGCTTCCTTCATATTGTTTTCACAGTGGTAGCATAGGAACATAAGTTTTCTATTCTTTTTAAGTTCCATACATTTTATTTCCGAGGCTGTTAATTTGGCACAGTTTTGGCATATCCTTTCATTGCATTGCTCACAATTCCAAATCTGAATGTAATTTTGTAACGTTTCACAGTTCCGACACTGTGACATCTTAAAATGTTCATTTCTAGCCCTGGTCTAATTTTTTATGTTTAGGTAGGTACAAATATATCCGTAATTACAAGTCCGGTTTTTGTTATTTGTTGAGTAGGTATTTCTTATCAGTAAAACTTTTTGTCCTTAATAGAATACCATATTCGATATTTCAATAATTAGTTTATATTGCTATTTCCATAATAATGTATTTTAGATTAATTGGTTATGTTGTATCAGTCTTTATACCTGACCTTATTGAATTATTTATTGTTGTATTGTAACAGTTAGGGGGGGTTTCCCGTAATAAATAAACTCTGGGAATCTGTAAATTTCCCATAATTATATGCATCCCAATAAATTTCCTGACCTCAATATTTTGCTGAATGGCATACTAATTCGTCATATCCGCCATTTTTTCAAATTTACTATTCGGGATGTACCGAATGAAAAAATCCACTGGGCTAGGTAAGTTAACTACAGGTTAAGTTAAGTTATTTCCAGTATGCCATTTGACAAATCTGGTTTGATATTGTGCATGAGCCATCCACACAATATTTTCTCTCTTGGTGAGATTGTGCTGGCTATAAAAATTTTCAACACAATCAGTTTCATTTACATTGGGACCCAGCATGGGCGGTTGAGAATCCGCCGTTGAGGCCTAGGTCCTGGTCTTTGCTCCACTGTAGACGTTGCTGGTTCCACCATTGATGGCCCGGCTACTCCATCCAAGCCACCATCACTTTGTCCATCGGTTTCGTCCCGCTCTCCGGACCATCATCCATAAAGTCAGCATGCTGACTGTCCAATTCATTCCATCCCAAATCATCATCAGATAAATCGCCATTCACCAAAAACTGCAGAAATTCTTTTTCTGTATGAGACTTTTGCTTTCGAAATGATTTTTTCTGAAACAAAGAAAGTATTTACCCATCCTGAATAATATTTAGACGAATTTCTACCAAGACCTATTCTTGTCCAAAGTGCATTTGTCGTTGTACATGTTTTTAGGGCGTATAAGAAACTTTCAGTAACTGGCAGAATTCTATTACAAAATTTAGTATTTGTACTTACCGAGATAAGAAAAACAAAGCAGATAATTACAATTTCACTAGACGAGAATAAATAATCACGTCAGACAGTTACACACAATCCCTACAACGCCATAACACGGTTAAACGCGATTGAATGCATAACTTCTAACAACGAACCTAGAGCGCGCTACTTGTATAAATTGAACAATGTGGGTGTACCCTACACGGTACAAAAGCAGCAACGTCGGTCGTCTTTAAAATTTTGTTATTTGTTGCTGTAGAAACTGAAACTTAAATTGTTAATGAAATAATTAATTTTTGGAAGGCAACACTGTTGAATTGAAGTATTTTAGAAACAAAATATTGATGAAATTTCAATTACAATTACCTTTTTTATTTCTTCTAAGCTAAGTGAAGCTTGTATGCTTCAATAAAATGGGTTACTTTCTTTTGATAATTCAATTAAGTTACAGATGTCTCATCTATACAGTGTTGGGAACATTACGAGGGAACATACGTTTTACCGTCAATGTGTTAGAAAGAGACAAAATACATATAAATTCAGTGTATTACTTTGCTTTGCTAACAGGGTATCATAAAGTGAGGAACGCAATAACTGTATGTCTAATGGGATGTCTGACAGGCACCGCCTTCGAGAAGCGTGCAGCTCTTATGTCTGGCTTTTACTTACAGTTTTAAATAAACAAATTAGAAATGCATTCTGGCTATTACTAGTCACTTTACCACAGCAAAATGTATAAACAACTCATTATGTTAAAGATCGCAATGAAAGAAGTTAATGTTAGAAATACAGATGTGTAATGTGAACAGTTTAGTTTATTAATTGAGAAATAATAAGATTGTACTATACTGATAGCTTAATGCAATGAATAATAAAAAAATCAACATTACTTTCGTTTATCCCTTCATGATTAATTTACAAAGAAATAATTCAGTAGTAATAAACTAATTCACTATATCAGTTCGGGTAGTACACGCTAATATGATTTGAACAATAAATTAAAACCTGCCTAGCAGGTATTTGAAATAAGTTGTAACGAGTTATTTTTTTGAAGCATTATATGATTTTGTTCCGATGGTATTTTAAGTTCAATAAGTGAATATAACTCGTTACTTACTTTCCAACTCTGTTTTCTGGTACCGTTTCAAGCCCTTAATATTAATTTAAGTATTTATTTCATTAGTAACCCAAAAGTCGTGATTTATCATTTAAGGAAATATATAAAATGTAATAGATTCCACTTTTCAAAATTTAAATTATCAAGGACGCCCGGTATATAAACTATTTTATTTAAAATCGGAGTCGTTCCGTACAAATAGAAATACTTCTTGCTGTAATTAAATCGATTTTCCCTCACCACCGATATTGCCAAAATTTAGGTAGGAAGTAAATTATAAATTCAAAAACCGAGCGTTAAAAGGCATTAATTATTAAGTGATTGGCGATTAAAAAATTCTTATTTTGATTATTGAAGTTATCATTCGGGTTTTGATACTCTCAATCGAGTACGAGGCCGATGCCACTGATTGCTTGGTAATCTAATTTAAATTTGTTAGTTTCTTTTGTTATAAACTAGGCTTTTCACATTTTCCCATCTATCCCGATTGACTATCCCTACCGCGGAAATATAAAGTTTAAAGTGTCAATTTCCCTGTATAAAAATTAGACTCTCAATCAAGTACGAGGCCGATGCAACTGATTGCTTGGTAATCCAATTTAACTTCTTTAGTTTCTTTCGTTATAAACTGGTCTGGTCACATTTTTCCATCTATCCCGATTGACTATCCCTACCGCGAAAATAGTTTTATTCCGTGGACTACCGTGATAGGTAACTATTGTTTTATTGCTGCTTACCGCACAATTTACAAAACTGCTTATACCGCTTCCGCTGTTATTAACAAATTGCATTTGCTTGATTACACCTGTTTTATTGTATCATTGCTCACATTCCTTAATACCGGCAAATTTCGCATGGTGCATAATAACATAAGGCTTGAACACTTTTGCTTACTGTTGATATATTGAATTGATTCGGTACCGCTTGATCAGAAATTGTTGAATATTAAACTGTATGTCTACATATTAAGTAAATCTTGTAATATACCAATAAATACGATCAGTGTTTTCTTAATATTCCGTAGCATCACCGTCTAAGGTTTATAGGTTCTATAGGTGTGTTAAATTCAACGAGACCCCTGGAATTTTCCGTAACCTCCATCTGAGGCTACCTGGAACTCTTGACGCCGATGGTCAAGGGGCCGTGGAGTAAACCACGTAAAATAATCTGGCGCCCGAGTATTTGTTTTGCAAAAGAACTTTGTATCGACGGTGTCCAAAGTGACGCGTCAGTCGCTAAGAACCTGCGCGAGAGGTGAAGAAGAAGCAAGCGGCGGGGAAAGCGCGTCACAAAGTACCACTAAAAAATCACTTGAAGATAGCTAAAAAAATTACATGCGTCGATATTGAGGGTACAATTAATGAATATAAGCATAATAATTTTCATTAACATCATAAGGAATAATCTATGGCAACAATACAGAGTCCAAAAGCGACAATATGTTGTAATAAAACAAGTGTATTTAGTGTATCACCATTTTCTTTAACAGGATATCATAAAATGCGAAATAAGTCGTATACTAATATTTGTTCAACTGTCTTTTGGTTTTAAAAATAACTCAATATAAACCGCCTGTTTCCTACGCTCCTGATAAAACGATTTCGTTTGCATCTCTAATTATTCTATTTTTATCTGCCCTCTCTTCATTTTCAAACCACGCGTTAGAGTGTAGTGCCCTTAAAAATGTCCTTTTTATTTGTGAGAGAAATCAGTCACATTTAATTTCAACGTAAAACTATAACCTCTCACGGCCAAAGAGAAATTATCATGGTCAAATGGCGTTACCAGTGTGTTGGAGAAGGATAATCATGAGACAAAGAATTAAAAGCCAGCGTAGATTATTACACCAGACGAATACGAATCGCGCGTGCGCCTCTTGAAGATGTTCAACTGTACAATCTGGGTACTTCACTAAACGTTTGTTTGCGAATGAGTAACGGTCTTTTGCAAATATTATTAAAATGAGTATGCAAGTACACCATAAAGTGCAAATTGTAAAATGGTACTACCAGGGTCATTCATATCGAGAAATAGCAGAAAATTTGTTTATTGTGGCATTCGAAAATGCCCAACCAATTAGCAAAAAACAAGTGAGAACGGTTATAAAAAATTTTGAAGAGCATGGATGAGTCAATCCTACTAAACATGGACCGCGTACACAGAATCGTCAAGCCCAACCCGAAAAAGAAGAAAGAGATATTTTAATTTGTGCCAGTGTGGAAAATAATCCCCTACAATCGTCCACTCATTTAGCAAAGGATTTTGATGTTGATCCGAAAACGATTCGAACTGTATTAAAAAAAATTGTTATCGTAGTTTCAAACTAAAAAAGAGCCATGAAATTTTTTCAGACGATCAATTTCGTAGAATGGAATTTTGTGAAATAGTTATGGAAAGAATACAATTGGACGCAAACTTTTCGAAAAATATTTTGTTCACAGATGAATCGACTTTTCCCATACACGGTGCACATAATTCATCCGTAATTCGATATTGGTCAAGGACAAATCTACACAAACATTACAATAGTAGAACTCAATATCCCCAAAAGTTGAATGTTTGGGCTGGAATATTAGGTGAACATTTAATTGACGGCAATTTAACCGGAGAAAAATATTTGGACATGCTGGAAAATCAAATTACTCCTGCCCTTATACAATTAGGTGTCAACTTCAATGATATCTGGTACCAACATGACGGTTGTGCATCACATAATTATCGACTAGCAATAAATTTTTTAAATAGACAATTTCCCAATCGGATAATCTCCACGAATGGTAACATAAGATGGCCTGCGAGATCTCCAGATCTGGCTCTCAACGATTTCTTTTTCTGGGGTTATGTAAAATCGAGAATTTATGGGTTCCAAGAAACTAGAGCCACTTCCCTAAATGAACTAAGGGAACAAATTTGTATGCAAATAACACCTTAAATGGTCATACGTGTTCGTCAAGAATTTTATAACCGTCTCGGTTACTGGTTAGCTCAAAACGGGGGTTTATTCGAACATTTGATTTAAGCTCATTGAAGAATTAAGAAGTTTTATCTTTTAATTTATTTATTACATATCATAATATTACTTTTATTTATTTCATTAGAATTCGATTTTATTTTTATTTTCATTTTTTTTAATTTGTACTGTGTGTGTGTGTGTTTACACAGAGAATTCGTTCTCATTTGCATACAGATACCAAAATTTTTTTACTAACACATTCTAACCACAGCAGATGTTTCGAGACCAATTTCACGTTGCCAAATCTGAAAAAAAAGTAAAGGTTTTTACCGCTTTCAAACTGAAAACTAGAACAATTTCCAGCATTACAATAAAATATTCAATGAATAGATGGAATTAATTATATCTTGATCTGTTACAACCTCTTGAATTATCATAATTAAAATATTCTTATAACTTGTTCTCATGTTATAACAATGCATTTTACAATTAATATGAATATACAATGAAAATTGGCAATACTGTTAGTAGCTACAAAGAATTTGTAAGAGGCCGGCGTTGTGGGTTTTCCACTTATGAGATCCTGTTAACGAAAAATGAGAATTGAGATATTTGGAAACACCTATTATTAATACAAATTTTATTTCGCATGTTATGTTATTTATTCCAATACTAACCGAACTAATATAGTGAATTAGATTATTACTACTGAATTATTTCTTTGTAAATTAATCATGAAGGGATAAACGAAAGTAATGTTGATTTTTTTTATTGTTCATTGCATTAAGCTATCAGTTTAGTACAATCATATTATTTCTCAATTAATAAACTAAACTGCCCACATTACACGTCTGCATGTGCACGTCTCTCGAAAGCGGTGCCTACCAGACATAACTTTACACGTGGTGGGAGTATATACTCCCACCACGCCTTTACGTATACACATTACTTGCACGTTTTCCACTTGTGATATCCTGTTAGCGAAAAAGAATGATACACTGACTTTATATGTATTTTGTCTCTTTCTAACACATTGACGATAAAACATATGTGCCCACAGAATTTTCCTAACACTGATGTAGTGCTGGCAGTATCTGAAACAAACTCTCTCCTGCAATATCCTGTCAGTTGTAACACCTGCTGTTATTTTACTATACTATTTTGAGTTCTTCCTTCAATCTTTTGGCACGTATTTCATCTTTGTGTCCCGCATGTGTTTAAGTGATTTGTACCATTATATTCCCTTCAAATTATAAAACAAGTAAGTTAAAATATAATTTTCAAATTATAATTATCTGATATGTAGATACCATTACTTTCAATGTAAAGTTTAATTCTTGATGGACACATTCCACGAATATGGATGCTTCCTCAGATGCTTATATTGCGATTCTTATATGAAGAAAAACATCCTAAAATTATCATTCATAAAAACTAAACAGTTATAATAAAAGGAATGTACCATTTAAAACAGTCCTATTACACTCATACACAATGGATTCTTTCCCAGTTGCAAGTTTTTTTCTATCCCTGCAACAATAATCAACTTTTCTGTTCTGTGATCCTCTCCAAGATGTAAACTCTTCCATATTCCTAAAATATAAAACATATTAATTGATATTTACTTCGTGAGAATTAATGTTTTCTTCTAAACCTCTGTTATTAATCGCTTTCAGAGCCACTGAGGAATTCGATAACACTAGTAAATTTGTCAGACGACCTTGTATTTGCATTAATCTACATCATTATCAAAAATGTGTTATTTTTTAATCCATTCAGATTCGCATTTCTTTACCGGTTCACAAATAGAACACCATTCTTGAACATATACTTCAGAAAATTTCTTCCTAATTTCAAACCAATTTCTGATACATTATACCATACCTTGGATTGCACATGCGAGCTGTGGATGTATGTTCTATAAGTATACACAATATTCCAGCCTTTGGTTCTGTATTCAATATTTTCTAAGAAATTAATTATTTTAAGACGAATATCATGTGATTCCAAAATCATCTTTCTGTTTTTTGTGTTCCCTGCCATCTACAATAACGGCATTATTTTTAATTAAAGCCTTATGCAGATACATATTAATATATTTAATTTTTCAATGTTTATTGTAGTTATATCTTAATTTTTGTTCTCATTATGAATTTGTTCTACTCGTTCAACATTTTTCACCATTCACAAAATAATTTTCACTTTAACACTTGCATCTTCAATAACTTATAAAAACTGCCTACTCACTTGAAATTTATAAATTTTAACAGCCGCCACAAAGAAGTTCAACTTATAGTAAACTCAGTTTAAACAATGTGCACTTTGTGAAGAGTACCTAGAAGAAAATGAATAGGCATACTTCAATATAAAACTATATTTCTCTTAACACTATTAAAAGTCTAGCTTGAAAACTCGTGCTAGAAGTAAACTGACATAAATTTCTTGTAATTAATTTTAGTATCTTTATTATTAATTTCATCAAACTTACATTTTATAGTCGGAGCCCTTTACTCCAGGTTGTAGAAATTGTAAATGATATGGCAACATGGCGCCCGGTGTAGATGTGTTTGACAAAGCTCTCCGGAATAAATGTTGTAAAAAGTGTAAAAGAAATGTTGTAAATGGTGTATAAAATGTAAAAATAGTTTCCATATAAGCTGTGCAAAAAATAGCAACCCTGTAAAGTTTACTAGTGATGACTTAATCAAATGTTGTGAGCAAGATTCAGCATGTGATCAGACTGATCAGTTATTTTTGGACTCAATTGAAAGTCTGAGTCCAGACAATAAGGTAATTGATATTAATATATTTAAATATATAATAAAGCAAAAAGACTCCATAATAAAGGAGATGCATGACAAAATTCATTTAATGAGTCAACAAATAACTTCGTTAAAAGAACGAAACGAATTAGACACAAAAAGTACAGAACAAAAATCAACGCAAAAAAATGGGAATCCTCTGTCATTCAAAATAAAACCAGACCACTAATTCAAACTGATGCCTCGAGGATTTTTATTTCTCAAAAAAGGATTGTCCGTCTAATTTTTAATCTAGATTATAGAGAAACATGCAGAAACCATTTTAAAGATTTCGGTGTACTAACTTTTTGTTCTATTTACATCTACAAGTGCATATTATATGCAAAAAGTAATTTCAGTGAATTTAGTCTTAATTCTGATTTCCATGATTACCCATTCAGATCTGGAAAACTTATACTGCCACCAAAACATGAAACCTCATTGTTTGAAAAAAGTCCTGTCTATAAAGGAATTCAATTCCTGAATCATTTGCCCAGCTGTATAATATGTGAGAGCGATTTCAATATGTTCAAATAAAAACTTAAAAAAAATTTAATTGTCGAATGTTTCTATTATGTGTCCGAGTTTTTAAACAAACGATTTTAATTAAGTGTTTAATAAGTAAGTCGTATTCAATGTAATATCCTCTTCTCTGTTTGACCTGTCCTATATCATGTACTATGATCAAAAAGGATGAATAAAGTATTATTATTATTCCGAATACTTTGCAGTTCCCCGAATTTTAGTGCATCGACTATGATAATTTTTGATTTTACAATAAGTTTTTTAGAAAATTTAGTTTCAGATTAAATAAAACTGACAACACTCACTTATAAACTAGCTAAACGTCTTAAAATATTCAAAATCAAAAATATTCAACAAACAATTAGAAACATAACCCTCAAGTGTCAAATTATAAAGTGGCTATCAGCATAAATCATGTTCTACGCCAGTGGTCGTTACTAAGCGACGTAGATAAACAAGACAGAATTTGGTTTCTGCGATTGTCAATGTTCAAACTTCAGGTGACTTCAACTTTCCGTGAAATGAACTTTATGTATACGTTCACTGTCCACACTAATTCTACTTTATTGTATATATTTCGTCCATCAGAAAATAAGTAAGGTCTGGGGGCCCTGGGATCTTGCTCTATAATATTATTTGACCATCACCCATACATACTTTGATCTTACACTATCAATTTGATATTTTATTCCTTATACAAATTCCCGAAGAACTAATTCCATTTTTTTAATACTTACAGGTCTGCTAAGAAATGGAAAATATATTACACCAAATGCCATGGGGTTTTTGATATGTGTATTTTGTGGAAATTTATACACGAAACGAGTAGAATTTATTTGCCACTTTTCAACAAATCATAGTTTAAAACGAAACAAATTATATAAAATTAAATTTCAAGACAAAATTATAAATGACACAAAAAATGGAATCATTGATATTGGCATTTTGAGAAATCTTGATGTAAAAGATGAAATTGAAGTAATTGAACATGAATTGAAAACAGAGATGCAGGAAACGCGATTTAATCTCAATGTTACTGGTAATTTCAATCCACATATAGATAAGGGTTTGAAATTGTTTTTAAAGGAAAGTGATTCAAATAGACATTTGCGTGTTCACAAAGGAGATAGGCCATTCAAATGTGACATTTGTTTAAAAAATTTTTCACGGGAAAAAAATTTGAATACACATTTGCACATTCACCAAGGAAAACAGTCATTCAAATGTGACATTTGTATGAAGTATTTTTCACGAAAAAATTGTTTAAACAGACATTTGCTTATTCACACAAGAGAAAAGCGATTCAAATGTGACATTTGTATGAAATCTTTCTCACGAAAAAATTATTTAAACAATCATTTGCTTATCCACACAGGAGAAACGCCATTTAAATGTGACATTTGTATGAAATCTTTTACAGTGAAAAATGATTTAAACAGACATTTGTTTACCCACACAGGAGAAAAGCCATTCAAATGTGACATTTGTATGAAATGTTTTACAGAGCAAAATTCTTTAAACAGGCATGTTCGTATCCACACAGGAGAAAAGCCATTCAAATGTGACATTTGTATGAAATCTTTCTCACGAAAAAATACTTTAAATATACATTTGCTTATCCACACAGAAGAAAAGCCATTCAAATGTGACATTTGTATGAAATCTTTTACAGAGAAAAACTATTTAAGCAGGCATTTTCGTATCCACACAGGAGAAAAGCCATTCAAATGTAGCATTTGTCAGAAATCTTTTACAGAGAAAAATTCTTTGAACAGACATTTTCGTATCCACACAGGAGAAAAGCTATATAAATGTGACATTTGCATGAAATCTTTTACACAGAAAAATGATGTAAACCGACATTTGCGTATCCACACAGGAGAAAAGCCATTCAAATGTGTTATTTGTATGAAATCTTTTACAGAGAAAAATTCTTTAAACAATCATTTTCGTATCCACACAGGAGAAAAGCCATTCAAATGTGACATTTGTCTGAAATCTTTTACAGAGAAAAATCATTTAAACAGACATTTGCGTATCCACACTGGAGAAAAGCCATCAAATGTGACATTTGTATGAAATCTTTTAGAAAGAAAAATTACTTAAACATACATTTGCGTTTCCACGCAGAAGAAAAACTATTCCGATAAGATATATGATTGACTTTGTTCTCAGAGAAAATATGTTGAAACAAACATTTGCCATGCAGGAGAAAAACAATCAAATTGCATACATTTTCAGTAACTTCACTTTTTCCATAAGACTATTTAGTTCACCTAACAGCATACACCATCAATAAGCTGAGGAGTGTAAAATAAAAAAATATTCACCAATTACAAAGGAAATTGACTGTCTCGACCCTTACTTCGTGGAATATGCTCATATTAGTGTTTTTAAAGAGACCTTGAGTTTCATTTAAAAACACTAATTACAAATGATTTTACACAAAATTATAATGTAATAACTTCGAACATTATAAGCTTGGTATAATATTAATTTAAGTCATAATGTACGAGGGCAATTCAGAAACTAACCTCCGATTGGTCACAGTGCGGGTAGTGGGGGGAGTAGCGCGCCATCTATGCATTCACACGCTCAGCAGGTCAGTCGGCATCAAGCCGTAGTCGAGTGAACATCGTACCTGCGCTAGTTTAGTTTTTGTGGCAGTTTGAAATGTGTGCTGCAATAGAAAATCCCGCCAAATGTGAAGTGCGTGCTGTTATAAGGTTTTTTACAGCCAAAGGATACTCTGCAGCAGCTATTCATCGTGAGCTTTGTGCCGGGTACGGACCAAAAGTTATGAGTGAAGGAGTTGTCCGTGAATGGGTACGTTTATTTAAAAGTGGACGAGAAAACGTTCATGATGAAGAGAGGAGTGGTAGACCATCCTTGGTGACTGACGAACTCGTTCAGACAGTTGATGCAAAAGTTCGTGAAAATCGACGTTTCACAATGGCGGAGTTGTCTACTGATTTTCCACAGATTTCTAAGACTCTTTTGTACGAGATAGTGACAGCAAGATTGGGTTACCGTAAGTTCTGTGCACGATGGGTGCCCAAAATTCTTACCGACCACCACAAAAGTCAAAGAATGGCCTCTGCATTAGACTTTCTGTCACGTTATGAGGACGAAGGAGAACCATTGTTAAACAGAATCGTGACCGGTGACGAAACCTGGATTAAGTACGTGAACCCTGAGACAAAAGAACAATCAAAGATGTGGGCACATTCAGATTCGCCTACCAAACCAAAAAAAGCCCGGCAAGATTTTTCTGCCAGAAAACTGATGGCAACGGTGTTTTGGGATGCCAAAGGGGTGTTGTTGGTTGAATTCATGGAACGTGGGACGACCATTAATCAAGACGTGTACTGTGAAACACTAAAAACATTACGACGGGCTATACAGAACAAACGCCGTGGTATGCTGACTTCCGGTATCGTTTTTTGCACGATAACGCCCGTCCTCACTCTGCTCGCAGAACAACAGCCCTTCTTGAGTCCTTCAAGTGGGACGTTTTCAACCATCCACCTTACAGCCCAGATCTGGCGCCAAGCGATTATCACCTCTTCATGCATATGAAGAAATGGCTCGGGTCCCAGCGGTTTGATGACGACGAAGAGCTCAAAGATGCGGTCACAGGCTGGCTCAAGGCACAAGCGGGTGATTTTTATGCAGAAGGAATTTCAAAGCTTGTGAAGAGATACGATAAGTGCCTCAATCGTTATGGAGACTATGTCGAAAAATAGTGCAAAGATGTAGTTGTAAGATGTATATATTAAAATATTTTTACTTAACTTGGTGTATTTTTTTCAATCAACCGGAGGTTAGTTTCTGAATTGCCCTCGTAATTGTATCAACTGTTGCCAAAGAATAAAAATAAAATAATAGTTCGGTCAATGTTGAAATATGTAATTCTCCCTATTCTCATTTTTTCAGTAGCTTTTGAAACTGAAGGCTAATCAGTCATTTTCATGTAAAATTGAAGATGATCCCTTTTCAGATTCATATTAAAATTCGACAAAACAAATGTATAGAGAACTGAATTATTGGCACAAGATCATTTATTATTTTGTAATATCTGAAATTGAAAAAAAAAACAGTTTTACTCTATCTGGTTGACTAACAGACAAATCAGGCGGGCCTCGGTTAAGGAGGATATGGATTTATACAGAGTTTCTAATCCAAATAATTTGGGCGCTGAAGCTAGAAATGCATTGATAAAATGGCATACAGGGTGGCATTGAAAAGTATTATTTTTCAGGCACCTCTCATACCTCAGTTATTTAAACTTATCGAAGAAGTTGAAAGTTGTTATGATAGAATTTTTTCCGTAGGCTCCAGTGACGTAGTTAGTGACACCTTTTGTTTTTCATCTAGGAAGCAAACATATGTTTTTTAAATGGAACACCCTGTATATTATTTTCTACATTTGTGGGCTTTCCAAAAATATATTGTATTCAATTATTTTTAAAAACAAGCTCAGAATTTAAGATTTTCTTTTATGTCTAATTAATAGGTAGGCTATGGCTAATTTGTTTGGAACAAAAAGCAAAATGTCAAAACTACACGCGTTCTTGTCATTTTCTGGTTATTAGTGAAATATCTCTGCTGTTATGATATTTCTAATTCACAATATAAAATATTTAATTTATTTTACAACAGTGACGGCCCACGAAAATAATGAAAAGTGTGATATGAGCGCTATGTTAACGATAATTAGGAAATTTCCCTCTTTTTCAAACTCTAAAAAAGTAGTCCAAAAAATATTAAACTCGTGTGTAAAAAGTTTTTTCCTCCTACCCCTATAGAAAGTACACACTTTCCTCCCTCAAATCAGGGAGGAAACTCATACTTTTTCTCCCTAGGGAGGAAAGTATTTTTCCTCCCCCTCATTTCAAGTAAGTTGTAAACGATGTTTCTATAATTTCTAGAACATCCTGTATATCCTGTTTTTTGGTAAAAATCAAACATTAATGTTACTTCAACGTAGTTTTTCAATACAAATGTCAACTTCAGGAATCTTAGATATACGTTTTTTGAGTTCAGAATAAGAAAAGCATAGTATGCTGTGGCTCACTGACAGTAAACACGGCGATTGACTTTTGAGGTACAAAGTCGCTACATTCATTAAACTTAGTTGAATTTTTGAAAAATGGAGAGCGTTTCAAGTGATTTTGAATTTCCAAATACACCACCTAATATTAAGGAACAAGCCAACATAGCGTCATTAACCTTACTACCACAAAAATCTAAAGACAGGTATGAAAAACAATATAAGCAATGGGCTGAAGACAACAAGATACATAAATATTCAGAGAATGTTTTACTGGCATATTTTTCACTACAAGGAAAATCATTAAAAGCTTCAACACTTTGGTCTAAATATTCAATGCTACGCACAATGATACAAATGAAGGACAATGTCGATATTAAATATCCAAAGTTGATTGCATTTCTAAAACGTCAAAATGCCGGATACAAACCAAATAAAGCTAAAACTTTTACAAGAGAAGAAATAAATACATTCTTAATGGAAGCCCCCGATGATGTTTTTTTATTAATGAAGGTAAGAAATGAAATCCTATGCAAATAATTTAATTTTTGATATAAAATATTCATAGGTAGTCCTTGTTATTGGAATTTCTGGAGCATGTCGATGTGATGAGCTTATTAAAATGACTATGGATGATATTGAAGAGAAAGACAATCTTTTAGTCATGAATATCCACACTTCAAAAACGTATAAACAACGAACTTTCGTTATCAATACTACAACAGGTAACGGCCCAAATTTTGTTCAAATCGTTAAAAAGTATATCTGTCTACGTCCTAAAACTGGGCATAAACGATTGTTGGTATGCTTTAAAGCAGGCAAATGTATAAATCAAGTGTTTGGCAAAAATAGTATATCCAAAATACCACAAAAAATTGCAGAATATCTCAATCTTCCAAATGCCGAACATTACACAGGGCACAGTTTCAGAAGAACTTCAGTAACTCTGTTAGTAAACGCTGGTGGGGAAATTTTAGCTCTAAAACAGCATGGCGGTTGGAAATCAACCAATATCGCAAAAGGTTATGTAGAACAATCTCACACAAAAAAAGAAAAATTTCTGATCAAATTATGGGAAATAATGTAGAACCTGAACTTGATCAAAATCAGCCAAGCACTTCTAGAAGTTACCACCATTACAATGTGCAAAGCGAAAATATTTCAAATACTAAAGCTCCTGTTCAAACCCTATCTTCTTCCAATGGTGTTCATATAAGTGTTGCTCAAAACTGCACATTCAATATTAACATAAATAATTCTAAAATATAGTTAAACAATACTATGTACTTAATTGTATAACATATATTGATAAATTTGTTTAATAAATAATTCTTGTGTTCTTAATTATATTCGTTATCTATTAGTGTCGTAAATAAATTTTCAAAAAAAGGTGGGTTGGAGGAAAAATCATATGTATCACATGGGAGTAAAGTGCCTTTTCTTCCCTTGGATGTTTACTGCCCTCCGCTTTAAACTACATCCTGCGGGAGGAAAAGTGGCACTTTCCTCCCTAGTAATACAAATAGCTATTTCCGCCTACCTCTATCCAAAGTATACATTTCCTGGCCTCATTGTAGGGAGCAAAGTCGTACTTTCCCTCCCTAGGGAGGAAAAGTAAAAGTGACGTCATGTTACGTTATCAATGAAAGAATTTTTGCAATTCCGAAACTAAAGTGGTCACTTTAGTCTCACATGTTAGAAAATATGTTAGATCCAAGGGATATAAAGGAACAGTTAAAATCCCAAGGGATTTGAAGTACAAATAAAAACGTACACCCCCGATGCCTAGCCAAGCATTTTGGAAGTCCGTCCTCGATGACCAGCCAAGATTCATAAAAGTCCATCCTCGATGCCCAGCCAAGTTTCGTAAAATAAGTAGGACTTATTAATTTTGTTTGTTAGTTTCATAAATAAATTATTGAAAATGTCTTGTTATTTGAGGGAGGCGGAAAAATCATATGTATAACATGGGTGTAAAGTGCCTTTCCCTCCCTCGAATGATTACTGCACTCCATTCTGATCAAGCTAAAAAAATTAGAAGAATGATTCCTTTACACGCCTGGGAATCGATTTTTGTATTAGCAAAGAGAGCTTCAGCAAATTTTTTATAAAAAAAACTGTTAAGCTTATTGCTCAATCGATGAAGGAACTCTTATACTTTCCTGATGCAGAAAACGTAATAGAAATTTTGCTAATAGCATTCCGCAAACGTTTCTCAAAAACTCAGAGCTTTGCTTTCATTTCGTCTTTATAATCCTCTGGCTTAAAACGTTAGCTACAAATTATTTTATCCTTACGTAGGCATTTTCTTTCCCAATCTTTACAAACAATGGGGTATTTGAGGAATGAGAAAAAATAACAAATTGTCCCCTGTTTTCTTTGCTTTCTTTGAAATATTTTTACATGTAGCCACGCTACATACTATTCGTCCCGGCATAGCAGCCTATAATGAATAAAATCGTAATATACAGGAGTGATTAAAAAGGAAATAATTTGTTTGAACTTACTTTGAGTAACTAAAAAAAAATAATTTGTTAGAACTTACTTTGAGTGATTAAAAAGAAAATCATTTGTTAGAACTTACTTTTACTTTGAAAACAAAATAGCTCTTGTTGTTCACGCCACAAATCATTTTCCCCATACCTTCTTCTTAAAGGAAAGTATGGCAGCAACGTTCCACACGTACCAGATTGACTCCCAATTTAGGTGTCCGAAGCAACATTTTTAATTATTTTGAATTTTGACGTTGAATGTCAACTTAATAAAAAACGCAGATTGTACCATACAAAGTGATTTTTATCTACACCAAACCAGTGCAAAAGGTACATATAACGCTTGCCTTTGTCACAAACTATAACAATTATAAACAAAAAAAAACGAGTTTACGCTTAGAACACAACGTTCGTTTATAAATAGCTTATCATATTAATAATTAAAAAATAAAAAAAAGCCAAAAAATAATAAAAATACAACAACTCCATTAACTGTGAGATATGGCCATACGCTGGGGCATTTTTGATGACGATGCAACCCCCCTCGCGACGCTTCCGCCGTACGTTACCAGGCCACCTATACATCTATTAATCTTGACGACAACTCTCATGATTATACTTTTTTATGTTACTCACTTTGACAAACACAAGCAGTTCATGTTTATCTATGAACACAAGCTAGATTAACTTCAGCCAATGTGTGTGTTTGGCAGAAAAAAGACTTGTAAGCGTAATGGCGATATGTAAGCTCTGATAAGCGCTCAATATCTATTTTCCTCTAGGACGCTAAGTTAGCTTTTAACGGGAAACCTAACATATATTTGTAATGTATGCATACATATTAAAAAAATATCAATTATGAACAACGTATTAAAAAACAGGTACTTTTAGCTTGTCTTGAATTTCTCACCTATCCGTAACGAACTGCGTATGTGTAGACCCTTTACGGCTCAGCCAATACGATGCGTTGAATGGATTGTTACGTCCTCTACTCCGTATACGCAAACGTATCCCGACCAAAATCAGTATTCTGTGCTATTTTACAGGTCTTCTTTGATTTTGGTTTGATTAATAACTACAAAGTTAATTTTTAGCTTTAAAAATACAAACCAGTGAGAACTTAAAATAGTTTTGAGGTGATACAATTAAAAACAGAACGAAACGATACGTTTATCTGCTAAAAAGGTTTTCTTGACAACTTCTTTACGTCAACGTAATTCCAATCAGCGTTGCCACTTCGATTTTTAAAATCGTACTGAATTTTTTTTGAAAAGGTACTGAATTGGGAAAAAACGTACTGAATATAAAATATTTGAAAAAAAAATATTGAAAAAAATTAAAAATCAAACAAAACACTTCTAAACACGTTTATTTAACATAAAAAACAAACATTTTTAAACATAGTACATAAACAACACAAAAAATGTAAAGAAACAAAAGTTAACTGGGATAATAGGTAATAAAGATAAAAAATAAACATACGGTTGTTAGGGCATAGGTTGGTCGAGCACTTAAACAACTTAATATTTTAATACTTTATTTTCTCTCTGGGGCCACACATCGACCCCCGTTATTCCCTCCAAAAACTACTTGACATCTGACAATTCAGTAGGTGCAACCCACCGATATATTTATATTATCTATGGTTCAAGATGACCTAACGGAGACCATAGAGTACACTGCATATCAAATTAGTCTAACAGTTCGGCCATCCTGACACATGATCGACTCGATCATATGGCTTAATGACCTTATGACTCAATTCAAGTTTCAAGAAGTTCCATAAACTTCCACTTACATAATGCATTCTAGGATAAGCCATACGCTCGTCATAATACATAATAACATAGCATAATTACAATATATAATACTGGGTTACCATAAGCATAACACAATGTGTACATAATAGTGAGATAACTCGAATATAAATAATTCATTGTGATGGTGACATAACTTATCATAATGGTAACCTAATTCATCAAAATGGTAACATAATTTATCATAATGGTAACCTAATTCATCATAATGGTAACATAATTTATCATAATGGTAACATAATTCATCATAATGGTAACATAATTCATCATAATGGTAACATAATTTATCATAATGGTAACATAATTTATCATAATGGTAACATAATTTGTCATAATGGAACATAATTTGTCATAATGGAACATAATTCATCATAATGGTAACATAATTTATCATAATGGTAACATAATTTGTCATAATAGCAACACAAATGATCATAATGGTAACATAATTTATCATAATGGCACCGAACATAACTATGAACCCACACAGATACCTAAGCAGCGATAATATGAAGTGTAAAACATTAATATTGGGGAATGCATGTGAATTCTAGGTAATAATGTCAATTAAGGTTTATTCAACTACAATTTTTATCGTTTCAGACTCACCATCAGAATCATCTTCTGAATCGATCTCAGACCAGTCAGAAACATTTTCTTTATGCCAAGGTCTCATATGCGAAACCTCGACTGTTCCATGGTAAGGTATCTGGGTAACCTGGAAACCTTCTATGTCCTTCAAAACATATCTGTTATGAGGTAAAACCTTTTCTACTTCATATGGACCCTTGAAACGGGGAAGCAATTTCTTATTTACCCCAGGAGTAGTTACTGTGTTAGTAATTACAACTTTATCTCCTATGCTATATTTTCTTGGTAATTTATGTAATTTATCATAACGCTGTTTACTATAATGTTGAGATTTAATTATGTTTTCATAAGCCTTTTCGCGTGTTTCTACTAAATCATAGTGGCTCACAGGATTAATTTGCTCTAAAATTGACATAACTGAATCATCGATTAAACCCCTTTGTTCTACGCCAAACAATAACCTAGAAGGAGATTCTCCTGTACTTTTGCACACCGTGTTATTGATAGCGAACTCTACTTGACTTAGAATTTTATTCCATTTTTCAGGACCATCACAAGACTTGGCTATCATGGGACCTATTGTCCTATTCAGCCTTTCGACCTGGCCATTCGCCCAAGGGGCTCCGGTGGCTACTAAAATGTGTTTTACATCAAATTCTTGTAGGAAACTTTCAAAGTCATGAGAACCAAAAGCAGCACCCCTATCCGATATCAGCCTTTTAGGTATACTGTAATTAGAAAAATATGATTTCAAATGTTTTATAACTTCCCTGGTGTTAACCGTGTGACAAGGATATAGTTTACAAAACTTGGTGAAAGCATCAATGACTGCCAATATGTAACGATCACCATTGCTACATTTCTCGAGCGGGCCATAATGGTCAACATGAATAGTTTCGAAGGCAACCCTTCCTTTAGGAATGCTGAATAACTCACCCTCAACCTTACCGTAATTTGGAGAAAAATGAATACATTTAAGACAGTTGGAAATATATTCCTTGACCTTGTCACGCAATTTGGGAAACCAGTATGATTTTAAAATCAAATTGCAGGTTTTGTCCAAACCTACATGAGCCATATTATCATGATACATTCTAATTATGTTCTGTTGTAGGTCCTTGGGTACATAGAAAAGCAAATTTCTACTCCGCTTGTCTTTTCTATAAACCAGACCATTGCGAAGTTCAAAGAAGGAGGACTCCTCCTTTTCCAACCTTTTCCTCATCTCAACAATACTAGGATCTGAATACTGCTTGATAGACAAAAGTTGCTCAAATGAATTTTCTTCAAGAATTAGAATATTGTGACAGCGACTTAAGGCATCGACGTGTCTCATCTGAGGATTTCTACGATGTTCTATCGTATAATTATATGATTCTAAGAAAATCGCCCATCTCATAATTCTTGGAGAAATATCTCTTTTACTCAATGCCAACCTAAAGCTGTCGCAATCCGTAACAATCTTAAATTGTATTCCTTGCAAATATACATGGAATCGTTTTATAGCATAGATAACTCCCAGACATTCCAACTCATAGCTATGGTATCTTGATTCAACTTCAGACGTACGCTTACTAAAATACATTACAGGATGAAATTTGAAATCTGATTGTTTCTGCATTAGTATTGCACCGAAACCTAAGGAACTACTATCGCAATGTAGCTGAGTTTCCGCTTCTGGAGAATACAAACTGAGAACAGGTCTGCTTGACAAAATATTCTTAAACTTTTCAAAAGCTTGAAGTTGTTCTAGACCCATCCTGAAGTTGACATTATTTCTAAGCAAATCATACAACGGTTTTGCTTCAATTGAAAAATTAGAAATGTACTTACGAAAGTATGAGATTAACCCAACAAAGCTATGCAATTCCTTTTTATTTTTTGGTAATGGATAAGACTGTACTGACTTAATATGGTCTGTGCAAGGTGTAATTCCATTAATGTCTACAGAATAACCTAAAAAATCTATTTTATTTTTCAAAAACGAGCACTTATCTAAGCGAAGTTCTAAAATATTTTTTGTTAGTCTCTGAAAAATGTCTTGTAATACAGAAATATGCTCCGAGAAGCTTAATGTTGTGACTAGCAAATCATCCATGAACAAAATAATTACATTCTTTTCCATAAGATCATTGAAAATTAAGTTTAAAAACCTATTAAAAGCGGCTGGGCTGTTACAGAAACCAAAAGGAGCTCGTAGGAATTCATACTGATTAGTTGGGGTTACAAAACTTAAATACTTTGTGTCTGATTTTCTGACCCTCACATTAAAGAAAGCATTTTTCAAATCTAGTTTGGAAAAATAGTTTTTGTCACGTAACCTTTCAATTTGCTGTTCAATAATGGGCTGTGGAAAATTATCACGTAAAACATTTTTGTTAAGATCCCTAAAATCAACACATAATCGGGTTTTCTTATCCTTCTTTTCAACTAAAACTACTCTTGAAGCAAAATTTGACTCGGACTTTTTAATGATATTGTTTGCTAAAAGCTCCTTAACGTGTTGGTCAACTTCCCGCTGTTCATAGAAGGATAACCGTCTAGGTTTAGTAAAAAAGGGTTTACTATCAGGTTTAAGGTTTATCTTTAACTCATAATCAGTAGCTGGTTTTTCAGGTTTCTCAGCATATAAATAAAACTTTTTAAAAATGTCATATACTTCCTTTTTCTGACCAGCTGACAAGGATTCATTAATATCTAATTCTGGGCAATCGTTCTCATTAATATATTGTATAAAACAAATCTCATTTACTTCAAAATTTTGAGTTTTTGGTTGAATTTCAAGTTTTTCCCCAAAAGAAATTTCTAAACAATCATTTGAAATAAAATTTCTCCCTAACAAAACATCAAAATTAAAAGTGTCACTAGGAACAACATGAAATAGAATTTTGCATTTACAATTTTCCAAAACTAAAGTATCTTCAAAAATTCCTAAAATGTTCAACTTTGACTTGTTCAAGCCAACAAACGTTTGAGAACCCTCATAAGGTTGTATTGGACAGTTCAATAATATTTCCTCACTTACCAAACTGATAGGGCTTCCTGAGTCGACTACAGCTTCATAACAATTGTCACTATCCATTCCGAAGCTACATGAAACTGTATAAGCTGGAATTAAGTCTGGTCCTACCTCTGTGCACACTGGAGTAACTGTGGAATCTGCTGGTGCTGTGATTGACCTACTCCGTTTTGGCACATCTCTACGCTTAGGGCAGTCTTTAACCTGATGGTCTGTCCGGTGGCATTCAAAGCAAGATCCCCTCTCTCGTTTCGGCTTAGGGCACTCAATTGCTAAGTGGTTTTCAGAATAACAATTGTAACACCTTCTGGTAGCTCCAGATGTTGAAGGTTTTGATTGTCCACTTGTTTGAAAGGTTTTCTTTGGTATTGCAGAGGCAGAGTATCCTCCTCGTCTCTCTAATACTGTGATTGTATTCATAACTTCCAAAAGGTGAGACAAACTGCTAAATTCTTTGATTTTTGCCTGAACTTGCAACTGTACATCATCAAAGCCTTCAATAACATAATGGATTAAGTCTGATTCAGACAATTGTAGTTGTTTACCAATTAATACCTTGTCAAAATAGTACTCACTGAATTTCTCACTACGTTTCCATCTCCTTGCCTCAAATCTACGCATTAGTGATATCTTGTCCTCCTCACACTTAAACATCTTGGTCATCTCCTCCTTAATCATAACATATGTCATACCTGCATGTAACGGTGACGAGTGAAACCATTTTTTAGCTTGTCCACTCAACTTCCCAATCGTAACTAATTTAATCATCTCATCCGATACTTTATATGTTAACTTAACCGTGTCTACGGTAGTGAACCATGCTGTCACATCTTCTGCCCCCGAATACTCTGGTATAAGTGTGCTTACCTCGGACACATTCACCTGCCTTTCCTTAACTTGCAGGGCATTAACCGCTATATTGATAATGTCCTCTACTGACACCTCAGTTCTCATTCCGCGGGGCGAAGCACCACGTCTCGGAGAACTGCTGTTACTCATGGCTAAGACGGACTGGTATAGACGGAGCTAATTTGGCCTATACCCCACACCTGAAAACTGTTAGGGCATAGGTTGGTCGAGCACTTAAACAACTTAATATTTTAATACTTTATTTTCTCTCTGGGGCCACACATCGACCCCCGTTATTCCCTCCAAAAACTACTTGACATCTGACAATTCAGTAGGTGCAACCCACCGATATATTTATATTATCTATGGTTCAAGATGACCTAACGGAGACCATAGAGTACACTGCATATCAAATTAGTCTAACACGGTTACTTTTATTTAAAATTAATTAATTGCTCATCAGGTTCCCATGAAACGCACGTGTCATTTTTTAAAAATTCTTTACTAAATAACAAACTCTCCACCGTTTCAGTTTTAAGTTTGTTTCTATATTTGGTTTTTATAAGGCTTAATTTAGAAAATATCCGTTCAGCAGCGGCGCTTCCATGGGGTAAGCTAATGATTGCTTTAAACAAAATTAATAAATTCTTAAAAATGTGTTCCCCAGAAGAATTCTTAAGTTTATGCAAATGATCAATAACTTCCTCTAAACTATTAATTTCATCCATTTCCATTTTGTATTCGTTTAAAAGCCTCCATTCAAGACTTAAGTCTTCAAGAGTATTATCTAGGTCAATTATATTTGGAAACTACTGCTAAAAGGGCTATTGAAGGTTTATTGGCTTTAAAAATATTAGACACATTTAAAATATTTGAAATTTCATTTAGAATTTTGTCAGAAAAATCAACTCGTGTTCTTATTTCTGTACATAATTTTACATAAAAATTAAGGCAGTTTAGACGCACTTGATGTATTTCCCCTTTTGATAAGAGATTTCTACTTTTTTCTAAGGCTACCTCAAAACCTGCACCAAAGTAAATATTTTCGATATTTTGAAAATAATCTGGGTTTTTGGGATTTATTTTTTCCACTTCTAGCTTATCGACAATATCGTGCTTCATATAAAATTTCAAAATCATTTTATAATTAGACGTTATTGTAGGAAGCAAAATATGAATTTTTGGATGTTCGCTTTGAAATTCCAAATTCATCTTGTTTACAATTTTTAATATGTGAGATAAAAAGTAAAAATAAAGTTTTATTTCTTTATTTCCCAACGCATCTAAAATCTCTCTTGCCCCATATACATTTTCAAGAAGAGATTCAGTTTGAAAATATAAGGTCAAAGCATCCCATTGTTGCAAAATCCTATTGACAGCTGCTTCTAAGGATAACCATCTCGTTTGAGAAGGACGCAACAATTTGTGGGGTTCTGCATGGACAAACTGTTGATATTCTTTGAATTCATGTTGCCTCTTAGCACTGTGTGCAAAGTAATTATACACATTTCTGGTAAAATCTTCAACAAAATTTGGCAAGAGAGTACAGGCGTTGGAAGCACATAGATGTAACGAGTGTGCTAAACATCCAATACCAAAAATATTGGGTAATATTTCTTTAAATTTGGCTTTTACCCCATTAAATTGTCCCATCATTACTGACGCATTATCAGAAGCGAATCCAATGATATTCTGTAATGGAATATCGTGTTTTGTAATGCTATTTATTACAGCTTTAAATATCGCATCCGCATTAGCTTCTTTTAATTCTATTAAACAAAAAAAAAAGAATCCACAACTTTCTTGTTTTTGTCACAAAAATACCTAACAACAATAACCAAACATTTATTTGTTGATACGTCAGTTGTTTCATCGATAATAACGCTGAAAAAAGTATTTTTCAAAATATTAGCTATCAAAATTTGAGCAAAGGGTCCTAATTTATTATTTATTAAACCGGTTGCTTTGGTGCGGGAGCACTTTACTAATTTTAAAATATCTTTATTTGGTAGTGAGCAAATGAATTTTGGCAAATGATCAAATATTGAAAAGGGCAAATTGTGTTCAACAAGAAACATACATAATTTTAAATCTGCAGATTTGACTTGATCCTGCATTCTTCTGCCAGGAGTATCCAACAGAGCTCTGTCTATTTCGACTGTACCTTGAGTTTTCCTCACAGCTTTTTTATGAAATTCTGTTTCCTCGTGGCGCTTTAAGTGTTTTTTACCACCTGCGAGAGCTTTGTTGCATGAAACACAAAAGGCTTTACCAGATTTCTCTCTTAACCATTTAAAGGTCTGAAATGAAAATGTTGTTATTGTAAAAATATGGGGTATATGTAGTGGATTATCTCGTGAGCACTGCAACACCGCAAAATTTGACGTTCCGTCCATATAAGAGCGTATGAAGAACTGTCAAATTTTTGCGGTGTTTCAGTGTTCACGAGATAATCCACTACCTATACCGGCTATACCTATGTGATTTCGTATTAATCTTACCATCTGCCAATTCTGGCTATATTTCACATCATATATTTTCCGTTTCTTGGCAGGAACTATAATATTTGTTTCTGTCTCCAAATCAGGAACGATATTTTTTTCACTCTCCAAATCATCATCATCATCATCATCACTATTCATGGATTTTTCATAATCTGAATCAATTGGAGTGTACAAAGTTGATGTAGGGGTAGAAACTGAAATTAATGATTTGGGGTTGGACAAATGTGAAGTTGAAGTAGATGGCTGAGGCTCATTAATCTCAGATATATCTGTGGCCTTAGAACTATCAGATTCAGGTTTAGACGTTTTACGTATTAGGAACCTAAAATTAAAATAAAATGTTTAGCTGGTCGTTTGATGTTTAATAATATAACCTATTCTAAAATTAATTTTTGAATTCTCCGCCGTTACCCATAAAGAAATATTTTATGGTAGTAAGCCAATGTGTTGCTCCAATATTTTAATTTAGTTTTTCTCAAAATAGTTAATTTTCTTACAAAAAACAGGCCTTATATTTATTAACAGTAAATTATTACTTACCTGTCCATTTTAATATTTTATTCAGAACACAATAAACGCTTAAATAACTAAATAACAAAATCGAAGCGATTACAAATTGCAACAATTGCAACTCAAATACTGGAAACACACTGAAAACGGGTGAACCCCAACGAGCTCGAACGTACAACATTTATTTCGGTAATTCCCAGTGAACCACTGGTAATTTCCCTGTAATGTCAAGCCAATCTATTTTGTTAAAACTTAAAACTGCTTACTAATAGATGGCAGTACATGCACTTTTAATAATTTACAGTATACAGTTTAAAAAGATTTCTTAGTTTTAATTATTAGTTAATAGATGGCGTCACACGTTTATAGAATCTCCTGTATATAGTCACTGTAATAGAATCTATCAAAAATACTAACATGAAAAAAAATTATAACAATAATTTGTTCATTCAATCATTCAAACGCTAAAAAATTTGCTTTTTTCCCGATTTTTGCATTTCGTACTGAATTTCGTCGTTTTTTAAAAAGTTGTACTGACGTACTGAATCTAATCGTTTCGTACTGAATTCAGTACAATTGTACCGAAACGGCAACACTGATTCCAATATGGATACGTGTAAAAACTTATGACAAGCTATATAAGTGTCTAATGTAGTGATGAATGATGAAGAGACGGAAGATATTTTTGTTGATGATACTGCTAAATTGATTTCAAAACACACAAAATCAATAAGCAAAACGGCGGACTATGTCAGCGTTATTGAAGTTAACAAAGGTGTCCTAGCCTGTATAGTTCGTTTCGCAGCGCTAACAATTGCTACCAAGCGCTTTTTTCTGCTAACCATACGGAATGTATGATTGATTTTACATATTTTCATTTTTAATAACTTTAAAGTTAATATACAGGGATATTTTATAATCTGTATCGACATTAAAGCCAATATAGTTGTGTTAGCTGACCATTTTTATAAAAATATTTATGTAAATCTTTCACAGTGGGACAAAGGCATACATTTTTATGTGGCGTAATTTTTATAAAATCTTTTTATATAAATTTTTACCGTGGAACATAATATTACAACATTTAAATTACAAATCGATTGATAATTTTAGCACGTTCAAAGTTAGGGTAACTTAGGTCCGTTTTAGGGGATTTCAAAATAGGCTTGGGGAAAAATTTCAACCGGTTGGCGTTACTGAACTAGCCGAGCCTAGAGATGTTCGATACTCTCGAAAGTTCGAAACGTATCTATAGAATGTGTATCGATACGACAAAGTATTGGTATTGAAAGTATTGATTTAAAAAAATACGTTTTTTGAGACAGACTTTTATTCCGATGATTAAAATAGGCACTTAAAGTGAAAGAGGAAAAAAAGTTTTACATTAAGATGAGTAACTTTACTTTTTATTAAAAACATAAAAAATCTTCACTAACAAACAAAAACTGAACAGAAATAAAACACCAAAAAAAAAACATTTTTTTAAATAATGGAAAAATAAAACTCAGCTACTGCAGATGCAAGTCTTCTAAAGACAAAGTATGTAAAAATAATGTTTTTCCCAACCGCTGCAATCTAAACTATAAACGGCTTCTAGTTTCAGTCAATATTTTTCCAGTTATACTGAATAATCGTTGACAAGGTGTATAATTAATTGTAACTGTTAATAGATAACTTGAAAATCTTGAAATTGTTTTATTTAAGTAATTGAAAAACTGACGTTAATCGATACAGTTATCGACACATAATATTTTTTACTAACTGAATATTTAAAAAAAATGTCTATACATGACAATTCTGGTTCGAATTTAAAATCATTGATAATGGTAAATGAAAAGATGCAAATTAAACACAAGGAAACAACTGATAGATACTTAATTGCTATAATTTTTAAACTTGTGTCATGATGGGTACTCTAATATTTGAATGGATACATAGATATAATGTTGTCAGGGTCCATGCAAATACAATTTTAAATCATTTGACAGTTCAATTTCATCACTTGTTTTTTTTCAGTTTCGTAATAATCATGAACCAAGGTTTTGTGATTACCTGTAGATTCAACAGTAATATTTTCCCTATAGACAAAACAAAATAAGCGATACTCCACCTACAGTTTTATTTTGAAACCTTCCAGTGGGCCATTAATGTTTTGTTTATATATGTGATTCGTACGTTGATTTTACGGTTTTTGTTTGTACGTGTTGTATCAAAGTCGCAAAATTGATAAAAAATTGTTAAATTTATCAAAATGAACCATCACTGTTGCGTTCCCATGTGTTCCTCTTGGGTAAGGGTAAATAAAGAACTTAGTTTTTATACATTTCCCAAAAAAGTACAACGTGTTTTGGTGGAAACTAAATTAAGGAAACGAGAAGCTGTTGATCGGAGGGAGGAATGGGTAAGGAAATTAAAAATTGGAAAGCCTGTGAGTCCGTACATGAGAGTATGCTCGTTGCATTTCTCTGAAAACGATGATTTTTATAGAGGTTAGTACCCAGTTGTTTTTTGTGTTTCTGTATTAATAGTTTTTATTCGTAGGAGACGGCTCTAAATTACATAAATTAAAATTTAATGTAGTACCGTCTAGGAAGTTACCTTTGGAAGACGAAAATCAACCTGGTCCTTCTTCTAGAAGTTTAAGGTTACAAAATAGAGACCATAAAAAACATTGTTACAAGAAGAAGCGGAAAATCCAATATTAAAGGCTGAAAAGTGCATATCTCATAATGAAGAAGACGTTGGTTTGGGACATACAGAAGAGGAAATGCAAGCTGCAGAACAATTAATAAGTTTGTTGCATACACAACCTAACTATTGTGGCCCAAAAAGTTTTAGAGATTTTGGTGCGCAAGTAAATACTCCTGAGGTATTAACATTAAGCCACTTTATCAAAACTGAGTCAGCACTTAATAGTTTAGTGCATCAGCTGGAGAAAGTGCATTTGGAGAAGTGGAAAGTTGCATCGTTTATCTTTGAAAGACAGAACAATTCTTGTGTTGACAAAACTTAAAACAAATCTATCATATGCCACATTGGCTATTCTATTTGGTATTTCTCCACCATTATGTAGAGATTATATTTTGGAATTAATACCAGTTTTGAGTAAAATATTGGCAACTGCCATATACTTTCCAGACAGCAGTGAAATTAAAAATAATATGCCCAAGTGTTTTAAAGAATTTTCTAAAGTGCGGAATGTGCTAGATTGTACGGAGATTTTTATTCAAAAGCCAAAATGCTTATGTTGTCGAAATAAATTCTACTCTTATTATAAATCTAACTTAACTGTAAAATTTATGACAGGTGTATCACCTGGAGGACTAATTACTTTTGTTAGTGAATCCTATGGAGGGAAAGCATCAGACAAATGTATCTTTGAAAACAGCAATTTGATTTCAATGTTAACACCTAAAGAAGATGCCATAATGGTAGATAAGGGGTTTCTAATTGATGATGTATGTCATTTTAATCAAATTGAGTTAATTAGACCCCCATTTTTAAGACAGCAGAAAAAGTTATCAGCCACAGAAGCTATTTTTAATGCAAAAATAGCCTCTGCAAGGGAATAAAAACTTCCAATATTTTATCAGGTAAATTGAAATGATCATTAGTGCCTTATGTAAAGGACATTTTTACCATTATATGTGGAATTACTAATCTTTCTTCCTCTATTTTGGCAGATTGTAGATATTTAACAGATTAGTTTTAATATATTTTTAATAAATAATTTTTTTCACCCTTCAGTCTTTTAGATGCTATTGGATAGCCAAAAAAGAACAGTTTCCATACTTTTAAGGTAACCAATTAAAGAAAATCACATTTAATAATATAGAACTTTATTAATTTTCTTAATGAACCTTTAAATAAATGGTATATGAAAATAATTAGTTAGAATCATCGAAATTTGATTTGTAATAACGTTTTTCTTCGTTAATAGGAAGTTTTCAGTTGTAAAATTTGTATATGCCATGCTTGTATATTCAATCTTAAATATTGCCATGGACTATTAAAAAATCGTTACAGAGGCCCATTATCACAAATCAGACCGAGTATATAAAACATGTAACATATTTTCAAAATATCTTTCTTTTATTGTTAGGATCATTTATTTTGAAAATTCGTAATCAAAATCAACCTCTACAATTAACCCAGAATCATCAAAAGAAGCAAATATAAATAATATTGCTTTTTGTAAATTTAAAATTGCCATCCCCATTTGGACCTGTCCATAATATTGATGGTTTTTTTTCAATTTATATTTTCCATTTTCTTGGATCAAGTAGTTGGCAGTTTTTACAGCCTCGGCTATAGTCTTAGTGGCTCCTAAAATAAAAAAATAAGTGTGTTTTATAAATTGATTCAATTCATTTTATGTAGATTATAACCTGTACATGTGTGTATTTAATTATTTTTTACAATGTTTTCAAGCTTGTCAAATATTGGTTAATATAAACTATGACCTACTTTACATTAATTGTTTTATTACCTTCAAAAATACATTTAATTTCCAACAATTGATGTGGTCTGTCATTTTCCATAATTACTCCATCTGGAGAAAATCCAAGCCATGGGTTTGAATGGCTTACAACTGTACGAGAACGGAAATTCGCCTTAGCGATATTTGGCTGGTTCCTCTAAGTTTAGTTGGTTGATCCTTTCCTTCCAGACATGTTTTTGAGTATTTTAAAACAAGAAGACTCGCCAACCTTTTGTTGACGGGAACGCTGAAATTGTCGTTGAGAATAAAGGAGTAATAAAAATACGGCTCACTCACAATCCCTCTATTTAAATTCTTACAAGAACGAAGTACCAAACTTTAGTATTGGATACGGCAACAGCGCTAAACTACCGTTGAACCGGTCTAGGCGACCATGAGGATACAAACAATAATTTTTAATAAAAATAGTACTTACAATACAGAAATTCACCGACCAATGTCGGAAAAGCACTTCACGTCATATTTACACTCTCATTTGTTGCAGTTACATTAAATTGATAAACGAAATTAGGTATGTACTTAAACCAATGAATCAACACTTGATCATATCGTCACAAGAGGTGAGCCAAGACTCCTGACTGCCTTTCGTTGGCGGTAATTTTTCGGCTAGTGGCGCAGAAGGTACCAATTGGATCCGTGATAATAAATAAAGGCGCGGAGATTTAAACTTCGAACCTTTGTCTTAATGTTAAATTAAGATCCATTGTAGGAATTTATGGGAAATTCCTACATACTGGGGGCCGGGGCAAAAATAAGAGGAACAGTTCAGGAGCAAAATCCAAATTTTAAGCAAGAAGGAAGGAGAAAAGAAAAAGAAAAAAAAATACGTTCTACTCCAAATGTAGATAGAACTCAGTCCATACATGGTAGAGGAGCTAACTTAGTAATAGGACAAATATAAACTCCATCCACAGTTCTTACATGTGCGGCACGAACATTGCCGTCTTTGCCAGTTAGTAGTTCCACTACCCTGGCAAGGGGCCAATTCAAAGGAGGACGGTCCTCCGATTGCACTAGTACAAGCTGATTAAGCTGAAGATTGTTTGAGGCTTTACACCACTTAGGTCGATGCTGCAGTCGATGCAGATAATCGGTGCTCCACCTCTTCCAGAATTCTTGGTTCATCTTAGTACATTGTTCCCAAAAAGTTAATCTGTTTACAGGGATGGTAGATAGATCGCGATCGGGATAAGCGGTTAAAGGTGCTCCGATCAAAAAATGACCTGGTGTCAAAGGAGATAGATCGGTAGGATCATTTGACATCGGGTATAATGGTCTGCTGTTCAAGATAGCTTCGATCTGACTCAGAACCGTGAAGAGTTCCTCGAAGGTAAGGCACGAATTGCCAATTATTTTGGTGAGGTGGGATTTGGCGCTTTTCACAGCCGCTTCCCATAAGCCACCCCAGTGCGGTGACCGCGGAGGAATAAACTTCCAACTAATTTCTGTAGTTGAAAGAAAAGACTGTATCTTATTGATACTTTCGGAAGATTTGAGAAAAATGGAGAGTTCTCGTAATTGATTTCTTGCTCCAACAAAGTTGGAACCATTATCAGTATAGATTGTCTGAGGATTCCCTCTACGACTGAGAAATCTTTTAAGAGTGGCGATAAATGCATCGGTAGAGAGATCACTTACTAATTCGATATGGATCGCCTTTGTCACCATGCATATGAATATGGCAATGTAGGCCTTTTGTATTGGGGCTTTTCTTAAGCGCGAAGATTTAATTTGTACAGGTCCAGCAAAATCGATGCCAGTTTTGGAAAAGGGGCGAGATTTTTGCACTCGGTCAAGGGGTAACGGGGACATTATTTGAGAGGCGAACTGGGCATTAAATCTAAAACAGGTGATGCAGCTTTTTATCAATTTTTTGACAAGACGAGTGCCATTCAAGGGCCAGTACTGTAGCCTTAAATTTCCTAACACATTTTGGGCTCCACCATGGCCAAGACGGCGATGTTCCCGTATTATTAGCAAATCAACAACATGATCATTTTGTGGTAACAGCAAGGGAAATTTTTGATTGAAAGGTAAAGTAGAAAATTGTAATCGGCCACCCACTCTTAGAAGGCCGTCATTATCCAAGAAAATGTTCAATGGAATTAAGTCTTTATTTCCAATCGGAACGTTAGTTTTTAAACAACGAATTTCGTTGAAGAAGTGTTTATGTTGAATTTGTTTGATTATAAAATCATGGGCAATTCGGAGATCGTCAACAGATAACGAACCAACGTCTCTGAATTTTCTCCTCGATAGGTTTATAAATTTGAATATATGGGCTATAACCCTATTTAAGGTTATAAATTTTGAGAATCGGAAAAATATAGGTTCCCAAAAGTTTAAGTCGCTGTTGACTATAGCAAGGTTGACCTTTTTGACTTCAGGCAAGTCGTCAATAGGTTCGAAAGAATCCATAGAATCAAAATCTTTAGATTCAAGTAGAAATCGAGGACCCTCGAACCAAAAAATTCAGACATCAGATGAGAATTTACCACGAGAAAGTAAATCGGCTGGGTTTAAATCGGATTTGACATGTCGCCATATAAACTCTTTACTATTGTTTTGAATGGTTAGGACACGCCGAGCTACAAAGGGAGAAAAATCATTAGAAGACCGTTTCACCCAACTGAGAGCGACTTGAGAGTCGGACCATAAATTTATGGAAGAGATGTGAAGAGAAATGCATAGAATCTGAACTATTCTGCGAGCTAAAGTGGACAACAGCTCCATTGCACACAGCTCTAACTTGGGAATAGTTAAAGTAATTTTCAAAGGATTCACACGAGATTTAGCAGTAATTAGGCGAGAGGATCTAGAATTATCAGCGTAGATCGCTACTAAATAGAGACACCCTCCGTATGCCTTTTGACTGGCATCGCAAAACCCGTGGAGAGAACACGAAGTAATAATTTTTTGGTTAAATAGGTATCTGGGTACTCGGAGGTGAGCAGCTTCAGTTAATAAAGAAAGGAATTTATTAAACTGAGTAATTATGGATGTGTCGGAAATGGGAACATCCCACCCTATCTGGGATTTCCAGACCGATTGCGTTAACAGTTTGCCAAACACGGTCAGATTGTTTACTAACCCAAGAGGGTCAAATGTACTGGCGACGGTACTTAATATCCTTCGTTTCGTTATATGAGAACAATCAGCCAACTTGGCAGTTTGGATGTGTAAAATATCAGACGCAGGATTCCATTTTAGTCCTAGAATTTTGCTTGACGAATTGTCAAAACTACGATCCAATTCAGCGTTAGGTAATTCATCGATTGACTGTAAAAACTTGAATGAATTTGATTGCCATTTGTGAAGTTGGAACTCATGTTTTCCAAGCATATTTGTCAATTCGACATAAAGAGCCGGTAAGTCCATTTCCTTATTGGTTCCAGTTAAGATATCATCCATGTAGGTTTGATGAAGAATAGCCTGCTGCGCATTTGGACAATCGGGACTATTTAAGGCAATGTCTTTCAAGACTCGGGTGGCCAAGAAAGGGGCACAGTTCTGTCCGAAACTAAGCCTCGATAATTGGATACATTGAAGGGGTTTCGTGGGGTTATCCCTCCACAGTATGTTTTGGAGATAGCGTTGCATGGGATTGATATCTATGAATCTATACATCATTTTGATGTCAGCACACAGGACATATTTATAGCATCTAAATCTGCACAAAATGTCGAATAGGTTATCCTGAACTTGGTAACCCTTCGACGTTAAATGATTAAGAGAGAAACCTGAATCGGTTTTAGCCGAAAAATCGAACACGATCCGAAGTTTGGTGGATGCGCTTTCCTCACGTATCACCGCCCTATGGGGTATAAAATACTTGAAATCGTTAGACACAGTGTTATAGAAAGACAGAGGAATGACTTGAGCATGATTGAGTGTTAGATATTCTGAAATTACTTTTTTATATTCAGAGAAAAGGGTAGGATTAGCATTGAATTTTCTTTCAAGAGAAGAGAATCGTTGGATGGCTATACCGAATGACTGGCCTAGTTTTTTATTCTGATTTGCGAGTAGAGGCATATCTACCTGATACCGCCCCGATGGTAGGATAACGGTTGTATCCCGAAATAGTTGTTCAACATATTCCTCGCTGGGATCTTGTGATGGACATTCGGGAATTTCCTCAAGCTCCCAGAATTTCTCCATTGTCCTTTGGAGGTCAGAATATTGATAGACTTGATCATTATAAACCGTCAAAAAGGAATAAGCAGACTTAGGTTTATGCTGGGAGGAGTTAGCATTTCTCAAAGGGATAGGACCCGCGATAACATATCCCAGGTGAGTATCTATAAAGGAAGGAGAATAAGGATCCGTTTTAAGTACGGTCCCCTTAAGCAGGTAATGATATAAATCACAGCCAATAAGAAGATCTATTGGACCGGATTCAAAGAATAAAGGGTCAGCTAGCTCAAGTTTTATATGGGATGGAATTTTAAAATTAGAAGGTGAGATAGAAGATTGTGGTAAACTATTTGTTATTTTATCTATGACCGAGCAAGATATAGTGAAAGTACTGTAAGGTGCAATTTGAGAATTAAATGTGATATCTACCACTTCTCTACTATAGGTGTAGTTATTGCTACCTAATCCGGAAATATTAAGAGTTTGTTTTCGAGAGACTAAATTCAATTTTTGTACAAAGGCACGGTTAATAACGCTCATTTGACTAGCGGAATCAAGAAGAACTCGTCCAACCAAACACCGACCATTGAAACCGTTAACATTCACTAAAGCCGTAGGCAATAGTACAATACTGTCTTTTGCTGACATGGCAGTCAAAGCAGTTTGATATCTCACTGACTCCGGAGGTTCAGGTGATTGATTAGGTGATGCAGAACTGGTATTTATGAAATTAGATCTATTAATTTGATCTGGGGACGTATTATTATGTACATTAATAGGAGAGGGGTGATTATTTACATTGGATAGAGAGGTTACATTGGGGCTTCCGAAAGAGAAGGCTCTAGGATTATTACGATTGTTAGAGTTGTTTGGCAATCTGTTCTGACTGTCAAAATGTAAGTAACTATGATGAGACTTATTGCAAGTTGCACATCTCCTAAGGGATTTACAATCGGTAGTACTATGGGTACTATTCAGGCAATTTACACAAAGTTTTTTAGCTTTGACTATCTGATACCTCTCTTGAGGTGATAAGGACATAAATTTGGAACAACCGTATATAAGATGAGAGGGGTCTGAACAATGAAGACAGCTCGGTCTATTAACCCGAGAAGAACTAGAATGGTACTGTTGCGAAGAACTTAAACTAGATACCAATGTCACCCTATTTTTACTAACATTATTAGACTTGGGGTTGAATTTACCCTTAGTGTTGGTTTCAAAAAGATTTAAATTTTCCAACATTGATTGGCGTTGCTGTAGAAAATCAAAGAAATATTCAGCTGTAGGGATAAGCTCTGGCTTGCGCTCACTTTCGAAGGCTCGTCTTGAATTAAAATCAAGTTTTTGCTCCATTAAAAATATTATTAATGACTCAAAATTTACTTCCGGCGATAAATTCATATTTTTAATCAAATCAAATGTCTTACGCGTCGATATCTGAAATTCGCGCAACTCGACCGGAGTACTTTTCAAGACAGGTTTTTGATCCACCAAAGTTTGGTACAAAGAATACAGTAATTTATATTTATCGTCATATGCCTTTTTAAGAATATTTAAGGCAATATTCAAATTTTGATTTGTTACGCTTAAGGACTCAATCATTTCCAAAGGTGGTCCACGTAACAGCCCTTTAAGGTAATAAAACTTTTCACCCTCCGACTTTAAATTATTATTATTAAGTACCAGTGCTGTGAACAGGTCGATAAAGGATGGCCACTCTGATGCAGCCCCTGAGAAAGGTTTAATGTTAATTTTAGGTAACACGACATTAGATACATCGTTTGGCCTAGTATTTAAATTGAGTGATTCTTTTTGCTTATTTTCTATTAGAAGTTCAAGCATAGCAATACAACTTTCAAAACGGTCGGCGACAACGTTCTCGGCCTCATCGTCGGAAGAGTAGTTGTCGTCGTCCGGGTTAGATAATGAAACGATTTCCAATTGGACTTTTTGATAATTGTCATAGTGACCAGATATGCTTTTAAGTTTGACTTTAAGTATATAGACCTCTTCGGAGCCAGTCAGCTCCGACACAAATGTTTCAATTCGAGATAATTGCGATTTGAAACCCCCTCTTTTATTTTTCAAGTGATTTAGCGACATGATTGAATCAAAGTGTAACCAATCAAAGTTGAACTCCACCTGAATTAAAATAAGCTTCTAAAGTAGCGAGTAAATTTTTACAATATATGGAATAACCGAATAGACAAAGAGCTTTTCCAATCAATGCGATAAGTATTTCAATAGCATGCAAATTACTGAAAATTAGTTTAACATTGTAAGAAAATACCTACCTACTTATAACCAAATACGGTATTAATATTCAAAATAATAAAGAAGAAATTACAGTGAATTATTTTTCACAGTGTACTAGAATGCATGTAAACGCAAATAGATAATCAATATTGAGATTAATAAACAAAATATCAAACATTGAGAAAACTGTAAATTATTTTTAACAGTGTAAGAAAATGTACCTAAATATAACTAAATACACTAATTAAATATCCAAAGTAATAATGAAGAAAATACTGTGATTTATTTTTCACAGTGTACTAAAAATGCATATAAACGCACATTGCTAATTAATATTGAGATTAATAAACAAAATATCAAACATTGAGAAAACTGTAAATTATTTTTAACAGTGTAAGAAAATGTACCTAGATATAACTAAATACACTAATTAAATATCCAAAGTAATAATGAAGAAAATACTGTGATTTATTTTTCACAGTGTACTAAAAATGCATATAAACGCACATTGATAATTGATAAACAAAATATCTAATATTTAGAAAACTGTAAATTACTTTTAACAGTGTAAGAAAATGTACCTATTTATAACTAATAATTACAATAATCAAATATCCTCAAACTTAACGATGTATTTATTATACCATGTATTATTGAGGTAACAAAAACCCGACATGTAAATAAACACTGGTTTCTTCAAAATATGCTGTTTATAAACACTTCCAAACCGGCTCCTAATCCTATACACCCCCCTTGAGCGAGGTGTCGTTGAAGTAAAAACGGCCAGCAGTTGACCATTCTAGATTCAGAACTCGCTTCGCGCGCTGTTGCCGGACTGTCTTTAATTTCCCGAGCAATCAAATCGCACTTATATACATATCACTGTTTCAGTATTTATTTTTTACAGTTTCTCAGCCCTCACGAGAGTCTAATGAACAACTTTTTGGAATGTTTATTAGAGAAAAGAAGAATAGGGTTCAGACAGACCCAAGAAATCAAATTGCCGCAAAGGCGGACATGGATATATCAAGTTGCTGCAGAGGCAAAAATGGATATGTCAAATTGACAGACTAAATCCGGCTCGAAGGACCAATAAAAACTATGTACGAGAAGGGAAATTCGCCTTAGCGATATTTGGCTGGTTCCTCTAAGTTTAGTTGGTTGATCCTTTCCTTCCCGACATGTTTTTGAGTATTTTAAAACAAGAAGACTCGCCAACCTTTTGTTGACGGGAACGCTGAAATTGTCGTTGAGAATAAAGGAGTAATAAAAATACGGCTCACTCACAATCCCTCTATTTAAATTCTTACAAGAACGAAGTACCAAACTTTAGTATTGGATACGGCAACAGCGCTAAACTACCGTTGAACCGGTCTAGGCGACCATGAGGATACAAACAATAATTTTTAATAAAAATAGTACTTACAATACAGAAATTCACCGACCAATGTCGGAAAAGCACTTCACGTCATATTTACACTCTCATTTGTTGCAGTTACATTAAATTGATAAACGAAATTAGGTATGTACTTAAACCAATGAATCAACACTTGATCATATCGTCACAAGAGGTGAGCCAAGACTCCTGACTGCCTTTCGTTGGCGGTAATTTTTCGGCTAGTGGCGCAGAAGGTACCAATTGGATCCGTGATCATAAATAAAGGCGCGGAGATTTAAACTTCGAACCTTTGTCTTAATGTTAAATTAAGATCCATTGTAGGAATTTATGGGAAATTCCTACAACAACCATTTCACATTCAAATACTCCTGATTTTGTCTTATCTTTAAAAACGGTCCTTACCTGTGACTTCCATTCTAACCCATGTTTAACAAATTTATTACTGAAAGAATGTTTGTAAAAATATTTAACAGTTTTAGTCTCCCAATCATTTTTTGAATATGTATACAGAGAATAGCAACGACTTCCAGTAATTCTGAATTTTCTATACTTTAACCATTCTGGACTATGTTGTGCTGCTCTTATTATAGAAGCAATATCTTCAGAACACAATGATTGAAACATTTCATTGCAACAATCTTTTAAAGCAACTTTCTTTGAAAAGATCTCCATCATTGTAATTGATTGCGAAGCATTGTTCAGTATTTTGTTTATATACCTAGCCGTATTAACTTCCTCCAAAGTATCATCCATACCAGTAAAATGTCTTCTACCGGCTCTAAAATAAATTTGGTTAAAATCTGCAAAATATAAAACTTCACACTTATACCTATGTTTTGAAATTGCTGATTGAGGCAAGTTAGCACAAAAGAAGTTTAATACTTCAGAGCTGTTAATTTGAATATTGCATGATGGCACTTTTTTTGCCAAACAAGGCATTTCTTTTACAGGTACTGGTTTGTATTTTTCCCTGGTAATTAATTTTTGGGTTGACCAAGCACATTTCAACTGTGTTTGTGAAATATTTTCCAAACTTTGTATATCCTCCCTAAAACATAAAGCAGAAAAGAGATATATGTATAAAAAAAGGGAAATCTATTTTGCTTGATAGTGCTTTTTAGGTTTCCGTAAGTTAAATACCTTGTGCATTTAATAAGAAATGCTGAAATATGTTTGCACCGCCCACTTTGTCCAGCTTTACAAGAGCAAACCATTAGTTCAATGTGTGCCCTCTCATTCTCTATTTTTAATCATCCCTCGATTTTATGGGGTTCGTTCTCCAATGCTGATGACTGAAGGCACAAAGCAATAATATTAAGGGATGTTGCTGTGGATTTCGTTTTACCCGCTAATATTAGATGCCCAGCATTTAAAACGTGTTCACCTACGTAAACACATTTTGAATTTTCGGTCCCTTCTAAATACTTCATGTAATCCACAATACTAAGCCTAATTTCACTGAACTGCAAGTAAAAATATATTATGTTTTTAGGTTAATGTAGTAGATATGGTAAACATACCTAAAAAGATACACTAACTATGAAAAATTTTAATGAATTAATATAACACAATACACTGAATACCTAACACAACACCTAACAAAACACCAATACTAACAAAATCCTTTAACACACTTAAAAAACGAAAAATATAACTCTTAAATTCAGGAAACTCCTACGGCCTGTCATATGAAAACGAATGTAAACAAACTATCAATGGCCCAGTGGAGGACGAAAAAGTGGCGCTGGAGTCTAACCTTTTTTCGCCTATCCTGTGCTCGTCGTGAATGCGGGAGCTAAAGAATAGGCTTCAGGGCTATTAAAGTGAAATTTACAAAATAAATCAAAACAATAAAGTGTTTCTTATTGTGCTCCATGGCTTGCTTAAAGCACTTAAAAGGAAACGAAAGATTGGTTAATGTACCGAGTAATATAAATAAACGAAGCGAACAGAATACAAACGGTAACCAATGTTTCACCAGTGTAAAAAGTGTTGCATAAAAATATAGTTATTTTTTCGATACGATATTACAGCTCTGCTGGTATCGATGCAAAATATCGAGTATATAAACATAAAATACCTCGATGTATCTCTCTCTAGCCGAGGCCACTACAATCAAATACACAGAGGGTAGAAGGGTTAGTTATCTCTGATCAAATAGCTATTGCTATTATTTAGTTAATATGAACTGTGCAAATAGCGAATAGAAGTTCTTATATCATTGTTGAACATTTATTTGTTTGGCTTTGCTTTTGAATAACATTTTTTAACTATTAATTTAGTATCTATACCTAATGGAAATGGATAAAAAGGTTGTTAAAGATGAAATCGATATCCCAGATTATTTTGTTTGTAATATGAATGTTGCACAAGAATTAAGTGAAGAGCCTTAGGTGTCCATGGTAAACATTCAAAATATAATTGAAAATATGAATAATGTACATCCTATTAAACAAGAAATAAGTGACGACTTAAATACCGTTAAACAAGAAATAAGTGACGACTTAAATACCGTTCAACCGTTTGAAGAATGTATGGTTACGGTTAAAACAGAAACGGACATTTCTGATGTTAATTCACACGTTAGAAACAAATTCAAATATTTAAAAGTTAAACGAAGGCAGAGTAAAGTAAAAGGTGAGTAACTATTCATGTGTTAGATATTTTTTCTTAGTATTTGCATATTATGTGATATATTCTCTTAGGTGATTTTAAATAATTCACAGCATTAGGTTTATTTGTGGATTAATCTGCAAATTCCAAATCTTTAAGTAGTGAATCAGTCTGCTACTTCACAACCTTGTTGCTTTTGACATGTTATGTAGTTTATGTTCCTCTGCCATTTAACAACATATTTGAATTAATCACTTTCATTTACATTAATCTCCAAGTTATTTGGGTGCGTTCAAGAATTTCATTAAAGTCCATTTTATAGATAATATTTTTAGAGATGCAGTCTGACTAAATAGTGTCAGTTAAAGTTCTGTAAATTGTATCTATTGTCATGGTCATTTTATCTTTGTAACAATCACTTTCTGGTAAAATTCTAAATTAAAAAACTTGATATTTTTCTCAAAAGGTGGAAGATTGTAGTCATTTTAATATTATTAAACACCAAGGCAAGCCTCAATTGTCATAGTCTCCATTCAATAATGAAATCAGAAAATTACAGTCAATAGCACACATAAGGAGGGTTGAATGATAACTGCAGACATGCATCTTCCCAGCTGTTGATTCTATAACTTCAGGATAACCAAATGTTGTAAAGATACTATTAAAGTTCCCACAAGATTTTTGTGTTTAATTTTATTCATACTTTTTATTTATATTCATTTAGAGGGCCAATATTAATAAATTTCTCCTTCAAATGGGCGCAAAAAATATTTTGGTAAAGGTCAAAGTTGGTCAGAAACTATCTCTACAGAAAATCATGTTATTTATTATAATATACTGAAACTCTAGTAGAACATTTATCCCATGAAATGCATATAAAAAGGTTTAAAAAGATACATTAAAGAAAAAATGTTTTTCTGTTATGTTGATGCTTTATTTAAAAATGGGATAAAGAAATATAATCAATTAAAAAACAAAACTGATACTAAGCATCAACATGTAAAACATCTTAACTTTAACATACTGTACCGGGAATTGCTCAGCAATTATCAAAATATTTTAGTCTAAAATCGAAAACACAAAAATATAAAAAAGTAATATTATGTAGGTATGGAGTTTCTCCATAGGACAAATGTCTCAATATTCGAAAAATATATTAAAAAGCAATCAATACGAAAAAAGAAATATAACGGTATTAAAAAACGTAAATATATTAAAAAATCATAAAATAGCGAAAAAACATACATTTGATTATAAAAATACAAAAATTCTTGAAACAATCAAATAAATAAAACAGAAAATTAAAAAAATTATATACATAAAAATGAGAAATCTATTTAGAAAGACCTAGCAATCTTATAATTATATTTTATAAATTCGAATGTATCAATAAATAATTTAAATTGATAATTGCTTCTTTTTTCCTATGTTAAAATAATTGAAGATGTAATGTATGATTTAAGCAGATTGTAATTTGATATTCATGTGGTGAGTAACGTAATTATCACGGACTTAAGATCTTTGGACTTCTAATAGTATATGTTTCCCATACATCCGAAATGACCCCTCTTTTTGCCTACACATGGCCGCCATGTTGGGCTAATTTTAAGTTGGTATTAAGAAGCTACAGTTCATATGCGTTTTCTTGGTATTGAGAATGGAACGTTGGTTCGTTGCGCGAAATAATTGACAGCATAATAGAATTGATTAACCAATTAGAATTTAGCTGGATGAACTGACGTGACATTTTCGTTCTGTCAATTTCTGTTTCCTTTGTTCCGTTGTTGCAATGCGATTTGACTGATTTGTGACAGCGTCAGGAGTGGCATCAGGTCACATTTCGCAATTTTCGCATTGTATATTATTGAGTTAAGCGCAAGTTTGATATTTGTGTGTTAACTTTTGGATTATATTCGTGTTTATTACAAATTAATAGTGGTTAATTACATTTTATAAGTAGTGTTATTTTAGTAAGGTACTTAATAGTATAGTGTTATTTGTAAGATCCAGAACTGTAGGAGACTAGCTACAAACTGCTAAATTGCCTTCCTGTTTTGTACGAGGTTGCTCTAACGCTACTTACATTTCTCGTTCGAAAGAGGGGAGTAACATTTCATAAGTAAGTTATATGATTTTTTTGTATGTAAGTTAATTTACATTTTCCTTTTTCTCCAATTTGTAGATTTCCCAGTGACAATACACTTAAAAGGTCCTGGTTGGTAGCACTTGGAAAAGATCCAGCTTATAATATTGCCTATGAAGGGGTGTGCTCCGAACATTTTGGACAAACCAATTTTGAAGTGGCAGGCGAACGGGAACGTTTAAGAATAGGGTCAATTCCAACCCTAAAACTACCTCAATGTTTTGAAGTTGATCACTTGGAGAAAAGTTATTTACCGAGCTCACCTCCACCTACATGGTATGTTAATTTTCACTTAGTACTCACAAAGAATCAAAAAATATTTTTTAATTGTAGCAGCAAGCTGGAAAGTGTTGATTCACCTCAAAGTAGTTCACCAAAATCTCCGACAAAACTTTCTCCAATAAAACGGAGTGATTCAGACTCGTCTCCATCTGCTCATTCTTCTGATATAGTACGGATGGTACAATTATTTCATCCGTATAGGTGAGTTTAATATCAAATTTTCTTTAAAATCAAAATGTAATATGTATTTTATTTATATAAATTTTACGTAGCATTTATATAATGCCTTAGTACCAAAGTGTAACTAGTCTAAAGAAATGTTCTATCTTCAGCAAACCTTCCACGGAAGATACCAATGTAAATTTAAGAGAGAGGATTCGCTTTTTGAAGAGGCAATTAAGAGTATGCAGAAACAAACTAAAAATTTGCAGAAAAACAAGCAGGAGGCGAAAACTAAAAATAAAATCCTTGAACGGGTTATTAACCGAACTAAAAAATAAATTTTCTTTATCTACCAAGCCACATCAGATATTATGACATCTCTTCAAGGAGCCCCAGCTGCTTTATTAAAAAGAATTATGTTGGATAGGAAACTGGATGGTAGGAAAGTAACAATGGCAAAAATTGAAAAAGAATTAAGAAGCTTTGCTATTACTCTACAATGTTATAGCAGCAAAGCTTACAACTATGTAAGAGAAATATTTGGATTTGCCCTTCCTGCCCCATCAACAATTAGTAGTTGGCTGTCAAAAGTGGACTACAGTCCAGGGTTTACAGCTCCCGCAATATCGTCATTAAAATTAAGAGCTGATGAGTTCTTCACTAAAAAGAACAAACAATTGATGGTATCTTTGTTAATTGATGAGATGTCAATAAAAAAAGAGTTAACTAGCGATAGACACACTCAACAAGTATTTGGCTACACCGATATTGGAGCAGGCAAAAGCCTTAACAATGAGCAAGAGTTGGCTACTGAAGCCTTAGTTTTAATGGTAGTAGGAGTAAACGACCATTTTAAAGTCCCAATTGCATACTTTTTAATTAACAAAATGTCGGGAATTGAAAAGGCAAATTTAATATTGGATGCGCTGCGGCAATTACAACAAGTAAACTGCAAAGTTTTGTCAGTCACCTGCGATGGACTCCATGTTCATTTTAAGATGCTGCAGAGTTTAGGATGCAATGTCACAAATGTTGTAAATCTGAAACCATACTTTTACCATCCCATTACTCACCAGCGAGTCTATGTATTATTAGATGTTTGCTACATGTTGAAGCTTATTAGAAATAATTGGGCAAATATCAAAGTAATCATTGATCCCAGTGGAAATGAACTGAAATGGGAGTACATAGAAAAACTCTTTAAAATTCAAGATGATGAAGGCTTTTACTTGGGAAACAAATTGAGAGGAAAACATATTTAGTGGGAAACAGCAAAAATGAAGGTAGGAATTACATTATTTATTTACTGTAATAAGTAATCTTATTTTGTATAACATTTTTAAGATATTTATATTTTTCTCTTCATAAAATAAAAAGTGGATATATGTAAATTTCCTGTCGACTACGCCATCTGTTTTGTGGATTGTATGACACATATAATTTTCTGATTCCATAAAGTAGTAAATATAATGTCCTTTTATTTTGTTTTTACCTAAAGTGGTTATACTTGTTCCGCACTGCATTTGTTCATTGTGCACTTATTATAAAGAAACTGTAAAAAACTGGCTGGTGACAAAATCTTTGCCAAATATATGTACGTTGGGGCTACATTATTATTATGTAAATGTTTTATTTTTAGGTGAACATTGCCGCTCAGGCTTTGAGTAATAGTGTTGCAGATGCACTTGAATTTTTGTGCGATACTTTACATCTCGATGATTTTAAGGGAGTCAAACCTACAGTAAATTTCATAAGAAATGTTGACCAGTTGTTCGACTTGTTAAATTCGAAGAATTTATACGGAAAGGGTATGAAAACTCCAATGCAAGAAAAAAATGAAGCTACCTGGAAACCAGTTTTGGAAGAAATATTGGTATATTTGGAAAATTGCAAAACCCGAACTGGCAGGTTGTTGTATACTACTTACTGTAGCATTTTTTTATATTTTCATATTGTATTAATGTGAATTTGGCTTGAATAAATGAAATTAAAATTAACGGTTATTTTATTTTTTTCCTGATTTATGGAATTTGAATAAGAATATATAAGAATATAATTTATAAATAAACGATTCTTAAAATTTATGAAAAAGTTTTACATAACCCCAACTTAGGTAGATACACAATACGCAGTAGCTAGTATAAATAATAAAGTAGGTATACTTTTTCTCTCACCGTTTCATATTTTCGTATCTTATAAATGATTTCTGCTTTATTGTTTAAACCGGTCCTGTACGAATCACGTGACTCAGGCCGGCCAACTTAAAATTAGCACAACATGGCGACCACCGTAAAGGAGTCAAACCGAATATACTATTAGAAGTCCATAGATCTTAAGTCCGTGGTAATTATTTATATATATCAGGGTTGTCAATGTCAGATAATAATTTTGATAAAGGCCAATGTTAGACTGAAATGTCAAAAACTATTTCTATAAATAACATGTGTTTTTTATTGACATTTTTTTGATGTTTCGGTTCAACTTTGGACTTTATCAAAATATATTTTAATAAGATTTTATTAAAATGAACCAAAAATCAAGAAAATATACAGAGTGATCAAAAAAGTTATTTACAAATATAGTAGCCATCTTTAAACCAAGCTTTAAACTGCACATTTTAAAATTATTTACAAAGATACAGAGTCAGTCTTCCGTAACATAGTAGTACACCAAAGTTATGTTTTTTTAATTGAATTGAATATATTATATTTCAAATTCCCCTCTACAAAAATGCAAGGTAATATGTTATACCTACAGGATATTTAAAAATGTATAGCCAATTGTCTACGAAAATCGTAACAAGTTCAATGCCATGTATAATTGTTTTAATGGTTGTCAAAATTTATAAGGTAGGCATAAAATGAAATGTAACTTCTGTCATTCTGACGATGATATTGATTTATCGAAACAATTGTCAATTTTTTAGAATTTTCAATAACTTGTATTATATTGTGGAATTAACTAGAGACCTTGAGTTTCATTTAAAAACACTAAAAATAATTTTGCTAATATTCTCAGTATTTCTAAATGGACTACCATAAACTACAGTCAAAGTATTTTAATTTATCCTAAGAATTTCCTATATCTAAAAATTGACATTTTTAGATATATTTTAAATTGTATTGCAAAAAGGGTAATTTCATGAATTAAATTTATTACTTTTGTTTCTTTTCTTTATTTACTTTATTATTTACAATTATTTTAAAGCAACACATAAAAATTATGAAGGTAGACATTAAATAAAGAAACTGTTGCTTACAATTTTTTCACATTTCTTATAGAAGGTGTTCTATATGAACTCCCATAACGTCTATACTGGCTTGAAGTCGGTTTTCGAATGAGTTACCTACATTTGTGAGCCTACACACACACACACAATACACTGTGGGGATCCAATTACACCATGGGTAAAAGGAAAACTATCGAAAATGTGGTCTATTGTACAGGTTCTTGTTTGCTAAATACTGGCTCTAATACCCACTTGAATTTCTCCCCTGGCACTTTCTCTTCTATTGATCTTATTGGCCCTAAACTTGCTCATTTATTAAGTTGGTTTACTGCTAATCTTTATGACAGCAACCACTATTCCATTATTATATCTTCCAATATCCACATTCATAATGATACTACATCCAGATGGTATTAGCTCTTAAACAATGTCAACTGGACTAGTTACACATCTTAAACAGAAACCAACTTATCTGCATTATCTTTCTCAGACACTATGAATAATAACATATTGAAAATTACAGATGCTATACTTTCACCTGCCAATCTGCACATTGGTAAAAATAATATACACACAAACAAAAATGGTACCATGGTAGAATTAAAAATAAGTTAGTTTTATATTTGTTTAGCTGAATTGGTTTTTTCCATTATTCTTCACTACTATTTATTGATTTTTACCAGATTAAGCATATTTGTTTGGCTATGAATTTTATATTTTTATTGGTAACACTCTTCTTGGCGTTAGGTTTGATAGTGGTAGTACAATATATAGAATTTCTCTGTTATTGGACATAATAGGGTTCGTTGAATCCTCTGCTCTTTTTCGATTTATAATAATAATAACTCCTACAGTGCAAGTGCTATAAATCAACAAAAAATTGCACTAAATTTGTTTGGTATGCATAAAACACAAAAAAATCTCACTAATCTTAAAAGAACCAGGGCCAAGACTTAATATATTATAATACAAAGTTAAAAATGTTCCTGGAGAAATTATGTGTATGCCTTAAATGTGAATACAGATCCCACCCAACTTTGAAATAAAATTAGGCAAAATCAAAGAAACATTTCCGATTTAAAAATTTCCAGTCTCATCTGTAACAATACCATAGTTAGTGAAAATGACGAAATCAGCAATATACTTGCAAAAAGTTTTAAATTAAAATTTATAAGTAAAGTTAATTGTACACCTACTTCTACAGATAAAGCTCCCTACCCATGTTCTGTGGCAAAATCGCAAATTATTACATTTCTGAACTGCCCATTCTCCAACTTAGAGCTTTCCTCAGCTCTTATTAGCTGCAAAAATACTGCCTCCGGTCCTGATGATATCCCTTATATATTTCTTTAAAAACTTGTTTTCGTAAGCTACTATAAATTTACAATTTAATATGGTCTACCAACCAATTCCATAACCTATGGTGGACATCTATGATAATTCCCATTAAAAAGCCTGAACAAGCTGATATATAATAATAATAATAATAAAACTGGACACCATCTCCGAGAGTTTTCTGGTATATATAATAATAATAATAATCTTTATTCAGCTCATGTTATACATATATACACATACATCTCTTGTTGTACAATATTATATATGAAAGATCAATGTAATATGTATGCGACATGGTAGCCTATTTAAGACCTCCTCACGGTTGCGCATAGGCTGCTGAATTACTTACTTTTACTAAAAATGATTCAAATATATAATGTACTGAATTAAATTGATTCTCCAAAAGTACACAAAACAATATTTCACTTAATTTATAAACAATAGTAGGATAACAAATACATACATCCACACGCACTTATTATGTTTGTATGTTCCCTCACGTTTCTTTCTAAATAAACAAATATATACATACACACACTCACACATATACATATCATATACATATAGCAATAAATCCATTGAATTTCTTACTTCTAAATTTCATAATTTTATCACATTTTACCAAAAGCTTCTCACACATTATTCAATCAACGCCCTCAAAGTTTTCCTGTCACCATTTACAATATATTTTTTCATTAATATTTTAATTAATTGAGGTGAGTTTACGGAATACAAATAAATCTTATACATTTCTGGAAGGTGATTAAATATTTTTCCACTTAGGTACAAATAATATCTTTGTGATACTGATTTACTTACAAAGTGAGTATATGCTGTGCCTGTTTCTTTACCTCTTGTTTGATAGTTATATGTCTTTTTTTGTAATATATCTTCATGTTTGTAAGTGTACATTAAAATTGCATAAACATATAATTGTCTGACATCCATAATATTGGTTTCATCATACAATAAATCCGATGGATACCTACTTTTTTTATTGAATATTATTTTCAGTAATCTCTTTTGAAAAATTTCCAGTTTATTTAAATGGTTCTTTGTGGTAACCCCCCAGCAGATAATGGAGTATTGAAGTCTGGTTTGAACAAGTGTGTAGTAAATAGTTCTAAGGTGAATAATGCTCAATGTTTTTTTGAGAAATTTAAATTTAAAAAGCAACATCCTTAAGGTGTTGGCTAAATTATCTATATGCTTATCCCACCGTAAGTGAGAGTGGAGAGGGTAACACCTAAGTATTTTATATAACTTTGTCTTTGAAGGGTAATTTCCTGATCGTTATAAGTGATATTGAGCTCATTAAAATCTGGTAATCTGTTAATATAGCTTGCAAAAGGCATAAAAAATGATTTATTATAATTTATAGCAAGTTTTTTATGATTACACCAATCTATAATTTTTTTTAAGTCATTTTCTGTCTTATATTTTAGTTCTTCCCAAGTATCTGCTTCATAGAAGACAGCCGTGTCATCAGCAAAACTCACAATTTGGCCCGCAGTCGGTTGAATATACAAATTATTCACGTAAATTGAAAATAGTATAGGACAAAGGACTGTCCCTTGTGGTATACCAGTTGTGATTAGTTTGCTTCTGCTAAGCTGATCTTTTACTTTCACTTGTTGATATCGGTTTTTGAGATAGTCCCTGAAAAGTTTTAATGCCATTCCTCGTATTCCTGCATCCTCCAAAGCCAGCAATAACTATTCGTGATGTACAGTATCGAAGGCCTTAGCTAAATCCAGGAAAATGGTTAAGTTTAGCTTATTAAGGTCCACTGAGTGATAAATTCTTTTAGTTAATTCTAGAATTGCATCAGTTCTAGAGAGTCCCTCTCGAAATTCAAATTGTTTTGTAGAAATTATATTATATTTTTTAAGATATTCTTGTAATCTTAAATTCAGAGCTTTCTCTACCACTTTTGCGAAAGTTGTGATTAAGGATATCGGTCTATAATTTGTCAACATTGTCTTATTGCCTTTTTTAAATATTGGTATCACTAAAGATCTCTTGAGTTCAGTGGGAAATTCTTCTTGTAGAAATATTTCATTAACTAAGTGGGGTGAATATTTCTGAATTCTCTTTTATTAATTCTGTTTGTATATTATCTATTCTGGGTGATTTCTTGTTTGCTAGTGAGTTTATTATGTTTTTGATTTCTATATTTGTTAAAGGCAACAGAACAATTGAATTTTTCTGAATATTTCTCCTAGGTTGAGGCATGTTTGGTGGGCTTATGGTTTTTGCAAGAGTAATGCCTACTTCAGTAAAGTAATTGTTAAATGTTTCTGCTAGATCTTTAGCCTCTGTTACCATACGGCCATCATCAGTATGTATTTTTTTTGTCATCGTTATTGTTTTTGGCTTTATTTTGTAACTGATTAATAATTTTCCATAGTCCTTTTGAGTTTTCCGAATTTTCATTTATTTGGTTGGTATAGTAATCTTTTTTAGCTTTTCTCAAATCTCTATCAGTTAATGCTCTGTAATTTAAATACGCTTTCTTTTTTTCTATGTTTTCCAAATCTTTTTTATAAACATGATGAAGTATGTTTCTTTCTGTAATTGAATTAATAATACCTTTGGTTACCCATTGTTGCCTCTTAATAAATTTCTTATTTTCTTTTTAACAACTTTTGTATTTTTACTTATATATTTATTTACCACATTTATTAAATAGCTAACTTTTTCGTTTAAATTATTTATGTTATAAAAGCCTTCCCATCTATGAGTCTGAATGTCTTCTTGTAGCATTTTATTATCAATATTTTTGAAAAATAACTTTTTTACGGCTGTCTCAGCTTGTAAAGGAAGATATGCCATTGTAGCCTTGTGGTCTGTAATATTGGTATCATTTGTAGCTGCCATATATTCATCTATTGTATTCGAACTATAAAATATACTAGAAACTAGATCAGTTTGATGTTTAATATTTATATTAAAATCTCTTAAAATCAAGTGTTTCGGAATGTTTAAATTGTTTTTAGTGTCTTCAAGATATGTCCACAACTCATTCACAAATGCTTCTTCCCTTATCGGTGGTGGTTTATACAGAGATGTAATTAAAAGTTTATTTTTACTAGACAATTTAATTATAGTTTGTACTGCTTTGCACAATCCTATTTGTACTATATTATAATCATAAATTATGTTATTTTTTATAAAAATTACAACTTTGTCATTACGGTTAATATCTCCCTCACTGTAAATTATATCATAATCAGTTAATTGGAACAAACTTAAATCAGGAATATTTAGCGTTTCTGTAAGGACAATAAATTAAAATGTGTGATTCAACTGTGATAAAAATATTTTTAATTCTTCAATGTTCTTATTTATACTACGTATATTTTGATGAAATATTTTAAAATGACTATTTTTAAGGTTTTGTAGTGTTCATTAATACCTTTCAGTTCTGTAAATTCAATTGTAGGATAAGGCTCGTAGTTAACATCCCTAACATATGGATCCATTGATAAAAGTAACTTTTATACCTATTAAAAACTAAAATGTGAATTACTAATAAACTATTAACATTTACTTCTTGCTTCCTAGTCTTGTTCTAGCTTTGAATGGACCTTCTTTGTTTCTTTCTATTTTCCTGTTTGGTGTTTCTCTAATTGCTGTTTCTGCTTCTTTGTTTGGTTTATATTCTTCCTTATTTGTGTTTTCTTCTGTCATGTTGTTAGGTTTTGTTCCGCTGTTATTAATAATTTCCGAAATAGTCTCCTGCAATATTCTGTTTGTTAAAAATTTTTGATTTTCCTCAAAAACCAAAGGTTCTATTGTTTGAAAAGTTGGTATAGTTGGTGTTTCTGGATTGCTATTAGTTTTCCGTTAGTGCTGCGTAGGTCACTTGCTTTATAAGAATGATTGCCAACGAATAGTCTATTACCCTTGATGTAAGATTTATCAGTTGTATTGATACGAGCTAGTTTTAAATGTTCTGTTAATATTTTATTGTCTTCTCTTTCTGTAGATGTTAAGTCGTTTACTATACGTATGTTTGTGCCTTTTAGTTTTTTACAATTCTTCAGTATTTCTAAATTCTTGAGGTATGAAATAAACTCGATCTTTAAAGGGCTAGTACTACGTTTTCCTAGCTTGTAGTAATTATTTATATCTCTATACCGAACTTCTAAGTCTAGTAGATTGTTAAGGTTTTGTAGGATACTATCAAGATCAGGAATATCAATATCAAGTCCAAATATTAATATATTATTTTTTTTTGTCGTTCGTTCTATATACTCTAGCTTTTCTAAAACTGTTTTATTGGCTTCTTCTGTTTCTTTCAACCTTTTTTTTAAATTCTCTATACTTACTAAAATGTTAGTCTCACTCGCCGCTATATAATTTTTAATTTCGCTTTTTATGTTTTCAGCATACTGTTTTACGTCTGCTCCTACTTTGTTAATAGCTTGTAGAACATCTATTGACTCCGAATCAATTTGAGACGTTATATTTGAAATAAATTTACGTATGAACAGCTTTTATCTATAATTTTGCGGTATACCCTCTATATACACTATATATTATAAATCTTAATTTACACACTTTGTGCAGTTGTCTGCGCCCTATCATTCGAGGTGATAAAAAGCTTCCAAAATAAATTGAATTTTACATTATCTGAATATTGAATTTCAATGGTAACTGTAGAGTTTTTAACTTGAATGTACTTGCCCACAATTGTATGTGATATATTTCCTTATGTAACACTAATACTTCACTTAAAATAATTTAAAATCACGTAATTCTAATAAACTGCACTGATTTATGAGGAAACTTAGGAATGTATGTGTATTCAGGTGCGTGTCAACTACACTATATATCCAAACTATTTCCGTCCTATATTACTAACTTGTACCATGTGCAAATTATTAGAAAAGATGGTTAAGATGCATCTTCTCTGGTTTCTTGATAAATATAATGTAATATTGAAACAACAATCAGGATTTCCATGTAATAGATTGACTCAAGAAAGACAATCTAGTTATTCTCCAATCCCATATTTCTGGTGCACAAAACAAAACAAAAAGTCAACAACTATATTCAATACTGTAGATGGTGTTTGAAATGAGCTCCGGTGCCATTAAAATCAAGGTTGCTATGAAGATATGTGTCACAAATTAACAATTCAGTTTTAAATTGAATTGTTTTGAATTTTGATTGCTTTACAACTATCAACAATGAATTTTGATCATGAAGAAATCATAGACTTAGGAGAATGTAATAAGAATTGTTTACTTGCTACAAGACGGTTATAAGAGAAGAAACTGAATTAAATGTTTCACTGGCCGCTACTCAGTATGCTCGTACAAGTATCTGAAATATTTCAAAAGAGCATATCGATCCAGAAAATTCTCTCAAGACACCACATTCACCCATACCACATCCAACTACACCAAGAATTGACTGCGAATGATTTTGAAAGAAGAGTTTCTTTTTGTGAATGGGCACAACGATAAACACTTCTACAAAGAAACGTTTACGATTTTGTTCTATTCGGAGATGAAGCAACATTTCACAAACAAAATTTGTAAATTGGTCTAACTTCCACTATTATGCCACAACAAATGCATACCACATAATAATGAAGAGTCAAATTAGATGGTCCATTAACCCTTTAACGGGCAAAAATGGAGTGCTACAAATACAAAAGTACTTTTGTGTGATTGGGAATATTTAGTTAGTCATTAAAACTTTATTCGAAAAATAATAAAAAAAAATTATGATGGTAATTAGTTTTACCACCTCCCATCTGCGAACAAAACAATTTTTTTTCAGAACAAAACAAAATGCTTATTTTTGACTTAAAATATAGTTTTTCAAATCAAATCGGAATTCACTTTCAAAAACTTATTAAAAAATAACAAAAAAATCGTAGTGGTAAATATGTTTACCACCGCCCATCTGCGGATAAAACCTTTTTTACTTTGAATGTAGTTTTTTAATACAAATTGGTAGACAAACGGGCACTTTGCAATGAGAACAGGTAAAGGGCGTTCTTTTTTGGTTTATTTTGGTACTACAGATCCTACACCTTCTGTATGTGCCTTTTTCAACCGAATGAACCCCAACTTGAGCTAGTCTTATTTCATCGGGAACACTTCGTTTATTTGCCAAAAAATGTACTCCTCTTCCTCGCCTTTTACGAGAACTAAATGACTTTCAGACGGTCATATTCTGAAGACAACATGGAACAGTTTCATGATTTGCTGGGAGCTGAAGATTGGATTACTGTTGTTGGTCAGATCTGTCCCAATTTAGCTTATGATCAATTTGCGGAGATTGTCTTATCTTGTTTTGAAACTGCCTTTCCAAAAAAGCTAGTTACACGAGGACCGAAGACTAAATACAAGAAGTCTAATGGCTTTACGTTGAGTGCTGATTTGTTGGAATTAAGAAATAATGTGGCATTATATACTACTCTTGCTAAGCATGATAGACGATATATTGAAATTAGTAAAGTGTTAAATAATACATATAGGCTTAGGTTGGAACAGGCCTCTGAACAATTCTATGATAATCGAATTTTAAACTCGGAAAATAAGACTAAAGAAACCTGGGAAATAATTAGGGAATTGAAAAAAACAAACAAATCAAGTAGCCAACTCAAATTATATGATCAGGGTAACCAAATAAGTGATTCTGTTTTAGCAAATAAATTCAATATAAATTTTACTAAACCCCCTATTGATAGTTTAGTTTGTGATGCAGAATTTTTCAATGAAAATATCTCTTCTAATATTAAAACCTTCTATATGTTTCCTGTTTCAGAGGAGGAGGTTTTAGAATTAATACTATCTTTAAAAAATACTATTGCAGTTGGTACTGATGGATTAAATAATAAATTAATTAAAAAGTGTGCCGGTCTATTGACAAAGCCATTGAGTTTCTTATTGAATTTGTCAACTGAGAGGGGAATCTTCCCTGAATCTTTAAAACTGGCTAGAGTAGTTCCCATTTACAAAAAAGGAGATCCTAATGATATTAATAACTATAGACCAATTAGTATCTTGTCTACTATCTCCAAAGTGTATGAATTGAATATTAAAAATCAGTTATGCAATTTTTTTGCTAAATTTAAGCTATTATCGCCCTCACAGCATGGTTATACTTCAAAAAAAGGTACAGAGACTGCATTGATAGAGTTCCATAATAGAATTGTTAGATCTCTTGATATTAAAAAGCATGTAATGGGTTTATTTATTGATTTTTCAAGCGCTTTTGACTGTGTGGACCACAAACTTTTACTGCTTAAACTGTCTAAATATGGGATAAGAGGTATACCACTCAATTTGTTGGAGTCATACTTATCAAATAGAAAACAAATTGTTCAAGTGAATAATACTCTTGGTTTGGAACTAGAAGTCTCACAAGGTGTTCCCCAGGGATCGATTTTGGGTCCATTTTTATTTTTGGTTTTTGTTAATGACTTACTCACTACAATAAATGCTGTCCCTGGAATATATCCAACTTGTTATGCTGACGACATTAATATTGTAATTATTGAAGACAATGAGGATGCTCGGAAAATATCAACAGAGAGAACATATGATCAAGTTGTGATGTGGTCAGAGAGGAATAACATAAAATTAAACAAAACTAAAACAAATACGGTGCTGTTTAATAATCATGGACAATTTAGACAGAGCCAATTGTTTGAATACACTGGATTTCCTATTACATCTAAGGAAAATATTAAATTATTGGGTGTCACTATCGACTATGGCATTACCTGGCATTCGCATATTGACAACTTGTGTAACAAATTAAGGAAAAGCTGCTATAGCCTTAGATTTCTTGCCAGTCATTGTAGTAAAAATACACTCTTAACAGTGTATCATGCTAATTTTCACTCCCATCTAAAATATGGCATACAAATTTGGGGGACCTGTTCTACCAGGCAAAGGGTATTTGTTCTTCAAAAGTATGCTATAAGAATTATTGCAAAACTCAGAATAAGAGATTCTTGTAGGGAGTTTTTTAAAAAATACAAAATATTGACCCTGGCTGGTGTATATATATTGGAAGCATGTACTTTCATTCATAGGAATAGATTGATTTATGTGGCCGAGCGTGCTTCTCATCACTATAAAACAAGAAACAAAAGTCAATTATTGGTGCCTAGACACCATACTGCACTTTTTGAAAAGAATCTAGAGTATCTAGGATGTAAATTTTATAATATCCTCCCAGAGGATATAAAAAACAGTAATTTCTACAATTTTAAAAATAAACTAAAGCAGTTTTTACTAGGAAAAAACTACTACACCATAGAGGAGTTTTTTAATTGATAAATTGTCTTTCTGTTGTTACCTGCTATGAATCTGCCAAAAATTGTTTTGTTTTTGTGGAACTGTTTTCATTATTTTTAAGGGTTGTCTGTGGTCTTTGATGTAAACAATTATATATGTGTATGTGTATATATATGAATATATATGTGTGTGTGTTTTGTGTTCTTTAGTTAAGTCATTTTATTATACTTTGTGACATGTTTCACTATAACTGTTGTATAATTTTTTTGTACAATATTTTTTTTATGTGAAATAAATTACTTTCTTTCTTTCAATGTATTAGCTGTTTAGCTAAAACAAGTCGAAAACCTAACTGATCGTGGGAGTTTCTTTTAGATCTGGTGTACAAAATAAAGCTATTTATAATACTCATATCTAATAAAAAATAAAAAATCCTATACCACTATTTGATTGATCTCCTTCCGATACCATAGCTTTCTTTTTTTCTGATAAAAGTTATCGACTCCTCCCGTAATAGAATTGTAAATCTTTACAACTTTGGGACAGTGTATTGAACTTTTTGAACCATCTTAATTTTTTCGTTGTATGATAACTGTTTCTTTTGGAGAAAAAAAAAACAAACCGGTTTGCTGTCTTGCCATTTGACAGCACTTACAACATCATGGAAATTAAATATAAAATCTCCTCGCTGCAGATTATGTTTCTTCTTTAACATTTCTGGCAAATTTACTCTATCTGTTCTCACTGTTCCTACAGTGTATATTCCAAAAATCATGTCTTGACCATATATTCTTCAAGACTAATATAAATAATTATAAAAATATTCCGATAATATTACAAACTAGTATCACTGACCATTTTTCGATCATAAATCATCTTGTACTACCTGAAACAAAACTAAATATTCCATCAGAAAGGACAAAGGATATATTCGATATGAAAATGTTTCAAAATCAAATTAATCAAGAAAGTTGGCAGGACATTTATAACAATAATGACATAGATATTTGTACAGAGGCCTTTATAAATAGGTTTAAATTTTACAGAAACAAATCAACAATAACATAAAAAAACTGACATCAAACTTAAAAACTGGATTACGCCAGCTCTTGTAACTTCTGTTAGTGAAAAAAATAGGTTATATAAAATAATGAAGCATAATTACACACCACATAATATATTGGCTTTTAGGAGATATAGAAATTATTTAAATACATTAATGAAGCAAGCTAAATCATATTACTTCAATAAAAAAATAGATGACAATAGGAATGTTGGAGGGAAATTGTGGGAATGTGTTAAGGAAATCTCGGGCACCCAACGACAGAAAAAACCAATAAATGAAATTATAACACATACAAATACTGTAGTACATAACCCAAAACAAATTGCTAATGCATTCTGTCAACACTTTACAAACGTTGGAAAAAAGATGGCTAACAAGATAAGCAATGAAAATGTGATGAAAAATATTAAGCAACAAAATATATCTAAAACAATCTTTCTTTCAGACACTGATGTAAAAGAGGTAATAAAAACCGTGATGAGTTTAAAAGGTAATAAGTCACCGGGGCTAGATGGTATAAGATCGGAAACTCTTAAGGCAGTAAGTACAGAAATTGCACCTGTGTTAACATTCCTAATAAATAAATCGATAAATGATGATAAGTTTCCAAAAATATTGAAAATTGCAGAAATTTTACTCCAGTTTAAAGATGGAAATCCTAAGGAAACTTCAAATTATAGACCAATATCATTAATTTCAAATGTAGGAAAGGTATTTGAAAAAATAATACAAAAACGAATCGTATCGTTTATAAAAAAATATAACATATTATCAGACAAACAATACGGGTTTCGTGAAAACGTGTCGACGTCGGATGCAGTGGCTAGGTTACTGCAGATGATAAGTGGTGCTTTAGATAAAAAACAATCATCCATTGTCATCTTTGTTGACTTGGCTAAGGCATTTGACAGTGTCGATCATAACAAGCTTTTATTGGTTTTAGAGAATGCAGGATTTAGGGGTATGGCTTACAAGCTACTTGTGAGTTACATGCACGAAAGAGTGCAGTGTGTGAATGTTGGTGGAGCCCACAGTGAATTCAAAATTGTAAAATATGGAGTACCCCAAGGAACAGTCCTGGCACCAAGCCTCTTTAACCTATACCTTAATGATATAATGTTTCAGGACACAAAGGGAGAAATTGTGAGCTTTGCTGATGACACCGCTGTATTATATAAATGACAATTGGTTGGCTCTCAAGAATAATATCGATATCGATTTTGTTAAAATAGTTGATTTTTTTGAGAACTGACTACTTAAAAAACCTTTTTTTTTGCCGTTTACTTCATACAGCACCGGCTTGCCACCATTTGAGCAAATATCTATTACTGTGGCCACAAGAGAAATGTTTCATATCAAAACATCAAATAAAATTAAATATCTCGGAATTTTCCTTGATTCCCATTTACGATGGGATCACCAAGTAAATTATTTAATAAAAAAACTTAGATTTGTACTATATAAACTTAAATATCTATCTAATATTCTAAAATTAACTTACCTTAAACTCTTTATTATGCACTGGTCGAAAGACACCTAACATATGGTCTTATTGCTTGGGGATCGGCTGGGGAGACTCTCATCAAGTACCTACAAAAAGTCCAAAAAAGTATATTAAAAGTTTTATTTCACAAACCCAGAACCTACCCTACAACTCAGCTCTACCAAGAAACTGGAGTTCTTAACATCTGCCAACTATATGTTAAAGTCATTTTACTAAAGCAATATAAAGACAAAGCCACTCTAAAGGCAATTCAACATAGTTATCCAACCAGATATAAGGAAAGTGCTGCCGAAATACCATTAATGAAAAAGGCTATAGGTAAAAAAAGTTTCACATACCTGGCTCCAAAGTTATATAATCAATTACCGTCTGATTTGAAAAAAATTAACTCTTGAACTTTATTAAAAAAAAACAAAGAACTGGATCCTATCTTTTCCGGCCGATATAATGCAAAACTTTATTTCTCCTCGAAATGAAACTTATTATAGTCTGTCAATTTTATCGTGATTTGTAAAACCTGAAAAATTTTTGTCATCGATATTCTGAATGATTTTACTTACGTTTTTGTTGTCGTTTGGTGTTCTGTGTTCTATATGTTATAGCTCATATCTACATTCTTTGAAATATTCCCATATATGTTTGGGATGTTTGTCTTTGTAAATGATGGCTTTTTAAATTCTATACAACTACTTCTTATGATAAATGAACTATCACATTCACGCACAAGCCTTGCTTTTGTGAATGTACGCTCTTTTGCGATGAAAATGGGTGACTACTTATTTACTCAACTTATTTTAATGTGCTTGTATCTTTTGAATGTATATTTAATTATTGTAACTGTAACTGAGGCAAATAAAGATTATTATTATTATTATTATTAAATACACTTGTATAAAAGTTATCGAAAGCTACAAGACAATTTTTATTTCTTATTTCTTTTGTTAGTTCCAATACAACATTTTCTCCCAAACCAATTTTAGAATCACCATAGTTGCGTTTTCCATTTTCTCCAGACCTACCAGTATATATTTCAAACTTGCTCACGTATCCAGTTTTAGAATCTGCTAAGCACCAAACTTTATAGCCGCGTTTGATGGGTTTCATAGACAAGTACTAGATAGTTAAAGGCCTGTTTAGCATCTTCTGGATTATCTAGATTCCACCTTTTTTTCATGATTGAACGTTTTACAAAAAAAAAATATAAAATATTGTAAAAAAAATCCAGTTACACCCACACGGGCGGTGGTAAATATGTTTACCACTCAATCAAAATTCATTTTCAGGTAAACCAAATGACTTAGGTTTAATGTTTTCATTTATAGAATTAACAAAACTTAAAAATAAAAGCCTTAACACAAAAAAAGTCTTATATACTTACTTTTATATCACTGATAGACAAATAAGCAATAAAAACACTTGTTTACGGTAAATTGGCGCGAAAAATGTTGACACCCACAACAATACCTTTCGGTACGTGCTTTACAACAAGGTCCCTTCTTTACCTTAATTTCCAGACAGAAAGCTTGAACGTCTTGTCAGTATATGGATTCACCAGTTTGTACAAAAATGTCTATTTAAATCGCCAAACGAAGTTTGAAGCTGGTGGTAAATACATTTACCATGGCCCACTAAAGGGTTAATGTTTGGAGTGGTATCTTAGGTAATCATTTAAACGGCCCTTTCTTCTTTGAGGAATCAGTAAAAGGAGAGGTGTGTTTAGACTTTTTAGTAAATTATTTACCTATTTTACTTGAGAATGTGCAACTCAACATTTTTCGACAGTTATGCTATTTACATGACGGAGCTCCTGCTCATTACAACACTTATCCTCAATAATCAATTTCCTATTTGATGGATAGGAAAAGTAGGACCAACTCATTGGCCATCCAGATCACCAGAATTAAGTAAAGTTGACTTCTTCTGGGGCTATAATAAAAATTTATTGTACCGAGAACCTCCAACGGCAATTGATAATATGAAGGCTCATTTCGAACACCTACGAAAAACATGAAAAATTTGTATATAACAATTTCTTTATTTAATGTTAACCTTCACAATTTTCGCGTGTTGCTCTAAAATAATTGTAAATAGTGTAACAGTGGCCACTGATTGCTGTCATTTCTCATGATCACTGATGGTGATTGACAGCGGCAATGCATATGACGCTGGGACAGAGTTAGACATGGTGGTGATTGAAAATAAAGAGTTTTAATTAAATGTGTTGTTATTAATACAAAGCGACTAAAAATAACACCTTCATCGGAATATATAAAACTTAATACATGGTGTCAGGTTGATTGGATGTTTATTAATATTTAAAACAACATGGATCCAGTTGGATTTAAACCACCTAAAAGTATAATTGTGTAATTGTTTCCCGACTAAATTAATAAGTGTATTGGGTATAAATAAGGATAAAATTAATGCTTATGACAATGTAACTTTAGTAACATATGGTAACAATAAAATAAAAGCACAAGGTTCTATAATTTTAGAGTGTATTGTGAAAGGGGTTAGGTATAATATTAAATTTTTATTGGTCAAAGATGCTTATATGCCCATTCTTGGTTTAAATGCGTGTAATAAATTAAATTTAATAAAACGGGTTGACTCAATAAAGCCAAAACTAACTAATAAAGAAGACCTAGTCGAAATTAATAAAGCCATTTTTAGCGGCCCAGGTGAAGTTCCCTTTGAATACAAAATAAAATTAATACAAAATTCAACGCCTTATATTAGTGCATGCAGAAGAGTTCCTGAAACATTAAAACCGATATTAAAGGAGACGTTGGATGATTTAATCAACCGAGATATAATAACTAAGGTAGAAGAGCCTACAGAGTGGGTTAATAACATTGTTATAGTAGAAAAAGCAGATAAATCTCTCAGGATATGTCTATATCATGTACATTTAAACAAAAATATCTGCAATGATCAATTCCCAATTCCTACGCTGGAGGAATTGTACCTAAAATTGAAGAATAAAACAATATTTACAGTATTAGATCTACAAGAAGGGTTTTATCATATCCCATTGGAGCAAAATAGTCTAAAATTAACATGTTTCACAACGCCTTTTGACAAATTTTGTTTTAACAGACTTCCGTTTGGATTAAATATTAGTCCTGAAGTATTTCAAAGGGTTAACGAGAAAATGTTCGCTGACATCGGCATGGGTATATATTTTGATGACATAATAATTTGCAGCTGATAGTGAGGAAGAACATGACGAAATATTGCAAAAAGTGATTGATAGAGCCAGAAAATTCAATGTTAAATTTAATAGAAACAAAATTCAATTTAAGGTGGCTGAAGTAAAATATTTGGGTCAAATTTTCTCTGCACAAGGGGTTCGACCAGACCCTAACTATATTGAGGCAGTTTTAAAATTAGAATCACCTAAATCAAAGAAAGAACTTTTAAGAATATTTGGAATGTTAAATTATTTAAATAAATACAGTCCTGATTTATCAGAGATTGTGGGGCCACTTCGAAGTTTAATTAAAAATAATGTGCCTTGGGAATGGACATCAGATCAGGAGTCTGCGTTTAATAAAGTAAAAACACTCATTTGTAATATACCAAACTTACAAAATTTTGACAGTAACAAAAGAGTCAGTTTGGAATTGGCGGTTGCTTGTTACAGGAGGGTAAACCTATAGCTTTCTGTTCAAGAAGCCTGACAGAGACAGAGTCTCGATATCCCCAAATTGATAAAGAATTACTTAGCATATGTTTCTGCCTTAACAAGTTTCATAACTTTGTGTATGGTAGAAAAATAAACATAAAAACTGATCATCGCCCACTTGTATCAATTTGCAGTAAATAATTTTATAAATTTAGTGGTCGGTTGTTATGGTACATTCCGTTGATATTGAGATTCCAATGACTGAACCAAGGAAAAAGGAATTGATTAATGCCTGCTTAGAAGACCCTAGTATATCTCAAATTAAAGAATTTTGCGAAAAAGGTTGGCCAAACAACTATAAGCAATTTGCAAAAACTGAGTTTCAAACATATTTCAAAATCAGATCACAACTTTACACAAAAAGTGATTTGGTATTTGTTAACGATAAAATAGTTGTACCCATTGCCTTAAGAAAATTTATCATATCCAGATTACATGCAGCCCATCTGGGAATTGAAAAGACTAAAGCTAGAGCTCGGAAAATATTCTTTTGGCCCGGATTGTCAAAAGATATTGTAAACTTTATAGCAAATTGTGAACCCTGTATGAAATATGCTAGAAATCCAATCAAAGAACCTTTGATCCCTCATGAACGTCCAAATACACCTTTTCTAAAGGTAGGAGCAGACATATTAGCCTATGGTGGCCATGACTACTTAGTCCTAATTGATTATTTCTCAAACTGGATTGAATTAGAATTATTAGAGTCAAAGACTACTTATACAGTAATAAAAAAATTAAAACCTATATTTGCAAAATTTGGTATTCGTATAGCCTTTATTTCAGACAACAACCCATATAATAGTGCAGAATTTCTACAGTTTGCAAAACAATGGGATTTTAATGTCATCACTTCCAGCCCACGTTACCCAAAGTCTAATGGACTTGCTGAACATGCAGTTGGTATTTGTAAAAGTATGCTCAAGAAATGCAAAGAAGACAATAATGACATACATATGGCCCTGTTAGAATATCGCAATACCCCATTAACTGGGACAGAGATATCTCCAGCAGAACTACTACAAAAAAGGTTATTAAGAAATTTATTACCCGTGCCTGAAGACATTTTAAATAAAACCCCAAACTTAAACACTGGCGTGTTACAAAATCAAAGAAATAGGAATAGAAAATATTATGACAAAACAGCACAGAAACGATCATGCTTCAAAGAGGGAGATACTCTAATGATTAAAAAGAAAGAATAGAAGTGTTGGATTCAGGGAGAGATAGTAGGCAGGGCCAACACTCCGAGATCGTACCTAGTAAAAGACAATATGGGCAGAATAATTCGTAGGAATTCATCACATTTAAGGCCTTCGCCAAGACTTTACAAAATGGAAAGTGTACCGTTTGGTGATATTGAAGACACCGTGAATAATGAAAATAACTTGAATATTATACCTAGCCCTAAATCAACGCTAAAAAATGAAATTATACCGAGTAATAATGAAAACACTGTAACTAGGTCAGGAAAGTTAGTTATCAAACCTATTAGGTTTAGAGAATAGTTGTTTCCTTTTTTTATTACTATTTAGGATTAGAGAATGGTTGATTTTGGTTTTATTATTCTTTAGGTTTAGAGAATACTTGTTTTTGTTTTATATTTATGGATTGAAAATCTATTTGTTATTTTCAATAATTATATTAAAAAAAAGGGAAGAGTTGTAACAGTGGCCACTGATTGCTGTCATTTGTCATGATCACAGAGTTAGACATGGTGGTGATTGAAAATAAAGAGTTTTAATTAAATGTGTTGTTATTAATACAAAGCGACTAAAAATAACACCTTCATCGGAATATATAAAACTTAATACAAATAGTAAAGTAAACAAAGAAATGAAACAAAAATATTAAATTTACTTCATGAAATTACCATTTTTCCAAAACAATTAAAAATATCACAAAAACTATCAAATTCAGACATAGGAAATACTTAGCCTAAATTAAACTACATTGACTTAGTTTATGGTGAGCATATAAAATACAGGGTGGTCCATTTAAAAAATACTGAGAAACAATTGTATTTTCATTTTGATTCACCCTTATTATTATTTTTATAAATTTTGGTATTAAAAAACTATGGCTACAATAGATCATTGCTCTTGTACAACTTTTCAATTATATTGGTTACGATTTTCGTGGACAATTTGCTAGAACTTTTTAAATACCCTGTATAACATATTACAACCCTACATTGTCGTAACGGGGAAGGGAAGGAGATTTTTAATTTGAAATATAATACAGGTTGTTTCATTCAAAAAACAACTTTGCTGTGGTACAGTGTTACGGAAGACCCTGTATCTTTGTAAATAATTTTAAATTGTGCTGCTTAAAGCTGGCTACTATATATCGTTTAATAATAGATACAATGGAACTTTGTCACAGAAGTTGATAACCCTGTATATAAAAATGTCTATATACACTTCTCAAAATAATTAAGAGGAACACATATCAACATCTTAATAAATTAATTAATTTTAACAATATAGAAATCTAATAAGGCTAGTTTACAGGAACCATTTTTTGTATATATATATATATATATATATATAATGCAAAAACATTATACCAACTAATCACTGCTATGATCACAAAACGATTACCTATTCAAAAAACTACAACTACTACAATGAGGTAAGCAATGAACATTTTAATTCAGAAATGTGGAGTCTGATTTGGAATAGTAAACAATTTTGACAGTTCATCATAAATTGTTAAGTTTTTTACTTTTTGAAATTCAAATATTATACTTATTATAATATTTCCTATATCTACTTTTATGATTAATTATTAACTAAATATCTTATTCTATATATTTTATTACTTCTAAATGTCTTTTTATTGTTTAATCATCATAGTTTTTGTTAGGAGATTCTATTTATTTTTAAAATATAAACAGATGCTCTGGGTGTCTAAGATTCCATGCAGCGTTATATTATTTCTTGATCTGCGTTTACTTGTGAGGTTCTGTCTAAGGTTGTTTTTATTAAGTTGAAGAATTAATTTTACAACTGTTTTTCTGATGGTTGTTAATGATTTCTTTTTATATTTATTTACTTTCTTTTTGATTATACCCATTGATCGTACTTGGTTATATTGTTATACAAGGTATTTTATTATTTTGATACATTATCTTTAAAAAATTATTTTTATTGACAAATTTTAATTTTATATCCTTTATCAGGATTCTATATAGGTTATGTATATGTTCTATTTACAACAACATTCCCAAAATTTGTTTTCTTGATTTATTTTAAATATAAAAGAAATGAGAAAACCAAATTTTATCCATTTAATTATTTTATCATAGTATTTTTTTCTTTATTATTCTTGTTATTTATAATCCTATTTCAATATCTTAATTATGATCTGTCTTATTTTTATATCTTTTCATATCATTCATTTTTCATCAATATTATTTCATATTCACTTCTTTATTTCATGTTTCATTAATAATATTCATCATTTTTAATTAATATATTTTATATACTTTTCCATCTTATTCTTTCTTCCTATCCTCATAATTAATTATTATACAATCTTATAATAACCGTTCTTCTACATGTACTATAATAAACTTGAAATTTCATTTATCATTTGACTTTCTAATTTTTGGGATTATGATCATTGTGATAGTTAAACTTTTGGATACTTTGAAATTTGTGTGTCCTTCATCTCTTTAGTTTGATTTTAATTATTAAGTCTGTTATCATGAATTCTTTAGTATTAATAATGTCTATTATTGTCAGTTAATGTCTGTTAGTATTAGTCATAATTTAATTACAAAATCTATATAAATTACTGATATGAAATACTCCTCTCGTTCTATTACTGATAGGATCTTTTAAAACATAGCTATTCACTCCATTTTCATTGTCAATTACATAAGGACCTTCGAATGGTAATTGTAGTTTCGCACATTTGTTTTCCTTTCTATTTGATACCTTTAATACTTTTACTATTACTAAATCTCCTTTTTTGAATGTAATTCCTTTCTTGATATTCTTCAATTTTCTCTGTACAAATTTTTCTCCTGTTTTCCTTAATTTTATATTAACCTTCTCGATCAGATTATCGTAATCTTCAATAATTTTAGGTATCCATGGACGATCTGGTAATCAAATATATGGGTGAAACTTCTGTGACTGTGTTCGGTATCCCGTTCATATATTCTTCTATCAGTGGAAGCTGTTGTTCCCATTGTTCATGATGGCTGCTCGTTAGAATCCTTAGGTATTTTATCACCTCTCTAATGTATCGTTCTGATGGATTGGCACACGGATGTCTTACACTGGTATAAATTGGATTTACTTTAGATTTTCTTAACCAATTTTGTATTCTTTGGTTATTTAAATATGTGGCATTATCCATAATACAATTTTCCGGTATTCCTATTTCTAAGAAATAATTTGTTAAACATTTTTGAACTATTTTAGTGTTTGTTTTCTTAGTTGGATACAATTTTATGTATTTGGAAAAGTTATCTAGAACTACTAAAATATGTACATTATCATTTATTTCGCTAGGAACTAAATTTGACATAAAATCAATCGATATAATTTCCAAAGGTTTCGTTACTTTTATAAATTTTGGTATGTTTTGATTTTGTATGTTTTTCTCCTTCGCCATTTGACAGATTTCACATGTTCGTGTTATATTTTTCGCAATAGCTAGATCTCCTTTTGCTATATAATTCTCTCTGAAAATTAGCCAAATTTTTCTACTCCCTGTATGTCCATATTTCTGATGTATTTCTTGTAAAATTTTCTCCGCCAATTCCTCTGTGATTAAATATAATTCTACTTAATTGACTATTTTATAATAGACGTTATTCTCCTTTTGAGCTCTTTTCTTTTTGATTTAATTTCTTTTGATCCTCTATTATGTTATTAATTGAAAATATACCTTCTATTTCTTTTATTATGTCTGTTATCATTTCTTGATTTATCTTCCATTCTTGTGATGGCATCTGTAACTACATTTAATTTTCCTGGTACATACTTCATTGTGAAATCGTATTCTTGCATAAGCAATGCCCATCGATGTATTCTGTTGTTGCCGTATTTATTATTTAAAATTGATGTTAATGCTTGATTATCACTTTCTATTGTGAAATGGTTTCCTAGCAAATAGAATCTCAATTTCTTTATTGCGAAAATAATACTGGCAAGTTCCAGCTCACTTACACTGTAGTTCTTCTCACTCTTCTTTGTTATTCTAGATACAAAACAAATAGGCACTTCTCCTTGTTCTTGTTCCTGAACCAATACTCCAGCTAATCTGTTCACTGATGCGTCCGTTCTCAGAATAAATGGAATTTCATAAATAGGGTGATAAATTTTCAAATTTTCCACAAATTGTTCTTTAATATCCTGGAAAGCCTTTTCCCTCTCTTCATTCCATTGCCATTTAACATTTTTCCTTAATAACTCTATTAATGGAATTTCTTTGTTGCTTAAATCAGGAATCATTCGCTTGTAATAGTTCAGCATTCCCAGGAAGCCTCGTAAATTTTTTAAATTCTTCGGTCTTGCATATTCTTGAATTACTTTTATTCTTTGTGGATCTAATTGTATAATATTTTGATTAATTTTATATCCCAAATATATTATCTCTTTTTTATAAAATTCACATTTTTCTTTGTTTAATTTTAATCCTGCAGAATCCAATGCCTTTAAAATTATTTCAATATGCAATTTATGTTCTTGTATATTTTTAGAAAAAATTAATATGTCATCCACATAATGCAATACAAATGACTCATATTTATTTAATATTTTATTCAATGCCCTTACTAATGAACTACATGCACTTTGTACACCAAATGGCACAACACAAAATCTATAAATTTCCCCGTCTATGGAGAAAGCTGTATAATCTCTACTTTCCTCCTGCAATGGAATTAGCCAAAAACTATGTTTTAAATCTAATCTTGAAAATATTGACGTTTTTGTTATCCGTCCTAAAATTGATTCGACTGACATAGGTGCTTCATATTGGGGTTTTGAAAATTTATTGATATTTCTAGCGTCTAAGCAAAGTCTTAATTCTCCATTCTTCTTAACTACTACAACAATAGGATTTATGTATTGTGAATTATTTCTTTCTATTATTTTATTTTCTAAGAGTTCTTTTATACATTTTCTTACTTGATCTTTATGTTTATAAGGGATGGGATATGTTTTTGCTTTGAAATTTTTAATATCTTCATTTACTTCTATTTTATGTACATAATCTTTCGCAATTCTATTCTCCTTTGAAAATAAATTATTATATTTATTCATTAAATTTATTATTTATTCTTTCCTATCATCAGGACAATCAATTATAATTTCATTTTCTTCTTCTTCTTCTTCATATTCATATTCATTATCTCCTTTTTCTTTGTACATATTGCTAACTCTTCTTACTTCTTCCTTTAGTACTATTATTTCAAAGTTAATCCATGTTCCATCCATTCTTAATTTTCTTTCTTCTAAATTTATTATAGTTTTATGTTTTTCTAATTCATCACATCCTATTATTATTTCAGTTTCAATATTTGGAGCTATTAATACTTGTAAATTGAATTCCTTTCCCCCAATATTCACATTTATGTTCATTGATCTATTGATTTCACATAATTTCTTGCAATTAGCACCAATTAAATTAATTTTTGGAATTTTAATAATATTATTCATTTGAATATTTAATCTATCAACAAACTTTTGATTGATTATTGATGCTTCTGATCCAGTATCAATAATTATTTTAGCTTCTAAATTTTTAACTAGTCCATTTATTATTATCAAACCATTATTCCCATCTGTATTTATATTTTCATTCAAATTTATAAATTCATTTGGATTTTCATAAGTACAGATATATAGATTTTGTTTATTTGATGTGTGTGTATTTAAAAATTTTGATTATCATTTATGTCTGTTGTTCATCCTGTGTCTTGTCTATGTATTGGTGTCGTCTCTGTTCTTGCATTATCTTCATTTATAGTTCTTTCCCCTCTTTCTTCTGATCTACTTCTTCTATTCTGATCAATTCTCTGATAATTAACTCTTCTTGTTTGGTAGTTTGTATTTCTCCTTTCTCCATCTCCTTCTGAGTTTCCTCTATATGGTCTATTGTTTCTGTCATGATAGTTGTTTGGTCTGTATGAGTCATTATTATTTCTGTTTCTATCATTATTAAAATTGTTATTTCTGTTATTACTATTATAATTATTGTTTCTATAATTTGTATTTCTGTTGTTATAATTATTGTTATTATTATATGGTCTATTATTATCATTATTTCGATTGTAATTAAATCTGTTATTGTTCCAATTATTGTTTTGATTGTTGCTATTAGTATTTGTATTTCTTGGGTTATTTGCGTTATTGTCATTATTTATTCTTCGACTTTGTTGAGCAGTATCCTGTCTCGTCAAATTTCTTTCTACTCTTTGTAGATACATCGATAATTGGTCTAGTTTTCTTATGTTTTGTACCGCAATGGTTTCAGCTAGTTCTGCCTTAAAATGTCTTGCTATGAACATGACAATTTCTTCTTCAGGGATTGGTGGTTCTAAATACTGCGTCATTGCATGCATATGAATTGCATAGTTATTCAAGCTGTGGCTTCTGTTTTCAGAAAATTTGCCAAAATACAATTGTTCCCTCACAGCTGATTGTGCATTTTCGCCCCAAAAGTACTGTAAAAATGCTGTCTCAAATTCATTAAATTTTGTTATGTCCTTTTTCCTTGCAGCAAACCATATTAATGCATGATTTTCTAAATGATCTCTGATCACCTCCTTTATGTCCTCAATATCATTCATTCCTCTGACTCTATTTTTTAAAATTCTTATGAATATTTTTGGGTGTAATCTCTTAATATTTCCATAGAATTTTTGATTGGCTTTTCCATAAATTGTTCTTATTCCCCTTATATATTCCTCCTTTTCTTTCTATTTGTTCCATTTTTCCTTGAATATTTTTCATTTCCATTGTTAATTCCCTTTTTATCTTGTTGTTTTCTTCCTCTGCTATCTTAAAATTCATTTGTATTTCCTTAGTTATATCATCCTCTATGCTTTGTATATTTTTATTTGTCTTCATAATTTCTCTGTCTAATTTGGTGAGTTTTTCACTATTTCCTTTTATTTTCTTTGTGTTTTCTCCAATTTCAATTTTTAAATCATTTTCATTCTTCTTTAAATTTTGTATTTTCGTAGATTGTACTTCTTCTAATTCCATTATTCTTCCTATCATTTCATTTCTAATTTCTTGTTTTGTTGTTTGAATTCTTTCTTCTGTATATTTTTTTGATTCATCTAATTGTTTTCTTATATCTTCTATCTTTTCTTCTATTGTTTGATTGCTTGTTTTTATTTCCTCTCTCATACTTTGATTGCTTGTTTTTATTTCTTCTCTGATTCTTTGGTTACTTGTTTCCATTTTTTGATTACTTGTTTCCATTCGTTTCATAGTTTGTAAAATTTCCATCATCATATTTTGTTCATCCTTTTTTCCAGATACCATTCCTTGATTCTTTTCTTCTCTCATTGTGATTGTTTCAATTTCTTCAATTGATTCCATTTTTTCACTTCCATCTGTCTCTTCCTCGTTCTCTTGATTATCTCTTCCTTGTATCAAGTAATGTACTTGGAAATCACCCATTCCAAGTTCTCTTCCTTCAATCTCCTGATCAGATCCATCTTCTATTCCAACTTGTTTACCATCTCTTAACGTCATTTTCTTCTCCATTTTAATTATATATTATTTTATAAATTTATTCAATATTATTTTCTCTAACTAATTCCTTAATTCCTTAATGCTCTAATTTTCTAATTGTAATTGTAAATTTTTAATTGCCTTAATTTTAATTGCCTAATGCCCTAATTGCCTAATGCCTCAATTGCCTAATGCCCTAATTGCCTAATGCCCCACGTTGCGGAGACAGTTATATATGTGTGTGTGTGTATAATAATGTTATAATTATTATAGTAATAATTAGAATTCTTATTGGGTTTGCCAAATTACACATATATTTTAATAATGTAATGTTTCCTTTTATTTAGTATGCTATTTATAAACATGTAGTTTATTTAATTCTCATGTTTTCTTACCTCGGCTGCTCTTATTCGTTTACGACTCTTAAAATCAGTAGGGTTCTGGGCATATTATTATAATAAAATCAACCTTATTTATTAATGTCATATATTTATGTGACTGATAAAAAAATTTTGAAAACTTTTAAAAACATATAAAACAATGATTCATATATAAACTATTTGTTACGTCTTATTACACAGTTAGACTGATGAAACTACTCATTAATAAAATAAATGATTAACCTTTTGTTCTACCAATTCTTACGTAATACATAAATAATGAGTTATTTATATATATCTAAATTTCCACTTTGAATATGACTTTCTTTATTTTACAAAAAAAAATTATACCTTTCTTTTTAAAACGACTTTTTCTGGCTCATTTGCATAAACTTGGTCGAAATCTTGTGAGCGTTGAAATTCTTAGAAATTTACAAGCACTTGCATTTCTAAATTTGCTTCTACTTTAAACAAAAAACGTTTAAAATGTTTCTTTCTAACTAGGAGGATTATGAAATGATTTTAAATGCTAATTTTTAGTTTTATTCGGGACGTGAAATTGGAAACACATTTGATATTTTTATCGACTCAAAATTTACGTTTTTAAATATTATTTTACCGTATGGTAATAATTGTGTATTGATATAAACTGGAATTAGTTGTGGTCTGTTACTAGTGGAAATTTTTATATATATTTTTGGTGAAGTTCGACATGAAAGAAATTATACATTTATCTACACTTTACAATGGTAAGTTTTAATATTACTTTTCTCTGGTATATTATATGCATGTAAAGATAAAAGAACTTTACTACCAGGTATATGAGCTCTTAAATTTTCTTATATCATTTGAAATTATTATTTTAAAATTATTATTCATACGTTCTTATTTGAAAGTTATTATTTATTTGGTACCAAATATATTTAATTAACACACAACCGACCTTTTGTTCCTTTTTCTTGAAATTATGCCACACCGACGCTTCCAATAGATTTTCCCGCCTTCGATGGATGAATATCTTGCTCGTAATTATCTGGGTGATAATTGTTTCCTCTGCTATTCGTAGTCTCACAAAACTTTGTTACACTTGATTTATTTATAACTGATTAAATTTACATGGATTTATATATCTTTGCCTTGATTAATTATAAAATTTGTTACATTGAAAAATTTGGATAACTTTATATTCGTGTTACTTATATGATCACTGACGCTCAACTCCCCATTTCCCGCATTTTACATCGAACAAAACCCTTTTTTATGGTCTGTCACCGGAAGTGGTTTTTGTTCTCGAAAGTTCGATTGAAAAATTCACCTGTCACTTTGTTTATTCTTGTTTTTTTTTTATTGTTTTCTAACTTAAACTTATTGCAAACTATTGTTTTTTATTCATAATACACTTATTGTCATTGACTTATCCACTCACACCTTATTATTATTGTCTTTTTCCATATTACTGTTTATTTGCGATGTTTTGATTGGTCAATGCAATTTCATTAATTTTACGTTTTCTACAACCTACATATTTACCTATTATACATGTATACAATTTGTTTCTCATTATGTTTGATGTTATTACATCTATACACATAAACTATATCGGTAATCATTTATTTCATTATTGTATTTTATATTCAAAATTATTTATGTTGGTATAATTTGTCTCAACTGTTTCATTTGGTATAAATTTGACCTTGCCTATATTACAGATTCCTACTTATTATAATATTTCCTATATGTACTTTTATGATTAATTATTAACTAAATATCTTATTCTATATATTTTATTACTTCTAAATGTCTTTTTATTGTTTAATCATTATAGTTTTTGTTAGGAGATTCTATTTATTTTTAAAATATAAACAGATGCTCTGGGTGTCTAAGATTCCATGCCGCGTTATATTATTTCTTGATCTGCGTTTACTTGTGAGGTTCTGTCTAAGGTTGTTTTTATTAAGTTGAAGAATTAATTTTACAACTGTTTTTCTGATGGTTGTTTATGATTTTTTTTATATTTATTTACTTTCTTTTTGATTATACCCATTGATCGTACTTGGTTATATTGTTATACAAGGTATTTTATTATTTTGATACATTATCTTTAAAAAATTATTTTTATTGACAAATTTTAATTTTATATCCTTTATCAGGATTCTATATAGGTTATGTATATGTTCTATTTACAACAATATATATATATATATATATATATTAGTTTTTTTGGATCTTGGTATTTTTTCCAATTATGTCTTGTTTACTTTGTATTCTTGTATTTAAGGATCATTTGTAAAGAAATTTAACTTGTATTTAATACAATGACCTTCATCAGGAAGAACATTTTTTTAACTTTAACAAAACGTTCATCGGATCAATTAGCATATATTATAGACATTTTTGACATATGACACAAGAGAATAAAACCCACACCTAAACAAAACGAACATTTTAAAAACAAGAGACACATCGATAAAGTTTGGATTCAAATCGTTATATGGTACCATTTGGGTTGTCAACAAGCTTTGTTAAATCATAACGCATTCTAAGTGTAAACGGTGATATTATTAATTTTATATTATGTGGCACACTCAAATTTATATTTACCCACCCCTACTGTACCGGAACTAAATTGCATTTCTTGATCTAGCTTTAAAGGGGGTAATAGGTTATTTTAAAAGTGATATATAGAATTGGTATTGTTTTTGCCAATTTATTTGAACAAAATGTACAACTTTAAAACAAGCGTTATTAGATTTCTATATTGTTAAAATGAATAAAATTACTAATACTTGAATATGTGTTTCAATATTTGAGTTTGTACCTTTATTAAATTGTTATGTATTTTTAAAAACCAAAAATGTCAAAATTCGCTTATTTTAATGAAGAGTTTATGATGAATATTACAGAATAATTTTCGAACATGTACATTATTTGCTGAGCAATATCCTCATCTTCCAACATTCAATAAAAATACCAATAACAAACTGGGGGAGTTACTTGGTAGCTTATATTATTTATCAAAATCCGGGAATTTAATCAACATTCGTTTCACGAGATTTATTCATTTATAAATTGACGTTTGTTTTTTTGTGTTTAATGGATTTTAAAATGTTCTGCTTCTTTCGTAATGTCTTCTTGCCCAAACATTTTTAGCTGTGCTCACATACTTCCTCAACATTTGTACAGGGTTAAAAAATTGCCCACCTCTTATCTTCGTTATTATTGCCTATAGAAAAAAGTTTTAAACAATAGTTGCGTGGATCCAACTGAATTTTGTTGAAATGCTCTTAAACGTACCTTAAACGTCATATTTTAGGGAATACAAGAGAATAATAGGTTTTTTAAATGGGTTATCCAGTATATTTTTTTAATTCTTGAAATGGACTTTTCCTGATTTCAAAAATATATAATATGTTACCCCCATAGAAAAGCTTTATTAAAAAAAATATAAATAATCCTTGAACGTGGAAACATGGAAATAAAACTGTCCGAAAGATTGGAAAAACAGTGGGAAGAGTTTTCTTTAATAATATATATATATATATATATATATATATATATATATATATTAACATAGAGAGAAACCTGCAACACTCTGTATACTAAAATATGGAATGAAAGACTACACACTGTAAGCAAATACAAAATTTTAGAATTTGAATTTTTTTTAAAAATCGTCTGAAATGGAGACAATCTGTATTATTCATTATTCAATAGAGAAAGAAGACAAGAGTCAAACTGTAGAATTATGGAGGAAATTTTAAATACACTTCGTAAATACATATGTGAAATATATAACATGATTTTAACATTTGAGAGAGAGAATTTTTGAACGTTGTTTCATATAAATTATAACAATCTATTTCTCACATTGTAAAAGTAAAAAATATTATGATTTGTCTTAAAAAGTAATAATTAGATATTGAAAGAAGTTTTCTGATAAGATTATGTAATTATTTAATATATGTAAATGTAGAAAGTCAAATAATAACATTGTTTATAAAGCATGACATTTGTGAAATGAATTGTCATTCCGCATAGATATAATTGAAATAAAAAGAACTGTCATTTATTAATATTTTGGAATACAATTTAAAGGGAGTAGTATATGGGTTTTAATCATTTAAAGACTTCAAACAGAATGTCCTAAAAGGATAGATGGACAATTTATAACTTGAAGTGAAACTTATCAACAAGAATTTTTATAGCCAATTCTGATTGGTGGAATACATTTGAAATATTTTCATCAGCGACAAGCAGATTAATAATTAAATTGAATAAAACAATTTGTTGATAACGTACACTATTCACTAGGTAGAATCGTTTTTTGGTAGAAGTGAATGGGCGAGAAGCAAAATTTTGGGAAAAAATAATTCAAACTCTTTAAAAAGCAACATTTTTGGAATGGTAATTATAAAAAGAAATGCATTATTCTTAAAAGCAACTCAGCAATTTGATTAATCAAGTAGATAAACATAATTTTAACAAGAAAATTGGTAAATATAATAGAGTACTGACCGTAAAATTTATCAATGTAATCAAGTAAAATATTGTATTGTGGAAATGGTGTCTCCACAATACATTTCAGAAAGGACTGGACTGTGGAATTCGTCTAAAATGTATTGATGTGGACGAAGTATAGCATCGATTTTTAATATTACCCAAGCTGGACGGATTGCTTCGTTTTCCAGGAGGTAACCTAAAATAAATTAAAAAAAAACCAATCATTGAAGTGTATTAGAACGGAACAGTGAACAGGTATTTGAAACTATTCCATTTATATATAACAAGATCAAATAAACTTACTTGTTTTGTGCAAAGAATTGAACTTTGATATTTCATACATTTTTATCAGCATTGTTTTCGCCATTTTGTGTCATGGACGGTTTGTAACGGAATTCGTTTTCAAATTTGTATATAATGTTGCCTATTTTGTAATCACATATAAAAATAATATATCATCTGAGTGTATGGTTTGTTGAATGAATGATCATCATAGATAGTTTGTTTTCATAAGTTTTTGTAAAAGAATGATGTATTTGTTTTCAAAATATTAAATAACGTTTTTCACTTGAAAAACTTTTTGAAATTATATTGTTGAGATTTTTCATTTCTTGGTGATTGCTCCATCTATATTCAGCAGTTGGCAGTATTGACCCGACGTCTTTAAATCGTGGAGGGGGTCTAGAATTTATTAAGAAATAAAAAGCAAGTATTTTTTTTCATTAACAAAATTTTTTTATTCAAATGTAAGGATTTTATTTAACCCTTTAACGGGCAGAATAGAAAGGGTGGTCAGACTGAATTAAGTATTGCATTAATCGTTCTTAGGGGCATTAATTAGTCAATATATATACATTTTACATAATTTTTAGTTTATTTTATTGTATTTTGGGGTGGTACATATGTGTACCACTGTGCGTTCCAATAAAAAGAAGTTTCGTATTGTTCAGTGGTACCTATTTGTACCACATAAATAAAGTTACTATTTTTATAGAAAACGATAGAAACAAAGATTTATCAATTCTTTTTATTGAAGAATAAAGGAAACATAACACATACATATACATAAAAATAAGTAGTTACATCTTAAAATGAAAAAAAAAATGTTATCGCTAAAATTTATGTTCCTGTGTTTTTAGAATTATGGAAAGGAGCAAAGCAACCAAGACATAATGCTACCTCACATTCTGAACAAATAAGGTCAGATCTCTTTTGATTTTTTTTAGTGCTGCAATAACAGCACCTTCGTCTTGTTCCTTTGATCGGAACATGTTTTCCAACATTGCACAATCGTTTTGAATTAAATAGAGTGGATCTTCCAGATGGATTATTCCTTTTCTTGCCACGACCTAGTCTGATGGATGGTCCCGGTTTAGATCGTCCAGAATAAACACCAATGAGTTCATTGGCTAGTAAAGACCTAAACTGTAGATGTGTCATAGGTTTAACTTTTTTATTTAAATTTGCTTGTTTGAGGGTGGTCTTGTACAATATATATGAGTTTGTAATTGCAACTTCTAAACAGTAGTAAAATATTTTAATCCACCATCTTCTGCTTTTCCAGGAAATATTGTAATTTGATATAAGTTGATCTAAATAGTCAACACCGCCCATGTACTTGTTGTAGTCTACCACTGATTCAGGGCAATCAACAGACAATCTCTCACCTGTTTTTTGTGTCCTCAGTACCTTCGTGATTTGTAACGGATTATGCATAGTACTCACAACATTAACCGATTTCTTTCCTCTATCTTTCCACTTTGATACTGATATATTTCCATCTGTAACTCCGTCCGATTGTCCCTTTACTAGGTCCTTGTCAGATTTTAGAATATGTTTGGGAAAATATTTTCTATCAGTTCTAGTAGTGGCACAACTAAAATTATTATTTTCCAGAAGCCTCTCATCTAATGTCACGGATGAGAAAAAATTGTCAAAAAAAAAGCAGTATCCACGTCCCGAATAAAATGAAGACGCCTTTTCAACCACTTTTTCACCAAGACTCTTACTCGTGTCAGATTTTGGATCAGCTCCTTCATATATAGACATGCCTAAACAATATCCTGTTACCGAACAGGTAATAACCCACATTTTAAACCCCCTTTTAATTGGTTTCATTGGCATGTACTGTTTTAATGTACTGCGACCTTTAAATTTTATCATAGATTCATCTATGGAAAGAAACCTTGAAGGATTAAATAATAGCTGACACCGTTTAGTAAGATACTCAATAAAAGGTCTGATTTTATATATTTTGTCATAGTCCCTTTCCCCTCTTTTTGGCATAGTTACATTATTATTTAAATGTAGGAGGCGTGTAATTTTCAAAAAACGTTTTAACGTAAAGACTCTTTTAATTCTAGGTACCTCAAAATTTTCGTCATTGCTCCAGTACAGCCTCATTGTTGGTAGCTTATGCAATCCCATAACAATAAGGACACCTATGTATGCTTTAATTTCCTCTAAGGTAAGATCAAGTCTTTGTCCACACTGGACGCCATATAAGTTAGACTCCTCTACAACATACCCAAGAAACAAATCTGTTATTACGTTTTGAAATACACTAAGTGGGCTTTGGATATTAAATTTTGCTAACTTAGTTATACCAAAAGATTCATTGAATGAATACTTTTGAGGAGTTTGAGAGTTTCGTTTCCATTTATAAGTCTTCACAGTCGGTTTCGCAGTCACCTCCTCCTCCACCTCTTCTACCTCCTCCTCCTCTTCTTCTGTAGAATAATCTTCATCAACTTCTCTGGCTGTAGGAGTTTCTCCGGAGACCGTTTGTATGGTTGATGTTGTAGTTTCTAAAATATCTTCATCATCGGACTCTTCATGATCTGGAGTATTTAATAATCGAGTAATGGGGATGTTATCGTCTGCATCAGAATCCCCGTTAACGTCCGAATTATTTGCCATATCATCTTCAATATCATTTAGAAGATATTCAACTTCATCCGGGTTGTTCAAGTTAAAAACTTTTTTACGTTTCATCTAAAAAATATATATTATGTCAAAAACTACAGTAATAACTTATTAATAGTTGTAACTGTTATATTAATGCATTATATTGGCTTATTTATTGAAAAGAACACAAAACCCATATTTGTAGTGGACGGTGGTACATATATGTACCACATTATTGCGTATTGCAAATGTACAGTGGTACAAACATGTACCACTTTTTCAAAGTCACATATTATCTTTTCCAGACTAGATACAAATACAATCATGGCATGGTTTGACTAATTACTTGTCTAAATGTAATATTTCAAAATATTATGTGTCAAACTAAAACGACTTCTAAGATATTTGAGTTTTGTTACATTGGTAAATATAACCTAAAAACCAGTTTTTCGATTTTTTTACGATTTTTTAATATCTGTACTCATATTGTGTAAATAGGGTTATACAGTTATAAAGTAAATATTAGGATTTTAATTAAAACTTACCTTAATCGCACAAAAACTCACTGAAACTTAAAAAGAACAGTACCAAATCGCCTTATTTGTTGTACACGCTTACTGGTATACATATGAACCACTTTGTGACGTCATTTGACAATTCAGCCAACTATTTGGAGCCAATCAGTCTGAGAGGTAGGAGAAGAGGCGTAGTTGCCACTTAGATGTATATTTTTACAATGCTAGGTATTTTATGAAATCAAGTGCTCTGTATAAAGAGTAAATGTAAGTGGTACATATATGTACCATTAACCGTTAAAGGGTTAACTTTGGCGCTCATATTTGAAATTAAAATTGTTTCGTTTTTAACATTTGAACCCTACTTGAGATCAGGGAGTCTTTCATGCAAAGGTATAATTATTTTATAACCTATTTTAAAAATTTATAATATACCGGGCAAACAAAAACTATCAACTAAACTAAAATAAAAATAATAAAGGTACCACAGGAGAACCAATCCACAATAATATATATTGAAAAGAGACTAAATTTAGCAACAGAAGTTAAAAAAATGATTTGTTTAATAAAATTTTATAATTTGCATGTAAGGATAGTTTCATAGTTTGAATATTAAGTTTTTTGGGATAGTTAGAATGCTTTGTAGACTACAGGTGGGCAGTAATGTGCGGATATATGGTGGTAGGCAGTCTTCATACTGAAGAAGGAATGAGAATCTGATAAAATAAAGAATGGCTAGAACATAATGTAAACAATAAATAATATTTAAGAAAGTTGAAACCATTACTTTGTAGATGGTGCTAGGAAATGTCAGGAACCGTCCTGTTACTGTGGGTTTCCTTTTATTTGTGCCTAAACCTAAAATTAAAAAAAATAATGAAATATAATATAGTTCTGAAAGAAGTATAAATATGAATAAATAGTGGAGTTTTTTTATATCCAACGGAGCATAGTTTCACTAATATAATAAATTTAACTCATTAATAATTTATAGAGTAATTAGTGGTTTATAAACAATTATGTCCGGACAGCTTAATAATTAGTGGATGATATTGAGCTGTTGGATGGGTAAATATTTACTTGGATTAATTGTATAAAGAATAAAATTTGAGAAATTAGTGTAAATTAGTTTATTAAAATGTTTAAATTCGTTTCTATAAAAGATTAAATGAAATGATTATTCGCTTTAGTCTATATAAATTATTATTAGAATAATGTTATATAAAACAATATTTTAAGTTTTTGTAAATATTCAAAATAATATTTTTGAACATTTAAAGAAAATATCCTGTATGTTAAGAATTATTAAGGAGACCACAAACCTTTAATGTCAGTGGCGTGTAGCTTAGGTCGGCGTTAACTATTGATAGGTGAAGTTCGTTTTTAGATTGTTTTTCATGCAAGTATTTCCCTACTTTTGAGATTTGAGTGTCGTATAGTTCGTTGATGTCAAGAACTCGTCTCCCACCATCTGCTCGAGCTAGAGTAATCAATTCTCTACATGCGTTAATGTTGTGCAAATTGTACTTTGTCAGAAGTGTTCATATTTTCGAGGTCTGTTAGGTCCATTGGTGTTGCGTGTATGTGAGGTTACAATGGCTTCGAAAGGAATTCAATTCGCCAATTTTATTATGTGTTGTGATACATGATTGATTTTGATTGTCATCACTTTGCCATCGCATTATATTTAAGATAAAATATATTTACCTTTTTCTTTTTTTTTCTTCATTTAGTTGTTTATGTTTTTTCCTTTTTTTGGAATATACAGGGACACTTAAATTTGCTCTGGGGTATGTTAGAGCTGGACATCAAAATGGGTGTACCACATATAGATTGAGGGTGCAACATAGGATAGTCACAAATGATCTTAGATACTAATTTTTAGTCTAACAATATGTGTATACAAAATTTTATAAATATGTACATTATTTAAACTAATCAGTTGATTTAAATTAAATGGGTGCTGGATTAATAGAGGAAATTTCTCTAGATCTTGATACGATTTAAATCCATTGGGCAAACTTGTACATGTTGATTGTATGTTTGATTTTGTACTGTATACATCGATCTTCCCACAAAATATACATTATTATTTGTCATTACAGATCTTTCGCTTTAAATTTTTTATTAGTTGTTATAGTTGCTTTGTAAGTTTTTTAAATGTTAGCTATTTTAAATTTAAATTCTTAACTGTACCTTACTTTCCTCTTTCTATTAAATGTAAAGCATTGTATTACAAGTAAATATTTCTTTGTATAATAAATTTGGAAACTCTTTGTTTATATTATTTGTTTCTAGATAAAATTGAATATAGTTACACATGTAGTTGAAAAAAGAGCCTACATGGCAAATAAAATTTGAAGGCAACCAACAGGAACTCTGAAACTGATACAAATATGATTAGATTGAAGCAAAGTTGTGACATGACGTTCTGTGTTTTCAGACTAAATGGCCTATTTTAAATCATGTAAATTTGCAACTTTTCCGCAGTTTAATTTTCTTAGCGTGAAACAAACAAAAATTTATAACCATGAAAACATTTTATTATGTCAATATAAATGGTACAAATTTTGAAAGGTAGAATGTTTTTAAAGTATGTATATTTTTCTTTCATTCTTAATTTCTAGCAATTTCCGCAGTGCTGTCACTTGGTATCCATATTATTAAATAGCACATGTCCCTTCATGCAATATGTAATACACCTTGTATCAGGTTATAATAGTTATATTTTTCAATTATCATTATTATATATTCATCAAAATGAATTATGCAATTCTTGTCTTTTGAGAGCGGTTTTAATTTTCCTTCATTCAGATACTTCAAAGGTCACTTCACTTCAATTAAGCATTTTTCGCTAACAAACCCATATTATCATTAAAACAGGGTTTCAAGAGAATGTTGAAAGATGGTTTGATGATACTAGAACAAACTATCAGTATTATTTATCTCGCATTTTCACATTAATCAAATAATCCAGTAAACATAACCTCAAACATAGCTTTTTAAAATTAAAACATACGGATTTCAGGATAATTTACATTATCATAACTATAATTTTTGATATCGGGTCGATACGATTACGTACTTTTTAACAATTTATTCCTTTCAAAAACATTTATGAAACTCTTAAATAATAAAAAATCTACACTCAAATGCAAATTATGTCAACAAATTTTGTTTGGAACCGTGTACATAATATTCTCTTATCTATGCACAGGTGTGCTGTGGTTTGGATGCAACATAAAAAACAGAGATAAGGTTTCTGTGCTCACAAGAAGTTGAATTATTTGAAATACAAACATTCGAACAGAGATGCGTTTCTTTGAACCGTCAAGAGTGGAAAGACGGAGAGAGAAAATATGTTGAATAAGTAAAAGCCGATTCAGTACTACTATCGACATCTATCGTAAATATTTTGAACCAAATAATTACTAAATTAGTAACTAGTATTGTGTAGGTTTTTAGGTTTATATACCTGTGAGGAGGCCCCTCTTAAATCCGGACTGTTACACCTAACAGTTCGATTATTACCTCTCCAGAATGGGAATACATTATTTAAATGATTTCGAATGGGTCGGACACTATACGGAGATGCTCTATATTGCATCTCTCAATCTTCATTCTGATCCTTTTTTCAATGATATTTTCCAGAATTTTCATAGCTGTGTGATACTTCGGTTATTTTTTGCAGTCCATGTGGTATCCTTTTTTGAATATGGGTACTATAGTGCTTTCTCCCAATCCTTTGGTAAGGTCTCTTCTTCCCATACTCTGTTGTAAACATGCAACAATGCATCTCTTCCTTTCCGTCCCATGTTTTTTAACTTTTCTGCAGTAATTTTGTCGGACCCTGGTGCTTTTCTATTTTTTTAGTTCCTTGATAACTTTTTCTAGCTCTTTATCTATTGTTTTGTTAACGTGGTTTCAACTCCGTCATTATCCTCTACGTGTTCATCCAGTTCGTGCAGGCATTAGAGAAGATCCAGGTAATATTGTTCTCATCTCTCCATAATTACCCTTCTGTTGATATTTCCCGATTTTTGCTTTTTATAAATTGCATATTTTTTTTTCGGTTCGTAATGACTTTAGCGATCGATAAAATAGTTTCTAAATCCCTGAGAAGTCTCTTTCCATTTTTCTCCAAATTTTTCCCATTGGTCATTTATAGAGGCTGTTATTAATTCTTTTGTTCTCTTCCTTTCTGTTTTGCAGATTTCATAGTTTTCTCCTGTTCTGTTCGCTAGGTATTTTTTCCATGCTTTTTTCTTTGGTTTTTAATTTCCTCCGCTCACTACTATGTTCGTTGTCTGCTGTAAAAACTTAAATAGTCAATAGAAGTTCTTGTATGTTATTTATGACCGTGAAAATTCGAATCCCTCGTGTCTTTGAATCAGGAATCCTAACTGTTAAAAGAGGATCTGTGCCTTCATTATCTTTACAGGTAATTTTTACCACTTCGTCTCGCCAATTCCAGTAATTAGAACAATTTATAATAAAGAAATCTCTATTAAACTACAATATTGTCAATAATCAGCAAGTAAACTTTTCCTTCTTTAATAAGTGTATTTCGACAGGGGCTTTTCACAAAAATATGGAAACTTCGCTTTGTGAAAAGCGGGTGGTTTACATCCAATCCCTTGTTTTTTTAAAATGCGGTCAACTTACTTTTTGAACTAAATACATAATGTCGTTTTTACCATGGAGTAAATAGATCAGAGTGTCGATTTTAGTGTCTTGGATTTTTCAAAATTACCGCTTTTGCAATAGTTTTGATTTCAGGAGGTGTACTTGGGATATCACTGTCACTATTTTCCAAACTTTTCGTTAACTATATCTAAGTTAAACGCACATATCGTAACAATCTTAAACTTAAACTTTTAAATCTGTCAGTTTCAATATTCAAATTTGTTTATATTGTATGTACTCACTGGTTGCTACGGACAACGCGCGTTAATCAAACATTACCGCGCTAGAGCAATAAAGTGACGTGCCTTATCGTCAACTTTTCGTTGCCAGTGACCATCAAAAAAGCCTTCTTTATCAAGTGATTGTAGAATAGTAGCTTGTATAAGTGCGCATAGCGTCACTTTTCCCACGAGCCGTAAGGCGAGATCCGCAAATCCGGCGAGTAGGAAAAGTGCTTTGCGTACGAACTGTACACAATATTTTTACTACAACCACGTTTATTAATGAGAGAGAAAAGTAAATTATATTTTATTTAAACTTTGAATAGAAAGAATTTAAAAAATGAATATTGATTATAGATAAATCAGGAAAACGTGATCAATTTTGAATGGTGTATCTTTTTTTGATAATCAGTTTTCATTAACTGTAATATTAGTGACTGTCAACTAAATTCACTATAAAGATAATGCTAGATTGACAAAAATTATTTGACATTGCTATTTCCGGGCGGAAAAATGACGTTTCTGTGCGGAAAAGTACTTTTCCCATTGTAAGTCATTACTTTTCTAACGGATATCTAAGAAAAGGCCTGCTTTGCATATAAAATTTTTTGTAGAAAAGCGTGTTTCGCATAGTGGTTGTAGAAAAAAACTATTTTAATTATTTCATTAAAAAAAATGTCAATTTTCAAACATTATTAGTTATCATTTTCATAGCTTACTTTAGTAATGTTGAATTTTTCATGTTTTCAACAACGCTATTAGGCAAGGATAAGATATTGTATATTTTTGAAATCATGAAAAAAGCCAATTTCAAAAAATTCAAAACATACCCCTATCCCATTTAATGAAAAATTATTATTTTATTATATCCCCTAAAATTTGCACGCTACAGAACTTTTAAGATCATTTTAACAAAATTCAGTCATAATCACACAAAGTACTTCTACAGGCAATAATAACGAATATAAGGGGTGGGTAATTTATATAGAATAACTCTGGTGATGTTAATTTTTTTTGCAAATTTCAAATCTCTGAAAATTCAGTTTTCATTTTCTCTTTACAGAATTATTAAAAATTGGAAAAACTGCTTTAGCTGGGATGATGATATGTGTACTTTGTGGACATTTATACACGAAAAGAGTAGAATTTTTGTGGCACTTTTCATCGAATCATTGTGTAAAGCAGAAAATAAATGAATTAGAGAAGAAAAACACAACTAATAGAAAAAGGCACGTAACTGATTCTATCATTTTTAGAAATTTTGATGAAGTTGTAAAAGATGAAATTGCAATAACTGAAGATGACTTAAAGGAAGAGCTGCAGGAAACCAGATATGAGTTCAATGTTACGAATAATGTCAAACAGTTGAAATGTGACATTTGTTAGAAATCATTTTCACAGAAAAGATATTTAATGATTATTCACACAGGAGAAAGACCGTTCAAATGTGATATATGTTCGAAAACGTATATCCATTGGGGAAATTTAAAGATACATTTGCAAGGTCACACAGGAGAGAAACCGTTCAAATGCGAGATGTGCCCGAAATCGTTTTCACAAAAAGAATATTTGAAGAAACATTTTCTTTGTCACACAGGAGAAAAACCATTCAAATGTAATTTATGTCCGAAATCTTTTTCACAAAAAGAAAATTTGAAGTGTCATTCGGTCCATCAGACAGGAGAAATGCCATTGAAATGTCACATTTGTTCGAAATCGTTATCACGAAAAGCACATTTGAACGGACACTTACGTTGTCACACAGGCGAAAAGCCTTTCAAATGTGAAATCTGTTCAAAATCGTATGTCCAGATAGGATATTTGAACACATATTTACATAGTCACACTGAGGAAAAGCCATTCAAATGTGAAATTTGCTTAAAATCGTTTATACGCAGAGGAGATTTAAATTCACATTTTCGTAATCACACGGGAGAAAAGCCATTCAAATGTGACGTTTGTTCAAAAACTTTTTCGCACAGAGGTAATTTAAATGCACATTTACGTAGTCATACAAGAGAAAAACCATTCAAATGTATCATATGTTCTAAATCGTATATCCATAGGACAAATTTAAAGATACATTTGCAAGGTCAGTCATACAGGAGAGAAACCATTCAAATGCGAAATGTGCACGAAGTCGTTTTCGCAAAAAGAATGTTTAAGGAAACATTCAATTTGTCACACTGGAGAAAAACCATTCAAATGTGACTTATGTCCAAAATCTTTTTCACAAAAAGAATATTTGAAGAGGCATTCGTTCCATCACACAGGAGAAATGCCATACAAATGTCACATTTGTTCGAAATCGTTTTCACAAAAAGAACATCTGAACGGACACTTATGTTGTCATACAGGAGAAAAGGCTTTCAAATGTGACATCTGTTCAAAATCGTATACTCATAGAAGGGGGCTAAATAAACACTCGGGTACTCACGCAGGTGAAAAACCTTTCAAATGTGACATCTGTGCAAAATCGTATACCCATAGAGAAGTGTTAAATAGACATTTGCATACTCACACAGGTGAAAAGCTTTTTAAATGTGACGTCTGTTCGAAATTGTTTACACAGAAAGGAACTTTGAACAGACATTTGCTTAGTCACACCGGGGAAAAGCCATTCAAATGTGACATATGTTCGAAATCGTATATCTATAAAGGAGATTTAAATAGGCATTTGCGTAGTCACATAGGTGAAAAGCCTTTCAAATGTGACGTATGAAATGATCTTTCGAAAATCTGTTATTAATTCTGAAACTTGACTAGAAAGACGAACATTTGATACGTATTCAGTTGGAACTTGCTAAAGTCATTTCATTTACTTATAACAGAAAACACAAAATAATGATTAAAGGGTTATACCAACAACAAGTTATTTGACAGGTTATTAATAATTAATCGGATATCCATTGTTGGCTATAACTTTTTAACAACGACGCGGCATTGATGAAATTAAAGTTTGAATAGTATTAGCCGGCATATAAATCCAATTTTCATTAATGTTATTAATTAAAGACTGTTTATTTGGGAAACTTGTTGTACGAATACAACATTTTACCTCTTCCCAAAGGTTTTCAATAGGAATGAGGTTAGGTGATTTCCCTGAAACCACTCCTGATCAAGGCGAGAAGAATGTCTTGGGTCGTTGTCATGTTGGAATACAACTTGCAAAGGCATCTAGGTACGTCATGCTGCCCCCCCCCCCCGGTTAGATTTTTTCTACCAAAATGCTAGCACACATAAAGGGCACCTAGCACAACAATTTTTATAGCTAGCACACCAACTGCTCACAATAAAAATGCTTTTGAATTCGGGCGGGGCCAGGTTAACGCTAGCCCCCCCCCGGTTGGAATTTTGTCGCCAAAATGCTAGCGCAGATAAAGGACACCTAGCACACCATTTTTTATAGCTAGCACACCAACAGCTTACAATAAAAATGCCTTTGAATTCGGGTGGGGCCAGGTTAACGCTAGCCCCCCTCCCTCCCCGGTTCGAATTTTTTCGCCAAAATGCTAGCACAGATAAAGGACACCTAGCGCACCATTTTTTATAGCTAGCACACCAACAGCTTACAATAAAAATGCTTTGGAATGCGGGTGGGGCCAGGTTAACGCTAGCTACCTCCGGTCGGAATTTTTTCGCCAAAATGCTAGCACAAACGAAGGACACCTATCACAATCTAGCACATCATTTTTTATAGCTAGCACAGCAACTACACTTTTAATTCTGGGGAGTAAGACGGAGGTCAGTGAAATAACGCTATACTTACTCGATGAATAAATAAATGGATAAATGAATAGGTTGAATATATATGTAAAACGGCTGGTTTAATTGTTTCTTACTGTAGTTACGAAAATTTTTCGGAATATTCCACTCATATGGTAAACATTCCAAATGAAGCAGGATCTTTTCGGAGATAACTCTCCGGCAGTGCCGATAATTTCCCTTTTAAGTCCGTATCTAAGTAACGTCTAAGTAACAATTGTTGTTATTATCATAACTTCAATTTAAAATATAAAAATGTCATGGTTTGAAAACGATTCTTCAAGTTTAATCCAAAAATAAGTGATTGAAAATGAACCAAAAAGGGTAATTAAATACCATGTAATGTTAGTGTTTTTAAATGAAACTCAAGGTCTCTAGTTAATTCCACAATATAATACAAGTTATTGAAAATTCTAAAAAATTGACAATTGTTTCGATAAATCAATATCATCGTTAGAATGATATTGATTTATCGAAACAATATGAGCATATTCCACGAAGTAAGGGTCGGGACAGTCAATTCCATGTAATGTTGTTTAAATAATTTAAATTTCGTATTAATACAGTTTTATGTCGTCTAATCGAGAAATATTCTATAGAATTACACTCATGAAAATAGTTAGATCATTAGTTTTACTTATATAGTCCATGTTGCTTGTAATATTATTAGAAAGAATACATATTATTACAATCATCAACCCTTCGGGGAAACCCTTTCTTAACCCAAACATCTGAATCGGCCAGTTTGGATGTACCTACAAGAATTTTATTTACTCTTAAGGCCCATAAAAACGGCATTGTAAAAATGATTCAAATTTTAACGATAGACTTGGTTTAACGACCCTTTTAAAAAGTCCGATGAGAACTTCAGATGGATTATACCTAGTTTTTAGAAAAATAAAAACACCTATGTCATCAACTTTGCTGCCTTCCAATTAATACCCATATTGTAAAAAAGCAAAAAAAATAGTCCACTTTCTTTAGTCCGGCAACTTTGGTGATCCGCCATGTTGAATTTAGAATGACGTCACATACCTAATCATGGATTGGCATGCAAACTAGACGTATATACAGAATTTCAAATCAATCGGTTGAAGATATCTACTTCAAAACTGCAAGATTGCAACCGAACAAACATACATTGCCAGTTACATACTAAAAACTTTGAAAAATACATAGTAGTGTTGGTGTCTTATTATATGCCATAGAAATATTTGAAGCTCTGATTAACCGGCTCTAAGAATTAAAAGCTGCACGTTCTAAGTTAACTTGAGAATTTAAAAAAATCTGATAGTGAAATGCAAAATTTATGTTATCATTACAATGGTTAATTAAACATCAACTTTGGCAATAAATATTCTGGCAAATTTAAATATAAAGTTTGAGTGTTTCTTTTAAATAAGGACTACAGTGAACCACGATCAGTCTAAAACATGTATTCTCAATATATTGGAACATTTTTAGGGATCTCAGCCTGCACAACTTTGTCCAAAGGACATATCCAACACGGCTTCGCTTTTTTGGACATTTATTTATCCAACATGTCTGTACGCAAACGTTTGTCGTTGCCTTTTTTATAGTGCCACGTAATTTGCAATTTATTCGTGCACGGATTGTTTCTGATTCCGTGACTAAATGGTTGAATTTAATTATTTTGTTTTATTAAAATTACTATGATTTTAACAAAATTATTTTTAACAGTGAAGGTTTTTTGTATTCTTTCGTTTTTTTAGCATTAATTGAAAATAAATAGATAATTATTAATTAAATAATAGTTAATTATTAATTAATCAAATACCCTGCTAGATGGGAAAATATAGATATCACGCACAATCTGGCTACATATTTTTAGGGGCCATTTTTTATAGGAAAATGATGTTTAGGGACAAATACATCCAACATTTTCATTCATTCGTGTAACCATAGCATTATTTTGCAGACGCCCCCCACCCCCTGAATTCAAAAGCATTGTTGATGTACTAGCTATTAAAAATTTTGTGCTAGGTGGCTTTTCATTGTGCTAGCATTTTGGCGAAAAAATTCCAACCAGAGGGGGCTAGCGTTGACCTGGCCCTATCCGAATTCCAAAGCATTTTTATTGTGAACTGTTGGTGTGCTAGCTATAAAAAATGGTGTGCTAGGTGGCCTTTATCAGTGCTAGCATTTTGGCGACAAAATTCCAACCGGGGGGGGGGCTAACGTTAACCTGGTCTCACCCGAATTCAAAGGTATTTTTATTGTAAGCTGTTGGTGTGCTAGCTATAAAAAATGGTGTGCTACATTTTGGCGAAAAAATTCCAACCGGGGGGGGGAGGGGCTAGCGTTAACCTGGCCCCACCCGAATTCCAAAGCATTTTTATTGTGAGCTGTTGGTGTGCTAGCTATAAAAATTATTATGCTAGCTGCCCTTTATGTGTGCTAGCATTTTGGTAACAAAAATCTAACCGGGGGGGGGGGCAGCTTGACGGAGCTAAGGCATCTCCCGCTCAGAATAGATATTCATAATGTTTTATAGTATGCTCCAATAGACGAAGCGATCCATAGTCCCGTCTATAAAATGTAGTGGTCCTACTCCACTCCAAGAAAAACAACCCCATACAAGCATACTTCCTTGTCCGTCATGTATTGTTGGTCTAACATACTTAGAGCGAAATCTCGTATTAACCGAACGCCTAACGCGCCTCATTATATCAGAATTAAAACTTTTGTAACTACTTTCGTCGCTAAATAATACTTTTTCCTAATTTTGTATTACTGTCCAGTTTCAATATAGTTGTGCAATTGCAAACCTGGCACGTCGACATCTTTCGGAAACCAACGGTTTCTTGGCTCGAGGTCTGCTATAAAATTTCGCCTGAACTAATCGTCGTTGAACAGTTTTCGCATTAACTTCGAGTTCTGGAATTTCAATAATTATCCTTGGTCCTGACAACCTCGGATCTCTTTGATTCTCCTATCCGTCCAAAATGTAGTTTTCCTGGGCCTTCCTAATTTCGGCAGCTTCTCTACATGTCCTCTTCCGTTAGTGAAATTATTTTGGATACACTATATTTGGGCAAGTCACACACTTCTAAAAAAACGTGTAGGACCATTTCATGTACCTCCGTACAGATTCTGGCATTTCCTGTACTTTTGATGCATCAGTGTGAATGAAAGAGAACTTGGAATATTTCGATTCTAATTCATTAAACGAATTTTATATCTGAGGGGGAGAGGTGGTCTGTTTCTATATATGATATTTGAATAATCCATGTAGGTATATTTAATTTTGATGTCCGATAATGTTTAAACTACTCATTGTCGTAACTTAAACTTCTGATCCTTTTGTAGAAAGGTAACTTTTTTGAGTGTTTGTTTATAGCAAAATTTATGGCGATGTTTTTAAATATGAGAGAATATGATAAGTTGGAAATATTTGCTGATATTCTAGCAGCGTAGTTTCGGGAAAGCATTTGTCGGCGTAGGTGCAGTGGTGGCTAATTTGATAATGCTAGGAGAATGTTAATTTATAATTTTAATTTGGCATGTTTCGAGATTTTTAAAAAGTATGTACAATAAACGAAATAATGAATTTATTCCATTTGATTTGTCCACACTGTATGGTCTAATAATAAATACCAAAATCTCAAAGTTAGTATTTTGATATTATTGAATTGTTATGTATTTGTAAAAACAAACATGTCAAGATTTGCTTATAATAATAAAGAGTTATTAATTTAGAAAATTGTTTATGGTGAATGTTACAGACTAATTTGTCGTCAAACATGTAAATTATTTGCTGAACGATATCCACATCTCCCAACATTCAATAAATAACTTAGGAAATTACTCGATAGCTTCAATTATTTAACACAGTTCGAGAATATCAATTAACATTCGAGTCACGAATGACCAAAATGGATTTCTTCATTTATAAATAGACGTCTTTGTTTTTCTGTATGTTGTAATGGATTTTAAAGTGCACTGCTTCTTTCGTAATGTTTTCTTGACCAAAAATTTTGTTAAACATTTTTAGTAGTGCTTAACATCCTTCCAAAATAGTCCATGAAATCAGTACAGGGTTATTCATTATAAATTACCTACCCCTCATGACAGGGATTGGTTTCCAAGCCGATTCTACAATCCGAAATAAACAGCCGATGCCAAGTCAACCTTATTGATTTTCAGACACAACTAGATGGAAAGCTTAAATTTGTAATGGTATATCAAGATCACCTAACGAAATTTGTTTTGCTTCGTCCGTTGGAAAGCAAGAGAGCCGAAGATGTATCGTACCAATCAAATGGCATATTTTTAACTTTCGGGTCACCTTGCAATCTACAATCTGTCAACGGCCGGGAATTAAGCTAATTAAAAATATACAGGGTATTCTTTTCTTGTATGCCCTAAAATTTGCACGCTACTGTACTTTAAAGAGCACAAACTTGTTTAAATCGGTTTTTTTTCTATAGGCCATAATAACGATGATAATGGGTGGGTAATTTATATAAAATAATACTGTTCATGTTTATTTTTTTTACAAATTTCAAATCTCTGAAAATTCAGTTTTAATTTTCTCTTTACAGAACTATTAAAAATGGGAAAAACTGCTTTTGCTGGGATGAGGATATGTGTACTTTGTGGACATTTATACACGAAACAAGTAGAATTTTTGTGGCACTTTTCGTCGAATCATTGTGTAAAGCAGAAGATAAATAAATTTGAGAAGAAGAATACAACTAATAGGAAAAGGCACGTAACTGATTCTACCATTTTTGGAAATTTAGATGAAGTTGTAAAAGATGAAATTGAAATAAATGAAGATGCATTAAAGGAAGAGTTGCGGGAAACCAGATATGAGTTCAATGTTACTAATAATGTCAAACAGTTGAAATGTGACATTTGTTTGAAACCATTTTCACAGAAAAAACATTTAAACAGGCATTTGCTTATTCACACAGGAAAAAGGCCGTTCAAATGTGATATATGTTCGAAAACGTATATCCACAAACCCGATTTAAATATACATTTACGTATTCACGCAGAAGATAAGCCATTCAAATGTGAAATATGCTTAAAATCGTTTATACGCAGAGGAGATTTAAATTCACATTTTCGTAATCACACAGGTGAAAAGCCCTTCAAATGTGAGATATGTTCTAAATTATTTAAACACAAAGGAGATTTAAATACACATTTACGTAGTCATACAAAAGAAAAACCATTTAGTTGTGTCTTATGTTCAAAATCGTATATCTATAGGGCAAATTTAAAGATACATTTGAAAGGTCATACAGGAGAGAAACCATTCAAATGCGAGATGTGCCCGAAAGCGTTTTCACAAAAAGAATATTTGAAGAAACATTTTCTTTGTCACACAGGAGAAAAACCATTCAAATGTGATTTATGTCCGAAATCTTTTTCACAAAAAGAACATTTGAAGAGGCATTCGTTCCATCACACAGGAGAAATGCCATACAGATGTCACATTTGTTCGAAATCGTTCTCACAAAAAGAACATTTGAACGGACACTTACATTGTCACACAAGTGAAAAGCCTTTCAAATGTGACATCTGTTTGAAATCTTATAACCATAAAGGAGGGTTAAATAGACATACGCGTATTCACACAGGTGAAAAGCTTTTTAAATGTGTCATCTGTTCGAAATTGTTTATACAGAAAGGAGATTTGAACAGCCATTTGCGTAGTCATACTGGGGAAAAGCCATTCAAATGTGACATATGTTCGAAATCGTATATCCATAAAGGAGATTTAAATAGGCATATGCGTAGTCACACAGATGAAAAACCATTAAAATATGATAGGTATATGGAATGATTTTTCTAGAAATATGCTTTTTATTCTGAATCTTATCTAGAAAGACGAATATGTGATTCGCATTCAGTACGAGTTTGAACTTTCGAAAGTCATTTAGTTGTCTATAGCAATGTTTTTGTGAAACAGTTTTCTTCTAAATGACAAATGAGATCGATTTCGAGCAACGGTGTACTTGGGCACAATTCAACAGAAAAAATTTGCTCTGTCGAGGATCTAATATTGTTTCCATATCAAATTCATCTAACTGCACGTATGCTTTGTCATACGGTAGGAAAATCGTTCAAATATCTCATTTGCTTGAAATATTTGTTATGCAAAAGTAGTTGGAATATTTATTCGCTTCTTCACATGGGAGAATGATACATAAATACAACGTTTGATCGACATCTCTTTAATGTAAAGCTACTTTGATTACGTATTCGAGGACCCTTACAGAAGAGAAACACATATGTCCGAAATCTCTTTCACGTAAAAATTGTTTTAATGTATACAATGGATTCACTATTTAGTTCATTTGTTTGGACAAATAAGTAATATTTCTTGTCTCTAAAATTTATTTGACTAGAAGTTGTTAAAACTGCGTCGGGGGCACCACTAAGTGAAACAAAATCAGACGCACATAGTCTGAGAGATACCATCCACCTGTTTGCGCACCCTAGTCAGTAGTAATTCAAAATAACGTCAGGATAGCCTTCAATAATATATAAATGAATAAAGTATGCCGGATTATATATTAATAAATTGTAGTCATTTTTCAGTTTTCTCTCCATATCACCTGATGAGAAACAGCCATGGTTCGGTGTATTTACGTGAGCTAGGCACATCATAATATTGTTATATTCGTAGTTTGTCATCCTCTGAGTTTCAGATACGCACATACCACATTTGTCTTTTTGGAGGTATAGTAAGTGAGACACTTCATTTTCTTAGATGCTCAATCACGAGTTCATAAGATATATTTTGAGGAATATTCTCTGGTTATTCCAAGCTGAAATCATTAGAAACATATGGTAAGAAAACTAACCTTTCAATTTATATTGCAAGGAGTCCAAGCTAGGTAGGAGCCAGATAAACTAGGTAAACGGTGAGGGTAGACTGCTTCCTACTTACCTTCACCACTGAAGAAACTTTTGGAAAAGTGGGTATACCGGACTGCCAGGGGAAGAGGTTGCTTCCAACAAATTGTTTTGCTTGCCATCTGCACCTTGAGAAGACTTAAAAAACATTTAACATGTTTAATACAGTCCGGGGTGAAATAAATAATATTTTTTTTATTTTGCTGCCACTGACCAATAAAAACATTTTCGAAAAGTCCTCTTACATTACACAAACCACATGTAGAATGGTGCTAATGAAAAACAAATAGAGGCTTATGAGGTAACTTTTAGGAGCTTATTCCTCACCAGAGGTTGACACTTTTTTTTGCAAAATTGACTAGATTATATTGTTGAAACTCCCAGCTCGTCACTACCTGAACCCAAAATTAAATTAAACTGACATTAAATTTCTAGTGACATTTTTCAACCATGGCTGTAGAGTTCATTCCACGGAAGAAGAAACCACCTGCAGTTCGAACATTGTCAATCGCAGAAACCAAATTCAGTCTTGTTTATCACTGACGTAGACCGAAGATTTATACCGATTGGTTTTGACAAGTTCGCGCATTCGACTGCAACTTCAGATGGCGTCTTCTCACGTAGAACGGGCTATAACTACCTTAAGTGCGTGTCACACTTTGCTTGTTGCCGGCTGCTGCCGGCCAGCGGCTGGCATTAGCACCAGCATGCAGTGACTGACAACTCGGTTACATTTTCGACTTTTTATGGTCACACCAACGTGATCGACGGCTAACAGTAGCGGCTACTAAATTCGCTACTGGTAAAACCAGCCTAGTGACCCACGCTTTAGATGTAAAAAATTTGATACATTGTATGTTTTTCATTCTATTTATAGTTATACTTATACCCCCGTATTAGTATAATTATTATTTTGATCAGTGGCGTAACTGTGGGAGGGGGGGGTTATATCAACCCTCCTCAGAACCCTAAAAATAAATTAAAAAACAATCACAGCAAGCCTACTTGTTTGAAATGTCCTTAAAGCTGGGAACTGTTAGTTCACAATTTTATAAGAAAAACAAAGCTAAAATGAAGTTTTAGGGGATTTAAATTTCAAAATTTTTCTGGAGGATTTTTCACGGTAGCTCATCCCCCCCTTCCCCCCAGAACTTAGTTACGCCTCTGAGTTTGATACTGTGTTACTGCGTTCGTTATTGGTATAACACATAACGAAGTCTCCACACTTTCAAACGGGAACCAAGAAGTTCTATTGTTTTGATATCTCAAAATAAAGTATTAAGTAAATATAGTATTTTATTTGGAACCTGGAGTATGTGCAGATGTTAAATTGTAACATGAAACAAAAATTAACTATGACTGATAAATAAATTAAGTAATGTTACCCTAAAACGAGGTGGTTTTGTGACATAATTTGCAGTCTTTGAAGATTGCGAAATTTCATTTTATAAAATTGGCTACTAATCTAACGTATATTAGTAAAACTAAAAATACCAGAAAAAAAATATTTGTCACAATTTGACCCCACTTAACGGGGTGACTTTGTGACATATTTTACTTTCCATGCAAACACAAAGTCAACGTTTAGCCGGATGAATTTAGGACAAATAATGGTCTGAAACTATGTTTTTCATATTGAGGATGGTACAAAGTCACCTCCTAATTGGTGATCATAAAAGAAGGGATGTCACAAAGTGTACCCAAATAAAACCACTAAACGGGTAAAAATGTTTTAATTAACAAAACTTAACCAGAAAAGTCGCAAAATTGAAACTGAAAATAATCAAAATAATACTTAACAAAAAACATGTCAATACGTTACAAAATAATAGAATATGATCAAGTAAAACTAAAAATAAAGATCCATCTCTGGAATGCGAAATATTTTTCTACGAGACGAGATTTTAACTGGTTTATTATTGCCGGACTATTTCATAAAAAAATACGTCCTTCCGGTCAGGTCACTTTCAGTTAACACCACATTTTTCCATTGCACTAACACAAACATTTTCTCCAAGGGTAGTAATCACGCTAGGAAAAGAATTCCCTTCACAACGTATGATAACATAGTTTTCAACTTTCACTTCGGTGTCATTAACCACTAATCTAGTTTCTAGTATCTCACTTTCAAACTTAGTCACGGAAGACGAGTCGCTTTCCCTATATGAGACCTCTTCAGAGTCTTCACTTAGATGACGTCGAAGGTTCATTAGATTGCGCAGACGTTAAGGGTTCTTCAGATACCGTCGACGACATCGATGGCATTGTTTGAAGCCACCTTTTCAGCTGGGTTTTTCTGTTTGCGACGTGTGGTTTGTGATTTTGTGCTGGCGGTTGTCAAGTCGCCAGCAACGAGGTCCGCTGCACTGATGCTTTTTCCGGGAGCTATATTCATCCTGCGCTTTTGACTTTGACGTAATGCAACTGTCTCGTTTTCTCTGCAATTGTTCCAAAAAACTTTCGCCCAAGCCATCTTTTACGCCTTCATTCTAGTTATTCATAACTTCTGCTGACAAACGACTTAGGACTTCTGCGCGGCTCAGATGATGTAAGCCACATTTCCTGAAACCAGCAGGAATAACTTCAACTGCTCTTTCATGCATGATATTCATTAACTTTTTCAACAAAGCGGGAAATTGATCTTTGGGTATGGTTCCGCATCTACTACCAAATACCGTGTCCTTCCATTCGTGCAAAAATTTGTCTCCAATTACCCTACATGGGTCTAAAAAATGCCACATCCAACGGTTGGACAAAATGAGTGGCATTAGGGGGTAATGCTGTGCTATGAAAGATATATTGTTCGCCTCACATTGACAAATGATCTCAATATTTAAGTGCGAACGCAAATTGTCGTCTATGAGTACCTTCTTTCCTTCCTGTTTTTTGAGAATAGGTAACATGAGGTTAACAAACCCATCCTCAAAACATTGATAGTTGAACCAGCCGGATTTTGTTCTGTTATACCACGCATGCTCGGGTCCATTTCCTGTCCAGGTTTGCCAGAGCTTTTCAGATTTGTAAACAACATATACCGGAGCAACCTCTCCTGCTGCATTTGCAGCTATCATTAAGGAAGTACACGCCTCGGTAGAATTCCGGATATTTTGTGCCACGTTTCAGAAGTACTCTCGTACTATCAGGATCATCACCCAAATTCGTTTCATCATAATTCCATAAATTAGTAGAAACAGCACCCCGCAGCTATCTTTCCAGGTTATTAATGAAGTCGTTTATGACTTCGTGATCCACTGCAGCTTTCGAAATACTTATGTTTCGAGCCATTCGATTATTCAAAACATTTTTGTGTCTATCAAGAAATGATGTTACCCATTCCTTTCCGGGTATTGTCTTTAAAACATGACACATTTTTTCTTCTCTTGTCTAGATATGTCTGTAACAGGGAGGTCGAACGTGGATACTGCAATTATGTGGGCAATAATTGACTGCTACTCTTCGTTGTTTAGGGCTGTTTGTCAACCAGCGGGAAGGCCATGTTTCCCATGCAACTTTAAAAACAAGATATTGCGATTAATTCCATATCTGTAAATACACACATCTCCAAAAGTCTTGGCCCCTCTTGTAAACTTTTAAGTTTGCCTATGTATAGAGCCCATTTATTATTTTTGTGGCACCTTATAGAAATAAAAACAATATCGTAACAAAAAAATCTCAATGGCACAAGACCAATTAGACGGCTTATTTCAGTAAAGTTTTTGCATCGGATTGAAAACAAAAAAACAAAATTTAAATTTTCTTAAATAAATGTTTTCATGTACGTTTTAGGAAAAAGTGTTTCATACAAAAGTTGTAGAACGTGTTAAGTTCTAAAAAAAATCTCAGTAACTTTTTTGCGTTAGATCAAAAACATAAGAAATACGATTTTTTTCAATTTTGACAGGCCACCTTTTTGTTTCTACTGGGCCGATTTGGCCCGTTAACGAACTCGTCCAAGATTTTGGCCGAACCAATTTTTGTAGCGAGTTTGGTTCCGATCCGTCGAAAAATACGCCCTCTATCGTGCTTACAAATTCCGTTATAACACACACACACACATATAAATATATATATATATATATATATATATATATATAGTTAAACTTGATCTTTGCCGAATAATTAATACTAAACATAGGTTTATTGGGGAAGCGGCAAATTAAAACGAGTACCCTTTATACTTTTTATGTCCAAGCTTTCAGAATTTATTTATTCCATTATCAAGGATAAAGTATATGAGAATGTATATTATAATAGATGTAAATGGTAAATTGTATACAGCATCAAAAGAAATATTTGAATTTTTTAAAAATAATTGTCAAATTGAAAGTAAATAAAATCGTTCTAAATTGTTATTCTTTTTTTATATTGGAACATAGAAATAATTAAAGAAATTAAGGTTATGTTTAAATTAACCATAGATCTATATACAGTTAATGTATTTGTGGTTATCTTCTTTCTTTTTTGATTATAGAAATGTCATTTTAATAACCTACAAAATGTTTATTTAAACAGAAGAAGAATTTGAAATTGAAAGACATTTATGGTTTTTATCAATAGACAATAAGTAATAATAAATATCACTTAAATTCTTATGATCACTTTTCTTATTAATGATATTAGTTTCTTGAGAAATGTGAGCCATTTCTAAGAAAAGTCTTTTTTGAATATTTGATTGAATATCTTAGATACTTACAGAATCAAAGTCCATAATGTGATCTTTATCAATCACATGTTTTGCCAAAGCACATCTATCGGGATATAATCTACAATCGCTTTTATGTAGGGATATACGATTCTTTAATTTTTGACCAGTGTGACCTACATATTTTTCTTCACAATTTTTACAAGGAATACAATATACTACATTTGATAGGTTCAGAATATTAGTTTTATCTTTGACTTTTGTGAAAATTGATTTAATTGTTAAACATGTTCTATTTGCAATTTTTATGTTATCTAATGGTTTAAACGTTCTAATCAATTTGGGAGTTATTTCCTTAATATATGGAAGAGAAATATAATATTTTTGGATTTCAGAATTTTCTAGAGTAATGTTTAAATTTGAAGAAAAATTATATAATATGTATTTTACTAAATTATTTGGATATCCATTATCTAAAAATAATTGATGAAGAATTTTAAAGTTCTTTTCGTGGAACATAGGGTCTGATATATTAGATATTCTATTTTTCATTTGTTTAATTAAATTAGTTTTCATAGAATATTTATGATAAGACCAAAAGTTCATTAATCTCCCAGAACTTATTGGTTTTCTATACCAGTCAATCGATAATGTGTTATTATCATTTCTTATTAATTTAGTATCCAAAAATGGTATACTTTGTGATTCGTCTTCTTTTTCCATTGTGAATTGTATATGTGGATCATAGTTGTTAAATATGGAAAGAACATCATCTAATGTATTTTCTGGTAAAGATAAAATAATATCATCAACATATTTTTTTATGAATATTAAATTGAATGGTAGAGTTGGTATAACTGTGTCTAACAAATTATCCATAACATAACATGCTATAATTGGTGAAATTGTAGCTCCCATTGGAGTACCAAAAGTTTGTTTATAAATTTGATTATTGAAAGTGAAATAGGTACTTTCAAATAGAAATGTTATGATTTCCAAATAATTTAGTAAAATACATATTATATAATTTTTCTTCAAATTTAAACATTACTCTAGAAAATTCTGAAATCCAAAAATATTATATTTCTCTTCCATATATTAAGGAAATAACTCCCAAATTGATTAGAACGTTTAAACCATTAGATAACATAAAAATTGCAAATAGAACATGTTTAACAATTAAATCAATTTTCACAAAAGTCAAAGATAAAACTAATATTCTGAACCTATCAAATGTAGTATATTGTATTCCTTGTAAAAATTGTGAAGAAAAATATGTAGGTCACACTGGTCAAAAATTAAAGAATCGTATATCCCTACATAAAAGCGATTGTAGATTATATCCCGATAGATGTGCTTTGGCAAAACATGTGATTGATAAAGATCATATTATGGACTTTGATTCTGTAAGTATTTTAGATATTCAATCAAATATTCAAAAAAGACTTTTCTTAGGAATGGCTCACATTTCTCAAGAAACTAATATCATTAATAAGAAAAGTGATCATAAGAATTTAAGTGATATTTATTATTACTTATTGTCTATTGATAAAAACCATAAATGTCTTTCAATTTCAAATTCTTCTTCTGTTTAAATAAACATTTTGTAGGTTATTAAAATTACATTTCTATAATCAAAAAAGAAAGAAGATAACCACAAATACATTAACTGTATATAGATCTATGGTTAATTTAAACATAACCTTAATTTCTTTAATTATTTCTATGTTCCAATATAAAAAAAGAATAACAATTTAGAACGATTTTATTTACTTTCAATTTGACAATTATTTTTAAAAAATTCAAATATTTCTTTTGATGCTGTATACAATTTACCATTTACATCTATTATAATATACATTCTCATATACTTTATCCTTGATAATGGAATAAATAAATTCTGAAAGCTTGGACATAAAAAGTATAAAGGGTACTCGTTTTAATTTGCCGCTTCCCCAATAAACCTATGTTTAGTATATATATATATATATATATATATATATATATCTATTTATTTCTATAAGAGCCCCACGTTCGGGTGACAAATTATAATTTATCTAATGTGTTTTACTATTTTTATTATGATTTATGACTTTATATATGAATATGAATTTATATGATGCTGAATTTAATTTGTAGCTGTCGTCACAATTTGTGATAATAACTATACTATTGTGAAAATACCTTTACTGCTAATTATAACCTATAAAATTTTTAATGACAGCAGTTGTCAAATTAATATGCCCGGCTAAATAAATATTAAATTTTATATTATGAAAGATAAATCAATACAACACCAATCAACTCACTCTTTTCTCAGGGAGGGATCAAAGATTTCAACTAATAATTCAAATTTATAAATTTTCCAAATAATTCCCAAATTACGTATTGCACTATACAAATCTACAGTAACTGTTTATCCAATACACTATAAGACCATTTAAATTATCTTATGACATATATGAAATCTACTGTCAGGAGATTAACTAAATGTCACTTATTATACTAAATTTTCTCTAGCATAAAATTGTCAAATATAATGAAAATGAATATGAAAAGAAAGCCAAAAAGTGATTGGAACTCAAATTTATATAATATATTATCAAATAAACACTTACAAAAATTAAAACTCTTCAAAAAATATCATAAACGCATAAACAAAAATAGAATTTTCTATCAAATCTTAATATTAAAAACAACCTATATTAGAAATTTCCTATCTAAATAATTTAACCGAAAGTTCAAAATGTCTAAATTTATACTTGATATATGTCACTGTAAAATACGTAAATTTTCTTGTAAATTGTCTTTTCCAAAATTGTCTGTACTTGACGTAGAATTTCATATACGTAACGTTACTATAATTTAATCATAAGATGCATCTATATTCGAAATAATTTTGATCAAAGGCCTATTAATTCTCGAGAATAATATAAATAATATGGAGTGGACTCACCAAACTGGATACTAGCAGATCTCGTACGTATTCTAAAACGTATTTTTAGAATTTCCGAAACAACCTTTCCAAATTCAAAAATTTAGAAAACGGGAAAACCACTCGCACTATTAGCCGTAATTCTTTGTGAATAGTACACGCACTGGCTTTACAAAGACAAGATGTGTTGAAATGACAATTATTATATAAATTCCCTAATATTCAAAATTAAATTTGAGACAACTCTTATTATGATGTTGTCTCATGGGGATCTCAAATTCAACTAACTAAAATGTTTTAATAAATAATTCTCCTCTCCTTTGGTTACCAAAAATTCTTTTTTTTTTAAAAAATACAAATTTATGTTTTCATATACAAAGAGAGATTTTCATTATTTTAGTATAAATGCCATTTTGCTAACAGAGACATCTGTATTCTTGTTTCCAAATCGTTTTAAAATCTATCTATCATTAAGTCCATTCTGCATTAATGTCATATGAAATTGAAATGTCAAATTTTATTGGTATATTGAACCTTCCAAATTATTGATAATACAGTGTGTATCACTAGTATTACAATTCCTGTCTGTATATCTATCATTTCTTCGATTATTAAAGTCCCTGTTTCTATTGTTTCTATTTTCATATGTATTATTCATATCTCTTCTGTAATGTTCATCTCCATTCCCCTTATTCCATTAGAATTTTTAATTTCATTTCTTTTTTCATTGTGACTTCTTTCAAGTCTGAGTAAATAATTTGATAATCCTTCCAACGTCTTAATATTTTGTATCCCAATAGTTTCAGATACTTGTTGGTCGAAATGTCTGGAAATATACAAAACCATTTCTTCTTCTCACATGCTTGGCTCCAAATATTGTGCGTTGTTGTACATTTTCATTGCATATGCATTGAAATTTTTACTTTGGTTATAATCAAATTTCCCAAAGTATAGTTTCTCTCTGAAACTCCCCCCAAAAATATTTTAAAAATTGTTTTTCAAATTCTTCAAAATCAGCTATTTGTTCCTCTTTATTGCAAAACCACAATAAAGCATGTCCAGATAACATTCCTCTAATAATGATTTTTATCTCTACCATGTCCCTTATTCCTCTAATCCTACTTTTGATTACTTTGATAAATACTTTTGGGTGAATTACATTGATATTTCCATCGAATTTCACCCCAAAGTCGATATTCCCAGTCTGCATCATTCCACCTCCATTCCGTTTAAGATTATCTTCTATTTCATTTACAGTTTCTTGTAATTTTCTATTCATTTCCTCCAATTCCTTGTTAAATAATTTATCTATATTTTCAGTCCTTTTAATACATGTTCCTGTTTGTTCTTCTATTCTTCCATTTAAGTCTTTAAATTTCTTATTTAAATTCTGTTCATACATTAGCATTACTTCTTCATTTGTTTGTCCTTGTACTTTAATAGCCTGTATCTCTTCAATTATATTCTCATTTTGTTTCTCGACTTCTACTTGAATTACTCCAGATAAATTTTCTTCTAGGCATCTTCCTAGTTCTTTAACATCTTCTACCACCTTCTTGTCAATATCTTCTCTGATTTTACTGCCAACTTCTTGAATTTCCATGCGTAAATTTTCATTCTGACCCTTCATATCTTCTTTCACCTTTTCAATTTTCTTTCTAAATTCATTATTCTTATCCCTAATTTTCTTAATCTCCTTCAAATTTTCAATTTTTCCTTCTTCTATTTTCTTTTCCAGTCTGTCCATGTTTCCGGTGATATGGTTAATATCCCCCTTAATCTCCTCCTTCATCGTATCAATCTTGTCATTTAAATATCCACTCATATTATTCATATCTTCACGCATACTATTCATATTTCCATTCATGTTGTTCATTTTCTCATTTTGTTTGTCCATTTTTCCATTTAAATCTCCACTCATATTATTCATATTTCCATTCATACTCTTTATATCTCCCCTCATATTATTTATATTTTCATCTTGTTTATCCATTTTCTTCATCATCATTTGAAGCATACTCTTTACGTCCATATCCTCTTTTTCTTTTGATTGTTGTTTGTCCTCTTGTCCTGTTTCTTCTGACAATGGTGCATCTTCCACTTTCAACTCCTACCTGTTTACCATCCATTAATGTCATTTTTCTTTCCATGGTCAATATTTAATTTCTTTATATTTATGCTAATAGTGACAAATCTATTTTTGCCCCACTTTGCGGCGTCAATTATTATATATATCTATTTATTTGTATAAGAGCCCCACGTTCGGGTGACAAATTATAATTTATCTAATGTGTTTTACTATTTTTATTATGATTTACGACTTTATATATGAATATGAATTTATATGATGCTGAATTTAATTTGTAGCTGTCGTCACAATTTGTGATAATAACTATACTATTGTGAAAATACCTTTACTGCTAATTATAACCTATAAAATTTTTAATGACAGCAGTTGTCAAATTAATATGCCCGGCTAAATAAATATTAAATTTTATATTATGAAAGATAAATCAATACAACACCAATCAACTCACTCTTTTCTCAGGGAGGGATCAAAGATTTCAACTAATAATTCAAATTTATAAATTTTCCAAATAATTCCCAAATTACGTATTGCACTATACAAATCTACAGTAACTGTTTATCCAATACACTATAAGACCATTTAAATTATCTTATGACATATATGAAATCTACTGTCAGGAGATTAACTAAATGTCACTTATTATACTAAATTTTCTCTAGCATAAAATTGTCAAATATAATGAAAATGAATATGAATAAAAAGCCAAAAACTGATTGGAATTCAAATTTATATAATATATTATCAAATAAACACTTACAAAAATTAAAACTCTTCAAAAAATATCATAAACGCATAAACAAAAATAGAATTTTCTATCAAATCTTAATATTAAAAACATCCTATATTAGAAATTTCCTATCTAAATAATTTAATGTCTAAATTTATACTTGATATATGTCACTGTAAAATACGTAAATTTTCTTGTAAATTGTCTGCACTTGACGTAGAATTTCATATAAGTAACGTTACTATAATTTAATCATAAGATGCATCTATATTCGAAATAATTTTAATCAAAGGCCTATTAATTCTCGAGAATAATATAAATAATATGGAGTGGACTCACCAAACTGGATACTAGCAGATCTCGTACGTATTCTAAAACGTATTTTTAGAATTACCGGAACAACCTTTCCAAATTCAAAAATTTAGAAAACGGGAAAACCACTCGCACTATTAGCCGTAATTCTTTGTGAATAGTACACGCACTGGCTTTACAAAGACAAGAGTGTTGAAATGACAATTATTATATAAATTCCCTAATATTCAAAATTAAATTTGAGACAACTCTTATTATGATGTTGTCTCATGGGGATCTCAAATTCAACTAACTAAAATGTTTTAATAAATAATTCTCCTCTCCTTTGGTTACCAAAAATTCTTTTTTTTAAAAAAAAATACAAATTTATGTTTTCATATACAAAGAGAGATTTTCATTATTTTAGTATAAATGCCATTTTGCTAACAGAGACATCTGTATTCTTGTTTCCAAATCGTTTTAAAATCTATCTATCATTAAGTCCATTCTGCATTAATGTCATATGAAATTGAAATGTCAAATCTTATTGGTATATTGAACCTTCCAAATTATTGATAATACAGTGTGTATCACTAGTGTTACAATTATTTCAATATTTTCTTTATAATTTAGATAGAGGATATGTATTAATATATATATATATATATATATATATACATATATATATATATATACATATATATTTATATATATATATATATATATATATATATATATATATATATATAAATTTACTCTCTACAATAGTCCTATTTCATTTTGAAATAAGCCTAAAATTATTTTCGTCCGTAAATATATGAATTTTTGTAAAAGAAATCAGATTTAACGAATTAACTTGACAACGAGTTCATTTAAATTTCGTTGAAAATGCCGGGTAATCTGATTTCTGGGTTTGATCGAGCAAGAATAGTGGCCTTACATCAAGAAGGTTTAAATAATCACCAGATTGCCCTTCGTCTGAATATGCCACGGACTTCGGTGAGGGGAATAGTGGCCCTTTTCCAGGAAACTGGTAGTGTTGGTGAAGAAACCGATTTACAACAGTAACAGTCGTTCGAAGTCACTTTTTGCAAACGTACCGAAGAGCAGTTTCGACAAGTACCATCAGAAGGAGATTACATTCATCGAATGGACAAGAAGACCTTTAAGGGTGCCTAGACTTTTACGTCGACACATAGCTGCCGGTCTCCAATGGGCTGAAGAGCACAGGGATTGGGTTTTACAACAATGGCGTAACGTTCTTTTTTCCGACGAGTCCCGATTTGGTTTCCACAGTGATAGTCAGCGGGAAAGGGTTTAGAGAGGCCCAGGTAGACAGAAACGACTCACTTTTGCTTGTTGTTCCCTATCAGGGTGGATCCGTGATGTTGGGGGGGGGGGGGGGGGGTATAATGTATGGTCGCCGTACAGCACTTATTGTCATTGAGCGAACAATTACAGGTACCATATACGCTGAAAACATTATAAGACCGATAGTTCAGCCCTTGCGGTATAATGTATGGTCGCCGTACAGCACTTATTGTCATTGAGCGAACAATTACAGGTACCATATACGCTGAAAACATTATAAGACCGATAGTTCAGCCCTTGCGCAATGAATATGTATAAAATTTCATTTTTTAAGATGATAATGCCAGACCACATCGCACGGAAAGGGTACACAACATCCTAGAGGAAGGATTAAGGGTGGGTTTTCTCGATTAAATGTTGCTCTGCCAATATAATCCCATACATGTTCAATGGGATTCATGTCTGGTGAATTTTTTAGCCAATTCATTTTATGGATAAAGGAGATATCCATAGAATGAATTGTCCAGAAAATTCACCCGACATGAATCCCATTGAACATGTATGGGATTATATTGACAGAGCAACATTTAATCGAGAAAACCCACATTTAATCCTTCAAGACTCGACTGCTGCAGTGCAAGAAGAGTGGGACAATATGGCTGACCATGTTATTGACTCCTGTGATAGTATGGTTTCATTTCTTCTGACGTCTCTGGCCATTTATCTTGTCGTACATTCTTTATTACCTCTTTTAAAATAACATCCTTTTCGGTCTCACGTCTTATTTCCTCGATACTGATCGTTTGTTCCTTTAGCGTACTTACAAAATTTACATAGTTACCTAGACCTTCAAATTCATCTGAATTGTAATTAATTTTTAAAGGTGCCCTACTTAAATAATCGGCTATAATATTATTTTTTCCTTTTATATAATCAATATCATAATTAAAACTTGATAAAAATGCTGCCCAGCGTTGCATACGGCTGGCATGCATTTGCGGTATACATTTCTCAGGATGAAATAATGATATTAATGGCTTATAATCTTAATGATAAAATATTGTTAAACCCCAGTAAATGCTTTAACCCTCCAAATGTATTATTGGGTAATGTATTTCGCTCGGTTGCAGCGTTCTAGAAACACAAGCTATTATTCTCTCAGTCTTATCAAGCATTTCATGTGCTAATACGGCTGAAATTCCCAAAGTACTTGCATCACAAGTTAACACAATTGGTAAATTCGGATTAAAATGGGTTAATACAAGCTTTGATGACAATATCTCTTTGATTTTTAAAAACGCAATATTGCATTGTTCATCCCACTCGAATTTAGTGGTTTTATTTAATAAATTATAGATTGGTTTTAGTATCACCTAAGCGTTTGGTATAAATTTTAAATAATAGTTTACCATGCCTAGGAAAGATCTCATCTCCGTTAGATTTTCTGGTCTTGGTGCATCTTTAATCGCTTGTATTTTCTTCTCGCTTGTTTTCAATCCATCCCTGCCAATCACATGACCTAAATATTTGACTTCTGATTTGAAAACTTCACATTTATCCAACTTTACGGTCAGTCCAGCTTTTTTTAGCTGCTCCAGTACTAAGATCAATGTCTTCAGATGTTCCTCTTCGTTTTCACCTGTTAAAATAATATCATCTAAATAACAAACACAAGAGGGTCTATATTTTAAAAGCTGTTCCAAATATCTTTGAAATATAAAACTAGCTACTTTAATTCCAGATGGAAGTCTGTTAACAGTATACAGTCCCTTATGAGTACTCCACGTTAAAATTTTGCTTGATTCCCTATCTACTTCGAATTGATTATAAGCCCTACACAAATCTAATTTAGTATAATATTTTCCTGTATGAATCTTAGAGAAAATTTCCTCAGCCCTTGATAAAGGATATTCCATATTCTCCAGATATTTATTTACAGTTACACTGTAATCACCACACAATCTTACCGTGCCGTTTTCTTTTAAAACTGGAACTAAAGGTGTAGCCCATTCTGATGTTTCAGTTTTAGATATAATACCTTCTTTTTCTAGTCTTTCCAATTCCTCTGTAACACCTTGCTTAAAAGCAAGAGGAACTGTGTGAGCTTTACGAAATATTGGGGTAGCATTGCTTTTAAGATATAATTTAATTTTAGCCAAGGTAAACTTACCGATTCTTTCATTGAAAACCTCCGGAAATCTAGAAACTATATCATTTATTCTTTTATTTACGTAATCCAGCTGATTAAGAGGGGCCTCACGTTTTAGGAACCTGAAAACAGTTGGCACCCGTGATTTGCAACAAAATTTAGGTCATTTTGTACACAACAAATCTAAAGAACGCAGGGAAATTAAGTGTTGAAATTTTAACACAATATACCTTGGACCTTTGTCTTGGGGATCAGGTAATTTCGTTGAGTTTTATATTGTTATAAAAAAGATATAAGCCATTAAGTGATGGTGTGATTTTGACAGTTTTGACAATTTGCGGTCACAAATCTGGACACCAAAACCTGATCCCCAAAAGGAAGCCTAGAGAATTTGATTTTGAAAATATGAAATCTCAAATCATTGTATTTTTTGAGATTTGTTGTGCGCAAATTTTTGCAAACGAACATCTTTTTACTTTAGTTCAACCGCTCCACCGTCTTGATGCATGGCGCTGTATAGAACAATATAGAACATTGACAGAAGACGACGGTCAATTCATAGACAAATAATATAACTTTCTCTATGGGTCAAATGCTGTTGTCATATGTTTTGTGCTCATAAAAATATCCCAAATTTATAGTTTACTGTGTATTGTATTTGTAAGTCATTATAATTAAGTAATTTTCATGCTAAATAAGTGAATTTGTGCTTCGTAAATGCTATTTATATTTACTCCACAAGATTGTGTTTAGTGCTTCATGCCTCGTTGCAACAAAAATGCACTTTTTGCACCTATTACACAAATAACTACTTTTTAATGTTATTCTTATTTATTGTTGGTAAATACATCAAAGTGATTAAATATATTATGTGAGATTGATTTTGAGTTTTTGTTCTTTGGAATAAATATATCATGTTTATACCTAATAATAGTAATTGTAATTCCGTTTAAATTGAATTTTATTGTTGTGTTTTTCTAGACAAATTTTGTTCTTCATGAGGTCAATCATTTCGCTTATTGTATTTGTTTGTAAATTCAGTTTTCATGCAGAGTGGAGGCATTTTATTTCAAGTAGTGCATCATCACCTACAAGCCCTAAAATATTTTATCAATAAATGTATGTCATTTAATATGCAAAAAGAATTTATAACACATGGTGATTATTTGTTATGTTAAATATATTTACCATCAGGAGAAGCACCTAGTAAACCGTGTTGAACATCTACCCACAATCCTGAATCAACCACCACAACATTTTGTACTCTTAGCCACTTTTTCCTTAAGAGTTCCATAATCCATTACCTCCGTCATACAATAAGTCTTTTTAAGAACAGTTTTAACAAGAGAATGACAAGGTGTATTTGTTTTTCTCTTAACAACCTGTTTATTTTATAAGAAATTAGGATGGTTATCCACTTTTTAGCTTGCCTTAGCCTATGCACCATAGATAATAGTAATTGTTGAATAAAATTAATGAATGAAGTAGGTAACATTATATTTTAAAAATCTTTGAACCATAAATATTTTAAAACTTTGTCTAGCTAATAGTCAAAATTTCCTTGCAAATTATTTGATTATTAAAGGATGACTTAGTAATAGTCTTAGTTGTTGATATTAAAAAGAAATTGTAAAACAAAGGACGACTAAAAAGTTAATTTTGTCTACTTGTTGAACTTCGGGGGCTGTATCGAGTTATACAGATAGGTTTTCTTTTCTAAAAACCATTTTTTTGTGTTGTTCTTGCTGAAAAACGTATAAACAACTCAAAAAAATACAAAATTCCAACTTTTTTTGGGTAAACCTAGACTTTTCTCGCATATTAGATGGGTTGGATGGAAAAGTAATAATACCAATAATGTATTATACAAAAACAAAAAAAATATTTACTATTCAGGTGATCACACATATGTGTATCTGTCATGGAAAAAAGAATGAACCAACTATTTTTTTGTATAATGAAGGAAAAATGTTTTAGTTCCAATCTCCACAACACATATGATCAATCTTTGCAAACAAGGTAGAAGCAAACTTGTATATGTTGATTGTATGTTTTATTTTGTACTGTATACATCGATCTTCCCACAAAATATACATTATTATTTGTCATTACAGATCTTTCGCCTTAAATTTTCTATTAGTTGTTATAGTTGCTTTGTAAGTTTTTTAAACGTTTGCTATTTTAAATTTAAATTCTTAACTACCTTACTTTCCTCTTTCTATTAAATGTAAAGCATTATATTACAAGTAAATATTTCTTTGTATAATAAGTTTGGAAACTCTTTGTTTATATTATTTGTTTCTAGATAAAATTGAATATATTTACACATGTAGTTGAAAAAAGAGTCTACATGGCAAATAAAATTTGAAAGCAACCAAGAACTCTGAAACTGATACAAATGTGATTAGATTGAGGCAAAGTTGTGACACAACGGTCTGTGTTTTCAGACTAAATAGCCTATTTTAAATCATGTAAATTTGCAACTTTTCCGCAGTTTAATTTTCTTAGCATGAAACAAACAAAAATTTATAATCATGAAAACATTTTATTATGTTAATATAAATGGTACAAATTTTGAAAGGTAGAATGTTTTTAAAGTATGTATATTTTTCAACCATTCTTAATTTCTAGCAATTTCCGCAGTGCTGTCACTTGGTATCCATGTTATTAAATAGCACATGTCCTTTCATGCAATATGTAATGCACCTTGTATCAGGTTATAATAGTTATATTTTTCAATTATCATTATTATATATTCATCAAAAGGATTGTGCAATTCTTGTCTTTTTAGAGCGGTTTTAATTTTCCTTCATTCAGATACTTCAAAGGTCACTTCACTTCAATTAAGCATTTTTCGCTAACAAACCCATATTATCATTAAAACAGGGTTTCAAGAGAATGTTGAAAGATGGTTTGATGATACTAGAGCAAACCATCAGTATTATTTATGTCGCATTTTCACATTAATCAAATAATCCAGTAAACATAACCTCAAACATAGCTTTTTAAAATTAAAAAATACGGATTGCAGGATAATTTACATTGTCATAACTATAATTTTTGATATCGGGTCGATACGATTACGTACTTTTTAACAATTTATTCCTTTCAAAAACATTTATGAAACTCTTAAATAATCAAAAATCTACACTCAAATGCAAATTATGTCAACAAATTTTGTTTGGAACCGTGTATATAATATTCTCTTACCTATGCACAGGTGTGCTGTGGTTTGGATGCAACATAAAAAAACAGAGATTAGGTTTCTGTGCTCACAAGAAGTTGAATTATTTGAAATCAAAACATTCGAACAGAGATGCGTTTCTTTGAACCGTCAAGAGTGGAAAGACAGAGAGAGAAAATATGTTGAATAAGTAAAATCCGATTCAGTACTACTATCGATATCTATCGTAAATATTTTGAACCAAATAATTACTAAATTAGTAACTAGTATTGTGTAGGTTTATATACCTGTGAGGAGGCCCCTCTTAACCAATCCGAACTAAATTCCAAATGCCTCCAACCAATCCATCCCCAGAATCCTCGGGCCTCCATTAGCTATAGCATACAATTTAATTAGGCATGTTTTGTCTTTATATTTAACATTAGCATCTATATAACCTAAGGGCGCAAAAAGGCTATTATTGTAACTTTTTAAAACAATTTCAGATTTTTCTATTTTGAAATGTCTAAAATATTTATTAAAATGATCTGCATTTATCGCCGATATAACACTACCGCTATCTATTTGAAATAAATGCCCTGTATTCTCGATTAAAACTTAAACAACAATTTTTTTAATATGTTCAATATTAAAATTTTGAGTTGTAAATGTTAGAGAACTTTTTAAAATTCAACTCACATGGCTAATAAACGTGATTACTAGTTTGACAACAGTGGGTTAATCGCTTTCTACATAATTGAGAGATTCAATAAAATTCTTCATTGATAACTGTTTAGCAACCTTTTTCTTACCGACTCGATCACCCCCCCCCCTTCTTTTTTCTTGTGGCAATTTTCTTCTTCAAAATAAAAAATTTCATGACCCGCTCAATTCGATCTCTACAAAATGTGATTTTAATAAAGGCTACCTTGCAAACTGTAATTTTTTATCAGTATTTTTTGTAAGGAAGTAGTTAATGGTAATTTTTTCATTATTTACCTTCGATCTTTTACATCGCGCACCTTCACAACATGCAACTATAAAACTATCCTGTTTACTATTTTTCTCTCTAGCATCAAGGTTTTCATGAAACATTTGAATTTCTCGCATGCTCAATGTGGAGCAGTAATAAGATTTTCCTGGCTGGCCTTTATGTCCACAATTTGGGTATTGTGCTAATTGTTTTGAGGTATGTCTAAAATAAATATATTTATTTGAATAAATAAGTTTGAACACGCTAAAAACTTTGTTAACCTCATTGATATTCTAATACGGTTGGACCAACCACGTTCTATTCAATTCAATGCGTGCGTTTGCGGCCAACATTAGTAAGAGAGGTACGAAAAAGAGATTACGCAAAAGCGGTGGAGGGAAGCACGTTTTTAAATATTTACCCACTTGTTTACTTTCATTTTTGTGTAATAAAAACATTGTAAATTATGAGGTAATTGTTATTAAATTTTAGTTTTAAGAGTTATTGACTAGATACATAATATTTACCTGTTACCTAAGTATTAAATAACATAAAAATAATTTCTTGAAAATGTAGTCCTGAAATATTTCTTGTTTCAAAGAATAAAGGGTAGAACAATGGCAGCTATATTTTAGAAGAATGAATAAGTAAAACAACTAACAAATACAAATGACACACATAAGATATGAGATTGACGTTTATTAAATAAATAAACCAGTGTGATCACATTCAAAACAACAAATTATCCTATCAATTCCGGAAATACCCGAAGAGAAGGCGATTACAACACAGAGTGTTATCAAATTCGATAATCGCTTTCTACAGTAGAATTCTATCATAGAAAGCGTCAGCTAGAATACGATAGTGCACGGAGTCCTACTGCACTTTACTCTGACTCCGATTTTTTGATAAAGCGCATGGGCAACCGAACCGAACTTTTAGTTCTAACAAAAACCCAAGAACTGCTATAACCGATTTGGAATCAATAATGAACCGAATCAATGTGACTCGCGAGCACGGAACTGTAACTAAAAATTCAGAACTGAGTGAATAGCGAACGACAATTTTGAATGTGCGCATGCCGTCAGTCCCTAAACGGGTTCGGAATCAGAATCAGAACCGCAAACAAAGCTGTTATCACAAGAGCATAGATAATAATCGATTATACTTTCGAGTCACGGGACGTATTCTACGAAACACGACGAGATTGTAGCTCGAGTGGTGTTTTAAGGATATATACGTCGAGTGAGGTGAGGAGGTTAGTATAATCGCTTATTTTCGTTTGCTCGAGTGGTATTCGTTACGATTATATCAAGAGTTAACTTACGAAAAAAATTATTGGTTGAAATTGACATATTAAGGGCCACTTGCACCGTACTAGTGCAAAGCTTCTGTTAACAAAACCAGGTTCAACTTATTAAAACTTAGATTAACTGTTTGGCTTGCGCCGTCATTTATTTAAACTAGATTAAAGTTAAGCCACAGTTCTGGTAATTTTTCTATAAGTACAGTGACTATCTTCAATTGCATAATTCTTAACCTAGATTATACTTGTTTGGCCAACAAATGAGTGTTTCTTGTGGGAGTATTTAGTTTATGCAGTAATCCTAGGATTCTAAAATCTACTGTCGATAATTTATTATAATTGTATGCCGAGCAATGACAAAGACCATTTAAAATTCTGAAAGGTGTTAATTAAACACCTAATATATAATTTTTAATTTTTAACCCTACAGCGGGCGCTTCATCTCTGAGAGACTGACAAAAGTTTTAATTTATTGATTTTTGTTTACGCGCGATCTTACCGCCCCGCCTACACCCCCTATTCTACCTTCCTAGATCATCCTGATCATCAATCAATCCAGTGTTATATGTTTAGCCATACTGGTCGCTCATAGGTGAAATATTGTAAAATTTGTTCTATGAGACGGACACGCCTGCTGTATACGAGTTTGTTAGTGAATATTTTACAGTAGTAAGGTAAGTTAAATTGCACATATTTTTTTATATTATGTTATTGTTGATAAAATAAATAAATAAAAGTAAATAGTAAATTAGAAACAATAACGAATTTTTATGACTTTGAGAGACATACTTCGCGAAATATCTGGAAACCACGACACTATACACCAACAAGATGCTCCACCGGATGGACAGACAGGATGCGCTATATGCAGCACAAAGAAAAGCCGAAAGACACGTTTTTGTTGTCAAAAATGTTAGTTTTTATGTCTAGAACACGTGGGCATTATTTGTAATGATTGTTATGAAAATAATTAAAAAGTTATACGATGTCTATAAGTAGCCATTTTTAGTTTAAAAGTTTTCTCCCAACATTTTTTTTTATGTTAAAAATAAAACTAATAATTTTAAAACAAAATGTTATTTTATTTTACAGCCCCGAATAAAGATAAATATAAAAATATCAAAAATTACAATATGTTATAAATCGGTCTGTGAGACGGACGCGCCTGCTATTTTCCAAATATTTCACGTGCCCGCTCTAGGGTTATTTATTTTTTATTACCACTGTTACTTAACAATTTTTTCTTATCTGGTTTGGATAAACTAGAAACAGGTTTAACAAAACAAAAAGCTTGTTATTTTGTTTAAATATTTTTTCTCGGCACAGGTTCTCAAAGGTGACCTAAAATTAAACTCCAGACAGTTTCTTAAATATTTCTTTATTATATAGTATAGATAAATATCAGTGCGATTAATTTAGGATTAATAATAAAAATTAAACTCTCCAAATGTTTAAGGATCTCTTTGAACTAAAAATAAAAAGAATCTCACACAAAGTGGGATCCCTTTTTTGCGTGGGTCTAAATTCCTGAAGTTGCATAAAATTTTAGGATGGTTAGGAGCTGATTATTTGGTGATACGGAGATACGGTACATGGTTTCTAAAAAATAAGGAAGTAGTAATCATGTACTTTTATTTTTCACTTTTTATCCTTATCACTAATAAAAAAAATAATGATTCTGCGTTAAACTTACAAATCAGGGGGATATTCTCTACTTGATTTTCTATTATTTCCAGAAGTTATAGCTGTCCCTTTTAATAATCTCTGAATCGTTTAAAAAAACTCAATTCACTGAAGTCATCAAAATAATTTGACCTTTCATAAATACGTCTACGAAAGCCGAAATCGGTAATTAATTTCCAAAGTATCTAAAAAATCCCCTAAGAAAATTTCTTCTTCCAATTCCAAATAATCCATATTTTTATACAAAAAAATATCACTTGTAGACAGCGTAGGCGTAGACACACACAAAATGTAGGGTTAATATTCAAAGCTTAGCCTTAAACGTTGAATAATCCCTCGAATTTTGGAGTTTTAATTTACCAGCTAGTTAAGGCAATTAAACTCGATGCAAGATAATCATTTACTTAAAACTTGGTTTACGTCATAAACCATAGTTAACAACTGCGGTGCAAGTGGCCCTAAGCGCCACCGTGAAAGACAAATAATTATGCCCGTTGGTTGAATTTTTTTTTATTGGTGCCTCATTTTACCTATTTAAAGCACACCTCAGAGTGTTTAAACCGAACTTTCAAACACGCGCGTTTTTTAAAGTTACCATGGTAACAACAACAACTCGAGAAACGTAAGTATGAAGGACAACTTTTTGATTATTGATCTGACAGCAGTACCACGTAACGTCAAATAAAATAAGTACTAGGATGGACTTTCACGAAACTTGGCTGGGCATCGAGGACGGACTTCCATTTTTTTGTAGTAAGTCAAAGTGCGCCAATAAAAAAAATAGCGTAAAGTATTCGTGGATAACTGGTCTTTCAAACACTTGCTCTATTTCGAGCACTCCGGCGCGCGTGTTTGAAAGACCTCTTTATCCTATACTATTTTTTACAAAAAGGCGTAAAAACAATAACTTTCCAAGAGAATTTTGTTAAAAGTTACAATATGTCGTTTTTTGACATTTTCTAGACGTGTTACAAAACTGCAACACAGGTCCTGGGCCACTGGGTGATAATTTTTGATAATATTATATGTACGGTTTGGACGCGTGTTGAAATTTGGCGAATGCATCATTATACGTAAGAATGAACCTCGTGATCGAGCGGTGGTTCGAAAAAACACGTGCAGTAGTAACCGTGGTCGGTAGCAGCTTTTCCGCTACCAAAAATCGCTCAACACGCGTAGAGCATTCACTTAAGAAAAATATCGTCATCATCAAGTACCGTCGGTACATGGTATTTCTATAAATCCGAGGGAACATTTCTGTGTTGTGTAATGCCCGGCCGTTCCCCTTGAGTGCGAAAAGTCAATACCATTGTTGTGTTTGTCTATTAACATGTCTAGCTCAAGAAAGTAGAGAATCCAGAAATAGGATAGATAAAGGAAATTTGTGTGTGTGACTTTTCAACGGGAAGATGCAATTTTCCAGACATTCTCTAGTCAATATTCCCAAACATTGGATTAAAAACCTGCGGTAGTACCCAAAGGGTGGCGGCCGAAAAACAAAAATAAGAAGAAGAATAAATTTAGTGAGTTATTTGCAGGAAAAAGATGACATTTGGCAGATCATAAAAGAACATAACCTATCTATCTGTTTGTTTTGGTATATAAACATCATGCTTATTTGTGTGGCATCTATTTTGTAATACTAATTTATATTATTATGGAAGAATAATTTGAAATAGCAATTTTAGCAGGAGCGAATGCAGAAGAGGTAGAGATGCTGATTTTGCACTATTTTATTAGTATTGAAAATAATGAACAAATGCAAATAATTGATATAAATAATATGAATGATGACGAACTTAAAAATCACTTTAGATTGCTTAGGGCTGATATAGTACACCTAAAATTGAAGAATCTGCTGCAATTACCAGAACATTTCATCACTGAATGTGGAAATAGTGTGGATGGTAGGTAAACAAAACCACATTCTTATTTCTGTGTCTTAAAGAAAATCTCTAATTACCATAGGTACATTTCAGCATTTCAGGTGATATCCGATATACGTTCCCTCAAATATGAAAATACTGAGATAAGTTCTAAACTTCGACATACTGAGGATTACAAGTTGTTAGTAAACAAATCAAAGACAAATAACAAAGAAGTGGTTCCCCTGTACGAGAAAATGCTCAAAATTAAAAAAGAGAAGTACAAGTACATCTGCAAGCTCTTAAAGCAGTTTTGTCATAAGACTAATGGTTTTGTTGTTATTCTCTAAAGTACTAAAGTGTTATCGAACTATTATCATATTCTTTATAATGATGTTATACTTTTTTGATAAAAAAATTCATTTTACACCATAAGCTCATGTCGTGTGCCTAAAACTGCAAAAAATGTTTTGAATACTGGAGGGACTTTATTCTTTTACAACCAGTACCTGGTTGTAGTAGGTCTTTATTTTTTTACAATAATTAATCTTTCATGTGTAACTTTTGAAATGTATAATAAATTAATGTGTGAATTTGAACTTGTACTTTACTTTTGCATACTTTTAATTAGGCAACTGCTCCTTAACACCTATGAACAAACTGAAGATTAATTCTACAAATTTTGCTAAAGTAGATGCACAATCACCGACGATATACTGAATAACTAAATAAAAATTAATATAGTTGTTAACATAGACAAACTAAAATATATTAATATTTGTATTGTCTTTGGTTATTAGTTTCAATATAATCACAGAACTGAAATAGCTATTCTACTTCTGTGAAAAGTTTGTCAAAATTAAAGATCTTTAACTAAAAGTTTCTTTTCCTGCAGAGGGATTACCAACACTCGATTCGAAGCGAAACTCGAACCGTAGACGATACAATATAAAGAATGGATTATGAACGTACTTCGAATTGCAATCGGTATTTTACAAGAAAGGACTAGGGAGTTTTCTAAAAATTACTAGATTAATGACAAGTGGTATTTGTGACTGTGACAAATAACCTCATTTTTCTAATTGTAATTCAATATTTTCCATTCTATTTTTTTTAAATTAAAATAAATAAGCTGATATTTAAATAAAAAAATTATAAAATGCTACCTATTGTAAGGATAGCTCATAGAAATGGAGAAAAAAGGCAGCAGAACAGACGATTAATTCTAATAAGAAGACAAATCAGAGACTCCGTTGATCCATTTCTTTTGCCTGATAAACGTTTTGTGGAGTTATTTAGATTAAATAAACAAATGGTAAGAAACCTAATACAACTAACGATTCCACATTTACCACAAGTAATAACAGTAAGAGGCATTCCATCAGACAAGAAAGTTTTTGTTGCTCTTCAATTTTATGCAACAGGAACATATCAAAGACCATTAGGCGAGGAACACAATTTTGGCATGAGCCAGTAGTCTGTTCATTTTGCAATACATGAAGTCACAGAAGCCAGAAACTAGATATAATTCAGCACATATCCGAGACCGTAATGTGATTGAAAGATGTATAGGTGTCCTAGAATCCATATTTCGGTGTATACTTAGAGAGAGGACTGCAAGATACACTCCTGAATTTGTGTGTAGCATTATAAAAGCCTGCACTGTACTGCACAATATGTGTATTGAGGAAAATATTCCTTTTGAAGAAATTCTTCAGGACAACCAGGAGGATCTACCTAATATCCCATTGAACAATAATCTTAATCCAGGTGTAGAAGCTAGACAAAGGATTGTACAGGGATGTTTTAGATAGATTAAAGACTATTTTTTAGGTGCATTTCTAAAAGCAGCTGTAGTAGTTTTATTTGTAGTTTATGTTATTTATATAACATTTTTAAAACATGATCCGTATTACGCCAAACATTTGATAGAAGAGACTCATATTTACAATCATGATTGATTTTAAAATATTACATACTGAAAACATCACAAAAACTGAATTTATTATGAGAGCATGGAAATTTCAATATATAAGTACACCAACCTTTTGCAAAAGTAATAGAGTTTGGAAATTACCAATCATTAAACCTTTATAACAATAAAATCAAGACAATTTTATTGTTATATTTCTTGTCTTACTGTGGTCAATTTTTAACTGTTAATTTTATATATAAAGTTTCACTGTAGACACTATTTAGTACCTATCGATAAATCCATCTGATGAAGACACTGTGATGTCGAAACAATTATTATGGTGATAAAAAATATAGTGAAATCAAGTAAACATTGTAGTTTCATTTTCATCATGGATTTCCATCAAGTATTGGCTAGTTCCATTGAATAATTATTTCATTGCTTTTAGTCTTATTTTGCTTTGCCTACAAGATGTATTTATTTTTGACAATAAAGCATGTTTCAAATTAAAACTTTCTATATTTTTTGAATTCAAACAAATGCTGCTATAGAGAAAAGTGATTTTGATTTAAAAATAGGGGTTTGGCATAGCATAATGGCGAAAGATTGAAAACTATTAACAAGCCTTAAAATTGAGAAATCTAAATAGACATTGCTTTCTAACAATTATGCTTGAAAGTTGTGGCCCGGAAAACTGCCCTCGAGCAAATTGCGGATGTTTTTCCATAAATTCAATTGATACTATGTAGTGGTTTTCGTTTATCTTGAACATTTGGAGGCTATTTTATTTTCAATAAATTTGATTATCGCACACCAACCGCGTATATAAAGGCATATCTATGCACTAACCAACCTATCGACAAACAAAATGGTTAAAGATGATGCAAAATGGAAATGAGGATATATTGATTATTGATGTTGATTCTCGCTTTTATACTTTGTGGAGATAACCGAACGGACTAATAAACTAAACAAACACAGACTTATTGTGAAAAAAGGATAGAAATAGTTTCGAAGGGTATTCGATACGGCTAGTGTTATCGACAGTTTCGTTGCGATTTTCGTTCGTATCGAGTTTGTTCGTAATCGCCATTGAATAAAAATTCAATGGTAATCGCGTTTTAGAACCAACATGGCGGATACGATTCGTTTCGAGTGTTCGTAATCCGGCTGCTATATTTTATTTAAATATAAGATATCCTTTATTTACATGTATTAAAGTCGTACTTAAGAAATGCGCATGCGTATATGTCAAAATAAAGGAATCTTAATAAATAGATTTCTAAAAAGATGTTTCAATAACTCTCTAGTGATTGGAACCATCGAATAAATAGAACTATCAAATAATTACTGAATGAATAAATTAATTCGAATAAATTAGTATTGAAATGTGCTGAATATACTTTTCTTCCCATATTTAAAAAATCAGGTTTTGGAATTACTTCAAATAGTGAAGATGCTCAAGAACTATTCCACTTTCAGTAGCTTACGTTTTAGTCAAAAATTATCTTGATATGCTCGTTGTAAACAGACTAGAAATTGAATTTTAGTAAAGAAAATAGAAAAATTTACTTATTTTGATTAATTTAGCTACTTATCACTGACACCATCAAAACTGAGGGTATTTTAAAATGAAGATATTTAAAAAATTAGTAATTTGCAATGCATTAGTGTAACAGAATTTGTTCATTAATTTTTGTTACCAATTTTCGATGATCGCATTAGTTACTTACTTCTGTAATTCATTAATTAATTCGCGTATAATTTTATTACTACTACAATTCATTTATTCATGAGTACTTTCTATCTATCGAATAATCGTCAACCATCGAGTTATTCGATGATTCGCATCAAAACTTATTTATGGTGGGGTCTATGCTAGTGGATTTGTGTTATTCCACAACTGGTGCTATTCACAGACAAATAAATAAAAGGGTGTTATTCTCGTTTATATAATCTTTGGTTATTCTGGGCCAGAGATAACAAACTTTTCACGTTAGTTATTATTGAAATAACATTTTTTTACTTATTAAATTGATATAATCCACACAATGGAAATAGAACAAGTGTTTATTAAGGAAGAAATCGATATCCCTGATGACTTTTTGAGAAATATGGAAGTTGGACAAGAATTGGTTGAAGTGTCTACGCTAAAAATTGAAAATGTAGATAGAAAATTGAATAGTATATATCCAATCAAACAAGAAATAAATGACTCAAATACAGTTGAAATGTTTGAAGAGAGTTTTGTTGCAGCTAAAACAGAAAGTGACAATTTCATAGCACACATTAGAAAGAAACTCAAATTTTTAGAAGTTTATTGTGGAAGGCAAACTAAATCAACGGGTAAGTTGAACTGATTTATGTCTGCTTAGGTGTTACACATAAGGCGTTAGTGTTTGTATATTAACGTTAAGTATATTGAGCAATAATAGACATAATTTCGACTGGATATAATTTTTGTTGGAATAATGAGGAGCAAGAAAGTTAGTAACGATTTCTTTGTAAAATTGTTAACATTTTCATTTAACTTCAGACAACCAAAACGTCAATATAATGTTCATCTTACCTTAGTAATAAAAAACAATACCCACATGTTATGACCCTGAAGTTGGCAGACTTCAGACAAAAAAAATGTTTACCTAGAGAATGAATAAAGTTACTAAAAACTCCAAGGTGAATTTTGTCCTCTGGATCTTCATGTGGTTAATTTTGAAAAAAAAAATGTCTCCAGAATGCACCAGCAATATAGCCGAAGTTCTGCAAAACAGTGCCCAGTTTACTCTTTTGCATGGGTTATTTCCAGATAAGTAGCAATTTACTCTGGCATTTTACCGAACTTGTGAATGCCAATGAATTGTTGATGTGCTTTACAGCTCATATGCTTATAGAAGAAATGCCAATTATTCAAATTTGAAGGTATGGAATCTGCATGCTCTCTGTAAATGCTTAAATTTTCCATTACTACAAAAGATCTTGACCTTTTGGTCTTAGTATTTGTTAGCATAATTAGCAATTTGTTGCCCATATCATTTAAATCATTTGTTTTCATATGCAAAAGCTCATCACATCTAGAAGTGCCAGCGACTGCAATAATAAGTACAACCTAAAATACAACTTGAAAAATAGATCTTCAATCCATTATAGATAATTTTCAGTATATTCCAACTTTTGTGCTTAAAGCCATTTCATCTGGGTCCTCTGATAGAAATTTCTCGATTTGTTGTCTTTTAAAAACTCGGATTTTTTTTGTGAGGAAACCATCTGACAGCCTTTTCAAAAAAGTTCGTAACTTCAGATATTTTACCAAATCAATGTTATTTTTAATGTTTAAGGTAGCTTTCAACATGGAATAGGTAGACCATAACGTTGAAGACTTCATTTTCATTGAAAGTTCGAAAAAGTAGGCAATCAGCACATTATCAAAGATCCTATATTTTCTTGTCAATAATCCATGAATCTGCTATATCTGAGTTCATATACAGGCTCTTGACTTATCTGGTAATATATTCAATTCCACATCTCGTGCCAGGTCTCTTATCTCAAGTGGTGTTAATGGTAATAACTCATCCTCACTTTCAATTGAATCCATTTCTAGCAGTTACTTGACAAATTTTTTAAATTGAGAATAACATTAAAGTTAACGTAAACAATTCAACAAACCTCATCAGCGATAAATGTAGTAATGAAGAGCCAGTTACCTTTGTTAAAATAATGTAGTTATTTGAATAGTGTGAATTTAATTATTTGGATTTTTTGAAATTGGAACGAATTTGGAAAAAAATTGGGTTTCACATGGCAGAAACGAAGATTCAATGCCTTGGCTGGTTTCCTAGCCTCATCTATGAAATACCAGCCGCTGCATTAAATATTGTCCTTTTTTGCCTAGTAAAACAAATAACTATTTTTGATAAATAATTTTTTATAATCAAAAATAGTTTTGTCTTTGCTTTCAAAGTTTTTTACTTATTTTAATCATTTAACAATTCTCTAAATGGGGTTTCTTTCCAGTTTTTGATATTTATTTTAGATTTTTTTTATGAAACATCTACCTGAAAAATTAACTTTACTTAAATGAAAATAAAGCCATTAGAAATTTTTTGAAAATTCACATGTGGTTTTTTCTTTTTCCCTATTTTTAAACTTATGTTGGGGATATTTAGAAAACAAATTTTTTCATTACAGATATTTATTAAAAAATAATTTTTTTTTCTGAAAACAAAATTCGACTGTTTTTTATTTATTTTTATTGTAGATTAAATAATATGACCATTCAATTTTTTTATATTACTTAATCTATAAGAAAAATAAATAAAAAAAATAAAACTGTATGTGCTTTAAATCCTAATTAAAAAGTGGAATTATGATTTAAGAAAGAAAATAATTTTTGTAATAAATATCAGTAATTAAAAAATTTACTTACTTAATATCATCGAAAAAAGTTAAAAAATAGAAAAAATGAGAAAAACTACATGTGAATTTTCAAAAAATCTATATTTTTATATAAAACTTTCTTGGATTTCAATCAATTAAAATTAATTATGCAGGGACGAAAATCTTAAAAATGGAAAATAATTTGAAAAAAAGAGCTTTATGAAATGATAGCAATTCAAAAATCGACGTTCTGTATAAATGACAAAAAAGATGTAAATAAACTTAGCACTGCATATATCCCACACCTATAAACAATACAATTAGTCTCACATTAATACAGTTCAATGTCACTAACTATGTTAGTATATTTTTTCCAATATAAATGTTTTGTTATTAAAGTATGTGTTCTTAATGAAAGAATTGTAATCCAATGATTTTAATGTGTTATAATGATGTGAACGTATTTTTGAGTTTGATTTTAATGAAAATTCACTGACTACACTTTGGGGTAAGTTTCTTTTTGTATTCCAATAGTTTGTTTACCATATGCATTTCGATTTATTTTAGTTTGATACAGGTCTAAATTTAAGACTGAAACGTCACCATTGTTCGACAGAATTTTAATAAAATGACATTTTAATAATTCAATAATGTTTTAATTGACTGAAATCCAAGATAGTTTTATATAAAAAAATATATGTTTAGTCAAAGAACCTTAAAAAACTAGTAATATATATATATATATATATATATATATATATATATATATATATAAGCAACGAATAGATTAGTGGGTATTGCACGCAAATAGAAGAAGGGGCTACTGAAAAGAGTGGTAACCGCAGACATGCATGTTTCTAGCTCTTTAGCCGTCATCGGTACGGTACAACTAAGAAAAGATGTGAAACATGAGAGCAAAGGTGTTGAATGAAACATTAGAAAATATAACAGAATTCAGCAGGATAGTCAAACACAACATTTGTGTCAGTAATATTAGAAGATCTCGAATATTCGAGACAACAACCAACATAGACACGGAGGTGCATATAACACTCCCGTCTGAAACTTCCGACCCAGATTAATGAAATAATAACAAGATGTACGAATAGTGCGTGACATATGAACAATAAGCAACGAATAGATTAGTGGGTATTGCACGCAAATAGAAAAAGGGGCTACTGAAAAGAGTGGTAACCGCAGACATGCATGTTTCTCATTATTTGATCTGTCACATATTCAAATTCCTTATAAAATTACCTTCTCAGTGATGTACCACATATAGTACTTTCCCTATTTAAATTTTATTGGGAATAGTGACAGAGGAGAGTTGGGGGATGTATGACAGTTGAGGATATGATCGAATGATGTTCCCCTTGAAATAGAAATCGACCAATTTTGCATTTTCTCCAAAAACATTTGTCTTCAATTTTCAATCCGTTTCGTTACATATGATTATTAATCCTACAATCTTTGATCTTACACAATCATTTGGATACCAATATCTAGCCAAATTATTGAATATTTAGACCATGTTATACGGGATTCTGTGGAAAATTTTTGTTAATTAATCTTAAATTATACAATGCTCTTGATTTCAGAATGTTTCTTGAAATTGTATATTAACTTCACACTTAATTTCATAACATATTTTATTAGTATTTAACATACTCTCAAAATACTTTCTCACTGTAATATTGTTACCAATCATTTATAGCATGCATACATTCATAAAATTTGTAGATTTTTTTATTCTTTATACAAATTTCAAATTTTCGAAAAACTGATTCCAATTTTCTTTAACAGTTACAGGACAGCTAAGAAATGGAAAATATATTAAACCAAATGCCATGGGGTTTATGATATGTCTATTTTGTGGAAATTTATACACGAAACAAGTCGAATTTTTTTGCCACTTTTCAACAAATCATTGTATAAAACGAAACAAATCATATAAGATTAAATTTAATCACGAAAATAGATTTATTGATGTTGGCATTTTGAGAAATCTTGATGTAAAAGATAAAACTGAAGCAGTTAAATATGAAACGAACACAGAATTTCAGGACACCACATATCAATTCCATATTGCTGATAATTTAAATCCACACGTTGATGAGGGTTTGAAATCATTTTTAAAGGGAAGTGATACAAATAAACATTTGCATACTCACACAGAGGAAAAGTCATTCAAATGTGACATTTGTTCAAAAACTTTTTCACATAAATGTACTTTGAACAGACATTTGCGTAGTCACACAGGAGAAAACCCAAACACGTGTAACATTTGTTTAAAAGCTTTTTCGCTTAAAAGTAGTTTAAACACACATTTCCATAGTCACATAGGAATAAAGCCATTCAAATGTGACATTTGTTCAAAAACCTTTTCATATAAAAGTAGTTTAAATACACATTCACGTAGTCATACAGGAGAAAGGCCATTCAAATGCGACATTTGTTTAAAAACTTTTCCGCGTAAAAGTAGATTGGATATACATGTTCATAGTCACACAGGAGAAAAGCCATTCGAATGTGACGTTTGTTTAAAAACTTTTTCACATAAAAGTAGTTTAAATACACATTTACGTATTCACACAGGAGAACGGCCATTCAAATGTGACATTTGCTTAAAAACTTTTCCGCGTAAAAGTAGATTGGATATACATTTTTATAGTCACACAGAAGAGAAGCCATTTAAATGTGACATTTGTTTGAAAACTTTTTCTCAGAAAGGTAGTTTGAATACTCATTTGCGTAGTCACACAGGAGAAAAGCCTTTCAAATGTGACATTTGTTCGAAAACTTTCTCACAGAAATGTGAATTAAATAGACATTTTCATAGTCACACAGGAGAAGAGCCATTTAAATGTGACATTTGTACAAAAACTTTTTCACAAAAAGGTAGTTTGAATATACATTTGCGTATTCACACAGGAGAAAAGCCATTCAAATGTGACATTTGTTTAGAAACTTTTTCGCGTAAAAGCAGATTGAATATACATTTTCTTAGTCACACAGGAGAAAAGCCATTTAAATGTGACATATGCTCAAAAACTTTTTCACATAAAAGTAGTTTAAATACACATTTCCTTAGTCACACAGGAGAAAAGCCATTCAAATGTGACATTTGTTTAAAAAGTTTTTCGCGTAAAAGTAGATTGAATTTACATTTTCATAGTCATACAGGAGAAAAGCCATACAAATGTGATATTTGCCCAAAAACTTTTTCACAGAAAGGTAGTTTGAATACACATATGCGTAGTCACACAGGAGAAAAGCCATTCGAATGTGACATTTGTTTAAAAACTTTTTCGCGTAAAAGTATTTTAAATACACATGTTCATAGTCACACAGGAGAACAGCCATTTAAATGTGACATCTGTTCGAAAACTTTTTCACAGAAAGGTAGTTTGAATACACATTTACGTAGTCACACAGGAGAGAACCCATCAAATGTGACATTTGTTTAAAAACTTTTTTGCGTAAAAGTAGATTGAATATACATTTTCATAATCACACAGGAGAAAAGCCATTTAAATGTGAAATTTGTTGGAAAAGTTTTTCACATAAAAGTAGTTTAAATACACATTCGCGAAATTTCACAGCAGAAAAGCCATTCAATTGTAACATTTATTCAAAATATTTTTCACAGGAAGGTAGTTTGAATATATATTTGCGGATTCGCACAGTAGAAAAGTCATTCAAATTACATGAATGTTCACTAATATCAACTGCTGCATAAGACTCTAGCTCATACATAACAGCATACACCACCAATAAGATGAGAAATAATAGGGATTACAGTTGAAAAAAAGGTATTTGTTTAATCATTTTATAAAAAGTTATTATTATGTAATTCTGTCATCATGACTAAAAAAAATTGTCCGGTTAATGTTGAAATATGTAATCCTTTTAATTATCATTTTTTCAGCAGGTTTTGCAACTGATGGCTAATCGTTATTTATAGTATGAAATGGAAAGCTAGGTCTTGACAGATTCGCATTAAATTTCAACATAACAAATATTCATACAAAGACAACTAAATGATTGGTATAAGGGACCGTTTATTATTTTGTTATATCTGAAAATAAAAAAAAACAGCTTTACTCTATCTAATTAGTCATAAGTTACTTTCGTTGAGGTTGTAATTAGTGTTGAGAAATTCCTCGCCTTTTCCAATCTATGAATATGCTCGATGTAATGACAGTATTACACATTATATCTATTGCATTGAAAAAATTACTTCAAACAGGATAGAAATTACGTCGCTTGTAACCTCCAAAGTCAACAGATATTATTTTCTCACGTTTGTGTTTTAGCCGTACACTTGTAATTTAATCAAATTAGTTTAAATTATAAAAATAAATATGTTCAAAAAGTAATTTCGAGTTATTGATTCGATTCGATCGGGTCCAATTTTCGTATCACGATTGACTAGATATTGAACCCTTGTAATCCGCGATTGGAGGTGTAAAAAGTGGGGAGGCTCTCTAAAAATCGAGTAACCCATTTATCCAAAACCATTGAATCCCTTTAAGACAGAAAACGACGAAAGTTGGAACAAGAATTGTCCAGCTTTACAAGGACTACGGAAACTCCAAAGGGAAGGTACCCTTGCATCCCTATAGTTACAGTCAAAGAAATGCTCATAACTTCAACTTTTCTTCTGTGACTAGTAAAATAAAGTCATTTAATTTTCTTCGTGCAGTAGGCTCTAAAAGTTAAATTATTAAATAAGTAGATTCCTTAAGCAAAGACCTCAAAAATTTTATAATTAATTCTTCAGTTGACATTCAAGTTTCTAATTACTCATTCCTAAATGATAACGTAGAATGAATATAAAGCATAATACTTAAATTACGTATTAGAGTTCGATATACTTGCATCGAACTTTATTAATACTATTTATATTAGCGACAAACCAAACCGTCTTCGAAACATATAATTAATTAATTCAGTTATTTCGAAATTACGTGTAAATGCTAAACTTGATACAACATTTCACTTCTTGGACATCTCTTAAAGGTACGATATCTCAAAATTTTACGCACCAAAGAGATTAATCCTGTCTAATACTACGGGATTTTTTTAGAGGAATTTTCTTCCGAACAAATTTCATTAATAATAAATCAATTATTAATACTTTTTGCGTACCAAAGATATGAAACCTGTATAAATAGCGATCTTGTTATGACGAGAGAAGGAAACGGGAAGAGACTCCAACAATTTTTCTATAGAGTCTTAAATGTTTTGATCCTTGTTTATAGTCATAAAGATTTGCACGAACAATCATTAGAAAATAAAGTACAATAACCTAGCTTTGAGATAATTTTTATGGAATCGGTGTTTAAGAAACACAATCCGTTGCTTAAAAAGTGAAACCTTATGTGAGGCATTACAATACTTTCTAGAAGAAAATAACATGCACTATTTTAGAAATTCACAAAATAAAAATTTATCTAGACAACCAAAGCCTCAGCCAAAACAATTTAAACCAGCAATGCCAATCTCTTCTTCTCATTTACTTTTATCTTTTCAGATGTCGCCGGTCCCTCTTGTACCCATTTATTCGACTGTCTTATGTGTTTTGCCATCTTCCTCATTTCCCACCAAGTTTTTCTCTTTTTCCCCAGTTCCTTTATATGGTCTATCCATTACTTCCTTGGTCCTCCCCATCGTTTCCTGCCTCCATTATTTTCCTTGTTAATTCTGCCATCATTCTTACGATGTGTCCATACCAGTTCAGTTCTTTCTTGTTTATTTTTTCTATTATTGGTTCTTGTTTTGTTACTTTTCTAATGTCTTCGTTCTTCATCCTGTCCCGCTTAGTTTTCCCGTTATTTTTTTAGGTGTTTCATTTCCATTGCGTTTATTCTTGTCTCGTCTTTCCCCTTAATCGTCCAATTTTCTGCTGCATACGTAATAATTGGTACTGCATTATATAATTTCATTTTCGCATCAATATCACTATTTTTGTGTCCCCATATAATATGCGCGCAATGGGGCTAATCTAACAGCAAACTACGAAAATTTGTGTTGTGAGGTGCGTCATCTGTCACGTGTGTCAACTGACATGTATCATCTGTACAGCGAACCCTAAGAAAACTTGTGTTCTGTGTCACCTATCTACCTTCTTGTCTTCTGTGGTGTGTGAGTGTCTGCTAACCTTCTGCTGCCCCTGTGGTGTGTGTTTTCTGTCATGTATTAAGTGACGCACCACCTCCCTTAACCCATATCTGTAGAAAATAGGACCAAACCAACACTGGTAGAAATATAAACAAAACGGGAACAAAACACTATTTTTTAATCGTTTTTATTTACAATAATATCATGTTGAGTATAATACAAACAACTGTTACACCTTTTTTTGTATTAGGAGTATGTTTAATTTTATCTATTTTTATCTTAATTCTATAACTTAGGTCCATTTCTGCAAATTCTTTTTCCAACCAATAGTTCGAGCAATAGAAGATTTCCGAATTTTCAACCTGTAATATGTAAGAAGAAGAATTACGCTCTCTTGGGCTGCATTTGGTAAAATGAGGGAAGTGTTTAAGGGCAATCTCCCAATGTGTCTGAAGCGAAAGGCCTATAATCAGTGCGTTCTACCAGTTATGACCTACGGAGCCGAAACTTTGACTCTGACAGCAACATCCGCTAGGAAGCTTAGAGTAGCCCAACGTAGGATGGAAAGATCGATGCTTGGTGTGTCACTCCGTGACCGCATAAGAAATGAAGACCTAAGGGCGAGAACAGGAGTCACGGATGTTATCTATCAGGTGGCAAAACTCAAATGGAACTGGGCTGGACATGTGGCCCGCATGACAGATGGACGATGGACAAAAAAGCTGCTCGAGTGGAGACCAAGGACTGACAAAAGAAACAAGGGAAGACCTCCCACGCGATGGACGGACGATATCAGAAGAATGACTACAAACTGGATGCAGAGCGCTCAAGACAGAAGACAGTGGGCAGAAATGAGGGAGGCCTATATCCTGCAGTGGATGCGACAGGCTGATTGATGATGATGATGAATATGTAACGAAGTCTCTCCCTGTATTTAACTTCCTTTATAGCGGCAATTACCATTTCTGTTCTATCGGCAACTTGTTCTAAGCGTTGGCAATGTCTAAATTGAATACGATCTTTTATCTCCTGCATGGTAATGTTTTTAATTTGAGTCATATCTTCATGGGTAAAAGGGATATTCTTCAATATCTCCGTGTAAAACATTAAATTTTCTATCTTGGCGAATGTGTTGCCTTGGTAAGACGTAATACCATTGGTAGTAATCGTTACAAACGTTTCTTCTGTAGGCAAACATATTATCTCCATACCATTATTATAAATTATTGTAATATAACCATCTGCAATAAGAGCTGCTCTATTGTTGTAAACACTTATAAATATATTTTTGTAGTAACCCTTTAAGAAGTAGACATTTTTTACGCCATCCTTTTCCGCTAACACACCAAAACAAGTATATTTGTTTTTATTGTTTATGGTAAACGCCGACGCTTTATACACACCTGCTGGGTCTAGGTTTACCCAATGGCTATAAAAATAGTTTTCTAATCTCTCCCTCAATTGTGTTATCTTCTCTTCTTTCTCCAGTAGACTTCTATATTGTTCCTTTATTGCAGTTGTCTTTTCGAGAAAATCCAGCTTCCGCCTCTTGCTATCTAGCTCATCCATTTCCTGTTTCGTTTCCTTGTCGATGTAATGTAAGCTTGCGACAGAGGGTTGATTTCTTTAATATTATAAGGAGAAAGTTTGTTTGTTTTATTGGTCCTCTTCCTTAAAACACGTGCAACCATATTATATGTAGAGATGAGTCCAGCGTCATGTATGTCGATATCTTCCGGTATAGTAGAAAAAGGAGTACTGGACCTAGAAAAGTAGGTCTCTCCAGCTTTAATGTAACATTTTTGTATAATTCGAACATTGTCTCTGTTCTCCTTTTCTTCTACAACTTCTATATGGTTAACAGGGAGGCAATTAAAGCTGCATGCAGAGAGAATGTAATTTATAACCTTCTTCCTTGCGTCGGATTCTTTTGGTAAATTTATTTGTATTCCCGTCAATTTTCTTGTATTGCTGTTGCCCCAATAAATATATTGCAGCATATTGTTAAACACAAGACAACACTGTTCTGTAGACTCTCGGTCAACTTTGTCCACATTTTTGCAATCGAAACAGAGTATATCGGTGAATTTTGGAAGTACAACTTACTATCTTGTAGTAGAGTTATACAATCCTCTAGAGGACTGTAGCCTTCTCCATGGGAATTTCCAATTGAGTAGTTATATATCGTAGCTTCTAATCTAGTAATGCCATGTTTCTTGGTCAGTGCAGAAGAGAAATTTTCGTTTAATCTGGCTCTTTGGCAGTTGACGAAATCTATAATATGGTTTCCAATGCTATTGCTAACTCCAAGACTAGTTACTTGACAAATAAATTTGTTGTATATTTTAACCCTTGCGTTAGATGTGAGCCACGTAAAGCAATATATGCCAACTGTTTTATTTTTGTTTACAAGAGCGTTGCACCTTTCCTTGTACTCTCCTTGGATGCAAAAGTTAAAGTTGTTGATTAAATAATTAATCATTTCCTCTTTGTTAAAAACTCCTGCAAAATCCTGCGTTATGTCCAAGTCCATTAGGTAGTAATCTTCCTTCCGGAGTTGCTCCAATAAATTTGGTATTTCTTTAAGTAGCCTGTCGAGCTTAACGTCCGCCAATTCTACTTTGTATGGAATGCACACAGGTTCTTTACATTTTTTTTTTAATAATTTCCAAATCTTCTCCGATTATTTCTCTTGTTCCAATGGCAAGCGGGTTGTTACTTAGTAAGAGGAAAGGCAGCTTAGCTTTAACTCCATGTTTTGCAGAAACCAATTCGCCAAACTCTCCACGTATATAACTATTAAAAGAGCCACATATTTCTTTTTTAACAAGTTTATAATTTCCATTGCAATCCTCTAAGCCGCATACCTTTACAAGTATTAGTTGTCGCAAAATGGTTCTGTAATTCGTATAAGTCCATCTCCCAGTGGGTGTTCCCCTCCTGTGTAATTAATATTTCCAATATCTGTAACCATATTGTTACCTTCCAAATTTTTCAACAGGAGCCACAATCCAAATCTCTCATCGGTCCTGCCGTAAAGTTGGGAAACACTAAATATTTTGGAGCTTGCCATGTTAACACTTTCAGCGAAAATCGAATACTAAGCGATAAACAAGTTACTTCCTGTATTTATGCTATCGCAGAAACGCGTGCGAGAAGGAGTGGGGGTCGCCGAAACAGCTTCTCCGAAAGTAAAGTAATGTGGTTTTCTTACCTATATGACATATTTATGTCGACACCCTGTATATTGATCGAACGTTGTAGTAACGTACCTAACATAATACCGTTTAGTGTTTTTAAATGAAACTCAAGGTCTCTAGTTAATTCCACAATATAATACAAGTTATTGAAAATTCTAAAAAATTGACAATTGTTTCGATAAATTTTTTAGAATTTTCAATAACTTGTATTATATTGTGGAATTAACTAGAGACCTTGAGTTTCATTTAAAAACACTAATATGAGCATATTCCACGAAGTAAGGGTCGAGACAGTCAATTTCATTTCAATAATACCGTTTGTTCAACTTCAATCCGACCAATAATAACCGAGTGCCCTTATGACATCTTTATGTCGATATCCTGTAGATTGATCGAACGTCGTTGTGACGTACCTAACATAATACCGTTTGTTCGACTTCAATCTGACCAATAGTAGCAGAGTGCGCCTTTTTGGCATCTTTATGTCGACACCCCGTGATCTTTATGGCGATACCCCGTATCGTCACCCTCCCCAGCGCCCTCATCCGCCTTTTTGACATATTTATGTCGACACCCCGTATATTGATCTTTATGGCGATACCCTGTATCGGGACGTCACCCTCCTCAGCCAACCAGCGTCACCATTTGAATCTCGTCATCCTCCTCAGCGCCCTAATTTGAATCACCCGCCTTTTGTCATCTTTATGTCGACACACCCCGTGATCTTTATGACGATACCCTGTATCGTCACCTTCCCCAGCGCCCTCATGCCAACGCCAATTTGACTCACCCGCCAACGACCAGCGTCGTCTAGTGGCGAAAATTGGTTGAACGCCGTAGTGTCCTAATGCCGTTTGTTCGATGAAAATGCGACCAATAATAGCAGATTGTCGACACCCTTTATATCGAACGTCGAAGTGACGTCACCAGCGCCGCAGTTGAATCGCCCGGCAACGACCACCAACGATTAGCGCCATCCAGTGGCAAAAATTGGAAGTAGTGGTCCAGGAATGGTCCCGGACTAACTTAGTATATCTACTATCTGTATATGCTAACTGAGTCTTAGATTTTATAATAGGTGCGTTCTTTTTGACTGAGAACTCAGATCACTTCAGTTAATGTGATCTGAGATAAAGTGATGTGAGTAAGCACCAAAAAGAACGGCATCTCAATTGAAGCGCGCGATCTGTCCGCATGCTTGAATAAGAAACAAAACATAAAATAATAATAATAATGCTATTGTATCCATAATTTGTAACAAAAGAAAAATAGATTGTGTGTGTTTATATGTCAATGGTTAACACTATAGATAACCTTGGTTAAAACTACAAATAACCCAAGCAAATCAAATATTTGTTCATCCCCTCCACTTTAATTCCGACTCAAGTCCAACTGATTCACCCTTACAACACATTCAGCATCGGTTAAGGGGGAGGAAATATCTCAGCTCACTTAAAGTGAGTAAAACAAAAAGAACGCTCACATTACTGATGTGAGCTGAGATTAACTGAGGTTTCAGTCAAAAAGAACGCACCTTATGTATGCTGGCGCAAACGATGCTCTTCTTAGTGGCAAAAATCATACCGAAAAAATTGTAATGTTTTTGATGAGAAACTTTTTAAATAATGGAAATTCGGTGTATATGGACAATTTTTACAATAGTTTTAGTCTCGCGGAAAATTTATCGAACCATAATACGTTTTGCACATGAACTTATGATGGGTAAATGACGAGACATTAGGTTTGTTCTCACATGAGTCACAAACAATCGGAAACAGTCAGGATTCTGCGCAATCCATTTCTCCGCATTTCATACATAAGTTTCTGATTGTTTGAAAACAGCTGGACGTTGGACAGTTGGAAAACCATCACTGAAACCTGTGTGAACATCGTCCAGCTGTTTTCAAACAATCAGAAACTTATGTTTGAACGCGGAGAAATGGATTGCGCAGAATCCTGACTGTTTGTGACTCGTGTGAGAACAAACCTAATAACGGTATATATCAATCGAATTCAAGAACACAATGGAAACAATAAAAAACAGAAGTAGAAAAACCATTGCATGTTGTTCAATATAACAAATATATGAGAGGGATAGATAACCGAGATCAGATTAAAGCTTATTATCCTACGACACGTAAAACCTTAAGATGGTATAAGAAAATAGGTATCCATATTATTCAGTTATACCTGCAAAAAGCTTATGTACTTTTTAATAAATATTCTGGTAGGAAATTATATTTGTATAGATTTCGTCTAGAAGTGCTAAAGAAAATGTTACTGGAACATCTACAAGGAATAAAACCAGAATTGGGCTTGCAACATTTACCCAAAACAATAGAAATTCGAAACGAAAATAACAAAATACTTTGAAAAAATGTCGTACTTGCACTAAGAAAAAAAGAGGAAAGATACTATATATCACTGCCCTGCATGTCCAGAACAGCCCGGTCTTTGTCTAGGAGATTGCTTCGAAGAATATCACCACCAATAATATAATCTTCGTTTCACTATTTCCCTACTACTTTCTTCTTCATTTTTAAGTAAAAATTAAAGTTAGTTCTCTTTATTTTGTATTAATATTAAACAAAAGTTATTTTTTTAAATTTTGAATTTTCATAACTTTACAAAGACGCGCAAGTGCATCCTCCGCAATTTTAATAAAAAATGTTGATAAAATGCAGAGGACGCACTGGCGCGTCTTGCAAAAAATATGAACAAAATTAGTTACTACGATTCTATAAAAGTATTTAAATCAGCAAACTAAAAGTTTTTTATTTTCTCCTCCGCACAGGGCAACACACAATTATTTAACGCCGCATTGAAAGGGTTAAAAAACATTGTTTATTTTTGTATTAAATGTTAATTAAGTTTCATTAATGTTGTTTATATATTTTATCATTGGCCAAGGTTATTAGATGTATAGGTTGCCTGGTAAGTTTTTACCAATAAGAGTGCCCTATTTTTGGCGGATTGTGACGTCTCTCAGATTGCCCATTTAAAAGTAATGCTTTATTTTATTATTTCACAAGGAATCGAAGAAAATTAATAAATAACCATTGCAAATTTGCATGTACGTATGAATAAAAAGATAAACATAAATATTTAGAATCTAACCATTTATTTAAGTTTTCCACATTTTCTTGCGCTGAAATTGTTTGATTGTGCATTAAGTTTTCATTTTGCAGAGCTTCAAGCTTGCTTCTTAAAATGTCACATTACTTACATCCCTGGTTTGTTTTATTACTAGTGGATGGAATATTAGATAGATCAACATTGTTGTCATTTTTGTCTGTTACCATATATAAGAGAGGCTATGTCACACTAACGTTCAATAATTCATTAACCATAGTTTTTATTTCTTTTTCTAAGCTTTAGTAGCCCTACTAGTGAATTCAGCTGGTTTGGCATATTCCGACGAAAGCAAAAACACTGAAGGAATAGCTAAAAAAATTGAAAAACTAAGTATCTGATGCAGCATATTCAAAAAATAATTTCTACATATTTATTAAGCTTCATAGCAGTCAAGGTCATCAACCTTGCTTGTATTTCGGCTTCATAATCTTCTGGCTTAAAATGTTTGCTACTAATTCTTTTATTTTTATCTTTACGTAGGCGTTTTTCCCCATTCTTTGCAAATTCTGGGGACTTTAAGGAATGTGAAAAACAATAAGTTCTCACCTGTTTCCTTTGCTTTCTTTGAAATATTTTTACGTGTAGCCACGCTACAAACTATTCCTCCCGTCACAGCTGTATATGAAGAATAAAATTGTATTACAGGAAAGATGAAAAAGAAAATTTATTTTGAATACAAACAAAATAGATCTCGTCCTTTTCACAAACTACAATAATTATACACAAAAAAACAAGCTTTTACGCTTACAACGCAACGTTCGTTTATAAATTTGCTTAATATATTAATAGGGACCGAGAAAGATGACGCTTATGCCATCTGCCGTGAAAAAACACAAACAATGTGATGTAAACACTGCGGTAAACCCTATTAGTTTTGTATAATCAGAGTTTTTAAATGTTCATTTTTTAAAACTGATATTAAATGTTTGTGATGTCTTCATCAAAAGTATCTTTCTGTATCCATGGCTGTTTACATGTGCCGTATAAAAATACTACGCAGTTGAAATTTTATATTTTCCCCGAAAGTTCATTAAACACTGCGTGAATAACCTTAAAACGTCAAAAATGGATAAATGCAGTAAAAACCCATGTGTACCTAAGTAAAATGTTCTAATTAAAATTTTTTATTACCTATTCTTTTGTGTATATTCAGTATGATACTACAATTGGCAGCTATTAAAAAAGTTATAATTTTTTTTACATAAATAAAAGATTATTATCGAGAGAATAAAATGGTTTTTCGGTACGATTTCATTGATTATATAAAATAAAAAGCTTGTTATGTGTTTGCCCACTTTAATATTATATAATAAGTTTAAATAATTAAATACTATTAAGAGAAAGAAAGTAAACATTTGTACAAAACGAATCACTTCAAGGTTTTTATTTACATTTCAGAAAACATCGGGAGGATTGGGAACCAAATAAAAATACTAGAATTTTCAGTGCTCATTTTGTCAATAATCAAAAAATCAGATAATCCCCTACATCCATTTACATACCAACAATTTTTCCTGGCAAAGAAAATAAAAAGATCTATTCATGTTTTGCATTTTGTAGGTTGTTTATTATACTGTTTACATCACAATGTTTTCCTTATTTAACACCAGAGCGCTCTACTTTCGACAGAAATGCTGCCTCTATAGCTCGGTCTCGATCCCTATAATTATAAAATAGAAAACCGCCAAAAAATAATAAAAAACGCAACTAAACTGTTTAAATAACACACAAACTCCATTAAATATGAGCTATAAGGTTCGTTCCAACCTCGCGAAGAACCATTCTAGAACGGGACTGCGCAAGTGATTACAGTAAATGCCGTTCCAAGCTAATCGTGACCGTGATATTACGGTTCTATTTTCGTTCCAACCAACTTGTGATCCATGGAGACTAGATAAGGAGCACGAGCTCTAACGGGTCAATTGCCAAAGTTTGCCCACTAAAATTATGTGTATTAAGCTTTTTTTTTCTACCACTGGCGTCGCTCATGTTCTTTGTGTACCGCTCTGAAACTAGCATCATAAATATATGTGAAGTAAGCTAGTAAATACTAACCTTTAATTTGTACTTAAATAATAAATATTGGTAAATGCTAAAAATTGACAAAATAAAAATGTTGAAAAATCAAAAATGGGTAGAGTTTGTGCGGTTAAAAATTGCAATAGTGGGAGTGCAGCTGATATGAAACGCCTCATTCCCACACCGCTTTGGTACATGTCGAGCACCAGCGCCCTCTTAATTTAGTAGCCCTATTTGCATACATGGAGTTCGTGCTCCTTATCTAGTCTCCATGTTGTGATCGTTCTAGAGCCGTCACGGAACGGTGATTTCGATACTCGACCGAAAGAAAGAACTGTGAGGACTGACATGCGCTGTTAGTATTTTGTTGTTTTTGTTTGACGTGTTTGTTGCCAACTCAACTTTTGTTCCGACTGGATTATTTTTCAATACCATGAATTAGTTTATTTCTAAAATGTACAATTATTTTGTTTATATAAATAAGATTTTAGTTTCATTTTCACCTAACTAGATTTTTATAGTTTAATTAAACAAATTAAACAGAAAAGAATGCATAATACCTCTAATAAAGTCCATTAAATACAAGAATATATATTATAACGTGAGGTCACAGTATTACACAAACAAAACGATCGCTGAACGATAATAAAGCCTAAAACCGTTCCAACTTTCATCAGTTCTGGGACGGTACAAAGTTTGCGCCTGCGTATAAAATGATTCCTAACAATTCCAGAATGGTTCCAAAACAGTGATTTACCGTAGGTTGGAACAAATGTCATGCGCTTGGTCGCTTGGGCATTCTCGATGACGATGCAACATCCTTCGGAAGCTTCCGCAATAGGCGAAAAAAGGTTAGACTCCAGCGCCACTACCGGCCACTTTTTCGTCCTCCACTGAGCCATTGATAGTTTGTTTACATTCGTTTTCATATGACAGGCCGTAGGAGTTTCCTGAATTTAAGAGTTATATTTTTCGTCTTTTAAGTGTGTTAGAGGATTTTGTTAGTATTGGTGTTTTGTTAGGTGTTGTGTTAGGTATTCAGTGTATTGTGTTATATTAATTCATTAAACTTTTTTATAGTTAGTGTATCTTTTTAGGTATGTTTACCATATCTACTACATTAACCTAAAAACATAATATATTTTTACTTGCAGTTGAGTGAAATTAGGCTTAGTATTGTGGATTACATGAAGTATTTAGAAGGGACCGAAAATTCAAAATGTGTTTACGAAGGTGAACACGTTTTAAATGCTGGGCATCTAATATTAGCGGGTAAAACGAAATCCACAGCAACATCCCTTAATATTATTGCTTTGTGCCTTCAGTCATCAGCATTGGAGAACGAACCCCATAAAATCGAGGGATGATTAAAAATAGAGAATGAGAGGGCACACATTGAACTAATGGTTTGCTCTTGTAAAGCTGGACAAAGTGGGCGGTGCAAACATATTTCAGCATTTCTTATTAAATGCACAAGGTATTTAACTTACGGAAACCTAAAAAGCACTATCAAGCAAAATCGATTTCCCTTTTTTTATACATATATCTCTTTTCTGCTTTATGTTTTAGGGAGGATATAGAAAGTTTGGAAAATATTTCACAAACACAGTTGAAATGTGCTTGGTCAACCCAAAAATTAATTACCAGGGAAAAATACAAACCAGTACCTGTAAAAGAAATGCCTTGTTTGGCAAAAAAAGTGCCATCATGCAATATTCAAATTAACAGCTCTGAAGTATTAAACTTCTTTTGTGCTAACTTGCCTCAATCAGCAATTTCAAAACATAGGTATAAGTGTGAAGTTTTATATTTTGCAGATTTTAACCAAATTTATTTTAGAGCCGGTAGAAGACATTTTACTGGTATGGATGATACTTTGGAGGAAGTTAATACGGCTAGGTATATAAACAAAATACTGAACAATGCTTCGCAATCAATTACAATGATGGAGATCTTTTCAAAGAAAGTTGCTTTAAAAGATTGTTGCAATGAAATGTTTCAATCATTGTGTTCTGAAGATATTGCTTCTATAATAAGAGCAGCACAACATAGTCCAGAATGGTTAAAGTATAGAAAATTCAGAATTACTGGAAGTCGTTGCTATTCTCTGTATACATATTCAAAAAATGATTGGGAGACTAAAACTGTCAAATATCTTTACAAACATTCTTTCAGTAATAAATTTGTTAAACATGGGTTAGAATGGAAGTCACAGGTAAGGACCGTTTTTAAAGATAAGACAAAATCAGGAGTATTTGAATGTGGAATGGTTGTAAGCCATTCAAACCCATGGCTTGGATTTTCTCCAGATGGAGTAATTATGGAAAATGACAGACCACATCAATTGTTGGAAATTAAATGTATTTTTGAAGGTAATAAAACAACTAATGTAAAGTAGGTCATAGTTTATATTAACCAATATTTGACAAGCTTGAAAACATTGTAAAAAATAATTAAATACACACATGTACAGGTTATATTCTACATAAAATGAATTGAATCAATTTATAAAACACACTTATTTTTTTATTTTAGGAGCTACTAAGGCTATAGCCGAGGCTGTAAAAACTGCCAAGTACTTGATCCAAGAAAATGGAAAATATAAATTGAAAAAAAACCATCAATATTATGGACAGGTCCAAATGGGGATGGCAATTTTAAATTTACAAAAAGCAATATTATTTATATTTGCTTCTTTTGATGATTCTGGGTTAATTGTAGAGGTTGATTTTGATTACGAATTTTCAAAATAAATGATCCTAACAATAAAAGAAAGATATTTTGAAAATATGTTACATGTTTTATATACTCGGTCTGATTTGTGATAATGGGCCTCTGTAACGATTTTTTTAATAGTCCATGGCAATATTTAAGATTGAATATACAAGCATATACAAATTTTACAACTGAAAACTTCCTATTAACGAAGAAAAACGTTATTACAAATCAAATTTCGATGATTCTAACTAATTATTTTCATATACCATTTATTTAAAGGTTCATTAAGAAAATTAATAAAGTTCTATATTATTAAATGTGATTTTCTTTAATTGGTTACCTTAAAAGTATGGAAACTGTTCTTTTTTGGCTATCCAATAGCATCTAAAAGACTGAAGGGTGAAAAAAATTATTCATTAAAAATATATTAAAACTAATCTGTTAAATATCTACAATCTGCCAAAATAGAGGAAGAAAGATTAGTAATTCCACATATAATGGTAAAAATGTCCTTTACATAAGGCACTAATGATCATTTCAATTTACCTTATAAAATATTGGAAGTTTTTATTCCCTTGCAGAGGCTATTTTTGCATAAAAAATAGCTTCTGTGGCTGATAACTTTTTCTGCTGTCTTAAAAATGGGGGTCTAATTAACTCAATTTGATTAAAATGGCATACATCATCAATTAGAAACCCCTTATCTACTATTATGGCATCTTCTTTAGGTGTTCACATTGAAATCAAATTGCTGTTTTCAAAGATACATTTGTCTGATGCTTTCCCTCCATAGGATTCACTAACAAAAGTAATTAGTCCTCCAGGTGATACACCTGTCATAAATTTTACAGTTAAGTTAGATTTATAATAAGAGTAGAATTTAATTCGACAACATAAGCATTTTGGCTTTTCAATAAAAATTTCCGTACAATCTAGCACAATCCGCACTTTAGTAAATTCTTTAAAACACTTGGGCATATTATTTTTAATTTCACTGCTGTCTGGAAAGTATATGGCAGTTGCCAATATTTTACTCAAAACTGGTATTAATTCCAAAATATAATCTCTACATAATGGTGGAGAAATACCAAATAGAATAGCCAATGTGGCATATGATAGATTTGTTTTAAGTTTTGTCAACACAAGAATTGTTCTGTCTTTCAAAGATGAACGATGCAACTTTTTCTCCAAATGCACTTTCTCCAGCTGATGCACTTTCTCCAGCTGATGCACTAAACTATTAAGTGCTGACTCAGTTTTGATAAAGTGGCTTAATGTTAATACCTCAGGAGTATTTACTTGCGCACCAAAATCTCTAAAAGTTTTTGGGCCACAATAGTTAGGTTGTGTATGCAACAAACTTATTAATTGTTCTGCAGCTCGCATTTCCTCTTCTGTATGTCCCAAACCAACGTCTTCTTCATTATGAGATATGCACTTTTCAGCCTTTAATATTGGATTTTCCGCTTCTTCTTGTAACAATGTTTTTTTATGGTCTCTATTTTGTAACCTTAAACTTCTGGAAGAAGGACCAGGTTGATTTTCGTCTTCCAAAGGTAACTTCCTAGACGGTACTACATTAAATTTTAATTTATGTAATTTAGAGCCGTCTCCTACAAATAAAAACTATTAATACAGAAACACAAAAAACAACTGGGTACTAACCTCTATAAAAATCATCGTTTTCAGAGAAATGCAACGAGCATACTCTCATGTACGGACTCACAGGCTTTCCAATTTTTAATTTCCTTACCCATTCCTCCCTCCGATCAACAGCTTCTCGTTTCCTTAATTTAGTTTCCACCAAAACACGTTGTACTTTTTTGGGAAATGTATGAAAACTAAGTTCTTTATTTACCCTTACCCAAGAGGAACACATGGGAACGCAACAGTGATGGTTCATTTTGATAAATTAAACAATTTTTTATCAATTTTGCGACTTTGATACAACACGTACAAACAAAAACCGTAAAATCAACGTACGAATCACATATATAAACAAAACATTAATGGCCCACTGGAAGGTTTCAAAATAAAACTGTAGGTGGAGTATAGCTTATTTTGTTTTGTCTATAAGTTATCAGACAACCTGTACATGTATGCGAGTATGCGGTTCATAGGGAAAAGTAGAATTCGATAGAGGGCGCTGCCAAATGTCAATGTCAATATTCAAAGGAGTAAAACAAACATTCGTTATACCGGATTCTTACTGGTTTTCAGTTAGTTTGTTCGAAGTGTTTTTGAATTGTGTGTGTTACAAGTGTTATTTGAACTGTTGAAATTTAGTATTTTAATATAGACTTATCATCTATTGTGGAGAAAGTATGTATTGTTATTTTAGTTAATTTATATCGCCATTGAAAATATTTGCATGTGATAACTCCATTAATATTTTAATTCAGCCATATCATGGAATTTACCTTGACAATTCAAGCTCTTTTTGAGTTTCTAAATGCTACGCCATCTTCAAGGTGTATTAACGAAGGACAAGCTGTTCTAAATGCAGGCCATATAATTTTGCATGGAATTGAGAACAAGACAGATCACACAATTCAGGTATATGGGTTGTGCTTGAAAAGCAGTGGCCTGCGAAAGGATCCCCATGAAATTCGCATTGTATTCAGAATCGTGGAGACACACATATATCTGAAAACGGCAGTATGCAGTTGCAAAGCAGGAAATTCATCGCGTTGCAAACATATTGCAGCACTATTATTTTTATGTACAAGGTAATACTATGGTTCCATAAAAAATGGCTTATTGCACAGTTAATTGTTGTTATATTTGTTTTTCATTGAATGTTGTCTATTGCAGAGAAAAACTTACTGAATTTGATTTTTTATCAAGAACTGATGTGACTTGTAAATGGAAAGACGCCCATTCAAAAACAGTGGATGCCAAATATGGAGGTATACCTTTTGAGGATTATCCATGTATTAAAAAGGCTAAATTGGGAAATTCTGTTTTATTGGAAAACGTGGATATATCAGACAAAACGGAAATTATTTTGAAAAAACTTTGTGCTGCAGCTCCTAATTCAGCATTAGCAAAACATAGGTAAGGTTTTTTTGATTGCTGATATTTTTTTACTTACATATTGATATGCCATCTTTTAGGTAACATGAAACTTTTTTTAATTGTAGGTCTAGACAAAGGCAAATAATTCAGAAGGATAATGTATGTGTTATTGAACCTTCCGAGCAAACGAAAAAAATTTGTGAGCATGCTTTAAATTCCCCATCAACGTTAACAGCAACAGATCCAAAGGAAGAATGTTGTAAGAAGATTTATACAACTTTAATTACAGAAAATTATTTGTTGTTGGCAGAAATGACAAAAAATGACAAGTTAATTTGGCACTATGAACGGAATTATAGAATTACGGGTTCTAGGTGCTATGCTCTTTTCACTTATAGCAAAGGTGATTGGGCGAAGAAATGTGTAGATTACCTGAATCCAAAAAAATTAACAAACAGGTTTATTCTGCATGGAATTCAAAATGAAGGGGTTGCTAGAGAAGCATACATTAGTGCAACTGAAAGCAGCGTAGGGGAAACAGGATTGATTGTCTCCAAAATACATCCTTGGATGGGATATTCACCAGATGGTGTAATCTTAAATAAAAATGGTGTGCCAATTAAACTGCTGGAAATTAAGTGTCCATACATAGGTTATTATTCCCCTGTACAAAAATAATTGTATTTATTGTGTGTATGTTAATGCATACATTTTATTCTTCGTACAAGTACTTATTATTGAGTAAAGCTAAATAAACTATCAGGTGTAATTTATATGAGTTGAACATAGTAGTGAAAATTATTCATGGTAAATAATGTTGATAAATAATGTAATATATAGAATAGTTATATGCAGTTATACTTTTTAGGAAAAGAAGCTTCAGCTGAAGACTTTTACAAGGTTTGTAACTACCTAACGACAAATGAAAAAAATGAAGTAGTGTTAAGGAAAAAACACAATTATTATGGCCAGATTCAATTTGGCATGGCCATTATGAACCTAAAGGAATGTGACATTGTATTTTATTCCACAAAATTTGAAAACTTTTTAATACTTACTGTACAGCAAGATGAAGTATTTACTACATGCATGCTAGAGAAATTACAAAATGTATACTTCAATTATATGTTACCCCAATTTTGTGAAAGAACAAAACAATTTGAATAGAAATGTGTTTTATTAAAGTTTAAAATTTCAGTTATACTGGCACTTACAAAAATTTGTCTTCACTGAAAATGGGATTTGATAAATTTACAATAGCACAAATAATGGTTAGTATATTATCGACTTGAGGCAGAAGAGACAGTGGAAAAGGTTTATTAAAAATTTCAAACACTTTCATCCGTTGGTTGGTTCTTTCTATGTGAACTCTTGCCCTGGCAATCTTTGCATTTAAGAAGGCCTCTTGACGGCTAAATTGATTTTGTTTTCGAAGAAAAGGAGGCTGTATAATTTTTATACCCTCTGCTTCAGCAATTTCTCCAATTAGAAAGCCTTTGTCAACCATAATGTTGTCTACAAACTGATCACACAGTTGAAGTACTGGGCTTTGTTGAAATAGTTCCTTATCTGAGGTTCTGTCACCATATGCCTTACTAACATAAGTAATGAGACCAGCTGGTGATACTCCCGTCAAAACTTTAATTGTATGTCTCTTTTTATATTGAGAGTAAGTTTTAAGCCTGCAACAAAGACATTTAGCTTGTTGAAGAGGAATTTCGGTGCAATCAAGTACTACTCTTGTTTTTTCAAAGCCTTCAAAACATAGAGGCATACTATTCAGTACTTCCTCTTTGGATGGCCAAGTTATGGCATACTGGAGAACTTTAGCTACTTTTATTAAAGTCTCGTGAAAAATGATACGGCATGAAACTTCATTCACTTGAAATAAAATGGATAGGACATTATAACGACTGCCAGTTTTCAATTTCATAAATGTAAATATTACTTGGTCCTTAAGTGGCATAACTGTTCGCTTCTTCCTATTTTTTGGAAATAACTCTGCGACCAATTCAACAATGGTGTACAATAGTTGGAAAGACTGCAATTCAGTTAGCGTAGATAAATCTTTAGCGGTGACTATTCTATTTGAAAAAGGTTCAATAAAGTCACCACTTTTTACTTCTGTTGAACAATCGACTCCAAATTTTTTATTTACAACCAAGTTTTGTATATCAAGCAAAGCCTCCGCTGCCTGAATACGTTCATTACCTAAAAAAAAACAAAAGAATTGATATGATATAATGAAAATCGTTTATAAGTACCTACTTTCACTGTTTGAAAAATCTGGATTATCTAGAGGTGAATCCATTTCAACATTTAATTTGCTAATGGTGGCACATGCCATGTGTTTGCTGAAATTAGGACTAGCTCTTGTTTTAGGTGGATTTCTCTTTGGCCTGCTCATCTCATGACTCGATTCTGGTAATTTACAACTTGGTACTGCAGCAGGTACAAGTGAATGTTTCTTCTTGTTATCACCTTAAATATATATATATATATATATATATATATATATATATATATATATATCGGTTTTAAAACGTCTTTCGACGTTGTCCGATGTCTAACTTCCATCTCTTCCTATCGTCCCATTGGCCCTCTCTCAGGTCTCGTGAGCTCATCGCCTTCGCTATTCCTTCTTTCCATGTTTTCCTAGGTCTTCCGCGTTTTCGACGATTAGGCGGCATCCAGTTCATTACTTTCTTGGGAAGTCTTTTCTCTTCCATCCTCTGAACATGCCCGTACCACACTAATTGTTTTCTCTCGATGTCCGTTATTAAGGAGCCTTCTATCCCCATTTGGAGACGTACGTCCTCATTTCGTATTCTTTGTCTTCTGCTGATTCCTAACGATCTTCTGAATACATCCATTTCTACAGCTTCTAATCGTCTTTTGTTGTTTTCTGTTATTCGCCACGTTTCTGACCCATATAATAGGCTGCTCTTTATGAGGGTTTCGTAGATATTATATTTTCTATGTTTTCCGATTTCCTTACTCCAAAATATCCCATTTAAACACCCAATTATCCGTCTAGCTTGTGTGATACGTTTATTTATTTCTTTGTCGTCCTTCCCTGTTATGTCGAAAGTTACACCTAAATATGTATATTCATCGCAAGCCTCAATTTCCTCCTTTTCCAGTTCTATGTTCATCTTCTCTTGTGCTATAGGTAAATATTTAGTTTTTTGGGTATTAAGTTGCAAACTCAATTTTTCGTATTCTTCCTGCAGTTTACGTGTCATATATTCTAAATCATCTTTGTCATTTGCTATTAAGACTTGATCATCCGCAAACTGTAAGGTATATAGACAGACACCGCCAAGGTCAACACCCATTCCCTTACACTTTCTCTTCCACAGGTTTAGTGCTCGGGCTACATAGATTTTAAATAGTGTGGGTGAGACACAGCATCCCTGGCGTAGTCCTTTATTTACTATAAATTCTGGTGACAATTTATTGCCTACTTTTACTTGTGATATCGTTTGGTCGTAGAGATTTTTCAAGGCTTTTATTAGGGTATGACTAATATTAGTTTCTTGTAGGACTTTCCATAACTTATTTACAGGAACCGTATCATATGCTTTTTGGAGGTCAACAAATTACAGCCCCACATGAATATGTAAACTGTACATCTGCATCAACATCTTAAAAATATTAAAAACATCTACAAACCTGGACGAATAAAATCTTCCTTTGAAAAGTGCAAAGAACAGACTCTCATATATTGTCGGTAATTGGCTTCCCCATTTTTAATTTAATTATCCAAACCTTTCTTTGGGATACTTTTTCAGTTATTCAATACTCATTTTCGGTATATACAGTCCTACCAATTGAGGGAAATTTATGGAAAGAAAGACTGGGATTCTTCCCTTTTCGGCTAGTGCAGCCAAATACACAACAATTTCGGTTATTAAGAGCCATACCCGATGGTCTATTAACGCGATAAAAAAATAATAAAGCAAAAGTACAACCAAATTAACACAATAAAACAACTCGAGCGTAATGGTGAAACTGAACTTTGTGTTTATTTTACTCCTTTGATAGCTGCAGTATTTTTCCGCTAGGGGTCGTACCCGAATTCTACTCCGCCCTATTGTGATGATGAACCGAATAAATCACGTTGGTAATAAAATTTGTTATAATTTCAGCAAAATTCGAATACGTATCTGTTCAAGTTATGATTAAATTGAAAGTATTATTGTATTTGAATTTCGACTTTTTGTTGATTGTTGATACAATTTAATATTTTGGTTTCCAAAAGTTGCCATTGAAGTGAGACCTCTAAGAAATATTTTCTGTATGACCGTAATGAGTTAGAAGAAGAATTAATTATAGAAAAGACAACTCATCTAGCCATAGATAAACTATATCAACACTTTTCATGTTGTTGATTATTTTTACAATAACATTTTTTACTTATTAAGTTGATATAATGGAAAAAGAGCAAGTGGTTGTTAAGGAAGAAATGGATATTAAAAATGTTAAGGAAGAAGTTGATATCACCGATAATTTCCTGTGGAATATGGATGGTAGACAAGAATTAATTGACGACGTGTCTACGCTAAAAATAAAAATTCAAAATGTAGAGGGAAAAATGAATAGTATACATCCAATCAAACAAGAAAAAAATAATGACTCAAATATTGTTGAAACGTTTGAAGAGAGTTTTGTTGCAGCTAAAACAGAAAGTGACATTTTCATAACACACAACATTAGAAACAAAATCAAATCTTTAATAACAGTTAATTGTGGAAGACAAACTAAATCAAAAGGTGAGTTGAACTGATTTAAGCATGCTTTGGTGTTACACAAGGCATAAGTATTTGCATATTTATGTTGAGTATATTGTGCAATAATAGACATAATTCCAATATTTTTTTTTGGCTTTTGGACAAATTTATTGGATTTCTTTAAATAATCAAATCGTTATAATTATATATATATATATATTATATATTTTTAAATAATGCCTCTACGTTGGGAGCCATTTTTATTATATATAATTTTACTTACGCCCTTATGTTGTAGTGCTATTTTATATTATAATTTTTAATTTACCTCAGTTGGGCTGCTGTTTTTATTATGTATATTTTTTTTATTTCAATTTAATATATGTTTTATTATTATTTATGGGCGCCAGAATTGGTTACGCTTACCGCTATACCCAATTCAAAATTATTATCAATTTTACTTTACCCTTTAAATACTGTATCTCAGGGATGAGATTCGGCACTTGACGTTTGCTAGCAACAAGAAACTATAGGTAGATATCAGAGAAAAATAAGACGAACCTGAACAATTGAACATAATTTAATTAATGAGAAAAGATAAGAAATTTTTATAATCAATTAATAAACCAACATTATACGTTTAAATTCATTATTGTATCATTATTACGCAACAACCATATAAACGCTTTCATTACTATAAATATTATTGAAACTCAACAAATAAATTTCGTGTATCATTATTCTTATTCTATGTTTGAATGTACATCCAAAAAAAAACTTTCAATCTCAACCATAGATCTTTAAGTGCGAAAACGTGTAGTGTGCTGTTCTGTTAAATGTTTTGTCTAGTTTACAAAATGGAAGGCAAAGTGATGTGTCTAAGAATCTTTATTATTATTATGCAAAAATCTAGTGAATACTTATTTAATATGAATTTAGTGTTTGTGTCCGTTATTAGTGGAGATTGAACAGTTAATACTAACGTTTAACCAATAAATTGCTACCACAGACAATTAACCTACGTACAAAAATATACAAGTGAAATGTTTTTATAGAAAAAGTTCAATATACACGTGGAAAATGTTCATCGTTAGTTATAGAGCATAGCATTGAATGTGCTGTTCTTGGAGGAAAAAATGATCAGCTGTGATCCAAGATGTAGGAATGATGATATATGTGGTTAATATCGTCAGCAGAGTATCTCTATTATAAGATACCTTGGATAACCACCAGAATAATTGTAATAAGGTAATTATAGTTATAGTTCTTACCAAATCTAGATGATTTCACTAAAGTTCACTTATTTTTAATTATACGGAATGTATTTTAATTTATTTACTTTAAAACGTCGTCTGAACACTTTTGATTAATATTTCTGATAATTTATTTAAGTTATTTCAAATTTTAATAGAAATTTGAGGAGATAAAATTTTACACGTCCACCCTCTAATTCATTTTCACGGCGTCTCCTTAAGCTCAAAATCAACAACCTTCTATTGTTTTTAATTTTGTTTTTTCCAGTTCATTTGTTGATAAACAAACATTGCTTTCCTGAATCAATATATCCGTTTCTGCGTTATAGTAGACAAATTCACTTTGTTTTTATGCACTTCGAAAAACACACCGATCTACACCGTACGAATTACTAACATAACATTGCTTCTAGCGTTGATCTTTTGACCTTCAAGTTTTATACAAATAATTGAATAGTTTACGCAATATACAGGGTTTCTGAAAGTGTCTACAAAATATTAAATTATAATAATTGAATTTTATTTCAAAATTCATGTGATACCATATACAGTGATGATCATAGTTATGTACAAAATTTATGTTTGACGTAATTTACTTGTTACTGTTGTATTTTCAATATCTTGAAATATACTTTAAAGAAAAATAGTTACAAAATTAAATAGTGATCTTTTATATCATTTTATCAATTGTATTCTATTTGTAAATATTTCTTGTCATATTTAAGCTATGTTTTTTATGGATTATTTCCTTTTATCGAATATTCACTACTACTATTACTTAGATTCACATTTCTGAGTGATGTTAATGATTCAACATAACCTAGTAGATATATTTCACTTTAACATTCCCTAAAATTCTATAGAATTATTCTTGATTCGACAAGAATATTCTATAGAAGTTTACCTTGATTTTTTTTTTGATTTCATAATTATATATTACTTATTTAATTAATTCCCCAGTTTAATTCTTTCTTAATTTCATGAAGAAGTCTTTAAATTCTCATAATTAACTTATGCTTAGTCTATTAATAAATTTTAATTCCACTATTTCTAATTCTTAGTTAAGATTGACTAAATTAAATTAATTTATACTTGATTACATAAATAATATTTCTAATTCTATTGTTTCTTAAATTTTAGTTACGACTGGTTGGCGTTAAATTGATGCAGCTGGTTTATGTGAAAAATTCCACGTTCTCGATGAGTGTCAGGATGTATCAACTTATAACTATTTATACCATGACTGGTTTCTACTAAGTAAGGACCTTCATAAGGTAACTGTAACTTAGAACATATTCCTTTCTTATGGTTAGGTACTCTTAACGCTTTTATTATCACCAAGTCACCTTTTTTAAATGTTATCTTATTTCTAAGACTAGCTAGTTTCCGTTTAATGTATTTGTCAGCTTGTCTTTCTCTGGCTACTTTAATCAGTTTGTTGTAGTTAATTTCACTGGTCCATGGTCTATCTGGTTCTATTCCTGTGAATTTACTAATCTTTCCTAGTATCGATTCGATAGTTAAAGGCGATTCATACTCGGGCATCGTACATTTATTTAAATTTCGTGCATCAAGGCAAATCCTTAAATCTCCATCCTTCTTCTTTACTATAACAACTGGATTGATATACGAGGTGGTACTATGTTCTATAATTCTATCTTCTAATAATTTATTTACAGTTTTCTTTACATCTTCTTGATATTTGTAGGGTATCGGATAACTTCGCTGTTGGAATTGTTGATTTTCTTTCATTTCAATTTTATGTACATAATTTCTTGCAATTCGAGATTCCTCATTAATTAAATTCCTATGTCCTCTCAGTATTCCTTTTACTTCATTTTTCCATTCTATTTTCCCATCTATATCCAAATTCCATTCCGGCATATTATTATTATTATTTATTTCTCCATTGCCATCCAACATCATATCTCCACTCATTTTTCCTTCCTGCCTATAATCATATCTCTTCTCCATATCATCTTCAAATTTCTTATTATAATTAATACATTTATCTACTTCTTCTACTAACTCTTCATTCTTCCTCGAATTATCATTTTTCTCTTCATAATTAAAATCAACTTTCTCTTTATTAAAGATTATGTACATTTCTTCATAATTAATAATTGCTTTGTTTTCATATAAGATATCCGATCCTAACAATAGTTCGCATTCCATATTTTCCACTACTAACAGTTGTACCATAGTTTCTCGTTCCTTTAATCTTAATGCTACAGTTATCGTAGTATTTGAAATTGTTAGTTTTCTTTGATTTATGCCGATTAAATTTATTTTTGGCACCTTGACGAAATTTTCTTTTGATATTGTCAAATCATTTACAAATTTATTATTTATTAAAGATATTTCTGACCCGGTATCGATTAATATTTTTATGCTAGTGCCTTCTATCGTTCCGTATATATAAATTAATGTTTCATTGTTTTGTTCTAGCTGGTCCTGTACCTTTAGAAATTCGCGTGGGTGAACATAGCTGCACCAACTTAACTTACCATATTCACCCTCTAGTGGAAAAACTGTTGTTCCGTACCAGAAGATGACACGGGAACCACAACATTATCATCATTATGATTATTGTTATTTGTATTAGTTCCATTAAAGTTTGTGTTACGATTAGTTGTGTTTCTTTCTAGGCTGTTCGTCCTGTTAGTTCTTGTGTCACGTCTTATATTATTCGTCCTTCTTATGTCTCCGTCAGAGTTTCTTCTTTCTCTTCTATTATAATTATTATGCTGTCTCCTATCTGGATAATTTGTGTACCTGTTATTGTTATTATTGGTCCTATCGTTATTTCTGTCATATCGTCTATCATTGTTATTATTGTTATTTGTGTTGTTGTAATAGTGATTATTATTTTGTCTATGATTGTTACTTCTATTAAAGTCTCGTCTATCGTTGACGTTTCTGTAATAGTCATCATAGTCACGTCTATTGTTGTTGTGCACCGTTCTCTGTACTCGGTTCAAATAGTCTAGTAAAGATTGGAAATTTGTAATATTTTGTATTGCTATACCTTGAGTAATATTGTCATTAAAATGTCTAGATAAGAATATTATAATTTCTTGCTCAGAAATTACTGGCTCTAAATATTGTGCCTGGGAAAATAAAGACAAAGCATAACTACTCATGTTGTTGCTTCTTCTACTATCAAATTTTCCAAAATATAACTTTTCCCTAACATAGCCTTGTTCTGTTTCCCCCCAGTATTGTTTCAAAAAGTTACATTCAAAATCGTTGAAATTATTTATATTTACATCATTACATGTGAACCAAAGTAATGTTTGACCCTGCAAATGAGATCTAATTGTCTCTTTCAAATCTTCTATCTCTCTGATACCTTTTAATTTATTTTTAAGATATCTCAAGAAAATTTTTGGATGCATTTTTCTCGTATCCCCGTCAAATTTAAGATTACTTTCCCCATGGTTATAGATGTAATTTACCCCTTGAGTATTGATGTTTGGATTCGTCTTGTTTTTTATGGTTTCAAATTCTTTTTCTAATTCCATCATTTTCTTCTTAAAGTCTTCTTTGATTTCCCTCTCCAATTTTGTAAAATCTTGTACATTCCTATCTTCCTTGATTTGTTTTAACTTCTTGTCCATTTCCCATATTAGTTCTTTCTGAGTTTTTAAATTCATCTCCTCCGCAATCGATAAATTCAACTGGATGCCTTGCTCTACATCATCTATCCTGGCATTGGTTTTCATGATGTTTCTCTCCATTCTGCCTATCTGTTCCTTTCCTTCTTCTCGTAGTTTATTTCCCATGTCTTCTATCTCTTGTTTCCGGATGGTGCCTTCTCGCATTAAATGTCCATATAGTTTATTCATTTTCTCTTCTTGTTCCTTCTTGTGTTCTTCGAACTGTTTTTTTATTTCCACCATATGTTCTGAAAATGTTTCTTCTTGTTTGTCTAACCTTCTGTTAATTTCTTTCTGTGTACCTTTTATCTCTTCTTTTGTGTTTTTTATTATATCTTCTCTGGTGTTTCTAATATCAGCCATCATTATTTTCATCATATTTATTAACTCTTCATTTTCATTTGGTTTAGGTTTTGTATAGTGATGAACTTCTTCCACCATACTGTCTCCTTTCTCCAGTTCCGCTGCTTCTTCAGCTTGGATAGCCATCGTCAAACGTTCCCTTAGTACTTGTTTGTTTCCCTTTGTGTCCATATTCCTGGATTTCAGATATTCCCTCAGCTCATCCACTGTCAGTTCGTCGATATTCATTGATTTGTCAGCCATTATTATTTTATAAAATTTTCTCTAGATATCTCAAAAATAAAATTGTAACCTGTTCCTGTTGCTAATTTGTTGAACGAGCGTTACTTAAGTCATCTAACAAACGCCATACGTTGGGCTTGCCATTTTATTATATATTTATTAATTTATATTAATTTAATAAGAGCCCCACGTTTCGGGTGCCATTTTATTTTTGTATTTTTAAATAATGCCTCTACGTTGGGAGCCATTTTTATTATATATAATTTTACTTACGCCCTTATGTTGTAGTGCTATTTTATATTATAATTTTTAATTTACCTCAGTTGGGCTGCTGTTTTTATTATGTATATTTTTTTTATTTCAATTTAATATATGTTTTATTATTATTTATGGGCGCCAGAATTGGTTACGCTTACCGCTATACCCAATTCAAAATTATTATCAATTTTACTTTACCCTTTAAATACTGTATCTCAGGGATGAGATTCGGCACTTGACGTTTGCTAGCAACAAGAAACTATAGGTAGATATCAGAGAAAAATAAGACGAACCTGAACAATTGAACATAATTTAATTAATGAGAAAAGATAAGAAATTTTTATAATCAATTAATAAACCAACATTATACGTTTAAATTCATTATTGTATCATTATTACGCAACAACCATATAAACGCTTTCATTACTATAAATATTATTGAAACTCAACAAATAAATTTCGTGTATCATTATTCTTATTCTATGTTTGAATGTACATCCAAAAAAAAACTTTCAATCTCAACCATAGATCTTTAAGTGCGAAAACGTGTAGTGTGCTGTTCTGTTAAATGTTTTGTCTAGTTTACAAAATGGAAGGCAAAGTGATGTGTCTAAGAATCTTTATTATTATTATGCAAAAATCTAGTGAATACTTATTTAATATGAATTTAGTGTTTGTGTCCGTTATTAGTGGAGATTGAACAGTTAATACTAACGTTTAACCAATAAATTGCTACCACAGACAATTAACCTACGTACAAAAATATACAAGTGAAATGTTTTTATAGAAAAAGTTCAATATACACGTGGAAAATGTTCATCGTTAGTTATAGAGCATAGCATTGAATGTGCTGTTCTTGGAGGAAAAAATGATCAGCTGTGATCCAAGATGTAGGAATGATGATATATGTGGTTAATATCGTCAGCAGAGTATCTCTATTATAAGATACCTTGGATAACCACCAGAATAATTGTAATAAGGTAATTATAGTTATAGTTCTTACCAAATCTAGATGATTTCACTAAAGTTCACTTATTTTTAATTATACGGAATGTATTTTAATTTATTTACTTTAAAACGTCGTCTGAACACTTTTGATTAATATTTCTGATAATTTATTTAAGTTATTTCAAATTTTAATAGAAATTTGAGGAGATAAAATTTTACACGTCCACCCTCTAATTCATTTTCACGGCGTCAACCTTCTATTGTTTTTAATTTTGTTTTTTCCAGTTCATTTGTTGATAAACAAACATTGCTTTCCTGAATCAATATATCCGTTTCTGCGTTATAGTAGACAAATTCACTTTGTTTTTATGCACTTCGAAAAACACACCGAACTACACCGTACGAATTACTAACATAACATTGCTTCTAGCGTTGATCTTTTGACCTTCAAGTTTTATACAAATAATTGAATAGTTTACGCAATATACAGGGTTTCTGAAAGTGTCTACAAAATATTAAATTATAATAATTGAATTTTATTTCAAAATTCATGTGATACCATATACAGTGATGATCATAGTTATGTACAAAATTTATGTTTGACGTAAATTACTTGTTACTGTTGTATTTTCAATATCTTGAAATATACTTTAAAGAAAAATAGTTACAAAATTAAATAGTGATCTTTTATATCATTTTATCAATTGTATTCTATTTGTAAATATTTCTTGTCATATTTAAGCTATGTTTTTTATGGATTATTTCCTTTTATCGAATATTCACTACTACTATTACTTAGATTCACATTTCTGAGTGATGTTAATGATTCAACATAACCTAGTAGATATATTTCACTTTAATATATATATATATATATATATATATATATATATATATATATATATATATATATATATATATTACTGGATAGAATAGGATAGGTATAAGAGAATAGGTGAGAGAAATTTTAATATTTAAATATGCATAAATATATTTTTTTCTATATTAGTTATACTGGATAGAATAGGGTGAGATAATATTTAAAAAGTTTAAATACTATGAATTATTATTTTTAGTTTAGTTTTGTTGATATTTAATTTTTGTTTGCCCGGTATATTGTAATATTTAAGATTTATATGTAAAATAATTATTTCTTTGCATGAGAAACTCTCTGATCTCAGAGTAGGGTTCAGATGTAGAAAAACAAAACAATTTCAATTTCTAATATGAGCGACGAAATTCAAATAATATCCCTATCTTTCAATAAAAATTTTGTTAATCAAAATATACTTGCTTTATTATTATTTCCAAAGAAACTCTAAAGACGGTCCTGTGTTTAATGTTGAACCTCTCCACGATTCATAGATGTCACTTTAAAACTACCAAATGTTTAAACTAGATGGAGCAATCACCATAGAGAAATGAATAATCTCAAGAAAATAATTTGACAATATTCTTCAAATAGAAAAACGTTATTTAATGCTGTAGAAACAAATACATTATTCTTATACAGGACATAAATTAGTGAAAACCTATTATCTATTATGATCATTCATTCAAATAAAGTCATCCACTCGAATGAAGTACAATTTCTATATATAATTTTAAAATAGGCAACTTTTAACACAAATCTTATAATACGAAATCCGTTATATAAACTTCTATGATAGAAAGATGGCGGAAGATGAAACTCATAAGCGTCTGTTTAACATCAAAGTTCAATTCTTTGCACTAAATGGGTAAGTTTACTCTACCTTCTTTTTATATAATTAAATAGTTTTAAATACCTTTTTTCACTGTATAGTTCAATTAATGCACATCAATAAATGGTTCTTATTTTGTTTTAGGTTACCTCTTGGAAAATACCATACCATTTGTCCAGCTTGCATAATATCCAGAAACAGTGCTATATTTCGTCCACATCAATACATTTTAATCAAATCACATAATCCAAAGCTTTCTAAAAGGTATGGTGGAGACACCGTTCCACCATACAATATTTTACTTAATTACATCTATAAGTTTTATGGTTAGTATTCAAATATAATTACCAATCTCCTATAATGTGTACTTCTGCTTGCTTAAATATATTACTCTAGCTTTCAAGTATAATGTATTTCTTTCTCTGATTTAGAATGCCAAATTATTGTTTTTTCTTAAAAGTTTAAAAAATTTTTCTCCAAAAGATTTTGCTTCTTAAAAATTTCTACCCAAAAAAAAAGTACCTAGTCAATAGACTGTATAATCAACAAACTGTTCCCATTCAATTTTTTTATTATTAACAATCTACTTGTCGCTGATAAAATTATCTTAAATGCATTCCACCAATCAAAATTGGTTATCAAAATTCTTATTTGAAAGATTTCATTTCAAATAGTGGATTGTCCATCCATCATTTTAAAACATTCTGTTTTGAGCCTCTCAAACGATTATAACCCATATATTTCTCCCTTAAATTGTATTTCAATAAATTTACTAAATGACAGTTCTTATTTTCTAAATTATTTATTCAAAATGTCAAATCGTTCAACAAATGTCATATTCCATAGAGTTAATGTTTTTATTTTACTTCCTACATTCACATATTTTAAATACTTATACAATCTTATTGAAAACTTCCTTCAAACCCTAATATTCACTTCTTTAAAACAAATCACAATATTAATTTACTTTGACAATAAGAACAATGGGTTATTATTTTCATTCATATGTAACAAACGTTTTAAAATTCTCTCTTTTAAATATGGAAGTTGTATTTATGTCACCTATATTCTTATAAAGCTTATTGGAATTCTTCTCTATAATCATACAGTTAGATCCTTTATATGCTTTCTCTATTGAATAGTAAATAGTACAGATTGTCTCCTTTTTTAGATAATTTTTAAAAAAAATTCAAATTACAAAAATTTTAATTACTTGAAATATGTAGTCAATTATTTCATAATTCTGTATACAGAGTGTTGCAGGTTTCACTCTATGTTAATATATTAATAATTAATATATATATATATATATATATATATATATATATATATAATAACCAACAAAGATATTCGCAGAAAGAAAAAAGGAGCTACTGAAATACTCACGAATCTCTTTGTTGCTTGTTGTTTACATGTCACGCATTATACGTACATCTAAAGGAGCGTCCACACTGGAGCAACATGTGGCAACTTGTAGCAATTTTATGTTGCAACAAGTTGCTAAATGTTTAAATTCGTTAAACATTGACATAAAACAAACTGGCCTCACTAGTGCAACAATGTTAATGAATGTTTGCACTTGTCAAATCTCAAATTCAGTTGAGTACAACATTCTGTCCACACTGCTGTAGTTTTGTGCTACCGTGTGTTTTCTAATTTTGTGTGGTGATTCACGTCCGTCCAAGTTTGAAGAAAAGGGAAGAGTATGGTAGACAGGAATTATTATCGGATTTAAAGAAAGATGACGTTTATTAGAACTTCGAACCTATGGGTTCTTCAAACATTTTTTGCGCATGAGTAGTTCAGATATGGAATTTTTGCTGTAAAAAATTGCACCAGTGATTAGAAAAGCTGATACAAACTGTAGAAAGGCTATACCTCCACAAGAACAATTAGCTGTAACATTGCGCTTTCTGGCAACTAGAGATTCCTACAACAGCTTGATGTATTTATTTAATATTTTGAAACAAGCTGTCTCAAAGATAGTACCAGAAGCATGTGCTGCGCTAGTAAATGCAATTAAAGACCAAGTTAAGGTAAGTAAACTTTATTGTACTTTTTTTATTGATAAATTTAGAACTTTTACATGTTACTTAATTGAAATGCCTCTGTGATAATGTTTGAAGAACCAAAAGCAGTAGAGGAGTCTGAAAAGTTTTGTATGTATGTCTCTGCTGGTGATGTAGCTGGTGTGCTGCAATACGACGAATGTGATTGTGGTCTCGTGAAAGGTTGCATTGATAAAATTGGCTCATATGTGTTAGTTGATTGTGGCATTCCATAATCATATTTACCCATACTTGCATCGAACAAAATATTACTTATAAGATGTTCTACAATATTTTGTGCGCGTGGTATTCAAATCCCTAATTTTACACGCCATATGTTCTCCAAATACATCAAATTTGTCTTGCTGTAGTTTATTTGTATGTCTTGAATTATTTTATATGCCTCTTATTTTCGAGCGTTATCATCGATTTTTCTTTCAAGTGTTTGTTTGACATGCCTGGTTTTATTAGAGTGTTTAAATTCATCAATATTTGTGCTGTTTGGATTTTCCTCGGTTTCCTTACGAGGCTCTTGAGAGGCTTTGTTAGATGCCGAAGGCTCCTGACAAGCAGCGTTAGATGTTGATGGTTTTTGAGACCCATCGTTAGACAAGTCTTCCATGCCTTGGTTGCCATTTGCTACATCTTGAAATTCTTGGGTCTCATTCATCACAGTCTGTTACTTGTGAATAATCTAAGTCAGTTTCGGAGGAAGAGTCATTAAGGTCATCCTGAAAAGAAAAATACATTGTATAAAATGTAATTACAGTGATCCACATTTTTAGCATAAGTAATGGATATCTTGGTATTTCAGATGCCTAAAACTGCTCAAGAATGGGAAACAATTACTAATGGTTTCAGTGTTCTTTGGAATTTTCCAAAATGTGTAGGCGTCATGGATGGCAAGCATATTGCAATACAAGCACCAAAAAACAGTGGAAGTGATTTCTTTAATTGCAAATCGTTTTTTAGCATCGTTCTGTTCGGCATAATGGATGCTAATTACCGATTTTTGTATTTTCATGTAGGCTCCCAATGGAGAATATCTGATGGAGGAGTTTTCGAAAATACATTATTCAAAAAACTATTAACTCGCTGCAAACTCAACCTTCCAGAATATAGCGCTTTACCAGGACGTGAGAAATTAGTCCCTCGCGTATTTTTAGGGGATGATGCCTTCCCATTATCACCAAATTTACGGAAACCCTACCCTGGGGCTCAGGACAAAGGGTCTCCCAAAAGGATATTTAATTACCGTCTCAGTAGAGCGAGGAGAATATCAGTAAATGTTTTTGGAATGTTATCTTCGATTTTTAGAATATTTAGAAAACCATTACTTTTAGAACCAGAAACTGCAGAAGTTGTTGTTATGGCCTGCATTTACTTGCACACTTAATTTTTTACGGAATAGTTCAGGATTTAAACATTCCTACAATCCCTCAGGTACATATGACGGTGAAGATAAAGATACAGGATGTGTTTTAGAAGGATTGTGGAGGAGAGAAACTCAGAGTAATACGTTTTACTCCATACAAAAAAGTTGCACGAAATGCAGCAACTGAAGCAAAAGATAGGCAAGAGTTTGCTGATTTTTTCGTTACACCTTTGGGGATGGTGCCGTGGCAGAATAATTTTTGAATTATAATTCATGTATAACTTGAAATTGCCTATTTATTTGTTTGAATAATTAATAATAGAAAAGTTAATATCTAAAAACATTGTGTGTTTACTTACCACGTTCTCGGCTTCACTTTCCTTGCATGAGCGGACTTTGTTTTTGTCTCCAAGAAATACTGATGCATCGTAGGCAAACCACTTGAAATGAAAGTGATCTCCTGCTCCAGATTTTTACATGCTGAGATATTTTTTTCGCTCTCTATAAAACTGAGCCACCAAGTTACGGATTTTTCTTTTTGCCTCTTCCGGCGATAAGCGCCTTACAGCTGAACAAACTGCATTCCATGCATCATTTTTTGATTCTCTGCATTTATATTTAACATTTTTAGGATTCCAAATACATGGATGTTGTCTATAATTGTCAATTAAATTTAAACAATCCTCCGAAGTCCACTTAAACGCCATCATGAAAACCTAAAAATTCACGCACAGGCACTTTTTATAATAAAATACTAAACAGAACACTGAGACACGGCGGTCTGTCTACTGTCTAGTCACTCAATTTGCAACAGATCTCAACTCGCAACAATCCGTCCACATCGAAGCAATGTTGACAAATGTTTCACTTCGTTTCATATTATCCTTTGATCTTTACCGCTAAAAACGTATTTATGCAACATACTACAACTTATGCTGAATCGCAACACCAACTGTATGCAACGCAACACAACCTATTCCAACAAATATAAACATTTTATGTTGTAACAAGTTTTTGTTGTATTATGTTGGAAAATGTTGCTCCAGTGTGGACGCGCCTTTCTATATACATATAGGGTGTTTCATTGATAGGAAATATTTTAACTGTTGAATCCTGATCTCAAAATATTAAGACTCAATCTAAATCACTTAGATAAAACGTAGCTCCTCACTGAGTTTTATTTAAAAATTCAAAAACTATTATGCACTGACGGCAAATGTCTAATCATTAGTTAGCTCTTTATGACATAAAAATGGGTCTATTAACTTGTGAAGAGAAAATAGAAATTGTTTTGATTGTTGGAGGAAACTATAAATCCTCTAGAGAAGCTATTATTTTTTAGACATCTCAATAAAAATAGTAATCATTTAACTGTTAGGGAAATAATAACTAAATTGAAAAATACTGGAAGTATTAAAAACAATTTTAATGGAAAATGCAAAAAGCTGGTTGCCGATGAGAATACGCAGTTTGAAGTAATACTGTCTGTTGTAACAAACAAAATGTAAGTAAAGTTACAGTGGCAAGAATTTTAAAACTAAATAAATACAGAAAGAAAGGGATTTTCATAGGCGCTTTCATTTTTACTTTTTCATCCAAGGAGAATTTGATGCTGGCCCTTTTTTACAAGGCACATAATTCTTTCTAATGAAGCAACATTTTTGTCGAATGGAACTGTCTCGTCACAAAATTGTAGCCAGACGTCTGAAGGAAATCCCAATTTTACAATAAAATCTCATGACCAATACTCTTTTAAGATGAACGTTTGGTATTGCATTTATAATAACATATTAAAAGGACCTTTTTTTCGCCTACCTATGAATGCCGAACATTATTTACAATTTTTACAAACTAACATCAATGACTTCATGGACAAACTACCCTTACAAGAATGTCAATGTATTTGATTCCAATAAGATGGTGCCACAGTACGTTGAATGTTAGGGAATATTTGGAACATATTTTCCATGGATAAGTTATTCACAGATATTCTAATCTTTTTTGGGCTGCTAATTCCCCTGACTTAACCCTCCTTGGTTTCTTCTTATGGGGTAACGTGAAACAAAAAGTTCACCACAAGGGTGACCATTGGAGAGGATAATTTTAGAAACATGTTAGGATATTCTCCAGAAATAAAAAGGAATATATTACGTGAATTTGCCAATAGAACGATTAAATGTATTGAAAGAGAGGGTGAATAAGTCAAGGCATTAGTAGTAGAATGAGTTAAAAATAAATTTCTATTTAATGCATTCATTACTTGTTTAAATTGGCAAATTTGCTAGAAAACAGGGTTGGGCTGATTAAAATCATGATTGAAATCGCTTGATATTTAAAATTAAAATCAATTTTTTTCTTTTTTATTCAGAACCAGATAACAACATAATATAAAAGTTTTCTCAAAAATCAAAAGAAGTATCTGCTTTTAGCAAAAACAACATAAAAGGAGTACATAATTCCAAATTCTTAAACTAAACATAACACCTAAATTTTATTACTGTATATTTTCAGTCTATTCATTTTCGTTATACAATTTGAACAAAAATACGAGTTTTCCTCCTTTTTCTATGCCTAATCTGTTTCTAATATCCGAGTGTACAAGACCAAAAGAGTTAAATACACGTTCTACTGAAGCTGAAGAAGCAGTTGCACACAGAAACTGTTTTATTATTGGCAACTGTTTCAAGATTTCCGGCTCATCATTTTGTGATAACCACCATTGTAGTCCGTTTACATTTTTTATTACTTCGTTTGAAAACATAACTTGTTTAAATGGAGCACTGCGGACATTTAACTTTATTACTAAAGGTAACAGTCTAGTGTTTTCATATAACTCGTTAATTGTTTCTAAAGCTATATTCTTTTCTTCTGGTGTCAACTGGTATTTTGTTTTTTGTGGATTCAACATATACGCTATAAAATGATATGGCGTTAGTGCTTGCACATATCGATTATTAAATTGTTGTGTTTTTTCTAATGGTAATTCCACATATTCATCAAATATATATTGTAAATGTTTTCACTGCTCTACAGCATCTGCGATAGTAACATTTTTCCTCAGCATAGTATCAAGAGCAACTGATATAGGTTTTAAAAGGTTTAAATAATCTTACGCTGCATGTTTAATCGCAATATTTGGAACTTTTTGGTAAATAGTGGAATCAATCTTCTTTTTATTTTCTTCTCAGTCGCTAAGGCTATTCCATCGCACATCGCTTGGAGGGACTAAAGCGCTGCCTCCTGCTTGACTGAATTTAGCTCTAGCCAAATGATTATTTCGAAAATACTTAACAATTTGGACCACATGTTCTTTAACGTCTTTAACTTGAAAATCCTTGCACAGTAAATTAAAAATATGTGCAGAGCTGCCATAAGTTATAACTTTTGCGTTCGTTTTTCTTCTAATGTTTTTCTCATAAGTGTCATATTTGCGGCATTGTCTGTCACAAAAGATTTTACGGTACACTTGTATTTTAATTCACATGAAGAAATCAGGTCGCAAACTATTTGAGTTGAATATTCTGAAGTATGTGGTTTTCCTGATGTGTCTATAGTTTCGTATAGGAGGGCTTGTCCATCTTCAGTGGTTATCGTTGCACATATCACTGGTTCGTTGTGCACGTTTGACCACCCATCAATTGACATATTTACGGACTGTCCTGACAGGGAGGACAAACATTCTTCTTTTTCCTCGTCATAGATTTCGTCCAAAAGACTTGTTGCTACCGTTTTTCTCGAGAGCGGTGTATAACCAGGCCTCAATAACTGAATGGCTTTTTTCACCTCTAAATTCTCAATATATCTGAAGCTCGAATTATTAGCAAAAATAGCCTTTGCTATTTGTCTGTCAATTTTATGTTTTTCAGCAGTTGAAATCCGCATTACAAAACCACTCATGGTAGGCTGAGTTTCGATTGCTTTCTTTTTTTGGACTGGCTCAAAAGTTGTTGGACTTGTTGGTACTTTCGGTGGAGTTTTTCTAACATATGAACTATCCGTCATGAGTGAACTACAACTTGAGGCAGATGATGTACTAGCAAAACATAATTGAAATTGATTAATTGATGATATATTGATATAGTATTGAATTATTGATTTTAAAATAAAGAGAAAATGTTCAATAGAGATGTAAAAGCAAATTTATTTTCTTAAGTTGAAAAAATTGAAAATTAAGTAAGTATAGAAGAGTAAAGATAATCTTTAATTAACCTGGGAAAGGTCGCATTAAAAAACTTACATTAAAGGAAACGTGTTAGATTTCACCTAATATTTAAAAACAATCCTATATCATAACATATCTATGAATGAATACTTAAAAATTATATAATCTTTGTTATAAATAATATCTATCATTTTTTTTAAATTATCTTAAAAATGTATCTTCTTCTCATTGACTTTCGGACCTTAAGGTCCATAGTCTCCCTATTGAGATTTCTAGTCTCATCTTTCCGGCAGCGGTGGCCAGCCGCTTAGCCAACCCTACTGCTTTAAATCAGTAGGGAGTTTGTGAATTCGGTGATTTAGTTTCTGCTCTGAAGTCTGTCCTTTGCTTCTTATACTATTCTTTTCCATTCTTTCCGGTCTTTTGCTTTGTTCTTCCATTTATTCTAATTTCTTTAAGATCTTCTTCTACACCATCCAACCATCTAATTTTCGGTTGTCCCCTTACTCTTCGTCCTTGTCTTTTAGTTTCCTGTATTTTCTTGACACACCTTTCATTACCTAGATGTTGTACATGTCCTGCCCATCTTAATTGTTTAATTCTTATTTCATTTGTTATTATTGGGCTATTGAATTTTTGATTAACTTCGTAGTTTCTTAATATTCTCTGTACTCAATTTTCTTTAATTGGGCCGTATATTTTCCGTAGTATTTTCCTTTCCCAGATTTCTAATATGTTTTCCTTTTTTTTTGTTAAATTTCTGGTTTCTGCGGCGTAAAGTACGACTGGTCTAATTACTGTCTTGTATATTTTAATTTTTGTGTTTGTAGACAATATCTTTGATTTAAATGCATAGAAACATTTGTTACCCTGTTGCATTCTGTTATTTATCAAAAATGTATCTACTTATAATATAATACATATATATTTAAAAAATATTTCAAAATATCTCAGAATATATAATTAAAAATTACATTATGTTACTGTATTCCTCTCTTGATAATTACAAACATCGTGGTGTGCTTTAAGTCTTTGGACTAACCCTTGAATATCTTTCTTGCACTTTCTACAAATAGCCCTACATCCCAATTTATTTGGATTTGTTGTCTTAATATAGAACTGCCATATTGGGACCTCTTTTCTTTCACTCATTTTACTTTATTTATATGTTTTTACTTCACTTAACTAACCTAACTAGCGAAATGCTTGAAATTGTTGGGTAACGTCAATAATTTATAGGTTGAGAAGGAAAACAAGCCTCGACAGGAATATTCTTGCAAAAAGCACAACAAACGCGGTCGTGCCTCACTCGGCACTGTATAGTGAGTGTATAGAACAGAAGGAAAACAAATCGCGACAAGAATTTTCTTGCAAGAAGCGCGATAAATGCGTTGTCACAAGTTTTTGAGCCGCAAATTGTATTATAATTTTTAGACTTATACATTAAAATCATTAACAATAATTTCAAAGAATCAAAATTATCAAATTTTTTATTCAAATTTAAAAAATCAAATAAATCATAATTTTTTTAAAAAAAACCAATGGGTTTTGATTTTTTTAATAAAAATCAGATTTTGCCCAACCCTGCAGTGCTAATACAGATGAGTCAAAAAATTATCTTTTACTCAGAATAAAACATGATATTTTTTCTTCAAATGTGTACAAATTGTAAGAAATCAAAAAAATATTTTGATAAGCTACATGCTTTCAAAATTGAATTGTCAAGTTGTTGATTTTATAAATGTCAGTTGATATTTGATAAGTTTAATAATTAACAATTGAATATTGAGATCATTTTATTATTTTAAATTTTGATTTATATACAAAAATATCAGATTCTGAGTTAGATTGTAAACTCCCTGAGGAAATGGAGCTAGCAGAAAATGCAGAAAATAATTTGTTCCCGTTAGTGTGTATGAAGATACCAGATTTAAAAAAATGGTGTAATATTAAAATGGCCAAAAAATATACAGAAATAAAATATCTAAGTCCATTTTACTTATATATAAATTAAAATATGTAAATTCCAATAGTATGGACTACCTTGTTTCTTGTATATTTAATCAGTCTTACTTTTAATGACGTCTCAGTGGAAGTAAAGGCGGGCTCTCAACTGTCAGTTTCGCTGAAGCAGTCTGACTTAAAATAAAATGTCAATAAAATTACAACCAGTTGTTCGTGAAGTATGTTTACAATTAAGAAATTAATTACGAAGTATTTTAATGCATCAGAAACAACAAAAAAGTCGTAGATGGTGGGTCAGGGCAGTGGATATTATGCAGGAATAAATGGGGTGCTAGTGAAACCCATCCTGATTAACACACTTGGGTTAAATCATTTAACACATTGATCACCATGTGTCTCACATGTAATGTTTTACTCCAAGCCATGCTGCACAGAATTACTTCACGTTTGAGTAGAAATACTATGAGAAATAAAAGTACATGGTCCAATGAACAAGTTAACTTAGTTGGCCCGGGCCTGAATATATACAATTTGATAAAGGGTTGAATGTCACAATATCATCTCATAATATTGTTGTTTTATGTATTCTTTTCACTGTTCTAATGTAATTTGTTGGGTAACTAAAAAATCAATGAATTTAGATAAGGAAATCATATTTTATTTGAAAAATAAGCAGAATAAATTTGAAAATATATAAAATAAAATGTAGGAAATCAGTATTTTGCAGTCCTTATAATGTGCACATATGAACAGAACTAAAGTAAGGTATACAATAAAATTTGTCGCACTTTATACATTTATAACAGGTCATAGTGGTCTTAGAGTCCTTAGACGTTGCGTATTTTCTACAGTATTGTTGGGACATGTTCTTGTAGCAATTTGATCTAATAGTAGTGTTCACTGCCTCAATGTGATGTCTCCCTACCAATGGAGGCTTTTCCCTTGAGGTTATATTTAGCAAGGTTTTGGCAATATCTTCTAAATTGGGTAATTGTGATATTTTTACCAGTAACCTGTTTATATAGTACAAACGCGTTTACAATAGTTGAACCTAGAATAATTTGTATTGCGAATTTGCGATACCACTTGATGTTACGTCTGAAGCAAGAAGAGTAGGATTTTAGTTGATATGAGAGATCAATGAAATTTTTGTTTTAGGTATAATCTCTAATACGGTTTTTCCTTTTCAGTTCCATTTATGGACTTTACTGTAATCATATTATTTGTGTGTTTTGTTGTCAGCATCTAAACTTATCACACCACTTCAGTATTACCACTTCAGAATCACTTTCCTTGCCAATAATTTCACCTTTTTTTGTACTTTGTCTTTTGGGATTCCTTTGTGATTTTTTTCTAAAGGTGTCAACTAGCCGAGTTTATCTGTCCAGCAATTTGTGAGCAATTTCAATACTGTTATAATAGTTTTCCACAAATATGGTTCGACCAATATCTAATAAATTTTTGCAAAGCCCCATAACAATCGATGTTGGTATGCTGTCAGAAGTATTATTTTCTTCTGTTCTACAATATATTTGGAAATCATATATGAAACATTGTACAAGACAAAGTTTGAAAACTTTCACCCCAAACTTGTGTTTTTGGTTTTAGGCTTATTTCAGAATGAAATAGAGCTATTGTAGAGAGTAGCATGACGCGACTTCGGAAAAATTTCAATGCGGTTTTTCGTTTTGGTGTTTCCTGATGCCAAAATAACCCCCTGTTCCGAAGGTATAACGGAATTTGTAAGCACGATAGAGGGCGTATTTTTTGACGGATCGAAACCAAACTCGCTACAAAAATCGGTTGGGCCAAAATCTTGGACGAGTTCGTTAATGAACCAAATCGGCCCAGTAGAAACATAATGGCGGCCTGTGAAAGTTGAAAAGAAATCGTATTTCCTTTGTTTTTCATTTGACGCAAAAAAGTTACTGAGATTTTTCATAGACCTTAACACGATCTACAACTTTTGTGTTTAACATTTTTCTCTATAACGTAAATTAAATCATTTATTTAAGACAATTCACAAATTTACCAGAATTTTTTATTTATTGTTTTTGATTTGATGCCAAAATGTTATTTTATTTTGGATTTGATGCAAAAATGTAACTGAAATAATCCTGTCCAATTGGTCCTGTGCCATGGATTTTTTTATATACTGTTGAAAACTAAGACGTCCTCGAAACGGCACGGGGGTTCTATCTATGCAAACATTACGTGAAGGTGTTACTGAGTTTTGAAATTTTTGACTGATATGATTTAAAAGGGTTTTGATTTTGTAAAGCCTGTGTGAAGTATCTCTACCTTCATTATCAGAGAAATGTGAGTGGCTCAAAAGGAGCTCAAATCGATTTCTGGACATTAATGATTTTATTTCGTTTGAATCTAAGATATTCTTAGGATGTTACACTTGGCATCTGAACTAATCCCATCCAAATCTGTATACTCAAAAATATTATAAATTCGTCAGTGGTACTGTCCTTCCAATGTAAAATCCAAGCTTGAAGTAAATTGGCTCTTTCTGCTTTTTGCATAGCGTATTTGTAGATTTATTTGACCATAAGATTCATGATGTCGTCATCCATATACAGCAAAAAAATTAATAGGCTGGTTATCATGCATACCTGAGATATTCTCATTTATATTCAAACCTTGCTCGAAAACAGTGAAATGTTTCAAATTGTCCCCGGTTACCTTATTCCTGAATCACAATCCCACTCAAAGTTTCAATTAACTCTTTCAATTGTTTCATCTATTAGATTCGTAGGACTGATAATAACGCTTTTGATTTGTACTGGGTTGAGGTTATTAGAAGCGTTGAGTACATTTTTTCTCTCCTTTTTTTGAACAGGAGATGAGGAATAATCACTATATTCAATAAAACTCTCCTAGTGGAGCGCATGGGGCGTTAAAAACTTGGAAACCTCGGATTTCAGTTACGGTGAATGAAATTTAATCACTCAAAGTGGAATATTTAGCTTATAATATATACAGAAAATAATAAAAAATTGTGATCGCAATTTAGAAAAGTATATAATTTTGATAAATTTAAATGGTACCAGGTAACCTGTTATATTCTTACCCATTTCAAATGCTCATATCTTCGAAATTATTCAAGTTATCGACATTTGGTTTGGACTAGTCTATTTTGATATTTATCAAGCTTTTTTTTGACGGGTTCACCTTTTCACTTCCGGTTCTACCGCAAACAAACAAGCCGTTTTTGAAGTATAGGGCAACTTTTTTATTACATGGAATCACACCGTTACTAATTGGAAATAATTTAACAGTTGAATCCTGACTTCAAATTATTTAACCCAAAACAGCTAAATGAAATGTAGCTGCTTACTGAGGTACAGGTTGTTTTATTTAAAAGTTTTTAAAGCATTTGTACTCAGTACTTTAAAACTGTTTTACGGATCCATTTCATATTTGGCAGGAAGTGTAGTGCACCCTACTAAATTATGTTAAACAAACTTTTCTGAATACGACAGGGGCAAGTGACTGGTTAATCGTTCCCAAATTCTACGCCACTGGCGGAATAGGAATTTTAGCACAATTTGTCGATTATCCTATACTTTTTACCTAAATAATGATTAGTCAATAATTGTCAAGATATTTCAAGTTCAACATGAATCTGCATAATTTTTTTTTAATTTTGATGTGTAGTAACTATGAAATTTATCCTTACTCTGTGGAATCTACTCATATTACTTTTTTAAATGAAACTAACTGTTTCTAGATCAATCCACAATATATTGCAAAAATGTTAGAAATTTTAAAAAAATTGACAATTGTTTCGATAACTGAATATCATCATCAGATTGACAGAAGTTACATTTCATCTGATGCCTGATGTTTTTTTTTATTTAAATAATAGTCTCATCAACCCTTAAGGTTATTAGAGACACAGAAATGTGATGCACAATGAATACATATATACATTGAATGATATTTACAATAATTATATTTCGTTAGTAATATTGATTTCTGTTAGAAACGCTATTGACAGTATTGCTTCAAATGATGGAGGAATGTTGTGTATGCGTCGGTGGTTATTGTATGTTGGGCATTCTTCTAGGATGTGTTGGACGGAGAGCTGACTTTGGCATACTTCACACGTTGGTGGGTTACTTCTTGAAAGGAGGTAACTATGTGTTATTCGGGTATGGCCAATTCTTAATCTGGAGAGAATGATTTGGTGCTTTCTACTGGCAGGGTTTGATTTCCATGGGGTGACATGTTTTTTCACTTGAAATAATTTATATTGAGAATTATTCCACTGAGATTGCCATTCTCTGATGATAGAATCCTTAACTGTCTTTTTATAGTCAGTGTGTACAATTTCCTATATAGTTGGGATCGTATCATCACCAATTGACCCTCTCGCTAATTTGTCTACATCTTCATTGCCTTTCATTCCGATATGAGATGGAATCCATAAGAACTTTACTGTTTTGTGCTACAGTTGCAGATTATATAGCACGGCCTTAATAGAGACAAGGATTGGGTTGTTCGGAAATACCTGGGAGAGGCTGGAAAGTGCATTGAGAGAGTCCGATATAATAATTATATTTTGTTGCTCTATGGTTTTTATGTACTCCAGTGCCCTAAGAATAGCCAGAAGTTCTCCGTGGTATATGCTACAGGTCTTATTCTGTTTATAAGCGGTGCTGTAATTTGGGCTCATGAAAGCTGTTGTGGCGCCATCTTCGGTTTTTGACGCATCCGTGTATACTTCATAAAAACCCTGCTGATTTTCCATTATTTTAATGAATTTTAGAATGATTAGGAGGGGGTTGGTTTCATTTTTATTGTACAGTAATAGGTTTGTATTTATTTCTGGAAGGTTGATTATCCAAGGAGGTGGGGTGTGGATATTGTTGGAAAATGTTTAGGGAAAAGTTAGCTGGAATTCTGCAATGTATCAGTTGCTTCCCTCATAGAAAGGACTATCTGTTTTTGGTTTTGAAGCATAAAGGTTTTTGAAGCGATCAGAGAATATGTCGTGTCTTGCAGGATTAGTGGGGTTTGAAGATACTGGAGCAGTGTATGAAAGACTTAAAAATTTTCTTCTTGACTGTAGGGGATATTCTCCTGTTTCGCAGTGGACACTTTTAGTGCTGTATTGTGGATGGTATCCAGGTTCCTCAGAATCTATTTATTTTTTTGCAGATGAGTATACTAATGAGCCGTAGTCTAGCTTAGATCTGATTAAGGATTTATATATCAGCATAAGACTCTTGTAATCAGCACCCCAGTTCCTCTTTGCAAGTGTTCTCATCAGGTTCAGTCCGTTTTGACATACATTTTAATGTATGTGATCTTTCCAGTTCAGCTTTTTGTCGAAGATCATTCCTAAAAACTTCAATTTATCAACAAAATTCAGTGGTCGAGCATCTAAGGTTAAACGAGGAATTTCAGGATTATGTTTTTTTGAGAACAGTAGACATTTTGTTTTCTCGTGGGAGAATTGGACACCATTAGTTTCTGCCCATTTTCCAAGACTATCGAGTGTTTTCTGTAACTGGTTTTTGCATTGAATATACATTTTTGCCTTTTGTAAAAATGACTAAATCGTCTGCATACAGTCTTGCTTTAACTGGGGGTCTGCAATTGTGCAGAATGTTGTTTAATGCTACCAAGAAGAGGGTGACGCTAAGAACTGATCCTTGTGGTATTCCATTTTGTTGAATTCCCTCCGACGACGTAGTACCGTTTACTCGAACAGAGAAGTGGCGATCTTTAAGGAAGTTGTCGATGAATTGTAATATATTGCCTCGTATGTCCCATTTGTGTAATGTTTTTAAAATTCCTTGCCTCCACGCCGTATCGTAGGCTCGGGTGATGTCCAAAAATACTGCAATACAATCCTGCTTGTTGGTGAAGCCCTCATGAATTTCGGATTCCATATCGACCAGATTGTCTGCAGTTGTCCTGTTTTTTTCTGAAACCGCTCTGTTCGGGAATTATTAGATGTTTTGATTCTAAGAACCACATTAATCTCTTGTTTACAATTTTTTCCAGTATTTTGCATAATGCACATGTAAGGGATATGGGTCTGTAAGAATTTGGGTCCATTTTTGGTTTGTTTGTCTTGAGAACAGGTATAATGATTGCTTGGGACCACTTTCGAGGAAATACTTTGTTTATCCAGATATTATTGTAGGAGATACTTTTTTGCATTCAAAGGAAGGTTCTGTAGGAAGATCGGTGGAATATCATCTGGTCCTGCGCTTGAGTTCTTACTCTGTTGAAGTAATTCTTCGAGTTCTTCAATGATTATTAGTGCATTTAGTGGGTTGGGAACCTCTTCTTCGAAATTTATATGTATCTTTTCAGCACTCGTTTTCAGTGTTTTGAAATATTCTCTGTAATTTATGTTACTTGAATGCATTTCAAAGTTTTCTGTCAAGGTTTTTGTGATTTCCTCGTTGGATGATATAATGTGATCATGTTTAGCAAGAAACTTTATTTCATTGGGTGCTCTAATTCCCGAGACTTTCTTAATATTTTTCCATATAGTAGAGGCAGGAGTAGAACTGTTTATATTGCTCACAAATGTCTGCCAACTCTCTTTCTTACTTTTTCGAATTATGTATCTCATCTTGGCTCTATGTTTTTTGAACACCAGGAGATTTTCTGTGGTATTGTGCCTTTTGTGTTCCCTGAAGGCTTTTTTGTTTGAGGTTACTGCTTTCTCGCATGCTTTATTCCACCAGGGTACCGACTTGTGCTGTTTAATGTGCTTCGTTTTACCTACATGGAACTCAGCTGCCCAGATTATTATATTGGAGAAGATTTGTAATAGGTCATTTACATCTAAGTTCTGGTGGATCCCATTGAGTTCGTCAACCTTTCTTTCAATCGCAATTGAGTATTCTGGCCAATTGGCATTATTTGTTTTCCACTTTTGGTAAATAGGGAGATTGCTATGTTCGTTGGAAATATTTATTGGGTGGTGATAGCTGCCATATAAAAAAAGGTATCACGTTCCAACTAAACGAAGGTGATAGAGTTGGTTCGCAAAAGGATAGATTAATAGCAGAGGATTCCCCGGTGAAAAGGTCAAATCGGGTTTTCGATACGTCGTTGAGAAGGTTGAAGTTGAATTCATCTATGATCTCTTCGATTTTTTGTCCCATTGAGTTAGTTCCTTTCGATCTCCACAATGTATTACGGCTGTAGAAGTCTCCTAGGATTATTCGTGGTGAAGGGATTTAATCAATCAGGTTCTTAATTTGTTCGGTGTCAATTTCTGCTTTGGGGGGATATAAATATTGCATTGATTAATTTTTCTAGTTGATGATATGCTCACTGCAACTGCTTCTAAACTAGTTTGAAGCGGTATCGAGCATGCTTCATAGTTTTCGTCTATATATATAGCAACTCCGCCACTAGCTATATTCTGTTGTTCTCTGTTTCTTTTAAGCATTTATAATTTCGAAGTTTATAGTGATGATTTCCTTTCAAATTTGTTGGTTGTAGGCAGATTATAGTTGGGTGCTGTTCAAATATTAAGGTTTTGAGCATTTCCAAATGGGCATATAGCCCATTTGAGTTCCACTGAATGATTGACTTGAATGTTATATTAAAAGGTTTTTTGGGAGGAGTCAAATGATAAGTCGGTATCTATGTTATCAGTTGTTTCATGATTTTGCGTTTGACTTTGGTGCATCTGGATTTTATCTTTCTCTCCTTTAGGTAGGGGTATATTTTAGTCAACATTTCTAATAAACCATTGATATCTGAGGTATATATTCTAGCCACGCTGAGGGGGTCGTTAGAACAATATACATTTTCGAAAAAGTCAGTGATTTGTTCAAAGCTCAGTATAGGGCTGGAGGTCTTGTCTTCAAATAATGCTTTGGCTGGTAGTAATAACTATTCTACTGATGATTGGTCTGCAGTTATATTGGTTTTACTTTTCTTTGAAGGTTTTTCTGCCGGTTTGATGAATATATTCTCCGAAGTTTGTTGAGGAGGGGGAGTTATGATTTCGGTGATGTTTCTTTTTGAGGTTTTGTTTGAGATTTGGCTTTCACTTGGAACATTGATCAGTAGTGGTGATGTGGTATTTGGAGGTTCTGCATCAGTATTCTCTGAGGTAGAGGTTTCCGATATTACATCAGGTTCTTCCATTTCATTAGTTTCGTTGTTGGATTGAGATGTGACAGTCGTACAGTTGGCTGCAACATGGCCTTGCTGTTTACACTTGAAACATGATTGATTTTCTTAGGACAAGAATATACGGTACGATGTGTTATCGTGTGATAGGAGTATGGAATCAGATAGGGGGATTTCAGAAGGGGATATATACACTTGTCGGCGGAAGCTTAGGATATGCCTGTCGAAGGGATTGGAAGAATTAATCCTCAAAAAAGATATTGGCGATAATGTTTTGATACCTAGTTTTCGTAGTTCTTCATCTATCACATCATGGGGGATAGTGGGGCTTACATTTGATAACAGAAATCGTTCGCTGGGTGTTATCAATCGGCGGGTATGGAGCCGTTCATTATTGATAGATATGGTCCCATTATACGTATTAAGGAATTCGTCAACAATATTTTTGCTGGATAGCTAAATGCAAATCCGATTACTAGATATTCTTGATGAAAATAGAATGTTTGATGGGTCAATAATGGAACCAAGAGCTAATAGATATTCTTCAAGTTTGGTATCATTCGAGGAGTTGAAAATGATTGCTTGGTTTTTGGTGGGAAAAGTTAGTGCTTGTTGTTTACTGACAATAGATGAGTAGGCGGTTGTAGGTTGGTTTTGTGGTTGGGTGTTACTATTTTGAGTAATATGTTGGAAGCCCCTGAAGTCAGAAGCATTCTGTAGAAAATCGGTCATTTTGAATTAATTTTCATCAGGTAAGTCGCCGAAGACGGCCCTGACCTGCGATTTTATTTCACTGGTACGACTCTCTCAAACGACCTTGGTCGTTTAATGTGGAATCGATACACTTCGATCGTAATAAATAAAACTTTTTCTTAATGATATTCTGCTCCACAAAAGCACGCTCAACCGGTTTACCCGCCGTTGGGCAGTAAACCCAGGCTTTAACGAATTTATTTTTCGCCTTATTGATCTTAGATCTCGACTATTATGTGGTAAAGAAAAAGATTGCATTATATGCCTTGATGATATGTCATTGAAAACTCATTTATTTTATGATTTATCAAAGGATAAAATAGTAGGCTTCCAAGAATCACTTTCAGCAGAAAACGAATCCGAACCAGCAACTAGTGCATTAGTTGTTATGGCACGGGGTGTATCAAGCAGCTGGAAACAACCGCTTGCCTACTTCTTTTATAAATCAACGGCGCCTTCAAATGAAATAAAAGACATTTTGTTGGAAACAGTTAGAAAGTTACGTGATATCGGTCTAAATGTGCTAGGTGTGGTGTTCTTAAATTGAGCACAGACAATGCCCTGACCTGCGATTTTATTTCACTGGTACGAGTCTCTCAAATGACCTTGGTCGTTTAATGTGGAATCGGTACACTTCGATCGTAATAAAGAAAACTTTTTCTTAATGATATTCTGCTCCTCACTTTTTGTTCAAGTATAACAAAAAACTCGACGATAAAACTAGTGTCAGGTGTACAATCAAGAATAATTGAAAAATATTTGCAACATTTTAAGGTTTCAATAATAGTTCTCCTTACTCTTTCTCCTATTAGGAAAATTAATTCATTTTGTATTGTATCGCCCAAATAGTGTGGCATTTTTTTGCTATATTTTTGAACCTTATCAATACGTTCGGCCATTACGTTATCAAATTTTGCAATTGTCTCAATTGCCGTTACCTTTATCGAAAAGTGTTTGAGTGTTACCCCTAAAAGCTAAATTTTGTCCTGCTAAAAAATGCATGACAGATATAATTCGTTCTAAAATACAAGTCCATCTTTTATTTTCCATTTGAATTAAATTTTGATTAAAAGAGTCGACAGTAAAGCCTTTCTCAATTGATTTCTTCAAATCAACCCATTTTCTAACACTCTCAAAATGCCTTTCTAAATTCCGAGACAAATATTGCAAGTCACTGTAGCCATTATCATCGTTAAAACTATTAACAGATACTTTAAATAATTTACAACAAAAACAGTATACTGAATTTTTGGATTTTGAATAATTCCTTATTTACCTTAAGAATATCATCACTAACTTCAGTTTGTGTATTTGCTGGCGTGGGCGTGTTCGTTGTAGCCTGATCCAGCGTGGCCTTTTCCCCTACTTCGGCGTACGATTTATTTCTTGCAATATTTCCAGTCGTTCTTCTTTGTCCTCGTTTGACTCAAAATATTGAACATGTGGGTCTTGACTACATGAAGGTTGTGGTTCTTTATTGCTCGTGGACACAAAAAACTTTTTTAATGATCCAGCTAATCGTTTTTTGTCTTCCTCTTTTTCTAATTTTCTTTTTCGGTATTGTGAACCAGAAAGTCTCTTTCGACCATCAGACATCTAAATAATTAAACTATGATTAAAAATTTTGGCAAAAATTTAAAACATTATTTTTTTCATTAAAAAACTGCATAAGAATTGAACTAATATAAAATAATTAAAACCTACCGTTCAGTCCGTTTACAATCACTAAATAAATATAAATCAAATAGACACTGATCTCGTTCCCTAATTCGTAATATCGCAATCTTTACTCTTTGCTCTTTGGTTTTCAACTAATCAATTTAAATTCAAAAATTTAAAAAAATGCTACGCAAACGCAAACTTAGATAAACACGAAAACACGGCATTATAAAAATAAAAAAATCCCACATTCTCAAAGTCGGTAGAGTCAAAAGCCAAAAGAAAAGCCGCGATCTTTTTATTTAAGTAATCTATTAATATATTCTGTCGTTATTGCGGCAAGCGGCTTATTCTTTATTATTACCTATTTATTATCTTTTTTACGCCGCCCGAACGCTCAACGCACTATTTTGGTATTGTAATATAGAATAGAATGCATAAGTACTTACAATTATTTTTACACGGTGAGAGTTCCTGTTGTCTGCTTTGCAGCAATGCCTCGGTTGATATCCCTTTTCAACGCTCTTCGGTGCGTTTTCCATAATGACCAAATACACTTTAAGATGAAAGCTATAGTTATAATATATAATAAAACCATTATGTGCATCGCAAAACTGTCTTGCTGTACCATGGAAGTGTTGTTGACTATTCCCGTTTCCTTTGCCTCTTGTTTGGTTGATGAACCTCCCATTGTTTCTCTTCTCCAAGGTCCCAAATTTAGATAGAAAACCATATAGTTCCACTTGACCTTACCATTTATTTTGCAGGATCATCTACCCTTATACCATTAATTGTACCATAATTTTTCGTTCGCAGGATGAAATTTTACCATTTACTTGCAGGATAATTTACCATAACCATTTGTTACCATTATACCATTAACTTTGCAGGATAATTTACCATAACCATTTTATAATTACCATGTCCCATTAGTTTGCAGGATCGCCATGTAGTGGCGATAACCATTTTACTATCAATTTTACCATTCATAACCGTTTTACTTTTACTATTTCCATTTTACCATTACCATGTGTTCGCAGGATCGCCATGTGGTGGTTACTTAGTAAGTGTCCCTCGTATACTTTACGTTTACCATAAAGGCATATTATTTTTGAGGAAACCACTTACCTAGTAACCGGTATTCGGGAGTTGAATAAACGACATCACTTATACAAAATCACTGGGCTTTTTTAATACATTTAAAAATACACAAAATATAATATCAGTTGACTTATTCAGACTACCAATAACAATTAATTCCCCTGGTTCGTTATACTTTCATTTTATAGGAAGTGTACGTATGATGTACTACATGCCTGACCTTCGTCTATTAATTGAACGTGTCTGTTTTCATTTTAATTAGAACGTGCTTCCACGCATAACTAACATTGACCTTCCTAGATCAACGCTCGCTAAATATTGTAATTAATATTAACCTAATTTTTAAATCTTATTTCTAAGCTAATGTCCTTTTACCGTTACCGTCCTTTCGGGATCACTACACAATTTTTCACTTTGTTGTTTTGTTCACAAACTATTTTGGGCCTCACTCTTTGGAGCCTCTCAGAACTAATACACGAGTCTTTTGCTTCCAATAGCCAACATAGGGTACTTCTTTTTATTTTAATGCTTTTACTCTTATTCAGATAATACTCTGTTTTTTTACACACTCTTTTGCCAGTTTCTCATCATAATCCATCTATACAGTACATCAAAATATTTGAAATTATTGGCTGTTCCAAATGAACACACACACACACACAAAACGCAGCTGTATTTGGTACTAACGGTTGTGCAATTATTATATATACATAACTGCATTTTTAATTATTTTCAAATATTTCATCAATCTTCTAAGCATTGATAGCTGCAAATACGCCTGTTATTGGCGGTCTTTTTATAGGATGAAGTGGCAAAGAGAATCCCACAATATTATAGTTCCTGGCATCATACTGGATCTTTCCAAAAATTGAAATATTTCAGTAACTGAAAAAAAAGAAGTGGATAGGTAGTTACTAACTTGTTATCGCAGTTGCATCTTCACTTATCTAAACTCTCAGTGGGTAATTTTGTTTTACAAGATATATCTTCAAATGTTCGAACCTGATTTATGTTGAAGTCATTATTAGGTCTATCCTTACTATTGAAGGGGAAGGTAAGCTTTCTTTCATATGGCTATAGAGAGTTTCATATACTAAGCAACCACCAGTTAAATACAGATATTTTTAAAATAGTTTAATTTTTTCATTATATCTCTTTCCTTGATTTTTATTTTTATTGGCGATTTTTATCATGAGTACTTTGGAATTACTCATGATGAGATTAGTATTGAAGGTTCTGAACTCTCTAGTCACATGTTCTGGTTGATCGCAGATGATTCCATCAATTCAGTTTAAAATATGCTCTGTTGATTTTCAGAATTTGTCAAAGAAGACTCCCTCCTTCTTCTACGAATTTCCGGTTTACTATATTTCGTGGTCTTCTATTTACTTGTTCTATGTTCAAAATTCTGAGAAACTGGAGACAAACATTCCAAATTGAATGATCAGAGATGAACAGAAATCTTCTTTCCAACTTCACTGCTTAACAAACATTTTAATTGAACTCTATGTCGGTATGGGATAGTGTAGATGAGGTGGAAAATTTTAATTAATTTATTTCAAATTGTACAATGCTCTCAATTTCAATAATGTAAATACTTTTTCACAGTTAATATTGTTACCAATCATTTATAGCATGCATGTATACATTCACAAAACTTGTAGATTTTTTATTCTTTATACAAATTTTCTTCAACAGTTTCAGGACTGCTACGAAATGGAAAATATATTCAACCAAATGCGATGAGGTTTATAATATGTGTATTTTGTGGAAATTTATATTCGAAACAAGTAGAATTGTTTTGCCACTTTTCAATAAAACATTGTATAAAACCAAACAAATCATATAGGATTAAATTACATCATGAAAATAGAAGTGACACTAAAAGTGCAATCATTGATATTGGCATTTCGAGAAATCTTGATGAAAAAGATGAAGCCGAAGTAGTTAAAAATGAATTTATAGCAGAATGGCAGGAAACCACATATCATTTCAAAGTTGCTGATAATTTAAATCCACGCGTTGACGAGGGCACCAGATCGTTTTTAAATGGAAGTGATACAAATAGACCTTTAGGTACTCACACAGGAGAAAATCCATTAAAATGCGACATTTGCTTAAACACTTTTTCGCGAAAAAGTACATTGAATATACATTTTCGTAGTCACACAGGAGAAAAGCCATTTAAATGTGAAATTTGTTCAAAAACATTTTCACATAAAAGTAGTTTAAATACACATTCGTTTAATCACACAGGAGAATATCCATTCAAATGTAACATTTGTTTCAAAACTTTTTCACGGAAATCTTTTTTAAATTTACATTTGCGGAGTCATACAGGAGTAAAACTATTAAAATGTGACATTTGTGCCAAAACTTTTTCACAGAAAAGTAATTTGAATACACATTTGCGTAGTCATACAGGAGAAAAGCCATTCAAATGTGACATTTGTTTAAAATCTTTTTCGCGTAAAAGTATTTTGAGTACCCATTTTCATAGTCACACAGGAGAAAGGCCATTTAAATGTGACGTTTGTTCAAAAACTTTTCTGCAGGAAAGTAATTTGCATACACATTTGCGTAATCACACAGGAGAAAAGCCATTCAAATGTAACATTTGTTTGAAAACTTTTTCGCTTAAAAGTATTTTGAATACTCATTTTTATACTCACACAGGAGAAAAGCCATTTAAATGTGACATTTGTTCGAAAAAAATTTCGCAGGAAGGTAATTTGAATACACATTTGCGTAGTCACACAGGAGAAAATCCATTCAAATGTGATATTTGTTTAAAAACTTTTTCGCGTAAAAGTTTTTTGGATACACATTTTCATAGTCACACAGGACAAAGGCCATTCAAATGTGACATTTGTTCAAAAACTTTTTCACATAAAAGTTGTTTAAATAGACATTCGCGTAGTCACACAGGAGAAAGGCCATTCAAATGTGACATTTGTTTAAAAAAATTCTCGCGTAAAAGTGTTTTGAATACACATGTTCATAGTCACACAGGATAAAAGCCATTCAAATGTGACATTAGTTCAAAAACTTACATAAAAGTAGTTTAGATACACATTCGCGTATGCACACAGGAGAAAAACCATTCAAATGTGACATTTGGAGTGTTGTTGGAGCTCTGAATTTCTCTTGAAACGGAATTCATATTGGAGGCCGGGATCTTGGATTTTATGGATTGTGCCTGATATGTAACCAGAAGCAGAGCTAGTCTCGTCGGCCAAGGAGCTGCGCAAGGTTTGTTTAACCTATTAATTTTTGATCTATCTCTTTGCTGAATATAATATTTTATAAGGAGATGTACTATCCCTCCTAATAATAATCGCAGCGACTTATTCAGATAGTTGTACTATTGAGCCTTGATATGAATTTACATTTGTTGACTTAAGCGTTACATTGCGTCCCTTCGTTTCCTTGAATTCTGCTACTAGCAAATCCTCTATTGATTTTAGTTTGCTTATCACTTGCTTTAAGTTAGGATTATTGATTTATTTTCTTGTTGATAACAGATAATTAAGTTAGTAAGTCTACTAATGTTTTTAAGCCTATTCTTCTTACTCATTGCGAATAATTTATGTAGTGTGGAAAATTTATTATTTGTAAACTGCATCTAAGGGTTGGGTTTTGAGACCAACAGGTAATTGAATTATTCGCGCTCAAGCGGTGTGTCTTATACCTTCCTCACCTAAGCGGTCAGTATATTAATGAAGTCTACAGTGTTTATAATTCCCATACTTTAACTGAAGGTATACTTATCTATATCTATCTCTAATATTATTTTTCCTTTAACACTTTCGCTTCCGCCTACTCCGGTGGGAGTCGTTTGGCGCTCGACGCACTTGCCGGCTACTCTGTCGGATGCTACAAAGACCACGAGACCACTAACTCAAGATGAGCTTGAGGCCATTTTTGATGAAGATGACCTTTTTTCATCAAAGTGAGTCTGAATACGAAGTGTCCCACAGTTCAAAATCTTATACAGATGAAGAATTCCGACGAGAACAGCAGCCACCAAATGTTAACTTACAAGGTACCAACATTGCCCAAACAATTACGCCTACACCTACACCCATTATGGACTGGGCAAGTGATGAAATTCCAAAGGAAATTAAAAAAAATATTTTACAAAAAGACATTAATTGTTAGTACCAAAACCGGGAAACACCTATAGATTATTTCTTTTTATTGGTTGACGAGAATTTTATGAATTTCATTGTTCAAGAAACAGATAAAAATGCAGTCAGCGTTTTATGTATGAGTTCGACTAAAACATCTCTTATTTGTGCATGTAAAGATGTAACAGTTGGTGAAATAAAAATTTTCCTTGGACTTTTATTCACTATGGGAATGGTTCTGCTGTTGAGATTGCAAGATTACTGGAAAACGAACGATAGAGTGTTCAATTTTCCTGTGTTTCGAGAACAGATGATGTAACGCGAAAAATCGCCCGCCCGCCGATAGTAATTTTGGCAAGCCTGTCGACGGCGATTGAGGATAAACCACTTTGTTAAATTAGGAGCCAGTTCTCCATGGGTCGTCGAAGCGAACGCTGTCCAGTTTAAATAGATTTTGTGTGCTCTGGTAGCCATTACGTCCTAGATATATGTAACATTTTTCACCATCTACGTGGGTAATTTCCGACTGACGACCAGGCTGGTAGGACTCGTTATAAAGGGGGGTTATTTTTATGTTATGGCAAGACCACTCACTCAATTGCTGTTCTAGGAAGGAGGATCACTCGTAACAGTTATTTTTCCTACTAATTTTATACGTTGATACATTTTCAATTCACCAATACCAGTCAAAATTTCACGAAATTTTTATGTATGTTGTTTTATATGCCTATTTCTTGCAATAATTAATTAACTTTTTGTATAATATTTTGAAGCTCTCTTTTTAAGCATTTCGGTAATTAAGTATTTCTGTACAAAATTTGGTAATAACCTTTTAAAATATTGAATTGAATAGTTTGCTTTAAGTATTATGGTAATTACGTATTTTCTTTTATGTATAAAAATCTTGAAAAACCTTCTTAAATTTTGAATTGAATATTTCTCCTTAAATATTGCGGTAATTAAGTATTATTATTTGTACACAATCTTGAAATAACTTTCTTAAGTACTGAATTGTGGGCTTGAACGCTAGGTATACCACGGTACGTACCTGGGTGCTGCGTTAATTTAAATAATTTTTCTGTCTTTGACGTTTCTTTTCCTTTATATAACTAATTACGCCCTGCACATAATTTCAGGTTTTTTTAACATTGTCAAGCTCGCCGGCTTATATAACTTTTTTTGCATAGGCATTATATATATATATATATATATATATATATATATATATATATATATATATATTAACATAGAGAGAAACCTGCAACACTCTGTATACTAAATTATGGAATAAAAGACTACACACTGTAAGCAAGTACAAAATTTTAGAATTTGAATTTTTTTTAAAAAATAGTTTGAAAAGGAGTCAAGCTGTAGAATTGTGTAGGAAATTTTAAATACGCTTTATAAATACATATGTGAATAACATGATTTTAATATTTGAGAGAGAGAATTTTTGAACGTTATTCCATATAAATAATAACAATCCTCATTATAAAAGTAAAATAATACTATGATTTGTCTTAAAAAAAGTAAATATTCGATATTGAAAGAAGTTTTCTAATAAGAATATGTAATTATTAAATACATGTCAAGGTAGGAATTCAAATAATAGCATTAATTTCATAGAGCATGACATTTGTGAAATGAATTGTCATTCTGGATAGATATTTTTGAAATTAAGAACTGTCATTTATAAATATTTTGAAATACAATTTAAAGGGAATAATATATGGGATTTAATCATTTAAAAACTTAAAACTGAATGTTTTAAAAGGATAGATGGACGATCTACAACATGAGGTGAAACTTTTCAATAAGAATTTTTATAGCTAACTTTGATTGGTGGAATACACTTGAAATATTTTCCTCAGCGACAAGCAGATTAATAATAAAAAAATTGAATAAAACAATTTGTTGATAATGGACACTATTCACTAGGTAGTCTCTTTTCGGTAGCTGAGAATGTTGAAGAAGCAAAATTTTTGAGAAAAATTATTTAAACCTTTTAAATAACAACAATTTGGATTGGTAATTATAGAAATAAATACATTATCTTTCAAAGCAACTCAGTAATGTAAGTAATCAAGCAGATAAACATAACTTAACGAGAAAATTGGTAAATATAAAAATGTACTGACCATAAAATTTATCAATTTAACCAAGTGAAATATTGTATTGTGGAAAATATCTCCGCAATACCTTTCAGAGAGTACTCGATTATGGGATTCTTCTAGAATGTTTTGATATGGATGGAATGTGGCATCAATTATAGCTTTCAGATTATTCGGGATGCCAGAAGGTAACCAAAAACACAATAAAAAAAACTAATCATTGAAGTGTACTAGAACGATACAGTGAACAGGTATTTAAAACTATTTATTTATATATAAAAAAGGTTAAACAAACTTAACGGTTTTGTGCAAAGAATTGAACTTTGATAATTCATAAGTTTTCTTCATCATAGTTTTCGCCACCTTATTGCATAGACAATGTGTAACTGAATTAGTGTTTGAAAATTTGTATAAGATGTTGCCTATTTTATAATCGTAGATAGAAATAATGTTTCATCTGAGTGCATGGTTTGTTTGAGTGAATGACCATCTTAGATAGTTTATTTTCACAATTTATTTGTAAAAAAATGATGTATTTGTTTTCACAACATTAAATAACGTTTTTCCTTTGAAAAACATTTTGAAATTACATTGTTGAGACTTTTTATTTCTTGGAGATTGCTCCATCTATGTTTAACAGTTAGCAGTATTAACCTGACGTCTACGAAACGTTGGAGAGGTTCGAAATTAAGCAGACAGGACCGTCTCTAGAATTTATTTAGAAATAATAAAAGCAAGTATATTTTTTGATTAACAAAATTTTTTTTTAATTAAAATGTAAGGATTTTACATAACGTTGGCGCTCATATTTGATATTAAAATTGGTTCTTTTTAAATTCTTGAACCCTACTCTGAGATTGTGGAGTTTCTCATGCAAGGTATAATTACTTTACAAACTATTTTGAAATTTTATAATATACCGGGCAAACTAAAATTAATAATTCATAGTATTTAAACTTTTTAAATATTCTCTTATACCGATTCTATCCAGTATATATATATATATATATATATATATATATATATATATATATATATATATATATATTACCCCCAGATGACGGAGTGCGTTAGAGCGCCGGAAATTGGGTTTTCTTGACCTGAAGGACGGGGGCTCGAATCTCACTCTAGTAAGGGCTTTTTCATAAATGAAAAGTTCCACTAAAAATCTGGGGGTACAGGGTCCGTCAGTAAATGGCGAAAACTGGCGGACGACATCCCTCGCCCCTTGCCAACCCGCATTGAGGCAGCGTGGTAAGGTACGCCTCACAACCCCAGCATGACAGACAAGGACAAGTTACGGCCCTCATTCTCCGTAAGCCCGAAGGGCCCTAGGAGGGGTAGATCCTGGGAACCAGCCACGAGGGCAGAGGGTGCTAAGAATCTGCGGAGTCTAAACCACTACCCATTGACTACATTACACCTAGCAACTTATAACTGCCGTACACTCTCTAATCAAGCTAGGATTATGGAACTGGAAACAGAGGCAGCAAAAATAAAGTGGGATATCATGGGCATTAGCGAAGTAAGACGAAAAAATGAAGAACTCATAGAACTTGAATCAGGGAATCTTCTATACCACCAAGGAACATCAACAGGAAGAACAAGCGGAGTAGGATTCCTAATTAAGAAAACCTGGAAAAATAGAATCATAAGGATAACAAGCACCTCAGATAGAGTAGCCAGCATAACACTAAGACTCTCCAAAAGATATACTATCCAGATTATTCAGGTATACGCCCCAACAATCAGCCATAGTGACGACGAAATAGAAGAATTCTATAATGAAATAAACCAAGCGCTCAGCAACGACAATAGTCACTTCAAATACATAATGGGAGACTTTAATGCCAAAGTAGGACACAGGAAAGACCAAGAAAAAGGAATGGGGAAATATGGATTTGGAGAAAGGAATGAAAGAGGAGAGAGATTAATACAGTTCGCACACTTTCAGAACATGTATGTGGCAACTATCAGAAACGAAATAGACTTTATCCTCACCAATAAAATTAACACAGTAAAAGATCTAAGCACGCTCAACAAGTTCACTACAGGAAGCGACCATCGACTAATTAGAGCTCGACTGGTCTTAGATATAAAACTAGAAAGGTCAAGACTAATCAAAACCAACACAACGAAAAACATAAACAACGAAAGGCTGAGAGAGAACTCTCACCAATATGAAGCACTACTAGAAGAAAGACTACAAAAAGTGGAATATAACAACCCTGAACTGATGGACACAATTCGAAACTGCGCCGTAGAAGTGGGAGGTCTGCAACAACGAGGTGAACACAAAAAACTAACTCCGGAAACAAAAGCACTATTACAAAAACGAAGAGAAATGAAAAAGACAACAAACATTCAAAGAATTGAATACACCGAACTGTGCAAGACGATACGAAAGAAAATCGCAGAAGATATCAGGAATTACAACGAGAAACTGGTACAAACAACAATAGAAAACCGTAAAAGCTACAAAAATGCAAAAAGGGCACTAATAATAGGGAAAAGACAGATAGTTGCATTAACTGATGGAAACACAAGAACCTCAGACAGGAATGAAATAATAGACCTACTAGCCAAATTCTATGGAGACCTATACAAGGCCCCTGAAAATTTGGAAGAAATAATAGAACACTCAGAAGATGCCATACCAGAAGTTTTGGTGGAGGAAGTAGAAATGGCACTGAAAAGTATGAAAAATGGCAAAGCAGCGGGAAATGACGGCATCACGACCGAAATACTCAAATATGCAGGAGCTAAAATATGGAAGTACCTTGCCAAACTATACACGAACTGTCTGATGTCCAGGAGCATACCTAAAGAGTGGAACAGCGCCCTTATAGTGTTGATCCACAAGAAAGGCAGCAAAGAAGACATTAAGAACTACAGACCAATAAGTCTACTACCAGTGACGTACAAGGTATTCACAAAGATCATTCACAACAGAATACAAAATACACTAGACTCGGCCCAACCACGAGAACAGGCTGGATTCCGCAAAGGCTTCAGTACAATAGATCACATCCATACCCTCAAAGAGGTTATCAGTCGAACCAAAGAATACAACCAACCACTAGCACTAGCTTTCATCGACTTTGAGAAAGCATTCGACTCTATATGTCCCAGAGCAGTCATAAATGCCCTAACAGAACAAGGGGTCAACAAGCCATATATTGAGACCCTAGCAAATATATATAGGGAATCCAAAGCGAGAGTTAGGATATATGAGGGCACACCAGAATTCCCCACCAGCAGAGGAGTTAGACAAGGAGACGCAATATCACCAAAGTTATTTACAGCAACACTAGAAAGCATCTTCAGAAAACTGGGCTGGAACAACACAGGTCTGAATATAGATGGAGAATACTTGAACCATCTAAGATTCGCTGATGACATCATCCTGATAGCGAGTAACCCTCGCGAAATGCAACAACAAATAAATGAATTGAATGCAGCAAGCAACGAAGTAGGCCTTAAAATAAATCTGAGTAAGACCAAGATAATGTATAACGAACTGATAAACGCACAAGAAATAACAATTAATGACACTGCCCTGGAAATAGTAGAGGAATACATATACCTGGGTCAACTAATACACATATCAGGCTCTCTACTTCCAGAAATAAACAGAAGAATCAAATTAGCATGGAGAACATTTGGACAGAACTCTATCATCTTCAAGTCTAGAATGTCACTCCGTTTGAAAAAGAAAGCGTTTGATCAGTGCGTACTACCAGTATTAACATACGGCTGTGAAACCTGGACCCTGAAAACTGATATCATTAGAAAACTCCAGGTAACGCAGAGGTCTATGGAACGATGCATGCTTGGAATAACAAGGAGAGATAAAAAAAGGCTTGATTGGATCAGACAAAAGACCCAAGTGATAGATGTCATAAATAGAATCAGATCCCTAAAGTGGCAATGGGCGGGGCATCTCGCTAGAAGGACAGACGATAGATGGACCACAAAGATAACGCAATGGTATCCCCGAGGCGTGAAAAGACCAAGAAGACGCCCCAACTTAAGATGGGACTACGACATAAAGAAACTCGCAATAGACAACAATGGGCCCACATGGAAGTGGAATATATAAATATGTAAAGGGAGGCTACACCATAACAAAATGGTTGAATAAGCTGCATATGATGATGATGATGATGATGATGATGATGATGATGATGATGATGATGATGATGATGATATATATATATATATATATATATATATATATATATATATGCGTATAAATTGCGGAAGTGTGAACCCATGTAACTGAGACATTTGTAGTTTTGGTATTAGGATTTTCACTGTATTTGATAATTTGTACATTAACCATTTGTTCGTTTCCTGTAAGAGTTTCGCTTGCAGCTGGTAAATTAGTTTGCGGTTTAAGTTCTAATGCAGATTTCGGTCTTCAGCCTAACTGCGTACTGAATCTACAGCCTTCAGCTGAGATCAGGTATTACTAGTGTCATTTATTTTTTTTACCTGTGATAAACTTTGTAATAAATACTTTTTGAAAAGAGACATACGGTCCAAGAGATTAATAAACTTCAATCACGGGATATTTGCTGACTTTTATTTCTCTTTTGTGATAACTTTCCTATCAGATTAACCTTTCGGAGTGTGTAAACTGAGAAGTTGTGGGCTAACTTAAGAAGTCTTGGGTGCTTACCAAAACTTCTCTGGCGTCCTTTCTGTAAACTTGTTAAATTTTGAAGTATCCACCCCTTCTTCAACTCGAAGCTACTCGACTGGCGAGCACGGGTTGTACTACGGGAGACAACCCGCACATCTATAACGGGCACTGAAGGTTAACGTTTTCTCGTTATAGGTTTTTGGCGCCCAACGTTTTCTCGTTATAATGAGTAGGAATCGCTTTCTGTTGATTTTGCTATGTTTACATTTCAATTCAGAATATGAGGATGCAGAAACTAATATAGATGTTCTGAGATGGATCACACATGTTATTGGTTATTTCAATAATATGAATGAAAAATATTTATTATACAGGGAAACAGCTTGCCTTAGATGAAAACATGGTGTTGAGGCCAGGACGGTTGGGGTTTCACCAGTATGTAAAAAAGAAGCGTCATAAATATGGGAAAAAACTATACATATTGACAGAGACGAATGGAACTGTTTTGCAGATCTACGTGACACGGGACATGTGTTCAGAATTTATGAGAATTCTTCGCAGTGAATTATTGAAATTCAAATAATTACTTGTCATATTCTACCTGTAAACTCTAAATATTATATCAAAATCAGTAAAATCTGAAAGTTTCTCTATACATAAAAATAAAATGTATTACTTGCTGTGTAGGGTTCATATTCTTTAAATGTTATAGTTATAAGTCATCATGACGCATAAAATTGTAAACAAAAGTAGGTATTGTGTTGACAACTGTCATCGAAAAATAAATAACAGAGTTATGTCATTGTATTGATGGAGAAATAAGTCAAATAAATAATTATATATTTTTGTCCTTCGAGAAGAAGTTCCAGTTCATAATTAATAAACATTATACAAATAGGAAAAAATAAATTAAGTGCCAATCATAAGTAAAGCGTTTGAATGCCAATAGAAGATATGTCTTCAGCTTCCTAATCAAGAAAACGAAGGTCTTCTCCGAGGTACCTGAGAGTGAATGAAGGAAATAAAAATTCTACAGTCCACTCTAAATAAAATAATTCCTTCCTAAATACTCGAATCCTTGCCCATTAAAGGTAGTTTTGAAACTTATGGAGGACTTACTCGATAATGGCCATTCTTTGTATGTCGACAACGTTTACAATAGCCTTTCCTTGTCAAAACAACTTCTTGAGAAATAAACACATTACACGTGTACTCTGAGATCCAGTCTAAAAAAATCCATCAGGATTGGTGAAAAAAAAGATCAAAGTGGGAGAAAATGTATACGCATTCAAAGACGGCGTACCGGGTTTTTCACTATAATTTGACCCCCCCCCCCCGTTAATTTGTAACTAATAGAGATATAAAAAATGTTCCATACAAAAACTGTACAAAATCAACTAATTTTTTCAAAATTATTTTACAAAATGAAATATATACAGAATGTACAAGATATTAAATGCAACTTCATTTTTTTAAATGAGACCCCGTATATTTTTCTATTTTTAGCTAGCTCTTCTTTTCTCCTGATCTCGAATATATATGCATATGTCGGTTTATCTCTCTTATTTCCAGAACCACCTGGCAAGCTCAGTAGATAATCAGTTGTCAAGTGATATGCTGTGATAAATCAACAAACTACATTGACCATCAAATAGTCCAGATTTAACACTATTGGACTCGTGTTTGTGGCCGTTCCGAAAGATAGAAATTACTTTAATAAAAGTGTTGATTATTAAAAACATAATCGAAGCATTAATTTATGAACTAAATCAGAATCATAATAAAGCTATCTCAAATAGTTTAACCAGCTTGAGGAAATGTTATGAACTCTGTATATTAAATAATGGTGCCCATCCAATACCTCAAAAATTTCTGTATATAGTGCAGTGTCCACTCTGTATTCTTTTTAACAATTTATTCCCATCAAAAACACGCTTAAATAATCAAAAATCTACACTCAAATAGGAAATTCTTATCGCAACAAGTTTTGGTTGGATACATCTTCAAATTGTGTCGTCATACTAATCGCGCGTATTTAGTCCATAGCAAAATACGATTTTTGTACTCACAAATGGGAATTATTATACATGAATGGGATTGTTGATAATAATACAACAAGTGTGTTAATGATTATCGAAAAACAAATTTCTTCGATTTTGAGAAACAAATTGTTGTTTGGAAACCGCACGAGCGCGTCATTAATAACACGAGTTGTATTTGTCAAGATTATTTCACGAAAACAATTAAAATTGGGCTATGATGACGTTGCAAAATTCCATGAATTGTTTCCACACGTACTTTTTAGATCGCACAGTATTTTGCGACATTTGTTCTTTTACTTTCCTTTGAATCTCTTTTAGATCAAACAGACCAAAACGGTTTTTAGAATTCATTCTTGATACAATAATTCTGACGTTTCTTTATTAATTTGACATTTTCTGTCAGTCACTAGATTTTTAATATCGAATAATAGTATATTAAGTACCAAGTGTCAAAAAGGTTACTTTAGTCACGAGTTCCTTGTGAAACGAGTGACTAAAGACGTTTTTAACACGAGGTGCTTACTATAATTTTTCTTCGCCCGCGGGAAGGGATAAATTATATTATATTTGAATTGTATTCATTACATGACGGACGATGGCTGACAGCTGACTGACAAATCAAATGACGCAGAATAACAAAATTATCACGGAATATGAAATTTAACATACAAAAGATACACTTGATTTGACGTTTAAAAAACAAAAGATAAACGAGATGCCACTTTTCGCATTTTAAACACTAGTGTTTAAAGAGTCGTTTTGTGCATGTCAAACCCGTGTTTAAAGTGCGGTTTTAGTAGCGGAAGTAGAAAAAAACAACTAATAGAGAGTTATTTTTAGATGGCTTGATAGTATATTAAAGTATAAGTGGATAAAGAGGTCTTTCAAACACGCTCGATTTTTCGAGCACGACGGCGCAGCCGGAGTGCTCGAAATAGAGCAAGTGTTTGAAAGACCAGTTATCCATGAATACTTTACGCTATTTTTTTATTGGTGCACTTTGGAATCATAAAATATTATTATTATATTTATATATTTATATTTAAAAGGATACAATGTATATATGAATATATAAATAAATTTGGCAGAAAAAACCAAATAAGACATTGGTTCCCAATGAAAATATACAATTTAAAAACTAATAAAAAAAGTTGTCAATAGTGCTACTCAACGCGACAATCGATTACAATCATTTCCTGTCATTTAAAAAACAAGATGTTCAACAATACATTTTCGATATCAATCGATCACTCTGATTATAATCGGTCTAAAATTATGATGCTACTGAAAACAATCGTAAATCGGAAGCATGTGATTGGTCAAAAAATTCAAATAAACTAACGTTTGTCTATGGGTTATGTGATGTGAGTGATATTTTGCAATTGTATATTACATTTTTAGTTAACAGAACAGTTTTTATAAAATTAAACGTGATTATACTAAATAAATTTGTGAAAAGTGTGAAATACACGTGAAATGATCTGAAATAATGATGAGTTTATGTCACTATTGATTTATTTGATTTGTAAAATGACATGACAAATGACAATTTTTTTTTGGTCGGTCAACAAACATCAATCCGTTTTCGATTATAAACAAAATCGGAATCAAGATCTAAGTGTTGAATAGCACTATTGATACTTACGTTTCTCAAGTTGTTGTTGTTACCATAGGGACTTTAAAAAGCGCGCGTGTTTGAAAGTTCGATTTAAACACGCTGAGGCGTGCTTTGAAAAGGTAATATGAGATATCAATAAAAAAAATACCTTCTTTTCTTGTTCAATGTTATCGCTATTGTTGATAAAAGGTGCGTTCTTTTTGACTGAGATCTCAGTTAATCTCAGCTCACATCAGTAATGTGAGCGTTCTTTTTGTTTTACTCACTTTAAGTGAGCTGAGATTTTTCCTCCCCCTTCACCAATGCTGAATGTGTTCTAAGGGGGAATCAGTTGGACTTGAGTCGGAAATAAAGTGGAGGGGATGAAGAAATATTTGATTTGCTTGGTTTATTTGTAGTTTTAACCAGGGTTATCTAAGGTTTTAACCATTGACATAAACAGTAAACACACATAATCTATTTTTCTTTAGTTACAAATTATGGATACATTAATTAACATTATTATATGCCGATACGAATCTGTCGTATAGTTTAAATCTATCGACAGATCTCGCGCTTCAATTGAGATGTCGTTCTTTTTGGTGCTTACTCACATCACTTTATCTCAGATCACCTTAACTGAAGTGATCTGAGATCTCAGTCAAAAAGAACGCACCAAATGTTAACCATAACTACACCTAAAATCTCCGTTATATTTGTAGGCGTAAAAACTCTCTAATGACAACGGGAAACACACAGATAAGAAAATTGCATGTATCCAATTAGGTGCCGAAATATAAAATCGAAAACATGGTGTTTTCAGATATCAATCCTCATATTTATAAACCAATCGAAGGCGCGTATTTTGTATTTTAGAGAGTTTTTAAGCCTACAAATATAACGGAGATTTTGGGTGTAGTTATGGTTAACTTTATCAACAATAACGATTACATTGAACAAGAAAAGAAGGTGTTTTTAAGCCATCTAAAAATAACGTATTCTGTTTAACAGTCACAGATTAATTATAATGACAGTTGACGAATTGTAAATATAACACCATGTTATTTAAATAGTAAATACATCATTATATTATAAATTTAACAATAGAAGAAGCTTTAAAAAATATTATTGTTAGATGGATCCTTACAGATTGAATAATAATTAATCATGGATAATAATAATAAAGGTTAGGTTTTATGTTTGGCACAATAAATTCTTGACATTGTCAGATTTTCTCAGAGAAAATATGTAACAGCTTTGTTGATAAAAAAATATTGTTTTATAAACTATTGTCTTCTAAAACATAAAGAATTATAGTAGTTTCCTGTATATATGAAGAAATTAAGTAGGTTTTAACAATTGCGTGTACCAAAATATATCAATTTTGACAACGTTGTAAGTGGAAAAATAACCATAAGCATAAAAACCTTCTTACGGTATTTCTATTGAGTGAAATAATCAATAGGTACGTTCTTTTTGACTGAGATCTCAGTTAATCTCAGCTCACATCAATAATGTGACCGTTCTTTTTGTTTTACTCACTTTAAGTGAGCTGATATAATCTGTGGTGAGCTGAGATTTTTCCTCCCCCTTTACCGATGCTGAATGTGTTGTGAGGGGGAATCAGTTGGACTTGAGTCGGAAATAAAGTGGAGGGGATGAACAAATATTTGATATGCTTGGGTTATTTGTAGTTTTAACCAAGGTTATCTATAGTTACAATAACATTATTATTATTATATGTTTTGTTTCTTATCCAAGCATGCGTCGACAGATCGCGCGCTTCAATTAAGATGTCGTTCTTTTTGATGCTTACTCACATCGCTTTATCTCAGATCACCTCAACTGAAGTGATCTGAGATCTCAGTCAAAAAGAGCGCTCCTAATGTAATTTTAATCCATGGAATTGGGAATTTTCGACGAACTCCGTTGGCAACACTGATATAGACCATGATAGAGAAATTAGAAAAAGAAGAAGCACAAATTTATTAGCCTGACTTTTTTGTTAAAATAATTTTAATTATTAATTTGATATAATCTAGTCAGAATGGATACGGAGCAAAAAGTCGTTAAGAAAGAAATCGATATCCACGATGATTTTCTTTGGAACCTGGACGTTAAACAAGAATTGAGTGAAGAAGTACCTAGGAAAACTTCTCAAAATATAAATAATAGTAAGCTTTCTATTAAACAAGAAATTAAAGACGACCTTAACACAGAGTGGGACAGATATTTAAAAGGGAAACCTGGAAGGCGAACTAAATCAAAAGGTGAGTTACACTTATTTAGATGTCACATTTTTTATGTATGTATTTTCAAGTTTTTGACCATAATGTGGAAAATTCTTATCATATCTGAGTAATCAATAATAATATAATAAATACTTAAAGAGAAGTGTATATATTCTCACAGCATAACCTATCCTTCTGATTGAAATTGATATGAAGTACATACAAGTTGAATATAAACTTGAAAATGTTTACAGTGTACAGAATACAATATTTATGAATAAAACTATTTCAGCAATGTCATACAATTATTTAGAATACATTATTTAAGTATTGATTGGATAATTTTCATAGGACAAGTAAACAAATGTGTCAAAAGATAAGAAATATGAACATGCGGATCAATTAAAAAATTGAACTACGCAGTATTATATGAATAACCCTGATGAAATAAATCACTTCATTCTAATGTCCAATAATCCCACAGAATTTTATAACAATAACTTAGGGCACAAAACCAGTCTAGCCCCGTTAAGACCAGTAAAATACATTAAGTTATTAGGTTTCACATGAAGCAAGTCTGTACTTGACAAATTGTATCAGTCTGTGAGAGAATCACTTAAGAATCAGTGTGCTCTCTCAGGAAATACCTTAATTTCATAAAGAAGATTAATGAGGCGAGGTAGAAAACTATTATGGGTACATTCAATAAATACATGAAGATAATATGTATTTGGATCTTTTGGTCATATATTTCATCACTTAATAATGGACAATATTAAAAAGTTTTATAATTACTTTAGAATGAACTAACACTTATTTTTTACTTAAGAAATATAATAGTTGAAGAAATTCAAAAAAGGAACACAACTTTCAGAAATGCCATTTTACATCGGTCCCCATGTTTGAAATGCTTCAGAATATACATTGCATTTTTATCTTGCACTAATAATATCATATTTTCCACATCCATGCTTTTATTGCAGTTGACGTATAGAAACTGATGTAAAAATTTGACCAGCTGAGTCAATACGAGTCCTGACTTGACTTGAAGTGATAGGTTTTGTGTGAAACTAAATGTTTACAACTAAGTACTCTGTTGAATCGAGTAGTCTCAGATGCGACTGGATGTGACTAGACTGGCTTGATGCGAAATGTCCCTAAAAGTTCAATATTATCAGGAATTTAAGCCAAAGAATCAACATGTAAATCTTTACATGAAATTAAAACCAAAGGTTATTAGTATAGATGATATACAAGATATGTTACTATTATGCTGTCCTTATAATATATTGTCACACACATACAGGGTGTTTCATAGTTAAACCACCATAGGTTAACTGCAAGGAGAGGACACTTTGGGGGTTCCAAATATACTTGGTTAATTGGTCTAACATAATTATTATTCATTTAGTCCAATGCTTTTGAAGGCCATAACTTTCGAACCACCCTATATATTTAATTCATTTTTGGTACGGATAATATTGCATTAATAATACAATAAGATAATGTAATAAAAATAATTATAATCCAGGTCTGGTTTAAGGAAAATTCGATAATCTCCAAAACAACACCCTGTATATCAGAATTTTTAAAATCCAATAGATTATTCGAAGAGAACAGAAAAAATAGAGCGGCGCCAAAATATTTTTAGAAATGCACATCCCATTTTACTGCTTATACTCGATAGTCGAAATTGTGTAAAGTGAGTCAGAGCTATCTAATCAACACTTTGGTTAAAGCGCAGTTGCCATATGTATTCTAGAGAGAAATGCTGTATTTTATAAATACACTTCAAATCCATTGTGTCAATATTTCAGGTACAAAAGATGCAATGTAATTAAGTCAATACCAATTTAATATATTTATTTCAAATTTCAAGCAGACTAATAATAATTAGTTTACTTGAAATGTGAAATAAAGTGTTTATGTATATTTCTTGAACGCAAAGTTTGTTGTGAAAAACTCGCCGATTTGACAATGTTGGAGAGTCGCTTCAATGTTCCGGCTTTGAGAACGAGATAGATAGATCGAGCTACGCGAATGAGACAGTGATAGTAAACAGTTATGTGAGGTGTTTATTCTCTTCATGAGCGTAACATCAGTATATGTGTTGTGGTTTTGTGTGATAAATCGGTTATTATTGGTATTTATTGTAATATTTATATCGGTATATTTAGTGACAATAATGGCGGAGTGTAGCGGTGTTGGCGATAAAAAACGGCGTCGTAACAATTTAATTCGGGAAGAAAAAGTCCTCATATTAAATGTGTACGAAGGACTGCGTGCCATGGACAAACAGTTGGGTGTTAGTGACGCTGTGATTAAGTGCAGTTATTTAACTAAAGTTTCTGAGAGTACTATATACAATATTCTAAAGAAATCGCGGGACGGATCTTTGACAAGAGAACGAGGTGAAAACTGTAAACCGGAAAGTAGGGGAAGAAAGAAAATTGTTTTGGACGACCAAACACGGAATGCTATACGTAGGGAAATACATTCTTTTTATTTTAGGAATGAAATCCCCTCGGTAGCTAAATTGAGCAAGGTAATAGAAGCTGATGATACTTTACCAAACATCAGTGATAAAGTTTTGAGACGAACTTTAAAATTAATGAATTTTCGTTACCAAACAAGAAGTAGAAACAGTGCCTTAATTGAACGAAATGACATTGTGGAATGGAGGAGAAATTATTTAAAACAGATACGACAGTTTCGTAACGAAGGACGGCACATATATTATCTTGACGAAACATGGTTAAATGAAGGCCACACTGTGTCAAAAGTGTGGCAAGACATGAATATACGAAGCAATCGACAAGCCTTTATGGAGGGTTTCTCTTCCGGTTTAAAAGCTCCCTCTGGGAAAGGACGTCGACTGATTATCACTCACATTGGCAGCGAGGAAGGATTTGTAGAAGGTGGATTACTAAGTTTTCAGTCCAAAAAAATTGTCGATTACCATGAAGAGATGGATGGTAACCGGTTTGAAACATGGTTTAGATCAATTTTAACAAAGTTAACTCCTGGTTCAGTGATAGTTATGGATAATGCTTCATACCACTCTCGTCGACTGGAGCAAATACCTACTTCAGCTAGCCGCAAGAGGGTTATAATTGATTGGTTAGAGAGTAAAAGCATTCCGCACAACGAGGCAATGCTAAAAGTTGAATTATTATCTCTCGTACGGAAACATGAAAGCAGTTATATTAAGTACGTTGTCGATGAAATGGCGAAATATTTCAACGTCTCAGTTGTTAGACTTCCTCCCTACCACTGTGAGTTAAACCCCATCGAGCTGGTTTGGGCCCAAGTGAAAAATTATGTTGCGAGAAAAAACAGTACATTCAAAATGGCTGACGTTGAGAAACTGTTTGACGAGGCGCTGCATACCGTTACTGCTGAGAGTTGGCGTAAATGTATTCAACACGTATTAAAAGAAGAAATAAAGTTTTGGGATTTAGACATACGTGTAGAAGTAATGACGGAACCACTCATTATCGATATAGGAGGAGAAAGCGATGATTCTGAGGAGTCGTCAGGGAGTGATACCGCTTCCAGTTAGTCAGACATTTTACAAGTGACCTCGCAACATACCTATACTTATTGGTAATTTATTTTGGTCTTGACAAACAACTTTTTTTTAGTTTTAGTAGTAGTAAGTTGGAATTGACTTTTAAACATTTTTTTATTTTGTTTTAACTTACTTATGAACAACTTGTGATAAGTTATTATTTCAAATGTTAAAAATTGAAATTCCAGATATTTCAGTATTCGCACCCTTAAACTATGATACGCTCATGGAGTTCACTTTAAATCGGTAGATAACCGATGACGTCACTTTACAGAATTTCGACTATCGACTTTTTTATATACATCTTATTATAGCTCATCCTTAAAAATGTGTATTATTCTTGGTAACACCCTGTATATACATAATGATACCTACCATAATAATTTCGTATTTCTGTTCTCTCAAATTTAAACGCCAGAGCGTACAAGAACATTTTCTATTTATTTTTTATTTAGGACTATTAAGAACCCTTCAAAAATGATGCGCTCATGAAGTTCGCTTCTGCAACTGATTTTATGGACAGTAAGAGTGATGAGTCACTTTACAGAATTTCGACTATCGAGTATAACTTTTAATATCAAAGTTATTTAAATGTATCGTTGACATTTTCGTACGTAATAACTTTAGAACCACCCTATAGATTTCTGTCATTTTTGGTAGGTGTAAGTTACATAAGCATCAATAATTTATTCCAAAAGAACAGAAAAAATTGAGTTACACGAAAATGTTTTTCGAAGTGCACACTTACTAAAATATTCAAGTCAAAATCATTAACAATTATCAAGTAGGTCTAATATTCTAAAGGAACAGAAAAATTATCAAATAGGCGTAGACTGTTGAAGTACAGAATACTTTGACAGTTTGTTTTGTTATTGGTAGTTAATCATTTGTCGTTAGTAAATTTCGCACGAAATAATTTAGATCATTTTGAATAATAATAAATTATGCCTCATATATTTACAAATGTAGAATATGCAGACATACTATTTGTGGATGGCTCTTGTAACAGAAATGGTAGAGAAGCAGTAAGGGAATATGAAAGATGCTTTCCTAATCGTCGCACTTCTCATTACCAGACATTTGCAAGAGTATTTGATTTCCTACAGCGACAACCAATGATTATGGTGAAAGACAACACTTGAATGTTGAAGATGATATACTAGGTAAAGTAAAGATATTAAATTTTATTTATTAGATATTAAGACTAAGGTCGATTAGAAATTTCCCTTTTGTTCATTACATTAATACATTGATATGTGATATTAAATTAGTCTCCTCCAGTGCCATAATTTCATTTTGTTCCAGATATGGTTGACAACAACCCAACAATCAGTACAAGAAGGATTGGCCACACATTAAATGTACTCCATACTACCGCTTGGAGGAGATTAAAAAAATTTAGCTTCTACCCTTATCATGTTCAACAGGTTCAAAGACTAGAACCACGCGATTTGGAACCGCGATTAGACTTTAGTCGGTGGATACTTAGAAGGAGAAGAATAGTTAGCAGATGTCTATTCACTGATGAGGCCACATTTACAAGGGATGGGATGACGAAATTCCTATGTTTGGGATTATGAAAATACTTTTGCTACAAGACCAACACATTCGCAGTATAGGTTTTTGGTTAACGTTTGGTGTGGAGTTTTAGATAATCACCTTATTCGACCTAGTCCTACCCCGTACATTAACAGGGGACGACTATTTTGCTTTTTTGCAAAGTACGTTACCAGTGCTATTAAAAAATGAGGAAATTGGAGGAATGTATTTCCAGCACAATGGTGCATCGCCTCACTTTAGGGTAATTGTGCGAAATTTTCTAGACGAGAATTTTAGAAACATGTGGATAGGGAGGTGCAGCCCTGTCGGTCGCCGGATTTTAACCCAGTGGACTATCATATTTGGGGATATCTGAAAGCCAAAGTATACTCTACTGAGATAAACAGCTTAGAAGATCTTATTCAAAGAATTGATGATGCTTGCGAGGAAATCAGGGCAAATCCATTAATGATAAGACGAGCAACACAAAACATCTTAAAAAGAGCTCGTAAATGCATAGAACAATATGGTGAACATTTCGAACCATTATTATAAATAATTTGACATTCCGTGTAACTCAATGTTTTCTGTTCTTTTGGAATAAACTATTGATTTATAAAAATCTTGATAAAATATTTTCTTTTCTTAACCCGACCCTGGATTATAACTGTTTTTGTTACATGATAAGATTTTGATGCTTATGTAACTTACACCTACCAAAATTGAAAGAAATCTATAGGGTCGTTCTAAAGTTATTACGTACGAAAATGTCACTGATACATTTAAATAACTTTGACATTAAAAGTTAAGCAGTAAAACGGGATGTGCACTTCGAAAAATATTTTGGTGCCGCTCTATTTTTTCTGTTCTCTTCGAATAATCTATTGGATTTTAATAATTCTGATATACAGGATGTTGTTTTGGAGATTATCCAGTTTTGCAAATTTTCCTTAAACCAGACCTGGATTAAAATTATTTTTATTGCACCATCTTATTGTATTATCAATGCAATATTATCCTCACCAAAAATGAAAGAAATATATAGGGTGGTTCGAAAGTTATGGCCTTCAAAAGCATTGGACTAAATGAATAAAACACCCTGTATCTCTGTTAATAATTATGTTAGACCAATTAACCAGGTCTATTTGGAACCACCAAAGTGTCCTCTACTTGCAGGTAACCTATGGTGGTTTAACTATGAAACACCCTGTATAAGTTATTCTAGCTTTATTCAGTCAACAATTTCAGATAATTGGATATTTTCTCCTGTTCCACTCCTCATAGTGAGGAAGCAATTAAACAGCAAATATTTTGTACTTTTATGATAGCTTCGGACTTTTAATTAATTAAAACAACTATTCGGACAGCTTTTCATTTTATTTTTAATAAACTTTCTCAAGTTACCAAAAATGGGAACTACATTCTTCATACAAAATTCACAAAACTGTCAAAAATATGTACAAACCCAAAAGAAAATACTTATGGCTAACTGTAAAACATAGCAAAACACCTAATATTTTTTTACAAAATTGAAGAACATTAATTTATTTTCATTTTACCCATCAGTCAAACAGGTTTTCCACTGGTATTTATGTATGTATCATAGATATAGAAATAATAAACATATACAGCCTTATGCAAAGTCGTATTTAGTGGCTACTAACATCCCACTAAATAAATTGGTATTCATAGTCCGATTTAGTGTTTAAGCATAGATATTAGGCAGTTTTCGAAGGTGTCCACTTTCTGACGCTTAACATAAACATATACGTTAACTTAGCCGCTATTTGACAGATGCCCAAAAAGTGTTTTCGAATGTACGTAATGTTAACCGTTCCGTAGCCGGTACCTTAACCTAAAAAACGTGATTATTAATTAACTACTTTTTCTGTTTTGTTGACTTATTTTGGTTTCAAGTTGATTTTTTCGTTCCATTTAAAGCATAAATTGGCCAAGTAGTTGCTGAGAAGGGATACAGAAGAGTGCACTTCACTTCTAATCTATTGAAGGAAGCAAAGGTGAACAGGATGTTAAACGAGGATTTCGCAGCCCTAGAATCCTCAGAGTCTGACAGCGACTTGGAAGATGCTTTGCTATTAGAAGTCTTAAACCAGCCAAATAATGCGAACAGGGCTGAAATGTATGGAAATTTCAGTCTCAACGATCTTTCGGAAGCAGAGTGTAAATTATATTTTCGTTTTCAGAAGAATGATATTCCCAGATTGGCACGAGCACTAGGAGTTCCAGATGAGTTCACGACTGATAGTGGACATAAAACTTCTGGTCTAGATGGACTATGCATACTTTTGAGGAGGCTAGCGTACCCAAATCGACTTAGCGATTTAGAACCTTTGTTTGGAAAATCAGGTCCAGCATTGTCAAAAATAGTTGATTATATGAGCAACCATATATATAATCATTTTGGACAAAACCTTTCAAATTTGAGAAATCTGCACTGGTTGAATCTTGATCGGTTCAGATTATATGCTAATGCGGTACATGCAAAAGGAGCACCAATTCCAAATTGTTGGGCATTTATTGATGGGACCACTCGAGGTATTTGTAGACTAACTGTAAATCAGGAGGCATATTACTCTGGACATAAAAGATATCATTGTGTGAAATATCAAGCACTCACTTGTCCAGATGGTATGATAGTCAACTTGAAAGGTGCTTATGAAGGGAGGAAACATGATGCTGCTATTCTGAGAGAATCTCAGCTTTATAATCAATTAGAAGAAAGTGTCAGGTTTCCTAATGGAGAAAATTTTATCATTTATGGTGATCAGGCTTATGGAATTAGGGAGTTGCTTTTAACCCCATTTCCTAATCGAGCTGGTTTGACTCCAGAACAGCAGGAATTTAATGCGAGGATGAGTGAAATTAGAATTGCAGTAGAGTGGGGTATTGGGAAGGTGATTGCAGAATTTGCATTTTTAGATTTCAAAAAAAATCAGAAATTGCTTCTGCAAGAAGTCGCCACCATGTATAGTACTGCAGTGATTCTTACCAATTGTCACACCTGTTTATATGGTAGTCAAACGGCACAGTCATTCAATATTGATCCAATAGAATTAGAAGAATATCTCCAGTGATTCTGCACTCAATATTAGGTCTATTTGTTCACTGAGAAATCATAAACTGATATGTGCAATAATTTAGAGACTTGAGAAAATTTTAGTTATTTTTGAATTTTGTTCTGTGTACTTGGTTTTTATTTTAATTATTTAAAGTTTTTTTGTTATTGAAAACAAGGTTTACTTACTGATGAAGTAATAAACATGAAAACACTTGATGAAGTTGAGTTTTTATTTATTCAATAACCAAAACTCCATATAAACATTATAATGCAAAAATAACAGTCAACAATTTATGTTTTAAACTAAAAACTTTTCATATAAACAAAGATAAAAAAATATTAACAATTTTAATTGTAAGCTTCAAACTAAATACTTTTCATATAATAACAAAAAAAAAACAAATATTCCTACCTATAAATAAAATACATTGAAAATAAACCCTAGATGAGTTCCTACCTAAAACTGGAACATAACACACAGTAATTTTTGTCGATTTGCAAACAGGAGTGGAGTGAGACATCCATTTTGTTTGTTTTCTATGCACCAACTTTTAGCAAGAATAAAATTTTCTGAGAAATCAATAATAAAAAAGTTTCCCATATGTTGCACACTTAAATGACCACACCGTATATACATGTGTGTGCGCTACCAGTACAAAAACATCACAGATTATAAAATCACATAAATGAGACAATCTCATTTCATAGGAACATTATCTAAAACACTAAATATAAAAGAAGCGTAGTAATGCTATTCTTAGTGTCCTTTACTAACTATGCATTTAGTCGATAAGCTATCGCCTAAAAATTCTGCAATAATACTGTTTCCATTATAAAAATGCAACCAGAGGGATAAAATTATGGATTTGAAGTATATTACAAAGAGAGTACATAACTAAAGAAATTAGGTACCTAAGACATTGACTCATTAGTAATGTAATTTTTTTTGGAGAACTTCATTAATTAGGGCTTGTTGAGTTTTAAGTAAGTCAAGTAGAGATTGCCTTTCTTCTTTTTCCATGAGAAACTTTTCCTTTTCAAAAGCGAGTCGTTGTTTCTCCAACTCCAATTTCTCAGATTCTATTTGCTGTCTTTGTTCTTCAATTTCTAGTTCTTTCATCCTTACCTTCAATTTATCATTATTTTTTTCTTCCAAATATTTTAAAGTTGTCTTTTTCAAATTTTTTTGGGCTGTTCGGCATTTTCTTTTTCTGCTAGGGCCTGAAAAATGCAAATTACATTCACAAATGCACTACTCTGTTTGCACTAAATAAGATCATTTAATCATAGTAATTCCAATTGATTATTATAGGTAAGTGTATTTACCTTGAATATTTAATTGAGCCTCTCCCTGCTCCCTTGGAAGTTTGTCATTTGTTGGTGGGTCAGTTGGTGGATTTTCTAGTTCATCCAGATTTGCAGCACTGACACTACTATCATCTAGAAAGAATATAGTTCCTGTAAGTCTATAGTATATAAAAATAAATTATATATTGCAAAAAATATCATAAAAAACAGGGAAACCAACATTCTTATCTGTGTATTAACAAGAAAAAAAATATACATACCAAAAACATATTCAATATTAGGAGTGTGAGTGTCCTCATCAAACTGAAACTGATATGGAGAAAGCTCGTTAGATTGTACTGGATTTAATGCCTGGTTCGTGTGCGAGTGAAAAACTGTTTGGGCAAGACTCTCCCTCAGCACTTTGCCTTTCTCCGAAGACTTGTGCTCACTTTTTATAATTTCTTTTTTTTTCAGCACACTATTAATCAGTTCCAAAACTTCTTGCAGCAGTTGGTCTAGAGCATTATATGGCTCCTCAACTCCCGATCTAAAACAATTTGAAAAAATGTTGCTACTACAATGTTAAATTTTGTATAGGTAAACTTTTAAACTATTTCATTATGAGATCATGTTGCCAATCTTTTAGTTGATCAAAATTGTCTGTACTACAAAAAATTATTGATTTTACCACAAAACATATTTCCAATCATTTCTTACCGGGCTCTATTTTCTCTGTCTCTCTTTTCGAAATTCTTAATTATATATTGGACGTGTTCCCTCACTCCTCTTAAAGTTATGTTTTTCCCGGTTGCTTGACAAAAATTACTGTGTATAATATTCTATTTTGTAGGGTCAACATAGGGGTTATTTGCAATTATCTCCCCGAGAAGGATTTGGTCGTCTTCATCGGTAAATCGTACCCTACTCCGTTTGAAATTTATTAAAACACTAGTACCATCCATTGTAAAATAAATCAAAAATAAAATAATGGAAAAACAAATGTAACCTTCAAAAACAGCAACAAAACAAAACAAATAGAGAAATGTCATTATGAAAGTCCCTTTCCAAAAAGAAAAGGATAGAGATAAAATCAACGGTTTTGCGCATGCGTTTCGTTACGGATATCACTATGGCTACCGTTCGTAATATAGCGGAGTGTGCCGGTAGCGTTATACATTAAATGACATTTCAAATGTCATACTTGTCAATTAGCGGTTACCGGTGATCATTTTTATACGCTTCGAAAACTGTCTATTATAACCTAACATGGATGTGCCTTGTCACTAGTGATGTGTCATTTCTGCCGGACTCGGTACAAAGGAACGAATCCGGGGTAAGATCGATTTGGATCGAATCCAATAATTCAATGAGAGTCGTTCCGAGGAACGAATACGGCTCACGGGTCAGTTTTAGTTTGGTTAACTGCTGGCAACACTGGTTAGATTGCACGTCGGCAATGCGTCGATTCACAGTTGCTGGTGGAAGGCGGCACTCTTACTTATTTTTTGTTTTGTTGTTACAAGCCGCTTTTTTTGGTATTGGTTCGACAATTCGGTATCGCTTATCTCTTCATTTTTATTGTGACGAGTGAAAAACTTTTCAGATATATTTTTATTGCATTTACAATTCACAGACATCCGAAATCCTGGGCCTAGGATTTTGAATTAAATTTTAGTACTTCGGGGCTCGGGTCCCGTTTAATTTGAATTTGCTGCGGCTTTCACTCTGATTTTGAGTTCACTATTGTGTTTTTTACTATACAGTTGAAGTCTAAAATATTATTTTTTAAATAATGAATAGAAAGCGTAGTAATATTTGGAACTTCTTCAATGTGGCGAATGAAAGCAGTGCAAAATGCTCTTTTTGTAGTGGTACTTTTTCATACAAAAATGGCGCAGCAGCTAATTTAACTAGACATTTAAAGAGAAAACATCCAACATTATTAATAGGTCGATCTACTTCAGCAACGTCTACGACTAGTGACTCTACATCTGCCAATGACGAAATTAACGTTATTGACGGTGAGTCTACCGCTTACACGACTTCTACTAAAAACACTGCCAGCAATGATAGATAATAACATAGAAGACATTCCAAACCCAAAAAAGAAATTCCAATCAACATTATCATGAAGCGGCCATTGCCTCTGCAAACTTCAAAAAAATTGGATGAGCAATTAACAATTATGATTGCAGCAGAATATGAACCATTTAGTTTGGTGGAAGATAAACAGTTTCGCATTTTTGTAAATATGCTAAATCCTAATTATTACCTACCATCGCGAAAAACGGTGTCAATGTGCTTATACCACAATTATACGCTAAAGTAAGAGAATCTGTAGAGGGACGTCTGACTATGGCAAATTACATTGCTTTTACCTCAGATGGACATGGACATCGTTAAATAATGAATCTTATCAGTCATTAACAGCCCATTTCATTGATATATTAAACACGTTGGCTTGCCAATTGTTGAATATAATTTAATGCAAATTCTCTCTAATTTAAATCAAACTGCCCAACCCTATATTATCAGTAACCAACACAGCCAATCTATATTTAGTTTGCGCTTGCGTGCAGTGCCGCGGCTGCCTTACCTAGAACCCTAAGTGAAACTTGCATTCATCAGATCAAGGTATATCGTTCCGAGGAACGAATCCGCAAAAGTATCGAAAGTTCCCAACACTACTTGTCACTATTCAACTCATAGTATCGTGTGTCGCACTAGCAGTGAGAGAGATGGAGATAGAACGGTGGCAAAAAGCGCGAGCCAACAATGGAAAATACATAAATAAATGTAGAAATTCGTTCTAAATTATAATTATACATAAAAAATATATTGAATTGAATTTTTATAGGCATTTTTTCCTTTTTTTGAACACTGTATAACACAATTTATATAGGTAGGCACTGAAAGGCATAGTTTCCGTATTATTCGGCTTATTTACTGATGTTTAAAATGAATTAATTTAGTAAATCTAGGCCGAATACGTGAACTGATTTCATTTTTCAATTCATTTTCATAATGAAGTCTGACTATGAAGTACGATTTCATTACAAGTTTAATCAACTGTAAAATATGCCCATGAAGGGGATCTTGATCCCTAGAATGATCCCATAAATCTTGAAAAAGTTGCGAGATGTTCAATTTTCTCAAAGAAAGAATAATCAAATGATTTAAAATATTTGCATTTGATAGATTTGCAACTCTTATTACACTCTCGGCTACAGTACATATTTTTACAACATCTTGTGAAGGCTTGGAAAGTTTTCCTCTATTCTTTTTATTAAGTAACCGAGAAAGTGAATGTTGTGATTGGTGCGATTGGAAAGCTTGCTCACATTCTACACAATTTATAGTTTCTACAATTTTCCGAGAAACAAATCCAGCTATATATCCAATAATATCACTTATATACGAGGTCTGATAAAAAATAACAGTTATTCTCAATTTTTTCAAAAAGTATTTATTTATTCATCAATAACTATCTTCTCCGCTTCAAAGTAATCCCCCACAGATATAATACACTTATGCCAGCGTTTTTTCCAATCCTCGAAACACTTCTGAAACGCGCTTTTTGGTATCGCCAACAGCTCCTGTTTCGATTTTTCTTTTATCTCCTCAATCGTAACAAAACGCTTTCCTTTTATCGGTGTCTTCAGTTTTGGAAAGAGGAAAAAGTCAGCGGGGGCCAAGTCCGGTGAATACGGTGGTTGAGGCATGATAACGGTTTTGTTTTGGCCAAAAACTCATGCACAAGCATCGATGAGCTGGTGTGTTATAATGGTGCAAAATACATGACTGCTTTTTCCACAATTCTGTGCGTTTCCGAAGAATTGCTTCGCGCAAACGGCGCATAACTTCAAGGTGTAGTATTCCTTATTGACCGTACGACCTTGTGGCAATAATTCATGAAGCACCACGCCATTGCAGTGAGCAAAACCTTCACATTTGACCGAATTTGACGTGCTTTTTTCGGTCTTGGTTCTTCTGGACGCTTCCATAATTGAACTTGTGTTCTGCTCATAGTAGACTCGCCAAACGCCACAGTCAACATTTCAAATTCCCTTGCGCATTTAATTTCATTTTTTACACATAACTTAATACATTTTCTTTGATCCATTTTTTCGAATAGTAAAAAATCGAAGAGCACATCAAAACACGACTAACCTTTTTATCTGTCAAAAACAAACTGACAATCCAAAATGGCTGATATTGCCAACATATATAACAGACATGTGTACCAACATAACAGAAAAAAATGCGAAAATCGAACATATGTAACTCATGAAATTTGAAAATATTTTTTGATCAGACCTCGTATAAACAGAAATATTTGAAAATATCTTTGATTGCTGTATTTCGTCAATGGTCTTTATTATTGGTTTTATGGATCAGTGAAACAATAGTTCGATTTTAATAGTATGTATTGATTTCTTTAATTAGCACAAAAAGTACATAACAACGTTATTAGCTCAACATTAGCATAGCAACAACGGAAAACATGTTTGTTGACGTTTTTGACAGTTGGCATGGAGCATATAACAAAAGAATTGCCAATCATAATTATCAACACACCCCCACAATTCTTATGTTGTTTAGAAATAAGCCACAACACGAATACATATTGTGTAAAATAAATGTTTTAACATTCAGTAACATTTAGTTTTCTCTAAAATATTCCATTTTTACAGTAGGTAAATGCTTTTGTAAATATGTCTGCAATTTGATCGGAAGTTGAGACATATAATATTTTAATTTTATTATTTTCTACACATTCCCTTATAAAATGATGCTTTACATCAATATGTTTAGAACGTTTTGTTTCTAAAGTGCTTGCAATTTTAATGGTTGATTGGTTATCCTCAAAAATTATGATATCATTTGCATAATACAAATGCACTGACTATCTGTCTGTTCTGAGTTATTGATCTTTTGTACATTAAACCGTAATTTTAAGTACCTTAAAACACTTTTCAGATAAGTCCAATGTTTGTGGTTAAAACAGTTCTGAAATCGACTAAAATAGTAGATTGAATAGCTCAGATCAGGTCTTGTTCCTAACATAATATACATTAATAATCCGATAAGCTCTCTATAAGGTAAGTTTAAATTTTCACTTGACTTAAATTTTAAATTTAATTTTGGTTGAATAGGCACACGAGAGGTTTTGAGGTTTTCCAATTTAACATATTAAATTTTACCAACACTTTTTGAATTAATTCTTTCTGACTCAAAAACAAATAATTATTTTCTTTTCTTATAGTTATACCCAAAAATTTTAAAGAAAAATTATTCTGAGAATTTTGAGACAAATCTCGCATTTCAAATAGTGACAATAACCTTCGTTTAAAAATGTTCAACTTTTCTTGTGATTTAGAAAATAGTATTAAATCATCAACATGCACTATTAAATATATGTCATTATTAAAGTACAAACATGGGTCTGAATTAGATCGTTTAAAGTCTAGATCAAGTAAATGAATGTTCAATTTTTCATGCCAGCATTTAGGCGCTTCACGCAAGCCATAGAATGCCTTTTTAAGTTTACAAACATACTTAGATGAGTTTATGTTAGCCACATCATTTGGTATTTCCATAAATACTGGTTCAGGTAAGTCACCATGAAGAAAAGCACATTTTACGTCTAATTGATTTATAATAAAATTTTCTTCCACGCTTAGTGATAGAAGTACACGAATTGTCAACATTCGCGCCACTGGTGAATATAAGTCACAATCAGAAAAGTCACCCTGTTGATAACCACGTGCTACTAGTCTTGCCTTTTTCACAATTTCACCATTTATGTCCTTTTCACGAAATACCCACTTAGAATCTATTATTTTTACATTTTCTGCACGAATCACTATTTCCCAGGTTTGATTCTTTTGTAAAGATTCTAATTCCATTTTTACCGCATCTTCCCGGCCGTTACCAAGTTCAATAGCTTCAGAATATGTTTGTGGCGCATCTAGTTCGAGAGTTCCGGCAAATAGAGCTGCTATTAGCCCTTGGTCATCATCTTGATCCAAAACATAGTCTTTATATTTGCTTGGTAAGTTCACTGGTCGTTTCCTTCTTTCATCGTTGATATTTTGTGAAATTTCTTCTTGATTGTTTTCTCTTGCATTTTCGTTTTCATGAATTTGGTCACCATTTTCATTATTAGTTTCACAACTTTTATCCAAGTCACTATCTGGTTCGTCATCGCAATCAATTGTCTTATATTCCTGTGTCATATCCCTGTTTTTCATTTTTGTTTCATCAAAAACAACATTTCTTGCAGAGATCACCTTCCTGTCTTTAGGATTCCATAATCGATATCCATTATCAGTGTATCCAACCAAATACATCATTTGGCTCCTAGGATCGAGCTTACTTTTCCTGTCTTCAGCAGGAATATGTACAAAAGAGGTACAACCAAAAATTCTGATTTTGTCTAAATTTGGTTTTTGTGAATACCAAATTTCAGCTGGTGTCTTATTGTCAGGTATAGTAGAAGTGAAGGTTCTATTCGTTAAATAGACTGCTGATGCGACTGCCTCTTTCCAAAATTCTTTTTCCATATTGGCATTAAATATCAAACATCTAGCTTTATCCAACACTGTTCTGTTAAACCTTTCAGCCACTCCGTTCTGTTCGGGCGTTCTTGGTATTGTGTATTCCAGCTTGATTCCTTTTTGTCTACAAAAATTCTTCATTTCATGTGAAACATATTCACCTCCATTGTCGCAGCGTAATCTTTCTAGTACTGTCTTAAATTTGTTTTCTACAATAGCTATATAGTCTCTAAATTTATGAAAAGCTTCACTTTTGTTAACCATGAAATAGACCATTGAAAAATGCGAATAATGATCAATAAAAGATATAAAATATTTCATACCATCATAACTTCTGGGATTAAATGGTCCACATACATCACTTGAGACAACTTCCAGAATTTTCTTAACTTTTCTATCTAATGGTAGATTTTTGAATGGATTTCTAGTTTGTTTAGCCTTCATACATACGTCACAGATTTTTGTACTCGAAAACTTGTGAGAGTGTCCCATTCTTTGATGCCATAAATCCTTTTCATCGATTGCTACATGGGCTTCAAATTCTGTTGAGTAAAGTCTAAAAGTCAAAACATACAAGTTATTTTTTAATTTACCTGACGTTAATATGCAGTCGTTGCTCTTTCTTATGCTTATTTTACCATTTTCAAAAACAATTTTTAGACCTTTGGCTTCAATTTTCTTAACAGAAAGTAAGTTGTGAGTTAAATTTTTACAGACCAACACATTTTCCAACTTTATTCTTAATCCATTTTCCGTTTGCAAGTGTAGTGTATCTTCTAAATGAGAGTCAACAGATTGACCCTGCTTTGCAACTTTTATTAAATGATTTACTTTCTTCACATTCATTAAATATTTTCCAAAATCACTTGTCACAAGATGATTTGTACAACCAGAATCAACTACGAAATTTATTGGATTCTTTACCAAAATATTTTCAGAATTATTTTCCACTCCATCATTTGATAAACAACTGATAAAAGCTATTTCCGAGGCTGACTCACTGTCTTGTTCTGCCACATTTGCATTTCTTGGATTCTTTTCTTGATATTTTTTTGGACAGTTGGCCTTTTTGTGCCCTTTCATGCCGCAGTTGTAACATCTAAATGGAAATTTATGTTTTTCTTTCTTCTTTTGTACCAGAAAAGCCTGATTAGGATCTTCGTGTCTACTATTTTTACTTTGTCTAGCCTCCTCTTGCAAAAGCTTTGATTTCACAAAATCCAATGTAACGCTACTTTGATTTTGACAAAAATATATGTCTATTACTGTAGTAACAGTTTGATATGCTTCAGGCATACACGACAACAACTGGGTTGTAATTTCTACATCACTTATCATTCCTCCACAGTTTTTTAAATCGGATATGGTTTTCTCAAATTCAATAATAAACTCATTTAGGGAATCATTTCTTGAGTAATGCATGTTTCTTAGTTTAATTTGTAGCTGTACCTGAGTTGCCAAGCCACTCTTTGCATAAGTTTGTTTTAACGTAACCATGATTTCCTTTGCAGTAACTTTGCACTTTATCATTTCCAGTACATTATCACACAAGCATTGCACAATTAAATTTCTAGCACGCAAATCCTTCTTGTTCCATGCTGCTATCAACGTAGTATCAGTAGGTGGATCCTCGGAAATAACATTCAGCACATCATAATGCTCCAACAGAAGTTTCATTCTGAATTCCCAATTTCCAAATCCCTTACCATCTAATGGTTTTACTGTGACGATAGTACTATTTGTTGCAGCCGTTTTGTTCGTTTTCCAAACGTTTACCAAACCACTTTTTAACCGCTAATTTACACCGCAATTATCCACTTTAAAATCGTTCGTTTCACTATTTCCTGTCTACGCGACTAACTGGGCCCATAACCTATTGGTTTTATGGATCAGTGAAACAATAGTTCGAATTTAATAGTATGTATTGATTTCTTTAATTAGCACAAAAAGTACATAACAACGTTATTAGCTCAACATTAGCATAGCAACAACGGAAAACATTTTTGTTGACGTTTTTGACAGTTGGCATGGAGCATATAACAAAAGAATTGCCAATCATAATTATCAACATTTATCTCTAAATCACAATTTAAGGTATCTAAATGATTACTACTTTTATATGTCGAAGCGACATTCAAAATACTGGTTTCATCCTGAGCCACACAAAAGAGTTTTTATTTGTGAGTGAATAAGCAATCGCTTATATGCTCCTTCAAATTGCTTACAAGTGGGATTATTGTTAAAACCTCCACGTGAGCGAATTGCTGAAAAAATCATTTCAAGATGGTCTTGATTTAGTTTATAGGTGAGAAGAAAATCAAACAAACCAGATTGTAATAACTCATCAACCATGTTTTGAATACTCAACAATGAAACAATTAAACCAAGAAATCCCGTTTTCCTACCAGAATGAATAATTAAGCGTCCTTGATGTCTATCTTTAAGATTAACTAAATATTCAACAGTGTTATTAACAAAGTTATTAAAAAACTCAAGATTTGTGGACTGCATTGGTCGTTTGTATACAGTTTTACCCAAAAAGTTCCTTGTATTCAAAATATCAAGAATGTTATTAATTATTTTGCAAAAAGTTTCAGTGCCTTCACTTTGAGAAAATTGTGAAATATGTAATTCCTTGTCGCAGTATTCAATAGTATCAGCTACGTTATTGCTTAGTATTTCAATAGCTAACTTCACCTTGATTTTTTCTTTTGCATAATCCAAATGCTGTTTTCGAATTTTTGTTGCAGCATGTAAACCTGCATCTTCCTGAAGCTTCACTAAACTTTTAAAATAGCTCCAGCTGATAATATTGTTTTCCATGTCGTACAGAAATCCCCAGTCACCAAGAGTATTTCTGCACAATTTTAACATATGACATGGATCTAATATAATATGTATTTTTTCTTCTGAAATAGGTTGCAAGAAATATGTTTGCAAATTTGGCCAGTACAATGAAGCCCTCAGAGCAACGCACATTGATATATTTGCAGGACAACCATCAAATGTTATTGACTTTATTATTATCCCTGTATTATGCATTTGAATTAGGCAACCTTTTACGAGGTTTGCTTTCTCTTCTGCTGATGAGTCTATAAGAAAATAGGCGATGGGAACTTTCCAATGCGAATTTAGAGCATCACTATCGACTAATCCTGTACCCAAATGAATATACCCATGCTGCCTAGTACCTGAATACTCCACGATTTCTCTGATAGACATTTCGTCCATAATTAGCGCAGCAACCAACCGTTTTCCTTTCTCTTTTTCAACTTTTACTTTTATTGATACCACTTTAACTGCTTCTACCGTATACCCTGGAGATCCGTCTACAGAGCTGTACCATTTTGTCAAGGTACGTAAATGAGGCAAAGCTTTGTCAAATATAGTACGTACATAATTGTATGCCGAAGATGAATAAAAATTAAGCGTCAAAGCAAAAAATCTCAATTCTGGTGGAAAATTTCCCCGTTCTTCTCGAAGCTGACAAAACAATAACTGTTTCTGGGCTTGTGGTACACTTTCCTGTAATAATCTAACATCTTGGTAACAAACTTAAAAACACATTACTGACCAACCCTCTAAAAATAAATCAAATTCTGATGATGTCTTCGCAACTATCAAAACAAGAAGCAAAAGAATATTTTTTGTACATGCAAAAAAAAGCATGCCCAAAGCAATTATGAAAAAAATATAATAAATATATTATTATAATTATATTATATTAATAATATTATATTAATAATATTAATTAAATTAATGATCCAACCAATAAAACATTTTTCTTCTAAGCATTCCAGTAATACATGATGTGGCACGGTGTCAAAGGCTTTGGCTATGTCTAAAAATATGGTTAAGTTTTTTTCATCCAAATTTAAACTTAAGAGGGGCCTCACGTTTTAGGAACCTGAAAACAGTTGGCACCCATGACTTGCAACAAAATTTAGGTCATTTTGTAAACAACAAATGTAAAGAACGCAGTGAAATTAAGTGTTGAACTTTTAACACAATATAACTTGGACCTTTGTTTTGGGGTTCAGTTATTTTGGTTAAGTTTTATTATAAAAAAGATATAAGCCATTAAGTGATGGTGTGATTTTGACAGTTTTGACAATTTGTGGTCACCAATTTGGACGCCAAAACCTGATCCCCAAAAGGAAGCTTAGAGAATTCGATGTTGAAAATATGAAATCTCAAATCATTGTATTTTTTGAGATTTGTAGCACGCAAATTTTTGCAAACGAACAAATTTTTACTTTAGTTCCAACCGTTCCACCGTCTTGATGGATGGCGATGACAGATGACGGTCAAATCATAGACAAATAATATTATTACTTTCTCTATGGGTCAAATGTTGTCATATGTTTTGTTGTGTCCATAAAAATATCCCAAATTTATAGTTTAGTGTGTATTGTATTTATAAGTGATTATAATTAAATAATTTTTATGCTGAATAAGTAAATTTGTGCTTCGTAAATGCTGTTTATATTTACTCCACATGTGCTTCACCACAAGATTGTGCTTAGTGTAGCCTAGACATAAAAATAAACCGCAAATATTTTTAGCTGTTGCTAGTGATTCCACAAGTGCATTATATTTATTGATCCCCATATAAGGGCCTTTTGGTTTCTCCAAAGACCTGTACACAGCCACAGATTGCATCTGCATACATACATCGGCCTTCCGAGTTAGTGAGAAAAACTACATTAGAAAATAGTATTAATTGCTTTTTACTAATTTAACATAATAGACATTTCGTATTCTATTCAAGAAGTAACACAATATGTAATCTTTTATTTTGGAAATGCAGGAATAAAAATGTTATATATTTTTTATCTTCAATGATTCTAGGTTATGTATTGAAATGTTATACTTTTTGCATTTTCCTCCAATTTGTAATAAACGGATATGCTTGTTTTTCCATTGACTCTTCTCAATTATTCAAGTAAATGATAAGTGTTTTATTGAAAACAAAATCAAATCAATTATGCAATATGTTTAATTGTAGTATTACAAATTTGAAGTACAGATGAAGTAAGTAGGTAGTTTTTATATTTACTATAATATAGAACGTCTGCTTTTCCACTGACTCCTCTTAATCACTCAAATTAATAGTAGCAAAGAAATGCCAATTAATTAGATAACTATAAAAATGTTTATTATAGCAATAAACAGACATGTCCGCTTTTTCATTGACCCTTATTAATTATTCAAATAAATTAAAGGAAAAATTGGTGTATGTTTTTATTGAAAAGAAACAAATAAAACATATTTTATAAAAATATCAATAAAATTATTATTTAAATTTAATGTATTTGTCTTCATATTTATTAATACATGGCAACTGAAGTTCATCTTCCATTTTTCTCTACCATTTCTCCCCATAACAAAAAGAAAAGAAGAAGTTTATAAAAATATCCATTTTTTGCGATTCTATACTCACAAGGATGTGGTGACCCCCATCCACATATTGAAGTCTGGATCCATGTAGTTAAACATTATTTGAATACTTTAATTAAGTAATATTTTTACTTACACAATTATTTTTCTAACTCCCAATTAAGCAAAAGTATACATTTTATCTTGGAATCCATATTACAAATTTGATATACATAAGTACTGAATACATTTTCTTTATTTTTATGCATACATGGCAACTAAACTGCATCTTCTATTTTCTTAATCCTCAGACAAAAAAAAAACAAAAAGTTTATAAACTATCCCTTACAGTTACATCAGGCTTCGTTTTAGTTTTTACTTACTGAATAGCTATAGTGAACATTGCTATATGGAAAGTATTTGGACCTGTGCGGGCAGTTACATGATGAGAAATTTTATTTTTGTAAATAAGTCTTGTTAGTGTTTTTACTTACGGAATGGTATCAGGAAACTCTGTTTTATGAAATATTAATGGACCTGCGAGGCAGTTACATCAGGCTTAATTTAAGTTATATAATCAGAACTGTAAATAAAATAAGAAAATTAGATGCTTCTTATAAGTAGGTTTTGCCATTTTTTTACTTACAGTATAGCTGTAGCGAAAACTGCTATATGAAAATTATTTGGACCTGTGCGGGCAGTTATATCAGGTTCCGTTTTAGTGAAATTGTCAGTTCTGAAAATGAATAGAAATTTGATTATTGTAAATAAGTCTTGTTAGTGTTTTTTTGGTGTGGAGTGTCCATATATCGTTTCTTTATATTTGCATAATTGTTCGAAGTCTTTGCGCCAACTTTTGTAATAGTTTTCATTAAGAATATTGGTGTTGTCTTTGTAATAAGTAAGCGGATAAGGAAGTTCGTGTGACCGACCTTCCTAAGTTTGCCAGCTCGTCCGCTTTATCATTACCCCTGAAGCCACGGTGACTAGGACTCCACCCAAATCTTATGTCTTTGTTTTGTGACAATAGAAGGAACTCTTTGATTTAATATGGTTGGATTGGATGAAGCTGAGAAGGATAAACTTTGAAGGTTTGTAATTGCGTTTTTGGAATTTGTTAGGATGGTGACTTTGGAAATATTGAATTCAGTTATTTTCTTTATGGCTATAGATACTGCATGTAGCTCTGCGGAGAATATGGAGAAATATATAGGAAGTTGATCGGATATCGAGACGAGACCGGAAGAGTAGACTCCAAATCATTCTCTGTTTTTTGGAGCCATCAGTAAAGACAGAATATCACACGACACGTGGCGGTTGACAGGTGGCGCAAGTTTTCGTGGGGTTAGGGATTTAGCAATGCAACTTCTTGTATCCCAGAATCTCCCTTGCTCATCGCTGCCATTATTATTTTTATTGGCGTTCCGGGGCGACTGGAAGATGATTGATGGTGCCATTTGACTTAAAAGTGAAGCAACCCCGGAAACCCTAACAATCATCTACTAATCGACTTAAAATGTCTACAGAAAATCTAAAGTTCTCCTGCCATTATTATTTTTATTGGCGTTCCGGGGCGACTGGAAGATGATTGATGGTGCTATTTGACTTAAAAGTGAAGCAACCCAGGAAACCCTAACAATCATCTACTGATCTACTTAAAATGTCTACAGAAAATCTAAAGTTCTCCTAATCTTCCTGTCATCGCTATTAGGGTTGATTATAATAGGATTAGTGTCCAAACTATGAAACACTCTCTCTTTGATACCACATATTTGAACAATCTTGCCATTTATTACCATCCCTGTATAATATCGCTTGGAAATGCCCCAAATACGTTCAATGTGGCTAAAAACACAATGGTAGGGAGGAAGATGTAATACCATTTTGTTCTCTTAAATTAAGTATACTGCGCGTCATATACAACTGGTACAACTATGATAATCGAGAATGGTGTTTTTGTAGTTGTGTAAATTGATCTTTTAAAATGTATCAATGCTAAACCAGCTGTTATGGTATAATTTCTAGGCAGTGATGACAGCTCAACAAAAATGTTAGTAGATGTAATGATAAAATTAAATTTTGTAAAGCAATAAAACGAAATGAAAAAATAAATATTTATTATATCATTTATACACAAACAGTAACTAGCTTAAATTTAGAAATAGTGTGATATTGTAATAAATACAAAAGTATTACATTGCTACTGGTTCGAATATTTTTTAAAATAGAAGTCGGTTGTTTTATTAGATGACTGAATTAAAAAAGGTAAAATAAGGATCAAACTGTTGTAGGAAAAATAGAAAATGGAAGACTAGTTTTAACTAGAATAGAGCTAGACAAAGCTTTAACTGGTTATTTATAGGAAATCCCTTTAATACGGCAAGACATGCAATAGATGCAGAAAACTTTAATGTTTCATTAGAAGAAATATAATTCTCATTAAACCTACTTCGAGGCGGTCTATAAACTCTAATATGGCCGCCATTATGTGATTGGGATACTTTTTCATCGGAAAAAATTACCCTGCCCCAAAAATTTAATGTATCGCTCAAAACATAATTTAAGGCAAATATTAATCTACCTTGTTTATGTTCTTTATTTAGTTTGTATTTCCGGGCGGCTGCAAAATTCTTTAAATTAGTTTTTCTAATTCTTCTTCATGCGGTTGTTACTGAATCATTAAAGTTTACTGCAACTTTTGCATGTCTTTCCGTATGAAATAGATTTTCCCTTAAGTAATCAGTTAATGTTTCGCCTTGCTCCGCTATAGTTATAAATAGTCTTCTAGTTCTTCTTTTTCTGCTAACAGTTTGATTGTTATTCCACCTTTTTTAATGTTTGGAATCGTGGTTTTGCTTCTATTGAAACTCTTGGGCAAGTCGTCTAATAGACCAACCATCCTCTATTTTGGAAATTATTCGCATTTATTTAAATTCACTTAAATGGGCGGACATCGTGGATACTGCGTTTTGACACATGTGACTGATTATCATTTTGATTAGTTAAGTTGGGTTTACATAGGAAAAATAAAGGTGTACCAGTTTTATATGGCGCGGAGTATACCCAGTGCCGGATTAACCACGTAGCAAGAGTAGCAATTGCTACGGGCCCCGCATATTCAAACCCACTCATCTCTGCCTGAGCGTAATTTTTTGAGTGAAACTTATTAAGATGTCGTATGTTGAATTTTTTTGATGTCACAAAAACGTGAAACGTTACAATCTTACCTACTAAGACAATCCACGTCAGACTCTGTACCCGACTATTTCCTTGGCGTAAATATAACACCGATTTTCTTACGGTAAACGCACAAGTTCTACAAAAAGTTGCTCTATAAAAAAACTGACGTATGCAAGCATTCTTACCCGACACTTACTGTAACTGTGTAGCAGAATTGAAATGGCTCGATTTAAATTGTGAAAATTGTCTATTTATTCGTAAGATTAACAGTTTACATTATTTTTAGTATAATTTAGTAACCATATACCAAAAATCTATTTTCTAGAATATTAGTATATTGAGTTATAGAAGTTATGACTAAAAAAAATGTTATTACTTTAAGAGAGATTTCCTCCACTTGAATTTTTCATAACAATTTCGTAATACTGATATAGTAAGATCATTACCAAATGCATAAAGAGCAATGAATTCAATAAACTGTTACCAGAACCAAAGAAGTTTAAATTCTAGACACGAGAGTCTCACGCGGTACAATGGGCACCCGGCCAATGCAAATTATTTGTGATCGACGTTGGTAACACTGAAAAATTAATCGGGGATTCCCTGACATTGTCATCGAGTATCGTAACAAACAATCCGCCAGTTAAAAGAAAGTTCTGTTAGCTACCAACCAATAATAGTTTGATGAATATTTTATTTTGTTTCAATCTTTCTATGTGTAAACATGATGAGAGCCATTTATGAAAGATGTTTGTTTTAGTTCTGTGTTATTTATTGATTTTTGCGGATCGCAGTATTGTGAATAATTCTATGAAACTTAATCCCTGTGACTCAAAGTCGTCTTACTTGAGCCAAACGGAAGTCAATAGTATATTAGATGATTCAGCTGCTACCCTTTCTTCTAGCAAAAAGCTAAATGAAAGTAAAATATACTCCAACGATATTGGTGAATGGCCGAGCAACTTTGAAAGGAACCAGCGAACTGCAACATATAAACAGCGACTTTTTATGTTCAGAGAAAATGTATGAAAAAGAAATTAGTCCACGATTCTGGTAAAAGTAATTTTTCACTTATAACCATAAACCTACCAATAAAACTCATATCAGAAATTGGTTGTGCAATTCAGAAAGTAAAGGGCAACTTTTCTGTTTTGTCAGCAAAGTTATAGATTCAGATACTAATAAGTCAGCTAGGTTTACGAAAGATGAGTTCGATGACTGGAAGAACGCGAACAATTTGTTGAAAAGGCTTGAAGCATACTTTCGCTGTTAAATCAAAAAAAATGATGCTTGTGTTGATTCTCCACTTGTGAGCAAAATTGAGACTGAACAAAATTATTGGCAGATGCTCTTAAAACGAATTATTGCAGTCATAAAGTTTTTAGCAGAACGAGGTCTTGCGGTTCGGGGTAGTAATGAAATTGTTGGTTAAACTTATAATGGGAATTACTTAGGCTTATTAGAATTACTTTCTGAATTTGACGTTTTTATGGCCCAACATATTCAAACTTATGCTCATAAAGGAAAAGGGCACACCTCATATTTATCTATAACAGCATGCGAAGAATTTATCAAATTAATAGCATCAAGCATGCTAGATCAAATTATTTGCGAAATTAAGAGATCCAAGTACTATTCAGTGTCAGATTCTACTTCAGATATATCGCACGTAGACAAACTGACTCTGATAGTGCGCTATGTTTTACCATCTGAGCCAGTTGAGAGATTCGTTAAGTTCTTAGATATGGAAGGCCATACTGCTGAACAACTCGCCCAAAGTTTATTAGATTTCTTAAATAAGAATGGCATTGATATCAAAGATTGTCGTGGACAAAGCTATGATAATGCCAGCAACATGAGCGGAAAATACAGCGGCCTGCAAGCTCGAATTAAAGAAATAAATAACTATGCAGAATACATTCCCTGTCTTACACATTCATTAAATATAGAGGCTAAGTGCGCTGCAGACTGTTGTACAGAAGCATGAATTTTTTTCGATTCCATTGAAAATCTTTATAATTTTTTTCCGCTTCTACACATCGTTCGAGTCTTCTTCCGGAAGCTCTTACTTCGAAAATTCCGATTTTGAAAAGGTTGTCGGATACTAGGTGGTCTGCTAGAGCTGATGCTACGAAGGCGCTTGTATGGGGTTTTAACACTATCAAGCAGGTTTTGGATGCCATTTCCAATAATATAGATCAAACGGTAGAGTGTCGTAATCAAGCTTATGGGCTTGTTTCAAAGATGAATAAGTTGGAAACGGGAATAATGACAATTACATGGAATGGAATCCTAGAACGTGTGCAAGCAACTAGTGCATCGCTGCAATCGTCTAAAATAGACCTTAATACGGGACACACCCTTTATGAATCATTACATGGATATGTCCAAACAATGCGACCTACATTTTCAAATATTGAAGCACAAGCCAAAGAGCTGACAGGCTGTCATGAATATCAGCAACAGACTGCAAGACGATGCAAGCGGAACACAAAGCACGACAATTTTAACGGTTTTAGTACACTTGACGAATTTGTTGAGAAAGAAGCACCTGGTAAACAGTTTGAAATTGAGTTGTTTGTTGTCATTATTGATAACACACTAACTGCTTTAGACAAACGCATGAAAGCATATCAAAAACTAACTAGTGTTTTTGAAATATTTTGACAGTTAAAATCCATTACAGCAGAAGAGATTTAAATAAAAACACCAATTATAGTCAGTGCTTATGAAAATAATTTGGAAGACAGCCTAGACAACGAATTAGTGCAGTTTGCCGAGTTGCTCAAAACGGATGTGGCTGGTGCGATTGAAAGTACGATAAACGAAGCTCTGGAAATTCAATATTATAAATTCCTAACGGACAAATTATTAGAATCATGTTTTCCCATTTTAGAAATTGCTTTGCGCATTTATTTATCTCTCATGGTCACTAACTGCAGTGGCGAACGTTCATTTTCTACATTAAAGCGCATAAAAAATGAGTTAAGCAACACTATGAGTCAATAACGTCTGAATTGTCTCGCTTTGATGAATATAGAATATGATTTGCTCAGAGAAATTGATACGAATAGTATTATTTCTAAATTTGCCAACATGAAATCTAGAAAAGTTACTTTGTAAAAGTTTAAAAAATAACAAGGAAACAGATAAATAAATATAAAATATAAACATTATTTAAAATACACTATTGATAAAATATAACATTAGCTATTCCTAAAAATATAATATACTTTGTATTAAATATAAACTTTGAAATATGTATTGAAAAAAATAATGTGTGTAGTGTCATCAGTTTTAGATTGTTAGCTTCCTATCAAAATTATTCCAAGTTGCCAGAAAAACTCATCACAGGCTTTTTGTACTTGTCAGCGCCTAACAGTGCCTATAGTAATTCACTACACTATTAATTAACCACAAAATTGTAACCTATAGATAGCAAATAAACGTATTGAGTATTGAATGGTTTTTTTACCACTTTATACTTAAGAACCCATAGCAGATCATGAGCCCTTTGAAAAAATTTGCTACGGGCCCCGCGCTTGCTTAATCCGGCACTGAGTGTACCATATAGTATAGACCGGGAGCTGGCGACAGAAGTTGGTGACAATTTGCAGCAAAGTTGAAATCTCCTTGATTTGATAATTTGTACTCTGGAAATGTTAATTTCATGGTTGTGGCTAGCTATTAGCAGTGCAACGCTTATCTAAAGTGCTGTAGGGATGAGATAATATAATAAAAAATATACAACTCTTGTGTAATTTACTTCTTTAATTGATATCTTCGGTTAGAAAAAAAATAGGAAGTTGCGGTTTACGCTGACTTTAGGAATTTCGTTCTCTATTTAACTATGCAAAAAGTGACATAGCCTACTATTTAAAATTTTCATGATAATGCACAATAACTGTTGTAATGTCAAACAGCGCCCTCTAGGTACCACATCAAAATATATTCGGAAACAATTTATGCAGCAGATTATTAAGTAAAAAGAGCGGTTTTAAAGGAGACCTAGTTTTTTAAATCAGTCAACTCATACTGGAATTATTATTATTTATATAAAAACATATTTGACGTTCCCCCACCACTACATTTTATAAAATAGAGTAAAATACCTTAAACAAAAAATGTTACAAATTTTCCGGTGTTTACGAAGGTGATATTTAAAATATATCTTTACTTGCATATTTTTTGAGAAAACGCCCGTTTTATCATTAGCCATAGCAGTTGCGCCCCCTAGCGGCCATTATTCGAACTTGAAAATAATTTCCAGCGATTTCCTTTGGTCGATTTACCTATTAAATTTTTTACTGAAATTGTACGATTATTGGTTCCTGAGATATGGCCGGCGTCCATTCTTAATGGGCCACCAAGCACAATTTTTCATTTATTCCTCCAATAAGTCTCAAAACCTAATTCCAATTTTTTTATTACAGGATTATTAAAAAATGGAAAATATGGGAATCCAAAAGCTTTAGCTGGGATTATGTTATGTGGATTTTGTGGAAATTTGTACACGAAACAAGTAGAATTTCATTTGCACTTTTCGTCAAATCATTGTATAAAAGGAAACAAATTATTATATAAGGCGGACTTTCGCCACAAGCATATAAATAACATAAAGAGACGAGTTACTAACCATACGATTATCGGAACTCTTGAAAAAGATGTAGAATATGAAACTCAAATAACTGAAGATGAATTAAAAACAAAGTTGCAGATAACCAAATATAAATTCAATGTTACTGATAATCTAAAGCTACGTGCAGATGAGGTTATAAGCGGCAGTATATGTAATTGTTCTAATATTGGCAAAAACTATTCCAAATGTGGCATTTGCTCAAAATTATCACGTAAAATAAATTTAAACAAGCCTATAATAGAAAAACTATTCAACTGTATCATTTGTTTGAAATATTTTTCAAAGAGAAGTGAATTGAAAGGACATTTACGTACTCATACAGGGGAAAAGCCATTTGAATGTAACATTTGTTCAAAATCGTTCGCAGTAAAAGGGCATTTAAACGAGCATTTGCGTGGTCACACAGGAGAAAAACCATTTAAATGTGATATATGCTTAAAATCGTTTTCACGCCGTAGTAACTTGAATTCACATTTGCGGATTCACACAGGAGAAAAGCCATACAAATGTGATATATGCTTAAAATCGTTTTCATGCAGTACTAACTTGAATTCACATTTGCGGATTCACACAGGAGAAAAGCCATACAAATGTGATATTTGTATGAAATCGTTTCCAAATATAAGTTCTTTTAGAAGACATTTACTTACTCACACAGGAGAAAAACCATTTAAATGTGATATATGCTTAAAATCGTTTTCAAGCCGTAGTAACTTGAATTCACATTTGCGGATTCACACAGGAGAAAAGCCATACAAATGTGATATATGCTTAAAATCGTTTTCATGCAGTACTAACTTGAATTCACATTTGCGGATTCACACAGGAGAAAAGCCATACAAATGTGATATATGCTTAAAATCGTTTTCATGCAGTACTAACTTGAATTCACATTTGCGGATTCACACAGGAGAAAAGCCATACAAATGTGATATTTGTATGAAATCGTTTCCAAATATAAGTTCTTTTAGAAGACATTTACTTACTCACACAGGAGAAAAACCATTTAAATGTGATATATGCTTAAAATCGTTTTCAAGCCGTAGTAACTTGAATTCACATTTGCGGATTCACACAGGAGAAAAGCCATACAAATGTGATATATGCTTAAAATCGTTTTCATGCAGTACTAACTTGAATTCACATTTGCGGATTCACACAGGAGAAAAGCCATACAAATGTGATATTTGTATGAAATCGTTTTCAATTATAAGTTCTTTTAGAAGACATTTACTTACTCACACAGGAGAAAAACCATTTAAATGTAACTTATGTGAGAAATCGTTTGCACGGTCTATTAATTTAAATTCACATACGCTTACTCATACAGGAGAAAAACCATTCAAGTGTAACTTATGTGAAAAATCGTTTGCACAGTGGAGTACTTTGAATTCACATATGCATACTCACACAGGAGAAAGACCATACAAGTGTAATTTATGTATGAAATCTTTTTCCCATAGCGGTGATTTAACTAAACATATGCGTACTCACACAGGAGAAAAGCCATTCAAATGTAACTTATGTAAGAAATCGTTTTCTCAGTGCGGTAATTTAAATGCACATATGCTCACTCACAGAAGAAAGACCACACAAGTGTAACTTATGTAAGAAATAATTTTCCCGGTGTAGTAATTTAAATACACATATGATTACTCACACATAAGAAAAACCATCAAATGTACCTTATGTAAGAAATCGTTTTCCCAGTGCGCTAATTTAAATTCACACATGCTTTATCACAAAGAATAGAAACCATCAGATTTAACTTACGTGAGAAATCGTTTACATAGTGCGGTACTTTAAATTCACATAAGCTTACTCACACAGGAGAAAAACCATTAAGATGTAACTTATGTGAGAAATCATTTAATTCGAAAGGTAAGTTGAACAAACATTCTTTCAGAATACATTCACTTTCTGATATAGAAGTACAACATTATAAATGTGACATTTGTTTTAAATCGTTTTCAAGCAAAAGTGATTTCAAAAGACATTTTCTCACGCACTCAGTAGAAAACCCAAGAAATGTGATATTTGTTTGAAATATGCATAATCATACAGGTCAAATAGTCACGTAGGTTCTAACATGTTACAGGAGTGAAAAAATTGCTTAACTACATAGACACCATTATAAACCATATAGGTACTCTTAATAGATTTGAAGTTGCTTGTTTCTGATTAGCTGAACGCCAAGCATTTTGAATATATAAATTAATTAGGCGTGCTATGTATATTTCTATTGTTAGTAAAGTTTGTTTTATTATGTTCCATTTTTTTAAATATTTTTCACTAACATTAACTAGACTATATTTTGTAAGTGATAGATTGCGCCAGTTAGCTAGTTATAAGAATTTTTTTCCAAACCCGGTCACCACCCTTCATGAATTATCCTTACTACCTAATAAATTGTCAAGTCAGTATATTTTATATTTTGTAATCATAGTCAATTCCTTTCCATGACTATTTCTACTTATGTTCTACTCGTTGTTCATTTTATATTGTTAAGGCGGACTCCAACTACTCGTGTATTTTGTCAATATTTGCCACTTACCGAAGATATTTTTTCCACAGTCGTGAGCAAAATTCATTATTATTCAACTGAAAATAGTGAGCAAAGTAGATATTGAATCACGAGTGAGCAAAGTAAACAACTTTCTTCACAAGTGAGCAAAGCAAATATAAATATAATTGGGCTAAAATAAAATTATGTAGATAATGAAATAGAAATTTCTAATATACAATCAAGACTTTTACACTGAATTTTTCATTAACCCTTTCGGTCACTATTTTAATTGGGGGGAGTAAAAAATCTGAAATTTTTCTGGCGTAAAGCTAATTTTTTGATATAATATATAAAGGGTTATCTACCACCCCTAAGGGGTTGGCAATACGTCGTCAATTGACGACATCATGACACAACGGTAATAAAACTGTGATTTTTCAAAAAAATTTAATAAACTTAGGAACCATGGAACATCATAAAACAATTAGTATTCTTGTTCAAACATAAATGAAGTCAGGGTAAAGGTCAATATTTTCAAGTGTACATTTTTTGCATAAAATTCGCGATTGTTTTTTGCACCCTGGATTTTTACACCTCGTTGCAGACTTTGTATTTTCATGTATCGGCCAGTGGTTCCTTCCAACATACCGCACTTCCACAATTGGAGCCACTTCCTGATTCTCCCTTAAAGGTGTAATTGGTGTGGGTGTTGAATCACGAGATGGCCGACCTCGTTTGCGAGAAGGGGTCTTATCCGCTAATATAAGTGCTTCAGCTATATAAGGCTAGAAGTGGAGAAGATCTAATATATATCTTTTTGTTTTCCCCAACTGAATTGTTTTACCTTTGTACTGTAGCATGAGCTGTATATTTGTATCAGAAAATCAATTTTGCCTACACCTCCCATGCGAGCATTATATACTTCTGGTCGCAAAACGTAAACATATTCTTTCTTATTTTTGTCCCACCGCTTACATTTATCGGCTTCGCCAATTCCCATAAATGTTGATGCCATGTGAAGTGGTTTATTATCAAACCACTTCGTCATTATCACCTTACCATCTTGCGAAATAAGTTCCTCCATTGCGCCCCTGTCCTTTTTTTCAAACTTTATCATCCTGGAATGGGGGTTTCTTGAATCTATCTACTATTGCTGTACATGTAGCATAAATTCCTTTATTTCTCAGGTGTAACAAATAATTGTCGAAAAAAGCTGTACATTCTTTTCAGTAATTATTTGGCATAATTTTGAAACTATAGCTCCTGCTAAGCCAAAAACTTCCTTCTCCATTTCATCAAGCTCTGTTTTAGCTCCTTGATACAGAATGAAATCTAGTAAAATGCCACTGCCATTTTAATATCCCAAGGGTTGGGTTTATTTTTTACATATTGTTTAACATTGAAACGTCCCTTGAAGGAAACCATTTGTTCATCTACACAAAGCTCCTTCTCCAAGGGAAGTGATAGGCATGTAGCTCTTATTCGATTATACAATGGCCTTATTTTCCAAAATCGATCAGTTCAGCTTTCTTCTCTGGCATTGGTGTCAGCAAAATGAAGGTTTTGCCTCAATTTGAAAAACCAATTTAGTGACATATTGTCAGCAATAATTGGAATTCTTATGGAATGCTTTGTGCCCCAGTAACATCGAATCCTTGGGTAATGTAAATTTCCCATAAGAATGTGAATACCAACCATAGTTTTCATCTCATGGATGTCTGTAGGAGCAAATCTCTGAAGTTGCTGTGCAGCTTATATATTACTATATTCAGCCATTTCCTCAAATAACTGATCACTAAAATATTTTGTGAAAAAAAAGTGGACTTTGTAGCTCAACCTTCCACTTTTCTTTCAAACCACCTGAAGGTTGGAGTTTTAAATGTGACTCCTGTTCTCCAGGCAATATCTTCTTTAGGAGTCACCTCATGTCTTGTGATAAAGTCCTTTTTTGCTTCTTTTTTGTTAATGGAAGCTGCGCTGGTGCTTGGTCCAGGCTGAGGTTCCCTAGAGATTTCGGTAGTTTCCACCTCTTCGTCAGAATTTAAGATAAGATTTTCTGAAAAAATTATTTATATTGTACTAACTAAATATTCAAAAATACATACATTCATCACTAGTACCATCGTCATCAGGTACTGGCTAGGGCTCCAAAACTTCATCTATTTCAGTAACTTCTTCGTCATCACTTAGGTCCTCAATGTCAGAAAGCTTTTCAGCAAGCTGCAATAGTTCTTCATATGTCAGACACCTCTTCGAGCTCATTTATTATAATTAACTGCAAAGTTATTTGTAAATGTAATTACCATTTTGAATTATTTTTAGTTATGTTACCTTGTTTGTCAATAGAGCGTTGAAGTGATTGTAGTACGTAGACGTTAACGCAAGAATATTACGTTTACGTTCTATTGTATAAATTCAGAGTTGAAGTACCAGATGAAGTCATCAACCGTTAACATGAAATTTTGATTACATACATTAACGAACCTAACTTTTTGTTTTCTGATTTTCTACGAAAATTTTAGCTTGGCTTTTAACATTTCGAGAAATTATCCATTTCATTCTCAAATATAGATAAATAAGAATACATAAACTTATTTGTAATACCCCAGCAAATGTTGATAAATAAATAACAGATAACCTTCTCATCAAAGACAATCTCTTTACATTGTATCAAGGTGTGCATTGTATACTAAAGTTCCAATTTCCAAATAACAGAATAGGGGGAATCGGAAATTTACGGCAGGGCTTCGGGCAGCATCGATTAACGTTAGACGCTTCGTGAGAGCACGTACGTTAACGGAGGTCCGTAAACCTTAACATGAATATTTATTCACTGCGCATGAGCAACTGTCAATTTACACGTTTACGTTAACGTTCATGACATCACTTTAACTCTCTTATATCCTTTTAGTCACTGTCGTCAATTGACGACACCCACATTTGGAAAAATATACTTCACATATAGAGTTACAAACAAAAAATTGGTGTATTTCTCACAAAACTAGACACACTTATGTCAACACGATCCGACACAGATTGTTATCAAACACAAAACCGCGCGAAAGTAACATCAACTTCAAAGGAACACTTAACATTGACCTTCACAGTATTACCAGAAACATGTAAATTATGTTTTAAAACTTTACGATCACGGCACCAGATGGTACTACCATACTGGCGTTCGTTATACAGTGCCTTTAGGGTGTAGCCTCATGCAGTCGCTCGTCGCTAGTTTCCAGCGATAAATCTGGTCACGTGATTCCCGCGATTTAAAAAAGTAGCAATAAAGCTGAAAATGTTGAGCTTTTGTCGCTAGAACTGAGCGACATGCAACTTCATAGACAAATCAAATAATAATATGGTTTACTGTATGTACAACTTTTTTGTTATTGTTATATTATTGTAAACAATGGATTCAGGCAAGATAAATATTTTAAAAGATTATTAATTGGTAAAGTATGAAAATATACGTTTAAACCGATAATTTTGTTTCTTTGTTATACAGTTTTATCCAGAAATGATGTAACTTTTTAGCCACATTTTTGTTTTTAAAAGTTTTTACATGACAGATATGTATTAAATGTTTTGTTGTGATAATTGAGTACCTACTTGTTTTGTTTATTTATATAAATTCATGTTTCTTTATTATTAACAAACAAGAACAATTTTTTGATGATTGTGATAATTGGAAGAACTGAAAAGAAACAAACTATTGTTGACTTTGATAATATAATATTGTTAAATCGTCAATAAATGAAACATTTTTATACTGAAATGAAAAAAATCCCTAGTTTAAATTAAATATATTGTAATCAATTATTTTGTTTCAATTTTCTTTCCTTAAGTTAGTGTGTTTGTGCATGTGCGATATTGAACAATGGAGTTTTCTAGAATCTATTAGGTTCATTTGAGTTTGTGGACTTCTTGGGATCTGGGTTCCTATCAAATACAGAAATTAATCGGCCATATAAACAAAAAATTCAACATTTTATTTTTTTAGTATCAGATCCGGACAACTCAATTGGTGCGTTCTTTTTGACTGAGATCTCAGATCACTTCAGTTAAGGTGATCTGAGATAAAGTGATGTGAGTAAGCACCAAAAAGAACGACATCTCAATAGAAGCGCGCGATCTGTCGATATATTTAAACTATACGACAGATTCGTATCAGCATCTAATAATGTTAATTAATGTATCCATAATTTGTAACAAAAGAAAAATAGATTATGTGTGTTTATTGTTTATATGTCAATGGTTAAAACCTTAGATAACCTTGGTTAAAACTACAAATAACCAAGCAAATCAAATATTTCTTCATCCCCTCCACTTTATTTCCGACTCAATTCCAACTGATACCCCCTTACAACACATTCAGCATCGGTGAAGGGAGAGGAAAAATCTCAGCTCACTTAAAGTGAGTAAAACAAAAAGAACTCTCACATTACTGATGTGAGCTGAGATTAACTGAGATCTCAGTCAAAAAGAATGCACCTAATATAATAATGTATTCCTACAATAGCATACAATAACAATATACATGCATCATTCATACAATATTAAGAATTTAACTTCAAATGTGTTCCCATAAATACAAAGCCTGTCCATGGGGTAGTGTATAGTTTAATAATAATATTCCATAATAATTTAAAATAAAAAAATTAGAACGTTTATATATATTAATTTATACATAATATTATTAGGAGATGAGCAAATGTGTAAAATTTAACATAAATTAAAAGTAGAACTTCCTTTTTGAAACAACTCCAAAGTGCTCTGCACGTTTCTGCAATTATGCTCGCTGTTGTCGTCTCTAGCAGATACTGTGGTACGATATGGATGTGAAACAGTCACCTGTAGCTAAATATCTGTTGAAAAATTGTATTTAGTTTAATGTCTGTAATCAATGTGGTTATGCAAGACAAATCTACAATATTACCGTAGAATTATAAGAAGTTGTGCAGCAGCAGAAATGGGCTCCCTCACTGCTTTCTGTTTTGTTATGAGAGGCCAAACTAAAAATAGCTGCACTTCGAATTGACTCGGTGACATCCGCAAATAAATTTGTAATGATATAAATTTCATTACTATAAAACTCGATTCAAGAAACCAGTTAGCGCAGCGATGACGAGGTACCCAGCCAAAACAGCAAAGCCCCCACGCCAAGATGCGCACGAAGAATCGACAGTAGAAGGGAAGGAGACTTCCACCACCACTACGACGATGGATATAAAAATGCGAACCAACAGACGAAAAGACGACTTGGTTTACGGACTCCTGCTCCTCCAAGTTCAGCCGCCTCCAGTGCGAAGCGTAGGTCGAGGGTATTGACTTTGACCTTAAACGCTTTACACTATCCACCGCCGAGTGTTGTACTAAGTCGGAGTATTGATCCGATTTTATACATCATTCATTAGAACGGCCGTTGGTTTCTGGTATTGACGGAAACGATAACGATTGTTCGAACTGTTAGAAGAATTTCGGTGTGGTATTGACACACTGAAAACTCTACAGTATCTTCGTAGGGAAGCGCCGTTAAGCCGGGTACTGACTGGCTATAAACGATCGCTTTAACTGATAGTATAACTCTGGTGTGGTATTGACGCGCCGTAATAACTACAGTCCCTACAAACCGAGATATTCGTTAAGCTAGGTACTGACTAGCTACAAACGATACTCTCACATCTTGAGATTTAAACCGAAAGAGTATTGATCTGCCGGTTGCTCATACCCCTGGCTGTCTGAACATTTCATAGGACGTAGAGGATCCCGTCCACCGTCAAGTGTATTACCGGAATCGAAAAACACACCGTTGCTGTTACACCTACCTACCGTTCGGAACATCAGTGTCTATCGATCGACGAAGGGATACGGACCGTCGAAGCGTGACCTCCGAAATATTTACACACAATAGTAATATGTATATATATATATATATATATATATATATATATATATATATATATATATATATATATATATATATATATATATATATATATATATATATATATATATCTCTGCATCGTATGCTGGCGCCTCCGGATTTTAGAGTCACCGCTCGCTAGAATTCGGACTTCGAAATTTCCGTAAAGTGGGGGGCGATAGTAGGGGAGGAACGAGCCGACTCTTGAGCGGTGTAGCCTATGTCTATGAATTTAATATTTTGTTATATTTCGCTATTCGTTATATGATTATTGTCAGAAATCACCCATGATGTTGTTAACTTAACCTTATATTTTATACATACACAAAGTGAAACCTATTTGTTCATTTAATAATAATGTATTTCAATTGTAATGTGGTTACTGAAGTTAAACCAAATTAGAGTAGTATGTGTTTAATATATGCGTAATTTTCAGTTTCCTTGTTAATTAATTAAAACACGAATTTGTGGGTTCATTTAGTGACATCCTTCAGTTTCAATAAGAAATTATTGAATTCTAAACACATATTAATCCAAAAGATGATAAGTAAACTAGGTAATTAGTGAATTATTGATATTTTAGGAATTCTTTCAAGTGAATGCCAATATCTGAATCCGTATTTTGGAATACGAGTTCTGTAAAACATATCTTACGCACATGATATACCATGCTATAGAAAAACATATATTTTTTTAAATATTTGCAACATAACTTTAATAAAATTGAAAGAAAGTTTATATTTTTACTTTAAACAAAAAATAAATGAATGTGTCTAAAATAGAATTTGTATGTGGGTAGGTGGTGAATAAATTAAGGTTGAATAAAAAGTATAAACACTGTAAATTTGTTAATGTTAACACTTCAGTGAATTTAATCTTTTTCTAATTTTTTTGAATACATTTTAGAATCAATTAGGAACATATATTTCAAATATCGGAACAATCGTCAAATATCATTTTTTTTTTCAATATATTGTGGAATCAATTAGAAACAGTTATTTGTTGTTGGTTAGTATATTGTTTTCTACGTTTCATTACTGTATTCACATTTTATTAACTATTAAATAGGTAAATTATATCTTATTAAAATTATATTGAATGGAAATTGTAACTTTTATGGAAGCACAACTGAAAAATGCCTTAAGAATTTAAAAAAGTCTATAATCTGACAGTTGTGACAACTATTCAAAGCTGAATAGTAGCCAACTGAGATTTTGTCGGTTTTTGTTGATTCCCATATAAGTGTATGTGGTGTGGGCAAAGTGCCGTGAGAAATGATGTTTCTCACAGTATGAGGAATATATACGCTACTTATCATACATCAGTTGTAGAAAAATAAAATTAAATATCATAAAATTAAACATTTAACGAAAATAAAGCGTATATAAACATAGGAACATTTGAAATAATGTACTTAGTTTAGTATTGGAATACAAAAGAATGTATACGTATTTCAATATAATTTTAATAATTCATCATTTTCTCTAGATTTTAAATTTTCATATAATAGATTATCCTCCATGGATTTTAACATATTTTCATCTGGATTAAATTGCCAACACTCACCGACATCCTTTTAAACTTCTTTTGCTGTTACAATGGAACAGACATTGTTAATGTGGGTTTCTATATTTGGTTTTAATTCTATTTACCTATGGGAAAATCCTTTTACATTTAACATTTGATACAAGAAGTCACAGTATAAATTGTATTGCTAAAAATCTGATATTTTTATATTTATTAATACTATCGGCATTACATAGTTCCCAAAATGTTTCCAATATATTTCTGGTTCAACTGATAATTCGCTAGAACTAGTAGAAGATAATAAATCATTTACATTTTTGACGACCTTCATTTCCCTGTACGGTATAAACATTATCTTTGCGGTGCCACCTATCGTGTATTCTATATTCTGTTCTCAGAGTGAGAAACATAGATAACCTTTGTGAGCAACAAATCAACAATGCCTACCGTACTGAGGTGTAAACTCTGTAAAAATCATGTCGCCATTAGATAAAATACTGTATGTATACTGTATGGCAGAATTGCGTGGCATGCGGTTGCAGCAAATTGTATCATCCTGAACTAAAATTTTCAAGACAACTTAATTTATTATATTGTAGGGTTTGTTTTACGTAGTTTCCCAGCATTGCATACAAATATTAACTTTCAATCCACTGAACCTAGATCATACCTAACATGCACTACTAGAAAGTTTTAAAACATTTGTTAACTACGTATGTATGTAACACGTGGCGGTTTACTCTAGGCATCAAATATTATTTTTAAAAGTGTAGTACATTTTACTGAAATAAAATTTCGATGCACTGCTGGAAGCGAGAGCTGCAAATAATTTTATGAAAATTTTTGAATTGTTCCAATCCAAAACATCCTTTCACAGACGAATTTTCAAATGAAGATTTGCATGAAATGCAAATAATAATTAGAAATGTTGTTGACATTTTCCTGTAGAATGCATCATCATGCAAGGCTTGTAACTTTAAAGTTGCAAGGCAAATCTAGCATACGGCAAAAAATGCCGAGGTTAATTTTATTTAACAATTGTTAATTTAAAGTAATAGTAATAATTAGAATTTTGTATTATCATAGATAAATATATTATTCACAAAAGTTGATATTTTTATCATTATTGGTGAGATCCATTGAACATACCAAAATTTAGCTCTTAATATTTCTCAATTTGCTGACAACTTAAAACGATTGAATTGATGAAGTGATATATCTAGAATTTAATATTTTTTTTATAATTCGCGTATAAAAGAGACTTCATTATAACATTGTTTACAGTGTCACAATGAAGCTCTTTGAACATTGTTATAGTAATCTTTAGTGTACAGTTGGTTATTGTATTTAGTTATATTTTTATTTGACATCTGACTTTAACTTTGACATAAATTATAAATAAAATGGTCTAGCGTTGTTCTAGCTAGCAAATTATTATATTAATTGTGTCCCCTGGTAGGAACAAATCTATTACCATATTATTGTGTGTGAATCAGTATTTTATCTGTTCAGTTCAGTCAATGTACCCCTCTTCTGTGGTCTTCTTGAATCTAAAGGTTCAGTACTTTATTGTGTTGTGATTATAATAAATACTTCAGTGTAGAACTAGAAAACATGCCTACTACTTGTTGTCTGGTTAATTGTGGAAATCGAGGAGATCATGATACTATTAGATTCTGTCGAATGCCTAGTGAATTACACTATCCACACAAACCTGAATGGAATGAACTATGAAAAAACAGAAGAAAAAGGTGGATACTAGCGATCAAAAGAAAAGATCTGACAGAAGCTAATCTGAAGTACAGCAGAGTGTGTGAGACACATTTTTTGAAAGGTAAAAGGTAGCTTTTTAATATCCATTTGTTATGAATATGTTTATTAACTTCAGGAAAACCGGCTGAATTGATTGATGACAAAAATCCTGATTGGGTTCTTTATTGTCAATGGGCTATAGAAATGAACACATTATCAAATAAACGGTTTTAAAGATTAAAACTAACTTTTCCGCATCTGTGGTCCTGAACAATATTCATCATAAAATTGTTTAATCGTATACTCTATGGAGGCTGTATCGTGCTAACAAACTGAAAATTCTCCAATAATTACAAAAGTTTGGTACTTTAAGTACCAAAGCACCTGTTGCACTGGCTTTAGTGAGCTGATTATCAATAGGGTTCATCTTTGAGACGCTCTGAATAATATCCAATCATAAAATTGGTCACTTGTATATACTCCGGAGGCTGTATCATGCTAAAAAACTGAAACTTCTCCAAAAATGACAAAAATATCGTACTTAAAGTACTGTAGCACCTGGTGTATTGGCTCTGGTGAGCTGAAAATCCATAGGGTTTATCAGTGAGATGTCCTGAATAATATTCAATCATAAAATTGGTGAATTGTTGAACTCCGGAGGCTGTATCGTGCTAACAAACTGAAATTTCTCAAAAAATGATAAAATGTCGTACTTCAAGTACCATAGCACCCGTTGTACTGGCTATGGTGAACTGAAAATCAATTAGGTTCATCTGTGACATGTCCTCAACGATATTCAATCATAAAATTGCTGACTTATTGCACTCCGGAGGCTGTATCGTGCTAACAAGACATGTAAGGAAAAGTGGCCGACGACAACGACGACGACGACGCCGACGACGACATACACACAGGATTTTTTTTCTAAAAATCGGTTTGTCGTGTTGTTGATGGAAAACGTGATAATAATTAAAAAAAAATTTCAAAATTCCAACTTTTTTTGTGGTAAACCAATACTTTTCTCGCATATAGAAAGGTTGGGCGGAAAAATAAAAACGGCTAGATATTAGGGATGCGAGACATGAGAGCCGTGAAAAGAAGAAAAGCCGTTAATTAAGATATCGTTGAAGCTGAGGTAAGAGAATTGTATGAGTTTTTGATACAATGTGTTTGCCATTTACATACTTCATTGTTGATACCTATATGTAAATCAGCTGATAGATAGATAGGAAGTGCATGGGTCAGATCAGAAAATACAAAACAAAACACAAACAAATATGACAGCAGAAGATTTTCAACTATGATGATAATCTCTTTAGAGTCAACCAAGAAAGTTGAATCCAGATTGGAAAATTTTTAAATGGGAATAAACTTTTTAAAAGATAATGACATCAAAATAAAGTATTATACAGGACTTAATAGTTTTATAAAATTCGAGAGAGTTGTGAAGTTATTGGAACACCATATTATTGTTCATTATAATACAAGTTTGCATATATTTGAGCAGATTTTATTGACATTAATGAAGATCCGGCTTAATTTGGACTCAAAGATTTAGCATATCGTTTTGGAGTGAGTCCAACAACAGCTTCAACATATTTAAAAAATGTGATAGAAGTAATGTTTTTGAGATTTGAATTGCTGATAGTATGGCCAAGTAGAGAAATTTTGATAAAAACAATGCCAAAATGTTTTACCGAGACGTTTTGTGACAAAATATCAGTTACAATTGACTGCTTCTAGATATATACAGAGAAGCCATCAAATTTATTGGAAGCTGCTTAGAGTTGGTCCAATTACAAACATCACCACACTGTAAAATACCTTATAGGAATAACATCAGCAGGAACTGTTAATTTTATTAGTGAAGCATGGGGAGGCGGAGCATCAGACAAACATATTACTCTAAAATCAAAACTCTTGGACAACATCATTAGAGGTAAGTTACATAATGATGTATGGGACTATATTCATGACTTTTATTTAATTTTAGGTGATGTAATACTAGCAGATCGAGGGTTTTTAATAAGTGAATATGTAAGGCTACTACACACAGAATTGCAAATGCCAGCTTTTACTAAAGGCAAAAAACAGTTACATCCAATAGAATTCTTTCTGATATGCCTATTTCTCTTTTGTCCTGTGGTGAGGATGACCCTATTTTTTTTTTAAATTGTGGTAGTGTGTTGTGCGTTAATTAATATTTGTCCACCGATAATACCCCCCAATAGTACATACAATTCTGTATTTCATAAAGGAATTGTATCAACAGCCTTCTGATAGACATCGAAGATAGTAATTCAATAAATATATTTGAAAATAGAGTCAAAAATTACTTTTTGATAATTAAATGTATATTTATCCAGTTTATTGTAGGTTTTTAATATTGTTTTATATAGATGTATTGTGAAGTGATTTGTGTATTTTATTATACCTGACAATGTACTATATTTTTCATTAAATAAAGAGAAACAAGTTTTTTATTTGGATCATTCTAGGAGAAAAAATTACTCACAAATTAAATTATTTCTCATTTATTCTCAAGTGAATAATAAAATTACATTATAAAACCTTTACAAGTTATATGAAATCTGAAAATTTGTTTTCAGGTAGAATTCAAACTAATCTAAAAAATGTATTTAAATAAACAACACAAATGTCGAATGGACAAACTCTCTGCAACTGGAAGAATCGGTTAGACGACTGTGTTTTGGTATTGCACCTCATGAGTATAGTGGACCTTGAAATTAGAGGTTGTGATGCGACATTTTTTTTTTGTTGAAACTATTCACTTGACTTGTTCTGTTTTTTGTGCCCAACAACATTTTTTTACTTGTCTGATCATTGAAGTAATTTTTTGTATTTTTGTAGCTCATTTGAAATGGAAGTGGCTCTATTATTCTCATAATAGCTGCATCATCTCCTTTATCCTGCATATCTTGCATATCTTGAAGAAATTCAATTAGTTCTTTCCCTTCAAGTCTAGGGACAGTACGTCTCGAGCTATGGCTTGCTGTGAGAGATCCTTCAGTTCTTGATTTTTTAACTCCCATTCACTCAATTTCGCTTTTGGAACATTTGAAATCGATGGTACAATCCACTTTGAATTCATGTCAGTTGGAGAGAAATTTCTAGATGCTTGGTACATGTATCCCAAATCATATAATAATACACCAGCGTGACTACATACTTCAAATAGGCCAGCCATACAGGTACAATGTGCAGATATTATGGAACCATCTGGCTGACAAATTATCCATACCTTGAATCTCAATTCTAAAAAAAATCTTATCTTCAAAAGCACAACTGAATATTTTATTTTGAAAAGCACTTCTATTACTTATGTTGTAGCACAGCATAACTTATTTTTCAATTACCTGGCCAAACACAACAATATTTTCGCCAATTCTTCGAGCTCTGCAATTTTGGACAAATCCAGCTTGAAAATATTTGTATGCTAACAAACTCTTGTAAGCTTTCATTTGTTCATTGGTGTAAAACCTGTGTGTCAGAACCAAATACGACACTATGTGGACATCAGTCACTGGTGGAAAGTTGACTTCTTGAGTATCTTCAATAGGAGCAGGGTTGTTTATGAGTGTGTAAGGATCAATACCCTGAATAACTCTTATGTTTTCCTTCTATCTTATGGCAATTTCCTTACATTTACTCTCTAATATCATTAGATAATCACTTTTATCGGAACAAGCCATTATTTAAACTTTAAACACATATGGTAAAAGAAAAACTGTTAACACAACTATACACCAATGCAAAACGCAGGTAAATGATCTTTTGTGTGCCTACCATCGGCCATTTTGTATGACGTATGGTCACGTGTTCTGGATAACTTTATGGGTTATGGTAACCATTTACCCTCAGGGTGCAGGCACATGAGGAGAATTGAAGTATCGGAATACAAAAAGTGTAATAGAAACAGCCAAGTGGGGTGAAGTTGACCAAAAGCACTTTTTTTTAATTTTTTTAGCTCGTAATATTTTTTTTTGATGATTTTTAATGTACTCTAATTAAAGTGGACTCCTATACCCATAGTATACGTGTATAGACAAAAATATAGCAAAATTTTAAACATGTCTTTTATAGGGACAAATTACAAAATCGGTCAAGGTCACCCCATTTTACGGTATCTTATTTTCATTCCATAGATTTCTAACTTCAATGGTCACGTGAGGTAAAGAATAAGGGAAAATTAATTTTTCACAGCAAAATAGAAAAATATATTTGTACATTATTGGAATTGTTATTAAATAAATAATTAAGCATTGATTACATATTTTTTCTATGATTGAGAATGTATTTGATTATTCCTTTCCATTCTGAGTGTGTCTTACGACCTCCATGTGAACATACGAATGGGGAAATTTCCGAATAAAATTCCGAATAGCGAATCAAGACAACAGACCCTTTCATAACAATTTTTGTTGTGCGCATGCGTGCAGTTCAGCCATCTTTTTCGTACTGTTTTGTAAATAAGCAAAATACCTGTTTGCAAATAGGTAAAATCAACTAACATTAAACAAATAATACTTATTAAGCAGAAAGTAAGAGAAAATTAAAATAATAAGTGTCTTAATTTAAAAATAAATTTTTCAAGTCTACTTATATTATCTGTACGAAAAGGAAAAATAAAACGGTGTTGTTATGGAGTGTGTAAGAGTGATACATGTTATAAATTATCTAAATCCAATACATAATATATATAATTTTCTAGATGTTCCTAAACCTTGAAATATTTAGATGTATAACTACGACAACACGTCATTACTGAAAGGTAATGGACAAAGTAAAATATGTTGTTCTTTTCTATTTCTAGGCGTTATATAATTATAAGAACGAGAATTGTTGGTTCAAACTGCATTTTTTGCTGAATAAATTAGGCATTTCTCTTTTGAATATACCGACCAGTTTACCAGGTAGTCGCAATATCAATCTAAGAATTGTACAAAATTTGTTTATTTTATAGACAGTGGCGGATTCAGACACTATTAAAAACGTTTAAAAACAGAATGAAATTACCTATATTTGTAGCGTTCTAATTGCTGAACCCAGATATATTTTTCACGAAGTAATAAATTAATTCTTTCTACAATATCTACTTAAGGTTTAAAGTGAGTAGTTTCAAAGTAAGGCCTTTCACTGCGACCCAGATGTGTCTATTGTGGGTTAGAATATCTTACCTCTCCTTCTAGGTATTTTGTAGTATTTACAGAATGCCTATTATATAAATCATAATATTATCGATACAAAGTTGGCAAGGAAATTAAAACTTCTGTTTCAAATTCAGAGGATCGGCGAGTTCTGTCGGGATGAATGAAATAAGCATATTATATATTTTTTGCCATTCTCATTGTTCGGTATGCAATTGATGTCCCATAATGGTATTTGATAGTAAACTTTTGTTTTGAAAATGGTCGATTAGCGCTGGTTTTCTGTGGCAAAACTGTTAAAATGACTTATTCAGTAGATGTGATTGATAAAACAGATTTTTTTTACATATTTAAGCAATGTTACTGCTATGAATAAAACTGTTTATAAATAATTCCACTCTATATAGGCATTGGAAAATTATGAAAATTCTTATAAAATTACAATTATCAATATCAATATATTAGAATTTCAATTTTTTCAATAAATAGTGGAATTATTTAGAAGCAGTCAGTTTCATTTATAATAGTAACATGAGTAGATTGCACAAAGTAAGGGTCCAAACAGTAAATTCAATTTTAACTGTCCACTACATGAGTTGCATAATTTTGCTAATTTCTTTTTCAACCGAGCTCATTTCAATAATTATCTTAACTGATATCTTAAAGGTCGATACTTCTACTTCTTTTGAAAAATAATGCAGTACATTTGTTGTAAAAGAATTGGTTAATGCAATAAGATAAATGGTTTCAATTACTTAACTATTTTTCACTTTCTGGGGAAATTTTGCTGGAGAACGTACGAAATACAATTACGTATACAAAGTAAGTGAAATTTAGTACAATAAGTGAATGCAATATAACCGCTCACAATTACGCAGCATTTCAACTTTTAATAGGTAATTGTAGTTCGATAGTTGTAACTAAGTAAACAATATTTGATCTTGTGGTTAGTGCGACAACTTAATTTCTGTGATGGATTCCTAGATATTACTAACCTTCTGCTACTAACGTGGATTTATGTGACTTAGATACTAACGTCGGACTCACAGTCCGCATATCTATTTTCATTGAAAACAGACGAAAACCATGCATAACTGAATCAGACATGGGGAAAATATATCAACACATTCAATGTTAGTATATTTACCAATTTTGTAGTTATATTTATGAAATCAAAAGGTCCAGAAAATTTTTAATAAGAAACAAAGCTTAAAATCATTTTAAATTCTAGAAGTCACATAAATAGAGAACATACAAAACAGATAAAACATAACATTTTCAAAAGCAAACTCAGAATGTCTAACACAAACGTGAAATTGCGACATTTTGAAAAACGACTAACCTAATCTTAAAAATTACTAAAATCGTGAATCCTAGGCACTTTCCCTAGCCAAGCACTCACTACACATGTAGTTGGCATGTTCCAAACAAATAGGTTTTTTACAGTATGCACAGCTAAACCTTGTAGGTCTATTTTTTTTGTCACAATAAAAGCAGCGTCGTTTGATGTTTTCGGTTTGTGGTTCGGGTGACTCTTCCTGCTGTGGTAAACGTAAAATTTCTCCAAGGCGAAGTCTAATGGTACCAAATTGTTTCAGGGCTCTTTTTCGTTTTATATAACCAGGCTACTAAATATGATACCCAATTACTACTTAACATTTTCATTCAATAAATTTAAGAATACGGTTAAAATGGATTTAATTAATGGCAGGCTTGAACTGGACTAATGTTTTTGTTGTTAATTTTTTAACTATTTCAATGGATCTTGTCTTGATGTGCTTGAACTTATTCGTTAATTTACATAGTTGTGTACTTTTTTATATTTGTATTTTTGTATTTGTAATTCACATAGTTGTGTACATTTGAAAGGTTGAGTGGAAGAGCTGAGCTTGGCTAATTGTTACACCACGTTTTGTAATGTAATTTTCAGTTGCTGTAAAACTTATGTGGTCAATAAAAGCGGGTTATTATATATTATTATTTAGTCATGGCAGAGACAACACAGTCATAGTTAGTAGGTATATTATCCATGACTTCATGAATCAGTGTCGAAGTTTATATTAGGTTCCATTTCTTTTTTTTCAATAAAATATGGAAATAACTGATAATGAACTTTATCATCATGAGAATGAGTTTGCAAATATGAGATTTGTTCCAGCAATGTGTATCGAATATGTACCGAACAATTTTCTACAGTGCTATTCAAGTCCTCTACCTACCTAACCCCCCCCCTCCCCTCATCCTTAATCTTTTCGAACCTTTGAGACACGGGTATGTTAGATACAACCACCTCTATCATCTATCCCTCTCTATTGAAAATTTGCCTCATAAAATAGCAGTATAGAGTTCAATGTTAGTAGCTTTACATTTAACTTCAAATAGGTGCAATAGAGTTCATCTACCATCCTTATCAAATACAACAAATACAATGGCAACATTTCTAAAGCAGTAAGTAATCCCCTTCTTGGTTCAATGGTTCAAAATTACGTTTGTAAAAGGATTTTCTTATGAATCAATTTTTGGTAAATTTCACAGGAATATTTTTTTTCCTATAACGTTCATATCTACACAGATACCAGATTGTGTGTATGGCTTTGAAATGTTGGAAATGGATGATGTAACTTCCATATATAAACAGAATATAAGTTCAATGTCATATGAGCGCTAACCATCTGGCCCTACATACAGTAGCAAAACCAATCGTAGTTTCGAAGTTAAGAATAAAGGGATCAAAGATTGTAAGTCTGACTGGTCATTCAACAGTATTATTATTTGTATATTTTGCTATCGATGTTTATTATTATTTTACACTTTATGTTAGTAGATGCTTTTCATTTGAATATTCTAATTTATTTTGAATGGATTACGAGTGCGACTCGTAAAAACATTTTCGAGGATTTATTAAGAAGTCTCCTTTGATTTGCTACGCAAACATCGACAAATCGTCTAAAAAACATCGATGTTGCGTATCATAGTCATCGATAGTTTTTTTGTATAAAATAAAATACGATTTAAAATGTTAATTTTGTATTAGAATGTTAAACAATGATAGACTTTTTCCAGAAGCAAAGGAATTTATTTATTTAGTGAGAGAATTTAAAAATAACTGTTTTGAAAGCCGTTCCTCTGTCCAGCAGTTTCTTCGTTGTAGAAAAAAGTGTTTCGCTATGAACGCCACAATAGGTAAGTATTTTATCACATAGCGTACAAACTTCATAGCTTCCTACCTGTTGATGATAATATGTATGATCAGGGCTAAAGCTGAACCAAGATACTTTTGGATTTCAGCTTCTAACCTAATAGTAGATGAAGACGTTGAATGTATGTCTATGTATTTCGTCGGAAGAATCAGATTTATTTGACATCTATAAAGTTAACATGGTCACATCAGCAGCATCGGTTGGAAATATGGGCAACAATTAGTGCTAATTTAGTGCCAAAAGCTGAAATTTTCTGCTCTCATATATTACTAGAAAATGAAGTTTTAATTAAGCTGGCAGTGTACACCCTCATACGCCGTAAGAATTGAATATTAGTTCTAAAGCAAAATACAGAAAATTTAGTGCTCAATGAGTGCTGAATTTTTTTTTTCAATTTTTATTATCAAAACTTCTAGTATGACACTCTGAGCATGTTCCTGGGGTGAATACACAGATCTGCATCAGTAATTGATGATTCTAAGGGGTTTGATATTTAGTGCTCAATTAGTATTGACCGTAAAATAGCAATAAATTACTTGGAATAATTTTTCAATATTGTTTAATGATCAAAACTGCTAGATTGACACTCTGAGCATGTTCTTGGGGTAAATATACTTATTTACATTAGTAATTAATGATTCTATGCTGTTAGGTATTGAGTGCTCAATTAATGCTGGCGATATGTGGAGAGATTTAACGGAACATTTTTTTTCCAATTTTTATTTTCAAAACTTCTAGTATGACACTCTGAACATGTTCCTGTACAGATTTGTATCAATAATTCTATGGGTTTTGGTATTAGCAATAATTTACTTTGAACCATTTTTCAATATTTTTTAATGATCAATTCTGCTAGATTGGCACTTTGAGCTTGTTCCTGGGGTAAATACACGTATTTACATTAGTAATGGATGATTCTATGGTATTAGGTATTTAGGGCTCAATTAGAGCTGGCGATATGTGATAAGGGATTTAACCGAAAAAGTGAGTCCATAACAGAGTAGAAATTTATTAAAAGATATTATATTATATATTAGTCTAAGATCCGGGGGTGAATACACAGATCTGCATTACTAATTAATAGTTTTACGGGGTTTGAGCTTTAGTATTGTATTGTAATTTGTAGTAACATTTTCATATTTGTAGTAGAAATTGTAATGCCCGAAAAATAAAATCGTTAACTAAACCATTAACACATCATCAGATATATTGTAGTACAATTTTAAATTTTGTAGTAAGATTATGATGATATGTTAATGGTTTAATTGACGATTTTATTATTCGGGCATTACAATTTCTACTATAAAAACAAAAATGTCACTACAATCAATTATCCACATCGTTTGTACTAAGTGTGAGATTATGTTTTCATCGGTTTCAATTATTTCAAGTTTTCAGGGACGAATATTCATACTACAAAATTTAAAAGTGTACTACAATATACTTCAAACGATTTTATATGTATTAATTTTCGTTTTTATCTGATGATGTGATAATGGTATAATATTGACGATTTAAATTTTTGGCATTACAATTTCTACTATAAATATAAAAATGTAACTACAAATAATATCTACATCGTTTGTGTTATGTGTGAGCTTAAAATGTGATTTTTCGATTAAATCTGGTTCCAGGTTAATACAGCTTCAAAAGGTGCCTGAGTTTAGCGATTTCATACTTTCGAACATATATATTGATAAACTCACTCTCCAATTTATAATAACGGTTACATTTTTATTACAATTATAGATACTAACAAATCCCAGACATAATCAATATTTATCAGTATTGATGTTATTACTTAATTTTTATTGATATAAGACATTTGAAGATAGTTTCATTCGCGTAGTCAACAAATTTTATTTGTCCATAAACATGACATTTTAAATCTAGTGTTTATTATAGTTACTTACGAAATTCTATGCGACTGTAACAATTCCGAAAACTAAAATTGTCGTTTTGATTATCATTGTCTATCAGTATTATCAGTATTGGTTACAATATTTCACGTCATTAAAGCTAGCACCCCACTTTTTCAATTTAAAAAAAAACGAATGTAAAATTTAGGACTAATTTGTACCCAAAAAATTAGAATTTTTACCCACCCAGTTTTCCCTCTAAAGGGCTTTTTAATGTGAGAGGGTGCTGGCTTCAGCTCAAGCCATCACCCCCACCTTTACGAAATCCGATTTTAACATCATAAATTTAAACTTTGAATCTAGGACTAATTTGTACCCAAAAGTGTTTTTTTCATTATTATATCATTTTGTTTATAAAGAATGATAATAAATTAAACCACGGTTTTATTAATTTGCAAGTAAATCGTTAAAATATTTGAAAGTATCAATAGTAATTAAATATTATTCATTTTCGAATATAGGACTAATTTGTACCCAAAAGTGTTTTTTCATTATTATATCATTTTGTTTATATGATAATAAATTAAACCACGTGTTTTATTAATTTTCAAGTCAATCGTTAAAATATTTAAGATTATCAAAAGTAATTAAATATTATTTATTTTCGAACATAGGACTAATTTATACCCCCAAAATCAGAATTTGATCCACACAGTTTTTCCTGAACAATGCTTTTCAATGTAGAGCGTCTTCTTCAACTCACAGCAGTCATCTTGATGAAAGTTCAAAATGGGCCGAAATCTAGATAAAGTTTTTAATGAAATGTGTTTCATGAAACATGGTCAATTGGTCACATACCTACTTCCCAGACGTTTTGATATTATTTATTGTTTTACCTCTAATAATAAAAATATATTTATATAATTACAATTAGAAATTCATATTTTTAGTTATAGATAGCATACTCTTATTTTCAGTGAAGTTTTTTGTGGTACCTTTGACAAGACAAAAAACTTATTTTCTTTCCCTAGTGCAGGTGCGAAATAAGACGCAAATAATTCAAAGCAGTTAGAACATAAGAATGGCATCATACTCTAATATTATCACTTTTTGTGACTGCTTGGCGGCTTAGTAAATATGTGCCCTTATATCGTATGACGGCGGGCTTTCCTTGTTTCTGATTGGATTTTTTTGTTACACTATAGCAAAAACCGAAAGGAGCCAGACCGTATATTTTTTGTTTTTAGATGACACGCGTCTTTGATTTACCGCTCCTATTTCTGATGGGTCCTATTTTCTAATAATAAATTTAAATTCAGGATTCAACAATAACTTGTATGAATTAGCCGGAGTTTGCATTATGAGATACATGCTACATCATCGTATATTAAAATCTAATGTTGGCCATTACAAAACAGTGTTACAGCCGAATGGCAAATAATACAATGTACGAATCCGACGACTAAAAAAAAGTGGAGACCGTAATCACACCTTTATCATTCCTTCCATTAAAATGGATATAGAAACATGAGAGAAATTATATTCAGAAAGAAAATAAAACTATACAGTATATTTGATATGGATGACCTTTCTCGTTTAATATACTTTTTAATATGTATGTACTATCCCTCTATTTCTGATATTACAGGGCATCCCACTATCGGAAATCGGAATGCTCCTTTTAAGGGATAAACTACGAATTTAAAATAATTTCGATAATGACTTACTATTGGTTATATCAAACTTATTAGTTTTGAAAAGAATACCACATACTTAAAATTTAATTAAAATTACTACTCAAATTATTGTAATTCCCTTAACCCGAAGGTACTGCAGTAATTAATTTAAGTTTTATTTAGAATTTAGTATAATTTTGAAGATGTACTCAGCTGTGGTGTCAAAATTCATAGGTCACGATGTCTGTGTATTTACCCCTGAGCAGAATATGCTCAGAGTTTCATACTAGAAGTTTTGATAATAAAAATTGAAAAAAAAATTCTGTTAAATCTCTTATCACATATCGCCAGCACTAATTGAGCACTAAATACCTAACACCATAGAATCATTAAGTATTAATGTAAATAAATGCATTTACCCCAGGAACATGCTCAGAGTATCAATCCAGCAGTTTTGATCATTAAAAAATATTGAAAAAATTTTCCAAGTAAATTAGCAGAATTCTCATTTTCTAATAATATATGAGAGCATCAAATTTCAGCTTTTGGCACTAAATTAGCACTAAATGAGCACTAACTGTTGCCCTTATTCCCAACCTATTCTGCTGATGTGACCATGCTAGCTTTATAGATGTATTTATTTGTGCTTTCATTGGCGACTTTAGCGAATCAGTTTAAGTACATCACTACATTATTTTTTGCCAATGGATCTTTGAAGTGCAATAACTTGAACCTTGAGTCCAATGCAATAGTCAGTGCCATGATTGAGTGGAATTCGATTTGTTCGAATCGCCTGATAATTTATTTCCCTAATTCATTTTTTAGCTGAACGATAATCGAATCTTTTGGTAAAGTTTTGTTCAGAGCTTCATTTAGGTATACTACTTACAAGGGGAATAACTTTACTGACCGTCACATATCCCTAGAAATATCTGTCGTTACAATTTCATAGCACTTTAATAGAGTAATTATTTCCTTGATACTATTAAATTCAGAGCCAGTTATCATGCTGGACGCATCACAACGACTGAGCAGAATTTTGGTAATTGCAGAAGTCAACTGGACAAATCTATATAACATGATATCTAGAATTAATTTCTTAGCATTACCTTCTGTACACCCGGATTCGATCTGTAATTTTCGTAATTCGTCACTAGCATTCAACCTTTTTTTATGAATTTCACAAAATCTCGACCTTTATAGTATATTAAGAACGGTAAGGGTTGTTTACCGGACGACAGCAATGTTTGCTGGAGACCGGTGATGCGCATACCATTTTTTGCGCGATCGTATTGAAATAAACTTCAAATAAAATAATTTAAATTTCTTCGAAATGAACGAAAAGTGATAAGTGACATTTATACTTCTCGATCAGTTTGAAATATATTTGAATTTTGGTATGAAGTAGGCAGTTGCCAACTTGTCAATGATATAATTTAATAATTGTTGGGCAGTTGCTAAGTGTTTCGAATATATTATTTATCAACAAACAAATGCATTGACTGTGAAACTTGAGATTACATTTTAAAGTCTATACTTTGAACTTGAATTTTCGATTAATTTACTAATATAAAATGAGTGAGAGTGATACTGAAGTTGAAAAAGCGTGGCAAATAGGATGTGAAGCAATAATCCCAGAAAAATCCAGGAATCGCTATGAAAAAGTCTACAAAATGTTTAACAATTGGTGTGAGGAGAAGAATGGTACCAGTATTAATAAAAAAGTGTTGTTGGCATATTTTGTTCGGCGAAATGAGAGATTGAAATCGCCTGATAGTCTTTGGACAGAACATTCTATGATGAAAACCACTATTTTTTTTAAAGGTGCTATCGATATTTCAACATTTCATACTTTGATTGCCTATCTAGAGAGGAAAAACAGACCTAAGAAAGCTGCTCTGTTTACCAAAAAGCAGATTAAAAGCTTATTAAGTGAAGCTCCCGATGGCCCATTTCTAATCCTTAAGTATCTATTTTATATTATTAGAATTATGACAACAAAAATTAAATAAATTTGTAATGTTAGATAGGATTGATGTTGGGAAAAGCTGGCGCATGCAGAAGGGAGGAATTGTACGACATGACGATAGATAATATAGAAGATCATCAAGAATACATAATTATTAAGATTCCAAATACGAATAATAATGTACAATGGACTTTACCCCTAACCAAAAAGGTAGATGATGAAATCCACTACCTCGAAATATTTAAGAAATATGTTTCACTCCCACCACCTCATGCCAAATATAAAAATTTATTCTTAAATTATCGTAACGCAAAATACACTACACAGGTAGTAGGAAACGGGACGAATGGAAGTTGGCCAACAAAAATTGCTAATTATTTGAAATAAGATAGCCCTGATAGTTATACTGATCATTCTTTAGAAGGACCTCGGCGACAATGTTGGCCAATAAAGGTGTAGATATCTTAGGTCTTAAGAGACATGGGGGATGGAGATCTTCCACAGTAGCAGAGCTATGTGGAAGATTCTCTGGAAAATAAAATTGAGTTTGCAGAGAAAATTTTACACGCTGATGCCTCGTCAGTTTCTCCTTCAGTTACGCTGAGTAATACGAATATGAATACCCTCGATACCAACATGGCAGGTAAAAGCGGTGTTAAAATGAGCCAATGTACCAATTGTACATTTAATTTTAATGTTTCAAATTAATTTTTTTGATCTTTTTGTCCTTTCTGTGAAATTGTTTTTATGCTAATTTATTATTTTTTATATTGTTCTGTTCGGTTCTGTTCATTAAAAAATATAAATCTTATTTTTTTGTTACTTATGTGTAATGAATGAAGTAATATATTATTTAGGATCACTTAAATGTATGTAGGGCTCAGACGTCGGTAAGTAATTTGCTTACCGAAGTCTGAACGGTAAGTAAATCACTTACCGACGCTACGTGTTGGACTTAGAAACCAATAAACACAACCTACCGTCCTGACAACCGATGTTGTAAATAAACAAAAAATATAGATCGCGCAAAAAGGTCTATTTATAAACTTGCAGTTGCCGTCGCCATTACCGTTCCCTCTCCCGTTGCTGTTTGACGTTGCAATTGCCGTTGATAGTGTCAATTTTTAATCCTGACGTTTGATGTTCGCCGCCGTTGTGTTCAAGGTAGATAATCTTTATTCCTCCTTCTACTTCTACAATTATTTCTTGAGAGTCATTTTCATGGAGAATATCATTGCCATCCATATCGAAATCCATTCTTCACAAATCAACAAAAATAAATCTTAATCAACGTGACTCAGCTACACAACTTTCAATAAGATATTTAATGTTATGTTAAACCCACTAAACCCGATTCTTGTCAAACGACCAGGCTTTTGATTGGTCAATGTGCGAAGGGCACGAACAGCGAAATGCTAAGCTTAAAAATTTCGTTACGTCTAAACATCAGGGAACGTTACGCTCAACGGAGAACGGTAACAGCAACGGAGAATATAAATGCGCAAATGTGAAAGTAGCTTTTTAACTTTCAACGGGAACGGTCACTGCGAGCGGAAATGGCAACTGCAAGTTTAAAAATCTGGCTTTTCTGATCAATGCTAAAGTTCTTTCACTTTCTTACAAGGTCACAAGGCGGTCGTCACAAGCGAAAGATGACGAGCGGGCGATTTATTGTCAAATGTCAATAAAGTCCGTTTGTAATTATCAATGATTTATTACAAGTTTTAGTCATTTTTTTGGGATCATAAATTTAGGACACTAAACATTGAAACCATAAAATCTAATGTATGCAACACTCAAAGTTTTGATTTATGAAGGATGTGATCATGCACATTGTTGTTGGCGGGAGTTTCTTTTACTTTCAAATGTTGGTTATTTACGTATTTTTATATTCTACCTTCTACAGTTCTAAATATGAATGTGGATGTTGAATTTTTATTATTAACAACAGCAGCTGTTAGTAATAATAGTAATAATGAATATTGCAAGAAAGAGGAAATCTAAAAACAAGAATACGGAAACCATGGTCAAAAAGGGCGAAAAGGGCTTAGAAAGGAAAGGGAATTCTGAAGATTCCTGATTGGTCAAATCAAAGCCGGTTTTACACAGCACTTTTGACATATATTATGATCGACAATTGTTTAAATTGTAAACAAATAGTGTCCATCTGTCCGCTCTTTTGGCGTTCTTCTTATTGTTTTATTAAAATATTAAAACAGTTCTTGCCAGGATTCATTTGAAAATGGACTCAGTTAATATGCCAAGTAATAACAGACATCATTCGCCCCTCAAAAAAGAGCTCTGTAATTTTAGGCCTGCTAACGTCTACAGAGAAGCAAAACAACGTGAATTTGTTTAAACAAACCTCATATGATGAACCAGAGACAAAGGTGAATGCCATTGTATTTAAAATTGTAAAAACGTTGAGTAAGTTATCCACAATAGCACTTTTGTGTGAAATTAACTTGTGCAAATTTTAGATTCTAGGAGTTGCGAGATGGACTGTGTTCCGAATTATTAAAGAATGTAGAAACACTGAAATAATTGTCTCTTCTAACAATCGCGGAGGTCGTCCAGGAATTGTTGAACACTTCGACAAAAATTTTGAAAAATATAATTCGACACATTGTTCATAGTTTCTTTTTTAAAAATGAAATACCAACATTCAATATAATTTTAAATAAAATTAAAAAAATCCCAGATTTACCACAAATTTCTCGTTCATTTATACAAAGTAATGAAAGAAAGGAATTTTAAGTAAGCCAAAAATTTTTGGATACTTGAAAACAAACAGAAAGAGTATTTTAATAGAAAGCACTGATATTGTAAGATGAAGAAGAAATTACCTAAGATCTTTCAAACAGTATATGGAAGAACAGAGACCCGTTTATTACCTTGATGAAACCTGGCTAAATGAAGGTCATACAAATTGCAAAATATAGATAGATACATCTATTGGCGATAAAATAGATGTCTTTCTTAAAGGATTATCTACAGGTTTGAAAAATCCATTTGGAAAAGAAAAACGTTTAATAATCCTTCAATGAGAGATCTGAGCATGATGATATTTAAAGAAGTATTGCTAACATTTGGAAGTAAAAAAACTGGAGATTATCATGAGGATATGAATGGTTTGGTATTTGAAAACTGGTTTTCCGACATTCTAAAAAAGTTGCCAGGCGGTGTTGAAATTGTAATGGACAATGCATCTTACCACAGCTATAGGGTAGAAAAGGTTCCAACATCTTCATTAAAAAAATATATGCAAAAATGGTTACAATCTAAGAATATACAATTTTTTGTGAATATGGTACGATCTGAATAATAGATAAGTTTAATTCATATGTTACCGATGAAATTGCACAATAAAATAATAAAATTGTACTTAGGCTGCCACCATATCATTGTGACTTGAACCATGTAGAATTAATTTGCGCTCAAGTAAAAAATTAAGTGGCAGCCCAAAATAAAACTTTTAAACTAAAAAAAATGAAGGATCTTATAATGCAAGCCTTGTAAAATGTGACAAACATTCACTGGCAAAATTGTGTGGCACATGTCAAAAAAGAAGAAGATGAAATGTTCAAGTTAGATAGGATTGTGGATGATCTTATAGAACCGATAATCGTTTCTTTCTCTAGTGATGACAGTGAGGTAGATTCTGAGTGAATAATTATTTATACTAACTTTATATAAATTTATATTATTTCTTGAGTTAACAAGTAATAGATAATGTAATTGATAGTTCTGATATACTTTGAAACGTTTATTTGTTACAAAGAATGCTTAATAAAAAACTATGCAAATAGTTGAATGATTAAACTATTTTTTCACTATATCTGATTTCTAAGTACTGAAATTACTGTTATCAAAATGATGATTAACTATAATAGGTTGTCTATTGAAAAATAGTCCCTTTTTCATAACATTTGGAAATTTCCTGTTCTATATAGGTACCTAATCTTGCTATGAAATATTCCAAATAAATCTATGGAAGAAGTAATGACAAATACATTATTCAATTATTCTGCTGAAGTGTATCACATACAGATAATTTTGATGATTTACTTCTAGATCAAAAAATTATTTGTTGTATTTTTAAATCAAGTATAACTTCTTGTACTTGCAATGGAACATGTTCCATATTTCATATTTAACAAATTATATATTCAGTTGATCTTCATTTCTCAGATAGATCAATTTTCGAAAAACAAAAATCCTTTGATCTCTGAGTAATTCAATTTTCGTCTAATGTGGTTCCTTCATTCTGAATTATCTACATTTGATCAGAAACGACTCTGTTTTAAAATCTGTTTCTTCAATAAATACAAAACTTTTCATGTGCCACCAAATTTGACAACTGTTATCAACCTTCTTACAAATGTAGTTTTCAATAATATGCATTCGCCCTTTTACCGTGTATTAGATTAATTATTACTTAGTTTGTGGTTCATTATGTCCAGACTGTATAATTTTAGTATGACTATTATAGTATTTTATGTCATCCCTCATCCCTCCCAATCTAGTAACTTATTTAGTGATTTCTAGTACTGTTAACAAGTTTCCTAAAATGGCCTTCTAGTTTAAAAACAGGGTATAGAGACAAGGTGTTATGATGCAGAATCAGTGATACGAATCACAAATAACCCATACCAATCTCTTCGAAACTGCAAAAATAAATAACACTTAGATCACGTATATTTATATTATCTAGAAACAACGTTAAGTTAATATTAGGTGCCCCATATTTTAGCCCTAATTGATAGAAAATGGGACCTGTTCTATAAATATATCACGTCAATTAAAATTGTACAGAAATAGGAGTAGTTATGATGATTTGAAAATTGACAAAAAAATTATACAAAATGTGTATGTATTTATCAATTATTTCGGATCCTAAAAAATTGACTAAGACTTGTAATGAATAATTGATAATTACAAACGGGCTTAAGAAAAAAGTACTGTCGAGACAGTCTGTCCTCTAATGTATCAGTCCTTAGACAACAAAAGACGAATTCAATGTCTAAGTATCGGCCAAACCTGTATCTAGTCTTATTTATAACCTTGAAACTTCGATACAAGAAATACTGTATCGAAAAACATCAATGCATAGATGGTAAATGAGACTGAACATCGATGGTAAACATCGATGTTTTACTACTGAAACATCTATGAATCCCGAAATTGAAAGTTAGGCAATATGTTATACATTAATAAATTCTGCAAATGATTTTGAGACAGATCAAAGACAATATATGAGCGATATTAAAAATGAAGAAAGATACTAACAATTATAATCACTGACATTTTGTTCCTAGAAACATGAGTAGTACCTATGAAAACTGAAGAAAGATCCAACAATAATAATCATTGAAATTTAGTTCCTTGTACGTCACAGCGGTCACAGTAAAGAAAGTATTGTAAATGCAAAAAATCCAATGAGAGTTCAATAGATCAATAGAAATATATATTTTGACCTTTCCTGAAACAATTTTAACCAGTTTTGTCATACCTAATGTCTGTATGTACGTAGTACGTATGTAACATAACACAAAAACTATCAGGCGTATAAGTGATGTACAAATTGGAATTAACAATCAAAGTCTTCCTGTAATTTTTACTTTAACATCTTCTTGTATAACATAATTTATATGTATATCCTGCACACATAATACACAGAAATTATCATTCTCCTCAAATATTCAATATTTCTTTAAACACAAAAATCCATTTTAACGTTATTTTCATATAATAAACACAGATATTATTGTCTTACAATTTTTTCCACTTAATGTTTCAAAGCAACCGCTATCAGTTTAAACCTTACCGCTTCATAAAAACTATCGTCTAAACTCCCTTATCTGCCACAAACAGGTGAGATGGCATGGTGTCAATGTCTAATATCTGTAAACATCGAGGAGATATGACAACGCCGGTATTACGGCCAGTGAATATGGCGTACACCATTGTAATGACTCGATTTTCAGTTCCTTTCGAGCATAAAACTCATAATAAGCCTAGAAAACAATACCAACCAATATACTGAAAATTAGCGGACGCTTGGAGTTTATACGCACATGCACTTTTGAGTTTACGTAGTAAACAAAACTGATTCCGCATGATTTCAAATGAGTCATGATTTATGTCATAGAAATTATGTATATTTTTTATGTTATGTTTGTATATATGAACCCTACAACATGAAATGAATCCCAAGTTATAGTTACTTTAGTTGAAAAATCTGTAGTTTTCTTCATAAGGTTGGGGTATGATTCTGTACAATATATTCATAACCATAGATCATTTAGAAACAATGGTTCAGTACTAAATTAACAGCCGACATACAGTGTCATAAAGTTTGCACCATATGTATAACATTTTCATTATTAAATACTGTATATAAATGGAAAAAAAATCACATAAAGTTTGCAAAATGATTTTTATTACCAATACATTAATCTATATAATTTTCATTCGCATTATCAAATTTCTATATTTTCAAACGGTTTACAGGGGAAAACAAAAAATAGAACAAAATAACTAGCAAAAATCATTATTATTTTCGAAAAACATCAATAAACTTTTAAAAATTATAAATTATTTTTCTTCTTCTCTAAAAACATAAGATTAGATGAGGACCATAATAATTGTGGGTAACTGGATAGAAATTGGCTCTTATTAAAAGGGTACTTGAAGAATATACAAATGGGTTGAAAAATAAATATTCACAGGTTACACTAAATAAACATATTTAACTACTTAAAGATCTTATTTTACATGACGCATTTTAACAAAACTTACAATGACATTTTTATATAAACTTCAAATAAATACTAAAGTGACATTTTGTGATAACAACTGACTATAGATTGAAATGTGATATTAAATTTGAACATACAGGCCCCCGTTGATTCCACATTCATTCTTAAGCTAAACGAAAACATGCAGTAGTACTACGATGTAAAGGAGGAACGAGTATTGTGTAGTTTATTTAAAAACATAAGTAATTACTAATAATGATTTACATTCCGAAACTAGAGGACACAATTTTGTTATATTTCTGGTGTAAATTCCAGATTGAGTTTTAATTTTAACCAATCTAACTTTGGTATCTTTGGCTGGTAATAGTTCTATGACCCTAGCTAATGGCGATTGTAAAGGTTTTGTATTTTCGTCTTTTACTAATACAATGTCATTGAGTTTAATATTCTCTTGGTGAGTGTACCACTTAGGTCTATTTTGTAATTGATTTAAATAATCCAATAGTAGATAATTCATCGAAAGTAAATTTTGAGTCACCAATTAGTCTATGAAGATGAAGATTTAGTTGCACTTTCCCAATTACCTCCCCAATGTGAACTTTGAGGTGGAATAAATCTCCATTTGATTTCTTCAAGGGTTAAAAATTGTCGAATTTGTTCTGTAGTTTCGTTTTTTTTTGAAAAATAAATAAAGTTCACGTAATTGATTATTACTACCCAAAAAATGGCTGCCATTATTACTATAAATAATATGTGGAGGGCCTCTTCGTGCTATGGAACGTTTTAAACAGAGCAAAAAAGCTTCTGTGAATAAATCTGATACTAATTCTATGTGGACTGCTTTGGTGACCATGCAAATAAATACAGAAATGTACATTTATTGACTGGTGCTTTTTTAAGTTTAGATGATTTTATATGAAATAGTCCTCCAAAATCTACTCCTGTGCTAGAATTGGGTCTCGTAGGTTCTGCTGTCACTAATGGTAAATCACATTACTTGAGAAAAAGGTTGTGCTTTGAATCTACGACAAATCTTACAGTTATAAGAGATTCTTCTAACTTCCCGTAAGCCGCCAAGAGGCTAGAATCTGAGGCGAAAATGGGATAGGACTGTTTGTGCATCTCCATGTCCGAGGTTTAGATGTTCTTTATGTAAAATAAGACTAAGTCTATTCTTAGAGGGCAATAATCAGACCACAAGTTGATACTGGAAAAGTAGAACTTATTTTGAAATGCGATGATAATTTTCTGTAATAATTGGGATAGAAGTAAACAGCTACAAAGTTCTAGCCGGGGTAAAGTGGTCGTTTTTATAGGTACTATACGGCTTTTAGAAGCTACTAAACGATAACTTACTGTGTTATCTGTGTAAATGACTCGAAAATATATACAAGCACCATACGCACTCATACTACTATCACATTACCCGTGAATTTCAATAGATACATAATAGGGATTGTTTAACAGATATCGAGGATGTTTAAAATTTTTCAAAACATGGATTTTATTATAAAAGTTTGTCCATTCATAGAGGAGTCCTAGCGAAGCGAGAGATCATCGTCCCAATGTAGCTTGTTCGTCCAAAGCTTCTACATAATGATTTTTGCCACTACAATGAATGGACCTATAAATCCTACTTAATCATACATTTGTGCGATTTTTGCCAATATTAGTAGTAGTAATATTATTTAAATGGGGTATATTAGGAATAAAAATTGAAAAGCAATCAATATCCGGTTTCCAAATAATTCCTAGAACTTTATTAATGATATTAGGAGTAACGTATTGAGCTTGCTGGGATAAGTTACCTAGTTTATCTAAAAATGCCCGAGAATTCGAATTTCATTTATGGAGAGGAAAACTAGCTGAGTGTAACAAAGTTATTAATTGATTATTCGAAATGTTTAAATCTTCAAGTGAGTCTGTTCCAGACAGAATATCATCAACATATGTTTGTTCTAACAAATTTAATGCGGGATTGGAAGTAGCCAACAGATTTAATACTCGAGTAGCTAGGAATGATGAACTGTTTATGCCATACCTAACTGTCAGTAATTCAATGCATTGTAGGGGTTCTTTAGGGGAGTTTCTCCATAGAATATTTTGCAAGACTGTATGTGAGGGGTTTATTCTAGTTTGCCTATACATTTTTTGAATATCACTTGTTAAAGCATATTGAAAACCTCTAAATCTACAGAAAATATCAAACAGTTCTGGCTGTACTGTATATCCTTTATGCATAGTGTCATTTAAAGAAATACCAACAGATGTCTTTCCACTACCATTAAATACTACTTTCAATTTAGTTGTGGAGTGGTCATTTCTAATTACAGGATAATGATATAAGTATTTATTTTCTGACCTTTCATTTTTAAGTTAAGGGGAATTATCTGACCATGTTCTAGTGATATGTATTCATCAATAAATGGCTTATAATATAAGAATAGGTCAGAATTTTCAAAAAATTTCTTTTCTAAAGATAAAAATTGTCTTTGTCTAAGACAGCTTTTTGACACAAATGACAACTATGTGATCTTCATTTACTAACTCTAAATGAGTGTGACTAAAACAATGTACATAGAGTTTGTCGCTTTTCACAGAATCAAGTTTTTCGTTGTGAGATAAGTTATTGAATTTAAAACAGATATAGACTGAATGATTATCTAAGCTACAGAATATGCACGTTTTTCTACGTATTTGATTATGTGGTAGATTAATAAGCTGATGTATCATCCTAGAAGCTTTATGAGCTGAGGATATATTAGTAGAAGAACTATGATATATGTCAGATATAAACAGCGGGATTCTAAAAACGTTATAAGTTCATCGAGAGTGGGGAAATGAGTAGTGCTGAGTTTTAGCCATTTATCAATTTCATAAGTTTTTCTTGTACTCATGTCAAGTTTCTGTAGCAAAATAAAAATAAGTATTAAGTCCCACTCTTTAACAGGTACTTTTAGATTTTTTAAGGCTTCAGTATTTTGTTTTATTTTAATAAGAATTCCCTAAATGAACTGTGCGCGATTTTTATTAACTGAGGAATTTCTATAATTTTTTTAATATGAGCAAAAATTGTTAACACATTATAATCGTATCTCTGTTTTCAAGTGTCTCATGCTAATTTTAAGCTATCATCAACTAGATGCAAATTTTCTATTAGCTTAAGGGGCTCGTTTACAAGATAACTTTTCAAATAAATAAATTTCTGTACATCGTCATTATCTAAAATAAGCGTTTCATAAATTTGAAAAAACGATTTCCATTCTGTAAAAATTGGCACTGGTATTTGTGGTAATTTCACTCAGGAGGTACTGTTCGATAAGTTTTGTACAACAATTTGTTGTGATTGACAATACGGAGTAATACTGTGTTTCAAATTCTTCGTAATCTTCCGATTCATCTGAACCTACTGTGACAATTGTTGATTGAACTACTTTATATTCTACAAAAGCTTTTAATAGATCTTCTTCTCTAGTAAGTAGTAAATTTAAAACAGTCAGTTTCAGTTTGAGAATATCTTTTTAGCCAGTTATCTATGTGAGTCACGATAGATTTCTGTGAAGCGCGCTTATGACAAAGTGACGTTATATCAGACATTTTTAATACAGAGCTATGATTACCTGCAAATTATCTATAGTGGAACAATATCAGTCTTTTATCTTACTTGTTATTCGTCTCGAAGACCATGAATAATAACTGGCTCTTATTAAAAGGGTCCAACTGTAACAAACTTATGTTACTGGATAATATCTCTTCGTTACAGTCGCCAGTTTACTTGAAGAATATACAGATTAGTTGAAAAATAAATATTCACAGATTACACTAAATAAATATACTCGTATTTAACTACTTAAAGATCTTATTTTACATGACGCATTTTTACAAAACTTCAATAATAATGTCATTTTTATATAAACTTCAAAAAAATACTGTAGTAACATTTTGTGATTACAGCTGACTAAATGTGAAATTAAATTTGAACAGGTAACATTTATTTATAGCAAATAATAAATACAATAAGATCAACCCAGAGAGACCAACATACTTAATCTGGATTGATAATAACTGGAATTTTCACAGCATTCTTACAAAACAGAACCATGCACTTCATAGTTTCAAGTAATTAAACTGCAGCAAGTTTTGAATAATGGGCACTTTTATCACTAATCAAAAACACCTTCAAACGGTCGCGAAAGAATAATCCTTGGAGTACGAACTCACTACAGTAATAAAATTCGAAAATATTTTAAAAACAAATTTAACGATTTCCAATAAACATAAAAATGATTAAAACCGTACCTGTGCAAGTGGCTTGCCAGCTATGATGACGCCTATTACTTAATACAGTAATTCAGGGTTGCCAACTTAAGAAAATTAAATACCTTATCTTATTGATATTTTCATTTCCGTGAAAATATTCAACAAAATTACCACTAATTCTTTGATTAATATATTGTATTTTACTACACCCAAAAAATGATGCTGATGGTTGGTTAAACACTCCTTTTTTCATGTATATTGATATGATTTATTCGATTTCATCCTTATAGCAACAAAAAAATGTTAGATTTGTCAACAGCATGTTCGCAATGCGCGAACTTCGAAGTGCATGCACATCCATTATTTTGTTCACGCGCATCTCTATTGGGATTTAAAAAGATGACGATTATGCCATCTGCCGGGTAAAAACACAACAATGTGATGATAAAAAGTATTAGTTTTGCATTATCAGCGTTTTTAATTGTTTTTTCAAACTGTAATATGCGCTGTGTCTTGCTGTATTTACACAAGAAGAGGTAAATGAAACATATAATGGTTGGTAGCATAGTTTTGCGGGTTGACTTCGAAATTTCAGGATTACTAATGCAGTTTAATTTACTAAATTTATTTTTAGTATGAATATATAAGTTATAAAGATAAACTGGCAAATTATTAGGTTGACAAATTTTTATGTAGATACCAGAAGCTATCCAGTAATAATATAATTACATTACAGCTAAATTTAATTAAAATACCTATATAATTAAGGATATTGAAACCTAATACTCACAGCGTGTAACATTATTAATAGTATACAATCCTAATTTAAATTAATACCTAAAAACATATTTTGTTAAATAAATAAGAAATAAAACGGAAAGCAGTGATAATATTTATATGTATGATACCTTTATTAAGTTTGATAAACACAAAAAAAAATATTTACTAATTTTATGCACAGTTATGTTAATTTGAAACTTCTTTTACTACCTATTTCCAACTCTTGTGCAAGAGTTAACTCAGTTATTACGGTTTTCTTATTGTTGTTTGCTTGAGATTGAGATTACAAATATGAACTTATTATTGAATCATAATTGTTCCGTCTCTAAACTATTTCAAGAGCCTTGAACAAATGATCTTCATAAAAAGCACTAGTGACTGTTTACAAAGTGCACAGTTAAAACCTCTATATTCACGATTGTAAAACATTCGTGTTGCTTAAGACTTCTAGAATAAGTAAAATTCTTTTCACAAATAGTGCATACAAAATTATTATTGTCCATTTTTTAACAAAATATATGTCTAGCTGCAGCCAAAACTGCGATTTTTAAATTAAATTTCTATACAACACCTCAACAAAATGAACTTTAACAAACCCATTGAATGAACCATAAATAAACAAAACAAATATCTCTACTCTAATGTGAATAAAATAAAATTAATTATGAATCACAGAACAACCCCAGGTATCATCACAAATTTCGAACAAAGACTATGCAACCATCCGTACACACATGGCTATCTGGCCTCTCATTGTTGGATGCCGCCTTCGATTTAGCCTCTTGTCTTATACATGCTCAATATCCGTTATAAATGCCTGACATTTATCGGTCACTATATTTGTGTCTTAGAGGTATTTTATAATTTCAAAACGTTCAAATTTTTGTCAATTAGCCTCTACAAAGCTGTTTTATGAATTCTTTTTATAATACTATACTTTTTTACCGCATCCGCATACCTAATAATTCAATAGATAATATCAAGTTAGGCAATATATTATACATTATATAATTAAATTTTGCAAACGCTATTTTGATATAGCAATATTTTATAAATCAATTGATTCAGAGGCAGACAACATAGTTAAGAAATACATTTTGTACATGTATAAAAACATCAGTTAGGTATATTAAAACTGAGAAAAGGGCTAAGAACAATATTGATACGCAGTGTATCTTTTCATAAATTAAATTAGTTAATAATCGTTATATGATTTGTAGGATACTCCTAGACCTCCTAACTTTTGTGATAAATGAAAGAATGAGCTCATAGGTATCATCTACTTTATGGACAATAACTAACCCTATACTTATATCGATCTTGCATTTTTATACAGCAAAGTAATTTGTTTGAGGAAATCGAATGTTTGAAGGCGATCATTGTATAAATGTAGATAATATATTTAATATTCGAATCTAGGAATGAAAAAAGAAATGTAAAATAGATACCTATAACAAACGTCATGGTTATTTTAATATTTCTTAGAACCAAAATCACATAGATAAAAGGCACGGTAGTTACAGATTTTATTTATTTATAATTGATACTGATTTTATCAATATATTTCAAAACTTTTAGATACATCTTTTTTCAATATAATTTATATAAATTAATTCAAAGGAACTCAAACATTCCAACTCCATATAATTTCTTTTTTATTGAGATATCTACCGTTATCTATGAACACGAGAAAACATCGTAAACAGTGATCAAACTCAATTCTTGGACTCTTGGCAACAGCGCAGCAAACGGTATAGGTTCCCCTTATTTAGCTGGCCCCCACTACCACACCAATTTGAAGTCAAAATAAAGTTTTCATATCTTTGTGGAATTCCCAATGTGCGTTTAACATCCACACCCGGTAACGGTAACATCCAGAGAGAAGCGTTATAATCCATTAGAACATAAAATCGGAAGCGCTAGCATACGAACGAGAATATATATATATATATATATATATATATATATATATATATATATATATATATATATATATATATATATATATATAGAATATTGAATTTTAGTTTATTTTTGTCATTGTAAATAATATTTTTACTTTTCCGCCCAACCTTTCTATATGCGAGAAAAGTATTGGTTTACCCCAAAAAAAGTTGGAATTTTGAAATTTTTTTTGAGTTATTTTTACGTTTTCCATCAACAACAACACGAAAAAACGGTTTTTAGAAAAAAAAATCCTGTGTGTATGTCGTCGTCGCTGTCGTCGGCCACTTTTCCTTGCATGTCTTGTTAGCACGATTCAGCCTCCGCAGTGCAATAAGTCAGTAATTTTATGATTTAATATTGCTGAGGACAAGTCACAGATAATCCCTATTGATTTTCAGTTCACCAGAGCCAGTACAACGTGTGCTATGGTACTTGAAGTACGACATTTTGTAATTTTTTGAGAGATTTCAGTTTGTTAGCACGATACAGCCTCCGGAGTTCAATAAGTCACCAATTTTATGATTGAATATTATTCAGGGCATCTCAAAGATGAACCCTATTGATATTCAACTCATTAAAGCCAGTACAACGGGTGCTATGGTACTTGAAGTACCAAATTTTCGTCATTTTTGGAGAATTTTCAGATTGTTAGCACGATACAGCATCCAGAGAACATACGATTGATCAATTTTATGATTGAGTATTGTACAAGGTGTCTCACAGATGTACCCTATTGATTTTCAGTTGACTAGAGTGAGTACAGCGGGTCCTATAAATCTAGATATACTGAATTTTTGGTTATTTTTGGAGAAGTTTCGGTTTGTTAGTACGATACATCCCCCGAAGTGTATACAAGTAACAATTTTATGATAGAGTATTGTTCAGGGCCACAGATTCGGAAAAGTTAGTTTTAATCCTTAAAACCGTTTATTTAGAAATAAATCAGTTAATTTAATTGAACTCTGTCTTCTTTGGGCTTACCTGGGCAATACGCATTACAAATTTCAAATTTATCTGCATACCAGAAGAGTGTAGAAAAAAACTGCTTAAAAAAAGTAATGTTCCATTCGTAATTTATACAATGGGTGAATCCAAAAACGTTTTTGACTACATTCCTTCTTGTACTTGCGTAACAAAATTTCATTTACTACGAGAGCTGCCAATATTCTTTTTTGCCGAATTTTCTGAATCCGTGCTCTGATACAAATTTGTTGACACTGATCAACCCACTTTTGATATTTGTAAACACGACATCTCGTCAATTTCCTACTATCATAGCAGTGTCGCTGATTATAGATTAAAACGCTATTTTATTTTTATTCAGTCCTATTTCATTCACTTGTATCACTGCCACTAAAGAAATAAACAAAATTAGAAAATCAGTTTTAAGGTTATCTGTCAGCTTTCGAGATCGCTGCAAGCAGCTATGTTGTCGCTACTTTCCATCGCGGCGATTTGTGACACGTCGCTACTTTTCACCGCGGAATCGCGGCGATTTGTGAGTTGTCGCTACTTTTTTGAGTTGCGGGAAATTAAAAATTCGGTCACGTGACCAGATTTGTCGCTGAAACCGAGCGATAGCATGAGATTACACCTTTATACAAGACAGTGGCGACAATAGAGCCTAAGCTCTACCCATCCGCCATTAAGCAACAAAATTTAAACGCCGGAATAGGGATTTTACATTGATATCGATATTGAATTTTATTTTATGGCTGTAAATCAGTTATAAAATGTAATTATAATGCATTCTATGGCATGACTATTAATTGAAACATGGAAAAAAATTTCTTTGGTAATTTAAATCACTCATTTTGAAATTATTTGTAAATTCGTGTTACAGGTATAAGTAGGTAGACGATTTCAATACCTAGGTATATTTCCAAATGACCCATTATAAAAAGAGCTAGAGTGAATAATTTGGTGAAACAAGAAAAAACAAATTTTGTATTCTTTAAATCTGTAAATGAAATTTTAATTTTTGAAGAGTGAAATAGGTAACACATATATGTTTGCTATTGGTTGGGTTTTAATACAAAATTTGTCTATACTATTACATATTATTATGAAATTTACTGTCTCGACCCTTACTTTACTACTACTACTTATATTACTGTTTTAAATGAAACTAACTATTTCTAGATAGTTCCACAATATATTGATAAATTGATAAAAATTCTAAGAAATTTGACAACTGTTTCAATACTAAAAATACCATCGAAACAATTGTCAAATTTCTTAGAATTTTTATCAATTTACCAATATATTGTGGAATTATCTAGAAACAGTTAGTTTCATTTGAAACAGTAACATACTATTATATTTTATTGCTGGGAAGAAAGGGAAAACATAAAAAACATAAGATAAAGCATGCGTTTAGATGTGTACAACAATACTTCTTATAATTACAATTTTAGGGAAGACAGAATTTAAGGCGGTGAATATTGAATATGTTAAAAAATAGTGATCGTAATTATCATGAAATTTACGAAGTCAATAAACTTATATTAGACGTGAGATAATTTCTGGAATTGTTTCTCTAGGCAGCTGGGATTCTATTTGTCGTTTGGTAGGAATCTTTCTTTCTGTTTTTCCTGGATAAAAGTAAATATTGTAGGGACTACTGTTAATTTTAATTTCCTACTACTATCGCGCCAAGTTTTTTTCCCATTTCTGGGGCAAAGTGTACCTTAAACATGAATACAGATGTAATTCATTACATAATGTAATAATAACTGACAATAATTACTTTAGAGAACATCCAAGAAAATGCCAAACATTTCAATAACTATTGAGTAGTTCACCAGATAACTAACTGATTTAAATTTTCATCATAAATAGTATGTATATGTAAGTTACATGTTAATTATAATAATTCTTTAATATATGTTTCTCCTTAATAAAAATAAATCAATACACTTTTTACCTCACACAGTGCTGAAGCATTCATTGGTTTCCAATTGTCCCTTCTCCTTTTAATAGCCCATTCCTTTCTAGGAGTAGGATCTTTGAGAAAATACTTCATTACAAATCCCTTTGTAGAACAATAATTGCAGCTCAATGCTGAATAAACCGTCATACTTCCAAACAGTCATTGCTTCTAAAACAAGTAACAGTAGTTATATTATACATTCACTTGAAATTGTAGTTTTTTGTACCTACCTTGTTATCGACAAATATGATGATTTGTCAACAGCGACACACAAATTGCAGCTGTATAATTTGTGCAGACACACCAAAACCGTCCCCAAAACCGCAACGTAGGTAGATATTACTCTTTTCAACAGTTGCAAACTATAATAGGTATGGTTCAAAATCCTGATCAGGGGGAAAATTCGCAAACGAAGTAATGAAATTAAGTCCACAAATTAAAAAAACACTTTACTTTCGCTGTACACGAAGTTCTCATATAAAATAGGACGTGAATACAACTAAAACACAAATGTAAACAAATAAAATTTGATGATTAATGGCGGATTTCAGCCTGACCAATCAAAACACTGACCTCGTATTGTCGCCACTGTCTTGTATAAAGCCACTGTAGTTCGTTATTCAAGAGTGTATTTAATCGACGACAGCGTGACTAAATGGTATTGACAAATATTTATATGCTATACAGGATGTCAAAATTGGTGTCGTCAATTGACGACGCGGTGACCGAAAGGGTTAATAAACAAAGTAAAAAATTTTATTTCAAGATTGTGGAAAAAATCTTGTTTAGCGCGCGTAAACTGTCTATTTCTCACTTGTCCAGTTGGCCACTGACCAATTTCTGGATGCGTGAGAAAAGACTAACATTGCCAGGGCCGGATTTAAGGGGGGCAAGCTGCCCCACACATACAACAATAATCCCCGTATTTATTTAGCGTATGGCATTACACATCATTTACTATTGCTGGGTGTCTGGACCGAAGTCTGCCGTTCTCCAGGACAGGTATGTCGCGATGTATGGGTAACTGTGGGTTGTCAATCAGTTTCTTGTATTCCCGAAGAATATTCCTTCGCCGGAGATCCACGGGTGGTATGTGGCTCAAAACAGGCAGCTAGTGTGTTGGAGTTGAGCGAATGGTTCCGCTTATAATTCGCATAGTGTTGTTGAGCTGCACATCGATTTTCTTTGTTTCTTTGTGACACATCAGAGATGATGTGTTTCAGATAGCCAGGAGATCAAAATGATTATCTGGCCGCCAATTAGTGCTATCTCATTTAGTTCACGTTGTTAACAACGCTATCCAGGGTGCACCACGGGGAGGTGAACTAACATTACACCCTATAAATATAGTTGCAAAAGCTGCTGCCGGGTGTTGATCTGCTGCGATAGCATTTTTTGATTGCATAGAAGAACTTTATGTATTTTTTACTTATTCTACATATAGCTTGTTAACAGATTGTTTAAAATCTACTTCTATAAACGGCAGCTGACTGTTACAGATAAGAACCCGGCAAAACATCAAACGATTTTCAACTCCGTCTTCAATGACCTCGGACCTTTAACTCGGTATGGCCGCAATGTTGCCAGTTTAAAATATTTTCTGGATTTCTTACGAAATTGTAATGTTGACTCGGGAACAATAACAATTTCCAATGCCGGATCCAGTTTTTTTGGAAATTTCCACTAAATCTTCAAAATTGCGCCATGGATTAGAACAATAACCATAATCGAACATATATTTATGTATTTATTTAATACCTATATGTACATTCTTATGATTTGTTATAAATAGTCATTACTCTTGGGAAATTAATTAATAAATACATTTTTAGATAACACAAATCATTACAAAAATCAACCAAACTCCAAAGTACAAATAATTCTTAATTTATCATTTATCAAAGGAAATACAAACGACCAAATACAGTATTCACTAACATATCAATTATACAGTATAAATTGATAATTGTAACTATTGAAACTAAATACTACGAAATTAAAAACATAATTTTGTTATTAAGATACAGCTTTTTCAGCTTATTACAAAAAGTTAACACCGTTATTATGCATGGTTGCCAAAGATATGGTTTGTGAAAAAAAGTATATATTTATGGTATGATTTTTTATAATCTTTTTAATTGTATAATTCTTTTAATGTTAATAAAATTGATTTAAAACAAGTAATTGTCGAATATTTGTACCTGTATAACTATCACACTTAAAAATAATGCTTATAAAATATTTGACCTATGATCGTAAATTGAAGGAAATATGCAAATTGACAACCCTGTTGAAAAATTTCGCGAAGCAGCCCGAATGGAGTCGACATACGACGATGGACATTTAAATGGGTATGTCTACCCATCTCTCTCTCTTTTTACTGTTCTCTGTCAAGCTTTCGTATCTGTTCTAATCTGTGTCCTCGTTAACTTTGCATTGGGTTTATTAGTGCATTACAATAGGGTGTGCGGTTAACAGGCATCCTCTTGAAAGCATCTCACAATTTGCTCAGGTAACAAAATAAAAAGGACCGCATGTCCCAGTGACCGCATCTAGCACGACACGCAATTGCCGAGTATAGTTCAAAGCATTCTAAATTCTACTATATTTTATCAATAAATAAAAATGGTATATTACTGCAAGACGTGTTTTACGTGTTTATGTTTAGAAACATGTCTAAAATGTAAAGCAGGAACGTATTGTCTTGTAACTGGTTTCAGCTATTCTAAAGTCGGAAAAATAAAAATGATGCATTTCCGCAAAAAAATTCGAGTCTACCTATTTGGAAAGGGTTTCAAATATGTAATAAACGAATATTTTTTACATATTTGATTTCAGCTAAACGAAAGTTGATCCAACAATATATGCTAAAGAACTACTAATAAATACTAACACAGGACATCCAGTCTGTGTCCAAAACAGGTCCGAATGTCCATGGATATCAAAAGTACATCCATTCGATAGGGCCTGAAGCCTATCCATTGGAACGCTACCATAAACTATCAAATGTATGTCCAGAAAACGTCCATAAATAGAAGAACAGTTACCGTACATCCATTGGATATCCTCGATGGCCCACCCAATGGAAAACCATCGACAGCTTTCCAATGGACGTCCATAATGTATCCATCAAATTGTCACAAAAAATGTATTTCCGACTAAATGACTGAATGAATCTTTAGTTATAATCCGATTTTATTCATTAATCCCGATTTATTTGTTCATGGTTCATTTATGTGCTTTAATAATATTGTCCCCAATCTTCTGCGATTCGAAAATAGCGGACTTTTAAACATACTTACCAGAGTAGTTGGCAGCGTATAATGCATTTCAATAGCGCCAATACTGTCAGTGGTGGGGGAATAGCGTAAAGGCGGTGTGTTTTGGTCGTTTTGGTCTGATTAATTTGGTTTTTTATTTGTTTTTTTCGTTTTGGTAGTCTCTTTTTATTTGTTTTTTTTCGTTTTGGTAGTCTCTCAAATCTATATGTGCATAAGTGTTAGTTTTTAAATTTGGATATTAAGTGAGTTTCTGCAGGTAAAGTTGTTTTATTATTTATAGTTGTTGTTGTACTGCATATTGCACCTCAAATCTCATCCTGGCTTGCTCTTTCAATAGGTATTTACTCAAATAGAATATTCAACGTTTAGCTCTCTTGTTCAGAGTTTCCCGATAAATCAATTATCACTATGGATGGAAATAAAAGTAAGAGAAAGTGTAACAGTTTAAACAAATATTATAAGCGATTGCGGAAAGATGAAACACTTTCAGCTAAATACAATGATGACAAAAATAATTTTGAAGAGCTGTCACCATCTTATACAAGTCGTATTGATCATTACCTAATGTAGTTTCAAATGAGTCAATTGTTGGGTTTCAATCGGTTGCTGTTGAGGCGAATTAGCAGTTTTTATGAAGCAATAATCCATCTGGAAGTAGTAGCAATGATTCATCTAATGAAGATGAAGCTGATGATTCCAATATAGAATCAAACGAAGAAAGGCATGGATTGAACCATATATTGTCATCCTCGAGTTGTAAAACTGTTATTTGTGAACTGACAAGCTGGTAATTGAAACACAATATCTCTTTACTCCCTACCACTCTTAACATTCTCTCATTCTTTTACCTCGTTGAACTTGTTAGTATTAAAATTTAGTGTAAACGATGAGTGAAAAACAAATAGCTTTACAAGATGAGCATGGAGAGAAGTACATGAAAAATTGATGCACGAAACTAAAGTAATAAAGATAAAATGTTTTGGATAAGTTTTATATTTGATATTTCCACAGAAAACAGAACGGATCGTTCGGAACCTCTGATAAAAGTCTCGGTGGCTACTGTGGCGCCACCTTTATATAAAACTTTTATATACAACATTCTAACGGAAACTTTTTCATAATTACCGTTTCCGAAAAGGCCTCTGGAGTACTTTTAATCTATGACCCAGAGTGTATATAAACCTTATCTATGCATAATGTTAAAAAAGAGACAGCGACCTGATATTATATAGAACTGATGACAATTTTATGAGTATGTTAAAATTTAGAATGGCAATAAATACTCTCATAGTGTTTGTGTAATTAAAATCGGAGTGACGATTTTCCTGGACCCTACCACAGATCATAGCTATTATTCCCTACATGTGATATGTGATCTTAGATCATATACTACCGTGGATGCATCAATGCCATAAGAACTACATACACGTTCCTATTTCCAACATGTACAACATGACTAAATTACACTATCTTCTTGTGCTATATGAAATTCACTATAGCTTTGTCTTTATTTTGGTCTACCAATTAAGCATGCGTTTTAAAAATCTGAACGTATGACCACGTTCAATTTAAGAACTCGTGTCCTTGTTCCTTGTTGCCAGATTCATACACATTTATTGTTATTCTCCACTCTTTTAATACTTTCAATAAAAAACTTTTTTTGTTCCCCTAACAACACGGGGATGTCCTAGGTATGTCCCTTTTATGTACTGCGGTACAAGGACATGACTGGGACATCCAGGGGATGTCCTGCAGAGATTGTCCAGAGGACATCCCATCTGGCATATCCATAGGTTGTCCCATTTATGTCCCTGGTATTTCTAATATCAATTTACATAAGAATCATTGAAACTTATCAAAATGTATATTGAAAATTCAAAGTTGATTACCTTCATTTGAAAATTTTTGTTTTCTTTCTGGAAAATAATGGATATATAGGAATTTGATCCTCGAAGTGCGCATGTCACATGAACAGATTGTTTTCAAATCAGTATCGCTAACAATTTTGTATGATTATTCTGTCCTACGTAAGGTAAGTCAGGTCAAGTTGAGGTTGGCTAAAAATTCAGGCATTTTCAAATTTCAAGCTAGGTTAGCTTGCTTAGGTTAGGTTTGTGTCTAAAACGCAAGCGAAAAACTAAATCATGCATTTTCAACTTGCATGCAGCTGTCTTGTCATTTAAATTTCCCGCTACCAATCAAATTCAAATCTGTTCATGCAACATGCGCACTCGGGGGATCGTATTCTCATGTGTCTAAATGCCAGTCATATACGAACGTTTCTAACCTAACTTTGTGATGTGATGTGTATTCACAAAATACCTCGGGTCCGCTCTCTGTGTGTGTATTTTTGTTTTGTAAAACTTGTGAAGTTAAAGTTGAATCTTTTCTAGTTGAGGAGGTATAATAAGTTGAGTTTAAAGGTTGGTATAACAATAATCATAATACTGAATATACTCTTGAATTGTTCCAAAATGATACTTGGGTTATTCGATTCTATAATATTATGTTTATAGGGAGGTTTATTTATAGTATATTGATTAATAAATTAGGTACATATCAATACAATGCATCCTATTCAATATGTACCCAAGTCATAATAAACTCTGGAAACTTCGACATCACTGAAACACAATCTCTTATGATTCAATAAAGGTGATGAATAAATTGTAGAAATATAAATTACTTGATTCATTATACTATAAGATGATCATTGATAATCATGCTAACACTGATTCTTTCCGCAGGAAATATTGAAAAAAAGAAAGATAAGAGCAGTCTGGTTCTAATGGCATTTCTTCTTCAAGTTCTTGTGATGGTGAGTACTATTTTTCATGCATGCTGAAAATGGCTCAGATATATTTACTGTCAATTATCATAATATATTTTTAATACCCTTGGTAATCAAGAGAACTTTCATTATTTGAATAATAAACTGTGAGCATTTTATAATGATTTAGAATCTTTTTTCTAGATACAGTTTTGAAGAAGCTTGCTGCAGATTTTGACAGTTTTTGTGTGCAGAATCTAAGGAAACGGAATATGCTCCCTAGTATGGTAACAGATTTATTATCAGAAGTTAAATCTTTGAAGAACAACATTACTGAATTGCATGCTCTCAGGATATTAGATACTTCAAATATGAGGACAGAAAGTATATTCGAGAAAGTAAAACTACCAGCTGGGACACTGGAAGAATTTCAAGACATAGAGAACTATTTACACCCCAAATGTGGTACTATAAACTTTTTCTGAAAAATAACATTCAAAATATCACTTTCTACATTAAGCATGAGTTAGTTGTCATTGATGCTAAACTAGTTTCATAGAAAATTACATTTTTTTCAAGTGAAGCTTCTGTGAAGTTTAAGGATCACTAGCTAGTATTATTATAAAATTCACTAGTTTCATTCAGAGTTCCTGTTTCAACATTTCATTACCAAATAAATCGTTGAGTGCTATAGCTTTTTAATTTTTATCTTATTTTATTTCAGGTTCAAGAAGTATCAAAAATAGGGGGGAATTCCCCATTTGATTTTGTAAAAAGAGTCATGTTACAATTCATGACATACCAAACAGCTACATCTTTCACCTGGTATGGGACGAAAGAAAAATTATGTTTTAAGGAAACAAAGATGTCACAAATGATACTCCGTGAGTATTTTTATCTATTTTTACTGTAAATTATTTTAGTAAACTCCATCATTCAATTGTACCTGTAATAATATTTTTGTTACAGGATCTTCTGAAGCCATTGGTAACCAAAAATAAATTGAGAATGCTTTACAGAAGTTCTTCAGGAGAGCAAAGGAAAGAAGCCTCAGAGAAAAAGATGCGGCAATGCCTACAACAAATACAACACTTAGCTAATATATATCTATACAATTTTTAATTCTTTCGTCAATTTTTGTTTTGTTTATTACCATATGAATATATGTTTTTGTTTAGTTTATTATCTTACAAATTTATGTTTAGAATGAGATTTTGATTTGTCGATTTTTTTAAATATTTTATTTCATTATGTGATACTTGTCATTTTTCATTAAAGTGGTTTTGTGTTGAAAATCTCTGGATTTTATTTATTTCTTCATATTTTCTATGAAATATTTCAAAATAAATAAATGAAACAAAGTACATTCGACGACGTCCAGGGGATGTACTTCATATATCCCAGGGATGTCCCTGGGATGATCCCTAGAGTGGCCTTTTGATGTCCTTCGTCGGGACTTGGTACATCCCTGGGACGTACCAAAACGACATCCCTTGTGTGTCCTTTTTGGTGGAAAGTAGATGTCCCTAGGACGTCCCTAGTATGTACCATGTCCCGATAAAGAATATCCCAGGGACGTCCTAGTAGCAAATGAAGAACATCCCTGGGATGTACAGGGGATGTACTTGTGTTGTTTGGGTCATTATCTAAGATGGTTATGTTTAAATTAAATGTTATTTTAATGTATATACATTTTAACCAACTAATTGTTGTACAAAATTGTTGCTTGATTATTTATTTTAGTACGGCATAAGTAGAAGTAACTTAGATATTTGGCAATGTTGATAGCGTTCTTTTCTCGCATCAGCATCATAATAATAATATGGCCAGCAGTTTTTGGGGTTTATCAAGTGTTTGCGATATTTTAAAGTTATCAAAGATTGATTTCTATTTTAAGATAAGAATAAATTATGAATGTAAATTAAAAAATAGAGGGATTGTAGAGTTAGAAATAAGTTTGATGTTTCATTTAGGAACGAATTAAATGTGAAATGTTTCAAAACATGGAATGATGTATGTTATAAACAATTTCTAGTTTTTTTCCAATCATTTTCACAATTTAAATAAAAATAGGTACCTATATTAAATATACGTAAAAGCTTTAAAAAAATTAAACGAATTCAAAACCTTTTAAAATGTTTGTAAGTTTTGGTCCATAGTTCTGTTTTATAATAGTTTAATGTATTAAAGTAATAAACAAAAATTAATCAAATGAGACGTGATGATATTGTTTTTTGTATTTATTTTGATTTAAAAGCCAAAACTACTCGACCAATGTTTTGAAATATTTTCTTTCAAATGAAGGAAAGAATTTTCCAAAACGGTTTATAAATAACAAAGTTCAAAGGAAAGAACCATCACAAAAATACAACCGAATGAGAGCCTCCACCTTCTTAGAAGTCATTTCAAAATCTAGATTTGAAACATGATTATTTAAATTTGGCGCTGACTATGTACATTAAAATAGTCATAGGCTCCAAAACATAGAAGCAGCGCTAGAAACTTGTGTGTCAAACAAGGATGGGTCGTAAAGGTACGTCGTGAACACGGTTCTTAGAGTAATACGGTTGCCTCTTCCAAAGGTGGAGGGGAGAAATGAAGTGTCGAAACTACGTCACAAGAGTACAACGACCAAGTTACAAGTTTATGAAGACTATGTCTTTTATATTTTGTAATGTATTGGAGGTTATTGTGAATTTGTAATGTAACAAAATATTTTAAATAAGGTACACATGGGTCTATGGTATTGCCTCAAACACCATTTTTATTCAATTTTAGAATGCGGGGTAGAGGCTGCCGTGTGCCCATTTGTGGTAATACCTAATTATACAAAAAAGTCTAGAGTCTAGGAGAATTAAATATCTAAACAATAGTTTGAAAAACCAACTATCTGACATCTATAAAAAAAACGGGTTATAGTTGATGAATCTCGAGAAATTGCTAAAAAGATGAAAAAAGAGTTTTAGTTAATATAATCAATAAACCTTTCATAATCTTAACAAAATATATAGCATAAAAAGAATTTATTTCATAAAACAAATGTAAAATAAATCTTAGAACAATCTTATATATAATAAAATTTTATATCATAATATTTATAACTTACATTACTTTTTATGGTGTGTATTAATACATCATAATTTATATCTTTATAATAGGTCTGATGATGGTCTTTGTGGACCGAAACTGTAGTCACCATTTCATAAAAAAATTATTATCCATTTATATTGGGAAGATTTTGAGTTTAATTTATAGTTATGACAACTTACCTCTATTAGACAAAATGGATAATTGTATATATTTAACACGTTATTTTACGAACTGTTTTACAATCATTTTGTCTTCAAATAAATTTAGTCTCAGTTTTATCTGTTTTTTTAATTACTGATTTCAATACAGAAATCACATTTTTACTTCATAATAATTATCAACAATTTCTCTTTTTCTTCGGTATATTAGGATATGAATAAATAAAGAAGCGGCTATTTTTCACTTAATACAGCGAAGTAAAAAGAAACTAAGTATTAGAGAGATAATATATGAGCCCTACAAAATAATTTGCTCTACGTGTTGAATGGCCAACGATTCAAATTATGTACTCTCGTGACGTAATCGCGGGCTTGACTCTTATTGGTTAGTCGGAGTAAGCAACCGTATAGTCTAAGAACCGTGCGTCGTGAATATGTTGGAAACAGTAGCCGGATTACGAACACTCGAAACGAATCGAATCCGCCATGTTGGTTCTAAAACGCGATTACGAACAAACTCGATACGAACGAAAATCGCAACGAAACTGTCGATAACACTGGCCATATCGAATACCCTTCGAAACTATTTATATCCTTTTTTCACAATAATAGCCGGTTGCACCAGCTAAAAAACAGTCCGTTGAATTGGCCGATCGACCGTAAATCGTAGCTTTCGTGTTGCACCATCCAAAAGCTGTCCGTTAATCGATTGATTTTACGGACAGAATTAAACGACAGTATTCGGGCGATAATTGCAAATACGGACCGTTATTTAGAGTAATAACCTCACTATACCAATGACATTTGTTTGTTGTTATGAAGTTTACAGTGATTTGTCAATATTTTTAATATTATTTATGAATCATATTACATTACGATTAGATAGATATTACATTGTTAGACATGACACAGTAATAGATATAGATACGTCTTCCTCTTCTTCATCTGATGAAGAGCTCGACCGCATAATGGAACTTCTTCCAGAAATAAGACAAGTAAGACCAAGGCGTGATCCATTTAATTTATTCAACAACCAACAATTTAAAGCAAGATATCGTTTTTGTAAAGAAACAGTTAACCAGCTATTGCAAACGATTGGAGAAGATTTATTACGTTCCCAAAAGAATAATGAAGTGACTCCTATGAATCAATTATTAATAACGTTAAGATACTACGCCACAGGTTCATTTCAACAAGTGCTCGGTGATCATATTAACATACATAAAAGTACCGTGTGTAGAATAGTGCATCGAGTAGGGCACTACATAGCTTTATTAAGTGATCGTTTCATTCGAATGCCTAAAACAAATAAAGAAATTGGTGTGGTGAAACAGCAATTTTATAACGTTGCTAGATTTCCTGGTGTTATCGGAGCAATTGACTGCACCCATATTAAGATTTTGTCGCCTGGTGGTGAGAATGCAGAGGTTTATAGAAATCGTAAAGGCTGGTTTTCCATCAATGTGCAAGTGATTGGTGATATGAAATTGAAGATTCGAGACATAGTAGCAAGTTATCCGGGATCTGTACACGATAGTACTATTTATAACGATAGTTTAATTCGTGCTCGATTTCTTAATAATGAATTTCCCAACAGTTATTTGATAGGCGATGGAGGGTACATGTGCACAAACCACTTAATGACACCACTGAGTAACCCACAAACACAATCCCAAAATAATTATCAAAACGCACATATCAATACTAGAAATGGTATTGAAAGATTGTTTGGAATTTGGAAAAGACGGTTTCCTGTTTTGTCTGTGGGAATGCAAATAAAGGTTGAAAATGTATTAAGGGTAATCGTTAGCACAGCTGTATTACATAATTTAGCAATAGAGAACGATGACATTTTTGAAATTGATTGGGATCAACATATTGAAAATCAAATTGAAGTTGAACATCAAGATGCTGAATTGGAACGAAATGGGAATGCATTACGAACTCATTTGATTAACACTTTATTTTGAAATTCGAATTGGTAAAAAATATAGTTTACTTATAAATAATAATATTAATTCATATAATAATACATAAATTAATTACAATAGAAGTAAATTAACAACCATAATTATTTTTAAATTCAATTTCTTTTTCTCTTAATTCTATTTCTGCCTTCTTTAACTCTATTTCTGCCTTCTTAAATTCTATTTCTGCTTTCTTGGATTCCATTTCCATTAGTTTTTCTTCATAAGTTAATATTTTTATTTTTAGTGCATTTGCCATTTCGTTATGTTCAAATTCCTGATTTTTTTCCATTGTATAAATTTGTTGCTTGTGTTGATTGTTAACACATGAATATGCTTCTTTAGATTGCAATTTTTTTTTCTTCTCGGATGTAACACTCACCACTTCTTCGTAAACATCAGCTAATGTACGTTTTTTAGTGGACTTTACAGGTGTTCCGTGACATTCTGCAAAATTATAATGTAAAAGTGTACATAATTAATAATAAATATATATTATATAAACATACCTTTAATTTCATTAACATTTCCATCAGTGAAAATCATTTCAACTTCATCTAAATTTTGTATCTGTTCAGTTTCTAAAATATTACAATTATCACAATTATCATTACAACATGTTATATCATATAATTATAATTGTAGGTATACATACCATCATGTAACCCTTCATTAACACTTATAGACTCGATTTGGTTAATTTGTAAGTTTAATTCCAAATCTTCTAATTTTTCCGAAATCGTTTCGGTACCTAAAATAAATATGTATATCAATAACCAGTTTTTGAATTCATCAGTGTATCTCTACTTGCCTTTACAATAATTTTTATTAGAATGGTAGATATTTGGTAACGGGGTAATTTGTCCTTTTATAGCAGACAAAATTTTTTCTTGGCTCGGCTGCAAAACCAAGCTGGGCCCAGGACCTCCACCGGTTTTATATCTTTCCACCTATAAAAATAAGTTATTAGATAGTACACTCACTTAAAAAAATATGTATATACATACCTTTTCATTAGAAATTTGTTTCTTAAGTTTTCTCTTGGTATTTTCATATAAATTTTTCAATTGCTTACCAGACCGAGGCACGTTGATATTACAAGAATTATATTCTTTTGCAATATTATCCCATGCCTCAAGTTTTTGTTTGTTTGTTACTCCATCAGTCTTCTTATTTTCTATTATACCTTTATATCGTAAAATAATATCAATGGCACAATCTCTTTCTAATTGGGTGAAATGCTGATTAGTTTCCATTTTTATATGTCATTGACAATTGACAATATGTATAAAGTAGGGTTATAGTTTAAACACTCACTTCATGTTATAATAAACGCCGTGACTAGAAGTACATCGGATGTACGAATTTATTTTGTACATCGGATGTACGAAATTATTTTGTACATCGGCCTGTGGTTGGTTGGTCGAAGGATAATATACTTTAAATAGTTGTCTCTGACTTTAAATATAAATTGTGTTTATTGTGTGATATTTATAAGTTTCTAGGTTTTGTGATCTAGGTACTTTATTAGAAATAAAAATGAAAGTAGGGGCGATATTCAACAGTGAGAAAGAATTTGTCACGGAATTTAAAAAATTGGAAGATGAAACAAAAGGTAAGTATTACAAAAGAAGTAGTACAAATCTAAAGACCGCAAGAAATAAAGGTGTTCATAATCATATTAATCCCAGAAATCCCTATCAACTTTTATTTTGTTGCATACATGGTGGAAAAAAAGTTCAAAAACAAACCACAGATAATACTCGCAACACAAGGTAAGATAGTTTAGCTTCTGTATAAACATCTTGCAACAATTTCAGTACTTTTTCTCTTTCTAGAACTTTTCAAAAAAATTGTCAAGCAAATATCAGATAAATTGTTTCTGAAGATGGTAATCATCTAACAATAGCTAATACCAATTTTAATCATAATCATGAAACAACAGAGGTAAGTGTGGGAACTTGTTGCAATGTTTAGAGTGTAACTTTTAAATTTAATTTTTACTTTTGTTATAGGCTTTTTATAAACATTTACCACAAAAACGCAAGTCAAACCCAGATTAAAAATATAAGGTTGAAGAATTTCTTAAAGCTGGTGGTAATAAAGAGAAAATAAAACATATAATGGAATGTGAAACAAAGAAAATGATTTTATTAAAAGACTTACGGAATGTGGAATATAGTAGATAATTTAAAGTAATCATACTTATTTACATATATTTATTTTTTTAATAATGTTTATATTGAAAAATTTTAGGCACATATTTTCTGTTCGAGAAAAAGAAAAAATGTCTTTATTTGAACCATTATTATGTAATACGGCATGTGAGGAAATATCAACGGGTATTTCAAAACTGCAATTTACAACCAATTGAAACGCAACATAGGAAAGCAACTTTTATAACTGATATGGCTTATACTGAAAAGGACACAGAAAGGAAATTAACTCAGAAATTAAATAAATTTGGAAAATATAAAAAGTCTATGTTGGTGCCACGAGATATTGCCAGTTTGATATCTGAACAATCGGGAGATGCTTTTCGATTTATCAATGCAAAGTATTTTAAAGTAAAAAAAAAATGTTGTTAGATGGTAAACTTGTAGAAGTGACTGAATTGTATGAAAATCCTAGTGACAGTGCAGTTACCGAGGCAGTTACACTAACAAGTCCAGATAAAAATTATTTTGATAAACATCTAGATCTGAATAGATATTTGGATGGTCATAGTATTTATGAAATTAATGAGGAAACTGTAATTACGGAAAATGAAGATATTTTAGAACCTATCCAAACTGAAACTTACAATTATTATGACAGAACTGCTGGAGTCGATAGGGCAGCAATTGCAAATTTTCCAGATAAAAAATACCTTATTCTACTGAAACATGTTGCCTCCCTTTGGCCAGTGTCGAAAGTAATAAAATTGAAACAGTGGTTTTTGAAAGTAAAGGCAATCAAAATGACGAAAGTGAAAAACTCAGCCATATCGTCATGAGTGATCATAGCTAGTAGAAAAGTAATAACACATCTGATTTAAAAAAGTCTTGATATGGTAATAATTCCAAAATTAGCCAGAATGAGAGATAGACCTAAAGGATGTGGTAAAACTGCTATTGGGTTACCTAAGGCTAAATGCTTCTCTTTAAAGAAAAAACTTTTTGCCAAAAGAACTGCAAGTGAGAAAAAACTTTTTATATTGAATCTTGTTTCACCATCTTTGAAAGATGTTTATGCAAAAAAGAAAAAAATTAAAATCGAACATTTAAATGCAGATTTACCATATTTATTGCTGCATGAAAATATAAACTTTAATTTAATTAGAGAATTTTGCTTCGAAACGTCGTGGAACAAAACCACAACAATACTTAGTGGTATGAAAAATATCCCCTGTCCTTGCGCACAGTGTAACTGTACATTAGATGATCGACCAATTATATGTGCATCATGTTTAAAATCATATCACTTATTTTGTGTAGCATTGAAACAAGTCCCGAAAAAAAGAAACTGGATGTGTAGATATTATTCAGAGTAAAGATACATACCCACAAGATGTAATTCATTTTTGTAAATTTTATAGCTTAAATATATGTAGTTATTATTTGCTTCTAAATGTTAAAAGTTTTTTTACTACTTTTTTCCTAAAAACCTTTATTCATAATCATCAAAAGTTTTGAAGCAAAAACTGAAAGTCGTAATCATGCAAATATTTTAAAAAGTGAGATTCAAATTTAGGAAAATCCAGCTTCTTTAACTTTATTAAATATTTTCCGACGTCTTTTTGGTTCAGATAATAAGTAGGCATATGTATTTTTGGCACATTTTGTTACTCTAGTAATAATTGCTGATAAATTTTAATAAGTTTGTCCCGTAATTGTGTATAACCTGTTAGAAAATAAAAAATCTTTTTATTTAAAAAGACAAAAAAATTAAAATAACCCTCTCAAAGTTAGGTATATCTTATTTTCTGGATCCCATAAGTTTATCATTCTGATGTACGAATCAAATATCGCCCTTACTTTCATTTTTATTTCTAATGAGATACCAAACCTACATTAATATATGTATCACACATTAAACAGACATCTATATGTTTCCAAGATCCAAAATAATATGAACAAACCATACAAAATACAAGCTTCTTTAGGTTATTATTTGAATATGCGCGCTTCATTCAACGCACAAGGCCGATGTACAAAATAAATTCGTACATCCGATGTACTGCTAGTCACGGCGTATAATAAACGGTCGGTTCAAATACCAACTGTAATTTTTTCTGGTGCAACTGGTATTATGAAATATCGGAGAATCATCGATTAATCGGTCGATCAACGGTTATTGTATCCACTGTTTTTACGGTGGGTTGGTGCAACTGGGCATAAGTCTGTGTTTGTTTAGTTTATTAGTCCGTTCGGTATAAAAGCGAGAATCAACATCAATAATCAATACATCCTCATTTCCATAATCTTTGACCATTTTATTTGTCGATAGGTTGGTTGGTGCATAGATATGCCTTTATATACGTGGTTGGTGTGCGACAATCAAATTTATTGAAAATAAAATAGCCTTAAAATGTTCAAGATAAACGAAAACCACCACATAGTATTAATTGAATTTATGGAAAAACATCAGCAATTTGCTCGAGGGCAGTTTTCCGGGCCACAACTTTTAAGCATAATTATTAGAAAGCAATGTCTATTTAGATTTCCCAATTTTACGGCTTGTTAATAGTTTTCAATCTTTCGCTATTATGCTACGCCAAACCCCTATTTTTAAATCTTCAATCAAAATCACTTTTCTCTATAGCAGCATTTGTTTTAATTCAAAAAATATAGACAGTTTTAATTTGAAACATGATTTATTGTCAAAAATAAATATATCTTGTAGGCAAAGCTAAATAAGACTAAAAGCAATGAAATAATTATTCAATGGAACTAGCCAATACTTGATGGAAATCCATGATGAAAATGAAACTACATTGTTTACTTGATTTCACTATATTTTTTATCACCATAATAATTGTTTCGACATCACAGTGTCTTCATCAGATGGATTTATCGATAGGTACTAAATAGTGTATACAGTGAAACTTTATATATAAAACTAACAGGTAAAAATTGACCACAGTAAGACAAGAAATATTGTCTTAATTTTATTGTTATAAAAGTTTAATTATTGGTAATTCCCAAACTCTATTACTTTTGCAAAAGGTTGGTGTACTTATATTTTGAAATTTCCATGCTCTCATAATAAATTCAGTTTTTCTGATGTTTTCAGTATGTAATATTTTAAAATCAATCATGATTGTAAATGTGAGTCTGTTCTATCAAATGTTTGGCGTAATGCGGATCCTGTTTTAAAAATGTTATATAAATAACATAAACTACAAATAAAACTACTACAGCTGTTTTTAGAAATGCACCTAAGAAATAGCCTTTAATCTATCTAAAATATCTCTGCACAATCCTTTGTCTAGCTTCTACAACTGGATTAAGATGATTGTTCAATGGGATGTTACGTAGATCATCCTGGTTGTCCTGAAGAATTTCTTCAAAAGGAATATTTTCCTCAATACACATAATGTGCAGTACAGTGCTGGCTTTTATAATGCTACACACAAATTCAGGAGTGTATATTGCAGTCCTCTCTCTAAGTATACACCGAAATCTGGATTTTAGGACACCTATACATCTTTCAATCACATTACGGTCTCGGATATGTGCTGATTTATATCTAGTGTCTGGCTTCTCTCACTTCATGTATTGCAAAATGAACAGACGACTGGCTCATGTCAAAATTGTGTTCCTCGCCTAATGGTCTTTGATATGTTCCTGTTGTATAGAATTGAAGAGTAACAAAAACTTTCTTTTCTTGTGGAATGCCTCTTACTGTTGTTACTTGTGGTAAATGTGGAATCGTTAGTTGTATTAGATTTCTCACCATTTGTTTATTTAATCTAAATAAGTCCACAAAACGTTTATCAGGCAAAAGAAATGGATCAATGGAGTATCTGATTTGTCTTCTTATTAGAATTAATCGTCTGTTCTGCTGCCTTCTTTAGCCATTTCTATGAGCTATCCTTACAATAGGTGTAGCATTTTATAATTTTTTTATTTAAATATCAGCTTATTCATTTTAATTTAAAAAAATAGAATGGAAAATATTGAATTACAATAAGAAAAATGAGGTTATTTGTTACAGTCACAAATACCACTTGCAGAGACAACACTTGTCATTTGTCATTAATCTAGTAATTTTTCGAAAACTCCCTAGTCCTTCCTAGTAAAATACCGAAATTAGCCGATTGCAATTCGAAGTACGATCATAATCCACTCTTTATAACGAATCGTCTACGGTTCGAGTTTCGCTTCGAATCGAAGAGTGGGTTCGAATCGAGTGTTGGTAATCCCTCTGCAGAGTTTACGACTGTTGCCTGATCCACGGTAGTATATATGATCTAAGTATGTGATACATGTTTTATAAACTGCATTTGACCCCAGCATGTTATGCTTTGGCTCCTCTGTGACTCACTTAACCAGGCCATATATACTAATATAGAGAAATAGAAGAAGTAATTACTTATAAATTATAAAAAGTCTACACATCATTTTTCATGTGCATTTCCTGGCATTTCACAGACCACATTTATTTCAACATTTGCACGTTCATTAGTTTATTCGCTTGGATTTTTGTTGAGATTATTTAATTATTAATTTGATATAATCCTGTCAGAATGGATATGGAGCAAAATATTATTAAAGAGGAAATTGACATACAGGATGATTTTGTTTGGAACATAGATGTTAATCAAGAATTGAGTAACGAAGTGCTTGGGGCAACTTTTCAAAATGTAAATAATAATAGTATACATCTTATTAAACAAGAAGTTAATGACGACCTAAACACAGTTCAAGAATTTGAAGAATCTATGATTGCAGCTAAAGCAGAGAGGAACAGCTGTTGTAAGATTAATATACACATTAGAAACAAATTTAAATATTTGAACGGGAAACCTAGAAGGCGAACTAAACCAATAGGTGAGTTACACTTATTGATGGCTATTTAGGTCTAACAAATTTTATGTCGTTATTTTCATATGCTAACTATCTTGAGATTTTTACACAACCAAAACATTGAACATTCCTATATCACGTCTGAGTAAATAAAAATAATAGAATAATAAGATATTTGAACAGAAGTATATGTTCTCACATCACTTCTTGTGATACCATTATTCTGATTAAAATTGATGTTAAGTACATACAAGTTGAATGAAAATTTGAGAATATTTACAGAGTACAATATTGTTGAATAAAACTATTTTAACAACAATGGCATTGAATTATATAGAAATCATTTTAAGGTACATTAAGTATTAATTCTATAATTTTTGTAGTATTAACCAAATGTGACAAAACATAAAAAATATGAACATGCAAAGCAAACAAACAAATAGAAATATACTGGATCATATGAATAATCCTAATGAAATAAATTCTAGTGTCCACTAATTTCACAGGTGTTGATGAAAACCTATTGCAACTTTATAACAATAACTTATACATCAACTATGAGGAGTTATTATGATTTAACCCAAATAGTAAACATACAATTTGTAAAAATTAACAGGAAATTAATACCAAGGTTGTTAGTAAAGATAATATGTTACATATGTTATCACATATTGTTCTACTTCACACATAGGTATACTTAATTCTAGGATTATACATACAATAATTCCAGATATTTGGAAAGTTTTCCCTATTCCAAGTTTTCATAGTGAGTAAGCAATTAAACAGCAAATTGAAGAACATCAGATCATTATTATATTTTGCCCATTCGTCAATCAGGTTTTCCACTGTGCTTTATGTATATATGTACATTTTTAAATTTTCTTATTTATGTTTTATGGTAAAGCTCTGCTCGACTCTTTTTTGCAGAATGTTGCATTGTAACAATTATTTAAAAATGATATTTTTTTGCAAATAAACTTTATTTATGAGGCCAACTTTTACAATACAATAAATATTTTGTGTGCCATTGATGCATTTTAAGCAGAAATTAGATAATATCTAACATTGAGTGTATACAGAAAATAAAATAATATAAAATAGCATAAAATGAAATAAAGTAAATTTGTTTGGTTTACACATACAAATGAAATAATGTACGGAATATTGGTTGGCCTATAGAAATAGATCTTTGACACTATAAAGAACAACGTTTCAGTGAGTTTAATTGTTTACCAGCTTTCTTTCCCAATAATAAAATAAGAAGTAGGACTCTGGGGACTTACGAATACACCAGTTTCTATAGTACGTAATTTTATTACTTACAAACAACAATTTCCATCTATCCTTCTAATTTTGTCTTTTAGCAGTAATTTGTGGGCAACATTTTTGTCATGTCTTTTTAACCAGTTTCAATTCATCACCAATTTAAAAAGTATAAGTTCATAGAATTTTCTTCTTTACACCCATTTCAAATATTTACAAACTAGTTTTGATTTTTTTTACAGAACTATTAAAAATTGGAAATATGTTAAACTAAATACTTTTGCTGGGATTATTACATGTGGGTTTTTTGGAAATATATACACAAAACAAATAGAATTCCTTTACCATAATTCTAAAAATAATTTTATGAGACAGAAGAAATCACTATATAAAATGAAATTTCATCAGAAAAATATAACTTACACAACTAGGCAAGTAACTGACCTTACCATTCTCAGAGTTCTTGATGAAGATGTAAAAAATGAAATAGTTGAGGATGAATTGAAAGCAGAATTGCAAAATATCGGTTTCACTGATAATTGCAAGTTAAGTACAGATGCAGATAAGAAATTGAAGATTAATGATTTGAACATACATTTGAGTGTCATCTAAGGAAAAAAGCCATTCAAATGTGACATTTGTTCGAAAAAGTTTTCAAAGAAATATAATTTAAAAACACATTGCGTATTCTTGCAGAAGAATAGCGATTCAAATGCGAAATTTGTTTGAAAACTTCTTCACACAAAAGTAAATTAAATATACATTTATTTTGTCACACATCCATTCAAATGTGATATTTTTTCGGAAACTTTTTCACAGAAAAATAATTTAAATACACATTTGCATAATCCATATGAAAGTTCTTTTGAAGAAGACATGCTTATGTGTTTATCGCTGCCCACAAACACTACCGGAGAAGAAGTTTTTAATAAATATATTTTTGAAGAAAATAATCTCAGTTTGAACGATTGCATTGACATTTGTACAGATGGGGCCTTGGCGATGACGGGTAAAACAGCAGGAGCAGTGTCACCAATAAAAAATAAAATGCCTAATTGTAGTTCCAGCCATTGTATCCTGCATAGACAAGCACTTGCGATTAATCAAATGCCATTAAATTTAGAATTAGTTATGGATGAAGGGGTAAAAATAATTAATTTTATCAAATCTCGACCACAACAATCCCAATTGTTCTCATTATTGTGTGAAGATTATGGCAGCAAACATAAAACACTGCTGCTCCATACAGAAGTGCGATGGCTGTCTCGGGGTAAAACTTTAACAAAGCTATTTGAACTTAGAGCCGAGTTACAAATGTTTCTTTCAGATACTTCTTTTAATTTGAAAGATCGTTTGTATGATAAAACTCGGTTGTTCCGACTCTCTTTTATGGCGGATATCTTTCAAAAACTGAACGAATTAAATTTATCATTGCAAGTGTGCAACAGTGTTCCAGGCCTGTAACAAAATAACTGCCTTCAAAAGAAAATTATATTTTTGGATTATTTGCGTTGGTAAGAGAAAAACAGAAAGCTTTACGTCACTCAGTGAGTTTGTTAGCGATAACGACTCAGAAATGTTTCAAAATAACGTATTTGAAGAATTAGTCCAATATCTCACTTCGATGCGGGCATTTTTTGAGAAGTATTTTCCCGAAGAACAGAAAACAAAAAGGAAACTGAATTCGTGGATTCATAATCCTTTTTTAACCAACTTGCAAAAGCCCGAAAATATGTCAAACGAGATATATGAATCTCTTTTAGAAATGTCGTCAGATACAAGTATGAAGTCACTGTTCAAAACGACGCCTCTTTACAATTTTTGGTGCAGAATTCGTGAGGAATATCCAATACTTGCCAAAATGGCTGTGAATATTCTTCTCCCATTCCCAACAACACATTTGTGCCAAACCGGATTCTCAACCTATGCAGCTACGAAAACAAAATACCGCAATAGAATGGACGCCGAACCTGATATTAGACTTCAACTGTCTTCTATCAAACCTGACACCAACTAGTTGACGAAAAATTAGTTGGATTTTTTTCTTTTTTAATATCTTCTATTATTATACTTGTTACATAGTAATTTACTAAGGGCCGGTTCTACCACCTCTAGTTAAGACTTCTAGTTTGGTTAACAAGATCTGACAAGAGGTTTGCTGTTATATGACCGCTTGCTTGTTTATAACCATAGGCTAAAGTTCTTTGACCAAAGGATAAAGTAACAGGTACTTTGAGTTCTTGTTGAGACTGTAACCACTGGTTAACTTAATTTTGGTGACATTTGACAACGATCTTAGCACATATCCATTTATTTATAATTGATTATTTGTAAATAAAAGACGTTATCGCTTAATATAGATCCTATAAAGTATCATAATAAAAATAATGATTGATCCCGGATTTGATGGCTCAGATGAGGATGAATTATTCTTTCCCATGCCTCAACCTCGAAGACCAAAATTAATCCGAGAAAGGGTAAATTATTATGAAATTCTCAGTGAGGATCAGTTTTTTATGAGATTTTGTCTGAAGAAAGAAACTGTGCAAATTTTGTTAGAAACGATTCGAGGAGATATTCAATGTAGAACTGAGAGGTAAGAATTTCAAGGACTATCCTGTAGTTTTGCTACATATTGGTTGTGGGTAAATTAAAACTACATTGATTACAGTAATTACATTTAAGGTACTTAAGCTATTCTCTCATTTCAGAAATTCTCCAATTTCTTCCATGAACCGGTTGTTGATGACATTACGATTTTATGCAACTGGAAGCTTTTATATCGTATGTGGTGATTTCTGTCATGTTAGTAAAACGACAGCCTTCACTGTAATTCAAGAAGTGACTGCAGTAATTGCATCATTGCGGCCTCAAAATACTTGGGGCTATAGATTGTACCCATATTAGACTTCAGTCACCAGGTACTTACTATACAATTACTCAGTAAAAAAGACTATTTATTATTATTTTTTTATACATTTTAGGTGGTGAATTTGCAGAACTGTACAGAAATAGAAAGAACTATTTCTCAAAAAATGTTCAAGTGGTTGCTGGACCAGATCTGCAAATTTTTGATATTGTTACCAGATGGCATGGTTCAGCTCATGATCAAACAATATTTAATGCATCAAGAATTAAACAAAAATTTGAAAGAGGTGTAATAAGAAACCACGTTTTAATTGGTGACTCAGGGTATGAAGTTCTCCCCTATTTAATGGTTCCTCTACCTCGTCCAGTTTTACCCGAAGAGCAACTATATAATGAGTCATCAATAAGAACTCGTTCCACAGTTGAAAGACTGTTCGGGGTATGGAAACGAAGGTTTCCTATTTTATCTACAGGTATTAGGATAAGTACGGACAATATTCAAAAAGCAGATGCAGTTATTGTTGCATGTGCTGTCTTACACAATATAGCAAGTAAACATCAAGAAGAAGTTCCCCTTGCAGATCCTGAAGTACCAGTGCCACCAGCTGAAGAATTTGAGGAAGACAATGTACCTCTTAATGTTGTTGGCAATGCACGAGAAGCAGTTCGTAGCGTTTTAATTAATGAATGGTTTGCAGCCTTATTATAAATTTAATTTGAGAATTATTAAAAGGAATAAAAGTTCTAACTTCACCAAAAAGTTTTATTTTTTATACTAAATAAATATATATATTACACATTTTTGTTTTGTAATTGATTTAATTCCTGCTTCAATATTTCCATTTTTAAATTGTGTTCCTCCCTGGCCCACTCATGCTGTTATTTTTTAATTTTTTCTTCCTGAACTTGAATTTCCACAAGTTTAAGGAAATGTTTTTTTTGCATTTCAGCAACCTCCTTCTTTGCCTCTACCATGTCGGCATGCGTTTTTACCACATTTTTTGTGTATGTATATCTCTTTGCTGAAATATATTTAAGATGAAAAAATACATGACTATAACATGAGAAATTCAAAAAATCTGAATTAATAGTATCTTCAAAATATGATAAATTCTTTTTACAGGAATAAACTTTTGTAATATTTTAATGTTTCTTGGAAGTGAATAAAAAAATAAAAAAAGCATTCCTGTTAAAATGTAAATGTAAAATTACCAGGAGTCCTATTAATATTTAAAGCTGGATGCTTTAATTGTTTCAATGATGCAGGACTGTATGTTGCCCAGTTATTTTATGGAAGTAATTCTGCTTCTTTTTCTCCTTCTGGCTCGTACTCAATGATAATATTTTCCTAAAAAGTATTTAGTATAATATCTCATGTGTATCTGAAAGTACCTACACTTTCACAAAACTGGATGCAGCTTTCAATACAATTTCACTATTTATAAACCAAACAACAAACAAATCCTCAAGCTTACCATGTCTCGTAACTCCTGCATGTCACTATCTTCATTAGGTTGTGGTGAATAAGAGTGCTGTTGATAACTGCATCCAGCTACATGTGCATCTAAATTAAAGAAATTAAAAATGTTTACGATACGCAAATAACAATAATACCTTCCAGCGCATCACAATCACATTCATTTGCTCCTCCTGTGATAGTTTCGGCTCCCAGTTCATGAATTTTAATGGATATTTCTGATATCCCTGGTGTTTTGTATTCACCTCCTCCTGTGCCTATAATGTTCAGCTTTTCTTGGGCATATTCTCTTCGTGCCGTTTTCTTAAGCAAATTCCATTTATTATGGAGTTGTGTTGCTGACCTTCTGCCATAAATGCCGGAACTGTTTAGCTCAGCGGCAATTATTTCCCAACATTGCTGCTTTGCCTTCCAGGTTACAGAATCTGTGCTCTTATTTTCAATGGTTTTATAATACTTTTTAGTTAATACCAACAGAGCATCAATTTCTGTTTTTAAAAAAGTTTTCCCCCTACTTTTTTCTTTTCTTTCTTTTATTTTTTGTTCTTCCGCATTTACTTGGTCTTCCATTTTGAATAATCTATAACAATCTAATCTGTCAAAACAATGTCGGAAAAGTCAAATGTTGTACAATATCTTTATAATGGATAGTACATTTACGGAAACTATCGATGTTAAATAACCACTAGTCAAAAGTAGCTGACACATGATGATTGAACACATTTTTTCCTAACCTCAAGGTAAACACCTGACCCGTGGTTGACAAACTCACTTTTGACCAGAGGTCATAGAACCGGCCCTAAGTAAGTAATAAGTAGTAACTTTTACATTGTACTTTTATTATGCTTATTAACAAAGAATACATTTTTAAAAATAATTGTTTTATTGTAGGGTTCCATCGAGAATTTCGCTTTCCAAAAGGGTTCTATTAATTTCCTATTCCTCTCAGATTGTCTCCTCGCCTTATCCGAAGGTGACCTCTTGTTGATTTTTCCAATCATAGTCTCTATTTTTATATTAAATTGTTCCATTAGATTTATTTGGTATTGTAGACTGGGAAGCTCCATTTAATCCTAACTACACAATATTTAGCATCTCTACATGCATTTACCATATGTCAATATTAGGAATATTAATTAGCACTCTTGTCGTCAGATATTTTAATTGTAATCATACTTATACCAAAATAATTTTTCACTATAATATTGTTACTAAGGGAAGTCTCGAAAAAATTAATTCCAATTTTCTTATTACAGGATTATTAAAAAATGGAAAATATGGGAGACGAAAAGCTTCAGCTGCAATTTTGATATGTGGATTTTGTGGAAATTTTTACACGAAACAAGTAGAATTTCATTTGCACTTTTCCTCAAATCATTGTATAAAACGAAACAAATTATTATATAAGGCGGACTTTCGCCACAAACATACGAATAACATAAAGAGACGAGTGACTAACCATACGATTATCGGAAACCTTAAAAAAGATATAAAATGTGAAACTCAAATAGTTGAAGATGAATTAAAAACAAAGTTGATGAAAACTAGATGTAAGTTCAATGTTACTGATAATCTAAAGCTACGCGTAGATGATGTTATAAGTGGCAGTATATTTAATTGTTCTAATATTGGCAAAAACTATTCCCAATGTGGCATTCGCTCAAAATTATCAAGTAAAAAAACATTAAATGAGCCTGTAACTGTAAAACTATTCAACTGTAACATTTGTTTGAAATATTTTTCAAGGAGAAGTGATTTTAACATACATTTAAGTAATCATACAGGGGAAAAGCCATTTGAGTGTAATTCATTTGCAGGGAAAAGACATTTAAAGGAGCATTTGCGTCGTCACACAGGAGAAAAACCATTTCAATGTGATATTTGTTTGAAATCGTTTCCAGGCAGTAATAACTTGAATATACATTTGCGTACTCACACAGGAGAAATGCCATTCAAATGTAACTTATGTGAGAAATCCTTTTCACAGTCCGGTAATTTAAACGCACATATACTTACTCACACAGGAGAAAGACCATACAAGTGTATCTTATGTAAGAAATCGTTTTCCCAGTGCGGTAATTTAAATACACATATGCTTACTCACACAGGAGAAAAACCATTCAAATGTAACATATGTAAGAGATCGTTTTCTCAGTGCGGTAATTTAAGTGCACATATGCTCACTCACACAGGAGAAAAACCATACAAATGTAACTTCTGTGAGAAATCGTTTACTCAGTGCGGTAATTTAAATTCACATATGTTTACTCACACAGGAGAAAAACAATTCAAATGTGAGTTATGTGAGAAATCATTTAATCAGAGAAGCAAGTTGAACAAACATTTTTTCAAAATACATTGACATTCTGACACAGAAGAAGTACTACATAAATGTGACATTTGTTTGAAATAGTCCCGAAATAAAAGTGATTTCAAATGACATTTATTTACTCGCTCAGGATAAAAACCGTATAAATGTGACATTTCTTTAAAATCGTTTTTAGAAAAAGTTATTTTACAAAACATTTGCATACTCACATAAGAAAAGCCATTCAGATGCGATATTTATTCGTAATCGTTTTCACTTGAAAACCACTTAAAGCACACAAAGCCATTCAAACGTGATATTTGTTTGAAATTATTTTCACAAACAGGATATTTAATAACACACATGCATAGTCACACATGTCAAATCGTCACTTAAGTTTTCATAACATGTATTCAAAAATAGTAACTTTTCAGGAGGAAAAATCTGCAAAACTATATAGACACCATTTTAATACCATAAACTCTTGTATATAGGTACTTCATAATAGATTTGATGTTGCTTATTTCTGATTAGCTGAATGTCATGAATTTTGAATATTTAAAATAATTGGGTATTAGGTGATTCTTTTTTTGTTCCATTTTTTAATATATTTTTCACTAACCTTCATAAGGCTATATTTTGTAAGTGATAGCTAGCGCTATCTAGCAGAAAACGACGATCTTATCTTAGAATTTTTTCCCCAAAATCGATCGCCACCCTTCATGAATTAGGTACCCTTACTACTTAATAAATACATTGTCAATTCTGCTTGTAAAGTTTATCTAAAGTGAATGTGAAGAGAGGTAATTTTAATCTAATTGATGGCAATCGTCGCCCAGTGGCGTGCATATATCTATTCTTTACGTCAATTGGAGAGGGGTCGTTTCTCCTTTCAGCGTATGGAGCCGGGGTTGGTCTCTTTTTAGTTTGTACCGACAGGGGCGCCGGCTGGGTGGGGGCACCAGTAGGGGGTCCAGTGAGCTGTGAAGCTGTCAACAGACAGGCCCTCAATCGTCGGGTAATTTCGATCCGCTTTTACAACTACTCTTTCCGGGACGTTCGAATGGGTTGTGGAGGGACGGCTCCCCTCGGGGGTCCTGTACATCGGCTTGTCATCGCTGAAAAAAAAGAATGGGAAAATTTATTTTCCCATCGGAGGTATGCGCGGGTCGTAGATCTTTGACATGGATCCGAAGGAGTCGTTTGCCTGTGCGGTTCATGAGGTTATAGACTACCGGTGAGAGGATGTGGGTCACGGTATAGGGGCCGGAATATTTCGGAGCAAGTGCTGTTCGCGTTTCATGACTTGATCGCCTACATGGCAACGCCAATCTCGGCGCCGGAGGTTGTAATGATGATCCGTACCATCTCAAATGTTTCTTTTAGGCGGAGCAATCTGTCGGCATGCTGTGTGGCTTCCTCTTGGCTGGCATTTACGTTTCCTTCTTCAACTGTAGATGCAGTGCGATGGCCTTGGGAACTTCTAATTCTCTTCCAAAGTTTAAGTACGCGGGGGAGTATCCGGTGGATTCCTGACGTGCGATGTTTATAGCGAACGAAAGCTCGGCAAAGTGCAGGCCCTCGCCACAGATTTAGCTTGCGGGGTATATGGTGTGGTCAAACGGTGTTGAATGCAGAGCTATTTCAGTGATTCTTCTAACAAACGGCCGGTCAACTGAGTTCCATTGTCAGTGAAGACTACCTTGGGACAACCAAAATGGGTTATTATATCTTCATATAAAGCTTGCGTGACAGCATTAGACGTTGCTTTCTGGATCGGAAGGCATTGTACCCATTTCGTAAAACGATCCTGGAGTGCGATCAGAAAGGAGTATCCCCGCGTAGATCGTGGTAAGAGACCCACCCGGTCAGCGCTGACGCATTCCCAGGGTTGGCGATTGGGCGACGGTTGCAGGTTTCATTTGGGAACACGTATACTTTTGGCATGATTCACAGCTGCGGATATATTTAGCGGTGTCGCGGAACATGTCGGGCCAATAGTATCAAGTTGCAATCCGGGCGATGGTTTTGGCAATCCCCATATGTCCCGCGCCCAATAAACACACAAACGTTTTAAAAACGAAAAATATTTAACATGTAACCTAACGTTTATAAATGGGTTTTAGGCAACTGGTTATATTACCAGAGTAATGTCGCTCGTTTCTACGTAACATATAATGATTTTTCCAACGTCAAATACAACGTGATTTTCGTAACGTCATTCAAACGTTACCGTTTTAATGAAATTTACCGGTTGCTTTTGAACGCAATATAAACGTTTATAAAACAGGCTTCTGAAACGAAATTTAGCACACATCTTACTAACGTCACTTAAACGTTACCTTTTCAATGTGATTTACCCAGTACTTTTATAACGTAATATAAATGTTTTTATAATGCAGTTTATAAACATTTTTGTATAATGATATTTAGCACATACTTTTAACGTAATTTAAACATTACTTATTTGATGTGATGTACCCATTGCGTTTGTAACGTAATATGAACGTTCTTATGCTACTTATAGACGGTCTTTTGTGATTGTGATTTACCCATTGTTTTTGTAATGTAATAGAAACGTTTTTATAATGCAATTTATAAACGTTTTTGTATAATAATATTCAGCACTTATTTTTAACGTGATTTAAGCGTTACATTTAATCGGTTTAAACCATCATTTTCGTAACGTTATATTCACATTTAAAATTAAAAGTAGAAGGGGGCATATTTGACAAAAACTGGAATCGTATATTAACGTTTCTAAACAAGTAATATTTGATACTTAAATAAGACTTTATTCATATTAATAAAGTAACAAATAATATTAATTATACAAGAAATGAAGCATTTATGTATTCTTTACGTGTTACCATCTTCGGTCCTCGATGGATCCCTTATACTGATGAGCTACGCTTACGATTAAAAGGAGCTAGTCTATTCGTACAGCGACATCGATGAGCGGGAACCGGAACTACACGGCGACGTTAATAGGATTACTACCAACCCTTCAGGCGTCTCGTGTTGGCCGTTGTGGTTTGGGCTTGCGAGAATTACGGGCGATTGTTACACGTTATATTTATTTTATTTGATAAATCCACACAAAAATAGTATACAATAAAAAAAGAAAATTCTTGTAATTAACATAATAAAATAAAAAATGTTCTTAAAACTATAACATGAAATATATAAGATTTCTAGTTTTAATATTTTACAAAACAATATATATTATAATGGATTGTTATTGTTGTATACTTTGCCGACAATACCACTATAATTGTTATATTATCAATTTAATATATTCAACTCTAGTATAGCTAGCTCAGTAATGAAGTAAAGAAAAATTTTTATGTATTTATATATTTATGTGGAGAGCATGAGAAACTCTTACTACTCTTTGGGATCTGGAAGTGATTTTAACTCTATATCTACAATATTTTACATATATATGAATCATTCAAATAACTGATATTATATTTTTTTTATTATTGGTGCGCCTATGTATAGAAACTTTCAATATAGCAATCGATTTTGTCTCACAATTAAAATAGATGGAAATTATCAGTAGAATAATCGATTCCAACTGTCACTCATATCAGCAGTTGAAGTAATATTTATCTGAACATAAACAATAGTTTCAAGAATACCTTTAATACAACAACTATATTATATTGATCAAGAATTATGTATTATAAATTTAAAGTAAGTGATGAACTATCTTAAATACTAATATAATATTGAAATGTCAAACAATAAAATATTTGTTAAATATAAATGGTAAGTACTCAAGTCTATGTTATTACCTTTCTTTTTTAATGCTTTTAATATGTTTAATAGTTTCAGATACTAATTCTTATTACTTTTATTATAAATGTACATCTCTAACCCGAATGTTGGTACCAACAAAAACAAAAAGAAACACTAACCTCTCAACCACTAATATTCCTTTCTTGAAATTCTGTCTGTTAAAAAACCATGTCATGCATACATATGTCGTCCAGATGGAGATGTTTTTTTTTCTAGATTTCTTGTTACAGGTACCACGTGTTTGTAATTTCTATTATTCTCCAGCTTCGAATTCCCAATCAATGCTTAATATCTTATTCAGGTACTTTACATCACGATTCCGTACCACATCAACTAATTATTCAAATTTGAAATGACTCTTTCATTTGTACCATAGCCTCCAATAACATGTATTTTTTTATATATTGTATATATCTTCGTAGAAATTATGATTTTAATATCCTTATACTAGCTATTTCGAATTAATATATGGAATAACTCACTTCTTTATACAATAACTTAATTCTCTCTTTTTAAATTCTTCAACCATTTAAGTTTTCTAATCTCCGACTTCCATCATTATTCAAAAATCAACAACCAACCCGCCTTTTTTTATTTTTCGTTGCTATCCGAAATCATAAATATCTTGATTTCAGATTCATTTTATAATTCCTAATATATAATTACAAACCATAAAATTCACATCTTTCTTGACTCAATAAATATAGATTTCTATGGTTCTGCTTCTTTTTCAATTTATAACCTTATTCCAGTCAATTGATAAAATTATTTTGACATTTCTGACATTATTTGATATATATAACCAAAACTCTCTAAATGTTTATGTTTATTTATTGTAACTATTAATAATGTTCAATGAATATTTTTAGAATATGGATTACATGTTTCTTTTAATAAGGAATTTTGATTTATAACTTGTTATTTATTACTTACAATGGATTGTCGATATGCTTCTTAAATGAACTACTGTGTTTAAAGGTAAGTTTTATCCTTTTTACTCAAATTTCTTATTACTATTGCTCATATATTGTATTCCATTATGAATAGATTACTTCATCAATAAATTCTTTTGGTATCATATTAAAGATATTGAATCAAATGTTCCAAACTTCAATATATTTGTGAGAGTGAGAATTTCAATTATACTTCCATCTAAGTAGTGAAGAACTATCTCTTCTATATATATTTTTTTACTTTTATAAGGTAATAGATATTATGTATCCTGATCAAAATAGGTGCTAATAATTCTCTAACACTTAACAGATGATGTATATATGCTCCAGAATATTTTGTACATGTAAGACATATACAGTTTTTTAAATACTGCATTAAATCTGTATATTGGAAATATTTTCATTCACCGATACTGGTTTATATAATTCTGTGTAGTATGCTGATATGAGTTATATTATTTTAGTTTCTGTGTTCTTGAATTATGTTCAAAATATATATATATATATATATATATATATATATATATATATATATATATATATATATATATATATATATATATATATATAACGGGATTAGAAAGCGTTTTTGTGAATGCATATGAGTTCAATTAAGTCGTTGTTTTCAAATTTAAAAAAGCGTTGTATATACAACGTATTAAAAAACACTACTGTATAACCGTTTATATCACGCGAAATAGTATAAATAATGTTAAAAATACTACGTTAAAATAACGGGAATTAAAACGGCCATAAAAACCGTTTTCGGGGGTTAAGCTAAGTCGTTGTTTTTAAATTTGAAAAAATGTTTGGAATATAACGTTTCGAATTCATCCAATTTGTCAACGTTGAAAATTCAACGAGTAACGTTGAAATAACATTAAAACGTTTTAAACACGTTTTTTTTACGTAGGTGTGTTTATTGGGCGGTAGGTGCATTGAGCAGCTCTTGTAGTATGCCGAGCCGAGTGGGTTTGGGGACACATAATTTCCAGGGGTCGGCTAGTTCCGGTTCGGTAAAATCATTCGAGTCCCAAAAAGGTTTGGTTGGGCTTCTGGGTTTCGCAGTACTTCTTTTTTCTTCCCTTCGTACCAGGGGCTTCCACTCAGCATTTCCACGGCTGTTATATCTACGGTATTATCTAGGGGTTCTCGAGATAGAGCATCAGGTACCTTATTCGTCCGTCTGCGACGATACTTGATGTAGAAGTCGCACTGTTGTAAATACATACTCCATCGGGCGAGACGACCGGCGGGAATCTTGATACGAGTGGAGCTAACGGAGTGACTGGTGATCCGTGAACACTGTAACCTTCCAAGTAGGGGCGTAGTTTTTCGATTCCCCAGGCTATGGCCAAATATTCCTTTTCGGTAACGGAGTAGACTTTTGCAGTGGAAGTTAAAGATCGGCTGGCGTAGGCAATTACTCGTTCTCCCTCGTCCGACGCCTGAGTAAGAACGGCTCCTAGGCCGTGATCAGAAGCGTCGGTTTGTAAAACGAAGGGTTTGTCGAAGTCGAGACAGGCCAGCTTCCTCTTGCTCGGGTACCCAACTCCATCGGTGATGTTTCTTTAGTAGCCGGTGCTGCTACTTCAGAGAAAGGCGGCAAGAATCTCCTGTACCACGAGGCTGTTCCCAGAAAGCGTCGGAGCCCTCTGACATTCGTAGGGGCAGTCATCTCGGATATGGCGGCTATTTTTTCGGGGTTCCGTGCGGATCCCTTCGGACGTTACTAAGTGGCCCAAGTATCTGAAAGACCTCCCAAAATGGGACTTCTCGAGGCTGACTCGTAAGCTGGCGGCTCGGAGGCGGCGGAAAACTTCCCGTAGGTTAGCGAGATGCGCATCAAAGGTATTTCCGAGTACTATGAAATCCGTGTATTCGAAGCAATATGGATCCATCTCGGGTCCTATTATCCTGTCCATGAGACTTTGCAATGTGGCGGGTGCGGCGTGCTGTTCGAAAGGCATTACTGGGAACTGGTACAATCCTCTTCCAGGGACGGTGAAGGCTTGCTGTCTTCTGTCAGCGCTATTGGCCAGTAGCCTTGCCGGAGGTCGATGCTGGATATGAACCTGGCTCTTCGGAGTTTGTCTAGGACGGCGTTGATGAAGGGCAGTGGGTAGGCATTTTTCATGGAGACGGAGTTGACTTTTTGAAAATCTATGCAGAATCAGGGCTTGCCATCCTTTTTACGGACGATGACGACTGGAGAGCTTCACGGACTCTCTGATGGTTCTATAATACCTTCCGCTAGCATCTTACCTATCTCTTCGTTTATTTCCTGCATTCGGGTGGTTCTTAGGGCGATAACGTTGCTTTATTAGGTCAGGATTTGTAAGACGGATTCCGTGCTCGACCAACGGTTTTATCCCTCGAATATCCTCAAATAACGGTAGTTCCCCCTGTAGAAATCTTTGTAGACGGTCTTCTTCGTCTTCGGTGAGAGTCAGTGTCGGTCTTGTCATGGTGAATCCAAAGGGAAGGCACGGTACGGGCAGAGTTTCCCTTGTGACAGGAAGGTGGTTCACCATGATTTGTCCAGATTAAATCGCCTTTTCCGGAGTATGTCCATTCCTAATATCATAACGGACGAGAGTCCACTAAGATGTCCAAAGGTTTCTTGAAATTGTTCTCCCTCAATCTGTATCTCGATGACATATGCGTTGAGTACAGTGAGGGTCTCTCTATTAGCCATACGGGCGGAACTCGTCGGAATTGGAGCTTTTGGTACTCCTAGCGCATTTCATAGTCTGGCTAGTCTGTCTCCTATGTAAGAGATCACGACTCCGGTATCTATTAATGCCTCGGCGGTGCCTCCTGGCACTTGGACAGAAATATGGGTATGGCGATCCACTAGACATGAAGCATCATTACAGCGGTCGCCGGGGGGTACGATTTCTTGACGGTGTGACAGTGATTTGGACTTCGTGGGTGTCGTTGTTTGATGGGGTAACGACAGACGGAGATGCATCGGCTGGGTTTCTCGGTGTGTTGGCGCCACCTTGTGTCCTAGGTGGGCGGTTTCCCGGGACCGATGGTGTAGTGGAAAATGAGGCGTCTTGAGGGCTTCGCTGCGTAGGCCTCGGGTTGTTGCAGCCCCCTAGCACTTTTCCGGCCGCGGACACGGACAATCTCGGGACATAACTCGGTCCTTCTTACATCTTGAGCGGAAGATCCGAGGAGTTCCTCGACACTGACTACGGAAGTGTCCGATCTGGCCACATCGCCAATATTCTTGGTTCCTGTCTGTCAACCGCCTGCTGGACGTGGTCCCGGTTACAGTCTCATTCGGACCAGAGCGGTTACTGAGGCGGTCATTGCAACGGGACGCGCCTGAGAGTGAGGGGAGAAAGCGGCCTGATATTCACGGTTGCGTAACAACTGAGTGGGTTCACGGGCTTGGTTCAAATTGATGTTTGGGGTTGGTCCTTGCACTTGCTCGATCTCGGAGAGTAGCAGTTTGTAGTCCCGGGCGGTTTTTGCAAATTTCTGCATATTCGAAAAGTCCGTTCTACGGATCGGACGTCGAAATTCCGGGTGCAGATTCCGGTAGAGACAGTTTAGTTCCTGCTTTAGGGTGATACTTCCATGTCGGCGGATAAGGGTCTGTATATCGGTGATATACGTGGCGGGACTCTCTTGGAGCCGGTAAACCCTCCTACTGATGGCTACTTCTAAGTCGACGTGGTAGTTGACCGGGAAGAAGAAGTCCCGCAAAGCGGTGCAGAAAGATTGTCAGCTATACCAGTATTTTCTGTTGTTCCGTAACCAAAGTGCAGGTGCTCGGGCATAGCTTGTAGGAGCCAGTCGGGAGGGACGGCTTGCGACTCACGAATTTCCTCTAGCCTCTCGAGGAAAGTAGCGGCGTCTACTGATCCATTGAAACTTATTCTCCAATCCTTGGTTCTCAATGGCGGCATCATCGAAGCAGAACTTTGTCCTGGCATGGGCTGGATTCCCACCAGTGTACCATTGAGCGTATTTGTTGTGGCCAGTTCTCCTGCGCTGGTTACGGTGACGGTCAGTAGTGCGGCGGTAGCTGTAGTTCCCCCTGACGTTGCGGGAAATAAAAACGGCATGGTGGCGGCCGGAATAAGTAAGGCGCGACCCTCCCGTATGAACTTGGCGAGGCTGCGTCTCTTTTCATCAACGGTTCCGGTGACCTCTAGCCTAAACTTGGCTAGTTCAGCATCAAGTTCCTCCTTTCTTAGGAGGTATACCCATCCAAAACGGGTGTCGGTCAGGTCCTCTCTCGGAGGCGGTTTCAGGGTGGCGGTAGGTTCGTCAGGAGTCTTTGCGGGTCCGGAATTCTTGGTAGATATCTTATTAATACTCTGATTCGGCACGGCTTACTTGTTCGGTGGTCAGAAACTTAACCTCTCTTATCAAATGTTCGTAACTCGAGCCTGGTGCTTCTTATCGAGGGACGGACGTTGTAAGTTCCGCGAATACGATAAACTATAAAACGGGGTGTCACACGGTGGGTATGGCCCTTTGTTTAGCCGGTGTCGACCACCTGTCAGAATGACAGGTCGGTGGATTTCGACGGATTTGGATATAATATGGTGCCCTGAAGTGTTTGCAGTGTGTTTCGGACCTCTGAAGTGACGGGATCAATTGCGCCACCTCGAAAACGGATTTTCCTCAACTTAGGAATGGTCCCGGTACACTATAAAAAATGGTCTTGTCGTGGAAAATAGTGTCAAAATGACAGATTGGCGGATTTTGACGGCTGGGTCACTTTCGCCAACTCCAAAATCGTTTTTCTACAACTTTCGGTAATTAGCGAACTCGGTATACCATAAAACGGTCCCTGCTCGGGCGCCAAATTTGTAACGCTCTTGCGTCTTTATTCGTCGATTCGGCGCTGTGAACACAGGTGATGGGTTGCCTCGGTTTTTATTGTGGTATTCTCCACTTGCTTCGGGCAGAGTCAGTGAAGAAATAAAATACTCCAGGGGTCAGTTATGGTGGTGACAGTAGCTCTATGGCCAGTCGGGCAGATTTTAGTTGCCTTCCTGTGCACGAAACCTGGGAATTTGCTGCTTAAAGTTTTTACCTTATGCGGATATTAGCGGTAGGTGGAGTTGAGAAAGAGAAACCAAACGTTAACTATTTGCAATGAGTTTTATTCGGTTAATGAAAACAAACAATCAGACCATTGAATATTGGAAAAATCAGAGTAAATTATATCAGACAATTAGACTTAATTATATCATCGGACCATTAATTATAGTGTCAGTCAAAAGAAATAAGCGGGGCAAAAGCACTAAAATTGTCAGAAAGTTTGAACGGTAGCTATGGGTTAAATCTACTAAAAGCAACGAGGGGTGCAAAAAGCGGCTCAAAACTAACAGGAAAAGCGGTGGGCAAACAGAAGCGGGTACGGGCAAAGCAAAACTACGGCGTGCATACGACACTCTCGGTCGGTCAAGACTCTCCCCTCGGTGCTACGGTTCTCTGATCTCGTGATATCAAATCCCCCAATTCGCGACTGTTAATGGGGTGTTCAGCCCCCCCAGTGGCAGTTTTTCTTGATCAGATGGCTAAAGTCACAAACGCGACCCTTGTATCGGGTGGCTTAAGGCTCAAACGCGGTTACTGCTAGGATGTGAATACTCAGCCCCCCTAGCAGCAACATCTCCCTCCCAAGTCGGACGGCTTAAGGCGCTTACGCGACTACCTCTGGATCGTGAATACTCAGCCCCCAGGGCAGTTTTCTCTATAATCGGGTGCCTTAACTCCCAAACACGGCTACTGCTAGGATGTGAATACTCAGCCTCCCAGGGCAGTTTTCCTTGGTCGGATGGCTGAAGGCCTAAACGCGACCACTACTAGGACGTGAATACTCAGCCCCCCTAGTAGCAGTTTTCGGTTTCCCTCTACTTACACTTCCTCGGGTTCAGCGGGTGAAAACCGTGTACCCTAAAATGATATAACTCACTGACGCACCGCGGTTTTCCGGTGGGTCAAACGGCTGATCGATGTCGGCTCAGATCAGGACTAATATTCAGCTGAATATCGGCTCAATAATAAATCCCCATCAAAGTGCGGACCGGTCAATTCAACACGCTTGGATCGGTGTGACTCCTACGACGGCTGGAATTAAACTGATTCTATCCAAAAAATTACCTCTATAGTACTTTTCATCACATGACAAGCGCAAGCGCGGCAGCCATCTTGGTAGAGCGGGAATTTAAAAGTTTCGTACTGTTTTGTACAATAATGGCTAGAGATACAATAATTATCTCCTCAAACAAATCCATCAATAACACAAAATATTGATGATGCTGTACATGTTGATAACTCAGTTGAAACGTATAACTGTGAACGATTAAAATGTGTTTAAAGTGTTATGTGCGTTCTCAAAAAGGCAAAATAGGTCTGCTATTTGAGAGGTTAGCTGTCAATACAATAGGTGCGTTCTTTTTGACTGAGATCTCAGATCACTTCAGTTAAAGTGATCTGAGATAAATTGACGTGACTAAGCACCAAAAAGAACGACATCTCAATTGAAGCGCGCGATCTGTCGATAGATTTAAACTAAACGACAGTTTCGTATCAGCATCTAATAATGTTAATTAATGTATCCAAAATTTGTAACAAAAGAAAAATAGATTATGTGTGTTTATTGTTCATATGTCAATGGTTAAAAACATAAATAACCTTGGTTAAAACTACAAATAAACCAAGCAAATCAAATATATCTTCATCCCCTCCACTTAATTTCCGACTCAAGTCCAACTGATTCCCCCTTACAACACATTCAACATCGGTGAAGGGGGAGGAAAAATCTCAGCTCACTTAAAGTGAGTAAAACAAAAAGAACGCTCACATTACCAATGTGAGCTGAGATTAACTGAGATCTCAGTCAAAAAGAACGCACCACTTTAAGTAAGCTGAGATTTTTCCTCCCCCTTCACCGATGCTGAATGTGTTGTAAGGGGGTATCAGTTGGAATTGAGTCGGAAATAAAGTGGAGGGGATGAAGAAATATTTGATTTGCTTGGTTTATATGTAGTTTTAACCAAGGTTATCTAAGGTTTTAACCATTGACATATAAATAATAAACACATATAATCTATTTTTCTTTTGTTACAAATTATGGATACATTAATTAACATTATTAGATGCTTATACGAATCTGTCGTATAGTTTAAATCTATCGACAGATCGCGCGCTACAATTGAGATGTCGTTCTTTTTGGTGCTTACTCACATCACTTTATCTCAGATCACCTTAACTGAAGTGATCTGAGATCTCAGTCAAAAAGAACGCACCAAATGTATTATATTAAATAAAATTAGTTAAATAGTTATTATATGAATGAAAGGTAAATAAGTTCATCCTAATTGACCATAATTTATTGTTAGCACATGTAGAAACTCTAAAATTAACATCTAGGTTGATAATGAATATTATTTATATTGAAATTTAAAAATTTTCTGATACTGATATAAACATATTATTTTTTTAATCATAGGATTACGCGTAGGTATGTATTACAAGCAAGGTTTAAGACAATTTAGAAAATAATATATATTATGTATTGGTTTCAAATAATTTATATCATGTATCACTCTAACACACATCATAACGACACCGTTTTATTTTTCCTTTTCGTACAGATAATATAGTCGAATTAATTTTTTAATTAAAACACTTATTATTTGTATTTTATCTTAATTTCTTTTTAATAAGTACCTAGTATTTGTTTAATGTGTGTTATTTTAGCTATTTGTACACAGGTATTTTAACGTGCTTATTTACAAAACAGTACGTAAAAGATGGCTGAACTGCACACATGCGCACAAAAAATAATTGTGATGAAAAGGTCTATTTGATACGGCCGATTAAGTATACGTCGGTATGTTATTACAACTATTGAAGTAAATGTCGGTGGCTTTCTATTAATATTGAATATTGACGCCGTTCACGGAAAGACAATCATAAAATTAATAATTTATTTAGATTATACTGGAGGGTGCTTTTGTCTGGCTTTAGGAATATAACTTCGTTACAGCTTACACCAGGCTGCGAATAGGTTGCGGCCTAGTAATATACTATACTAGTTTATTTTATATTGTTAGTCGTCTAGAATCTATTTGTAACTTTTTAAAATAAATTTAAAAGAAAAGTCTGTTTATTTTTGGAATCTATGTTGTTTAGCGAAATATTCTTCTCAACTAATATTCTCAGAATTAACGTTCAAAAAATTAACGTGCATAATTAATAAAGATTTTATTTTTGTATTTAAAAATTAATTTAAAAAACTATATGATATGATATATTAATAGTACGCTCCAGTTAAATTTGATTTAAAACTGGTTCTAACAACGCAAGAAAAAGTTTTTTTGGTAGAGCATTATTTTCGTTCATACGGAAAAGGTCGTAATGATGGTCCAAGCTTAGAACAGGTGTCAATAAAATAACAAAAATTTAATAAAGCAGCTCCTAGTAAAAGTGTGATGTTAGCTGTTGTTGAAAAATTTCGTCGCACTGGTAGTGTATTGTGTCAACGTAAAGGTTCTTCAGGTCGTCGAAAAACAGTATGCACTAACGAAAATGAAGGACGTGTTTTTAACCAAGTTGTGCAATCACCTCAGAGAAGTCTTGTAAGAACTGCATGTAAACTCAACATTAGTGAAACGTCTTTACGTCGCATGTTCAAATCAATTGATGGTTATCCATACCGTATTCAAGTTGGACAACGACTAAATGCTGCGGACAAACGTGCAAGAGAAATTTACTGTGGTCGCATGTTGAGTTTAATTTACGAAGATCCCGAATTTTTGAAAAACATATGGTTTTCAGACGAGAGTCACGTTCACCTTAGCGGCTATATTAATCGACAAACAACCAGATTCCTTGGATTTGAACGTCCTGATTACATTGTAGAGAAACCACTCCACAGTCTTCGAGTTACCGTTTGGTGCGCGGTATCTGGTCATGGAATGATTGGTCCTTATTTCGTTGAAGATGATATTCAGAATCCACTTACTGTCAACCAAGAGCGTTATAGAGAGAGAATTATTATACCTTTTGTGAGAGATCTAAATAACTTTTGCCGTGCACGAAATCTACAGTTTCGCACACAATGGTTCCAACAAGATGGTGCAACGAGCCATACAGCTGTGCGTACCTTAGACTTACTCCGTCAGCATTTCGATAATAAAATAATTTCTCGGCGAACAGACTTCGAATATCCTTCTCATTCACCTGATCTGACTCCACCTGACGCATACATTTGGGGTATAATGAAGGACAAAATATTTCACTCGGAAAATCCGCCGGCGAATATTGCCGAGCAACGGGAAAGAATACAAAATATTATTCGGCAGTTACATCAACCACTTTTTATAAATATGTTTATTGACTTACAAAATCGATATGAAGCTTGTTTGCGTCGAAATGGTGAACATTTTGAACACTTACATTACAGAAATTAAAAATTAATTTTTATTTTTATTTTCGGTACTGTTTATTTTGGCGGATACTGTACATGTTCATTGAATTTCGTGCGAAAGAGCATGCGACGGCGCATCGCACAAGCTCGAAAATCCCACCCATGTTCTGTTGTACTGGGCAGAGACCTTTACTCAGTGCTTTTCGGAGCGAGTTGTCACTTCTGTAGGGGAAGGTGTCCTATAATGAATAATCCTTAAATGTCCTAAAGAAAAACGTAATATAATGAAAAATAAATGGAACTGAGACCTAAAATGTTATTAGTTGAACTATGTCACTTTAGACACTGGGGTGTCCAAAATGACATAGTATTAAAATATTAGTAAACATTAATTGCACAAGTCACAAATAAATGTCTTTGATTTTAGAGTTAAAACTGTACACTCCAAATGAGCCCACAACTGACACATCATACACTGGATCCAAGTTTCCTTAGATTTTGATGCACTAAATAACCGATTGCAATAAATGCAAGACTCATCAGCCTCTTGAAAGGGTCACGCAAATTATTATGTAATTTATAACAGTGTACTTCTGACATGTTTTGTTCATTAGAGTTGTCACAGGAAATCTTCTTTTTAATTTTCCGTGCGTCAATTTTTTCTTTTCTTGCTCTTCGTTTTTATATTTCAATTCCACAAGATTCGGAGTACATGTTAGGACTGCTTACTTTTATGTTACATTCCTTTTTCTTCATTGGTATATTGCTTTTGAAGGTGGGGATATTTCTAAAAATGTTACCTTTGCGACTACTGTCATGTCTTCTTCATTACTATTGATTGGAAGTTCAGAAACGACATCTGGTTCTCATTTTCTGATTTTCTGTTTGATTGTCATCGTGAAGCTGCTCCCCCAACGGATTTGGTGTTTCAGCCTGAGTATCTTCTAGTGCAATATCAGTTGTGTCCGCTGGTACAAAAAGGTAATCGGGAAAAATGTTGGAATTAAATGGACTGATTCCTGTTTTAGCAAATCCTCTCAATGCATTTTGGATTGTGGCTGCTTTACCATACGCTTCAGAAAAGAGTTCATCCACTTAGTAAGCTATAATAACTCGACCTGGATGATTTTTCATCCACGTGGTACAAACCTGATTGTAATACACCTTTAGGGGTCCAAAAAACTCACATCTAGCGGCTGCATACAGTGGGTACAGTGAGCTGGGAAGCACATGAGAACGATGTTATTCTCTCTACAAAACGACACAGCTGCTAAGGAGGTATGGCTTACATGACCATCAAGCAGAAGGAGTACTCTCCGGAGAGCCATTAGCATGTTTGCAAAAATATTTCAGCCATTGAACGAAGAGTTTTGAGATCATCCAACCAGGCTCTTGGCACAAACCTAAACTTCCAGGAGGTGCTTTTTTGTTTTTCTTGAAAAGATCAAGGCTGGAGGAATATAGTTACCTGTTGCACTCATGCAACAAACAACAGTTACATGCTGGCCTCTTTCTGCGCTTGTCAGGGATCCTACTTGTTAGCACCCAGTTGATGCCAATATTTTCGGAGGTTTCTGGCCACTTTCATCCATATTGTAAACACAACAGTGATAGATTTCTCTTGTAGAACAGAATTTAAAACCTCAAAAAATTTGAAAACTTGAGGTTTGTTAAAAGCTCGTGCCCTGGCTGCTGAAGTGGGTTCTGGCCGTCGTAGAGATATGTCGGTATTTCTTTTGCGAAATCCTCTATGCCACTCTTTTCCTGCGATTCCTTTCTCACGGTTAAATCTATGATCTAGTTTATTTTGTTCCGCAATATATAAGCTAATCGTCTCACTTCGGATGTGGTTATACCAAACAGTCTAGATTCAAGATATTTTAGGTGTTTTACCAACTGTTTCTCTGTTTGTGAATAAAAAGTTATTGAAAATCGGCTCAGACTTTTCTCTACACCTTTAACTCTTTTATTCTTATTAGCAGCTCTACGTCTAAGAGTTGCTTGGGGAACGTTATACACTTTAGATGCTTTTAGCCATCCCATTCTCTTTTCTTGTACATCTTTTATAGCTTGCTGCATATATGCTTCATCCCAGGACTGTCTATTAGTCTTTCTAACGTACCATCCAACCATGGTCATCTGTAGAAAAATTTAAAAATCGAATTACAATTAATATAAATCATTGTACCAAAAAGTCTATAAATTGTACTGTGCGTCGTATAAAATGACATACTATGTAATTTTAACAACAACCACAATATGTCATTTTAAACGCAATGTTACATTTTCAAAATATAGATTATTATTGATAATGTTAAAGTTGCTATTTAAAAACTTACTTACCAATCAATTGTTCACTCTTCACATATAACAATTAATGCCAACACAATATTCAATACCACGAAGAATGATATAAAAACAGCAATGTAAAATCTACGCATAACAAAACTTTCTTGCCACTTGCCACTGAAACACAACCTACACCATAAAACCGTTAAATAAACCTGGAGAGATCTGTAAACTGTTTGTTACTTAGTACAGTTACCGAATAAGAGATGCCGCTTCTAGTTTCCTAAGTGTGTCATTTTAGCAGCTATGTCATTTTAGGACACTTTCCCCTATGTCGTTTTTCTGGGGTTCTACTCTACACATTTTCTATTATTATTTTATTCTAATGTCAATTATCCACGTTATAGGGCCTACAGAATCGTGGCGAGAATGCTTACCGAGACTTCTCGCGAATAAACAGTGCATGTTCATACTCATGATGCTCACGAACTTTGTTCTCTTCCCGATAAACCCCTTTGAAGCGGAAGTAAATACCGACATCGAACGGAGAACAAGCGAGCCTATGAAAAGATGACATAGTAGACACATTCATGCTTCTCGGTTTTCTCGTCGTGAGTCTGGAGGCCGCTTTATCAAGCAGGTCCTATACACATCGAGAATATTTGTAAATATGAGCTCTTGCGATATGTGTGGGAATAGATGATCGCACTTACCTTCTTACCTATACCCGTGGACTATCGGTAACTTTGTATCGAGTCAAAGGGAATTCATACTCGTGATTACTTGGATTTTCGATGGGCGCGCTGCTCCCACAGACATCTTGTCAATCGCGAAAATCTGTTCACTAGTAAAACAACTGACCAGCCCAGTCGGGAAGGGGCGTATGCGTGCAAATCACGAATATGTGCGAATGAAAAGTGCAAGGCGTGTGGGGTCTCCGATGGCTCATTGCTTGTACTTGAACATACTAGGAAATGTTAGTGCTCATTCTCATTAATCTCATTAGTACTCGCGATGTGCATGGGATCGGCTTTAGAATGTTAAGAAGAACAGCCAAATGTGTGACTTGGTTAACTAGGCCGTTTATGCTGTGCTATCGAAACGAAGAAGAATTTACATCCACGTTTATTATTTATTTGCTTGGCTTTTGTGTATTCAAATAACACTTATTTTAATTTTATACAATTCAGACCAAATGGATATGGAGCAAAAAGTCGCTAAGGAAGAAATAGATATCCACGATGATTTTGTTTGGAATATTAAACAAGAATTCAGCGATGAAGTGTATAGGGCAACTTTTCAAAATGTAAATAATAGTATACATTCTATTAAACAAGAAATTAATGATGATCTAAATACAGTTCAAGTATTTGAAGAATCTGTGATTGCAGTTAAAACAGAGAGTGAGAGCACTCATAAGGTTAATGTACACAACATTAGGAACAAATTGAAATATTGGTTGGAGTAGGGCTCTTGGGTCTAGCATACTTCCATACCTGATAACATTTTTTTTTCACGGGAATGTATTGATGGATGATTACCTTTCATTTTAACCAAAATCAGTCAACCCCCATCCACCCCCTAAGGGCGGGGGTGGGGGTGACTTTGTAAAATAGTCGTAAAAATACATTTTTGAATTCGGAATCAAATTTTACGTAATTTTTTACGTATACGCCCCAAATTTCATTTTGATAAGTTTAAGATAAAATTATGAAAATTTAGGGCCGTACATAAAAAAATTCAATTTTTTAGAGATTTCACGCATCGTGTATGCCCTATCCCGAAAATGAAGTCTCCATGTCTTCCCGTTTCTTATATAAACGAGGGACCCAAGACATGGATACCTTATTTTCGAGATAGGGCATATACGATGCGTGAAATCTCAAAAAAATACACAAAATAAAAAATTCCCTTTCGTGGGCGGGTTTTTTGGGGGTGGCTACCCTTATTTTTGGAAAAAATGAAATTCCAACGACGTCATCGGTTTCCTTGAATTTTTTTATGTACGGCCCTAAATTTTCATAATTTTATCTTAAACTTGAAATTTTTCTCATGTATGGACTTAGTCAAAATTTCAAAGAAAACGCGACGATTCTGGATCTAGTGTCCCTCGTTTATATAAGAAACGGGAAGACATGGAGACTTCATTTTTGGGATAGGGCATATACGATGCGTGAAATCTCAAAAAAATACACAAAATAAGAAATTCCCTTTCGGGGGCGGTTTTTTTGGGGGGTGGCTTCCCTTATTTTTGGAAAAAATGAAATTCCAACGACGTCATCGATTTCCTTGAATTTTTTCATGTACGGCCCTAAATTTTCATAATTTTATCTTAAAATTATCAAAATGAAATTTGGGGTGTATACGTAAAAAATTACGTAGAATTTGATTCCGAATTCAAAAATTTATTTTTACTACTATTTTACAAAGTCACCCCCCCCCCCCCCGCCCTTAGGGGTTGGGTGGGGGATGACTGATTTAGGTTAAAATGAAAGGTAATCATCCATTAATACATTCCCGTGAAAAAAAAATTTTTGTCAGGTATGGAAGTATGCTAGACCCGAGAGCTGTACACCATCGAATAATCAAATTTTTGATAACATTTTTTTCGCATAACTTTATAAAAAAACAAGTTATCAAAATGAAATTTTGGGTGTATACGTAAAAAATTACGTAAAATTTGATTCCGAATTCAATAATTTATTTTTACGACTATTTTACAAAGTCACCCCCCCCCCCGCCCTTAGGGGGTGGATGAGGGATGACTGATTTTGGTTAAAATGAAAGGTAATCATCCATGAATACAGTCCCGTGAAAAAAAAATTTTATCAGGTATGGAAGTATGCTAGACCCAAGAGCCCTACTCCAACCGCGAAGTCATCACTTTGATAGTCTGCCTCAAAATTTTTTTCCACATTTTCTTGTAGTCTCCTAATGTTTAGAAAGCCCTCTATATCGGCAGGGTGCACTGGCGGGCCAGTGCCCTGTTTTATTTTAGTACATAAATAATTAATAAGAAATTCATCATCTGTAACAGAAAGGTTCTACTGAAATCCAAGAAAATTAGCTGAATCAACTAAGTACTTGCCTATTTTCAACAAGTCAATAATCTCTTTTTCGTCAGTAATCTGATACAATCTTTCATTCACATATACTTTGTATGAATCCATAATACACTTTTATCCTCAGATGGAACTCCACAAATATAAATAAATCTTAGATTAGGTATACACACACACTCAAAACTAAGAAATAAGCCAACACCTAACCTCCAATAAGATAACATTTCTGTCAAACTATCATAGTGAGCTGGTTTGTGTGGTTGGTTAACTGGTACGTCATAGTTTGGAATACTAGTCGAGGAATATTGACTGGTTAACCCGGTTTGTGTGGTTAAGTTCAAAGAAAAATGGCTTATGTTTCTTATTTTAGGTTGTTGATGACATGACTTTAGAAATCGTGACAGTTCCAGATTTGCAAAATGTTGATAATTCGGATACTGAAAGCGTGGCTTCTTCTTCTTCTGCCTCTGTATCGGTCTTAAAACAGCCAACATTGACATCTTGCTTAACAAATATAAAATCATTCCGAGGTAAGACATGAAACTGAAATCATGTTTTAATCAATTTTCATAAAAGTGAGATTTATACAGGATCGAAAATAATAACTTTTTTTTATTCATTTTCAGATAATGGTGTTAAGTGTTGTCAAATAACTAATGCAATAGTATTCATGATAGCAAAGGATGGCTTGCCTCTAAATACTGTGGAAAAAAGAGGATTTCAATATTTGATGAAAGTAGTGGCACCACAAATCACCTACTCTATAGATAGTTCACGACAATGCTTTCTTGAAATGACAAAAACTAGCGCCACCTATAGAACTGAAACACAATTAATTGTGGGTAAATTGTTCCTTAAGTCGCTACTAGGGAAAGAAGAATGGGCTCTAAATTTAAATTGTGATTATCTTTACTGTTGGTTTGAAGATCCTTGTTTATTGTAAGTAAATGACAGGTTTTACTAAAAAGTCTACTATATTGTGCACACTTAATTGTTTGCCAATCATTAACGTCGCTAATATCTTGTAAATTCTAATATAATTGCCAAACAATTTTTCATTGTAGATAAATATATTAGACTTTTAAAAAAATCAAGTCATTTACTGAGCAATATTTAAAGAAATTAACAGTTTTTTGGCAATTGACTGTTTACAGAAGGACCAAAATATAATAATAAGCATATGTTATTAAAACATTTATTGAAAAAAGTATATTCACAAAATAGGGACAATGTACAAAGTATATATAGATACAATAAAATATTTTCAACAGTAAAATGATGAAAGTTTAGCTACTATTGTTACTGCAACAAGCTAAAATTGAATTAAAATAAATCAGACATATCATGAAACAAGAATATTGTAAACTGTAGATATAAAACATAAAATAAATTTATGATTGTGTAGCCATGTTACACAGTTATAAAGTTTATAATATAAACTAACTGCTTTTTGTTTTAATTATATAAAAAATACATACCACTGCAAGGCAATAACAAAGGCTCAGGAGTGTGTGTATTTTCAAGTGACATAACTGCAGCTTAAAAAATAATTTACCAGTGATATATAATGTAGGTCTGAAATTTTTTCAAGAAATCACATGTTTATTAATATTTGTTCACTACATTTTTCTCTTACCAGGTAAAAATAAGGATGGACTAGCAGTTGAATACAATCTATTGGACCACAAGCTGTAGTGTACTTCACTTCAAAATGTTTATGGCATATTCTCTGTGCTTGATATACATCTAACGGCTCCACTCCATTCATCACAGTTTATTGCATTGCCTTGAGTTTTTGGGAGTCTTTATTTGGATTTGGAAATATATGTCTAATATTAGATGTTGGTGTGCAATTAGGCACACGGCATTTCATATAACGTGGCATCATAAAACCTGACACACACTATTATTTAAAAATTGAAATTTATCACTCACACTGACTTTATATCATTTAAAAACGAAAACCGATAAAATAGGAAAAATATAACTATAAAGCGTTATAACACAGTTATAAACACAAATCACCTCGATTTGTGGTTATCTTATAAATCAAAATTATTGACATTTGGCAGCGGTGAGTGGATAAAACCGGAACAGCTGTTAAATATATTACTACATATTTTAAGCAAAACACAAATGCTGCTGACTCTTTAAAGAAAGCTCAGGATCACCAAACAAAGCCTTTGGGGCTTATTCAGTCTTTGTGTACCAGATGGAATTCGGTTTTTTATCAATTAGAACGATTTGTTGAGTTATCCGAAATAATTGCGCCAATATTACTCAAGTATCCTAAAGCGCCAATAATGCTAACTGCACAGCAGTTAGAGTTCATAAAAGATCTTATAAATATATTGAGACCATTAGAAGTAATAACTAAAGAAATATCGGGAGAAGCCTATGTTACAGCCAGTAAAATTATACCAATCGTATCTTGTCTGACTCAAACATATAATACAATGAAAACTTCAACTGATATTGGTGCTAAAACAAGAACTTTAATAGTGGACGGCCTAAAAAAAAGATTTGGAAGTGTCGAACAAGTTCATTTGTTGGCTGCTGCGACCATTTTAGATCCAAGATTTAAAAAAATTCATTTTACTGACCATGTCGCCTGTTCTCGAGCAATAAATAAAATAAACACTTCAGTTTTAGATATTACACGGCAACAACTTCCACAAAATAACAGTGAAGAAGACGACGCAATAGAAGGGACTGATAATGATAAAGGAATTTGGGATTTTCATAAGTTGCTTGTGAAAAAGCAACTCTCTATATGTAATGCACATGCACAGGAAAGTCAAGGCTTAAACGAAGAATTTAAACACTATTTATCGCAGGCATTTGTGTACTTAAAGTATGATCCTATACTTTACTGGCAAGAACAAAAAAACTCTATTTATCACCACGTTCACTCAATAGCCATGATGTATATGAGTATTGTGGGATCATCTGTTCCTTGTGAGCGCCTTTTTTCAATTGCCGGAAACATCGCAAGCGATGAGCGAAACCGCTTGGATCCCTGTAGACTTGACAGACTGTTGTTTTTAAAAAGTTTAGATATTAAGCATTGGGAAATATAAGCTACATTATCTATTTTCGTAACTTTGTAAACCAATACATTTAAAAAATAAATGTCTTGTTTTATACCTAATCTGATGTATTGATAAGGTTCGGTTCCGTCTTCACCTTAGTGAAGGTTGGCAACAATCTCGGCGAACTGGGTTCGGTTTTGAGCAGCTCGGAATAAGGAATGTGAGTCTAGTCCGGTCCAGTCTCTTATGTTTTTCAACCACGAATGTTGGCGTCTTCCTATACCTCGTCTGCCTTCTATTTTGCCTTCCATTATTATTTTCAGCAGCCTCATTCTATCACTCCTGATTACATGTCCCAAGTATGCGGTTTTTCTCTTCTTTATGTCGACAACTAAGTCTCTGTCCTTACCTAATCTTCTCAGAACTTCTTCATTACTGATGTGGTCTATCCAGGGTATTTTTAAGAGCCTTCTATACACCCACATTTCGAAAGCTTCTAGCGGCCTTAGTGTTTCGGCCTTTAGGGTCCAGACTTCGGATCCGTACAGCAAGACGGAATAGATGTAACAATTGACAAATCTAAGGCGTAATTTCAAGTTCAGTGATCGGTTACAAAGCACTGGTCGCATTTTATTGAATACTGATCTGGCCTGTTCTATTCCTGATCTGATTTCTGTACTAGGACTCAGATCAGATGATATCCAGGTACCTAAATACTTGAACTTGGTTACGTTTTCGATAGGTAGTCCTTTTATGTATATATCTGGTGCTGGATTAGTTCTTCCAGTGATGGTCATTACTTTTGTCTTCTTTATATTAATTTTAATAGGTATTCAATAGGTGTAAATTTGTTTAAAGTAAGTAAGTATTGAGACATCTGAATAATATGAGATGCTCTTAGTTTGTAAGGAGGTTTTCCAAATATCTAGCCATGTTTTTTCGACATAATAACTTTTTTATAACTCCTAATAGAACACAATGCATATAATCTATAGGAACATTATTGATCATATTAAAATTAGGAATATGTTGGAGTACAGTTTGTCCACAATGATGTTCTGGCTGTTGTTGTTTGCGAAATGACTGATCAGTTATTAACGTAGCATCTGTTTCTAGAAATCATACAGTTCTATCTGCTACATCACCCTCAATGGTACATTTCGTGCAACAATAATATTCAGAATGAGATTTTACTTTTAAAATATATGCTTTTGCTGGTGAGTCACAAATAAGCATTTGAATGTTTACAGTACAATTAAACATATTCCTTATTTTAATGCCATTATTTAGTAAATCTTTTGTTTCACTAACAAAGTCTTGAAGAAACCTGTCAACATCAGAAGGTTTCTCGGAACCATGATAAAATGCCACAAGAAATATTTGGTTTTTCAAACTCAATTTCGCACAGTATTGGCCAAAAAGAACTGTTAGTGCTATGTGTAAGAGGCAAACCAGCAATATTTACAGCTAAATTGAATACAGTGTTATTTGTTACCTCAACATTATATTTAATAACTTGTAAATTAATGCCATTTGCAACACCAAAGTAGTACCTGCCTTTGCCAAGAATTTCACAAGTGGTTACTTTGGGAGTACACAAAATAGTCCTAGGATCCTTTGGCAAATTAAGTGATTTATCATGTTCATTTAAAATAGTCAATAACGACTGAAATGCAGATGAAGTAATATTGTTTTCAACTGACCAAGCGGCTAATTTGGATTCCAATGAAATATCTTTTTGTAAACGTGTTGTTGGATTAGTTGGATGATGTGGTTTCTGTTGGGGCAAGGGGAGACATTCGTGATTCTGGGATGAAGTACATTCTTGTTGGAGCGAGTCTTGTGCTACTCGCTCTTGCTGAGAACCATTTGCACTACTAACAAATACAGTCGTTGGAAATGAATTACTATTCACACTAGACTGAATTATTTGAACAATAACATTAAACATTTTTTCATCTTTTAAATTGAACCTGCGGCTCTTTTGTGAAGATGACATTTATAACATTTATTAAGACAACAGTGCTGAATACAACATATCACAGAAATAAAAGCAATAAGTAACTATTTAATAGTTAACATAAATCTGCCATTCATCGATGGGTTAAAATAACACAATACTTACCACCTTTTCCAGTATTCCTAACACAAATTAACAAATCCTTCTTAAAACCCTTTTGCTTTCAGATCACATAACCTAAAATTTCAACCAACGCGACTTCGGACTATATTGTTGGCTGGCAACACAAAATACAACTCTTTCGTTTGACAAACGTCTGCGTGTCTATGATCCAATATTCCATGAATGTCATAGTCATATCCATAAATGGATGTACACTACTAGTGTTTACGTGTACATATTATGTACTTTTTCCAATATTCTATGAATGTCACAGGTATATTCTCAAATGGATATACCCTGTTAGTGTTCACATGTATATAAATTAAATACGAAGTACATTCCTGGTATATTGTTAGTACATTGTGGTAGGAATATACCATCCAAAATTTAGAACAATATATTGGGAATGTACCCACTATATTCGGTATATATTTTGAACATTTTAGACATACTAGGAATATCCTTTGTACATATTGAATGCTACTTGGGTTAATAATTATTGTAAACAATTTTAATTAGGGTTTATTTTTAATTCCATTCAAATACCTTCCTTTGTCTAGTACTTCTTGATTTTTTAAATTTTTTCTTTTACATTAATATGGTTAGATGTGTTAACTTTTTACTCAAGCTATCCCCACATAAAAAATCTAATGGGGACATATCAGGAGATCTAACTGGCTACTCTAAAAAGCCTCGTCTGCAAATTAATCTATTGTGAAAAATATTATTTAGGTATTCACGGACATGTGCGTAATGCGGTGGAGCTCCATCTTACTGGTACCATAGTGAATTAACCGGTTGCATAGATCGATTGGCAGACAAGAATTTTTAGTGTGGCCAGCTAGATCTCCTGATCTATCCCCATTAGATTTGTTTGTGGGGATACCTAATAATATTGATGAACTGAAGGATAGAATTTAGATCGAAATTAATTTATTTAAGGTTGATATTCTTAATGATGTTTTGCAAGGCTAATTTAGTCCTGTTTGCATTGTTATAAATTACATTATTATGAATGAAACTTTGATTCCTCTAACATACGGTTATGTAACATAAAAAATATAACATCCGTACACAGAAAAATGCATTCTTTTTGATGGTACTATCAAAATAGGGTATTCCCATTTAAAAAATGATGATGACGTCATTACTTGAACAGTGATGACATCATTAAAAATACGATACACCAAAAAATGCGCAACTGAAAAATAAAATCACCAATGGCCCCATCAATTTTTTAACGAATACTTTCCAACCCGTACGTGCTCACTGTATACATAGATAATTCTCAATTATATTCAAGCGACTTTTCTTAATTAGCTTAATCCAATATCATTATACCTACCTATAAAACAAAATTTAATGGCTAGGGCAGGTACAATTCTGCGTAGAATCGACCGCCTGCTCAAGTAGTTGGTGATTTCTGGTCGCACTATACTGTTTCGTGCAATAATGGCTGGGAAAACAATATTTTGTCCACAAACAAATTATGGATGGTGGTACACTTGTTAACAACTGAGTTGAAGCCCACGATTGTGAACAATTAAAAAGGTGGTTAATGTGTCATGGGCTTTCTCACAAAAAGGGAAAAGAAGTGAGCTTGTTGAGAGGTTACCTGTAAAAAAATATATTATCTAAATAAAATTTGGCAAATCTTACTGAATAATTTTTATTCTTATTTAACATGATAATTTATTGTTAGCACATGTAGGTAAAAATTTACATCTAGGTTGATAATGAATATTATTAAAATTAAAATTTTCTGCTGGAATAAACATATTGCATTTTTAATCATAGGATAGTGCGTATATACACATATTATAATACGTTTATATATTGTAAGCAAGCTTTAGAAAAATTTATAAAACAATATATATATTATGTACGTATTGTCTTTAAATGATTTATTTATACTGTATCACTCTTACGTATTCCAGAACCATACCGTTTTATTTTTCCTTTTCATACAGATAATATAATTATAGTTGACTTTAAAAATTTATTTTTTAATTAAGACACTTATTATTTTAGTTTCTTAATTTCTTCTTATTATATTATTATTTGTTGATTTTAACTATTTGTGCACAGGCAGGAAAAAGATGGCTGAATTGCACACATACGCACAAAAGACTTTGTGATGAAAAGGCCTATATACTACAAATCAACATTTTCACATGAAAATGACCGATTAGCCCCCAATTTCAAAACCTACTGCAAAAAAGGAGAATCAATAGGACTGCATATTTCAATATTAACTGGACAATTATTCTATTATGATAGTTCGTCAAGATAGTCTCGTGATGACAGAATTACCAAATGACTTGTACTAATATTGTACCAGGTTTATAGACTCTAATGTTCAAAATTATTCTATTGTAATCTCGATTACTCATCAGCTTATTGATGGTGTATGCTGTTAGGTGAGCTAAAAAGTTATGGAACATTTGAATTATTTTTCTCCTACGGACAAAAGTTTGGTTCATATACCTCAATACCTCTGAGAACAATTCCAAAGACGCGTCTCATTTGGATGGTTTTTCTCCTATGTGACTAAGCAAATGTTTGCCTAAAATGTTTTTCTGTGAGAAAGATTTCAAGCAAACGTCACATTTGAATGACTTTTCTCCTGTGTGAATATGCAAATGGCTTTTTAAACTACTTTTCTGTGTAAACGATTTCAAGCAAACGTCACATTTGAATGGCTTTTCACCTGTATGAATAAGCAAATGTTTACTTAAACAAATTTTCTGACTAAACTCTTTCAAACACATATTACATTTGAATGGCTTTTCTTCTGTATGAATGCGCAAATGTTTCGTTAAACAATATTTATGTGAAAAAGATTTGAAACAAATGTTACATTCGAATGGCTTTTCTCCAGTGTGAATACGTGAATGAGTATTTAAATAACTTTTTCTTGTAAAAGATTTCAAACAAATGTTACATTTAAATGGCCTTTCTCCTGTGTGATTTCGCAAATGTGCATTTAAACAATTTTTCTGGGTAAAATATTTAGAACAAATGTTACATTTGAATGGCTTTTCAACTGTGTGAATGCGCAAATGACTATTCAAAGTACTTTTCTTTGTAAAAGATTTCAAACAAATATTACATTTAAATGGTTTTTCTCCTGTGTGAATACGCAAATGACCATTTAAATGACTTTTCCTTGTAAAATATTTTGAACAAGTGTTACACTTGAATGGTTTTTCTCCTGTGTGAACACGCGAATGTATATTTAAAGTACTTTTCTTTGTAAAAGTTTTTGAACATATGTTACATTTGAATGGCCTCTCTCCTGTGTGAACAAGCAAATGTGTATTTAAACTACTATTCTTTGTAAAAGATTTCAAACAAATGTTACATTTGAATGGCTTTTCTCCAGTGTGAGTACGCAAATGATTATTTAAATGAATTTTCCTTTTAAAAGATTTCAAACAAATGTTACATTTGAATGGTGTTTCTCTTGTGTGACTTCGTAAATGTGTATTCAAACTACTTTCACATGTAAAAGTTTTCAAACAAATAATACATTTGAATGTGTTTCCATCTATGTGAATAGAGAAATGTTTATTTAAACTAGTTTTCTGTGTAAAAGATTTCAAACAAATGTTATATTTGAATGGTTTTCCTCCTGTACGACTATGCAAATATCTATTTGAATTACATCCCTTTAAAAATGATTTCAAATTAAGTGGATTTAAATAATCAGTAACATTAAACTGAGATATGGTTTCCTGCAACTCTGCTTTTAATTCATTTTCAACTATTTCAATTTCATCTTTTACATCAAGATTTCTCAGAATGCCAATACCAATAATTCCACTTTTAGTATCATTTCTACCTTTGTGCCGAAATTTAATCGTAGTTAATTTGTTACTTTTTATACAATGATTTGTTGAAAAGTGGCAAATAAATTCTACTTGTTTTGTGTATAGATGTCCACAAAATCCACATATCATAATTCCAGCAACAGTATTTGATTTAATATATTTTCCATTTCTTAGCAGGCCTGAAACTGAAAATGGGAATCAGTTTTTGGAAATTTGTATAAAACCTTGAAAACAATATTAGTGTGAAAAAATATTTTGAGAGAATGTTAAACAATAAAAAAACATTATTATTAATATATTATAAAATAATAAAACAGTTTAATCGTTGATTTACATTCATAATCTTTCTAGATGTTGACATACAATTGACAGTGTAAATATTGTAATATTGATGATATCATTAGATTTATTATACAGATTATGGAGGGTAGAAGTAATGAGAACCATCTCATGTAGCGATTTAGCTGAAAAAGTGTCCGCTAGTAAACAATAAATTATAAATCAAAAGTGGTATAAGAACTTAGCAATTATTGACAACGTGAAGTATGCTGAATTCGAATATTTAATATTTTAAATGACACGAATGTTGTTAATGATATAGGGCTTATAGAAATATGTATCACTATTCACGTAGTCGAATATTCTTTGGTAAATACAAGTTACTGTGAGTCAACTCTCATAAAATCCATCCATCCACCAATAATTTTAAAATTTCAAATAATAGTATATTTGTGTAAATAATTTTGTCAGAATTCCTGATATATTTAATGTTTTCTATTAATCCATCGTCATTTATCTATTTACAAACAAGTCTAAAAAATGTATCAAACTCTGATGATATCGTTCTTATATTAATTAACACTTCTTTTCGAAAATAGTGCCATTTCAAAGTGAAAGTTTCTCATTCTGTATTTATCTACCTCTCCTTATTCTTTAACCCTTCCTTAGTGGCGTACGGTCTGACACACCGACGCCACTGTTGCGTAGTCAATAGGTGCGTTCTTTTTGACTGAGATCTCAGTTAATCTCAGCTCACATCAGTCATGTGAGCGTTCTTTTTGTTTTACTCACTTTAAGTGAGCTGAGATTTTTCCTCCCCCTTCACCGATGCTGAATGTGTTGTAAGGGCGTATCAGTTGGAATTGAGTCGGAAATAAAGTGGAGGGGATGAAGAAATATTTGATTTGCTTGGTTTATATGTAGTTTTAACCAAGGTTATTTAAGGTTTTAACCATTGACATATAAATAATAAACACACATAATCTATTTTTCTTTTGTTACAAATTATGGATACATTAATTAACATTATTAGATGCTGATACGAATCTGTCGTATAGTTTAAATCTATCGACAGATCGCGCGATTCAATTGGGATGTCGTTCTTTTTGGTGCTTGCTCACATCACTTTATCTCAGATCACCTTAACTGAAGTGATCTGAGATCTCAGTCAAAAAGAACGCACCAATTATAACATCACGGAAGAGAGTGGGGTGTTCAGCGTTCAAATGCCTTTCAAGGCCTTCACGGAGCACGCTTGGCTTTAGAATTTCCGCCGTGCCTATTGTGAGTAGGTTAGAATTTTGCTATTCGGTCTGATACACCGACGCTACTATTTACGTTAGTGTTTATTTTTTTTATTCGATAAGTTCTTCGTTATTTCTAGGATTTCTATCACGAATACCAGTTATTTCAGCAATGGACTTTGAGAAGGAGGAACAGAGCTAAAATTAATGGAAGAAGTTCCATCCGACATCGAATTTGACTACAACGAATCCGATGGTGAAGAAGATATTGGAGAAACAAGGGAGGAGGATAACGAAAGTGAGCAAGAGTTAGAAAGCAATGATGAGGAAGGGCCCTACATTTTTGGAAAAGATAAATTTACTATTTGGGGGAAACATGCACCATAAAATAAAAACGGCGAATATAGTGAAGCATTTGCCAGGAGTAAAAAGAATCTGAAAATGCTATTTTTATTTGGCAGCTTTTTTGTGAAGATATTCTGAATATAATAGTAGAAAACACCAACTTTATGATTGAAAAAAAGAAGCATAAGTACAGTAGGAAACGGAACTGCAATCCAACAAATGTTCCTGAACTAAATGCATTTTTCGGTTTGTTGAATATTGCTGCAGCTAGGAAAAGCAACCATGTCGCTTTATAGATTTCGCTTTTTACATGCCCACATTCGTTTTTTACTTGCCCACATTCGTTTCGATGATAAGGAGAGTCGCGAAGAAAGACAAAAGACTGACAAACTTGCGCCGATAAGAAATGTATTTGATAGTTTCATGTCAAACTGTAAAAGGCCCTACTCGTTATAGGAATAGACGACAATTGACGAAAAGTTGGAAGCTTTTAGAGGAAATTGTCGTTTTCGTCAATACATTCCATCAAAGTCCAACAAATACGGCATAAAAATATTAGCCTTAGTAGACACAAAGACATTTCATACCAATAATCTTGAAGTTTATGTTGGTAAACTACCTCCAGGGCCATTTGAGGTAGATACTAGATCATTTAGTTTAGTACAGCGTTTATGTGAACCCATCTCAGGTACAGGACGAAATTCAACAGCTGACAACTGGCTTACCAGTATAGAGTTAGCCGATGAACTCCGTATCAATCATAGACTAAGTTTGTTAGGCACAATTCGCAAAAATAAAAAACAAATACCATCTTTATTCTTGGAATGCAATATACGCCCTGAGGGGTCCAGTATGTTTCTTTTTCAAGAACATACAACCCTAGTATCTTATATCCCGAAGCCGGGAAAAACAATTTTGCTTATTTCCACTATGCATCATGATTATGCTATTGATCCAGAGACTGGAAAACCAGCAATGATAATAGATTATTATAAGACAAAAGGTGGAGTGGATAAACTTTGTTCTACTTACAACTGCACGAGAGCTTCAAGGCGATGGTCCATGGTTATTTTTTACAGCCTAATGCATATGGCTGATATAAATTCATTTATAATATATACAGCAAATAATATTGATAAAAATGTTCAGCGCAAAGATTTTTTACTCGAACTTGGGTTCAGTTTGCTGACAGACTACATGAAAGTAAGAGCAACATCTGACTATATTCCAAGAAGTGTGAAGATGAAGATAAGAATTTCGGAATTTGGATTGCGACAGCCAGAGTAAGGTCCACCTGATAGAGTAGCTATAACTGGCCGTTATTCCGTATGCGATTAAAAAAAATCGCAAAACCTGTTTTAGCTGTCAAAGGTTCCGAACATTTTTTTGCTTGGACCACGCTGGAATAATATGTAGCAAGTGTTACAATGACATGGATATTTAATACAATGTTTTATAAAGTTTGTTTTTGAGAATGTTTTTTAAGTTGTGTATTTTTTACAAAATGAATATTATTTTCCTAGAATTGGCCTTATTCTCCCGATAAATCCTTACAAGCAAACATTTTTATTTTATTTGAACGTGAATATCTGGTGTCGGTCTGTTAGACCGACAACATTAATAACGATATTTCTTGAACTCCACTAAGGAAAGGTGACTACACGGACACCTCATGATACACAGAGACGGTGCTCCTTACCTCTAACCTCCATAATACATATCGTCACCCTAATTTTAAAACCTCATAAGTCCAGAAATTAGCGAAACTCGGATTATCCTTCATAATGAATCTGTTGTGATTTATTGAAACCTCCTGTGTCTTAATGCATTCAGTAAATATTAAAAACTCATATGTCATAGTTATGTAATGACTGTTTCACATGACGGCTTCCAAAAATATTGCAATAAAGGTGAGAAATAGTATATATTCAATTGAAATTATTAGATCCCCATGTAAATAAAATAGTTGCTTTGTTGATAATTATATGTTTGATTTTTACAAGCTATTCAATGTAACAAACCTAAGCTTCAACCATTTAGAGTTACGAGTTTTTGATACTAAAACATTGTAAACATATTCAAACAAGAGTGACTTACGAGTATTTGAGTCCGTTATATTATTAACTTTTTATTTTATATCTTAGACCGTCAGAGATTAAAAAATCTTTGATATGTTCAGGATCGATGAAAATAATAGAAATGCGAAGAGAAATTAATATGGCAAAAAAAGCTATGGAAGTATCTTCTATAAATCCAATGAAATACAGCTCCCGGGGGATGATTTTATAACATATGAGTTAATTAATAACTTACCTGTAGTAGGTAAAGAATTACTGTTAAAAATATTTAATAATTGGTGGGTTAAACAGACATATATAGATCATTTTAAGAAAATAATTGTTACTTTTTTGATAAAACCACGAAAAGATAAAAATTTAGTCACTTCCTATAGACCAATTTCATTGATGTCGTGTTTAACAAAAACATTCGAATGCATGATTAAGCTAAGATTGGAGTGGTTTTAGAAAAAAATATGGTGTTACCTACGTACCAATTTGGATTTCGGAGAGGATTCGGTACTTTAGACATTGTTACACAATTAGTTTCAGATATACAAATGACATATTCTAACAATCAATATTTGGTTTGTCAGTTTCTTGATCTGAAGGGAGTCTATGATTCTGTGGATCTCAATATTCTGAAACATAAGTTAGTGAATTTGGGATTCAGTGGAAAAATCTGTGATAATTTAATAAATCTATATTATGCCAGAACAATTCATATACGCGACCATAAAAATGTACTTCATGGACCCAGAACTCTCAATCAGGGCCTGCGTCAAGGCTCTGTTCTCAGTCCCACCCATTTTAATATATATTCAGCTAATATACATTCTTTATTCAATAATAATGTAGAATGATATATGTATATATTCCAACCATAAGTCTTGTGAAGAATGCCGTAAAGCCCTGGAACTAGCAATGCAAATAGTATTAGACTGGTCTCGTGAAACTGGTATGACATTATCCCCCGAAAAGTCCTCTATAATGTTATTCACTAGGCATAGGTTGCATGCACCAGGAAGCTTAGTACTGGCTGGGTGTAGCGTGCCAGTGGTCAATGAAAACAAATATCGGGGTATTGTTCTCGACAGGAAACTCTTCTGGACAGGGCATATTCAGCATATAAAAGGTAAATGTGAAAGAGCCATAAATTCTCTGAAATGCATAACGAACCATAGGTGAGGCGCTGACCCCAAAGTTGCACTTATGTTTTACAAGGCCTAATTTACAAATTCTAGATAGAATTCAATACAAATGCCTTAGGTTATGCCTAGGAGCAATGGTTTCAACCCCAGTAAATATCATATTAGCTGAAAGTAACGAACTTCCATTAGAATTTCGTCGTCAAATACTTGCTCAAAATGATGTTATAAAGATAAGTAGCCTTGAGACAGGCCTAGTAGAAGTTCTATCGTCATTAAATATAGAGAACTGAACAAATCCTTTTCGGAATAAGATAAATTCACCTCCTCTCTCAGATGCCTTCATTGAATGTCAAAAATGTCAATCATATGTTGATAGAAACAATCTCTTGCCTATATACACAACCGATTACACAATTTATGAACTATCCCAAGATCTTAATACCCCATTACTCAGAATACGTACAAATCAGCAATATTCTCCTGAAATCTATTGTTGGTAACTATATAGAACACACAGTCATCTACACTGATGGTTCAAAAACAAATTTAGGGGTAGGACGTGCTATATATGTTTTAAACCACAAAATATATGAAAAATATAAATTACATAATATTTGTAGCATATTTACTGCTGAATTGGTAGTCATAGAAACAGCCATAACATACTTAAATATTAATAAAATCAAACAGGGTGTGATTATAAGTGATTCAAGATCAGTATTAGAAGCAATTAAAAATAACCACCTAAATAAACATAAATCAGATATTTTATGCAAATTAGTGTTTTAAATGAAACATTTTTCATTATATTGTGGAATTAGATAGAAACAGTGAGTTTCATTTAAAACACTAATATGAGTAGATTCCACGAAGTAAGGGTCGAGACAGCTAATTTTATTTTATGCAATATTAAAAAGTTGTTGTGTAATATAGACATCACATTTATTTGGGTGAAGAATCACATAGGTATTATAGGCAATGAAACAGTTGACCAGTTGGCTAAGGATGCTATTATTGATGAGGTAAAAATAAATTATACTACTCAGAAGGATATTAAAATAGCTCTAAAACAAAGGACTATCCAGAAATGGAGAGTAAAATGGATTGAACTTGCTCAAAAATCCACAAATCAATATTTTTTATTACATCCCCAACTTCCATTGCTACAGTCATATATAATTGATTATAATGTTCCCAAATTTTACGTAGCAAAAATTTTGAGATTGAAATTAGACATACAGTTCCCTGTAAATCCAGCTAATTTATTGGGGCTGAATAATAAAAAAGCTTTTGACACTCTGGTGGAGTTTTTTAGACAAACGAAATTTGATCTGTAACGGTGTTGAAAATTAGATTCAAGTAACACGTTCAGTCTACCATTAAATTAAAAAAAATCTGTGGCTGAAGGATTTAATTCCAAGCCAGTACCCCCCCCCCCCCACACACACACACACACAGTATGCCATTCACTTTGAGAAGTAAATAAAAAATGATTATATTAACGCTGAATAGGTCTTGCCTAATATTGAAAGAGATAACAATTTGCAAAGTGTGGGTAGCAAAGCCATAATCAGGGGAATGGTGAAGGAAATTTAAATGATGATTATATTGAAAAAGTTATACGAACTGCTCAACTGGCTACTCCTCATAAGGTTTATCCTAGTATGAATGAAAACTAAAGTAATTTTGAATTGACAGGCGTCTCAATAATACCAATAGAAAATGAAACATCCGATCTAGAATAGAGAAGATATGTTTTATGTAGGGTTGGGCAAAATCTGATTTTTACTCTAAAAATCAAAAACCATTGATTTTTTTAAAAAAATCACGATTTATCTGATTTTTTGATTTATTAAATTTGAATATAAAATTTGAACATTTTGATTCTTTGAAATTATTGTTAATTATTTTAATGTATAAGTCTAAAAATTATAATACAATATGCGGCTCAAAAACTTGTGACAACACCGGAAATAACTTTCAAGTTTCTACGTTAACCTGTGAAGAAAAATTTAAAAACGAGTTTGTTGTGAAATATGCCTATTATACCAAGCGTATGGAACCAAAAGAGAAATCCTCTCTACACGAACCAAAAGGCACTTAAAAATTTAACTAGTTCTAAAAATCTACTCATAAGAAAGGATTATGGACCTTTCTAAAAACATTTAAAATTACATAACAATCACCTCAAATAATTGATGCTATTCCACAATGGTTGACGTAAATGATTTCCCCCACACCAAGACTATTTATGGCTTGTGACAAGAATAGAAACTTTCAATTATGGGTTAGGTTTACATCCCCTATTCTATTATTCTATTGTTAATGGGCAATTTACCCGACGTCTTAATACAATACTCTAAACCAATCAACTGGAACCTAAACTTAATAGTAAACCGGGAAAATGTAAAATTCACTTATTTAAATGTAAATTATTACGTTATAAAATATTGTACATGAAACATTTTTAATCGTAATCGTACCATTTTCCGCTGAACATGCCCTATAAGCAGGGTTGGGCAAAATCTGATTTTTATCAAAAAAAAAAAAATCATTGATTTTTTCCAGAAAATCACGATTTATTTGATTTTTTAAATTTGAATATCTAATTTGAACATTTTGATTCTTTGAAATTATTGTTAATTATTTAAATGTATAAGTCTAAAAATTATAATACAATATGCGGCTCAAAAACTTGTGACAACGCATTTGTCGCGCTTCTTGCAAGAAAATTCTTGTTGCAATTTGTTTTCCTTCTGTCTTATACAGTGCCGAGTATTGCCCAGTGAGGCATGAACGCGTTTGTTGTGCTTTTTGCAAGAATATTCCTGTCGAGGCTTGTTTTCCTTCTCAATCTATAAATTGACGTTGCCCAACAATTTCACGCATTTCACTAGTTAGGTTAGTTAAGTGAAGTGAAAACATATAAATAAAGTAAAATTAGTGGATGAAAAGAGGACCCAATATGGCAGTTCTATATTAAGACAACAAATCCAAATAAATTGAGGTGTAGGGCTATTTGATGTAGAAAGCGCAAGAAAGATATTCAAGGGTTAGTCTAAAGAGTTAAAGCACACCACGATGTTTGTAATTATCAAGAGAGGAATACAGGTAATTAAATTATTAATTTAATTTTATTTATATTTAATAAAGATGTTTATGATAAACCCAGGAATGATCGCGTGGTAAGATTTTGCTTACATTTTTTGTGTATTCTCCAAACACTTGATATTTTATTTTTGAAATAATTTAGTGAAAGTTTTGAGAGATAAATATTAATTATAAGTTAAGTAACATAGTGTAATTTTTTAAATATATACTATAATATATTATTCTATGTTTTATTAATTATTTAATAGTTTAATTTATGAAGAATTTATACGATATGAATTTTATTTGTTGATGTCACAATTTATGATAGTAGCTATACTATTGTGAAAACACCTTTACCATTGAAAATAACCTATTTGAATTTTTGACAGCAATTGTCAAATTAATATGCCCGGCTCAGATGAATATTAAATTTTATATTGTGAAAGATAAATCAATACGCAATCGACTTACTCACTCTTATCTCAGGGATAAATTTTTAAAGAATTTTCCAAATTACGTATTACGCTATTCCAAATCTAGAGTAACTGTTTGTTCAATATACTACAAGACAATTAAATTATCTTATGACATATATGATTTTACTGTCAGGAAATTAACCAAATGTCACTTATTATATCAAAATTTCTATAGCCTGAAAATTATCAAATATAATGAGAAATGAATATGAAATGAGTACCAAAGAGTGATTGGAATTCAAATTTATATAATATATTATCAAATAACACATTACAAAAAACTAGAACTTTTCAAAAATATTATAAACGCAGAAACAAAGATAGAATTTTCTATCAACCTTAATATTAAACAACCTATAATTAGAAATCTACTATCTAAATAATTTATCCAAAGTTCAAAATGTTTGATTATATCCTTGATGTATATCAATGTCAAAATACGCAAATTTCCGTTTAAATTGTCTATTCCAAAATTATCTTCGCTTGACGTTGAATTTTATATAAGTAACGTTACTGTAATTTCGATCGAATTTATTACCATAAGATGCATCAAATTTTGAAATATTTTTAATAAAGGCCTATTAATTCTCGAGATATAATGTAAATAAACTGGACTCACCAACTAGGTACTGGTTAACTCGTTCGTATTCTAAACCGTGTTTAGAATTCAGGAACAACTTTCTAAATTAATAATTTAGAAATCAGAAAATTACTTGCTCTTTATCGATGTAATTCGTTGCGAATTATACACGCACTGGCTTTACAATGCAGGATTTGATGATCTGATAATATTCATATAAATTACTATGATTTTTTTAAATAAATTTGAGACAACTCTTATTTCGATGTTGCCTCGTGTGGATATCAAAATCAACTAACTAAACTTTTTATATAAATAATTCTCCTCTCCTTTGGTTACCAATTTTTTTTTAAATACAAATTTACGTTTTCCTATAACAAAGAGAGATTTTCATTATTTTAGTATAATTGCAATTTTGCTAACAGAGACATCTGTATTCTTGTTTTCAAATCGTTATAAAGTATACTCTGCATTAATGTCATCCGAAATTGAAATGTCAAAATTTATTTGTATATTGAAACTTTCAAATTATTGATAATACAGTGTGTATCACTAGTATTACATCCAAATATGCACATTTTTCCTTATTTTAATGTTTTCTTTAGAATTTAGATAGAGGATATGTATTAATACGTATTATATTATAAGTAGATACATTTTTGATAAATAACAGAATACAGGGTAACAAATGTTTCTATGCATTAAAAGACAAATTTAAATCAAAGATATTGTCTACAAACAGAAAAGTTAAAATATACAAGACAGTAATTAGACCAGTCGTACTTTACGCCGCAGAAACCTGGAATTTAACAAAAAAAGAGGAAAACACATTAGAAATCTGGGAAAGGAAAATACTACAGAGAATATACGACCCAATTAATGAAAATGGAGTATGGAGAATATTAAGAAACTACGAAGTTAATCAAAAATTCAATAGCCCAATAATAACAAATGAAATAAGAAGTAAATGATTAAGGTGGGCAGGACATGTACAACGTCTAGGTAATGAAAGGTGTTTCAAGAAAATACAGGAAACTAAAAGACAAGGACGAAGAGTAAGGGGACGACCAAAAACTAGATGGTTGGATGGTGTAGAAGAAGATCTTAAAGAAATTGGAATAAATGATTGGAAGAACAAAGCAAAAGACCGGAAAGAATGGAAAAGAATAGTAGAAGAAGCAAAGGACAGACTTCAGAGCAGAAACTAAATCACCGAATTCACAAACTCCCTACTGATTTAAAGCAGTAGGTTTGGCCAAGCGGCTGGCCACCGCTGCCAGAAAAATGAGGCTAGGAATCACAATAGGGAGACTATGTACCTTAAGGTCTGAAAGTCAATGAGAAGAAGAAGATAAATTTTTGAGATAATTTTAAAAAATTTTTGATAGATATTATCTCTGATATTATTTTTAACAAAGATAATATAATTTTAAGTATTCATTTATAGATATTTTAGGATATAGATTTTAGGCATATAGGATTGTTTTTAAATGTTAGGTGAAATCTAACAAGTGGCCTTTAATGTAACTTTTTTAATGCGACCTTTCCCAGGTTAATTGAAGATTATCTTTACTCTTCTATACTTACTTAATTATTAATTTTTTTCAACTTAAAAAAATAAATTTGTTTTTACATTCTATTGAACATTTTCACTTTATTTTAAAGTCAATAATTCAATACTATATCAATTAATCAATTTCAATTATGTTTTTTCTCTTTCCAGAGAGTCGAATGTCACTTGACAGTTTTGCTAGCACATCACCTGCCTCAAGTTGTAGTTCACTCATGACGGATAGTTCATATGTTAGAAAAACTCCACCAAAAGTACTAACAAGTCTAACAACTTTTGAGCCAGTCCAAAAAAAGTAAGCAATCGAAACTCAGCCTACCATGAGTGATTTTGTAATGTGGACTTCAACTGCTGAAAAACATAAAATTGACAAACAAATAGCAAAAGCTTTTTTGCTACTAATTCGAGCTTCAGATGTATTGAGAATTTAGAGGTGAAAAAAGCCATTCAGTTATTAAGGCCTGGTTATACACCACCCTCGAGAAAAACAGTAGCAACAAGTCTTTTTTACAAAATATATGAAGAGGAAAAAGAAAAATGTTTTGCCTCCCTGTCAGGACAGTCCGTAAATATGTCAATTGATAGGTGGTCAAACGTGCACAACGAACCAGTGATATGTGCAACGATAACCACTGAAGATGGACAAGCCCTCCTATACGAAACTATAGACATATCAGGAAATCTACATACTTCAGAATATTTAACTCAGATAGTTTGTGACCTGATTTCTTCATGTGAATTAAAATAAAAGTGTACCGTAAAATCTTTTGTGACAGACAATGCTGCAAATATGACACTTATGAGATAAACAGAAGAAAAAACGAATGCAAACGTTATAACTGCTCTGCACATATTTTTGATTTACTATGCAAGGTCGAAATAACCATTTAGCTACAGCTAAATTCAGTCAAGCAGGAGGCAACGCTTTAGTCCTTCTAAGCGATGTGCGATGGAATAGCCTTGGCAACTGCTTAGAGATGTATGTCCCTCAGTGGGAAATCATATTAAAAATCTGTGAAGAAAATAAAAAGGAGATTGATTCCACTATTAACCAAAAAGTTTCAAATATTGCGATTAAACATGCAGCGCAAGATTATTTAAACATTTTAAAACCTATATCAGTTGCTCTTGATACTGTGCAGAGGAAAAATGCTACTATCACAGATGCTGTAGAGCAGTGGAAACATTTACAATATATTTTTGATGAATCTGTGGAATTACCATTACAAAAAACACAACAATTTAATAATCTATATAAGCAAGCACTAACGCCATATCATTTTATAGTGTATATGTTGAATCCACAAAAAACAAAATACCAGTTAACACCAGAAGAAAAGAATATAGCTTTAGAAACAATTAACGAGTTATATGGAACCACTGGACTGTTACCTTTAGTAATAAAGTTAAATATACGCACTGCTCCATTTAAGCAAGTTATGTTTTCTGACAAAGTAAAAAAAAATGTAAACGGACTACAATGGTGGTTATAACAAAATGATGAGCCAGAAATCTTGAAACAGTTGCCAATACTAAAACAGTTCCTGTGTGCAACTGCTTCTTCAGCTTCAGTAGAACGCGTATTAAGCTCTTTTGGTCTTGTACACTCGGATATTAGAAACAGATTAGGCATAGAAACAGGATGAAAACTCGTGTTTTTGTTTAAATTTTATAACGAAAATGAATAGACTGAAAATATACAGTAATAAAATTTAGGTGTTACGTTTAGTTTAAGAATTTGGAATTATGTACTTCTTTTGATTTTTGAGAAAACTTTCATATTATGTTGTTATATGGTTCTGAATAAAAAAGAAAAAAATTGATTTTAAATCATGATTTTAATTTTAAAAATCAAGCGATTTAAATCATGAGTATAATGGTGATTTTAATCACTTGAATTTAATCAGCCCAACCCGGGTTTTATGTTTCATTTGATGAATATCAGTTGTATACCAGATAGGTAGTATTGTATCTTAAAATAATGTTTTGTCATTTATTCCATTTACTTTGCCAACTATTTTATTGGATTCAAAAACTCGTAAGTCAAAACTTTTAGGCACTTTTTGATTTCAAAACCCCGTAAGTCATTTAAATAAAAAAATATTTTGTTTTTGTTTGAGAACAATGAATCAATACTTAAGTAGATATCAATTAGTACACCTCTGCATAATTTGATGCATAATTATATCAATCTGTGAAATTAAGTAGTTTTTAAGTTCTCCTGTAGAAACTTGCAAAACTGATTCACGGGGCTTTAAAATTATGTAGACGATATATTGTACTTCATTATTTTTCGTGTTAAGATGGTTTCTGAAGTTGAATGAAAAATTTAAACTATTTTCAAGGAAATCGTTATCTCTTGCTTCTTATTATTAAACAAAAAATAAATCTAGTTGAAATTATGTCTATTATTGATGAAATTTAGCATAAATATGCAAATACTTACGCCTCATATGTAATAACCAAACAGCTATGAACCACTTCAACTCACCTTTTGATTTTGTTTGGTTTCCACAATCAACTTTTAAATATTTGAGTTTGTTTCTAATGTTGGGTGTATCAAGAACATTCCTTTTTGTTTTAGCTGCATCCATACATTTATCAAATATTTCAACTGTATTTGAGTCATCTATTTCTTCTTTGATTGGGTGAATTCTATTTATTTTTCCTTTCACATTTTTAGATTCCACCGTAAGCACTTCCTCAATCAGTTTTTGTCCAACATCCATACTTCCCAGAAAATCATCGTGGATATCGATTTCTTCCTTAACATTTTGGATATGCTTTTCATCCTTAATCACCTCTTGCTCTATTTCCATTGTATGAATCACTGGTTTGGATTATATTAATTTAATAAGTAAATAAAGTTGTATGTAAGTAACAATGAATGAAAAACGTAACAATTGACAATAAATTCTTCTTCTAACTGATTGGTTGAAGTAATCTGTGGTTGAAGTATTTTCAGAGATAAGGGTTGCTTTTGAGTATTTTAAGAACTGATTATAGCTCATAGAGAAAGTATTTCATAAAGGTTTCACCAAAGAATATACCAGAATAAGTACGCGCGTAATTGAATGTAAATGTACCTTTAGTCCGCCTGTCCCTTGAATTCATTTTGCATTCACCAGCAGCGCTGCCGTCAATAAGACATATCTGCAAAGGTAGCTGTTTATGAGTTTTTAAGCCTACAAATATAATAACGAGTTTAGGTGTAGTTATGGTTAACTTTATTATCAATAACGATTATATTGAATAAGAAAAGAGGAGATTTTAAGCTATTTAAAAATAACGTATTCAGTTTGTCAGTCGCAGATCAGCTACGGGATTCGGGGCTGCGATTTTCGAAATCGACGGTCATCGTACACGACTAACCGCATGCGACGGCTGCATCGAATGATACCGAGGGCCCGACTATTTCCCGGGTGACAAAGTATGGGTCAAAACGCACTTCCTCAGTAATTCGTTAAAGGACTATTCTACGAAACTTGCGCCCCGGCGAGATGGCCCATATGCTATTCTACGCAAACATGGACCTACAAGCTATGAAATTGCCGTGGCGCTGAACAACGACGTACCCTTGGGTATATACCATGATACAATAAAATAGAAGATATGATTTCACGCATGCTGGTTCTGACGTCACGCCGAGAGTGAACGCCTTGAATTAGTTTGCAGTTACATTATTGGATATGTTTATGTCGGTTAATTTTACATTTTTATTGTTGAAAATTAGTCAAAATGAGATGTGTAGTGCATGGTTGTGATTTAGACAATCACGTGAAAGGCTTTGCACACGATGTCAGCTTTTTTACCTTTCCAAAAGACAAAATAATGATACGGGAGTGAATCCGTTTGTCTAAACGCGAAGATAAATTTAATACCATTTAATATTAGAACATATAATTATGCTGAAATTGAAAAAAAAGTCACTAGCTCTTCTTGGTAATCGTAGAGTTATGTTGGGGGCTATATTTATATTTAAACTCCTAAACGGGCAGGTTGATTGTGCGGCTCTTTTGAATCATATGGGGATTAGCATTCCTTGTCAGGGTCTTTGCCATCAAGCTACCTTTCATAGAACACCATATGGTGCTATGAGTCCTATCAATAGATATCTGTGATTTTTGAATAGCTTTAATTTTGACAATTTCAATACGTCTTTGGGCCAGTTCAAATATTGCTTAGGGCTGTGATTTGTTGAATTATGTTGTGTTCTTAATTTTTTTATTTATATAAGTATTGTTTATTACCTGTAGCTACATGGAAAGTGTTTATGTATTTCAAATTAATTGGTTATGCTATATCAGTCTTTATACCTGTCCTTATTGTATTATTTATTGTTGTATTGTAACAGTTAAAGGGGTTTTCCCGTAATAAATAAATAAATAAATCTTTTCTTAAATCGAAGTTGACAAATAATATTTTTAAATCTTAATTTTATATTTTGTTATTACCAATAACAATTTCATTAATTATTATTATTTTGAAGAATGTTCCACAGTACCTGAGTTGTACTTTATTGTGGTTCTGTAGTATACTTATTTTGGAATAAACAACCGATTAAGTATTAAAATTTGCTAATTGTTTTATTCCTTATATCTATTTACAAATTTAAATGTTTATAAAATTATGTCAAAAAATCCAAAAAGTATAATAATGTTTTTTTTGGATCAGTACAGTAATTATTTACTTTACGAAGTGAGCAAACAGATTTCAATCAGATCTTAGAATTATTGTTTTGCTCTGGTAGGCTCTCCGATTCCATATAACACTTTTACATGAATTCTCTTTGCCTTTATAATACTTACTAATAATATCTCATTCAACCTGAACCATCCTCATTTTCCTTCAAAATGCATTAGCAACGCATCATACGCAAGTTCTATTACATCAAATGCATTAGCCCGCGATCACGGTTTTAAATTGTACTCTCTGCGTGACGTCATGCGCGCGGCGAACGATATTTCTTCTATTTTGTTGTATCATGGGTATATACCACACTAGTGACCTGACCCCCTATCACGCCTCAGGAGAGTCCGAAGAAGATGACACTAAGCCGATAAGGGAAATTAGAAGGCGAGGACGACCCCGAAAACCAGATCCCGCTTCATCTGCCAATATTCCCGACGCCTCATCGAGACGACCTCGACGCCAGAGGGGGAGACTGTAGCAGATAAACCGTCACCACTGTCTGCCCCTGCCATCCACGCAACCACCCTTACATTATTACATAGGCACCGCTCACACAGCGTCACCATCGGATTACGACACCCTCTCGTAGATGGCGTACGTTACGCCATCTCTGCCTGACTGTAACCTTCGTCTATAGGTAGTACAAAGAAACACCAACAAGATGAAGAATCCAGAGCCAGTTCCTTCAGGAATATTATCTGTTTTCTATATTAACATGTGACTTGTATTTTTATTAATAAATTATACTTGTTATATATATATATATATATATATATATATATATATATATATATATATATATATATATATATATAGCTTCCTTATCAATTAGTATTAAAAATTTGTGCCAACTGCAAGCCGAAGTAAAGTCTCATGCATAGCCATAAAGAGGTTTATAGAGACCCACCGGCAGCTGACACGGCCCTGGTCTTCTTGGGCTGTGATTGGCTGTTGATATATGAAGAAGAGTATTTTGGGGTAACTTATTATGTTCTGAATAAATGTTGCCACGTGGAAAGTTACTTCAAGTTCACTTTTATCTCGTTTAATAACTTTTTAATTAAATTTGGTTTTTCAAAGAGTTATCATGTAAAATACTTGTATTTATATCAGTGTACAAAGTGTAAATTGTTCAGAATTATTTAGTTCAGTCCGTGAGGATTTTTGCCCTACAAAAATTTTGAAATATGTCGTTAAGGTTTGTACTCTGATGAAAAATATAAGTTTGTGACTTCTAGCTTCGAGGAGTGGTAGCCCAGTTCACCATCTTGGATGATAGATGCCAATGTCTGTTTTTTATAATTCGTCAACGATTGATCCTAAGACTAAAAACGTGCAAATACAAAATTGAAGGGAACAAAAGTTCACACATTTTTTGTTTCAATTTTTTTTGTTAGACTTACATGTGTCGAGTTATAGCAGCGTTAAGATGAAAATTTAATTACAGAATCGTCAATATTCTAATTTTTTGGATTTACTTTTATTATTTCTAGATATTCCTTCAGGGCCGGATTAGGACATTAGAGCGCCCTAGGCTGACATCAGTTTAGCGCCTCTAAACTAGGAAAGTAAAAATATAAATACAAGTAAAATAAAACGCGTTTCACAAAATATATATATATGCATTTGTGAAAATGCACAAATCGATTATTTAAAGGTGGATTTTACGATACTTATTACTTGAAATTTTTGTATGATATCGTCAAAATTTCTTTCTTTTAGTGTCTCACATTCTATACATAATATTGAGAGGTCAGCAGTTTTATCGTCCGTTAAAGAGTTTCTTAAGTAATTTTTTACTCGTTTTAACACGGAGAAGGACCTTTCGTCTGTACAATTCGTCACTGGACACAGATATATTCTTAAAATAATGTCCATGTTGGGAAACGTACAAATTAAATTTCTGCTGTGGAGTGTTTGCAACCATGACATAGTTGTTGATGTTTTTTCCTCAGAGTTACGTGAGTCCAGAGTTTGAATAAAATATTTGAATTGTACACATTCATTTTCAAAATTACAATCCAAATCTCTAGTATAAATTCCTTGAAGATGTCTGCACTTTTCTTTTATTATATTGTCTTCAGTGTTTTCTAAGTTTGTAAGAAAATCAAAAAATCCATTGATTTCATCGTACGAATTTTTTCGCCTCTCGAGTTCTGATACTACATATGTTTCTTACCTTAATTCTGAATATTGTTACGTCTCCTATATTTTATTGATATTTATGATTGATTACCGACATTAATAAGGTTTTGTATATTTATACAATGTTAAATATCATGGTGTAGAAATGTAAAATTAGTTTTACCTCGGCTTTTACTTTGTTTCATGATAAACTGAGCTGGTGGCTCGGCTGATTTGAGTAAAAATTCTTTTGAGCTCAATAATAATGATGGTGTTCAGGTGATAAGAAATGTTCTTATTTTAGGTATGTGCTCGAATACAAGACGCGGGCCAATTTTCAAAATGTTATTTTACAAAAAAAGGTGTATCTTATATTCGGGCGTATAAGGTATATAGTTGACATTGAAAATCGACAATCTTTCTTTTCTCGTTCTTACAGAAATAACCGTGCAGAGTAAAGGAGCTGGGTGATGAAGAAGAATTATTGATGTATATGAAAATATGTATATTATATAAAATAAAGTATTTTCTATGATTCTATTCCATAGTATATCATTTCATTATATGTCAAATAATACTACTATTATGAAGCATTTAATTCCATTTGTACCTTCTTACTCACAGATGAATATCTGACTAGTACCTGTTGGTGGAAATACAAAATGGACAACAAAAACAATGCTTACCAAAAGTTGTATATATCTACAGATCTGGAATAAAATTAACTGGAAATAATAGTTCTGGTCAATCAGTACAAAATATAACAGACATACACGCGATGAGTATTTGAATATTTTTCACTGGACCACAATATTATACAGTCGTCCACTTAAAGGCTAGACTATCCACCCTGTGTATCTATTATATTTTTTACTGGTTGACTGGATAAACTATTTTCTCTTAATTTTATTCCAGATCTGTAGACATAAAAAACTTTTGATTTGCATTTTTTTGTTGGACCACCTTGTATTTCCATCAGCAGATACTAGTCATATATTCTCAGATTTTCATGTTTGAGGAGGAAGGATATACCAAATGTGAATATAAAATATCCTATTAATATCCATGGAACGTTAATTGGATATACCAAATGTGAACATAGGATATCCATGGAATATTAATGAGATATCCAGTAGATATCTCCAAAGACATCCATAAGATATTACATATATCCTAGATATAGGCGGACATATGGATATCCATTGTATGTCTAGAGGATATCCATCTATATCCAGTGGATATACTGGATATCCATAAAGGATATCTTGTGGATGTCTAATGGATATTGTGTGTTGTCTGGGTATATTGTCAACAACCACGTAGAACATATTTACTTCCATATCTCAAAAGTAGTTTCTCCAACATCACTCTCTCCTGGCAAACATTTCCTTTTTTTCTTCCTTTTCGAATCCAACGTATAGGTACTACATTTTGTTAACAATTTACCGCTTTCCTCGTATTTGTTATAAGTTCTCATTTCCCACAAAGTGAATTAATGATTTATAGAGTTAAACGGCTGTCACTATATCCGTACTTTGCTTTTGCAAAGACTGGCTTGTTTTGTGGAATTGAATTATCTCTCCAAAAAGAGAGTATAATACCAGTATCCAAGCTTAACATTTTTTGCAATAAAGTTTTTTATGCACATGTAGTTCTGACCCACTCACAGTTCTGTTACGTGTTAAACACTATTTCATTATTTCCCACCTATAGGATGATGCTGAAAAGAAAGTGTATATTTCTTCCACAAACAAGAAGAAATTTGCGCAGCGCAGGTTCCTACTAAATTCGGTGAATGGGCAGCACATGGTATACATTTTTTATTTTCCTTGATTCTAGCTTGCAAACCAGATTATCGACCAGACATGTTGCTAGCGTTATCGTAAGATTGTCCTCTACAGTTCTGTATGTCTAATGACATATGTTCAAAAACTTTAAAAACTGCTGTTTCCATACTTGAAGCTTTGTGCCCTACCTTAGCAGCAAATGTAATAAATCGTTCTACTACCGAACCATTTTCAATTACATATCTGAGAACAACACTAAGTTGGTCAGTATGGGATATGTCGGGTGTAGAATCTATGATTATTGCAAAATATTTCTTGTTTTTTATTTCTGATGCAAATTGTTCTCTTAGATCAACCGCCATGAGTTTTATAAATTCATCACAAATAGTTGATGACAAATAAGAAACATTTCCTTTTGTTTCAATATGTGGGTTTTCAGAAACGGATCGAATTCTGCTAAAAGGTAGTTGCCGTTATCAATAGCTCCAAACATTTCACTAGAACCCCTAAATGCTAAGCCACGCGATGTCAAAAATTTTATAACTGCAACTACTCGTTTAAGTATGTTAACCCAGTAATATCTTCCTGCAAGGTACTGCTTATGAACTTCGGTATCTATTTTCCCTAAGACATTTGATCGCGCAATATACGCCTTCGCATTTTCACAGTGTTCAGAAGAGTTTTCATGTTGAGAAATCCGATGGGTATTTTTCCAATCATGAAATAATTCGTTTTTGTCCGGTTAAATAATTTACAATACAAACAATAAACATTTCCTGTTAGTGCTGAATATAATAGCCATTGACGACGTACAGTTTCCCAGTTGTGCAAAGTTTTGAAAAACATATTTTTGGAAGCAAATCTACTATGAATATCATAAATTCGTTTAGATTTTTGGAAATCCATTTTAGAAATTTCTTGTACAATTACAGATGGGTTCATTACAATGTAATTTATGAAACTTTCGGTTATATCCCATCCAGCTGGGTCTGTGAAATCGACTTTTGAAAATAATTCTGACGTTTCTTGAGGATTGCTTGATGAAGATGCACAGTCCTGAACTTCATCAGTATCAGAATTGCACGAGTTTATTGCGGTTTCTAGAGGATACAAAAATAAAAATTACATTCTTACACCGCGTAATTCAATTATCTGCTTACCTCTATCCATAATATGATCATTACTGAGAGTTGATTGTTGTTCATTATCTGCATCGGCTTCCGTACCTCGAACAGGTTGACAAAAAAAAGAATTTAATTTGGGTATTTTTTTCAATGACTTCTCCATTTTTTCTTGCTTTTCTTTTTCAGCCTTCTTCCTTTCCCACCCACTGAGCTTTCTACTTCCTCCACTTCGACTCATTGTTTTCGATAAAATGATAAACAAGGCAAAAATACCGCAATTGATAGATATTATTTTAATTGACGATTACTCGATTATTGTCAGCGACTGAACTAACACAACTGTCTACCTTCAATTTTTAAAATAAATGTTTCCCAACTTTACCAATTTTTTTTTGTAAACTTTGATGTTGCGTTTCCAATCACCCTTTGTCGGTTTTTTTGTTTTTGCGAGCGCAAGGCGCACGTGGCGGTACTTTGCATATTAGCATATTTATGTCTGGCGGCATCCTATCACTTGCGCAAATCAGCAAAACGAGATTTGTCTATAGTTACCACAATACCGCATTGATAATCAAAATATATGGATGTAAAGCGGTGCTTTTCATCTATCCAAGTATTCAAACCCGGCCGACTGAAATAATGATGTCTCTATTCACTAATGTCTTCAATAAAATTTTGTTTAATATTGGTGCCTTACAACACATTCGATCTCCACGAAAAAAAATACGTATATAGCAGAAATGGTTTGCACGAATTGTGACTATCGTTAGTGGTTAGTCCGGTCAGTCGGCGCCTATTTCTTTCACGGCGCCCTATTGGATACTATGGCACTGTATTCCTTGCTTAATTTTGACCCCTTTGAAAACAAATTTCGACAACACCATGAGGACAGGTAAATGGCAATGTTGATTTCGCATATTTATTTAGAATTTGTACAATAAACAATAAATTAAATATAACAATACATGTTTACATGGTTAATACAAAAATCTCAGATCGAATACAATTAAATGACACAAATAGACTAATTCCATAAATCAGCATTAAAACAACTGAAAATATATATCCAGAAAATAAGATCCAAGCTAAAATAAATGACTCACTAACTGAACCGATATTTGCAACATAACAGAGTAGTTGCGAATCTGCATCCCTGGATTATCAGCATTGTTTACAATATTAGCATCGGCAACAATCGATGCTGATTTTTAATGCTCACATTCAATTCGTAACGTGTTCGTTAAAGGCGGGACCAATAGCAAGTTACGTAGGGTTTTCGATTGTGTTGTCAACATATTGGGCGTTAATGAGTTATCGTGTGGCGTGCATGCGTAGTGTAATAATAAGAAATAAAATATGTAATCCATAAACCAAATTCAAAATGCCCCTCCAATGAAAAATGAAATATACCAAGTGACATAGAAACCCGAACACCCAATAAAAATTATTTTATTTTGGTAATATTTGGCATACATATCAGGGAATTTGTAATATGAAAATGATTAAAATTTCACTCCAATCGAGTGAGGATAATATGTTTTGGCAGGGTTGCCTATTAAAATGTGCCCGCTAGAATTTTTAATTAAATTAATATTAATTGACTTTTTGGAAAGAATTCCATGTATCAGTTATTTAAATGAACTGTACTTTACTTCATAGGCATAAAAAACTACAGCGATGTGTAAGCAGGTAATATTTTGTTGCAATTATATGTTCATGACGTATATTGATCAATTATACAGGGTGTCCTGCATAAGAACCAACACAGAGCAGAGGCGTATAGGGGAACACAAAATATGACGATTTGGAGCAATTTACCTCTATAACAAGTTGCATCCCTGAGGAGATATAGGGCCCAAAATTTCAAAGAGAATTAATTTCTTTACAACCCTTCAACTTAAAAATATCAAATTTGGTACACTGTATGTGACTGTTAAGGGCATTAAGGAATGGCAAGTAGAAGGCGATCGAACCATTCTGGGGGGTTAATTAGGGGTGACCTAACCTTAAAATTTAACAGAAGTTTTTTATCTGTCAGTTGATTTGAAAAATATATATCTTCATACCATAGTTAATTTAATGCTAAAACTTTTTTTCTCTTGCAATTTTGTATAAAACTTTGTCATTTTAAAGTAAAATTCGAATAACTATTAGACGTAATTTACTACATCTATATCATGAATTTTATTTCAGATTTAACAAATTGATAGATACATTTCAATAAGAACAATTCAATGGAAAGAAAAATTAATAATATTGTAGAAAGAACTTGAACGTTATTCTTCCACGCTTCTCCTACAGTTTCCTTCACAAAAACCTAACACCAATAACATATCCACTTGTTCGCTAAATAAGAATTTTCCACTCATTTAAAAAAATATAACAATTTACTTACCACAAGAACAGAATTTCAAATTGTCAAATTTGATGTATGAATTCATAGCAAACTCTCGACTTTTTTGTAACTTTTTAAATAACGTTGTTGAAAACATGTCTTTGGTTATTCGACTTTTCTTTGAAAATGAAAAGTTTTATGCAAAATTACAAGAGTAAAAAAAGTTTTAGAATTAAATTATCCATGGTATGAAAATGAAAAGTTTCAAATCAACTGATCGATAATCAAAAAAACTTCTATGAAATTTCTGTGTATCGGAGGTAAACTACACTATGTCATTATAGTGTGGTATTGAGATTTTGACATAGTGTTATAATATAAATCTTCAATGTTTTTCGAATGGTATAATCCACTATGTCATACCCCTAATAAATGAGAATTGTGAATGGTGTATTGCACTATTTAATTAATGCTATAAAGGTATATACCACCAAAAATACTTGGTGTCATTTCACTCTTTACGGCAGCATATTTTCTTTACACTAACTGGATATAGTGTAGTATCCCTCTGGAAATGAAATGTGTTAGAACACAACAAGTAGTGGTCAGTGTAGTTTGGCAACTATGGAAATTTAGTCTAGAACAATAGTAGGAGTTATCTGCGTGATATTATAATTGTTTATACTTCGTTATTGTTTATTAACTCTTAGTGTACAATAGTGTTGCTTCCAGATGAATTCCAGAGGGAAAAGATTAATACAAATGGCTTTGTCTAATATAACAAACCAAAGAAACTGCGGTAAGTACTTAAATTTGTGGTTATTAAAATCTAGGGTTATGTCATAAATTGCATGATACAAAATTGTGTAAATTTGTAATACTCAGTGTACCAAATTATAGTATTTTATAGCTTTCAGACTGATTTAGTAATGAACGGACGAAATAAGTTAATTTTACGCGTAAAATACAGCAGTCTATTGTGTAGATGTTCTGCTATGATGCCAGTTCTTACATTTTGTGTGAGATAGAAGGAACATTTTGTAAATATTATTTTTCGTTTGCAGATGACGATGTGTCGATAGGTAACCAATCAGGGAATACACCGAATTCTCAATTGTATAACAACCAAGGACATACAGGTAACTTTTATAAAAAAGTGTTTGATCTGTTTTAAAATTTAGTTACTCTTACAGGTGTTATAGTAAATGAGCCAGTAGTAGTACCATCATGTAGTGGCCAGTCTCGACGTTATTCCTTTAGCAGTGATTCAGACGATTCGGTTGTTGATCAAACATACGATCCTAATAGTATGGATGATATATCCGATTCGTGTTCATACTTAAGTGTAGACTTGAACAGGAAAAAGAGAATTCAAGTTGACACATTAGATTGTGAAGAAGCAGTTAGTTTTGCAGAAAAAAATAATATTGACAAAGAAAATATAGGAAGCGCCAATATGTCAATTGAAGAGGAACATGTGGAAAACACTATTCAAAAAAGAAAAGTTAAAAGGAAGACTGAACTTAAGCAACGGGGAAGAAAGAGAGTAGTACATGTCAATGAGTGGAAATGTAATAAGCGGAAATTGTGTTATGCAGCTGGAGAAACATATATATCTAAAAACGGAAAGACCGTTCCTGCAAGAGAAATGAAGCCTCCATGCTCTTGTAGAATGATGTGTTTTGAAAAGTTAACAGATAGTAATAGACTCGATATTTTTAATAATTATTGGCGCTCTACGGCTGATTATAATGTCAAGCGTCAATTTATTATATCTTGTGTGGAAAGTAAACCCACCGCAACAATGCGACGAAATGTTTCAAAACCCAAACAAAATACACTAATGTATAAATTTACTGTCAACAATATAACCATTAAAGTATGTAAAATAATGTTTTTAAATACACTGGCAATTTCAAATTCCGTTGTTATTACAGCTTTAAAAAAACGGCAACCTGGAGGAATAATTGAAGAAGACCAAAGGGGACGGAAAATTCCTGTTAATAAAACATCCGAAGTTACTATACATAATGTTACACAGCACATATCTTCTTTTCCTGCATATGAAAGCCACTATTGTCGGGAACAATCTGAAAGAAAATTTTTGTCTCCCGAACTAAATATTGAAAAAATGTATCAACTTTATTTAAGGCACTGTGCAGAAACAAACATTCCAACATCTGAAATTGCGAAAAAGTGGCTATATTCAGACATTTTTAATACCCAATTTAAATTGAATTTTAAGCCAGTACAAAATGATACCTGTAACATTTGTGATAGCTACTGCAACCAATTGAAAGATCCCCTTTTAAATCCAACTGACAAAGACAAACAACAGAAAGAGTATGATGCGCACTTGGTTGATGCGGACCAGAGATATAAATTAAAGGGTGTTGATAAAGATATAGCCAAAAGCAATATAAGACATAAAGTGTTGACTGCAGATCTTCAAAAATGCTTGCCTACACCTATGCTGACATGTGGACTGAGCTTCTACAAACGAAAATTATGGACATTTGATTTCACAATTCATAACGCTTCAGACGGAACAGCCCATTGCGTGATATGGGACGAATCAAAAGCTGGACGTGGTGGTGAAGAGATAGCATCGGCCCTTCTCAAATGGGCAGAAATGGTTATTTCCCATTCTGATGTTGAAGAAATAACATTATGGTCAGATAATTGTTACGGCCAGAATAAGAATATTATGTTGATAACTTGTTTCTTCTGGATACTACATAAATGGCCGCAAATTAAAATAATCAACCAAAAATTCTTACTTAAAGGACATACACACATGGAGGCAGACACAATACATGCTCTGATTGAGAGAAAGCGAAAGAAAGCCAATAATATGACTATCCAGACCCCTTGGGATTGGCAACAATTTATACGTAGTTGTTCAACAACTCTAACAGTTCATAACATGGAATTAAATGACTTTAAAAACTTTACGCATCTTTATAATAAATCCACAGGGAATCTTAGACAGGAACAGATACCATTCGTATATAGAAAATTTCTCATTTCGGAATGTGTTCATTTACAAGTCCGCCAAGAAAATATAGGAGAACTTTATTACAAGATGGCTTTTAATGAAGATTTTAAAAATTTTAACCTAAAAAGAAGAAATGCTACGTTTCCGGAATCTCTTGCTATAAGCCGAGTAGAACGAAAACCAATATCTACTGCAAAGTACAATGATTTAATGTCGCTCTTACCGTTTGTGTCCAGTGAATTTCACGAGTACTATAAATCCCTGCCTAAAGCAGATCAAGAGCCCGATTTCCCAGCGTAAAAAATGTGTTATTAATATTTCTAAATAAAATAATTTAATTACAATAATTATTATCTTTTATTTTATTTGTTAAATCGAAAATGTGTTTAATACGTAGTATATTAGGTACCATAGTGTCGGAAGATACAACACTATGTGATCAAAAATTATGTAAACGAATAGAGGTAAACAACACTATGTTTAGTGTTTTTAAATGAAACTCAAGGTCTCTAGTTAATTCCACAATATAATACAAGTTATTGAAAATTCTAAGAAATTGACAATTGTTTCGATAAATCAATATCTGACGATGATATTGATTTATCGAAACAATTGTCAATTTCTTAGAATTTTCAATAACTTGTATTATATTGTGGAATTAACTAGAGACCTTGAGTTTCATTTAAAAACACTAATATGAGCATATTCCACGAAGTAAGGGTCGAGACAGTCAATAACACTATGTTTATCAAAAAACTATTTTCATCACTTCCTAAGGTAAATACCTATAATATTTTATGAAGTACTTAATAACCATTCGATACACCTTACAAACTGCAATTTACTGCATAAAATTCATAAATACCCAAGGATTATAATACTTTCAAGATACGTGAACGTTACAAACCGCCTTTTCTCAAAAGTGAATTTTTGAACATAGTGTAGTTTACCTCTGATGCACAGATTTGTTAGGTCACCCCTAATTAACCCCCAAGAATGGTTCGATCGCCTTCTACTTACCATTACTTAAAGCCCTTAACAGTCTCATACAGTGTACCATAATTGGTATTTTTAAGTTGACGAGTTGCAGACATTAATTTTTTTTCGAAATTTTGGGCCCTACTTTGAGGGCCTATAACTCCTCAGGGATGCAACTTGGTATTGAGATAACCAATCAAATAACTAAGTAGGGGCAATGAGGTGAAGAAAAACAGGCATTCACGCTTATATACAATAAGGAGAAGAAGATAAAAAATAACAAGACAAAAAAGGTTGTCCTCCAGTTTTCGAATTGGCTGTAACAACTTATTCCAGCGACATTTCATGAGTAGAAATCGCATATATGGAAAGTAACATGTTTAGACCTGTCGTTTTCGTTACTTACCAGAATCCCTATGTGGTTGTCGACATGCACCGGCCAAAGTTCGAGAATATAAAATTATTGGCAAATATTCAGTATTTCACCGAAGCGTTTGGTATGTGTATGTAAAATCATGCAGTTTTTCCACTCTCTTAAAAAATTACTATTATTGATATACGCGGCGTTATAAAACTTAATTGACGATTTGACTTGTATGACTATGCATGTGTGTGTTTAAATACCTTTTCCCTGAATAAGTTTTCGAACAAATGTGACATTTAAATGGCTTTTCTCCTGTGTGGCTACTCATATGTGTATTCAAACTACTGTTATGTGAAAAATATTTTGAAATGTCACATTTGAATGGCTTTTGTGTGACTACGCACATGTCTATTTAAACTACTTTTATGTGAAAATATTTTGAAACAAATGTCACATTTAAATAGCTTTTCTCCATGGTCATGCAAATGGAAATTTAAATGACGTTTCTGTGAAAAAGATTTTGAACAAATGTCACATTTATATGGCTTTTCTTCTGTGTGACTACGCACATGTATACTTAAACTCCTTTTCTGTGAGAATGTTTTCAAACAAATGTCACATTTGAGTAGCTTTTTTTCTGTATGACTTTGCAAATGGAAATTTAAATGACATTTCTGTGAAAAAGATTTTGAACAAATGTCACATTTGAATGGCTTTTCTTCTGGGTGACTACGCACATGTATATTTAAACTACCTTTCTGTGAGAATGTTTTCAAACAAATGTCACATTTGAATAGGTTTTTATCTGTGTGACCATGCAAATGTAAATATAAATTACATTTCAAAGAAAAAGTTTTCGAACAAATGTCACATTTGAATTGCTTTTCTTCTTCGTGAGCACGTAAATGCTGATCTCCATCTATACTTAATTTGAAATTATCAGTGAATTTGATATCTTGCAACTCTGCTTTCCATTCATCTTCAACTATTTCAATTTCGTTTTTTACATCTTCATCAAAATTCCTGAGAATGGTAAGGTCAGTTACATGCCTTTTCCTGTGACTTATATTTTTCTGATGAAATTTAGGTTTATATAGTAATTTCTTCAATTTCATACAATGATTTGTAGAAAAGTGACAAAGGAATTCTATTCTTTTCGCATATAAATTTCCACAAAACTCACAGATCATAATTCCAGCACTAGTATTTGGGTTTGCGTATTTTCCATTTTTTAGTAATTCTGCAAAAAAAGAATTAAAAATAATTTTTCTAAGATTTGAAATGTGTGTAAAGAATAAAAAACTTAAGAATTCTATGAACATATAAGTACATATTTTAAATGGGTGACAGTAATATTAGTGTGGAATAGTAGTTTGTGTAACAAGTGCTCAAAGTGGTACTTTTCCCACATGTTGCACACAATACTTTTTCTACGATCACGATTTTCAGAGAAAAATAAGAAATATTTTATTGGTAATATAATTTGAGAATGTAAATTATATTAATAAAAAGTGAAATAAAGATATATACTTCTAGTAATAAAAAAAAGAAAATAATAACATACACATATTTTTATTAAACAATAATATTAAATTTCAATACAGTAAATTAGTTTAACTTAATTTAACACAAACTTATCTACTTTAAAACAAAAGAAATAAACAATTTCTTTTTACTTGAAATTATAATTTATGGTAAAATTTGAACAATTTTGAAGTGTTACTCCAGGCGTGTCTCTATTTTTTACCAAATTTTCAGTAAAGGTTACAATATTAGCTGATGACTTGGAAGGTTATTCTTGCTGATTGTTAGATGATGGCTATACCGAGTTTACAATTTTATTAGCTACCTCTATTTTATTTGAAATGGAGTCATCGATATAGCTCTCTGCGACATTACTTGATCGCCACCCACCATGGCGTTTAAGAGTCGATAAATCTCCTCCTGCATTAACTAGAATAGTTGCAGAAGAGCGTCGAAAACAATGTCCCATATAAAGAATGGAGTTTGGCAATTTTAAAAATTCTGCCACTTGTTTAGACATACTGCCAATTTTATTAATTCCGACAACTTGCCTTGTGCATTTACCCCCTTGATAATTCACAAAAAGACGTCTGCTATGACGTTATTAGGGCGACGACAAGAGTATTTCTTGTAGATATTATAAAATTCTCCCATTACTGTGAATGTTCTGTCAATTTTGGTTTTGGTATTTCGAATCTTAACTAATAGGGCAGTATTTAGATCTTCTGTCATCTAATTTTATGTTCCACAATTCTTCTCGCCGGCGGGCACGAGTTAATTCGATAGCAAGGACAGTGTACAGGTTTAAAATATAATAATTTTATAAAATTTAATATACCTTTTGTTTTTTTAAAAGAATAACATTAATAGGAATTAAATATACTATAAAGAAAAGAAAATCGGACGTTCGTAGGATTTGAACCCCGGCTATTTTGTTACCAAACAAATACTCTACTTTCTACGCTATGAAAACTTATAATTGGGTTATGCAAAACATGTAGATAATATTCAATGTTCTGTAATGAGTTAAAATGCGTATTTCAAAAGTATTAATGTACTTATATTATTAATAGGTAATCAAACAAAATATTGAAAATCTAATATTAAATGTAACGTTTATTTACCTTTGTTAATGAATACTTATAACTAGGTGCTTCATTCAAAATTTTTGGATTTCTTCGGATGTTAAGGTTTTTGATTTTTTGGGTGTGTATTTCTCATTTTGTCTTTTTAGAAATGCTCTTAATTTTACATATTTTGAAATATCTACATTATTTTTAATGCTTAATGTGCTTCGCAGCATTGAATATTGGGACCACAGTGTCGAAGCCTTATAAGATTGTGATTGTTCTTGAAAATAGGCTAGAATTACATTTTCAGAATATGTTGAGATTTTCTTATCTTCTCTCCATTCCATAAATTTTTTAGAAGCGTATTCATAATTTTCTCTTGATTTTTGAGGCAAAGGTTTAAAGTTGCATTCATTGCTATTTCCAAAATTACTGGAGGTGTGTTTTCAATAACTTCAACTTCTGAATCTGAATTATTGTCAAATCCTTCCATGTCGAATTATTATTGTGCACTAAAGGATACGTCGATATCCAATATTCAAATTAAAAGCTAATAAATTCCTAATCTATAATTTTTAAGTATATAAAATTAATCAATATGACACAATCAATTATATTTTAAATAACAAACGTCAAACTACCTGTCAACAAATGCAGATAGATGTGTGGGAGAGGCAGTATAATAGTTTTCTGCTGTCTTTTACGCATGTGCAGTGTGCGGTACAGACAATTCCCGCATCACTTTCTCGCATCGTAGGAAATTAGTAACTTTGAAAACAAGTAAGCTCTGTCTATTTGTATACTTTTCATAGTGATCGTAGAAAAAAGCATTTTGAGAGTAGGGGATGGTGGGGATCCTTGGGCACTTTTTCAGTATATTGTCTGTAGAGTAAATTCAGCCCAATCTAGCCCTAATTTGTTTTCACTGCCAGTTATAGTTGACCTATCTTAAGCTTTAGGCATTATGTTATAAATTCTATTGTTCAAAATTTTTGGTGAAATTTAACTTTTTTAAAACCTTGCACTAGTGCCCAAGCATCCCTACCAGAGGGATATGTGGGCTCTGTAGTCGGGAGCCTTGGGCATGAAATAACCAACATTAATAAATCATTTTACAAACTATATTTATTGATACTATTCGGCACACATATATAAGAAAACCAAACTAACTTTTATATTTTCGTGCCTATTTCAAATGTTCAATAACCCATAGTGGTTTATCAAATGGATACTTATGGCTTCATCTTCTTGTCAAAATAGTGGGGTTACATTGTGATTATGTCATTTCGGGTAACTGATGATACATCTTTTATATCAGGGTAGCAGAAAGTGTTTTTCAATTTTGTGAGTCTCATGAAATTTATTGTAAAATCGTTGTATTCTATTTCCTCGATTTTTCCTACATAATGGGCACAGGTTTTCTTCATCTGAAACTTAGCTAAGACGTAGTCTCCTATCTGAAAACTACGATCAGGACATATGACGTCATCTACATCTACTTCCATGTCACTTTCTTCTTCAAATTCATTCCATTCTGACGAGAAACTTTCGTCCTTTAAACTATCGCTCGATGTACTTTCCTTTCGCTTCTTAAAATTTCTTTCTTTTTTAGGGGCCTGCAATTAATTTGACAATTTTGGAATTTTTTTCACTGGTAATTTATGTTTTTTCTCAGCTACTAGCTAATCTATTAAAAGTTTTTCTGGTGTGTCTGTCATGATCCTAGATTTCGCTTTCTTCCAGTCTTAATATTTTTGCTTCGTTGTGCTTTAGGATAAGGTCTCACAGTTTCGAAAGTCAAAAATGGTTCATTTGTTGGTGTATTCGTTTGCCGTTCCTGAGCTGGCTGTAATAAGGCAGATGCAGAAGTAGACGGCCCATTTACTTCACTACTGGTTACGTGAAAATACGAATCAGTAGGACAAGTCGCTGGTAGTTCTTGGATTTAATTCGCGACAAGGTCTTTTTCTTGTTCCATTAACATAGGTCTGTCTGTGTCATAGGAACTTAAAAAATCCACGTCTGTAAAAACTTTAGAATTGAAGGGCCAAATACCACTTTTCTCGAATTCGTGTTGAATATTTTTTGGAGTAAAAGCCTGAGTTGTGGCCAGTGCTGATAATTTCGCTATTTCATAAATAGTGCAAGTTTTTGATGGATTCATAGAGAGCCAATCTGTTAACGCAACGTTATAATATCAATACTGTTAAATCTAAAGGCGGTAGCTTGTGGCTACAGTGTGGCGGGAAGGTTAGCATCACTATGCCGTTTGCTTTGCACAAGTCTGAAGCTTCTATTGATATGTGGCTTTCATGATTATCAAGTAGAATGGCTACATGTGAAGTCTTTGAAGGCTTAACATATTTAATGAAATGTTTCAGGTATAAAACGAAATTTTGTGCAGTCATCCACCCAGATGTGTAAGCTGCACCATCGGATCCAATCGGGGCACCATTCAGCATATACGGTCTAAAATTCACTCGAGGGAATATGTAAAATGGCGGTATAGAATTTCCGATAGCATTAATCGTGCAACAAAGGGCGGCAGACGTCATTTTTCCCACTTGTTTACAACCCTTCACTGCTAAAACTGTCTGCGTAGTCTGCATGGTTGTTAATCTAGTTTCGTCTGTATTACTTCTGGTCCGAATTTATAGCGATTCAAAACGCTTCTGTAATTGCCGAAAAATTCCGTTACATTTTTCCGATTGAAACTGCTGGCTCGTGATAAACTAGTCGCCTCAGGAGTGCGCAAAGACAAATTTTTGTTTCGAATCATGAACCCTCTGATCCAGTCTTTTGATGCATATTTACGTTGCTTCCACTTATCTGGAATAACTTTTCACACAGTAGTGTCTTTTCTTCATCAGTAGTGTATATCTGCCTGGTTATATATTTGTTTTCTGTGGTTTTCAAAGGTCGCTCCAACTTTAAGTATCGTTGAAGAGAAGATACTTCTTCGCAGTTGGTTGAATTTTTACTCCCGCACGGACTTCGTCGATAGCTCTTTCGATTATATCGCGTGGTATTTCAATGCGGTTTGTTTTTTCTTGTAGCAAAATGGCATATTCTGCTGAAAATAAAAAAAAACCGTAAGGTAGGAAGAGATGGGCATGCCCAATGTTCCCTCACCGTTGGGTGTTCATGCATACCGCCTGGCGCCATTAAAATTCAATTGCAAAATACTACACTAAACGAATAATTTTAACCATTAATTAATTCGATATTCCATGCACAAGGAACCAATATATACGAATTAATAAAAAGAATGCGTACTTACCGTGATTTTCGCACAGTAGAAGAAGAATAATCACCAATAAAATTGTTTGTTTCCAAGGATAGAAACATAAAACTCGATTTTGTCGTGTCTACAATACTGATATAACTGCACTATGGCGTTCGTTAGAAGTAACAAATCAACTGCTTTTCGGTTACCACGACAGCGGCGTGCCTAAAAGTTTGCGCTTGATTTTATTCACAAATGCTCAGATCTCCCACCTGCCCAAGGATCCCCACCTTCCCCTACATTGAACACAACTAAAATACAAAATAAAGTTTTTAATTGAAACCCTGGTGGTTAAGAACACAATTACACATTAAATGTGAGCCATACATCAACACAAAAAATATTTTAAAAAATAAAATGCATTCCTATAAAATAATACCTAGAGCCCCTGGAAAACAATTTTCATAGGATAACTTGATTTTTTATTTGGAATATCTACTTCATTGACATTTATAGTTTATATTGTTTTTTACCTTACGGACAACAACACATGCTATACTTATAGTTTTTTAGTTTATTGAAGAAAATTTCGGAAATCACTTTCATATACATATCTCACGATAACCATCAAGATAGCCTGACCAGCGACTTCTGTCAACTCATCCATTTGCAAGACGAATCGTGTTTTTTGTACACGTGTAACTATACTCCGGTCAAGATAGACATAAAAATAGTTATCAAATAACAAAAATTGGGGGAGTGCCGAATTTTGGTGGAGACCTTGGGTTCACCATCAGAAATAAAGTGTCAAAAATCCCCATCGATCCCATGTGTGCTAAAAAAGTTATTAGGGGCCAAAGGTCAAAATTTCCGGTTTCTGGGATTTTTCTCAAAAAAGTACTTCAGACCAAAGTTGTAGATCTTAAAATTATCTACAAAAATGGTACCTATGATTTTTTTTCTAGGAATCACTATTTCTGAGATATCGCGATTCTAAGAATCACGTTCTATGTGATATGCACACATACGCCACGTATATACATTAACAGGCACTCAAGACAAGTAAAAATACCTATTTGTGTATCTTTTATGTGTTAACTATACTATTCTGAAAATATATACTCAAATCATAGTCAGTCCCTTACTGAATCCCCTCTACCCGTATGGCCTTGAATAACATCTGACGATTCTATTCAGATAATTCTATTGTCCGTGTTGTGTCGCTTATGTACCTGCTTCTTTTAGTAGTGATGTGTCATTCGTTCATTTTGGCACGATTCGATCGTTCGGTGAATGATATGAAAAATGATTGAATCATTTCAATCTATCGTTCAGTTCGATTATTTGTTGAAATTTGGACTCTCAATCTCCTTCATGTAATATCGTATATGACTAACCTCGAACGACGAATCATATTTAAATAAGTTTGAGAATGGTTTAGAATAAAATAACCTAAACGTAACGTTTAAAAAAAGTACCTAGTTGATTTTCATTAACCTATTCCCATTAAAAATAAGAAATGTAATCATAAATGTTATACAGTTTGCATATTGTATATTTTTTATGTATATATATTCTAAAGATAATTTCATATAAGACTACAAGATGGTATGGCAAAAGTTACTTTTTTAAATGGTATGAGGGATATTAGGCATTCCTATACATTTGTTGATGTACTTTCTAATTCTGCAGACAAGTTGAGATGGGCTATAAATTTGACATAAAAAAGATTTATAAACGATTTAACATAAACGTTGCGTTTTCCAATACTGGGTCCGGTGTTTTTTTTTAAATCTGGATTTATTATCATTAAAGTTTATATTGATACTATTTAATCAAAATATCTAAACGGAGTTTCTTTTTCTAATAAAATAAGCAAAAACCATGTTCTCTGTACTATAAATATAAAAAGATTGCAATTGCATCAATATCAATCTCCGATATTTTGTTTCAATTCAGTATTCAATCGATCAACGAGTGATTGAATATTGTGTGATGCTTGTGCTTCATTCATTTATGACTGCTATTCAACACCTGTATCGAGTATACTATCAAGTTCAGACATGGCTAGGCGAACAACTGAACCCAGAAGACTGGGGTTGGAAATTAATAAACAATACTTTGGAACCAATTCAAACTTTACTCCCACCAGCTCCGAAAAAACTCCTTAACACAATTTTTTGCAATTGCAAAAAAGGTTTTAATGCCAAATGTGGCTGTAGAAAAGTAGGGTTACTGTGTTCTCCAGCGTGTACCAATTGCCAAGGTCAGTCTTGCTCAAATGTCGAGTTGAATACAACAGCAGATGATTCATGTGATTTTGATGAAGAGTCGACTGATTCATCTTCATTTGAACAATTTATGAACATCCAGCAAGGGGTAGAGGAAGATGAAGAAGAAATGACACCAGAAGTTGACTTTGAAGAGTATGAATTAGATTAAATATTCAAAGAAATCAGAATTATAATAGTTAATCTCAAAAACCAATATCAATAATCATCATGCAATCAAAAAAGTATTGTCCCTGAAAATTACGTCACAACAGTTCGTGGAGTAGGCCTACCGGGGAAACCACGTTAAAAAAACGCGTCGAGTACACTACCTCACAGGTGGAGTGGAAATGTGTGCATATAACATAAAATGTGACTCTTAGAATCGCGATATCTCAGGAATGGTAATTCCTAGAAAAAAAATCATAAGTAACATTTTTGTAGATAATTTTAAGATCTACAACTTTGGTCTGGAGTACTTTTTTCAGAATAGTATAGTTAACACATAAAAGATACACAAATAGGCATTTTTACTTGTCTTGAGTGCCTGTTAATGTATATACGTGGCGTATGTGTGCATATCACATAGAACGTGATTCTTAGAATCGCGATATCTCAGAAATAGTGATTCCTAGAAAAAAAATCATAGGTACCATTTTTGTAGATAATTTTAAGATCTACAACTTTGGTGTGGAGTTTTGAACGTAGTTAGTTGATGACAGATAGAAAAATACGTAATTGAGTTGTCAATAAAGGTGGATTTATAAACTCTGTTGTTCCCGTTGTTCGTTGCTAGCCGTCTTTTCCAAGTTGCTGACGATTCGTTATTCACAGTTGTTCCCGAGTCGACCAATTTATATCGTTTTTCGTTGCTGGCGTTGTCGAAATTTGATTGGTCATAACCAAACCAAACCACAAGCTCGTATCGTAAACAACGCCACGTCAAGTAAGAAATGTCAACTTCACATATAGAAATCGCGCATCACAAGAGTGAATCTGATTAGTGTTTTTAACTCGACAGCTGGTAGCACCAATAGTTTTCCTCATTTCATGCTGCCGAAGTGCATCAATAAATAGTAGCTTATGTAGCGCCTCTCTTGACTGACCGTAAAAACAGTAGTGTCAGTTTTGAGTTTAAAATGATTGGTATAAATCAAGTCACGTGGCACTAACTTCAGTTTTCATTGGTGGAACTGCGAAACACGAATAACAAGATATAAAATTTGGTTATTTGAGAGCAGCGACGAACGACGTGGAAACGACGAACAACACGGCAACAACGATTTATAAACGCATGTATGTGATATCAATGTTTCATTTTCGAGCAGCGGAAATCACGAACAACCAATAACGAACAACAGAGTTTATAAATCCAGCTTATAGATTCGTACTTTTTCATCGATTTATTTGCGTTGACAGTCATATTATACATTGTAATTACTCCTCCATCAGAAAACATATATATTTTCACCGGGTAGGTGATTTTGTATAAGTTCCTTAAAATTATGGCGACCGTGACAGGACAAACATCTATGATGGAGAAAACGAAGAAAGCTCGATCTGCGCAGAGAACAGCTTTCACAAAGATTTACAATGCCATGATGGATATCATAGCGGATACGACGCCAGATTTAGTTGAATTAGAAGGAAATCTGAGGATCCTAGATCAGAAATTCGAACGTCTAAACGAATTGAACACGGAAATATACGATACTCTCCTGGAAGCTGATTGTACTGCTGATGAACTTGATTTAGAGATTGCTGCTGTGGACGAATACGTGGGTAAATATAACAGAGTACGAATACGAGTAGAGAGGCTTCTCAGAAAAGAAACAGCCGAAAGTACTTCTGTTAGTGACATTTCCGTATCGACTCGAAGAAAACTGAAACTTCCCACAATAGAATTTTGCAAATTCAGTGGTGAAATAAAGACCTGGTTATCCTTTTGGAGTCAATTTCAACGAATACACGATGATCAATCCATTGAGAATGAGGATAAGTTCCAATATCTCATTCAAGCGACAGTTCCAAATTCAAGAGCTCAGCAATTAATTGATAGTTACCCGCCCACTGGAGACAACTATCCGAAAGCTATAGATAGTTTGAAATCGAGATTTGGACGTAATAATCTCCTAGTAGAGGTATATGTGCGAGAACTTTTATCGTTAGTTTTGAACACCTTGCACGAAAAGATGAAACTTTGCGATTTGTATGACAAAATTGAGTCGTAACTGAGAGACATTGAGAGTTTGGCAACGTAGTAGCGCCTGTTCTAACAAACTCTCATTGAAAGATTGTCTAAAAAAGCTAATGGATTTCTTAAAAGACGAAGTAGAGAATGAAGAAATAATATCTCTTGCTGTTGCCGGATTTGATATCAACAAAACCTCCAGAAAACCCCCTAAAAATAAGCGTGTTTCTCAACATGAAGGTACGGTAGCTACTGCGGCAGGTCTGCTGAATGAAAAGTCTCTTGTTAAATGTGTCTTTTGCAATGAAAAGCACCCCTCATTTGATTGTGATAGCAAAAAACACACTTACGAAGAGAAATCATGCATTCTCAAAGAAAGTCTGTTGTTTCGTATGCTTGAGATTTGGACATGCGGTCAGAAAATGTCGCTCACGAGTAAAATGCCCAAATTGTAATGGAAGGCACATGAAAATCATGTGTAACAATGAAAGCAAAATTGAGACAAAAACTAATTCTACTACAAGCGAATCTCTTTCAAACCATACCTATGGTGAAGTTTCGCTGCAGACTTTATTGGTAAAAGTTATTGGTGAAAAGAACACTCGTTTTGCTCATGCCATTATAGACACTGGATCACAGCGTTCATATATGACAATGACGTGAAATGGACTATGAACCTGTTAGAGAAGAATATTTGGCACACTCCCTTTTTGGTGATATAGAATCAGAGCGCATATGTTACCACGTCAAAATCGGTAATTTGCATGACAATTACAAATGTGACTTTGACGTTTTGGATCAGCCTGTCATTTGTAATAATCTTGGATGTATTATACAGGGGCCGTGGATGCATGAACTCGAAAAGTTGAACATTATAATCAGTGATAGATATACAGGACCTATAGAAATTTTGATAGGTACCGATGTCGCTAATTACATCCTGTATATTGCCGACGTATCCACTGGGTTCCGGTACTGCAACGACCGTTGGTGCAACCTCAGCACATTCAACATATAAATACAAATTGTAAATATATTTAATTTTAGTCTGCATATTATTTTTATCTATACATCCTGTTTATTCAATTTATTATTTTACTGTTATTTTTCAAAGTTGATATTTTGTATTTTTAAGTGAATAAAAGTTTTTAAAAACAAAGTTCGTGTAACGAAACATATATTTGGCGCAGTCAGTAGGATTGTCATGAAAGGCATCCAACGCGGAAAACTTTTAACTATTTCAATAGTGAAGTGACAGTCAAACCAAGAAAAGAATCCAGTTCAACCCTAAGATGTCCAGGACCAAGGGCAAATGAAGACCGTACTGTAAGTCGATTTAGTTTTATTCATTGTATATGTCAGACTCCTCTAGTGCTTCCTCTTCCTTCAGTGATAGCGAGACCGACCTAGAGTTAAATTTAATTAACGACACATCTAATAATAATTTAGAAATAGAAATACTTGCTCAAACTTTAAATTCATTTTCTTTAGACGAAAATAACTTAGAAATGGCAAATATTCCCAATTTTAGCAAAGTTCATGCCGAAACCATTCCAGATTTCGATGGTAAAGAGAATGAACTACAATTTTTCTTAGAAAGTATCGATAGCATTGTAAATAATTTCTACGATATTACAAATGCCGATAATTACCAAAACATTATAATTTTTAGAACTATAATAAGTAAATTGAAAGGAAATGCAAGAGAAGTCATTAAAATTAGTGGGTGTACCACAATAAATCAAATAAAACAAGAATTAATTAGAAACTTTAGTGATCCTAGAGATGAAACATGTTTATCTCTTTTTTTTGAATAACTTAAGGCAAGGGCATAACGAATCCCCGTACCAATTTTATGACAAAGTTAGAAAAGTATTGCATACTATTTCGAACTATTTAGCTTTACATGAAAACGATAGAAACACACGTGCATTTAAACAAAATATGTATAATAACCAAGCTCTACAAGTATTTTTAGCAGGTTTAAGAAATCCGTATGGTATCATGGTTCGTACAAAAGAACAATCTCACCTCGTAATAGCTAACAAAAATTAGTTACCGCCACCTATCATAAAAATAACTTAAAAAGGCCACTTGCTAATCAAAAAATTCTACCATTACAGAATCCTCCTATCGCTGGTAGTAGCAAGGCAGGCACAGGAAATTAAAATTGTTAGTTTGGAGTCCAATCCAGGCATACTCCCGTACAAATTAGGAAATGCTAGATTACAATCTACCCATCATTTTTTTATCCATTACTTTGATCTAAACCCTATAGAAACCGAATTAATTCATATAACAAATCACTTCGAAAATGTTTTGCAGGTAATTAATATCAAAAATCAAGTTTTTGCAAATGAACTTAAATTCTTGATTAATTTAATAAAATATCAAATAAAGCAATGCATAGAAAAATTAAATTATATACACGGCAGTAAAAGAATTAAGAGAGGAATTTTAAATGGTTTAGGAACAATATTCAAAAGCATATCTGGTAACTTAGATGCAGAAGACGGCAAACGTTATGATGATGCCATTGTTTTATTGAGTTCAAATCAAAAAGATATTGCAAATACTTTGAACAAACAAATATCATTAACCAGTCAAATTATAGATGATTATAACAGTAGTATGTCACTAATAAAACAAAATGAAGAAGAGATAACAGGAAAACTAAATGAGCTAAGTTTTGAACTTGAAAAATTTGTTCATGATTTTTCCTCTTATTTCCTAGCAAAAAATACAAGCAGCACTTAAAATCTCAATAGAAATACTAAATAATATTGAAAATTCTATTGCTTTTGCAAAATTAAAAACGTTGCATTATAGTGTTCTAAACTTTGAACATCTAGAATTTATAGTTAAAACATTACTCAAATATTATCCGATTAATACCCTAATCGTTTATTCAATTTATTATTTTACTGTTATTTTTCAAAGTTGATATTTTGTATTTTTAAGTGAATAAAAGTTTTTAAAAACAAAGTTCGTGTAACGAAACATATATTTCGCTGGAAAATTATTGACTGGTAAAAAATGTTCTTTGAATTGTGGGTTAGTTGCTGTTGAAACCTCTCTAGGTTGGACACTGATGGGAAAGATTCCACAATTTCCATCTCAGGACCGTCAGAACTCCTCGATGTTGGTTACATCCTTATTTTCCAGTAACTTTTCAATTTCTGATTATTGGGAATTAGATGTTCTAGGAATAACTGATCCTTATGAACAGCAATCCAAAAAAGATGAGGAACTTGCAGTAATGGACCATTTTCTTCAAAATGTCATTGTTAATGACGAAGGAAGATATGAAGTCACGATGTCGTGGATCGAAGGACACTCTTCGTTGCCGAGTTATTTAGCTGTGGCCAAAAAGCGTCTTGATACATTAACTGAAAAACTGAAAAATTAAGAATATTTTGATGCTTATCACCAGGTGCACTGCGAGTGGATGGAGGAGGGTATAATAGAAGAGGTTCTCGAAAAAGACATTAGTAGAACAGCTGTCTATCTACCTCACCGACATGTCGTGAAAAGTAATAGCAGTACCACGAAAATTCGCCCAGTTTTCGATGCTTCGGCAAAACTGAAAAATTATCCTTCCTTGCACCAATGTCTGGTAAAAGGTGTTACCATCACTTCTTATAAGATTCAGATTGCACCAGATTGGCGTAGTTTCGGACATTAGAAAGGCGTTTTTGCAGATTAGCCTCACACCTGGTGATCGAGATTTCTTGAGATTCCTGTGGTACGATGCTGATAGTCGAATAAAATATTACAGACATTGTAGGATTGTTTTTGGCGTGACCTGCAGCCCTTTCCTGCTTAGTAGTGTCATCAATTTCCATCTTCAGAAGTTTCTTGCACAGGCTTCGACTGACAATGCATCATCTTCGAATTGGGTGATTTCGAAACTGATAAGGAGTTTTTATGTCGACAATTGCATCACCAGCGTCGACACTCTTGTTGAACTCCACATATTTATTGAAGAAGCGAGTAATATTATGCTAGAAGGAAAATTTGATTTGCGAGGATGGGAACATACCATCTTGAATCGTCAACTAGACCAAGTCAACACTCCGAACAGCATACTCACTCCCGTATTAGGTCTTCTGTGGAACAAAAATCAGGACATATTGATGCTCAGCAGAGAATGTTTTAAGGATATTGGTAAGGAAGTCGATACGAAAAGAACTATTTTATCATCTTCGCATCGTATGTTTGACCCAATCGACTTCACATGTCCAGTTTCACTGTTTCCAAAAATGTTACTCCAAAAACTATGGCAAACTAAGATTGGATGGAACACAGAAATAGAGGGTGAAATTAAAATCCACTTCCTTCGTTGGTTAGATGAATTATCGATCTTGAAAGATTTGACTTTACCAAGATGGTTTGGGTATAACCCCAGACGACGACGGCAAGTTTGCATGTTTTTTGCAATGCGAGCCAGGATGCATATGCAGTGGCTATATTTTTGGGATTGGAGATGGAAAATATAGTTAGAATCAACTTGGTTCAAGCCAAATCTCGAGTATCGCCTGTTAAAAAACTCAGCATACCGAGGTTAGAATTGATGGCAGCAACAATTGGAGCCAGATTGTCTGTGTCGGTATCAGAAAATATTCATATACAAGGTGTCAAAATGAATTGGTGGACAGATTTAACCACTGTGTTATCCTGGATAAAGACAGAAGATATATGAAAGCCATTTGTGAGGAACAGGGTCGAAGAAATTTGTAGATTAACAGACAAGAATTCGTGGTACCATGTTAGCTGATGTAAATCAGCCGGAGATAGTAATCCGGCTGATTTACCTTCCCGAGGTTGTACTCCGAAGAAGTTGATGGAGTTGAGATGGTGGGAGGGACCACTCGGGTTGAAAAAACCCATGGAAGAATGGCCAATACAAAGATATCAGTGCGATATAGAGGTAGTATATTCAGAGAAGGGAAATATGATTTCATCTCACCTGAATTCAGAAAACAAACCTATTTTCGATTGCTTTTATATTTTTCTAAATTTGATAGAATTGTCAAAATGATTGGATACATTCGTCGATTCATTCACAATTGCAGAAATAGGAACCAGAAGAGAACGGGAGGTACTTTCTCTAGAGTAATTTTCTGAATCTGAAACACAGCTCATCAAATTTATACAACTTGAGAGTTTTGATGGTGTTGCTGATAACAGATTATCTTCCTTCTGTCCATTCCTAGATGAAGATGGCATCATCAGAGTGAAGACAAAGATTTCTGAATCCTCCGATTCCCCAGAGTTCTGTAGTCCAGTCGTTTTACCTGCTAAACATCCTGTAGTGATGAAACTGATTTATGACAATCATTTGAAACATTCACATGTTGGTATACAGGGTCTTCTGAGCATTTTGAGAGAACGATTTTGGATTATTCGTGGCAGAAAAACGATTGGATCCGTTATACACAAATGTGTAACGTGCAGAAGGTATGATTCGAAGAAATCAGAAACCTCACCTGTTACTTTACCCCATGATCGTGTAAGGGATGCTGTTGCATTCGAAGTTACAGGTGTAGACCTAGCTGGGCCACTTCATATTCGTAATGGAGAGAAGGTCTGGATATGCATCTTCACTTGTGGTGTATACATAGCCCTCCATCTAGAGTTGGTTTAAACAATATCAACTAATGCCTTTCTTCAAGCATTCAGAAGATTTGTTGCAAGGAGGGGTCGTCCTTTGGTGATATACAGTGACCACGGAAGCAGTTTTGTTGGTGCAGATAATGCATTTGGAAAGCTCGACTGGAAAGCCAATTCAGAATACAGTACCGTTCAGAAGATTCACTAGAAATTCAATCCCGTAACAGCAGCCTGGTGGGGCGGTTGGTGGGAGCGTATCATACGACTCGTCAAACAGCTTCTACGAAAAGTTTTGGGACGAGCTTGTCTCACCTATGAAGAGTTGTCAACAGTTTTATGTGATTGCGAGTCAGTGCTGAATTCCAGAACGATCACGTATGTTTCTGAAAACACATCCGATTTCATCCCCTTGACACCGAATATGTTTGTGAGAGATACGGGACCTAAATCAGGGTTAACATGTGAACTACCAGATGTCGATACCATGCAATCATCTGATCTGAATAGACATGTCAGATATCGACAAAAGCTGCGAGAGAAATTGCGACAAAGATTTCGACGAGAATATTTGGGAGAACTGATTCTTCATTCCAAAAGGCAAACTAGTACCAATTCTATGAAAGTTGGCAGTATTGTGCTCATTAGAAATGACAATACTAAACGAATTTATTGGTCTTTAGCAATGATAGAAGAATTACGGCCAGGAAAGGATGGAAAGGTTCGACTTGTTCGTTTAAGAACTAAAACAGGTCATTTGATAAGGCCTATCCAGCGTATTTTCACACTAGAAGTCGACGCTGAGGATCCAAATGCAATAATAAAACCTGTTGGAAATGCAAAAACACGTTTGCCTACTCCAACGACCCAGTCAGTTTATGAGGACGAAGAAGAGGCAGAGCCTGAAAAAGAGTCCCAGTCTATTGTTACCATGTAGCATGATATAAAAATACAATGCTTTTTTGTATTGTATTATACGAGTAACTCACATAGGTGCATTAATTCTGTTAAGTCACCCACTGAGTATGCAACTTTATACACACTTCTGTATAGTTGGTTGCATAACGGAATTAACTATGGGTTTTAAAATTATTTAAGCATATCCTGGAATAACGGGATGTAAATAATTAAATGGGTGTTTAGAGTAATATTTTTATTAATATTCTTCATGTGATGTCAATTGTAAAGTAAAGGGAAGCTGTTGAAATCACTGGTCCGATACTTGTCGAATGGTCAAGTTGGGGTATCGATGAGGACAAGTCGTGAGTATATAAAATGGCCGGTGGCACATGGTTTAGTCCATATATTTTGGGAACTATAGTGGTGAAAAACCCTTGGTAACAAGGTAAGCTTTCATCTTGTATATATTTTCACGGCTATAACCCCCAATTTCTTTTTAGGGTTTTTTTCTATACTGCATAGTTTTTTTTACAAGCAGTTTTTACAATATTTTTTTGCCAATTGATGGTTTGATAGTTTTTATGGGTGACGGTGATCAATGATAGGATGATCAAGTACAGATTTTATGAAGCCTCAATTTCGGATGATTCCTGTATGGTATATATTCTCGTAGGGATAGCTGACAGGCTAAAGTTCTCCGTCCAGGGTTGTAGAGACGTTTCGTACATCGGATTACGATTAACGTTATAGAGCGACAAGGGCTTCTAACGGCGTTTCCAGTTCAAAGGACGAAGCTGGACTTATGCTTGTTGGTGACAACTGTCGAATAATTTCATCGATTATTAACCGCATGGCTGAATCTAGTTCCATAAGTCAGATGTTGCTTGTCAATTAAGCCAATTGACGTCTAATAGTTTGGACACTAACCGCAAATAACATTTAAAGTTTTATTTGTTTTTATCTGAACTTCGAGCAAATTATTCATTTTATAACTTCATTTTTTAACGTTTCATGACACGTTAACTTTTATATTCTACTGTTTAGTAATTTCACATTTTATTAAGACGTCTATCAAATTCACAATTTTAACATTACATTCTTTCAATTCTTTAGAGTTGAAATATCAACTTTGTTATTGTATATCGCACTGAAATTATATTTCACTTTAATCTTATTATATTAGAGATACTTTTGACCTACTTGTATGTATATGGTTAACTATTACTGTTGTAAAGCGGTAACTGGTATACCATTTACGGGTTGCTAAAGATTAAGTGTATTGTATATTTTGATCTCAGTTAGTTGATAACATTAGAAATTGTTGAACATTTTAAATTAACTAATCATTGATAACTGATTATCAGTTCATAAATAGAGTTGATCACCTCATATTTTTGAGACAGGTTATTACAACATATGTTCAAGGTACCATCCATTTAATTAAACTGTTTTATTGGCAACAAAGTGTTTTATTTGATTCACAAACGTAAAAGCAAAACGACATAAATAACATATTTGAAAGTTACAATAGCTAATTGTTTTCATTATTGGTTTCTTGGTTAATCAGTAAATATCTTGAATGTCCTACTAATCAAGTGGCGCCTTAAAAAATAATAAAGGACAAGCTTTCAAATATTCCTCACTAACTCATGACCTTATGCTCTCCGGCGAAAAGCGAACCTTTGGCAATGTAACCTCACTTCTTGGAGTAACAACAACAAGGTAAGGTTACAACCAGATATGGAAGAAAAATGATTCCACCAAAGAAATTCAGTTATTGAGTCAATCATAAATGGTTCGATGACTCAAGGTGGGAGAATGTTGTAAATGATACTTTTGGAATACTTTATTTTATGTTCTTCATTCACTTTGTATGTGACAGTTTTGAACGTAGTTAGTTGATGACAGATAGAAAAATATGTAATTGAGTTGTCAATATAGATTCGTACTTTTTCATCGATTTATTTGCGTTGACAGTCATATTTTACATTGCAATTACTCCTCCTTCAGAAAACATATATATTTTCACCGGGTAGGTGATTTTGTATAAGTTCCTTAAAAATTAGGGAGTAGTTTTCTACATAACATGCAGAGAGATGAACCGTTGGAATCAACAAATATGAAACCAATATATGATTCATCCCACTTCATTTTTATTGCCTTTGAAACCGTGGAGCTTGACGTCGTTGCATCATCGTCTGGATCGGTAATTACTGTATACTCCGCGCGTACTGCTTTTGAGCATTCGGCTTCGTTAGAAGATGTTGTTGCAACATGTTTAACGCCTTTAAGCCAACGTTCGATTCTTCTTTATTAATAATGTTACTGCGTAGAAGAGTTTAGTCCTGAAAATGGGCACTATGAATATGTGCGAATGTCAATGGGTTTGAAAGGGGCTCCTAAAACATTTTTCAAAAGGTCATGGACGATATTGTAAGAGAAATGTTTGGTGTACCTTGATGACATAATTGTATTCAATACCAGTTTAAAAGAACACCTCATAAATTTGAAAGAAGTATTCAACAGATTAAGAAATTCTAATTTTAAATTGTAGATTGATAATTACGAATTCTTGCGAAAACAAAAGTAGCATATCTGGGCTATATTCTCGCGCTAGAAGGTGTAAAACCTAACCCAGACAAAATTTTAGCGATACAAAAATTTCCGATACCAAAACATTCAAAAGAATTAAAAAGATTCCTCAGACTCCTAGAGGGTATTACAGAAAATTTATAAGACTAAGGCCCGGTTGTACAACTGTAGCTTAGTGAAGGCTCAAGTGTGAACTCAGGTTCAGTGTCAGATTGCTGTTGTACAAAGTAGGCTTACGGTTGAGCTTGATTTAAACCTTAAGCTTAGTAAAGCCGTCGAGAGAGCAGGTTTAATGTAAGCTTAAGCACAGAACATAATTTGTTATCATGTTCCGTGGCATAAATATAAATGAATTGTGTGCATTGACATACTATACTGATGGACTGACCCGCCTACCACACAATTGATGCCATCGCAGTGCGAGAGAGAAAGATCGAGAAGGATAGAGCTAGGAGTGGCAAAAATATTTTTCAATGTATGGTTACGGTATGGTTTTATATGTTACTGCGTGAAGGTTTGTTATATATTTTAAATAATTTTGAGAAATATTTGAAAATGAGACCGTGTTCATCTTATACTTGTACTACACGGTTGAAAAAAGGCGAGAAAATAAAATTTCACAGGTAGGTAAATAAACAATAAATTTTATATAAGTTAGGTTTATTAAGATGATTAAAAATATTACTTTTCCGCCCAACCTTTCTATATGCGAGAAAAGTATTGGTTTACCCCAAAAAAAGCTGGAATATTTAAATTTTTTTTTGAGTTATTTTTACGTTTTCCATCAACAACAACTCGAAAAAACGGTTTTTAGAAAAAAAATCCTGTGTGTATGTCGTCGTCGGCCACTTTTCCTTACATGTCTTGTTAGCACGATACAGCCTCCGGAGTGCAATAAGTCACCAATTTTATGATGGAATATTGTTAAGGACATGTCACAGATGAACCCTATTGATTTTCAGTTCACCAGAGCCAGTACAACGGGTGCTATGGTACTTGAAGTACGACATTTTGTAATTTTTTGAGAAATTTCAGTTTGTTAGCACGATACAGCTTCCGGAGTTCAACAAGTCACCAGTTTTGTGATTGAATATTATTCAGGATATCAGACTGATGAACCCTATTGATTTTCAGCTCATCAGAGCCAATACAACAGGTGCTACAGTACTTTAAGTACGATATTTTTGTTATTTTTGGAGAAGTTTCAGTTTGTTAGCACGATACAACCTCCGGAGTATATACAAGTGACCAATTTTATGATTGGATATTATTCAGAGCGTCTCAAAGATGAACCCTATTGATATTCAGCTCACTAAAGCTAGTACAACGGGTACTATGGTACTTGAAGTACCAAATTTTTGTCATTTTTGGAGAATTTTCAGTTTGTTAGCACGATACAGCCTCCAAAGAGTATACGATTGATCAATTCTATGATTGAATATTGTTCAGGGTATCTCACAGATGTACGCTATTGATTTTCAGTTGACTAGAGCGAGTAGAGCGGGTCCTATAAATCCAGATATACTAACTTTTTGGTTATTTTTGGAGAAATTTCGGTTTCTTAGCACGATACATCCCCCGAAGTGTATACAAGTAACAATTTTATGATAGAACATTGTTCAGGGCCACAGATGCGGAAAAGTTAGTTTTAATCCTTAAAACCGTTTATTTTTCATGTTTTATACATTTCCAAAAGTTCGCAATTTAAGTAATGGTTACACGCTGTTAGAAGAGATAATTATAAGCCAAGTGATACAGCTGTTACTTGTGAAAAGCATTTTAGAGTTGATGACTAGGTATTAAATGTTCACGGAAATCGGGTATTAAAAAGACAGAAATTCCATCACAGTTTGATTTTCCTGCTCATTTGATCAAAGTTATCAAAAAGAGAAAACCCGTAACAAGAATACTTAATGTAAACCAAGATGAAGGTGCTTTTCTTGAAAAATTTGAATTGAAAATAATATTTTTAATATAAACATTCGAATACTTTTTATATTACAATTTTAATATACTTAAGTGTACATTTTTAGGGGATGCTGTTGCAGGATGCAGTACTGATATAATTCCTGAAGTGGAATCTATGGAAGTCGATTTATATGTACCAGAAGTTAATAAGCCAGAAGATCCAGTAAACATCAATAACATATTATCCAATGAAATAAAAACATATTTGAGTGTGGAAAAAAAAGTTTCAAGGTAAGAAGACCTACTGATTCTTAAGTAGTTGACCATTTAAAAAAAATACCTTCAATTATGCATTTTTTCTATTTTTAGAAAAAAATGAGATCATATAGTCTTTGGAGATTTTGAGGAGAGTGAATTAGAATTTCCAGAAAAGAGAAAGAAATTTTTGAAAATTACCAACCCAACTGTTTGTAAATATAAAAAAATGAATAAATATTACACAAAAATCCATTTAGTTTATTTTGGACTATTTTTTGACTTACCCTGTTTGACTTGCAACCATTCTGAAAGCATCTAATTTAATTATCGAACATGCACCAACTTTTAGCAATATTTGAATTTTTACTGAGCAATAAAAAGAATTCCACGTTTCACACTTATATGACCACACTGTATAAATAGACACGTAACAATATATTTTTATGAAAATGCATTGTCTTTTTCGTAATGTATAACAATAATAATTGTATATTTTCTATTTATAAGCAATAAAATGATTTTTTTAATGGTTGTTTCATTATTTTTTTGTGTTATTTGGGTTTAAAATAATATTAAAGATATTAATAAAACATAGTCTGTTATTTGTTTATAAAATTAAAATATACTTTGAAGCATTTAATGCAGTTACAACAACTTTTACTAATAAGAAAATAATTTTATAAGCACCCATTATATGCTTTCTCGGTGTTTTCTGCCACACCTAGCTCCATCTCTTTCTAGGTTTTCTCTTTCTAGTCTCTTCCACATTTTATCCTACAGCGTTTATTACCGTAGGCCAGTCCACTAGTATAATATGCCAATGATTGTGTGCAAACATAACCTGTACTTAATTTATCTATGCATTAAAAGTTTATCAAAGTTAAATATGGATATTTTAACCGATGATGAGGATTTTTTGGAACTTATTGAAATCGTACAACACCGGAGGCCTCGGGTGTATAGAGAGTGTATAAATCATTTTGAATGTTGGAGGGATCATGAGTTCATTCAAAGATTTCGCCTTTCTGAAGAAACCGTTCGCTTTGTGACAGATTGTATATCAGATGAAATTGCTTGTAAAACTAATAGGTAACATATTAACTTAACTAATAGGTAAATCATAACTTATCCAATAATTGTGTATTGTAGGAATCATGCTTTATCCCCAGAAGAAATGCTGGATCATTTCTGCAAGCTGTAGGCGATTTTTGCGGAGTTGATAAAGCTACGCCAAGTCGAGTCGTGCTAAAGGTTTCAAGAGCTATAGCAGGTCTGGCTAGAGATTTTATCAAAATGCCAGAAACACATGAAGATATTAGAACTACACGGCAGCATTTTTTTGATATTGCTAAATTTCCACGGTGTATTGGTGCATTAGATTGTACTCATATCAAGGTTCAGTCTCCAGGTGGAAATGAAGCTGAAGTTTATAGAAACCGCAAATCATTCTTTTCATTAAATGTCCAAGTAATTTGTAATTCTAACTTAAAAATTCAAAATATCGTCTGTCGCTGGTCAGGCTCAGCACACGATCCAACAATTTTGAACAACTCCGCAGTACGACGAGCATTTGAACATGGACAATTTGGTGATAGTTTAATAGTCGGTGACAGTGGTTACCCTAGAATACCTTTCCTTATAACACCGTTACGAAATCCAGAAACCGCAGCAGAACAGTTGTTTAATGAATCCCAGATTAGGACTAGAAATCCGATAGAACGGTGCTTTGGAGTGTGGAAAAGACGTTTTCCCATTTTAGCACTTGGAATGCGTATTAAAGTAGAACGTGTAGAAGCTGTAACAGTAGCAACTGCAGTGCTTCACAATATAGTACGTAGTTTTCATGACCCGGAGCCACAAATTAATGATGAAGAAGAAGCGGCAATAATGTCAATGTTGCTCCTGTAAGGCAGCAAGGAGGAATAAACAATAACGCGCGTTTTATACTCATTAATAACTATTTTAATGGACTTTGAAGCATTCCTGTACAGACCTACGTGTAATATATACTATTTATATCATCTCTATATTTTGTACCATTTTCCTTAGTTGCGATAAGCCAATGCTGGTTAATTTTTCTAAAGTTAGCCTGTAACCACACCTACATTAAACTTTATTTTTGCAACATACCACTTTAGAGGAATATGTAGAAAGGTATTTAGTATTAATAAAAGTATCTGATCTCCCCCTGAGTATTATATCTCTGTGAATATTTGGCTATAACAAAATTTACAATATCTTTTATACTGAAGTGATATTGAAGTTAAGCCGAATCTGAAAACCAGACGTGACCATGTGAACATAATGATCATACAAATAAATTAAATAGGTATATGGTGTTTTTAACTGTTAAAAATGGAAATGATTATTTGATTCATTCATTACTGCATTCATAACTTAGTGAACTGGTAAAGTTGTATTTACTTTTATAAAATCAATATCAATTTTAAATTTCGCTGTGTTTGCAGTGTAAAAAAAGTATTTTGATATTATTTAAGGAGTAGGTAGGACATTAAATTACGCAAATTCATCAAACACTTTTATTTCAACATTTTTTTATCATGTTCTTCCTGGAGAAGTTGCATTTTAAAAGACGACTCAGTTTTCATAATTTTGATTTGTTCTTGATGCATCTCCTCCATGTGTTTCATTTTTAATTCATGTTGTTCAATGAAGCAGGTCTTTTTCACTTCCTCCAAATTATTCTTAGAAGCTGTCCAAGCAGCTAACTTATTTCCTAAAAGCTTGCTGCTTTTTTGGGATTCAACTGAAACATAAATAAATTCTTGATATTGCCACGAAAACATTTTTACATAATTAAATTAGGTATGACAGTAAATCGTGTGGGCCTGTTAGTAGTAGAAAAGTTACTCGTAATAAAATAAAATGTGAGTTATAAACACAATATTTCACTGAAATCAGTGCAAACAATAATACCGAACTCTGACATCAGATGTGCAATTAAAAATGTTCTCAGTCTGTTATCTTTTAGTTAAAAAATCGGGCTTTACACTGACAGTTTGTGAGATCGTGTTCTATAATTTAAGCACAAGTTTGAATTTTTATTCTTATCTAAATTCTCCATTTTGGTATCCACATCTTCTAGGCAGTTTTCACTCTCGCTTTTCTTTGACCTTGGGGTGCTTTCGACATTTTCATCTTAAAAAAAATCAAATGTATTAGAATATATGAATAACATACAAAGTGCTTCTTGCATACCTATTTGAATAAATTCTATTTTTTCCATGTCCATATCTAATCCTCCGAATATTATTATTTCATTACTTGTAGTAGCTACAAATTAAATAATTGTTACCACTTAGAACATGGTTGGTAGCAACATATATGTTTTTCAGTTTATGATGACAAATATAATGTGTATGTGGTCCGTTAATATTTCATAGAGTGTGCAATGTTAATGACATTATACGTGCATTAATATCTGTCCAAAACATACTTACATAAGGCATCACCATCAAATTCAGATGAACTTCCTTCTAAACGCAATCCCAAAATCTCCTTTACATCCGAATCAGTATCAGTAATTACTACTTTCTGAGGAGGGCCACCACCTGTACCTTGAAAGAAACACTTTTCATCAGCATACTTTTTCTTCAAACATTTCTTAATGTTATCGTATTTCTTTTTTAGAACTACATGGTCCCGAAATACATCCCCAATCTCTGCGTTAAATTCATTTTCAATTTGCAAGCAGTATTTCAACTTCATCCTGTTCGCATCAGTGTCTGATTTAGTGCACTTGATAATACGCACGTACTTTTTAACCAGAGATATTAATACACCTTCTTCCTTGGTGCTAAAATTAGTTGAACGCTTTCTCTTTTGTAAATCCATATCTTAAAAAAATAATCCACCACCTTCAAAAATACCACTTAAACCAATAAAGTTTTATTTTGTACTTACCAATATCTCAACGACAAATCAAGCTACAATTCTTAATAAAAATGTATTATATAAACTTTTTTAATAGGCACACAATGACGCTATCATAATTCTTTAAAACACGAACAATCCCGCCAAATGCCAAATTAGTTAGGTTACTTCTTTATTTGACAAACATACTTTGACCAATTTACTTCATACGCATGCGTTAGTTCGAAATAAGTTCTACCAACACTTGCAAATATTGGTTTAGTAGAGCTGCTACTGAACCATGTTTAAACAACAGGTTTAGGGTTGAGCCCAGCTCGGTTGAGCTCAATTTTAAGCTTCAAATGTACAACTGGGTCTAAACCATTAACTATTAGGTTGAAAACGGATGCAATTATCTATATAAATTATTCAGATTATTGTTACGAAACAGCACACTGGTGTAGTCCCTGAATCCGACTCTGTCTAAGCCATGTATGGAAGTTAAAACTATGGCGGATGCGCAGGGAGTTCGTAGATCTGTTAACTATTTTTTGTGACTATCTTATATAGACAAGGTTTTTGTGACCAGTCGTTTCTAGAAAATTCGAGAGAGCCGATTGTTTTTGTGTAAGCCGCAATCTAGAATTATCTAGTAAAGAAGGCACTAATATATAAAGGACCGACCAGCGGAAGAAGGTTAGTTTATAAAGTGATCTCGTGATATAAACAGCGAAATAGTAAATAGTCTAAGTAGGTGTTTATATAAATTAATGTAAGTGAATATACAATGTATATAATATAAATTAGTGAATAGTGTAGTGAATAAATAAGTTAAGTAAGTGAACCTACCGTGTTAATGCATTTATCCTACCCGTTGAAATAAAACTTGTAAATAAATGAGAAAGACATTACATTGGTGTTAGGTGTGGGGTAATATAAATAAATAATTACGTAAAAATGGCCAAGGGACTGAGTCACTTGAAAGTGAGAGAACTAAAGGCAGAATTGGAAAATCGTGAGTTGAAAACGTCCGGTAATTTTTTTTCTTCTGTTAATTATTGTAATAAACTTGAAAACTATAACATTTTGGAATAGAGAATGAAGAGACTTATCAAATGATATATTACACGTCCATACTTCCTTTTTAATAGATCGGGGGTTGTACATGTCCTTAGAAGGGGGTTGAAGGTAGGGATCACATTTTCACATTGAACAATGTCAATGTATAATTTAAATTTTATGTGTTACAGTAACGGAAATAATGAATGTATTACATTTAACTTTTCCACACTGTATAATATAGTTTTAAAAAAAAATAACAATTTTAAGTTCACAGAAGCTAGAAATAGAGTACATAAGCTAAATTTATAGGTCATTAAAACCATAGTTGAATGAGTATGGGCAAGTGTACCTAAATTCACTAAATTTGAAATGTGTCTTATGTGGTTGTATCTAAAATATGCAACAGTTGAATTCTGTGATAATACCCAATAATACAAAGCAAACATAATATTAAATTTAGTATTTGAATCAGTACAATTTCAATGGTTACACAAGATAAATATGACTAAAAGATATATAACTAATAGCTCATGTATTGTTTCTCTTTCACTATTGAGTAGAAATTTTTTAATTATAGTTTTGATTAAATTTATTGAGTTTAACGAAAAAGCTACAAATTTTAGGTATCATGAATAAATGACAATGTAGACAGAGTGTTTTATCATAAAAGGGAATCAGAGCATATACCTTTGAATTGATCCTTATTAAATAATGATTCTTAAGTTGTTTGTTTATAAACAAATAAGTTATAGAATTGTATATGGTTGACGAATGTCTAGAACCTTAGCCTCATGAAATAATAGTATTTAGTTTATTTACCATACATGATTTTTAATAGGTATTCCCTTTCCCATTATGATAATTGGTAATGAATTATGTCTTGCAGTAGCACCCTATGAATATAATTCCTTACTAAATCCTAGATTCCAATGAAGGGTTATATAGTTTTCAGTTGATTAAAGTATTTTAATTTATATAACGAGCTTCTAAGGACTCTGAATTCTTCTATTTTTGTTTTTAAAATCCTTTCAATTTTTATTTCGTCTTCCTGTTTATCCATTGTGTATGAAATGACAGGATCATCCACAAAACTTACAATTATTCAAGTACTGTTTAACTAAAATAAATATTTTATGTATACTGAAAATAGTAAAGGTCACAGGCCTGTACACCTTCGGTTATACAAAATTTAAGATTGTTATTACCCAAACTGAAGATTTCTCATTACTTAAAACATCACCAATCCTCACAACTTGTCTGGGATCATTCAGGTAATTTTCAAATAGATTGAGGGTTATTCCCCGAATGCCTTTATTTTGCAGTGCATCTATATAGTAATAGGATAAAATTCATGCAACCTTTATAATTCATTTAACATGTTAAATGTTATATTTACAAAATTTATCAACAATGTCAGTGAAAAATTTATTTTGGTGTTAATATTATCCTTCATAATTACTACAGTCCTTCTGAACCTTCCCAAATAAACATGACCTACTTAAAAAGTCTACAAATATCAAGGAAAAAATAAGTTTTTTGTAACAATTGCTATTTTTATAAATTGTTTAATTGATGCATACAACTGTACATATAGAGATAACTTATGAAAATTTAAAATAACTCACCTTTTGATTTAGTTCGCCTAATGTGTATATTATCCTTACGAGAAATGTCCCTATCTGTTTTAGCTGTAATCATAGATGATTCTTCAACTACTTGAACTATGTTTAGGTCATCATTAATTTCTTGTTTAATAGGATGCATGGTATTCATATTTACATTTTGAAAAATTGCATTAGGTACTTCATCACTGAATTCTTGTTTAACGTTCATATGACAAACAAAATCATCGAATATATCGATTTCTTCCTTAACGACTTTTTGCTCCATATCCATTCTGTCTGGATTATATCAAATTAATAATTAAAATCAGGTGGTTTCACTTGAATTATCAAGGGGGGTGTGCCTGATTGTCAAGGCCAAATTAAAATTTAAGTTCCATTCCTAATTGTAGAGGTCGCAAATTTGACGTTTCACGTAATTGATCGAATGTTTTGCGAATTGAAGGTTACAGGAATCGATTAAGATGGGTGATTTGTGATTAAAATGAATGTTACTTGAACATCGAACAAACAATGGAAGCTACAGAAAAAGTATGTATCAGAGAGAAATAAACATATTATATTTGTCCATGGTATGTATATCGTCATGCAAAATCAGCAAAGTGTATATAATCTGTGATCAGCAAGCAAAAAAATTCTTCTCATAGACAAATAATCATATACATATAAATAATCATATGCATATCAATAAATATTTATTACGTATATGCAAATAATCATATACATATAAATAATAGGTTCGTTCGTAGAGCAGTCAGAAACCGTTAGCAACTGTACAGCACAGGCGCATTTCGTTAAAGAGCGTTCGCACAAGCCAAACCAAAAATCAGTGATAATAAATCCAAAGTTCGTACAAAGAAAATGGTCGGTTTGAAACTGATTGGCAACCGTCAGAATAATTCGCTAACTAAAGGAGTACGCGCATTGAATCGGAACAGAGCCGTCGGAAAAGAACAGAACAGTCAAAGTTCCGAACGTGCCCGCGCACTGACTCGGCGTCGATACTCACTTTCAGGAGGTTGATGTTGTCTGTAGCAGTCCAGTCAATAAACTAATTTTGTGAAGTAAAGGTGGCACCTTGTGAAAATGGAGACGAGTTCTGATTCTGAAGAAGATATTATGATCGCTCTAGCCTGCAACGAGATTGAACAAAAACGAAGGCCAAGATTCTGGGTTCATGAAATAAATCTCAAAAGAGAAACATATGGAGAATTTCATCACTTGTTTCCAGATCTGCTTGGAGATGATGAAAAGTTTTTCAAATATTTCCGAATGTCTACCGCTAAATTTTATGAATTGATAGAACTATTACCAATAAGAAAGCAAGACACCAATTTTCGGAAAGCTATTTCACCGGAAGAACGACTAGCAGTGACACTTAAGTAAGTACGCATATAATTTTTTGGATAAACTTCCCAATTTTCAAATAACGTTATTTGAGAAGCTAACTTGAATTTTTTTTAATTTTATTATTCCGTGTTAATTATTTGAATTTTGTTTAATTATGGTAACGTCCAGGAAAGTTACCTAAAAAAATTCCAATTTTATTTTAATTTTGACTAAAGACAATTATACTCTACATACATCTACAATTGTTTCGTGAATCATTTATTTACATAGTGACGATATGTTATAATAAGGTTACTAATAATAGGTAACAAAAAAATGTATTAACTTTTATGACAAATTTGTGTAAGTATAACAATCATCATTTACATCTGTAGAGTTATTATTCTGAGTTGACATCAAATTTCTATATTCATACTCTGTGACTAACTGAGATATTTTAGATTTGATGTCAATTTGCAATTGAGGTGTAAAAGTCCTTACAGTTTCCTGTATAGCCTCGAAGTATTTTTGTAAATGGTCGGGTTGTTTCTTGTTTCTTGTTGCCTGTTTGTTCTCAAAATACTGTTGTAACACTTGTGCCATGGAATTTGATTGAGATTGTTTACATGGTCTGGGGATGGTTTCTGACCTCTGGTTCGCTGGTATTGCGATTGATGGTATGGAGTCTGGTGCTCTGGAGGTCGCTGGTTCAGACTCTGGTGTTGTAGATGATGAATATAGCTCAGAACTACTTGCAGTTTCATCTCTTTCCATCGAGATGTCCGCAAGAGGTTCCTCATCAGATTGTTCGTTATCTGCAACTTGACTGTTTCCTTCAATATTAGACTTTTGTTCCCTTTCCGCGAAAAAAGGAACCAAGAAAGACATCACCTCTTCAAACTTCCATTTTTTAATTTTAATTTTTGCCTGACCACTCTTAGTTTTCCTATTTTTTAGTGCTTTGCGGAAGCAGTCCCTCAAAGATGCCCATCGTTTCTTACAATCTGAAACTAAAAATGATACTGTCTAAACAAATCGTAAGCTAAGTCACATGTCGTTGGTATTGCATACAAATGTAAATGATGAATTCACGTTAAATAAAAACACTAAGTGTTAAATATCTACGAATATTAAATTATATTGACGCGTTAGTCTTACTAAGATTTCATCGGAATACAATGTTTCAAAGTCTATTTCAGAACACAAGGAGGTTTTTAATAAAAATAAAAGAGATTCTAATTATTCCAATTACGTAATAGTGAAAAATCACTCGTTTCATCCAAACTTCGGAATTTTACATATAGAAAGAAAAGGGCTGACATTAAATTATTTAGAAACATTACAAAACAACAGCAGAAAAAATTCCAACAATTTGCTTAATGATCAGTTAGATTTGAACCCTTCTCTCCTTCTGGATTTATTTATTTCAATCTGCGTAATATTTCTTAATGAACTGTATTGTTTTTCGAGTGGACCTTTCTACCTGTTTACAAATGTAAAAGCTTTAACATAATTTATAATATTGTATTCCGATAAAGTATTAGTAAGACGAAACCTCAATATAATTAAATATTTGTGGATATTTCAACACTTTCTGCTTTTACTTAACGGCCTAATCAATCCAAAAGTTGAAAAAATTGATAAAAAAAGGTTGAATCAATAAAAATAACGGTTAAATTACTGTAGGGATTTATTTTTAACTTATTTGCAGATTCCTTGGTTACGGTGACAGCTTTTCATCTATATCATTCAGCTACAGATTAGGAGAAACAACTGTAAGAGAAATAATCTACGACACGTGTCAACAAATCTGGTCTACTTTAGCTTCCTCAGTGATGCCTACACCCACACTAGAACAATGGAAGAAAATAGAAGAAGGGTTTTGCACTAAATGGAATTATCCAAACTGCATTGGTGCGATTGATGGCAAACACGTTGTATTCGAAAAGCCACCCAATTCAGGGTCCCTTTTTTTCAATTATAAAAAAGAATTTAGTGTTGTGCTACTTGCTCTTGTTGATGCAGATTATAGATTCATAACCGTGGATGTTGGAGCCTATGGTCGTAATAGTGATGGGGGTATATTCCGTTCATCAAAATTTGGAAGACAACTCCTGGCGAAGCAATTGAATATTCCTGAAGACAAGATATTGCCCCATACAAATATTCATTTGCCCCATGTAATAGTAGGAGATGAAGCATTTCCCCTAATGAACAATATAATGAGGCCGTATCCAGGAGCACAAACTGGTGTAAATGAAGGAAATAAAATTTATAATTATCGACACAGTAGGGCTCGACGTGTAAGTGAAAACGCATTTGGTATTATGACAAAGAAATTCAGAATATTCCTAAAAAAATTTAATATTTCGCCAGAGCATCTTGATATTATTATCTTGGCTTGTACTGTGTTGCATAACTTCCTACGCAATGATTCTTGTACCTGGCAACCAGGAGAACTAGAACAAGAGGAGACGCCAGAAGGCATCAATGATATAGCACATGTTGGGGGCAATTTTCAAAGAGATGCTTTGAATATTAGGGAGCAATTCAAGGAATATTTTATTTCGAATGAAGGTGCAGTACCGTGGCAAATTGAAAGAGTTAATGCTGGACGATTACACCATTAAAGCCAAATTATTCACAGTTACATGCTAACTATCTAGTTCTTCCTAGTCGGTACCAGTACATCAAAATTGTTATCGGTTTTGGCTCCGTAGAGAGATACATTTTAAAAAGTAAAGTTATTAGTTATCGTCTAAATTATAGTTAATACTTATCAGTACGTTTCGTATAGTTGTTTTATCAAATATTTAATAGAGAGACATAAGATTATTGTTATTATTTCAACCCTTCTTTGAGAAATGTATCCACTTAAATTTACAAATGAAACTAATGTTGTATTTCTTTAAAATAACATTACTTAAAAAATAAGTGTATAAAAACTTAACAAAATAAAACAGTTATATTTGCATACAAACTTTCAGTTAAAGTACACAAATTACGCTACCTACAATAAGTTTTCTTACCTGAACATCCTATTCTGCTGGATATTTCTACCCAAGCATTCTCTTTCCTGATATTATCATGATAATATCTATTTTGTGGGTCGTATAACAAATTGTACTCCCGTACAGCTTCAATCAATTGTTCATCAACCATCTTTCCCTTCAGTAGTTCACTCTAGCAAACGAAATAATTGACTACACGTGTCGCTTCAGTTTCATCAACCGTACTACACAAATATCGAAAACTTCCGCAGAGCCAACAGAAAAAGTTGCCCTGTTCAGCGATCGCCTTCGTTTCCGTTCCGATCCGACCGTTCTGCGCCGGTCGGTCTGAAGCAATGCGCGGGGTAGTATATGCTTACATGTATTTCAAAAACTTCCGAAAGCTCTTTTCGTTTCCGACGGCTCTGTTCCGATTCAATGCGCGTACTGCTTAATAAGAAATTTTAAGTTGGAGAGATGTCAGACATGCGCAGTTCGCAAGGACATTGATAATTATCCAATAGGAACTAAAAATGAGCTGTTTATTTGTTTTTTCTTTGGTGTTTGAATTTGATAACAAATAAATAAAAATTACGGATTTCTAAAGTGCCAACTTTTGACCTATACTTCTGGTGTATATTCAGTAGCATAAGAGTATTTGTTCTTGGTCCATGTAAATGATGTGCTACAATCTAAGAATAAATGACAAAAAGTTGTATTCTCAGTGCTCTTTAAGGGGTTCTCTAGTTCTGAGGAATTATTTGTTGTATTAAAAACTAAGAATTATTCCAGAATCAGGTTATTACTTGCTAAAAAACATAATATAAAGAAAATGTCGACAACAGGTAAAATACCAAAAACATACTTTCCATCCTTTTTCTGTAAATACCAGCTTTATAATTTTAAATATTAATATCACAACTCAAGAAATATATATTTTATCACAAATTATTTTCCTCAACAATCAGATATTGAAGATAGTATTCGGATTTCGGCACAGTTGCTGTGTGTTTACAAAAAGTCGCTGTCAGGTAGGGAAAATATCATATTTGCGTTCTTAGAGTGAAAAATTTCCGACCGATTTGAAACCAATCATAAACCGGGCATGCGTACATAATAATCAGAAATTGGTTGGTAACCGTTAGCAAATTATGTTCTACGAACAAACCTAATATATACTGCGCCTAGCGGTTACGAAAGCGTCGCGATCATCAGAGTGGCGACATATATATGTCTGCACCACAGCCTGTTCTATATGCTGTGTCTGCACCGTCTGTAGATAAGATCAATACGCGCATGCGAGTCACGAGACGTTGCATTGTTTAATATCATTGGCTGTATCATTCCCGCTTTGACGCTTTTAGACCTTCAGGGAGTGGTAAAGACAAATAATATATTTTATTTTCTCTATGGTTGTTTGTTTGGACATAGCATAGTAAAATTAGTCTGTGGTTTGGATGTTTAGTGATTTTGTTATTTGTTTTATCATTGTGTTGTGATTTTTACGTGTTTCTTTTAATTAGATTTTTATTAAAAACTATGTCTCTACAACGGTGCTTTTTATGTAATGATATTGGTCCTAAATTTTCATAGGTCTACAGGTATATAAAAATAAATTCCGTAAGGAAACAAATCGTTCCATGAGTTACTCCATCTTCATTTAATTTGTCAATATGTATGGCTATATTAGTGTGTAGATATCGAAGAAATGATTTATAAAAATAATAACTCTAATTGGTTATGTGCTCACTATATATTTCATGTTTATCTACTTCATTTCTTTTCCTTTTGAAGTAACCTAGACAGCTATAATAGACGTTATTTGAGATTTATGTTGGAAGTGAAAAAAAATGTAATTACATAATTGCATTTTATTTGGTCAAATCAAAAATCAGACACGAAGTTTTAGTTGACTCAAATATCTTCGTTTAAAAATATTACAGGCGGCAAATACAGCACTTGCGCATAACTAACATGGCCACACAGAATGTAGTCGGACCTCTCACTCTTAATAGAACGCATTTCGCTTATTGGAGATATAGGCAGTTAGCAGTATATTTTATTTATTACGTATATGCAAATAATCACATACATATAAATAAAATATACTGCGGCTAGCGGTAAGGGAAGCGTGGCGATCATCAGAGCCGACATATATATGTCTGCACCGTCTGTGGCCAAGATCAATACGCGCATGCGAGTCACGAGACACGAGACGTTGCATTGTTTAATATAATTGTCTGTATCATTCCCATTTTGACGCTTTTAGACCTTCAGGGGAGTGGTAAAGGTTGCTAGCATAGACAAATAATATATTTATTTTCTCTATGGTTGTTTGTTTGGACACAGCATAGTAAAATTAGGCTGTGGTTTGGATGTTTAGTGATTTTGTTATTTATTTTATTATTGTGTTGTGATTTTTACGTGTTTGTTTTATTTAGATTTTTATTAAAAACTATGTCTCCACAACGGTGCTTTTTATGTAATGAGATTGGTCCTAATTTAAATTTTCATAGGTCTACAAGTATATAAAAAAAAATTCCGTTTGAAAACAAATCATCCCATGAGATACTCCATCGTCATTTAATTTGTCAATATGTATGGCTATATTAGTGTGTAGATATCGAAGAAATGATTTATAAAAATAATAACTCTAATTGGTTATGTTCTCACTGTATATTTCATGTTTATCTACTTCATTTCTATTCCTTTTGAAGTAACCTAGACAACTATAATAGACGTTATTTGAGATTTATGTTAGAAGTGAAAAAAAATGTAATTACATAATTGCACTTTATTTGGCATGTTATACATATGATTTATTTTCCGCCTCCCTCAAATAACAAGACATTTTTAAATAATTTATTTATGAAACTAACAAACAAAATTTATTAAAGAAGTAGGTAGAGTATAACTTATAGGCTCGTTATTTTCATCAAATTCGCTTGAATCACTCCCTAGGGAGGATGACGTTATCAATGAAATAATTTTTGCAATTCCGAGACTAGGTATACAGGGTGTCCCGGGACTAATGGGAAAAAAGTCAGGAGCGTATAATATGAGCTAAAATAATGTTAGTACTTCATATAAACTTTTTCTATGCAGGCCCTCGTTTTCGAGTTATAGGCCTCCAAAGTTTTAATTTTTAATTTGGTTTTTATTTTTAATTTTTGTAATAGTTATTTGATCTTTATAAAATTTACGGCAAAGATATAATGTATGTGTATGTTTATTTTGGTAAGGTAAACAGATTTACAGTAGTGCATTGAAGCCAGGGACGAACTACTTGCAATGGTTAGTGATCCAAAAATTTTGTAGGGATGGCACACCCTGTATGAAATTATCGAAATTCACTTCCCCACACATTAAGCTAACGAAAAGATCCTCTTGTTGGAATTCGATAAAATGAGCCGTTTGGCTAATATTTACAGTTTTATTCATGCACTACGTACCAATTTACGCATTCACCATTTTTATAAGTACACAACGCGGTAAAACGTAACTTATTAATAGATGTCCAAGATTTACCTACAGTACTACAAAAAAATAATAGCAGAAGATGAAAAACATTAACGACTTAATAATTCAAAAGTTGGTAAAAACTTTTTATAAGTGTTTTTACCGTTTATCAAGTTACCATAGGATTAGTTGTCAAACGTTGTGTAGAATAGTTCGTAGTCAGTACTTGTCAATAATTCATAAGACCTTAATTTAACAGTTACAATGGCAAAATTCGCTTTTATCGAGTACGCAGATATGGATCTAATGTATGGACTGGCTTCTCGAAACTGTTTAGAGGCCAGAAGGCTTTATGAAGAACATTTTGCAAACAGAGCATTGCTAGACAGACGAATGTTTGAGTGTATTGATCTCAGGTTACGAGAAACAGGTATGAATAAGTAAATGTAATTTTCTATCTATACAAAACTAAATTTTTAATTTTAGGAATATTTTTGCCAAAAAAAGGTGGAGAAGGTCCAGTACGAAGCATACGTACTGTGGCAGTTAAACAAGACTTGTTAAATGCAGTTGATAATGAACCATCAACGAGTTTTCTAAAAGTATCAAGAGAACATAACGTCTCGAAATTAGTTGTTCATCGCGTCCTAAAAGAACAGCTGTTATATCCTTTTCACATGATAAAAGTACACAGTATGACAGTGGCTGATTATCCTGCACGACTTGAGTATAGCCAGTGGTTTCTGCGACAACAACAAGCAGACAATACATTTATTAGTAACGTTCTATTTACGAACTAATCCGGTTTCACCAGAGATGGAATCATAAATTCTCATAATATGCATTTATGGGATGATGTGAATCCACATGGCATTATCCAAACTAGGAGCCAGCATCGATTCATGGTTAATATTTGGGCAGGAATAGTTGGCAATCATTTGATAGAGCCATATACTTTATTGACGGTACTTTGACTGGTCAGAGATATTTGGAGTTTTTGCAAAATTAGTTATGGAACCTGTTTGATGATGTGCTACTACAAACTCGTAGGAATTTATGGTTCATGCATGATGGGGCCCCTCCTCATTTCAGTTTAGATGTACGACAGCATTTACACACAAGGTTTCCTAATAGATGGATTGATCGTGGAGGCCCTTTTCAATGGCCACCGCGATCAGGAGACGTTAATCCTATGGATTTCTTTCTCTAGGGTTATCTCAAAAGTAAGGTATACGCAACACCTGTGCAAACAAGACAAGATTTAATGGACAGAATTGTGTTACACTGCAATGTTATTAGAAATAATGTGGGATTGCTCATTCAAGTGCAAAGAAACAACCTTCGTAGACTTAGAATGTGCGTGGAAGTAGGAGGAGCTCATATTGAACATTTATTAGAATAACGTTAGTTTTTGTTGTTGTTTAGGAATTAGTATTAGTCTAATGTTTTATAACTTGTGTTTTTTGAGGTTTTCTTAATGGTTTAATAATGTTATGTTCGTAATTTTGATTAAAAGGAAGTAAATCCTGGACATCGTATTAATAAGTTAGTCAGGTAGATTTGTACGTAGTGCATTAATAAAACTGTAAATATTATCCAAACGGCTTATTTTATCGAATTCTAACAAGAGTACCTTTTCGTTAGCTTAATGTGTGGAGAAGTCAATTTCGATGATTTCATACAGGGTGTGCCATCCCTGCAATTTTTTTGGATCACTAACCATTGATAGTAGTCCGTCCCTGGCTTCAAGGCAGTACTGTAAATCTGTTTACCTCTCTAAAATAAACATACACGTACATTATAGCTTTGCCGTAAATTTGATAAAGATCAAATAACTAGTACAAAAAATAAAAATAAAAACCAAATTCAAAATTAATACTTTGGAGGCCTATAACTCGAAAACGAGGGCCTCCATAGAAAAAGTTTATATGAAGTACTAACATTATTTTGGCTCAGATTATACGCTCCTGACTTTTTTCCCATTAATCCCGGGACACTCTGTATAAAGTGACAGTTAAAATCCCAAAAGGGATTTAAAGTACAAATAAAAACGTACATCCTCGATGCCTAGCCAAGCATTTTAGAAGTCCGTCCTCGATGCCCAGCCAAGTTTCATAAAAGTCCTCCTCGAAGCCTAGCCAAGAATTTTCGAAGTCCATCTTCGATGCCCAGCCAAGTTTCGTAAAAGTTCATCCTAAGTAGTATTTATTTTTAGTAAAAATGTATGTAGAATTACCGGAATTTGCAAAAAATAGCGTATACACCTCTCGACTAAAGTGACATTACTCAAACACCACCCGCGGGATTAAATGGGTCACTTTATTCGCTTGGTGTATAATATACTATACGGCATTGACGACCTAAACTATATTCTATTATACAAGTATAAATTTTACCGTTTATTTATAGAACACCCTGTATTTTGCAAATTGGTAGAAATCAGTAAATTGTTATTTTAATTTAACGATTTTTACATTAATAATTTGATTTCAAATCATTTCATCTGGTTTTCGAATTTAGGACAGAAATATTATAGCATGCTGTAGTCGATTGACAGATTAACATATTTTTAAAGTGTGTTATGCTATAACGTATCCACAAAATATAAAATAATATTTAAAAAATGAGTGATTCAAGCGAATTCATCCTCAACATACACTAGATTTAAGTGAACGTGTTTTAGACGTATTAGGACACGAGGAAGAAAATAGAGACTCAGCAGCAACATCCAATAGGAGAAAAACTCCAAGATCTGAATTGTGCAGTTTAAGAAGGAAACATTTGGAAATAGGAAAAGAGAGTATAGAAGAAATTAAAAAACTGAGGGTCGCCATTGAAAAAAACAATGAAATTCAGAGTGAAACAAATGCAATACTTAGGGATATCGCCCAGAATGTTAAAAAAAATTAATAACTGTACCTAGATTATTTTATTTATATACATATACACATAAACTTCGACTTTTATTTCAATATTGAAAGCTGCATATACAATATTCTAGAATTCCTGATGGTTGAAATAACTGTTGTGTTGACTGACGTTTATTTACAGATTTATTAATGTTTAGTGTAAATTTCAAAAGAATGAAAAGGGGGAATTATTAAAACTATTATATTATAATAAATTAATGTTACTTTAAATAACTAGAAAAATTGAAAAGAATCTTAAAAATTAAATATATCAGCTTATATCTGCAAATTGCAAATTTCCCAACTGCATTTTCTTAACTTTTACATATGGAATCAGACAAGATAATTTATTTTCTTTTATGATTTATTCTTGAAAAACCGTAACTACATTTTAAATTAAGTTCTTTCCCTCAATCTACCTTCTAACTTTCTAACATATTTCCTGCAATAGGATCTTAGATCATACGGTATTATATATGATCTAAGAATAGGATTTTCAACCATTGCATTTACTGCGTTCAAGTTGAAATTATCATCTGCCAATTCCATAATAATTGCAAATAGATTTGCATCTATTCCTTCGGCCATAGTTTTTATTTTTATTACAAATTGAGAAGTAATAATAATGAATTGTATTCTATAGTAATAAACAAGCAAGAAACCATAGACAAATAATATATTACTTTTTCTATGCAAAAAACTGAAAAAGAATCAACGAATGACATAAATAACATGCGCACGCAAGTGGTGATCACAAATCCCAAGAAATAGCCGTTCATCAGAATCAAAGAGCTATCAAGTAAAATATGGTGGGGGTTTGGTAGCGCTACTTTCAGAGCGATCCCAAAAATTTCCGGATGAACGCAGCCAATTATTCGAAACAACAACACAACTACTGTCACAAGGCAGCTCGCCACTGACAATGACGAAGGGCAGACTGCAGAGTATCGGTTCTGACAGTTGGCTATGAGCAGGCGGGGGATGTGGTGGGAGAGAGCGATGACCTAACTAGGCGACAGCCTTGACGAACAACAAACAATTGGCGCCCTTGCTCTTCCGCCAAGTTAATGAATGACTAAATTTACACTATCAAAGAGAATCTCTAAATTAACATTTTATCACGACGACCGATTTATTAATACCGTACTTATTTTGCACTATTTTAATATTATTTCATGAGTTTCGGTCAGCATCTGCGGTCCAGTAGCGAGCTGCCCGCGGCCCACCGGTTAGGAGCCGCTGTCCTACAACATGCTCGTGTATTATAATGGCTATCATTATATGATAGTTACATAAAATACTATTATATATCTATAACATTAGTTAATGACACAGTTTACATATTATTAATCACAAAATTACATATTTTTACTAAAATTACGACATTATATTTAAAAAAAGTTAATCCAATATAACAAATTACACATTGTTGTTTAAAAATTATTGACAACAGAAACAACAAATACTTTAATAAAAAGTAGTTAAAAACCTGTACGAATTTGAATTAACAATCAAATTCTTACTGTAATCTTTACTTTAACTTCCCCCTGTATAACATAATTTATATATCCTGCACAGACCATACACAGAAATACCATTCTTCTCAAATATTCAATATTTCTTTAATCAGGCAAAAATCCATTTTAACGTTATTATCACTTAAGAAATACAGATAATTATTGTCTTACAATTTTTTCCACTTAATAGTTTAAACCTTATCGCTTCACAAAAACTATCGTCTAAACTCCTTTATCTGTAACGAACAAACTTTTTTCATGCAAGAAAAACCAAAACCAGCGTGTATCGTTCACTCGCTGTATCTGACCGTTAAATTTCAAACTGTCTTCTCCTATTGGCCAAATCCTCACACGATTCTCCTTTTTCCCACCCTCTTTGACCGACCTATAAATAGGAATAATTTTACTCACTTCTCCAGTCAGCCTTCATACATAAGGTGCGTTCTTTTTGACTGAGATCTCAGTTAATCTCAGCTCACGCCAGTAATGTGAGTGTTCTTTTTGTTTTACTCACTCTAAGTGAGCTGAGATTTTTCCTCCCCCTTCACCGATGCTGAATGTGTTGTAAGGGGGTATCAATTGGAATTGAGTCGGAAATAAAGTGGAGGGGATGAAGAAATATTTGATTTGCTTGGTTTATATGTAGTTTTAACCAAGGTTATCTAAGGTTTTAACCATTGACATATAAATAATAAACACACATAATCTATTTTTCTTTTGTTACAAATTATGGATACATTAATTAACATTATTAGATGCTGATACGAATCTGTCGTATAGTTTAAATCTATCGACAGATCGCGCGCTTCAATTGAGATGTCTTTCTTTTTGGTGCTTACGCACATCACTTTATCTCAGATCACCTTAACTGAAGTGATCTGAGATCTCAGTCAAAAATAACGCACCAGTTATGGTACTCTCATTATAAGGTAATACCGGTATATCATTTTACCTTTCAATAACCATCATTTAGTTAGTTATATCAGATCATGTGATAAAGTGAAACATATAAAAATCAGTGAATTTCTTAATTGTTCGGCAATTGAACAAAATGTAATTTCCGTCAATATACAAGTGAAAGTGACATAATAGTTTAATTTATTAAACCATCTTAAACCTACATAAATAATTCAATGAAAAATAAGGTCCTTTGAGTTTAGAATAAAGACTTCCCGTAATATTATTATCTCAAATACAAAAAAGAGAGATAATAAAACCAAAACCATTTCCATGAAAACAGGAATAGGTGTGAGACAAAAAAAATTAAAGCAGTACATTAAGTTACAACAAAAAACTGTTTTTGTTAGTTCTCTTACCATCACTATAATATTTTTCAATTAAAAAGGGAACACAAAATTTTAAGAGTTGAGAAAATATGTACGAGTATGATTATGTTATTTACTTTTACGACGAGTTCAGTTTTTTAAATAATATTTTCTACATGCCTGTGGTGAATCTAATTTTTAATTGAAATATTGCATTAAGTAACTGATTCAGATAATTTAACTGCTTTTTATTGTTGGTATTACTACCGATAAGTGCCTTGGTTAATTTAAATTTTCTTTATATTTAGCAATATACATTTCTCCTTCTTGGGAGAAAAATTATACTGACTCTAGTTTCATTTATTTAGTTTACTAAAAATGCCACATTCATTCCAAACGTTGTTTTTTAGATAAATGTTCAAATTGAGTTTCTTTAATAGTATAATTATTTTTTAAAAAAATAAGTTTGTAAATGTGTTTAAAATATATTTATTAAAATAATAATTCAACACTATAAATTTACAATTAGAAAGAAAAATAATATAAGAATCCTAAAAGAAAATGATAACAATACTATTATGAAGCGTGCAATCACTTAGCCGTGGCGCTGAGTCCACGTAGGCTGAAATGTGTTTGCTTGATGTTCATCTACTGTGGCCGGATGGTATAGAATCCAGTCAGGTCTCCGTTCAGAGTATGCTTCGTACGCCATCTACGCGCGGGGCTCCTAAGTATCCTCCATGTAATGCTGGTCGCTGACTAGACTAAGGTACAGGCGTATTGTAATGTTCGACCGCTACAAGTTTTATTTTTACAAAAGCTTGTGGGCAGTATGGGTGTTATTATTATAGGTATTCAACTACTTTTAGAGGTGTATAATGTAAGGGTTGCAAAGATAAAGCAATGTAATGATTGTATGCGATTGCATGTTATAGGTTCTTCCAAAGGTTAGGTCATCGAGAGCATATAATTGAAAAGGCAGTTAACTCTAACAACTTAACTTTATTAATAATCAAAATATCAATTAAATTTCGAGAATACGTAGCAAAACATATGTCCTATTTACAATTCGGCACATGCCGCTTACACTGCATTTTTATTACAAATTTTTCGATATTCAGCATAGACATATTGATACATACACATTACAAAATAATATTTTAATTGCAAATATTATTTACTAATATAAACATGAGCCACATGGTCGCTTACCTCACAAATACAACTTTTATTGAAATATAAAAACTATTATTATAAATAAAATATAAGTTCTTAATACTATATCATCACAGCAAATTTAAAAAGTCTTTTGCGTTATGTACTTGTAGATGCATTATAATAAAAAAATGTTTTGATCTTAAACTCCAAATTGAGAAGTGGCCAAAAATATTTACTATTACAATTTTTTACAATACCACCATACATACTATGGTTTCTGAATCCAACAATGACGAATTCTACCTGGAGATGACATTTTAAAGTTTCACTTACTTTTATTTACTTTATTAAAACTAAAATCGTAAATAAATTAAAAACAAAACTAATCCTACTTACCCTTGACACACTATATTTTTAGCAAGTTTTATTTTTGACACATTCCCCAACAACATCAAACATAATTATAGACACTGGCTTTCGAGTTTCAAATCTTGAAACTGTGCCCGCGTCTTCAAACTCAAACTTCCTCGAAGCTGGTGGGACATAAACATCCAATTAGTTTACTAGTTCCGTAAAAATGACGTCATGAAAATAGAAGCACCGTAAAAATATTTTTTCGAGAAATTTTTGTAAAAAACTGTGTTGTCACATTATCAAAGTGGTGTTAATAAACATCTATATACATTTTTTTATACAAATGCTTACAGTGGGAGATGGGCTTAAAACTTTCATTAGGGTGAATTTTTTTGTTGCGGACCTGTGCGGCAGTGGAACACTATATAAATACGGGACACGAGTTTGACTACACGAATATAAAAAAATTTGGAAAAGAAAACAAATATAAGAATAATTTATTTGTGGAAATGTGGTACAATAATTAAACTAAAAACACATTAACTATAAATCTGGTATCAATCAACTAAGTATTATTTATTGTAATAAATTAAATATAAGTATCACCTTATACAATATTAAAAGTCATTAAGTTTTGTATCTCCCTATAATTATTATACACCTTTTATAACAAAAGACGATTTCTAATACCGTTTAATTTTTGAAGTCCCTAATGTCTAAAAATTTGTGAACGTGCAATGGTATTTTTATTAACATTTTGATCAATTGACTCCAATTCTATAAGTAGCAATTTAAAATATTTTATTATTATATTGTTTCATTTAAAAAAATCTTGTAGTTCGCTCCTGATGAAGCTGTTAAGCAATGGCGAAATATTGAGCAGTTGAGAAAAAGAGGGTGGAGAAGTTGTTTCCAGGTTGATGGCAATCTCTGGCCGTCGTCCCTGGTATTTAAACAGTCTGGACGTTATTCTATTTCGATAGCTTCTCAATTTATTCTGGACTTAAAGGAGCGAGTTGGGGCGATAGGTTTTATAGAAATTGATTGTGTGCCCTGTTTGGACATGAAGTTGTGCCAAGGTAGAAGAAGGATCGGAATTTCTGACAGACACTCAGTGTTCTGACCTGTGTAGGTGCGGGGACAATTTAAGCAAGGGATTTCATATACTCCATGCTGTTCATTGGTAATTTTATCTTTGACAGATCTGATTAGGTGGAAGATGAACTGTTGGGGTTTGAAGATTGTTCGAATACCGTGGCGTTTGAAGATTTTATAGATTCTGTCTGTCACTCCTTTAATGTAAGGAAGGGATATTTTTAAATGACTAAGTCAATGGCGGACGGTGATTGAGTGGTAGTTGAAAATTTCTGAATGCTCTTGTTGATTTGCGATTCTTTGTAACCATTTTGAATTAGAGTTTGTTTTAGAAAATTGATTTCTGACGGTCGATTGGATTCGTCAGACAGAGAGATGGATACGAGTATGTTGATGACAGATTTAGTTGGGCCGGATTCTAAACCAAACTCTAATTGGGCGCAAGTATGATAAATAAAACAGCTTTGACAACACATACTCAAGAAAACAAGCATAGTTTTGACTTCGAAAGTTCAAAAATTTAAAACCATACCAAAAAAAGAGAATTTTATGAAACAATAGAAATTCAGAGAAATAAAAAAAAACGTAAATTATAAAACAGGCACAAAAGGCTTAAGCGAAATTTATAACAATATAATAAAGTAGAATGGTATGATAAACAACAATTACACGCCCATACATATATGTTGTTTGTTAAATGTTTTTAAGTGTACCCTTACCTATATTACAATGTATTTTAAACAAAATTGAGAGTGAACATTTATAACAATTACTGGGATATATATATATATATATATATATATATATATATATATATATATATATATATATATATATATATTATGAAATCTTAATTCATTTTATTTCATACGACTTATACGGCCAAATAATATCTGAGGTGGTGGTTCGCAATTGAAAGAGAAGATGGCGCTAGCTGACTACTTCTCGCAAGTGTGTAACCACACGAGCCATATATAGAGGATGTCGGAGGACGGAATCTTCAGTTCAGATTAGAGATTCTGGACTAGAAGGCATTACAGCATTCTTGAAGAGACCCAAGAAGGTCGAAACCGGTCAGTGTACTATGCCCTTCTCCTTTCGATTGCGAATCACCACAGATGTCTGTATCGACAAAAGGGTCGATCGGCGTCACGTTCTTCGAAGGGGATGTAATTCAATATTCTGCGTGGTATTAGCCAGGAAAGTAGTTGTTTTTCTCTTCGAAGAACGGTCAGGCTAATATGTAGAAATTTGGACTAAAACGGAGGTGCAGTAGAATACCGAAATTTATTTTTCATATATATATTGTTGTAGATAGAACGAGTACATAACATATATAGAATCCCGATAAAGGATAAAGAAATAAAATTTATCAATAAAAATAATTTCTAAAAATAAAGTATCAAAATTAATAAAATACCTGTATAACAATATAATCAAGTACGATCAATGGGCATAATCATAAAGAAAGTAAATAAATATAAAAAGAAGTCATAAACAATTATTAGTAAAACAGTTTCAAAATAATTCTTTATTTAAAAAAAACAACCTTAGACAGAACCTCACAAGTAAACGCAGATCAATAAAATAACGTAACGCTGCACGGAATTTTAGACACCCAGAGCATCTGTTTATATTTAAAGAATAAATAGAATAGCATAATAAAATCAACAATGCTACAATGATTGAACAATAAAAGACATTTAGAATTAGTAAAATATATAAAATAAGATATGTTAGTTAATATTTAATCATAAAAGTATATAGGAAATATAATAATAAGTAGGAAACTGTAATTACAGGAAATGTCAAAACTTATACGAAATATAACAATTGAGACAAGTATACCAACATAAAATGTATTTGAATATGAAATACAAGAATAAAAATAAATGATTGGCGACCTAATTTATGTGTATAAATGTAATAACATCAAACATAATAAGAAATGAATTGTATCCATGTATATTATGTAAATATTTAGGTTGTAGGAAATATAAAAATGATATAATTGCATTGACCAATCAAAACATCTCAAATAAACAATAACATGAAAAAAGACAATAATAATAAGATGTTAGTGAATTAATCAATGACAATAAGTGCATAATGAATAAAAAACAATAATTTACAATAAGTTTAAGTTAGAAAAACAATAAAAAACAATAATAAACAAAGTGACAGGTAAACTTTAATCGAATTTTCTAGAACATTACCAGCTTCCGGTGACAAACAATAAAAAGAGTTTTGTTCGATGAAAAAAGCGGGGAATAGAGAGTCAAGCGTCAGTCGTTGTATAAGTAAGAATGAATATAATGTGATCCAGTTTTTCTTTGTAACAAAAATTTAACTAATAAGTATAAATGAATATAAATCAAACTATAAAAAAATTTTAATCAGAAATTAAAATCAAGTGTAAGGACGAAGTTTTGTGAAACTACGTGAAGCAGAGTAATAATTATCACCAGATAATTGCAACGAGGAAGATATCCATCTAAGGCGGGAAAACATCATGGAGGCATCCAATTGAAGGCATCATTCAACAAAAAGAACAAGGTCTGTGGTGTGTTTAATTAAATATTTGGTACCAAATAATAATTTAAAATATTATAGTGAAATTTAAAATCATAAACACCTGGTAGTGAAAGTTTTTCTTTAAATGAATATAATATACCAGGAAACGTAATAATAAAAACTTACCACTATAAAAATGTAGATAGATGTATAATTTCTGTCATGTTGAATTTCTCAAAATCATATATATAAAACTTTCCACTAACAACAAACCACAACTAATTTCAGTTTATATTAAATACACAATTGTTGCAATACGTTAAATAATATTTTAAAAGATCAAATTTGAGTAGATAAAGATTTCCGATTTTCAAGTTCACGTACCGAATAAAACTAAAAATAGTATTTTTAAAATATTTCAAATCATCCTATTTAGAAAAACAAAGCAGAAAAAGTTTAAAGTGGAAACAACTTTGAAGATGCAGGTGGTCGTATAATTTTTCCAAGAAATCTAACGCTTACAAACGATTCACCCAAGTTATGCAAATGAGCCAGCAAAAGTCGTGTTAAAAGAGAATGAATATATTTTTTAATAATATACAGAAAGTTGTATTTAATGTGGAAATTTAGATATATATAAAATAAATCATTATTTATTTATCACATAAGAATTTGAAGAACAATAGGATAATCATTTATTTTTACATAAGAGGTATATGAGTCCAATAGTAAAATAAAACGCCAATAATTTATATATATATATATATATATATATATAATGTTCAATGTTTTAAAAATTTTTTCTATTTTTTTAATATGTCACATAAATATATGCCATTGATAAGTAAGGTTGATTTTATTATAATATGCCCAGAACCCTACTAAGTTGTAGAGTAGTAAATGAATAAGAGCAGCCGAGGTAAGAAAAATATAGGAATCAAATAAACTACATGCTTCTAAATAGCATCATAAATAGGAGGAATTTCAGGTAAAATATATGTAAGTTGGCGAACCCAAATGTATAAGGATTTTTAATTGCAATAAAAAATTATCAATACATTTTCAATTCATATTCACTTGGTTATATCGTACTGATGAATATATATATATATATATATATATATATATATATATATATATATATATATATATATATATATGTGTATCTTTGGAGGTATTACTGTATCAAATTACAAAATTGCGTTTCTCTGTGAACAAAGATTTTTATTAGTTATTTAATCAAATACAAATAATTTTAATATCTAACTCAATATTAATTATACAAATCTTACCTGTAAACAAAGAAACAACATTTACTGTTATTTGTCTACAGTATATTTTCTAACGTACAATAATTCTTTCTTATATGTCTTTCTCAATTGAGTTCTGATTTTCAACTGACACCTCCTGTCGTTTGGAATTCAGTGACGTTTAGTCACTCGGTCAATGCCCGAGGTTGCGAGATGTAAAGTCAGCAAACTAAAGTAATGCATACGCTACAATACTGTATGTGTTACTTTACATCTCCCTCCCTCAAAAAAAATTTTACTTATAAAATTTTTTCACAATCATATTCTTAAGCTAGTATTATCATCTAACATTTCATTTCAACCAAAATCTAATTCCCATCTATATATTATGTAATTTTAGGAGCTGGAATGTGTTTCGTAATGTGAAACAAATTCGATTCCGCTTTTTTATATCCTGTATCTACTTTATAAATTGAATTTGATATTTTTTCAATTATCTTATAAGGACCTATTCTTATCTCATCTAATTTTTTCCTATTTAGTTTATTGCCATTTTCAACATATACCATGTCTCCACTGTTAAATGTTACATATTTTCGATTCTTATCAAAGATAGCTTTGTTGTAATCATGTGATCTTTTTGTATTTTCTAAAGCGATTTTTCTATCTCTTATTAGATTATTACAATTCTTAACTTGTTTTAATTCTTTAGGTAGAGTTGTAATATCTATTCCAAATAATAGATACTTGGGTGTAAATCCAGTTACTGTGTGTTCTGTTTCATTGTATTTTTGTATGCATTCATGTGCTACTGTTGTCTATGCTATTTTATTTTTATTTTCATTAATTCTACATCTTATCTTGTTAACAATTGTTTGATTCAATCTCTCATTTAGACCATTAGAGAATGGTGTATTAACAGAAGTGAAAATCAGTTGAATCTGTTTGTCATTTAAAAACTTCTTAAATTCTTTTGAATTTATTCCTGGATATTGATCGGCTAAGATTAAACCAATTCTATCGATATCTGTAGCATTTTGTATCAATTTTATGAAATCATTTGCATTTTGAGTTTTGGAGGTTAAAATAAATGCATATCTAGTGAAATGGTCAACTAAAAGATGTAAATATGTTTTTGTGGATCTAGACCCACCAAATCCTCCAATAGTATCAATTGACATTATCTCAAAAGGTCTTTCTGCTGGTCCTAAATGTGACATTAAACCGAATTTATGTTGACCTCTAGATTTATTCTTTATGCATATTTCACAATTTTTGCAAATTTTCTGTATATTCTCTACCAATCGATTTGCTGTATAAAATGGCGCAATTTTATTTTGTAGTTGTTTCACCCCTATATAACAGTAATCTTCATGAATTTGTTTGATAAGTTTTCTACTCATTTTCTCAAATAAGATTATTTTTTCTTTATTTTTTGATTTTTTGTAATATATTCTATCTTTATTTATCATTTTGTTCTTTCTATTTTGGATATACTCATTGTTTCGTTGATCTTCAATAATATCTTGTCGTTTTATAAAATTTACAATTTTCAATTGTTCGTCTTCATTTTCATACTAAAATTATCGATACATATATCAGATTCAACATCAAGTGAATAGACAATTTGAGCAGGAATTTCGTTATTTGACATTGATACACGTCAAGTGTAAATTACACAAGTTGGACGTTTTGATAGTAATAATTAATTAGGTTAAATTCTAGTATAGTTGTATTCCAATTTTAAGTTTTTGTAGAGATTACGACTGTTGTTCTTTTATGGTATTTTATGGGAATAATAATTTTGTTGAATTTGCGTATCTGATAGTATAATATATAATTTTGATTCTAACTCACGGTAGTATTCATTTAGTATCCAATCTCATTGAACTTATCATTTTACATTAATAGAATTTTCAATTTCATCAGTGACATTTGGTTGATTTTTTAGTGACAGTTAAGTAGTAAATGTCATAAGATAATTAAAGGGCCTTTTATTATATTGAATTAACAGTTATTCGAGAGTTTGATAATAGTGAAACATTTAATTTGGAAATACGTTAAGAAACAAATAAATTTGATGAATTAATTTTGAACAACTTTGATCTCACCCTGAGATAGGAGTAATAGGTCGATTGTATATAAATTCATCTTTAGATTGATATTTATTGGCGCCGGGCATATTTTTTTTGACAACCACTGTCAAAATTGAAATAGAATACGTACTTAAGTTGCATGTACAATAGTTGTCGCTGCGATAACATATTATAAGTTGTCTCCACAACATAGGGCAATTACTATTAAAGATTAAATATTTAAAGTATTAAAAATATTACAATATATATATATATATATATATATATATATATATATATATATATATATATTTCTCGTTCGTATGCTAGCGCTTCCGATTTTATGTTCTAATGCAATGACTAAATAATACAGAGGACCGATAACCACAGCGACTAGCGTGTTACCGATTGGCACCACGAATGTATTTCCAGTGGCGGTTCATGAGTTAAATCAAAAGGAAGTAAAAGATAGATTTTGAAAACATTTTGTATAATAATTATATTAACAAACACATAGAATAAAATACAGCACACATACACAGTTATAAAAGTATTTATTTAAATGCACATAAGAGAAGACATTACAAAATATTCTTTGAAATATAAAATAATAAGTTCTTCAACTTAATTTTTATTCCTACAAAATAACCACTATGAACTTACTTTAACTGTTAACAATAAACATAAACGAATTAATTTGTAACATTAAACAAGGTAAATTACATTTTAATCAATTTTGTTAAAATACAAATTTTGAATAGTACAATTATTAAAAGGTAATTGAGGTGTACCATCTTTAGTCACAAACAAATTTGTACTCGTAGATCCATTTGGAAGGTTTAGAAGTGTAGCAGTTTCTTTATCCAAATTCCCGAATTTATTTATACCGATATTTTTTTGTACAAATTTTACGTTTTGGTAGTAAATAAAAAATGATTGTGTGGTACAATCTCTTGGCCGCAAATTTATATATTTTTTACAAATATTGTTATATTTTCCTGTGACTATAAAGATTCTTGGTATTTTGGTTTTTGTGTCAGGAATATTTATTATGAAATTGTCCTTAAAATCCTTGACGTTTTGAAACTGTTAATAATAATAGCATTTATTGCCCAACAGATCTTACAATACCTTTAAAGAGCAATACCTAGGTACATCTGTGTTTATATTTATATAAAAGTAGACAAATAAAAACGATACAAACAGTAATACGAGTGACATAAATGATACAAAAACAAAACATCAGCAAAATTAAAACATTACATACTACTTGCTACAAGTTTAATGTGGTTTAAACTGTGAAAAAACAAATCGCACTTTTACAAACCTTATTAAAATTATTGCACATATTGAATACAAATGGTCTCAGTAATAGATTAGTTCTCGCATTGTTATTATAAAACATTAGGTTTTGCCTATTATTAAATTGAGGCTATTCTATTTCTATTCTAGAGAAAATATTGGGTCTGCCTACAAGGTTATTTAAAAATCTAGATTTTTACTGGTCAATTTTTCAGTTTTATAATGAAAACTAGTGTTATAATAAGTATCATTATGAAACAGAAAATTGGCATTTAATTAACAACTTATAGTATAGGACTAAAAAAAGATAATTACATAAATATGTTATTAAATAGTTTTGACATTATTATACTATCACAATAATAAAAAGAATTACATAAATTAAACAAAGCAATACATTATTGGCCCTTGAATAAAATGAATTTAGTGTATTGTTGCCTAACAGGCTCTACCACTTCAGATTTTTTCTTAGTAATAAAATGAATCCTTATGTTCAAATATTTCAACATAACTGCTTCAACTAAGAAATAAATGTGATTATTACTTACTTCAGCAACATGTTCCTTTAAACTACAGAAGCTATTATCCTCAATAGCTTGATGAATAATTTTATTTTTCAAACTCTGAATAAAATTTTTTTTTGTTAATTGATTTTCATTAGTTCTAATAAAATGTTCTGTAATTTTACAAATTTTTATTACATCTTTAGATGGATAAGACAATCCACCTCGATCTTTTTTGGTAATTAATGAATTTAAAAAATTTGCTTTATCTCCTGATAATACTGTAATACACTCCTCACATTTGATAGTTTTTTGTAATTGTCTCGTAACAAACCCTGCAATATAAACAATAATTTGCAAAGAACACTCTGTAATGATATTTGTATTCATTATATATTCGTGATCCTCCCAAATTGTCTGCAAACCATAATTTTCCGGTATTTGTTCAATTAGATGTGGGAAACCTTGATTTATGTTTTGCTCGGGTGTTTCCAATCGGCTTGATCCTACTAATATTGGTATATCCTCTAAGGGTATGCAGTTTCCCATCCCTCCTTCTCTAATTTCAGCCCTGACTAGCAACCTTTTATAAGCTGCTGTAAATTGACGGCAAGTAGGGTTGTTGTTCCATCCACCTCTGGAACGTATTGAAGAAAAGTACATTTCTAAATGGTCTTGGCTTGCCTTGTACAGTGGAAGATAACATATATTTTTTTCATTAATAACCATTTCATCATACATCAATAAAGCACTTTTCATTGAACAAATAAATCCTACAAAGCCAGTTTTACGATTGGAGTGTATCACTAGATCATTATTCATAAATTTTAAATTTGAAATATAATCTATAGCTTCAAATATGAAATCTCTGGTAGTATCAATGTTCTTTTCAAAAAGCGCTTTTTTGTATTTGGGAGGAACTAGAGAATGACTATTTAATATATCGAATACATTATTTATGATGTTAATAAATCTGACGGTTCCATGACAATTTTTAAACTCACTTAGACCTAATTGCTCCTCACAGTAGCTCAAAGCATCAGCAACAGATTTACTTAAAAGCTGCACTGCCAAACGCACCTTCATTTTCTGTTTAAAGAAATTAAGATGTGCTTTTCGAAGTTTGTTGCCTAAATGTAACCCTTCAGCCTCTTGTAATGTCTCTAATTGTTGAATATAGTCCCACTTAATAAGATTACCCTCACCATCCTTTAGATATTTTTTTTCACCAAAAGTGTTTCTTATTAGCTTCACCATATGACATGGGTCAAAAAAGATAAATACATTTTTACCATTCAACTGAAAATATGGCTTCATATTGAAAACATCTATATTACAACCTAGCGTACGAGCCATTGTAATATTCGATGGCGCTCCATCAAAAGTTAACGAGAGTAAATGAGCCCCTGCATCTGATATTAAATTTGCACAATGAGTTACAATTGCAGTTTTTTGATTTCCACTTAAACCGTGAGCAAAAAAATAACCTAGTGGTAGCTTCCATGCCCCATTCAAACAAACCGCCATCACAACAAATGCTTCTCTGGCTACTTCATTTAGGTCGTTATCAAAATCAAACCCACAATTTACATAGCCATGAAATTTTGCCCCATCCCACTCAATTTGTTTTCGTATAGAGATTTCGTCAACAATTAGACAAATAATGACAGGCTTGTCAGACTGACCAATATATTTTTTTAAAGTATTAAATGACTCTTTTGTGAAACCAGGCTCAGCATCAACATTTCTAAACCACTTTCCGATAGTACTAATATGAGGTAAGCATGTGTCAAAAACTCGCCTGACATAATTGTATGCTTTTGGCGAAAAGAAACTAAGAGTGATGGCAAATTTTCGCAATTCCGGTGAATACTTAACATTTTTTTTCAATTTACGTTCATTTAGTTCTTTGGCGATATTGGGCATATTTTCCAAAAGCAATAAATTTTCTGAAGATATTAAATTTTTCTTCTCTAACTCTTTTACAAGTCTTTGCAATGTAGTGACTTTCTTTTTTAAACGTTTAAGTTTTTGATTCAAAACTCTGATTTTTTTAGTTTTTTCATTAGATCTCACTTCTTGCTGAAATAACTTCCTCCGTAAACGTTTTTTACGAGGAGTGTCGTCTTGGAGCTCGTTATAAGAACGTTTCTTGCTAGGAGTTCTTTCTTCTTGTGGCTGACCACTCTGCAAGGCTTGACATTCTTCCAAGGCAGTAGAAGTAGATGCCAGAGTACTCTTGAAAGTCTACAAAAAAATATAAAACTTTTATGTGCTGTATAAAACACTCAATTTCAATATAAGCTAATCAATTTCTATGTCATTTATTGGTGGTAGTAGAAATAAAAAATATAAACAAATATTTATAATTATTGTTTTAGTGGTTATTATCTACATTATCTAGTGAACCTACCTTCTCTTGTTGCATATACTTTGGAAATTCATGAAATATTGTGGGAACTGCTCCATTCAATAGGCGAGTCTTTTCACCAGACTGATAAAAATAGTGTTGTCCAAAATGTTTAGAACAAATTCTATCATTTTTCGTGGGGCTCCAACCTTCAATTTTCATTTGTTCCACCCAGTGACTCCTTCTTTCCAGGTCAACAGGAAACCTGAAGTATGTAAAAAGGATTTATGATAGCATTTAATATATTTAGATTAATCACTAAAACATTTTTAATAAAATTGCCATCTTGCATGAAATAATAACTGGTATAAGGTAATTTACTAACATTATCAAAAAAAATATGTCTACGCCTATGGAGTAAATGGCTTCTCTAGGCGTAGCCTTGTCAATAATTTACAAATTTATGAATTAAAACTTAAATAAACTGTTTTCAACTGTCATCATTTTTATCTTTACTATGTAGCACACATCATATTCAAATATCAAATGATAACATTAGCATATATGGCAAAAAAGAGCGAAAAAGATAAGCTTGCCTAACAAAGAGTATATTTATTTACCTGTGAAACGTAACTCCTGGTTCTTTTCTTTCACTACGGCTTTTACAGTTAAATACTGAACAAATCACCATTATAACAAAGTCAAAAAATCAAAGTTATTATTCACAAAAAACAGAAAAACCACTAAAATCAATCTTGGTTCCACACTCGTTGTTTGTCACCGTAATAATGGCGTCGTACAATTTATGGTAACACCTACTGCGCTTGAGCTTATATATGCGTTACTCGTCCTCTGTATTATTTAGTCATTGTTCTAATGGATTATAACGCTTCTCTATGAATGTTACCGTTACCGGGTGTGGATGTTAAACGCACATTGGGAATTCCACAAAGATATGAAAACTTTATTTTGACTTCAAACTGGTGTGGTAGTGGGGGCCAGCTAAATAAGGGGAACCTATACCGTTTGCTGCGCTGTTGCCAAGAGTCCAAGAATTGAGTTTGATCACTGTTTACGATGTTTTCTCGTGTTCATAGATAACGGTAGATATCTCAATAAAAAAGAAATTATATGGAGTTGGAATGTTTGAGTTCCTTTGAATTAATTTATATAAATTATATTGAAAAAAGATGTATCTAAAAGTTTTGAAATATATTGATAAAATCAGTATCAGTTATAAATATATAAAATCTGTAACTACCGTGCCTTTTATCTATGTGATTTTGGTTCTAAGAAATATTAAAATAACCATGACGTTTGTTATAGGTATCTATTTTACATTTCTTTTTCCATTCCTAGATTCGAATATTAAATATATTATCTACATTCATACAATGATCGCCTTCAAACATTCGATTTCCTCAAACAAATTACTTTGCTGTATAAAAATGCAAGATCGATATAAGTATAGGGTTAGTTATTGTCCATAAAGTAGATGATACCTATGAGCTCATTCTTTCATTTATCACAAAAGTTAGGAGGTCTAGGAGAGTGGCAAGAGTTGACCTATCAATAACAAACATGAGAGATATCCTACAAATCATAGAACGATTATTAACTAATTTAATTTATGAAAAGATACACTGCGTATCAATATTGCTCTTAGCCCTTTTCTCAGTTTTAATATACCTAACTGATGTTTTTATACATGTACAAAATGTATTTCTTAACTATGTTGTCTGCCTCTGAATCAATTGATTTATAAAATATTGCTATATCAGAATAGCGTTTGCAAAATTTAATTATATAATGTATAATATATTGCCTAACTGGATATTATCTATTGAATTATTAGGTATGCGGATGCGGTAAAAAAGTATAGTATTATAAAAAAGAATTCATAACACAGCTTCGTAGAGGCTAATTGACAAAAATTTGAACGTTTTGAAATTATAAAATACCTCTAAGACACAAATATAATGTCCGATAAATGTCAGGCATTTATAACGGATATTGAGCATGTATAAGACAAGAGGCTAAATCGAACGCGACATCCAACAATGAGAGGCCAGATAGCCATGTGTGTATGGATGGTTGCATAGTCTTTGTTAGAAATTTGTGATGATACCTGGGGTTGTTCTGTGATTCATAATTAATTTTATTTTATTCACATTAGAGTAGAGATATTTGTTTTGTTTATTTATGGTTCATTCAATGGGTTTGTTAAAGTTCATTTTGTTGAGGTGTTGTATAGAAATTTAATTTAAAAATCGCAGTTTTGGCTGCAGCTAGACATATATTTTGTTAAAAAATGGACAATAATAATTTTGTATGCACTATTTGTGAAAATAATTTTACTTATTCTAGAAGTCTTAAGCAACACGAATGTTTTACAATCGTGAATATAGAGGTTTTAACTGTGCACTTTGTAAACAGTCACTAGTGCTTTTTATGAAGATCATTTGTTCAAGGCTCTTGAAATAGTTTAGAGACAGAACAATTATGATTCAATAATAAGTTCATATTTGTAATCTCAATCTCAAGCAAACAACAAGAAGAAAACCGTAATAACTGAGTTAACTCTTGCATAAGAGTTGGAAATAGGTAGTAAAAGAAGTTTCAAATTAACATAACTATGCATACAATTAGTAAATAATTTTTTTTGTGTTTATCAAACTTAATAAAGGTATCATACATATAAATATTATCACTGCTTCCCGTTTTATTTCTTATTCATTTAACAAAATATATTTTAGATATTAATTTAAATTAGTATTGTATACTATTAATGATGTTACACGCTGTGAGTATTAAGGTTTCAATATCCTTAATTAGATAGGTATTTTTATTAAATTTAGCTGTAATGTAATTATATTATTACTGGATAGCTTCTGGTATCTACATAAAAATTTGTCAACCTAATAATTTGCCAGTTTATCTTTATAACTTATTGTAATGTATTCTCTTATGTATCCGGGAGCGGAACAAGAACGACGGCCAAGTTCGTCTAAAAATGTGAGGTTAGAAAATGTATGAGGGGCTTGTAAGAAATGTAATAAATAGTTTGGAATAAATTACGAGTCTTATTCCTAAAAATAATAAAGGGAAACATTAAACTGGCGACGAGGATGTTCGGATAAGTCCTACATAAAATTCAGTGGAAATTGAAGTAAAGACGCAAGAAAATACAGGTATTTCTTACACCTTATTATTATAAAAACTAAACAAAAGATTTCCTAAAAATGACGGAAATAGGCAGACTGAAGGAGTTTGATCCCAATAAGGAGTCGTTTGGGACTTATGTTAAACGGATGAAGTTGTATTTTACAGTAAATAATACTGAAGAAGATAAAAAGAAAAGCATTTTTTTGCTTTTAATCGGCTCAAAGGTTTATGATATTCTGACTAATCTTGCCATGCCTAATGATCCTGAAAACATTACCTTCGACGAAATCGAAAAACTGTTGTCTGGCTACTTTGAGCCTGCAAAGTTAGAAATAGTTGAGAGATTTCAGTTTTCAAAACGAGATCAAAAAGATCATGAATCTATTAATGAGTATGCTATTGAACTAAAAAGAATGGCTATATCTTGCAATTTTGGGAATTTTCTTCAAGAAGCTTTAAGAGACAGATTTGTAGCAGGAATAAGAAGTGAGAAAATTCAAAAAGAAATTTTAATTAAAAATCGGAATTTCTCAGAGGCATTAAAATTGGCAATAAGTTTGGAGCTTGTAGAAAAAGAGTCCAAAGAAATGCAAGCCAAAGAAGTTAATTTCGCCAGGAGAGAATCACAGTATAAGAGGAATAAAGAATATGGAAAATGGGGAAAGTGTAGCGAGTCAAATACTAAAGGAAGCTCTCGAGATTGCTGTAAGTGTTGTGAGAAAGAACATATTGGTAAATGTAAATACTGGGACTATTCATGCAAACGCTGTGGAAAAAAAGGACATTTACTCCAAGTATGCAAAATGAAGAAAGAAAATGTGAGGTATGTTGAAGAACAAGAAAATCAGGAAAATAGTGATGAAGAATCCAGTGATAATGAGCAAGAGGATAGTGTTAATGCTGACAAACTGTTCTACATATCCAACAAGGTCTTCAAGGTGACAAATCCATTTATTTTAAATGTTCAGGTAGATTGTAAAACTTTTGACTTTGAAGTAGACACAGGTGCTTCAGTATCTTTAATAAGTAAACATGATTATGATAAATATTTCTCTAAATATGAATTACATGAATGTAGTACTAAGTTATTTACATTTTCTGGAAATGACATCAGAGTTTTGGGTAAAATTTATGTACCTGTTTGTTTTAAAGAACATAAAAAAGAACTTGGGTTATTGGTTGTCAAAGTGGACTCCATAAGATCTTGTCCAATGTTACTGGGTCGAAACTGGTTAAAAGAGTTAGATATATCATTTCAAATTGTAAATAGTTTGACAACCTCTGACCTCAAGGACAATTCTGTTTGTATTAACAAAATCATAAGTGAATATAAAAATAAGTATTCAGTGTTTTCTCCAGGTAATGGAAAATATAATGGTAGTCAAGTTGATATTGTTTTAGAAGGTAATCCAATACCCATCTTTTGTAAAGCTCGATCGGTACCATATTCTCTTAGAGCAGTTGTATGTAATGAATTGAACAAACTAGAAGAGTTGGGTATTCTGGAAAGGGTTAGTCACAGCAAATGGGCTTCGCCAATTGTCATAGTAGAAAGAGGTATTAGTAGTCAAAAAAAGGTAAGAATTTGCGGTGATTACAAAGTTTCAATAAATCCAGTCTCAAGAACTGAACATTATCCACTGCCGAACCCGAATGATATTTTGGCTATGTTAAGAAAAGGTAAAGTTTTTACTGTAATTGATTTAAAAAATGCTTATCAGCAGCTGGAATTGTCAGAAAGGGCTCAGGAGTTGCTTACTATTAATACTTTACAAGGATTATATAGATATAAAATGATGCCTTTTGGCATTACAAGTGCCCCAGCTATCTTTCAAGCCACTATGGATAAGATATTGTTCGGGTTGGACAACGTTTGTTGTTATATTGATGATATTCTTGTTTGGGATGACGATTTAAATAATTGTAGGCAAAAAGTTGAGATAGTTTTAGGTAGGTTAAGTAATGCGGGTTTAAAAGTAAGTTTTGAAAAGTGTTCATTTTTGAAACCCAGTGTTGATTATCTTGGGTTTACCATTAGTGGTGAGGGAATTAAGCCTACTAAAAAGGGGGTTTTGGCGATAAGAAATGCTCCTAAACCACATGATTTGACATCTTTACGAGCTTTCTTAGGGTTAGTTAATTTTTATGGAAGGTTTATTCCAAATTTATCTGCTTTATTAAGGCCCTTGCATGAACTATTAGAGAAAGATAAACTTTGGAATTGGAGTAAAGAATGTGATGATTGTTTTAATAAATGCAAATCCTTAATAGAAGGTCCTAATATTTTAACTTATTATGACATTACTAAACCATTAATTCTTACTTGTGATGCTTCTCAATATGGAGTAGGTGCAGTATTATCACATGAAATTGAGGGCGTTGAGAAACCGATTTGCTTTGCATCGCGCACACTGAACAAAGCTGAGAAGGGTTACTCTCAATTAGAAAAGGAAGCGTTAAGTATAATTTTTGGAATAAAACATTTTCACTTGTATCTATATGGTCGGAAATTTTTGATTTATTCTGATCATCGGCCGTTAGAGACTATTTTAGGTTCAAAAAAGGGAATTCCAACATTGGCGGCTGCTCGAATACAGCGGTGGGCCTTACTTTTATCATCATATAATTATGATATAAGATATAAACAGGGCATACAGATTGCACATGCAGATGCATTGTCGCGATTACCTTTAGTAGATACTGATGATGCAACTGAGGCTGAAGTGAATTATTTTTCTGTTTTGAAAGAAAAGCCTCTTAGCGCATTAGATATTGCAGCTCATTCGAGCAGGGACTCAGTTTTGTCACAAATTAAAGAATATATTTTGTCTGGTTGGCCGGATTTTAATAAAAATAATGATCTGACTCCTTACTGGATTAGGCGAAATGAATTAACTATAGACAATGACTGTATTCTATGGGGGAGAAGGGTAATAATTCCAGACTCACTGCGCTCTGAAGTTTTAAAATTATTACATGAACAACATCCCGGTATTGTAAGAAGTAAAATGTTGGCAAGGAGTCTCGTATGGTGGCCTAAAATTGATGACAATTTAGAATCAACTGTAAGAGCATGTGAGGTTTGTCAAAAATCTGCTAATTATAAGTCAGAGCCAAATGTTAGTTGGCCAAAATCCACAAGAATTTTTGAACGCATTCATATTGATTTTGCTATGAAATATGGACATAATTTTCTAATATTAATTGATGCCTTTTCTAAGTGGGCTGACATCAAATATATGCCCTCCATTAACTCAAAGGCAACAATTAATGAATTGCGTACGATTTTTGCCAATTTTGGCATACCTGAAAAATTGGTCTCAGATAATGGACCACAGTTTATTTCTGAGGAATTTGAAATTTTTTGCTCCAAGAACGGTATTAACCATATAAAAACCCCTCCATACCATGCAAAATCAAATGGCGCGGCGGAAAGAACAGTTCAAATATTAAAACAAGCGTTGCTTAAGTTAGAATTAGAAAACAACAAAGAACCAATTCAGCACCAACTTGATAATATTTTGTTCGCTTACCGTAATACACCTCAAACAACAACTGGTAAAATTCCAGCAGAAGTGTTTCTTTGTCGTAAACCGCGTACTAGATTGGCTATGTTGAAAGAAAATTTGGAAACGTCGACAGGTAAATTCAAATCAATTAAAACTTTTGATAAAGACGAAACGATTTACGTCAAAACTAAAAGGGGGGAAGACGAAAAATGGATTAAAGGTACTGTTATTGATAAAGTTAGTAATTATACGTATTTAATTGAATCTGCCAATAGGCATGAGTTGGTTCACATTGATGATTTAAAGAAATGTTCTTCTAAGGTATCTAATCTTGAGCAAACAACGAATTCTAAAAATCTAGATGTTTCTATAGTACCCAATTCTTCTTACGATTCAAATCTGTCTAGAATGAATGAGTTGATTAATAATAACCTAAATAGCGACTCATTGAGACATGGTCCCAATGCTGACGCTTCTCTACATAGTGACTGTGACGCACAATCTTCTGACATTATTGGAAACTCACAAAATACACAAATTCAAGAAAAGGAAAAGTCAGTCATTGAAACAGATCAAAATCAAAATTCAGAATTGAGGCGTTCCAGTCGCATTCGTAAACCAACAATAAAATTAGACTTGTAAACTAGCAACTACGTAGGGAATTTACTATTATGTAATAAGCGGGTTGAATGTTAACCTAAAGATTTTTTATTTTATTTTTATATAGCATTTTAATTATGGTATATATATTTGCATATTATAGCTAGAAGGAAGGAGTGTAATGTATTCTCTTATGTATCCGGGAGCGGAACAAGAACGACGGCCAAGTTCGTCTAAAAATGTGAGGTTAGAAAATGTATGAGGGGCTTGTAAGAAATGTAATAAATAGTTTGGAATAAATTACGAGTCTTATTCCTAAAAATAATAAAGGGAAACATTAAACTTATATATTCATACTAAGAATAAATTTAGTAAATTAAACTGCATTAGTAATCCTGAAATTTCGAAGTCAACCCGCAAAACTATGCTACCAACCATTATATGTTTCATTTACCTCTTCTTGTGTAAATACAGCAAGACACAACGCATATTACAGTTTGAAAAAACAATGAAAAACGCTGATAATGCAAAACTAATACTTTTTATCATCACATTGTTGTGTTTTTACCCGGCAGATGGCATAATCGTCATCTTTTTAAATCCCAATAGAGATGCGCGTGAACAAAATATTAAAAGGATGTGCATGCACTTCGGAGTTCGCGCATTGCGAACATGCTGTTGACAATTTTTTTGTTGCTATAAGGATGAAATCGAATAAATCATATCAATATACATGAAAAAAGGAGTGTTTAACCAACCATCAGCATAATTTTTTGGGTGTAGTAAAATACAATATATTAATCAAAGAATTAGTGGTAATTTTGTTGAATATTTTCACGGAAATGAAAATATCAATAAGATAAGGTATTTAATTTTCTTAAGTTGGCAACCCTGAATTACTGTATTAAGTAATAGGCGTCATCACAGCTGGCAAGTCATTTGCACAGGTACGGTTTTAATCATTTTTATGTTTATTGGAAATCGTTAAATTTGTTTTTAAAATATTTTCGAATTTTATAACTGTAGTGAGTTCGTACTCCAAGGATTATTCTTTCGCGACCGTTTGATGGTGTTTTTGATTAGTGATAAAAGTGCCCATTATTCAAAACTTGTTGCAGTTTAATTACTTGAAACTATGATGTGCATGGTTCTGTTTTGTAAGAATGCTGTGAAAATTCCAGTGATTATTAATCCAGATTAAGTATGTTGGTCTCTCTGGGTTGATCTTATTGTATTTATTATTCGTTATAAATAAATACTACAGTATTTTTTTGAAGTTTATATAAAAATGACATTATTATTGAAGTTTTGTAAAAATGCGTCATGTAAAATAAGATCTTTAAGTAGTTAAATACGAGTATATTTATTTAGTGTAACCTGTGAATATTTATTTTTCAACTAATCCGTATATTCTTCAAGTAAACTGGCGACTGTAACGAAGAGATATTATCCAGTAACATAAGTTTGTTACAGTTGGAACCTTTTAATAAGAGCCAGTTATTATTCATGCTCTTCGAGACGAATACACAAGTAAGATAAAAAGACTGATATTGTTCCACTAGAGATAATTTGCAGGTAATCATAGCTCTGTATTAAAAATGTCTGATATAACGTCACTTTGTCATAAGCGCGCTTCACAGAAATCTATCGTGACTCACATAGATAACTGGCTAAAAAGATATTCTCAAACTGAAACTGACTGTTTTGAATTTACTACTTACTAGAGAAGAAGATCTATTAAAAGCTTTTGTAGAATATAAAGTAGTTCAATCAACAATTGTCACAGTAGGTTCAGATGAATCGGAAGATTACGAAGAATTTGAAACACAGTATTACTCCGTATTGTCAACCACAACAAATTGTTGTACAAAACTTATCGAACAGTACCTCCTGAGTAAAATTACCACAAATAACAGTGCCAATTTTTACAGAATGGAAATCGTTTTTTCAAATTTATGAAACGCTTATTTTAGACAATGACGATGTACAGAAATTTATTTATTTGAAAAGTTATCTTGTAAACGAGCCCCCTAAGCTAATAGAAAATTTGCATCTAGTTGATGATAGCTTAAAATTAGCATGAGTCTTTATAAGAATAAACTTATTTTATTTTGGAATCCTGTCTCTGACTGTGCAACCCTACCCAGCAATCCGTAACCACCCCCTTACGGAGGGTTACAAATGGCGCCCGAACAGTAAAAGGATGAAATAAGAGCAGTCCATATTCCTCAAAATATATATACAGTGCAGAAAACTACCAACAGAGTTAAAAATAGAAAAAAAGAGAAATATACAGGGCAATCCGAAACAGCCGGCGGACACAGACACAAAATGACAGACGATGAAGACACCTCAAACCAAGACGGATCAGGCAGAGTTGGTTGGATCTACAAATTAAGAAAGGAAGAATTAATAACAGAACTAGGAAACCGAGGTGAACCAACGGAAGGTAATGTTGAGGAACTAAGAACAAAACTGGTGGATGAAATTAGATCAGATACGAAGAAAAACATAGAACCCCCACTCCGACAAATAAATTAGTATAAAAATCATCAACCCAAAGCTACAACACACAGTTTTCGAAAAACATACCAAAATCAATATGTCTTCCGATAACGATATTCTCATCATTTACGAAAAGATGAGTCTCCTCAGCAATTCCGATTCTGAAAATTCAGTGAGGGAAATAATTACGCAAAATACCTCAGAAGTTCAGCCAGTAACACCGCTGCCGCCAACTCCTCGCCAGCTACCGCCTACACCAGGAAAAAACTGTGAATACATTGCCAACGGCCTAGCCAGATTCAAATAGCTCTTCTACGACCCGCCAACTACAAGCCTAGGAGGCGTCACAGAGCTACAAACGAAACAATCAATAAAAGTCTCTATACCCCTACAGAGGCTAATCCCACCAACAAGCGTGGGCAAAAAATACCGCCTACACCTCACAGATGGACGGATTTTAAGAATAAAAAGAGATAAATACAGAAAACAATGATCAAAGAAGAAAGGCATACAACATTTTTTTAGGTCTATACTTTTTTTTAGGAACGAGCAGATTAATTTTTATTTTTTAGTGGTCCGGATAAGGTATCTTTCCAAGTGGGTGCAAAGAAAAATGTATTTGGTGCCAAACAATTTTTTTCCCGAGGAGAGAGGGGTGTAACGATGTTCCGGTGAACACCGCTGATGATACGCCTATGGTTTGAACCACTCCAGTTTTTATCGACAGCTGATGGATATATAAACCGACCAACAATTTCGATGAGACAGTCCGGTCGAGGCATTGACTCGAAAGGACCTCTCCTCCAGTCTGGCGAGGTATTGGCTCGTTAGACTCTACCCTTCCGTCGGCAAGGTATTGACTTGCCGAGCATCCTCCTTTCCATTTGGTAGGGTATTGACCTACCAGACAACGGCCACCCGTTTGAGAGGTATTGACTCTCACATATTCCTGTACTTCCCTCCGCTAAGGTACTGACTTAGGGCTACTTCATCTCGCCCCAGGTATTGACTCTGACGAGCATCCAGAACCCGTATTACCGCCTACACCCGTGTACCTAAGTCTCGGCGTTTGCATCGTCCAAGCCACTATTCCGTAGTAATATCTCCCCGGTCGACGAGAAATAATTAGATACACAACCTTAGGCGGACCGATACAATAAGTATTTAATTTTAGGACAGGTATTGATCTTGTTGTACATATGTAAATAGCGTCTGTAAATATCTTTATAAGAATTAACTTATTTTATTTTGGGGAATCCTGTCTCTGACTGTACAACCCTGCTCGGCAATCCGTAACCACCCCCTTACGGAGGGTTACACAGCAGCACCTTATGATATAATTCCATACTAAAGCCTATATTCCAATAAAGGGTTAAATAGTTTTCAGTTGAAAAGTATTTTAATTTATATAATAAGCTTCTAAGGACTCTGATCAAGTTCGCTACATAACAATTCTAATGTAAGTGGGAATCAACCATAACACCAAAATATTTTAAAGAATTTGTACACCTAATTACAGTAGCATTAAACTGTTTAATTATATTTGGCGTTTTATATTTTGATAAAATATTTCTGTAACAATAAAATGCTACAAAAAAGGTTTTATCAAAATTCAGTAAATACCTATATCATCATTAACCATTATATAATTGTTTTTAAACTCTTTTCAATTTTTATTTCAAGTCTTCCTGTTTATCCATGTTTGAAATGACAGGATCATCCACACTAGTACTGTTTAACTAAAGTAAATCATTTATGTATACTGAGAATAGTAACGGTCCGAGGCCTGTACACCTTGGGGTATACAAAATTTAATATTGTTATTATTCAAACTGAGAATTTTTAATTACTGAAAACATAACCAATCCTCACAACTTGCCTGGGATCATTCAGGCAGGGCCGAGCCGTGCCGGGAGTGTATGGCACCCGGGCGGCAAAAGGCAAAATGTCTCTAAAAAAAATAACAGAACCCCAACATGCAAAAAATATTTAATCGCAAAGCGCATTTCTTTGATAGCGGCATTTCTCCGAAATATTGATTTCTTATTATTACAACAATACCAAAATAGTGAGTTGAGCGTTCGGGCGAATCGGGCGGCGTAAAAAATATAATAAATAGGTAATAATAAAGAATAAGCCGCTTGCCGCAAAAACGACAGAATATATTAATAGATTACTTGAATAAAGGGATCGCGGCTCGCGGCTTTTCTTTTAGCTTTTGACTCTTAGACTCTTTACCGACTTAGGGAACGAGATCAATGCATGTCTATTTGATTTATTTTTATTTAGTGATTGTGAACGGACTGAACGGTAGGTATTAATTATTTTATATTAGTTCAATTCTTATGCATTTTTTTAATGAAAAAATAATGTTTTAAATTTTTGCCCAAATTTTTAATCATAGTTTAATTATTTAGATGTCTGGTGGTAGAAAGAGACTTTCTGGTTCACAATACCGAAAAAGAAAGTTGGCCGCAGGTATTAACAGATAATATTAGAATATCAATTTTAGATTTAGGACCAGTACAACTAAAAAATATTGTATATCCAGTAAATGATTCAAATAGGTCTTTTGGCGCCACCTATTTCGAAAAAAAATTAACTAATATTGAAAAAGTTGCTAGAACCTGGCTTGTTTATTCAAAATCCAAAAATCAGTATACTGTTTTTGTTTTAAATTATTTAAAGTATCCGTTAATAGTTTTAACGATGATATGGCTACAGTGACTGGCAATATTTGTCTCGGAATTTAGAAAGGCATGAAACAAGTAAGGGGCATTTTGAGAGTGTTAGAAAATGGGTTGATTTGAAGAAATCAATTGAGAAAAGCTTTACTGTCTACTCTATTAATCAAAATTTAATTCAAATGGAAAATAAAAGATGGACTTGTATTTTAGGAAGAATTATATCTGTCATACAGTTTTTAGCAGGACAAAATTTAGCTTTTAGGGGCAAAACTCAAACACTTTTCGAAAAAGGTAACGGCATATTGATAAGATTCAAAAAGATAACAAAAAAATGCCACACTATTTGGGCGATAAAATACAAAATGAATTAATTTTCCTAATAGGAGAAAGAGTAAAGAGAACTATTATTGAAACCTTAAAATGTTGCAAATATTTTTCAATTATTCTTGCTTGTACACCTGACATTAGTCACCAAGAACAGATAACGATTATTGTTAGATTCGTTTTCATTAATGACAATTCAAAAAGTATAGAAATTCGAGAACATTTTTTAGGATTTTGCCCAGTTCCAAATACTACTGGCCAGGGATTATCTGATTTTTTATTGAATTATTTAAAAGAAATGGATATTGATATTGTTGATATGAGACGTCAGGGTTATGATAACAGTGCCAATATGAAAGGCAAACACAATGGTCTACAAAAAAAATTTTTGGATATTAATCCTAGTAAAGTAACAAATTTTTTAACATTATTCGGGAAATATATGTCGTTTTTTCGGCCTCAACCTATCGATGGCATATTCTTATAAAAGAACTTCCTAAGCTAACAGTTAAGCCGCTATCTGATACTCGAGTGGAGAGTCGAATTGATGCTATCAAAACCCTTAGATTTGAATTAGAAAAAGTGTATGATGCTTTGTTTGCCCTCTATAGTGATGATTCTAGAGATAATGACACAAAAAATCTTGCAGTGTCCCTAATTAATAAAATAAAATCTTTTAAATTCATACGTTCCTTAGTTGTCTGGTATAATATTTTGGCAAAAATAAACGTAGTAAGTAGTAATCAACCGATATGACTTTTTTAGCCGATACCGATAATCGGCCGATACCGATAATGTCTTGACCGATAACGATATATATCGGCATTTTTTGATTGATAACATTATTATTATCTAAAATCTCTAAAATCTGAATATTCTGTAATATTATTTATAATTCTTTAGCGTTCAATTTAAAATCATAAAAATAAAAACAAAAATTGCACTTTGGCAACACAGCCATAGGCGGTAATTTATGTGGCTCAGCGCCAAGTCATTGGTGAATCCCCTTAATTTCTCGGTGAATCCCGTGCGTTTATTGCCGTGCATTCAGTATTGCATTCTTAAAGCAGATCGTTTTATGTTCGATTATTTCTTGGCGTAATTTAGTTAATCTTTAACAAAGACATAATACCTATTAATAGTTAATAATAATCCTATTGGAGTTTGGTGGAGTGCAAAGTAGCGAAATGGATGGAAAAAGTATTTATTGGAAATATTTCATAAAGAATAAATTATCCCCAGCAGATAAAAAATCCACCGCAAAATGTAAATTGTGTGACATAACCATTTCATTGGGGGGAGTGGGAAAATCGGCGAATACCTCAAACATGAAATACCATTTAGAGAAAAAACATACTCAAGAATATTATAAATTGAAAGGGACTGATTCAAGCTCAGGTTAGTACTAAATTTTTATTTTCCAGTTCGCATTATAAAAATATTTACCAACAATAGGACTGCTCATTCAGGATTATATTATTATATAGGATTGAGGGGCAAACCACCCAGGAATTTTTTGCTAAAATTCTAGGGATTTATTAGGAATTTAGGGAATTTGTGTAAAAAAATTACCCCCAGGGGCAAACCACCTAAAGATTTTTTGCTAAAAATCTGAAGAATTAAGTAATTTGTTGGGAATTTGGGGAAATTAAAGGAATTTATGTAGGAGGGGGGACATTTTTCTTTTTCATCACTTTAAATCGTTTCATTAACACCTACGATATGATTCTATTTTTTTAGAAACGGCTGGACCTTCTTCTAGTAGTACTTCTAACTCTAAGCTATTGCAAGTCTCACTGGCTGACTCTTTCAAGCATTCAGCATTGTATCAGATGATGGCTTTACTCGGCTACTAAAGAGAGCTATTTCAAATTATCAAGTTCCTTCTGACAAATACTTCAGAGAAAAAGTTGTACCAGATATTTACTCAAGATGTAAAGCACAAGTGACTCAAAAAATTTCAAATATGTTGGGAAAAGCATCTTTTACTACAGATATTTGGACGTGCAAATATAAAAACAGTTCTTTTTTGTCTCTCACAATCCATTTTTTTGAAAAAACATGTTTAAGTTTAAATCAGAGATTCCATTTTTCACTTGCCTGCAAGAAGTTCCCAGGATCTCATACAGAACATATTCACTTAGTATTAGCAGACAATGCTGTCAATATGAGGAATGGTTTTGTTAAGGCAAAAGTAAATTATGAAGCATGCTTCATTCATTCTTTACAACTTGTAATACAGGATGCTATAGGAAGTCAACGTTCGGTCAGTGATTTAATAGCAAAATCAAGAAAAATCGTCTCGCATTTTAATCACTCTCAAACTGCTTGCGATAAACTATGTAAACTACAAGAACAACTAAACCTTCCCAAACACAAACTTTTCCAAGAGGTACAAACACGTTGGAATTCCTCATTTTATCTACTCTCTCGCCTACTTGAACAAAAACAAGCAGTAAATTTATATATTTTGGATCATGGGACTCTTACAGACTTGACATTTTCCGAATGGGAATTAGTTGGAAGCATTTTAAATTTGTTAAAGCCATTTGAAGACATAACAAAAATTACAAGTTCTTCAGACTGCTTCATATCTGAAGTAATTCCATTTGTTTCGACTATCACTGCCTATGTTAACAAAGAAAACGCTAATTTTGCAGGAGTAGGTACAATGAAAGAAGAATTGAAAAACGGCTTGAATAAACGATTTGAGAATATATTTATAAAAAAACATTAACCATCGCGACTTTCTTGGATCCTCGCTTCAAAGACAATTTTTTTACAAAAGACCGTGATTTTATATGCGAATACATAATTACAAATCTAAAGTCCCAAATAAAAGAAAACAATACATCTGTAGAACATTCCAGTTCCCCTGACATTTCGGATTACATTCAAGATCAAGACCATACAATAAATGAAACTATAGAAATTGATAGTGATGACAACGAACCACTCGCTAAGTATGTTCGAACTTCTGAACCTGAGACTAGTCGAACATCTGGTCAAAATCTGTTTTGGGAAATCTACGAAGACGTTGCCGGAGAAGGGATATGCTCCACAAAAACAAAAACCATTCCAACAACATCTTCTTGTGACACAAAATCATCTTCTAGAGCATCCATTTGTGAAAAACTGAATGCTGAAATTACAGAATATAAGAAACATCCTCTTCTTGAAAGAAAAGCGAATCCCATTTCTTGGTGGCAAGAAAAAAGAGAAGTTCTACCATTATTATATAATCAAGCTCTTATATATTTATCTGCACCAGTTGGCAGTGTTGCATGTGAGCAAATGTTTTCAGAAGCTGGAACCGTAAATTCGGCGAAAAGGAATCGGCTGAATCCAGAAACAACCGAGACACTTATTTTTTTACATGATAATTTGCCAAAACTACAGTATTCATATTAAATGCCTATTTCATGTTATATCTACCATAATTTCTAAAGATTACCTTATTTCAAATATTACTTTAAATTTAAATATAAAAAAATATTTTAAGCTGCTATGGTTATTTTTATACATCGGTCGATATAGCCGATATATATTTACATCTATCGGCCGATACCGATAATCGGCTCTCGGCCGATATATCGGTATCTGTCGATCACTAGTAGTAAGATAATGCAAAAGTCTAGCGTGATTTTGCCAGAAGCTCTGCGAATGTTGAAAGAAATTAAAATATTTTTAACCAGAATTAGATCTGAAAATGGTTTTATAGACAAAAAAAAATTGCCGAAATAGACTTCGAAATTTGTTTCCCAGCTGTTCAGTTAGTTAGACCAAGAAAAAAAAAGATTTTTTTTAATAAGAACATGAAGATGAACCCACTCAATCTCCAGAGCTAAATTTCAAAGTAAATTTTTATATTCTTGATATTGGAATTTCAAAATTAGATGAAAGATTTAAAGATTTCGAAAAACATAATGACTCTTTTGGGTTTTTAAATAATTTAGGTGCAATAACTAAAAATGAAATAATGGGATATTGTAAGAACTTACAAATTAAATTAACTGATTAAGAAACAGGAAATATCGATATAAGTGCAATTGATCTTTGCAACGAAATTGATACACCGTCAATTTATATTATTGATAAAAATAATATGTCGGCCAAAGAAGTATTAACATATCTCGTCATTAACGGTTTAAAAGGAATATTCCCTAATTTATTTGTAGCCTTACGAATATTTTTATCCATGCCGGTCACTGTGGCACATGACGAGCGATCATTTTCGAAACTAAAACTTATTAAAACCTACTTAAAATCAAATATGAGCCAATCCAGGCTTACAAATTTAGCAGTAATTAGTATCGAGGAAGATATTTGTTCCAGTATAGATGTTACAGATTTAATTAAAGAATTTGCTTTAAAGAAAGCAAGAAAAGTAGATTTAAACATTTAAACCCATCTAGGAATATATTTTTTCGTTTTGTTTTGATTTTTTCTTTTCTTTTACTACCTTAAGAACGTAAATTTTATCTTCATTACGTTTTTATATATTTGTCAATAAATAATGTTGAAAAAAGTGTTTTTATTAATTTTCCCAATCTAAAATGTAAACAGTAGGTGCGTCATACATACACCTCAAAATCTGCATTGTATTATCCAATTACTCCTATTTCCAATAACATCTAGACACATTTGCTAGATGGAGACGATTTTTACTAATGAATAGTTTCCCGGCGTAGAGGTAGGTACTTTTCTATCCGACTAGACTAGAAATTTACCTCATATCTCGCCTCACTAATCAAATTTCGACTAGGTACGCTAATAGGGCGGCATATTTTGTTCTTGTACCCTAGGCTCGGTCCTGCATTCAGGTAATTTTCAAATAGATTGAGGGCTATTCCCCGAATTACTTTATTTTGCAGTTCATCTATATAGTAATAGGAAGCTGAGAATTTAAAACAATAAATAGGTTGCAATATATGTAAACTAACTAAAAATCTGAAATAATTCATACAGTCATTATAATTCATGTAACAAGTTAAATGTTATATCTACAAAATTTATCAACAATGTCAGTAAAAAATGTATTTGGATTTAAATAATATCATTTAATTTACTACAGTCTGTCTGATCCTTCCCAAATAAACAGAAGTCTACAGGTATTGGGGAAAAATAAGTTTTTTGTAACAATTGATAATTTTTAAAAATGGCCACGGTTAGAGTTATACACCTTGTATAACTTTAGTATGTTTCCTATTCTTACTCACGTGAGTGGCCTTAGCTAAATTCGTTAAGTTGTCACTATTCAATTGTTCATTGGAGATTTCGTTGTTCAACAAGATTGTATTTTAAATATTATGTTGGAATGCAGGGCATATGCCACATCGGGACAGGAATACAATGATATTTATGAATCTCTTAAAAACATGGACTGTCCATTAGTTACTAAGTACTTTGAAACTAATTGGCATCCTATTAAAGAAGAATGGGTTAAATTGCACAAAGAAAAAGTTGGGTGTTTTAAAGAACATACAACAAAACATCTAGAATCAATAAATAACAAAATTAAGAAAGTAAGCACAAAATTTAATGGTTTGGATTTATTTTTTGAAGAATTTTTAATATTTCTAAAGTCTATGTACACTGAAAAAAAAGCAAAAACTAACAATATCGTTTTTAAAAAAGAAAACTTTATCTCCTTATCCCAAACTGAAGAATAGTATTGTAAGCTTTTAACGCCTTTTGCCTTTCATATTTTGCAGAAGAAAACTAAAATTTTTAACAAAGTCCAAATCAAGTTGCTTGATGGGAATTATTATTAGAAAGCAAAAAATAATTAATATAATTCTGTAAGCGAGACAATGTGTTCATGTTATTTTTATATGGACTTAAGTCGCCCTGTAAACATATATTTATGGTAAGAAGTGATGGGGTGAATAAATAGAATAACGTTTCTATTTTCAATATATTGCACAGATTTAGTAATTACTGATTAACGATTACAGTGGATTTCCTTTTTACAATTCTTAATTCTAATCTCACACATGTACATACTCAGCTAACCTCAAAACTGAAACATCATATTCTTCTTTTTATTTATATGACCACAAAACTATAGTTGGAATAAGAGAAGCATTACACTAAACTTATACTGATGAACTATAACTAAAAAATAGCACTATTTTGTGAAACATTAATACTCAATAGGTTTAAGAAATTGACCTAAGTAAAATGCTACCATGAGTCAAATTTATTTACTACTGATGACCTGGAAGATCCCAATTTATTACCAGGAATGCTACAAAATGATGTTGATACCGAAAATACCGCTAAAGAAATTATTACTGTGCAATGCATACTTGTCTTTTTGTCAAAGGATACCTAACATTGTAACGATCAACATTTTTCCAACTTCAAACTGATACCGGAGAACTGGAGACATTTGGAGGCTCAAGGCTAAAGTACATTTTTGTAGTAACGATATTGCAAATTATAGATATTTTGTGACCAATAATATCGGTACTTCGATATTTGCTGTTCGATATTGGATATCGATATTACGTTTCTATATCCCATCACTAATTTATATAATAAGTTTCTAAGGCCTCTGACTAAATTTGTAACATAACAATTCCAATGTAGGTGTAACACCAAAATATTTTAAAGAATTTGTACACTTAATTACAGTAGCATTAGACTGTTTAATTATACTTGGAGTATTATATTTTGATAACAAATTTCTGTAACAATAAAATTGTACAGAAAAGGTTTTATCGAAATTCACAGTCAGTATTTCATCATTAATCATTCTATTATTGTTTTTAAATTCTTTTCAATTTTTATTTCAAGTCTTCCTGTTTATCCATTGTGTATAAAATGACAGGATCATCCACAAAACTTGAAATTTTTCTAGTACTGTTTAACTAAAATAAATCATTTATGTGTACTGAGAATAGTAACGGTCCCAGGCCTGTACACCTTGGGGTATACAAAATTTAAGGTTGTTATTACCCAAACTGAAAATTTTTCATTACTGAAAACATCACCAATCCTCACAGCTTGTCTGGCATCATTCAGATAATTTCCAAATAGATTGAGGGATGTTCCCCGAATTCATTTATTTTGCAGTGCATCTATATGATAATAGGATAAAATTTACAGTTTTATCGGAATTTAAATCAAAAAATAGGTTGTGATATATGTAAACTAACTAAATATCTGAGAGAATTCATGCAACCTTTATAATTCATTTAACATGTTAAATGTTATATTTACAAAATTTATCAACAATGTCAGTAAAAAATTTATTTAGGTTTTAATAATATTCAATTTACTACAGTCTGTTTGATCTTTCCCAAATAAACAGTACTTGAGAAGTCTACAGTTATTGAGAAAAAAATGAGTTTTTTGTAACAATTGATAATTTTATAAATGATCATGGTTAGAGTTACACACCTTGTACAACTTTAGTATGTTTCCTATTCTTACTCACGTAAGTGGCATTAGCTAAATTCGTTATTATTTCACACCTTGGGTGGCCAGTTTTCACTATTCAGTTGTTCAGTGGAGATTCAGTTGTTCAACGAGATTGTATTATAAATAGTATGTTGCAATGTATGGCATATGCCAAATCGGAACAGGAATACAATGATATTTATGAATCTCTTAAAAACATGGACGGTCCATTAGTTACTAAGTACTTTGAAACTAATTGGCATCCCATTAAAGAAGAATTAAATTACACAAAGATAAAGCTGGGTATTTTAAAGTACATACAACAAAACATCTAGAATCTATAAATAACAAAATTAAGAAAGTATGCACAAAATTTAATGGTTTGGATCTATTTTTTGAAAAATTTTTAATATTTCTAAAGTCCATGTACACTGAAAAAAAAGCAAAAACTAACAATATCGTTTTTAAAAAAGAAAACTTTATCTCCTTATCCCAAATTGAAGAATAGTATTGTAAGCTTTTAACACCACTTGCCTTTCATATTTTGCAGAAGAAAATTAAATTTTTTAACAAAGTTTAAATCGAGTTGCTTGATGGAAATTATTATTATAAAGCAAAAAATAATTAATATAATTCTGTAAGCGAGAAAATGTGTTCATGTTCTTTTTATAAGGACTTAAGTCTGCCCTGTAAACATATTTTTATGGTAAGAAGCCTAAAAAATAGCACTATTCTGTGAAACATTAATGCTCAATAGGTTTAAGAAATTGACCTAAGTAAAATGCTACTCCGAGTCAAATTTATCTACTACTGATGACCTGGAAGACCCCAACTTATTACCAGGAATGCTACAAAATGATGTTTATTCCGAAAATACTGCTAACGAAACTATTACAGTCCTGCCACAAAATCATGGAAGAACTCTTAGCCAAAGTGAAAAATAAAAGTTGGCAATGTCTAAGTGCCAAAAACTTAGCAGTAGCTGAAATTGGCACAGGTGAATTTTACCAATGCATTAATAAATTTGACATATGTTGTGAAAATATTTTCTCTAGGGATTCCCACATCTATTCAAAAACTATTTCACCAAAAAATGAAGGAAAAGTTGTAACCCCAAGTAGAAATGATTCAAATTAAGAGGTAGAAATTATGATTTCATCTTCAGTACCAAGTACAATACCTTCTCCTTCAAATAATATTAAAACCGGGTTTATACAGACAAATAAAAATAAGAATAAAAATAAGAATAAAAATAAAACTTGACCTTATGGATAACGGTGTATGCGTTTATACAGCTCATATAAAAATAAAAAAAAAAGATGACCAACTTTCAACATTTATTTTTATCTGAAAACAGAAGTGCTCATGTGCCATCAGTTGCGATTCTCACGTTTCATACTACCTAACCTCTTTTGGACTTGTTTTGGTCATAGCTTTTAGTGTTGCTTTTACGATCTTTATCTTTGCGTTGTGCTGTTTCAGGCCTCTCAACAACAAAAAAAAGTATAAAAAACTCTGCACATTAATAGGAGTCTGTTCTGCAAATGACAAGTGAAGTGTAACGTTTCCTAATTAGGATGGGCAAAATTATTCTAATTTTTGTTTTATTTCTGTATAAACATCAAATTATTGATTATTGTGATTTTAATTATTGTTCTTATGTTTACTTTTATTTTTATTTGTCTGTATAAACCAGCTTTTATGAGGAGACAGCTGTTACACTAGATAACAATATTGCTGAAGGTAATGAAATGACACTACAAGATCTCCTGGTTGATATTATTCCATTTGACGTTACTGTGGATTCTGTAGTATCAAACTTTGCAGAAATTATTCCTTCCTCTTCATCATCAATACATGAATATTCATCAGACCATGTAATTATACACGTTAATGAGCCAGATAAGAATTTTGCTGAACTTGGTGGTGATAGTAATGAAATTTTTCCTGATATAACAATTGACAACATTCAATTACCAATCATAATTAACAGAAAGGGAATGCCTAAAGGGTTTGCTACCAAAGTTGTGTGATTACCAAAAAAGAAAAAAACCATTACAGTTTTTATCAAGAAGGGCGTTGTTGACAAACTAAAAATTATACTCAAAGGAATTTTCAATAATAATAATTTTATAAACTTAGTATTGCACGACTGACACATAGTGACAGTGGAAGACATAAAAAAATATATTGCCTTACATACAAGCTCATATAAATAGTTGAAGAAGTTTTGTTTTTATAGCATTGGTTATTTTTTCAAATAAATGTTTTTTTTCAGTTTTTGTACCTGTTTCAATTACATAACTTATAATTTCCAGTTTTCACAGTGTGTAATTAAAATTTGTTTTGTCTTTTTACCATCTTTGATTGCAGCAAATAAGTTAACCAATATTTAAGTGTGTATAAAAATATACCATGTGTTCAAGGTTTAGTGAATTGACAAGAGGAAAAATTATTTTATTATACCCATCCACCCATTGCCAAAATCATGTAGCATGAATAGCCCTTGTCTGACTAAGCAAGGTTGTTTAGTTTTTGTTTAAAGTTATACTTAATCAAACAAATTTGTGTTACAGAAATTTTGTAAAAAATTATAAATAATGGTAGTTACACTTTAATGTTATGTATTAATTGTGACACCAACAAATCTCATAAGAATATGTGTAATTTATGGCGTAACATTAAAGGATGGTTGTATAAAGTACCTATATCTATCTAGTGTTCTCATTTGAAGCAATTTTATGTTTTCCCAATTAATTAACTCTGGGCTATGCATATTGGATATTTGATATAAAATTTGTATAAAACCCAGTGTTTCGATGAGCAGAACTTTTTTAAAAAAAGATTGTTTTTAAATTAGTAAGTTTTTCTCGTGGTCACCTCCATCTTTATACACACTCAAAGTTATTCTACTTGCCTGAGTAAGAATAGGATACATATTACAGTTACAGAAGGGGCGTAACTCTAACCAAGGCCCTCACGAGAGTAAGAATGGGAAACATAGGAAAGTTACTCAAAGTGTGCAACTCTTACCATGGTATTTATAAATTATTTAATTGGTGCATATAGATATTACTCATGAAAATTGAAAATAACTCACCTTTTGATTTAGTTCGCCCAATGTTGTGTATATTAACCTTATGAGAAATGTCCCTCTCTTTTTTAGATGTAATCGTAGATGTTTCGTCAACTACATGAACCATGTTTAAGTCGTCATTAATTTCTTGTTTAATAGGATAACTATTATTTACATTTTGAAAAATTGCCTTAGGCACTTCATCGCTGAATACTTGTTTAACGTTCATATGACTAACAAAATCATCGAGTATATCGATTTCTTCCTTAACGAATTTTTGCTCCATATCCATTCGGTCTGGATTATATCAAATTAATAATTAAAATGAATGTTCTTGAACGAAAAACCCAATCCCACGGACTTAAGATCTATGGACTTCTAATAGTATATTCGGTTTGACTCCTTTACGGTGGTCGCCATGTTGTGCTAATTTTAAGTTGGACGGCCTGAGTCACGTGATTCATACAGGACCGGTTTAAACAATAAAGCAGAAATCATTTATAAGATACGAAAATATGAAACGGCGAGAGAAAAAGTATACCTACTTTATTATTTATACTAGCTACTGCGTATTGTGTATCTAACTAAGTTGGGGTTATGTAAAACTTTTTCATAAATTTTAAGAATCGTTTATTTATAAATTATATTCTTATATATTCTTATTCAAATTCCATAAATCAGCAAAAAAATAAAATAACCGTTAATTTTAATTTCATTTAATCACGGTCAAGCCAAATTCACATTAATACAATATGGAAATATAAAAAAATGCTACAGTAAGTAGTATACAACAACCTGCCAGTACGGGTTTTGCAATTTTCCAAATATACCAATATTTCTTCCAAAACTGGTTTCCAGGTAGCTTCATTTTTTTCTTGCATTGGAGTTTTCATACCCTTTCCATATAAATTCCTCGAATTTAACAAGTCAAACAACTCGTCAACATTTCTTATGAAATTTACTGTAAGTTTGACTCCCTTAAAATCATCGAGATGTAAAGTATCGCACAAAAATTCAAGTGCATCTGCAACACTATTACTCAAAGTCTGAGCGGCAATGTTCACCTAAAAATAAAACATTTACATAATAATAATGTAGCCCCAACGTACATATATTTTGCAAAGTTTTTGTCACCAGCTAATTAAGAGTGGCAGTGTAGGACTTCTAATAAGTTTTTTACAGTTTCTTTATAATAAGTGCACAATGAACAAATGCAGTGCGGAACAAGTATAACCACTTTAGGTAAAAACAAAATAAAATGACATTATATTTACTACTTTATGTAATCAGAAAATTATATGTGTCACACAATAAGCTTCAACTTGTGGCAAACATCTAATAATACATAGACTCGCAGATGTGTAATGGGATGGTAAAAGTATGGTTTCAGATTTACATTTGTGACATTGCATCCTAAATTCTGCAGCATCTTAAAATGAACATGGGGTCCATCGCAGGTGACTGACAAAACTTTGCAGTTTACTTGTTGTAATTGCCGCAGCGCTTCCAATATTAAATTTGCCTTTTCAATTCCCGACATTTTGTTAATTAAAAAGTATGCAATTGGGACTTTAAAATGGTCGTTTACTCCTACTACCATTAAAACTAAGGCTTCAGTAGCCAACTCTTGCTCATTATTAAGGCTTTTGCCTGCTCCAATATCGGTGTAGCCAAATACTTGTTGAGTGTGTCTATCGCTAGTTAACTCTTTTTATATTGACATCTCATCAATTAACAAAGATACCATCAATTGTTTGTTCTTTTTAGTGAAGAATTCATCAGCTCTTAATTTTAATGACGATATTGCGGGAGCTGTAAACCCTGGACTGCGGTCCACTTTTGACAGCCAACTACTAATTGTTGATGGGGCAGGAAGCGTAAATCCAAATATTTCTCTTACATAGTTGTAAGCTTTGCTGCTATAAAATTGTAGAGTCATAGCAAAGCTTCTTAATTCTTTTTCAATTTTTGCCTTTGTTACTTTCCTACCATCCAGTTTCCTATTCAACATCATTCTTTTTAATAAAGCAGCTGGGGCTCCTTGAAGAGATGTCATAATATCTGATGTGGCTTGGGTAGATAAAGAAAATTTATTTTTTAGTTCGGTTAATAACCCGTTCAAGGATTTTATTTTTAGTTTTCGCCTCCTGCTTGTTTTTCTGCAAATTTTTAGTTTGTTTCTGCATACTCTTAATTGCCTCTTCAAAAAGCGAATCCTCTTAATTTTACATTGGTATCTTCTGTGGAAGGTTTGCTGAAAATAGAACATTTCTTTAGACTAGTTAAACTTTGGTACTAAGGCATTATATAAATGCTACGTAAAATTTATATAAATAAAATACATATTACATTTTGATTTCAAAGAAAATTTGATATTAAACTTACCTATACGGATGAAATAATTGTACCATCCGTACTATATCAGAAGAATGAGCAGATGGAGACGAGTCTGAATCACTCCGTTTTATTGGAGAAAGTTTTGTCGGAGATTTTTGTGAACTAATTTGAGGTGAATCAACACTTTCCAGCTTGCTGCTACAATTAAAAAATATTTTTTGATTCTTTGTGAGTACTAAGTGAAAATTAACATACCATGTAGGTGGAGGTGAGCTCGGTAAATAACTTTTGTCCAAGTGATCAACTTCAAAACATTGAGGTAGTTTTAGGGTTGGAATTGACCATATTCTTAAACGCTTCCGTTCGCCTGCCACTTCAAAATTGGTTTGTCCAAAATGTTCGGAGCACACCCTTTCATAGGCAATATTATAAGCTGGATCTTTTCCAAGTGCTACCAACCAGGACCTTTTAAGTGTATTGTCACTGGGAAATCTACAAATTGGAGAAAAAGGAAAATGTAAATTAACTTACATACAAAAAAAATCATATAACTTACTTATGAAATATTACACACTCTTTCAAACGAGAAATGTAAGTAGCGTTAGAGCAACCTCGTACAAAACAGGAAGGCATTTTAGCAGTTTGTAGCTAGTCTCCTACAGTTCTAGATCTTACAAATAACACTATACTATTAAGTACCTTACTAAAATAACACTACTTATAAAATGTAATTAACCACTATTAATTTGTAATAAACACGAATATAATCCAAAAGTTAACACACAAATATCAAACTTGCGCTTAACTCAATAAAAAACAATGCGAAAATTGCGAAATGTGACCTGATGCCACTCCTGACGCTGTCACAAATCAGTCAAATCGCATTGCAACAACGGAACAAAGGAAACAGAAATTGACAGAACGAAAATGTCGCGTCAGTTCATCCAGCTCAATTCTAATTGGTTAATCAATTCTATTATGCTGTCAATTATTTCGCGCAACCAACCAACGTTCCATCCTCAATACCAAGAAAACGCATATGAACTGTAGCTTCTTAATACCAACTTAAAATTAGCCCAACATGGCGGCCATGTGTAGGCAAAAAGAGGGGTCATTTCGGATGTATGGGAAACATATACTATTAGAAGTCCATAGATCTTAAGTCCGTGCCCAATCCATAGAAAAAGTATGTATAAAATATATATTTATCTGAATTTATTCTACTTCTTCTTTTTTTGTGTTCTTGGGCTCAATTCATTAGAACTATTTACCCAGATGAAATTTCGTACATAGATAATTATAATAACTGAAGGGGAGCTAAACTTAGATCCGTCTGACCCAAGGTTATTAGATGTATAGGCTGCCCAGTAACTTATAGTAGTAGCGTCGCGATGGCATCGTCATCGAGAATGCTCTTGCAGATGGCTATCGCTCACAGTTAACCCCCTCAGACTTGAATTTTTTTTAAGAATGACAAAAAATGCTTTGTTTTCAGCTCACCTCGGACCGAAATTGAAGTCATTGAAAGAAGAAAAATGTGAATTTTTTGTTTATTTTGGGGAAAAATTATACATGGGGATGTACAAGTGATCTCTAATGATGTAACATTCAAGTTACTTTTGTCACATAAAAAAAAATTCAACATTTATCGGACTTGCGTTGGTCGATGAAAATTTGAAAAACAGTCTCTCCCTCTTACTAGACAAAGGTGCACTCTGCATTTATCATAAAGAATGTGACTCCGGCCTTTACAACCAGAATGTTGGCATCTAGTTGCCTCCTTATTCGAATCAAACTGTGGCATATGATCGAAATGATCATTTTGAATTTCTCCCAGTGGTCGACGATAATAGATGTGAGAAAGTTTTATGGAGGATGCCAAATAGTAATAAGTCAACAGTAATTGATAAGTCAGTCACATAACATTATATGGAAAAAATATATTTCCCAACATGATTATGCATGAAATTTCTCCTGTAGAAAGCCACAAAATATTGTTACTGAAATGTGTTTGTGATGTTTATCTCACTACCTGTATTAATTACATTTGTAAAAATAATGTACGTGAAGAAACAATTCGACATTTATAAACAAAATTAATTTATTTATTTTTAGCATTAGTGTTTTATTTTCATTCGCCCAGAGCGTGATCGATGTTCAAAAATTAGTATTTTTGTAATAACACAACTTTCGTCAGTTTTTCCTGAAACTTCAATTATTTATATAGCTGATGTCTTGTTCTAAAAGTGAAATACATAATGATGTCACTTCATTTATATTTTGTAAGTAACCATCTTACTAGAGAATTTTGTTTACTTGGCATATCTATCAAATAAATAAATGGTAATTCATATTTTTCCCACAAATATTTATTAGCGATAAACGACAAGCCACTGTCAAACCGAATACATCCATCCGCCATTTGCAACTCTGGGGGATAAGTTTCTGCCCACCAACTTTAATAATGGGTTAAAGCTCCACGATTTGTTACACATTCCATAATGCGTCTAGGATACTCATAATAAGGTGATCAATATCCTCCTGGGGTATCTCATTCCATGCCACATCTATCCCGTGTCGAACAGCCGTCAAAGTTTGAGGAGGACGCTGTGAATGTCTTAACCTTCTATCGATTATGTCCCACACACGTTCAATTAGGGACAAATTCGGAGATCTTGCGGGCTAAGATAGGAGATGGATTTGAGCCTGGTGGAACGAGCCCAAGGTTTGCCTGGTTATATATGGCCGAGCGTTATTTTGTTGACAAGTTGGATTTTGAAGTGTCCTGAGGTTCCAATATTTCTTGAATGTATCTATGTGCTTTCATATTGCCTCTGATAAAGACTAAAGGTGACCTTGAACCATAAGCAATGGCACCACATATGATAACTCCAACAGTGCGATGTAAATGCCGCTCACCAAAAAATTGAGTCACGGCGTTCTCTTTCTTTGTCTCCTTCTCACATTCGCTCGACCATCATGCAAATCTAGACATAACCGAGATTATCACTGAAGACGATAGTGTTCCATTAATCACTCCACACTAGTCGTTCTTGGAACCACTAAAGTCGATTTCTTCGATATGCCAGAGATAAAGGTAACACCAACTGAGGTCGGTATGAAAAAAGTCCAAACTTTCTTATCCGTCTATAAACACTTCGCATTCCAAGGACCCTTCCATATTCTGCGTACCACTGAGTTGATATTGCCCTTATCGATGATAGCTTGTGGCTGATGATAAAATAATACACCAGGAAATTAAATTTAAATATTTTAGAATCGAAATATCTGGATACGGGGACGTGGAAATGGAAATAAGGAAACTGCAAAAGCGTCAAGAGCAGCGGCATATCTGAACGACGAAATAAAAATATTCAAACTGAAGACTAAACCCGAATATACAAGACAGCAATTAGATCTAAATTGTATTTTGCAGAAGAAATCCGAACTGAAACATCCAAAACAAAAAGAATATTAGAGATCATAGAAATGGAAATAATTCGAAGAATATCTGGAGAAACATTGATGGATAAAGAAAAAAGCGAACAATTTAGGCGAACATGTGTCATAGACAAAATCAATCACTGGGTACTGGTTAAAAAGATTAAATGGAATGAGCACATTGACCATGTGACAGAGGAACCTATCGTGAAAATAACTAGGTATAGATCATTAGAAGGACGAAGAAGCGTTGGAAAAACTAAAAAAAGCTAGAGTGACAACCAACCAATCTCCTGAAAAATTACTATTATTGATATGTGGTAGAAAACCTAATTGACGATTTGACCTATATGACTATGCATATGTGTATTTAAATAACTTTTCCGTGAAAAAGTTTTCGAACAAATGTCATATTGGAATGGCTTTTCTCCTGTGTGGCTACGCAAATGTGTATTCAAACTACTTTTCTGTGAAAATGTTCTAGAGCAAATGCCGCACTTGTATGGTTTTTCTTCTGTATGACTACGTGTATGTTTAACTAAATCACTTTTGTGTGAAACAGTTTCCAAGCAAATGAAACATTGCATGGCCTTTCTCCTGTGTGACTACGCAAATCGGTTTTTAAATTAAATTTCCGTGAGAAGTTTTTAAACAAATTTAACATTTGAATGGATTTTCTCCTGTGTCACTACGCATATGTGTATTTAAACTACTTTTATGTGAGAAAGATTTCGAAAAAAAGTCACATTTGAATGGCTTTTCTCCTGTGTGGCTAGGCAAATGTGTATCTAAATGACTTTTCTGTGTCAAAGTTTTCGAACAAATGTCACATTTGAATGGCTTTTCTCCTGTGTGGGTACGTACATGTAAATTTAAATGACATTTCTGGGAAAAAGTTTTCGAACAAAAGTCACATTTGAATGGCTTTTCTCCTGTGTGGCTACGCAAATGCAAATGTAAATGACCTTTCTGTGAAAATGTTTATACATGTATATTTAAACTTCTTTTCTGTGAATATTTTTTCAAACAAATGTCACATGTGAATGGCTGTTCTCCCGTATGTCTACGCAAATGTGAATTTAAATGACCTTTCTGTGAAAAAGTTTTCGAACAAATATCACATTTGAATGTCATTTCTCCTGTGTGACTACACACATGTATATTTAAACTACTTTTATGTGAAAAATATTTCGAACAAATGTCACATTTGAATGGTCTTTCTCCTGTGTGACTACGCACATGTATATTTAAACTACTTTTCTGTGAAAATGTTTTCAAACAAATGTCACATTTGATGGCTTTTCTCCTGTGTGACCATGCAAATGAAAATTTAAATGACATTTCTGTAAAAAAGTTTTGGAACAAATGTCACATTTGAATGGCTTTTCTCTTGGGTGACTACGTACATGTATATTTAAACTAGTTTTATGTGAAAAATATTTCGAACAATTGTCACATTTGAATGGCTTTACTCCTGTGTGACTACGCACATATATATTTAAACTATTTTTATGTGTAAAAGATTTCGTACAAATGTCACATTTGAATGGCTTTTCTCCTTTGTGACTACGCCCATGTATATTTAAACTTCTTTTCTGTGAATATGTTTTCAAACAAATGTCACATTTGTTGGCATTTCTCCTGTGTGATCATGAAAATGAAAATTTAAATGACATTTCTGTAAAAAAGTTTTGGAACAAATGTCACATTTGAATGACTTTTCTCTTGCGTGACTACGCACATGTATATTTAAACTAGGTTTATGTGAAAAAGATTTCGAACAAATGTCACATTTGATGGCTTTTCTCCTGGGTGACCACGAAAATGAAAATTTAAATGACATTTCTGTAAAAAAGTTTTGGAACAAATGTTACATTTTAATGGTGTTTCTCCTATGTGAGCACGGAACTGTCTGTTTAAATTACTCATTTTTAATGTCTGGTCTCCATCTATGGTTAAATTGAAAATATTACTGAATTGGATATCTTGCAACTCTGCTTTCCATTCATCTTCAACTATTTCAATTTCATTTTTACATCTTCATCAACATTTCTGGGAATGGTAAGGTCAGTTACCTGCGTTTTTCTGTAACTTATATTTCTCTGATGAAATTTCGTTGCATACAGTAATTTCTTCAATTTTATACAATGGTTTGCAGAAAAGTGACAAAGGAATTCTTTTCTTTCCACAAAACTTACAGATCATAATCCCAGTAATAGTATTTGGGTTTCCATTTTTTAGTAATTCTGCAAAAAGATAATTAAAAATAATTTTTCCAAGATTTGAAATTTGCGTAAAGAATAAAAAACCTAAGAATTCTATGAACATATGAGTATATACGAGTATTTTAAACGAATGATAGTAATATTAGCATGGAAAAGTATATTTAGAGTACATTGAACACAACTAAAATACAAAATAAAGTTTTTAATCGAAGCCCTGGTGGTTGAGAATACATTAGAAATATTATTTGAGTTTGACGAAAACCCACTTGCATCGCGTAGACAAGCAAGCACAACATTAAATGCTATTTATCGATAATAAACGTATTAAAAAAACAATGCATTCCTATAAAATAATATCTAGAGCTCATGGAAAACAATTTTGATAGGATAACTTAATTTTAAATATCTACATCATTGAAATTTATAGTTTATTATTTTTTATATTATGAGCAACAAGTCTTACATTTAAGTTTTTCAGTTTATTGTAGAAACTTTCGCAAATCGCGGTTTAATTTTTTCTATGTTAATTTTTGAAATAAACTTGAAAACTATAACATTTTTTAATAAAGAATGAAGGGTCTTATCCAATGATATATTACTAGTCCATACTCCCTATTTAAAAGATAGGGGGTTGTACATGTCCTTAGAAGAGTGTTGAAGGAAGGGTTCACGTTTCGGTATTTTTTATAGTTTTGTCTGGTAAGCGAAATAATGTATTTATTCCATTTGGCCTTTTAACACTGTATAATATAGTTTATTAAAAATACATATATAATACTTGTAAGTTCACAGAAGCTGGAAACGGAGTAAACAAACTTAGTTTATATTTCATTAAAGGCATAGCTGGTTGAGTATGGGCAAGTATACTTAAATTTACTAAATTTGAAACGTGTCTCATGTAGACCTAGAAGTTATACACGGATTTTTTTATCCATCCACGAATACATTTTTATAGATTAAACTAAACTTTTGCAAAAAAAATGTTAAGACATAATATTTTAGTAGGCTACATAATAATGCATAACATAAAAATTGGTAGATTTCTGGCTATGTGGGTATATAAAGAGTTACACACGGCTTTTTTGATTCAGTGTAAGTCAGTTTGTGATAGCTGAACGTCCTTTTATTTCATAATGCCCCGTACGTGTCTATATAATCCAAACAGCTTCTGTTATATATGTGGAGAATTCACTACCCACTGGCATAAGAGGAATATTACACCTTTAATAGAAAACTTATATTGTCACTATTTTGGCTTAACCATTAAACACCAAGACAAGACATGGGCTCCCAGCATCTACTGTGCACGCTGTGCTGTTACTCTGAGGGGCTGGTCAAACGGTAAGAACATCGCTATGCCATTTGCAAGACTTATGATTTGGCGTGAACAAACTGACCATTCGACCGATTGCTACTTTTGCTGCACGAAAACTTTTGGGTTTTCCAACAAAAATAAGATAAACATTAGTTATGCTAGTCTTCCTTCTGCTACTCGTCCAGTGCCTCAATCGGCAGCCTTGCCAGTACCAAGATCCATAGGTCTTTCGAGTGAAGGATATGCTAGTACTGAATCAGAAGAACAAAGTGACGGGTTATCGACCTGCGAAGATGAATATTTGCCATCTTCAGAGGACGGACCACACCTAATAAATTAGTTAGAATTAAATAATTTTAATCGAGATCTGAATTTGTCAAAAACTAAAGCAGAAATACTAGGATCTAGACTCCAATGATGGAAACTGTTAGCTCCAGGCACACAAATTTCTGTATATCATAATCGTCAGAAAGAACTATCACAGTATTTTTCAAACAACGAGTGTCTTTCATACTGCAATAATGTCACCAACACCATCCAGAAGAATGGCGTCTTTTTATCGATGCTTAGAAATTGAGTTTGAAATATGTGCTACTTCATATAGGAAACGTTTATCCATCCATCCCTGTTGGCCACGCAATCCACGTGAAAGAAACGTATGAAAATATGACTCGCCTTCTCGACCGAATTAATTACAAATTGTACAAATGGTATATCAGCGCAGACCTCAAAGTTGTAGCAATTCTATTCGGTTTACAACTAGGGTATACAAAGCACTGCTGTTTTCTTTGTGAGTGGGACAGTCGAGCAAGAACTTCCCACTACATTGTTAAAAACTGGCCAGTCAGAGTTCAGTATATTCCTGGACAAAAGAATACACTTCATAAGTCACTAGTGGAACCTGATAAAATATTTTTACCACCATTACATATAAAATTAGGTTTGATGAAAAATTTCGTCAAAGCAATGGATAAAGATGGCAGTGGATTCCAATACGTAAAACAAAAATTTCCCAATATCTCAGATGCAAAACTCAAAGAGGGAATTTTTCTAGGACTCCAAATTAAACTTCGACAACAAGTTACAATATTTGAAGAAACCTTAAGTGACTTGGAGCGTGTTGCATGGAATGCTTTTAAAAGTGTGACCCAAAATTTTCTAGGAAACACAAAATCTAACGATTATATAGCATTTGTTGATGAACTTCTTAGAAGTTACCATAAATTGGGCTGTGATATGAGCCTTAAAATACATTTTCTGCACTCGCACCTGGATTTCTTTCCACCGAACCTAGGCGACGTCAGTGATGAACACTGCGAAAGTTTCATCAAGACATTTCTGTTATTGATACGTTACCAGGGCAGGTGGAACAGTGAAATGCTTGCTAATTATTGTTGGACATTGATATTAGAAAGTGCCGGAGAACAGTATAGAAGAAAAGTAAAAACAAAAACATTTTAAGCGGGACGATAGCATACAGCTTTATCTAGTGAACATACCTAAAAATTAATAATATTTCATTAATTTTCAACACTTTTTTCTCCAAAACCTGACGTGTCAGAATAAATTTGGTTTTAATACTATTTTATTAGAACTATAAACGAAACGAATATTGTATGTAGTTGCTGAAGAATAGAAAATTTTGGGGTTTCGAGTTCAAAACGAACGATGTGCGTCAGCGCGCAATCGGTAAACTTTGTGATTTTTTCTGACGTTATAAAAAATAATAACATCACAATTTTTTGTTAATAAGTAATAGATTACAGGATATGCGTTGAGTTAGAGTATATGGCCACAAGTATTATCCCATTAGCATCGCAAAATTCGCTTATTGGTAATGTCAGGTGTGATGGATGATCATCCACAAAAAGGATAACAGGCAACTTAATATTATTTTCTTGTAGCCAAATATGAAACGTATCACTTTTACCTATTGTCCAGGACGATGGAACAGACGCTGCGATGCTGGCAGGAATTCTTTCATAAGAAAAGATTACCATTGGTGGTGCCAAAGCACCTGCTGCATTTCCGGTGATTAGTGTTGTAATGCACTCCCTTTCACAATTAATACTAACTCGATTGTAAATTCTTTTATCTCCAAGCGAGCATTCTGTATTTACGATGCGATTAGGGTCATTTGTAATTTCTGAAAAGTTATTTTTTTCAAGATTATTTTTAACTTTTTGAAACCAGAGCTGAATATTTTTCCCATACATTCGATCTACTAGATGTTAATTTTTGAGATATTCTCTCACGTATCTCAGGGTGCCTTTTTAGAAAAAGGGTATATTAATATCGACCAGGTCTATCATCGGCGAAGGGGGTTTCTTTTTTCAACTATTTTACTATAAGCTGCACACTATCCAATAAGTACTTCTTATTAATTGGAACATCGCCGACCAGCAAGAGCCTACTATAACCTATAATGCCAAAATAGAAAATAATCCCGACCCGCCACAAATTACTTATCATAGCTTCGTTTTTCTTTAGTTTCGTTTGTGCATTGCAGTTTTAAGAAGTGTATTTTTGAGAAAGATTAATCGTAAAGTGAGTAGTAAATTTCTTAGTTTACTCAATTATAAGAAAACACCAAAAACCTGCTGTTTGAACCCTACCAATCTCTGACTACTATAATTTTGATTATTATATGCCATGGAGTAGTATGTGATTATGCCTCAATAAATAGGTCGGTAATCTAATGTATTGCTATTTAAATTATAGTTAATTATTTTCAAATATGGCATTTTTCGGCACCTATAATACAAAACAAATATTTTCTTTGGAATAAGTAGTTCCAATTTATAGTATAGTTGCATGAATGTTTGTAACATTTTGTGAAATCATTACTTAACATCAAGTTATAGTTTTTATCAGTATATATAAATATTTAAAATTATAAACAAAATGATAATGTACTTCAATATACTTTGAATGTTTCGTAAAGTTACCGTATATAGCAATTTTTAATGCTCCTGTATTATCTTCAATTATTTTAACTGGTTCCTTGAGGTCTACACCAAAAGTATTCAATATATCTATAATTAATTTAATCTCAGTTACTGATACAGATAATACTAGGAATTCTGCATAATTAGAACATTTCATGACACTTCCCTGCCTTTTTGATTTCCAAAATATTGGATTCCCAAATAATCTAATAACATAACCAGTTGTAGACTTACGATCTACGACATCAACCAATTCGCATCCACGTAACAATCTTGAATATTTTGTTTGCTATTGGTATAAATGAATTTCAAAGTTTTTGTCAAATATAAATACTTCAATACTCGCAAACCATATTGAAAATGTGTAAAATCAAAGCAATTTTGAAATCTACTTAAATAATTAACACTATAACTTATATCTGGTCGCGTTCCCGAATTAATATATAAAAGAGCACCTATCAAGTTTCTATAACCAATATCGTATCATAAAACTAAAGCTGGTTCCAATTTAAAATCACTTCAATAGGTGTATTGAACAATTTCGAGTTTTTATTTTATATTTCCTAGTTAAAGATTCAATATACTTTTCTTGACTTAGATTCATTACATCTGCTATATAATTATAATCAATCCATCCATTTGTTCAATAATTAAACCTTCTTGACAACAAAATGACAACAAAATTTTCAATATTTGCATTTTAGCAACTGAAGAATATATATCATCAACAATTTCTGCTCGTTGAAAACCTCTTGCAACTAACCTAGCTTTATATTTTGTTTCTGATTTCTTATCATATCATAATTGACCTATTATATCTTTCAGCCGTACCATTTAACTCATGCTCATAAGGTGGACAAACATTCGGAACAATTCCTTTTTCTTTGATAAAGTTATAAACATTGTTATTCAAATATTCTTTTCCGTTATCAGTTTTACCAGTTAAATTTTCTATTTCATTTACGTACCCTACAAAACATTCAAAAACTTGATCTTTTGATTTAATAGTGAATACTCTAGCTACTTTGCTGTAATCATCAATAAATGCAAGGAAATATTTTTCACCGTTAAAACCTACAGTTCTATGTGACCTATTTAAATCAGTATGAATAATTTCTAAAACCTCTTCGATTTTCAAAAGGTTGATTATGCATTTTGTTTTCGATACATGTTTCACATTTCATAAATTATGTTTCTAATTTTTCAGGTATGCCTTCTAACAATTTATATATACTCAATATACTCAAATATTTAAAATTCACATGACCTAGTACACTATACCACTTCTCTTTTGATGTCATGAAATATGATCAACCAGAGACAAAAGTGACTGCCATCAGTGTTTAAAATTGCAAAAACGTTGGGTAAGTTACAGAATAGCTCTTTTGTGTACACGTTTTACTTTTTAGCATTTGCTAAATCAACGTGCTGTCACAAAATATAGAAACACTGGAACAATTGTTTCTTCTAACCATCGTGGTAGTCGTCCAGAAATATATATATATATATATATATATATATATATATATATATATATATATATAAATATAATTTACGTATCATCATTCAAAATTTCTCTTTTAAAAATGAGAGAGAGAGAGAGAGACATTGTCATGACAAATTTGACAATTTTATGGACAAAACGAAATCATTTAAAAATAGATAAATATAAAAAAGTATATAACAAATAATATAAGATATAAAAAAACTGACTATACTAACAATACAAAACATAATATATAAAAATACAAATTTAAATTAATAATTATAATACAATGTTACCATCGTACACCATACCAAATATTGAACTACGACGATGTAACTCAAAAGTCTAGGGTAGGTTACAGAATTCTGCCACTGAATAATAAGGTCTCTAAGATACGCCGTTGTCAATCTCCGAAACCTATTGAATGTATTTGCCACTTTTAATTCTAAAGATAGCTGATTGAATAGTTTTTTGGCATTGAAGGTGATGGAATGTTTTACCAGATCAGAGGTGGGTATTGTTAAGTAGATATCGAAATTTTTTCTTCTAGTAGGGTAACTATGAATTGGCCTCTCAGTTAAATTGTGAAAGTGTTTACGAACCAAACACACGGATTCCAAAATGAATAGAGTAGGAAGAGTTAAAATTTTGTATTTTTTAAAATAGAATTCGCAATGCGTCCTACGACTCAAACGATAAATGTAACGGATAGCTCTTCTTTGTAGTTTGAAAATAGATGTGAAGATGTGCAAACTACAAGACCCCCAGAGAGGCAAACAATAGCGAATGTGCGATTCGAACAAAGAGTAGTAAGTTGTTAAAGCAGTACAAGAATCAAATTGTTTAGACACAGAATTAATGGCAAAACAAGCCGAGGATAATTTTTTCTCTAAAATGTCTACATGTACAGACCATTTAAGGGCACTATCAATATGGAGACAAAGAAACTTAATCCAATTTGAAGATCTTATTACGTCATTGTTAAGTTTGAGAGGTTGCAAAACTCCTTTGTAAGATAAAACTAAAGTTTCCTCAGTGTTAAAACAGAGCCCGTTCGAGTCAGACCAGGACTTAATAGTAATGAGATCTCTGCCTATGGTAGAATGTAAAGATCGTATATCAGAACTGCTCCAGGTTACACTAGTATCATAGGCAAATAAAGTGAATTTACCATTAATTCGTAAGTCTGTGACATCGTTAATGAATACCAAGAAAATAATTGGACCCAAAACTGAACCCTGGGGTACACCACTGCTAACTGGTAAATTTTTCGAAACTTTTCCATTTGCTCGTACCAGTTGGTTTCTACATTCCAGGTAAGATTCAAACCATATTAAAGGAATACCACGGATGCCATAATATTCTAGTTTGTTTATCAAAATTTCATGATCAACACAATCGAAGGCCTTTGCGAAGTCACAAAAAACCGAAGCCGTGAAAAGTTTATTATTAAGTGAGGTATATATTTCATTAAGAACAGAAAACATTGCGTCATTAGTACATTTATTAGGTAGGAAACCGAATTGTTGGAATTTCAAGATTTTATATTTGAAAAGAAAAAGCAATAGACGTTTTTTCATTAGTCTTTCGATTATCTTCGATAAGATTGGTAATAAGGCAATAGGACGATAGTTACTAGTATTCTCTTTCTCGCCACCCTTGTGAAGAGGAAAAATTATAGCTGTTTTTAGACAGTTAGGAAAGAGACCTTTTCCAAAGGATTCATTGATTAGAGAACATAAAACGTTAATCACCGCATCTGGCATATTCAAAAGCAACTTAGCTGATAGCCCATCAATGCCACAGGAAGTTTTGTTATGAATGCTGAGTATGGTTTGCACTAGCTCAAATTTATCTATTGATCTAAGGAAGAAACTATCAGTGATTTTTTTAGAAGGAACGAGGAAAGAAAGAGCATCACGACTTGGAGATATTTTAGAGCTAATATTCTTACTAACGTTTATGAAATAATTGTTAAGTTCGTCTGGGTCGAGTTCAATAAAGTTTGAGGAACGAGTTTTGTTCCTTAAATCATTGATAGCAGACCAAGTTTCTCTCGTGGCATTTTTAGCTCTTGAGATGCGATTGTTATAATAGTTTTGTTTAATAGCTTTGATAGTTTTCCGGTAAAATATTTTGTAGTTATTGATATAATTGAGTACGTGAAGATTTTCTGTGAATTTTTTAATGTACATGAGTGATCTCATATTCTTAGATGAAGTACGTGTTCCTTTCGTAGACCATGATTTGTGATGTTTTGTTTTACGAGGGCGAAGAGGAAATGATGTATTGAAGCACCTGATTATTAATGAAGTCCAAAAATTTAGAGTCAATATCTTCAGAAAGAGCAAAACATAAGTTATGAAATTTGGTGAAGTTTTGTTGACAGAAGATCCTCGCCAACTGAGTGTTTTTCTTAAGAGATTTACGAGGTAATACAAATTCGGCGAAAAGGCAATAGGCGGTTTTTCATTAGTCTTTCGATTATCGTCGATAAGATTGGTAATAATGCAATAGGGCGATAGTTACTAGTATTAAGTTTCTCGCCACCCTTGTGGAGCGGAACAATTATAGCTGTTTTTAGACAGTTAGAAAAAAAAACCTTTTTCAAAGGATTCATTGATTAGAGAACATAAAACGTTAATCGCCGCATCTAGAATATTTGAAAATAACTTAGCTGTTAACCTATCAATGCCAAAGGAAGTTTTGTTTTGAATGCTGAGTATACTTTGCACGAGCTCCAATTTATCTATTGGTCTAAGTGATTCTTTTTTAAGGAACGAGGAAAGAAAGAGGACAACTTGGAGATATTTCAAAGCTAATATTCTTACTAACGTTTACGAAATAAGTTCGTCTGGGTGGAGTTCAATAAAGTTTGAGGAACAAGTCTTGTTCCTTAACTCATTGATAACAGACCAATTTTCTCTCAAGGAATTTTTAGCTCTACTAGAGATGCGATTGTTATAATAGTTTTGTTTAATAGATTTGATAGTTTTTCGATACCATCTTTTATAGTTATTGATATAATTGAGTATGTGAGGATTGTCTGTGAAATTTTTAATGTACATGAGTGATCTCTTATTCTTAGATGGAGTAGGTACGTGTTCCTTTCGTAGACCACGATTTGTGATGTTTTGTTTTACGAGAGCGAAGAGGAAATGATGTATTGAAGCACCTGATAATTTTATTAATAAAGACCAAAAATTTAGAGTCAATATCTTCAGAAAGATCAATCCAATTAAATGCTAAATATAAATTATGAAATTTGGTGACATTTTGTTGAGAGAAAATCCTCCCCAACTGTTCAAGATTGTAAAATCTTGAAATTTATTTGTTAAGATACATTTAAAATATGTGAGACATTTGTATGCCTTCCCTTTTTTTATTGTATACATTTAAGGCGTAAATTCATTTTAGTTTATAGCTTTGTAGAAATATGTTGCAGAATTGATAAGATCTTTCTATTGTAGTAAATTCAAAGGATATTTTAATTTTAATTTCAGAATGCTTTGTAAATATCACGTTTTCCAACAATGATTGTAAATTCTTTTGTATGGGCAGATGAATGACACCTTTTTGAAAGTCGACATTGTCCTATAGTTAAGAAGTGAGAAAAAAGCACGTTTCACCCTATTTGTATACTGGATTGTAAAAACCTTAATTTTAGTGTCAATTCTGCAAGTATTTTATGGTCGAGGTTCGGAAGACATGAAAAACGTTTTTGAATTACCTTTCTGAGTAAATAGGTTACAATTGCTATTGTTGTATTCCATAGAAACTCAACTTACTATTGGCGGCACCCATAGTTGAATCTTGTCTGGAAAAAACCGACAAGTCAGGTGATGCTGGCCAATAGGAAATATTTATTTTCGTTTGGTCAACCCAATCCACGTGTAAACACACCCCTCGCAGATTTCTACTTAACACGTCTCACAACGTGAAGAAATCAGTACTACAAACTCATCGAAACGAGCGCAACGCTCAACATCAAGTTCATACTCATCGAATCGAGCGCAATGCTCAGCAACGAAGTCAGTTCTACACTCATCGAGTCGAGCGCAAGGCTCAACAACCAAGTTAGTTTTTCACTCGTCAGTTCTACACTTCTAGACGCGAGTTTTACATTCATCGACGCGAGTTTTACACACTCATCGAATCGAGCTCAGCGCTCAATAACAAAGTTAGTTTAAAATTCATCTAATCGTAACATAAAGTGTCTTCCGGTCTGAAACCATAGAAATTCAGCGTTCACAACTCAACTTTGTAACATTTTGTAAATTTGTACATAATAAATTATTAATTTCGACATTAACTTTGTCAGATTAAGATTATTTATTTAGTTGAATGTCCACGCCAGTTGACGAAGTTCAATTAAAATATAATCAAAAACATTGGTCCTTCGTGAGCCGGATATAACAAGTATTGTTATATAACATTGTAAAGTGCCAGTATCAAGAGAGAAGTTTAAATCGAAGTAAAGCAGCTCAAATCATAGTGCAAGTATAGCAGTTCAAATCATAGTGCAAGTATAGCAGTTCAAATCGTAGTGAAAGTGTAGCAGTTCAATTAGCAGTCCAGTGTAGCAGTTCAATTAATAGTCCAATAAGCAGTTCAATTAGCAGTCCAATTAGTAGTCCAATTAGCAGTTCAAATCGCAGTTCCAAGGATTCATCACAGCAGCAGCCAGGATAATCAAGGTAAGTTGGTCAGTTATCTATTTAAATGTGCCAATTATCCGTCCTGTTTCCATATTAGTATCGTATAAACATTGTTGAAATTCCTTACCATAATTACGCATAAACTGTATTTAAAATGGCTGAACTTAAGAAATTAAGACGACAACGCGATTATATATTAACAACCATTACGACATTGAGTAGAGTCGTCGACCAAGCAAACGATGAACCCGCGAACGTCAATGAATATTTTATTCAATTGACATTAAAAAGGACAACCAAAGCATTTGAAAAATTTGATTCACTTCAGGATAGAATAGAGGAGTTAGATCAAGAGGAAATTGATCAACGTAGCTATTACGAAGATAGCTTTATGTGGGAAACGTCGCGTGCTAAAAGGTTTCTCGATAAATTCGCAGCTCTACCATGCAGTACATACCGTGCAATGCAACAAGTAGATACCGTGCAAACGGCCAACAAAACACGTTTAAACGCTGATAAAGAGACATCCGCCGCTGTAAACGTACCAGTAATCTCTCACGTTATGTCACATGAATCGATCCAACGTGAGCAGATAAAGTTACCTGCTAACATCAAATTAGCAGAATCACAGTTTCATCAACCGGAACCGGTTGACATCTTAGTAGGAACAGGCACAAGACTGCCTGTGGAACAAATCAAAGTAGCAGAAACAGAGTTTAATCGACCCGAACCGGTCGACATATCAGTAGGAATAGGCACTACACTGCCTATAGAACAAAACATATTAGTAGGAACAGACACCACACTGCCTGTAAAACTAACCAAAGTAGTAGAACCAGAGTTTCATCGACCTGCACCGGTCAACAGATTAATAGGAACAATACACTCCCTGTAGAGCAAAGTAAATTAACGGACCCAGATGTCCACCGACCTACACCGGTCGACAAATTATTAGAAGCAGAGGCTACCATGTCTGCGGAAAAAAGCAAATTAGCAGCTCCTGATAATCAAGAATCGAACAAACTTCACATGTTCCCTGTTCAGGACTATACGTTGATATCAGATGGTTACTATTTATCTCATCACGCAATCAGTAAGGAAACGAGCCCAACTAAGAAAGTAAGTGTGGTATACGACGGTTCTTTAGAGACTTCTACAGGCGTACAGTCGAATGACGCCCTGTATATCGGTCATAATAGTCAAGTCAGTTTATTAACTACTTCTAATCGAGTTCGCGAAAACCCTATCGTGATTGCAGGAGATTTAAAGCGAATGTGTCAACCATTTTTAGTTAGAAACGAATACTGTAAGTTTCAATGTCTCATTTGGAGAGATCAAATGAAAAACTTACGAATTTTTGAATTAAATATCGTTATATTCGATATTACATGTGCTTTGTATCTAGCAATTCAATGTTTACATCAATTAAGTAAAGATGAATGCAAAATATATACCGTGCGAAACGACACGAATATGTATATACTGAAATCTATTCAGATTAATGTTTCCAAACGGATAACACTATTCGGAGTTTTCAATTTATTCGAACCGTTAGGATTATTGGTTTCCGTGGTTGTACTCGGGAGAATAATCCTACAATACTTGTGGATCTATAATCTCGATTGGAACGAATCGTTATTTATTATATTGTATATTGAATGGCAAACATATTGCCAGTCATCACCGTCAAATGATCTGTTATTATTTCGACGCACCGTAATTACCGCCGATGTTGAAGGCGTTCAATTACATGGATTTTCCGATGCAACTGAAATGGCATTCGGCGCATGCGTTTACTTACGCACACTATATCTCTCAAGAAAAATTAAAGTGCAATTATCATGTGTTAAATCTCGTGATGTACCTATCGAGAAGTTAACCATACCGAAATTAGAGCTCTTAGGGGCACACCTCTTGTCTACATTCATGGAAATTGTAAATACGGGCCTCCGAAAAGAAATTCAAACTCTTTATTGGTCCGATTATGAAATTGTATTACGTTGGCCTCAAGCTTTTCCTAGGCGATTGATAAATCCTTTTCGGGACAAAGAAGGGATAATGAGGACAGGCTACCGTTTGATTGTGTCTAATTCAACATTTGACGCTGAACACTCCGTTATCTTGTTTAAAATTAGACATGTGATCATTTTTGTTATGATGTATTTTCTGAAAAAATATTTGCATGCTGTAATTCAGCAAAGTTTATGCTCGATACGCCGTAGATATGTGATTATTGACAGACGTAGTCGAATGTATATACATATAAAACTGTGTTGTACCTGCTTCAAGGCAAAGTTTCCGCAGCCACCACGTGTTGGGAAATTAGGTGAAGCAACATTGAAAGGGTTTAAAATGCATTTGTACAAAGTCGCCGGTCGCGACTGGTTATTTACGTATGGACGATTTAATGTGTTAATTATCGAAAACGAAACTAATATTTCTTCTAATCCTACCGATCCTATCACCCTTATTCCTGGCAATTTATTAATAGGTAATTTATTGACCAACTTGCAAAGTCGTGATTACCCCCCGACTACCAGTAAACATATGTCTCACGATGAGCAGCACATACTTAAGGTTAAACCGCATTTCTGGACGCGGTGGAGCAAGGAATACCCGAACGAGTTGACGGTTCGCACCAAATGGGAAAAGGCCGGTCCTGAAATCCACGAAGGGGCTGTGGCCTTACTACGAGAAGATAACATTCCACCCTCACAATGGACCCTGGGAAGAATCATGAAGTGCTATCCCGGTAGTGACGGTGTTGTACGTACTGTTTTAGTGAAAACCGCGAAATCTTCAGTTGTCAGAAATGTGAAGAAGGTGGCGTTACTTCCGATTATACCGACTAATGCTGAAGATGAACATTCATAGACTTTATAATTGATCGTATTCTCTCAACGGGAGGAGTATGTTCAAGATTGTAAAATCTTGAAATTTATTTGTTAAGATACATTTAAAATATGTGAGACATGTGTATGCCTTCCCTTTTTTTATTGTATATATTTAAGGCATACATTCATTTTAGTTTATAGCTTTGTAGAAATATGTTGCAGAATTGATAAGATCTTTCTATTGTAGTAAATTCAAAGGATATTTAATTTTATTTTCAGAATTTAGAAGGTTCTCAAAAAAAAGAATGAACATTTGATTAGGTGGTCTGTAAATACAAATTATATATAAATCCATATTTTTGTTGTAAATTATGGAAAATTCAAAAGTATTTTCTACTTGTAGAAAATCATATTTTAATACAGTCGAGAAGTCCTCGCCAGCAGATAAAATTGGGGTTCCACCGTGAGCTGAATTACTCCTGTCATATCTACTAATAACTCGATATTTTTCAATAAAAAACAGGTTCGTTTGCTTGTAGCCAGTGTTCAGTAATAACAACTATGTGCGGGAACCCCAATTCCTCCAAAAATAAATACAACTCATCCGTTTTATTGCGTATTGACTGAATATTAATTAGAACAGTTCTTAATTTACTGTCCTTAAAACTAAGTGAAGATTCTAGTTCCTCTGGACACATTTTTCTTGGAAGAATCGGCAGTAAAGTAACGGCTATTACACTCTCTAATTTTTTGTTGGTGAATTCTCCGTTCCGAGGTGATGTAAGTTCTGTAGGTGGATAGATATTCATCCACTTCAACTGAGCTTATGCCATAAAAATCGGGAAAGTTATAATAAATTGCCCTTAAAGCTATAGGATCAACGGGCAGACCCTCGGATGCTAAAAGCACCTTTACACTTGTGAAAGTATAACCTTCAAAACATACAGACGATGGTTGGTCATGTAGATAGGCGAGGAATAACTTGAGATGATAAAATAGCCGGTTCTCTTAATCTAGACATAATATAACGATTACCTCCAGTAGAGGACACCTGTGTTAATCTGACCGTAGGAGGAGTCATCGGGTCTAGCGAAAAGTTAGTGTCATTGTGTGAATTTTTTGTAAACTGAAATGATTTATCACACGAAAAGCTGTTTGATTTACATACGGCTGTAGCATGTTTGTCAGATGTGATGGCTACTACTACGGGACGAGAAGGATCAGAACTTTTACTTACAGGCCGTATTACTAGATTAACTGTCACAGGCTGAATAGAATTCATCGTGGGAAGAGGCGAGTCTTCTTGGGACAATGAAGATTCAATTGACCATTTTAATGAAACTCCAGGTGGCCATACATCATTGTTAAACAATTTGCTAGCAGACATTTTTGTTATAAAATCAATTTTAAATGTTGATGTTTTTGATTCATTGCTTGGATTGATTAAGGGATAGCAACGAATGAACTCTGTAAAACCCAGCTTTTCTTTAACATGATGTACGATATGATTTGTGGTGAAGCCTGCAGGCAGGTTGTTGTTGTTGACTATTACATAATGCCACCTTTGATTACGGCTAGAGGATAAGTTGTTCGAAGCTTCTGGAATATTGGCTACCGCGGGAGATGTTTCAGTTTGTTTAGAGGATGATGTAATATAGGTGGGACACTTCTTCTGATTATTGTTATTAATTTGCGTGTTCATCTCTTTCACTAAACTGGATATACGAGTTAAATCACTTTTCAAATTATGCAAATCTTCTTTTATCTCCAGGGATGAGGAATCATGGATATGAATTTTCGTTGTTTCTCCGGAATCGTTGAAAACCATAGAAGACATGTTGAAGAGATTATGTTCCATATCCCGTACTGATTTAAGCAACAAATCTGGCTTAAAGTCAGTAAACATGTCGGCTATATTATTGATATCGTATATCTTCTTTTCCATAAGATTCCATTTGCATTCATTCTTTAATAACATATCGTATATCTCAGTAATAGTTGGTACGCTGTCAGTTAACTGATTTATACGATTTGCTAGCGAGTCAAATATTTCATGAGGAATCAGATTCTTGGTTAAATCAGAAATTTTATCATTAAAGTATCTCAAATTAGGAGAATCGCAAGTTGTTGAACTTCTGGGAAAGTAGAATTTTTGTAATAGCTTTGTCAAGTCCTGTACAGCTCATACAGAAAAATCGTCGACATTCACCACTGCATCGAAGCTTATTATATTTATCTTCTTCTAAAAATTCCTTACAGCAATTTTCACATTTGTATCCAGCCATATCTAGATCAAGGTCACTGTCGATACTAAACAAAAACGAACTTACGCTAGGTAACAGAAATCCCAACATTGGCTAAAATTTTAACTGAAATAAAGAAATGCCCAGATTTTCCACAAATGTCTCGTTCATTATTACATAAAGTTATGAAAGAAATTGATTTTAAGTAGAAGCCAAAAATATTACATTTAAACTTCTAATGCAAGTGTAAAAATATTACAATATTCACTGGCAAAATTGTATTGCACATGTTGTAAAAGAAGATAAAATGTTCCAAGTCAGGATTATGGACGATCTTATATAGAAACAATAATCGTTTTTTTTTTCTTTAGTGACGACAGCTGATTCTGAGTGAATATTTATATACATTTTTTAGTGTTTCTTGAGTTAATAAATAATAGACAATGTAATTCATAGTTCAGATATATTGTAAAATGTTACAAATAGTGTTTAATAAAACATGCAAATAGTTCAATAACCAAATTATTTTTATACCAAATCTGATTTCAATGTGACGATTAACATAATAGGTTGACTTTCCAACCTATTGAAAACTAGGCCCTTCTTATTCTATTTAGAAATTTCCTGTTCGGTATAGGGCACAAACCACTATTATCTCTGGTATAGGTACCTGATCTTTATATGAAATATTCCAACTAAGAAATCTACAGAAGAAATGATGACAAATACATTATTCTGCTAAAGTGTATCACATACAGATATTTTTGATGATTTACTTCTAGAACAAAAAAGTATTGGTAAAATTTGAGAAAACCTACCTGACACCGATTTCGAAAATTCTTTTTTAATTATGTAAGGCACTTACTAACACACACATAGCACCACAAATTTTGCTGCGTAAACACTTAACAATCACAGTAGAAGGATTTTCCTTTTCGAATTTGTCCCTTTTCGAATGGATATTTTTCATATTTTCTTGTTGTGTATATATATATATATATATATATATATATATATATATATATATATATATATATATTCTCGAAGTATAATATTTAATTTGTTCTTTATAGATATGTGATAATTGTAGACTGAATAATTACGATAAACAATAGTTTTTTTCTAAATGATTTTGTTATTCTTTGACAACAATCTCAACTGACATTTGCTAATCACTGACATTAGCGACGTTGCCAAATTTATGAAGTTATGAAATTACGAAAAATGTAAGTCTTGATTTCGTTTGTATGCAGTTACGTCGATATTTTTTTATTTATTCTTATTTCGGAATTCCATGAAGTTAGTTTGCAAAAAAAGCGTGCCGGGTCGACGTTTCTCAATTCGCGCGCGCGAATTGAGAAACGTCGACCCGGCGCGCTCACTTCGCTCGCGATTTCAATCCATATTATTCTGTAATACGGGCTCAAATAAGTATACCACAAACGTTATTAGTAATATCTGCACAATTTGAAAACAAATTTTTTTTATGAACAGCTATCAATAGTTTGCAAAAAAACGCGCCGGATCGACGTTTCATAATTCTCGCGCGCACGAATTGCGAAACGTTGACCCGGCACATTGTTCAGTAATACGGGCTTAAATAGGTATACCACATACGTGTATAGGTTATTCATTGATATGTGTTAGGTGTCGGGGAGCGATCTTTAAAACATATGTTTACTGTTTAAGCCATAAATGTTAGATCATTTACACCTAGATTAGTTAATATGTTTGAGCTGAATAATTTTGTCAGCTGAGACCTTTAAAATAAGAAGCAGTAGTTGATATATTCTTCTTTTTTAATTTTTCTATTGTCAACTTTGGCAACGTTGTTAAAAAATTTGACGTAAATATTAGAATTTTCACACTTTTTATATTGAATTTTTACTATTAATATGTGTTTTCGCGGAGAAATTTTTGGTTTTCCAGGTTAGTTAATTAATTTTTTATACTGTAAAACATTTTTTTTTCAAATTCGTGCTACATACAGATTCTCAAATTTTTACAAGTTGTTAATTTAAAACAACTTTTTTATTAAAGTGATCTTCATTTATCGTACAGTGTATAGCTTCATTTTCTTCTATTGTCCCTTCATTCTCAATTATCTACATTTGATCAGAAAGGATTCAGATCTTACCATTTTTTTAAAATAATACAAAACTTTTTGAAACTTAAAACTTCATGTGCCACAAAATTTGACAACTGATATTAGCCTTACAAAGTAGTCGCCGACCTTTGAATTCTTTATAGATTTAATGTTACAATTGGTTGTATTTTCTTTCGTTTTCAATAATATGCATACCCTCTTTTACCATATGTAACAAGTAGACTTTGAGCTTTTCCATCTTTCGCAATCCAATCTTGAGCTTATACTTCTGGTTTCTGATTAGTTCCATCCACAATGTTATAGATGCTAAGACCTTTCAGCAAAATGGTGATTTGAGACGTCCAGTAGATTAATAATAATTGAATCCATTTCCGCTAGTATTATAAGAATGAGATACTACCGCAAACTATCGTAATGTATACTTATTTTAATTTTTAGTACTTAACCTGTTAAAACTAATTGGATTCAATAATTATAAGTAGATGAATTTTCTATAACTTATATTACTTTTTAGACTTTAGATTTATACTGACATATATAAAACTAAACTCGTAACTATTAACTACGATCTTCACATGTTTGACATACAGTAATTCTGATCATTATATATAAAATATTCTATTGTCTATAATTTCATCACAAAGTAAACAAACTCATGTTTCCAAAAAACAACTTGATATTATTTTGTTTTTGTTAAAATTAAAGCAAATGTATTTTGTGTCAAAGCTTTGAGGTTAATTTATTTTTTATTATTAAACCTGTTATCAGCTAATTCTACAAAAAGTTCAACATTCCTGCTAACTACTCGAAACCGGTGGCTGAATGAAACAACGTGCTTCAGTGTGAAGGCTGTAAACAACAGATACACATCTAATGCACAGACTACAGTAAAATACGCCCAGGGGACAGACATACAAATTGCAGAAGTGACATGTGTTTGTCACGGAACAGATATGTTTTGACAGTTGACATTTAGAAAGTGTGGGAAACTTTTGTTTGTTTACCATTTTCTTGGTCTTTTTCAAACGATTGATTCTAAAATCTCATTGAAAAATTATAAAGCTATATAATATATTCCTATTCTACAGATCTTTATTTAGATTTTACGCAGATAACATTAAGATACTATTTTGTATTTTATTAATTCTTTTTAAGTTATTTTTAATGGTAGAAGGCAATGGATCGTTTAGAACCATAAACACTTCAAGGATTTCGTACCCTTTGTGGGAAAGGCACGTAATGAAGAATTGGAATATTCAGAGAAAAAAGAAAATCAAAGATGCCTTTTTAAAAAGTAACATTGAAACTGAGGAGAAGAAGATATTAAATGAAACTGACGAAGACAAATGTTTATCCCTAAAACAAATGCCTACTTGCTCAAACTACAAGAAGCAAATGAAACAGATGTTGTCACATATTTCTTAAAAGTATATCTACAGAATGTACAAGTATAAGAATATATTGTAATATTAACATTTATGTTTTAGTTATTATTTTCAAAATGAAGAAGGAATAAACATGTGTGCCCATTGTTATAGAAAGAATGCTGGAAGAAACACAAATATGGCAATAGAAACTTTAAACAACATGCTGAAAACGAACCAGTTAAAATGGAATGATAGGGTTACAATACAATTGAGAAGTTGCTTGATGCTATAGAAAACTTGAGGTCTGTTCCAACTGACATGAAAACCATACAATACCGCAGGTAATAATCACTCGCTCGCTTGGACAGACTAAATAAGCCCGCCCGTTCATAATGGGTGTCAGAGACAACACACGGTGTATTCCGAAATCTCATCAGAACCAGATTAATGTATGATACAAATCCAGTTGACCTGCCGATTAGTGAACTTGATGTCAAAGATTTCTTATATTCACTAATCATCTGGTCTACTGGATTTGTATCCTACATTGTATGTTTTTCTTGTTAGTTGGAACAGACTTGGTGGATATTAAAATGTGGAAGAGGATTTTAGACATGGAAAGAACTAATGCCAATAATTATCAAGATAGAATTATAATAAAAGCACATAAAAGAGCAGAAACAATGAAGAGGGAGGTGGAAGTAGTAAAAAGTTTAGGAGTATTAGGAACATTTCAGGTAAAATCTACAAGAGACAAGAACAAGAAAGTTTATAACATAAGGTTTAACAAAGTTTGTGAGAGTGAATGTAGGACATTATATTGTAGGGTATGTAAAATTTGTATTCATCTCTACATATGTGATTGTCCTGATTACACAGTGAGAAATATTTTGTGTAAGCATGTTCACTTGGTACGAATGTATGAGGAGCAAATGGGCACTAATTCTGTTTTAGATGAAACTGAAAAATTTAGAGGAAAATTCATTGACCCAACAGAAACATGACATAGAAATCAAAAAAATTTTGGAAGAAAAAACAGATGTAGAATGGGTTCTGGATGAAAATAAACTTCTAATTTAGAAGACTAACTTTTGCAATTGGGTTAAAAAATTAGATGGTGGAGCATTTATTTTTTTTTTAAATGTTCAAGGAATTATGAAGAAAACATATGACCTCACAAAAATAGAGACAACAAAGTGCAAAATAGAGAAACAGGATTATTTTCCTTCAAGCAAACATCAGAAGGTACCTAAATACAAAATATTGTTACATTTTTCCTAATCTTTTAGTGAATGTACAGGTCAGTCTGTTTGCCTCACTACTATCTACTATTTAATTTTATATATTATTTAATGAATGTGTATTATGTACAGGCTTTATTACTGTTTTCCATTACCATTTTAGTAACATGATTGAATTAGAACCCAATAATGAATAAGGAAGAGGGTGGTAATGTAATAAATTAATTTTAATCTTATCAATAACAATATCGTCTGGTGGAATTATCAGTTTGGATCCACAAATCCAATGGTCTAGACTTCGTACTTAGCTATTTTTAAATAACTATAACAAATTCTGACCTTGGTGATATGTTATCCAAATATTCCAAGCCCTAATCCTTTAAGGTACCCATCCCTGATATTTACTTTTGATGTAATAATACAAAATGGGAACTGCATAGCTCTGAGATTAAAGCGTGGAGTTGATAATGGGTCTGGGCTTCAAATACCTCCAGTGCTGAGAATTTTCTAAATGATCTAAATACTGGGAACAGAAGCAATGTCTACTCAGAATATATAGTTATTAACCATGGCAAATGAGTAACCCATTTTAATTATTTTCTTTTTATTACAGAAACTAAGTGATGGGCCGATCAGCACCAAGCAGGATATGCAAATTATAAATATTTTATTAAATTTCATATGTATATGAATTTAAAAATTGTTTAATATTGTAGAAATTATTAAGTTGCAAATGGGTGTATCTTTTTCCTTTGTGTTATTAAAAGTGTTTCTGTTCATATATTGTGTATTAATTTCTCTAAATTGTGTAATATTGGACATGATCTACCTATATGCAATGTGAAAATTGCATAAATATAACTAATTTCAATTTAAATGTTTAAAAGTTCATTTTTCAATCTTGTTTGATATTAAAATTGATATCTTGATTTATCACTTCAATTTTTCAAAAAACAAACTTCCAGATTTACCTTAACTAAAACAATAAACATCTATTTAAATACTGTTTCAAAGTATAATTTATGAAGGTATGTAAATTTCACACTATTTTTAATGTTAGGTGTATTTTAAATCATTTTTAAATAACAATAGACAGGAATATAATTAAATTTTAAACGATGCCGTTGAGCGCATGAAGAGTTCAAGAAATGTCATTATTAGGAGTCTATTTAAACCTAATGGGTATATTCAGACAGGAACAAAATTGATGAGGTACTAAATGCGGTTAATTAACTGGCAAAACCAACAGCTTTTTATCGAGTAGGAAAGCCGAGTGATCGCTATCCCAGATTATTAAAGTTGGCAATACCAACCGAATCCTACGTTGAGTACGTAGGTATTTAAAAATAAGAAGAAACTTTTGGAAGATACAGTCTTATCGATAGTTGATAACAAGACGCCAGTGCAGCTTCCTCCTCGGTGAAACTTTTAGATCTGATAGAGAAAAATGTGCCGGTGGTGGTGTTTGCATATATTAGTATTAGTCAAACTACAGCAGTGTCGCATATTGATATTCTTCTTGTAAAAATTTCCAAACGCTATACCTCATTTCATTTTATTTACCTTTACCGTCCACAGTCGATGATATTCTGTTTTTAGAAAATCTCAAATAACTTTCTATTTTGCAAAACGACATAATTATTGGAGATTTTAATTTTCGTTTGGTCAATAGAAAATGTTCCTGAGGTATAAACTCGAGAAACACCTGTTCTAAACTCCAACTTAACGTAACTCACACATGAACCCACCCGCTTTCGAATCAATAACGCTCTATCTATGAAGTCTCGACCTGGTATTTACAAATAATGACCCGTTAATATAGTCTTTGGAAGTATGTTCCCCGGTAGGAAAATCCGATCACGCTGTTTTAACTGAAAAAATTCTACTGAAAGTATCCCTTCCCGGAAAAGAAGTTAACTATTCGATACTTAAGCCAACAGATTATGCCAAAGTCGATAATTATTTTTCTCAAATCGAGTGGGATGAAGTTTTACGTGACTCAAACAATTGTATATCACTATGGAACAAATTTCTCGGAGAACACTACCGAGCGTGGAAGAAATATAAACGCTCTTGTAATATCTCTGACTTCCGATCTTATAGAATATTCTCTAACCGTTTGAAACAGAATTGTCTAGCTCTAAACACAAAACTATGATGAAACAATTGTTAACAGCAAAACGTTTTATATATTCCCACATCGCTTTCCTTCAAAAGTTGCCACCCCATTTTTTCAACGTGTAGATGTAAATCTGTGCCCAGATTACGAAGCAGCTGAAATTCCTGCTATTTCGCTAACGTTTTTACAAACGAACCACCCGTTGATACACTACCGGACTTGCCAGAACCTCGTATCGGAGCATCACTCACAATATCACCTTTCCTCAAAACCAAATTCTAGATCACCTGTTGCATCTTAAAACCAATTCCTCCCCAGGTCTAGAGGGATTGACTACACCATTACTTAAAAAATATGCTCTCCCTAAAAGCATGAATTCCTCTTTTTCGGAAGGCTGTACTCCGCCCATCTGGAAATTAGGATTGGATCCTAACAATTACCGCCCATAAGCCTCTTACCAATAGTTTCCAAAGTAGTGGAATCCATTATTGCCGACCATATGGTTGACGGGAAAATGTAATTCTAAACTTCCTACACGTTACATGAAGGGTCGATCAAGTCTGACCAATTTACTACACTTAACTTAATACAACGATTGGTCCAAAGAACTCGATGACAGACATACTATAGGCATAATTTACCTTGACTTATCTAAACCCTTTGACAGGGTGGCAAATCGTAGACTTCTACTAAAGCTCGATCATCTTGTCATAAGAGGTACTCTTAACAAATGGTTTCAGCCTTTCTAACAAACCGGTTCTTCAAACTCAGAGTTGGATAATAATTCTCCGAGGAAACACCCGCTACTAGCGTTATTCCACAAGGTTCTGTTATTGGACCCCTACTTTTTATCGTATAAAGCAGTGATCTTCGATACTATCTGTCAAGCTCAATTTCTGCTTACGCTGACAACTTAAAACTTCACGGAAATCCTAGCATAAGTTAACAAGTTTGCAGAATGGTATCAACAAACTACAAGAATGTGTTTTAACTGGTTGATGGTAAACTTCGGCGACGTTCATGCAGCTTTCCCCCTCCGTTTAGGCGACTGTATGCACTCCTTAAAGCCGAAAAAATAGTCTTTTAGAACACGTAACAGGCAAAACTTTCTGAATATCAGAATCTTTGATATTTGGAATGATTAGGTTCCCAGATTCCTCAGTAAATAATTAATTCGGAAAATGTCAATAGACTCCTAGATTTTTAATCCTTAGTTTAGGCTTAGTACTAGTTTTTGTTTCTTTAGCTTCTCCATAGGCAATTATATTCAACAACTTTTTATGGGAAAAACAGGAGTTGATTCTTTGACCTTAGCATATAATAATAATAACAGACAAAAAACTTGCCCTCCACTTTTCGAATTATCTAAAGCTTCTACTCTCGGCGATATTTCTTGAGTACAAATCTCATCCATGGAAAGTAACTTGTTTAGTGTTTTCGTTGCTCACCAGAGTACATCTGTGGTTATCGACATGCCCCAAAGAACATTCACCACCAATTTCGGTCTTTAGTGGGACTATATTATAAAAAAATTAAATTCTATTGTAATAGTATCTATGTAAAATTATGCAGTTCTCAACTATCCTGAAAAGTTACTATTTTTTATATACGTGGTGTTAGAAAACTTAATTGACGATTTGTCCTTTATAACTATGCATATATCTTTAAATATAGTTTTAGAGAAAATAATATAATACAAATATCACAGTTGAATGGCTTTAGGTGACAACTCAAATGTTGGTTTCACTAGTTTTTAAATGGAATGAAATGTCACATTTATATGATGATTCATCTGTATGACTTGGCAATTGTGTATGCCGTGAAAACGTTTTCGAACAAATGTCACATTTGAACGGGTTTTCTCATGTGACTACGCAAATGCTTATTCAAATAACTTTTCCGAGAGAAAGTTTCTGAACAATTATCACATTTGAAAGGCTTTTCTCCGATGTGAATACGCAAATGTGTATTTAAGTTACTTTTCTGTGAAAATCTTTTGAAACAAATATCACATTTGAATGGCTTGTCTCCAGTGTGACTACGCAAATGTGTATTCAAACCAGTTTTCCATGAAAAATTTTGCGGACAAATGTGACATTTGAATGGCTTCTCTCCTGTGTGACTACTCAAATGTGTATTTAAACTACTCTTTATACAAAGGAACCTATCGTGAATATAATAAGGGATAGATCATCAGAAGGACGAAGGAGCCTTGGAAGACCCACAAAATGGTGGAGCGACAACCAACCACTCTCCTGAAAAATTACTTTTATTGATATTCGTGGTGTTACAAAACTTAATTGACGGTTTGACCTTTATGACTATGCATATGTGTATTTAAATAACTTTTCCGTGAATTTTTTTTCGAACAAATGTCACATTGGAATGGCTTTTCTCCTGTGTGGCTACGCAAATGTGTATTCAAGCTACTGTTCTGTGAAAATGTTCTCGAACAAATGTCGCACTTGTATGGTCTTTCTCCTGTGTGACTACGTGTATGTTTAACTAAATCACTTTTGTGTGAAACAGTTTTCAAGCAAATGTCACATTGGAATGGTTTTTCTCCTGTGTGGCTACGCAAATGTGTTTTTAAATTAAATTTCCGTGAGAAACTTTTTAAACAAATGTGACATTTGATTGTCTCTTCTCCTGTGTGACTACGCGCATGTAAATTTAAATGACATTTCTGGGAATAAGTTTTCGGACAAAAGTCACATTCGAACGGCTTTTCTCCTTTGTGACTACGTACATGTGTATTCAAACTACTTTTCTGTGAAAATGTTTTTGAACAAATGTCGCACTTGAATGGTTTTTCACCTGTGTGACTACGCGAATGTTTATTTAAGTAATCTTTCATAGAAAAAGTTTTTAAACAAATATCACACTTGAATGGCTTTTCTCCTGTGTGACTACGCGAATGTAAATTTAAATGACTTTTCCGTGAAAAGGTCTTCGAACAAATGTTACACTTGAATGGCTTTTCTCCTGTGTGGCTACGCGAATGTGAATTTAATATATATTTATGTAAAAAAGTTTTTGAACAAATGTGACATTTGAATGGTTTTTCCCCTGTGTGACTACGCAAATGTTTATTTAAACTACTTTTCCAAGAAAACGTTTTTAAACAAATGTCACATTTATATGGTCTTTCAACTGTGTGACTATGCAAATGTGTTTTTAAATTACGTTTCTGAGAAAAAGTTTCCAAACAAATTTCGCACTTGAATGGCTTTTCTCCTGTGTGAGTAAGCAAATGTGTATTTAATTTACTTTTCAGAGAAAAACTTTTCGAACAACTGTCACACTTGAATGGCTTTTCTCCTGTGTGATTACGCAAATGTGTATTTAATTTACTTTTCAGAGAAAAACTTTTCGAACAACTGTCACACTTGAATGGCTTTTCTCCTGTGTGATTACGCAAATGTGTAGTTAAATTACATTTCTGTGAAAAAGTTTTTGAACAAATGTCACATTTGAATGGCTTTTCTCCTGTGTGACTTCGCATATGTAAATTAAAATTAAATTTTTGAAAAAATTTTTTTGAACAAATGTCACATTTGAGTGGGGTTTCTCCTTTGTGAGCACGCAATTGTTTGTGTAAATCACTTCTCTTCAATTTTTGACCTTCATCTATGCTCAACTTGGCATTAACAGTAAAAGTTATATCTTGCAGTTCTGCTTTCAAATTATGTTCAACTATTTCTATTTCATTTTTTACATCTCCATCAAGATTTCTGAGAATGGTAAGGTCAGTTAATTGCCTTTTTTTGCAACTTATATTCTTCTGGCAAAATTTCGTTTTATATATTAATTTCTTCAGTTTCATATAATGATTTGTAGAAAAGTGACAAAGGAATTCTATTCGTTTCGTGAATAAATTTCCACAAAACCCACAGAGCATAATCCCAGCAATAGTATTTGCGTTGGCGCGTTTTCCATTTTTTAGTAGTTCTGCAAAAAGAAAATTGAAACTAATTTTTAAAGATTTGAAATTTGGTTAAAAAACAAAAAAATCTAAAAATTATATGAACATATATAAGTTTTAAATGGGCGATAACAACATTAGTGTAAAAAAGTATTTGATAGTAGTAGGTACATAGAACACAAATAAAATACAAAATAAAGTTTTTTTAGTAAAGCTCTGCTTAAGAAGACATTACAAGAATGTACCCACAAATTACTACTTGAAGATAAAATTAGAAGAATAGATTGAAAGTTTACTTAATGGAAATAAGGATATTTCAGAAAAACTTTCATTGATAAAGAATCTGTTTATCTGTAAGGTTGTTTGAACTCTTAATATTTTCAATTATATATACCAATGACACACAAAATAACAATAACAAGTTTATTTGCAGAAAAGAAAATATCATTAAAATTTACAAATAATTGTTTTAAAGCAACATTATGCTAAAAAAATATGACAACAGCAGATGTGATACGAATTTCATCTCTTAGAAATAAGAAAATTCAAAATATGTACATATATATATATATATATATATATATAAAATGTATCAAGAAGGTAGTCTCGACGGCTAGTTAGAAAACAAAACTTATGATTCTTGGGGATTCTGTCTATAGGTGATAATTAAAACTCTTTTTTACTACCCAACGTTTCGAAAATGTTTATTTTCTTTATCAAGGGCTAAAATATAATTTTGGATAATTCACTGTTATAGTTAAACAAAATTAGTACTTACTGCAAAGTGAGTTATGTCTTTAAAACTTTATAAACCATGAGTTAACATTAGGTATGTTATAATACATTATATTTTAATATTGAAAATCTAGCAGAAATTTCAACGTACAAGAAAAACCGACCACTGTTTTTTATCTAGACAAAATCGAATAAAAGTAAGCGACCATCCAACAACTTTTAGTACAGGTGTTGAGGTGTGCCAATAAACGTTAAAATGTTGTCCTTTGAACTATTAAAATTGAGGTGTGTTATTATTCTTTATTATTAAAATTGACAAAAAATGTGACAGACAATGATTTGACAAAACTTATGTTATGAGATGCCTGTAGAAAGTGTTGACCTAGTCATCAAGAGTAACGCGGTATGTTATGTACAACTCGTCAATGTCGGCAGTCCAGCCTCAGAGGCTGCCACCACTCATAGAGACAAACAGCATCCATCCACGAGCTGTGTTACAAAATGTCAAAAGTTAATGTAGTACGGCCTCGACGCTGAGCACCTCTCACATTGCTCAACTCAAAACCCATCATCATTTATGGCAGTTCAACTCTCCCGATGGTTCAGGTTTCTCATTAAAAATCCCGCGAAGTATCCAGTATACTCTCACTATGTCAGACACCTCGCGTAGAACCTGCAGATGTTATTATTTCCTTTTCACAAGACACCCCTTTTAGAAAAGTCGATTGCTTTGTTGATTGTATCAGGTATCGCAGTCCAACATCTGTCACCTGTCTAGACAACGATTCCCATGTGTCACTGTCAAAATGTAGGTTGACATAACCATGAGGCTCGACCCATTCAGCCGCCAACATGACTCTCACTCAGTCAGGGCAGAATGGAAGCATTATGTCAATGATTGGTACTAGTTTTAATTCAGTATTATATCCAAAAATTCTTGTATGGAAGCAAAGTAAGAAGTTATATGTCAGAATCGGAAGTTCCAGAGCACAGTAGATTTGAAGATTTGCCTGATTTATCTAGTGTAAGTAAGTATGCATAAGTAAAAGTGATGTGTTGAGTATCTCTCTTTTTGTTCAGAGAATTGCTGTCTAAGGTGGTTTCTAACATTTCCAAACAAGTTCTTTTATAGTAATATTGATTAGAATGTACTATTTCAATGTTGTTGAAGTTTGGGTGATGCCCAGTTGAGATACTATGTTCTGCCAATCCACAAGACATTTTTTTTAAGTTGATATCACTTTTATGTTGTGTTACCCTATCCCTGCGGACCCTTGAAGTTTGTCCATAATAGACTTTTTCACAATTCACACATGGAATTTTATACACTACTCCAGCTTTTTTAATTGTTTCATCTCTTTGTTTAGCATTAGTGAAGATGTCACCCAATTTGAAGTTATATTTATGTGTGAGTTTCAACTGTACTTCATCTTTGAAAACGTTTAAAATTTTTGAAGAAATATCTTTAATATAAGGTATTGCTGCATACTTTTTATTTATTACAGTTTTCCCCATTAACATTATCAGTGTTTGTTGGGTTAATCTGACTTCTGGGCTCTTGCACCCTTGTACTGAATATTAGTTTTTTTAAAAGTTTTGTTGGACATGAATTGGTTATAAAAATGTCATAAAGAAGTTTTAAATTTTTGTTCACTAGAGAAGGGTGACAAATTTTATGTATTCTGTTTTTCATTGTTAGAACCAGATTAATTTTTTTCCTTTCTGTATGGTTATCTGTATGGTTATCATTAAAAGATATATCTTTGAAGCATCTTTTGTCTGACATAGAGAACATTTTAGCATATTGTCATACTGAGTCTGGAATCATATACAGACAACGAATAACAAACATTTTAACGAACTATTTTTCAAAACCAACCCCTCATGACTATCTCCATATACTGAGAGATAAAACAAAAAATTTTTTAAAACAAAATCCTGATATAATGGTCACTAGGTCAGACAAGGGAAATGTTACAGTTATCATGAAAAGGGTGGATTACGAAGCATTATCAAACAACATTTTGAATGATACAAATAATTATAAAATGCTAACCAGAGATCCTACTTCTGCTTATCAGCAAAAAGCAAATAGAATAATTTCAAAACTCAAATCTCAATCTTACATTGATGAACAACAAGCAAAATTGTTAACAATTTATAATCAAACATCACCTAAATTTTATGGTTTGCCGAAAATACATAAACCTATCCTCTCCTTGAGACCCATTGTATCTTCTACCAATTCACCTAACAGTAACATTTCTAAATTGGTAACAGGTATACTGACATCAGCTTACAACATTATTAATCAGTATTATATCAAAGACTCTTTTGATTTTGCAGAATTTATTAATAATAAAAAACTACCTGAAAATCACAGACTTATAAGTCTGGACGTGGTCTCTTTGTTTAGCTATATGCCTGTTGAGTTACTTAAAATTAGTGTTGAAAAAAGATGGAATATTATTCAAAATTACACAACAATCCCAAAAACTGAGTTTTTGAAACTGATTGACTTTATTTTTGATACTACATATTGTGTATTTCAAAACAAATACTATAAACAAACTTTAGGTACTCCTATGGGGGCAGACATCTCCCCCATAGCTGCTCAATACATAATGGACGATCTTCTGGATTCTTGTATCCCAAAACTGAATTTTCAATTATCTTTTATTAAAAAATTTGTAGATGACATAATCTGTGGAGTTCCACAAAACTCCACAGAACCAATTTTAAATATTCATTCATATAACAGACATCTTCAGTTCACTATAGAAACAGAGGTAGACGACAGCATCCCGTTTCTTGACACGAAGTTGATTAGAACACAGGAAAATGTAATTGTCCTAGACTGGTATAGAAAACCAATGAGTTCTAATAGATTCATTAATATATGTCTAACCATACAGAAAGGACAAAAATTAATCTGGTTCTAACAATGAAAAACAGAATACATAAAATTTGTCACCCTTCTCTAGTGAACAAAAATTTAAAACTTCTTTATGACATTTTTATAACCAATTCATATCCAACAAAACTTTTAAAAAAACTAATATTCAGTACAAGGGTGCAAGAGCCTAGAAGTCAGATTAACCCAACAAACAATGATAATGTTAATGGGGAAAACTCTGTAATAAATAAAAAGTATGTAGCAATACCTTATATTAAAGATATTTCTTCAAAAATTTTAAACGTTTTCAAAGATGGAGTACAGTTGAAACTCACACATAAATATAACTTCAAATTGGGTGACATCTTCACTAATGCTAAACAAAGAGATGAAACACTTAAAAAAGCTGGAGTAGTGTATAAAATTCCATGTGTGAATTGTGAAAAAGTCTATTATGGACAAACTTCAAGGGTCCTCAGGGATAGGGTAACACAACATGAAAGTGATATCAACTTAAATAAAATGTCTTGTGGATTGGCAGAACATAGTATCTCAACTGGGCATCACCCAAACTTCAACAACATTGAAATAGTACATTCTAATCAATATTACTATAAAAGAAATTGTTTGGAAATGTTAGAAACCACCTTAGACAGCAATTCTCTGAACAAAAAGAGAGATACTCAACACATCACTTTTACTTATGCATACTTACTTACACTAGATAAATCAGGCAAATCTTCAAATCTACTGTGCTCTGGAACTTCCGATTCTGACATATAACTTCTTACTTTGCTTCCATACAACAATTTTTGGATATAATACTGAATTAAAACTAGTACCAATCATTGATGACATAATGCTTCCATTCTGCCCTGACTGAGTGAGAGTCATGTTGGCGGCTGAATGGGTCGAGCCTCATGGTTATGTCAACCTACATTTTGACAGTGACACATGGGAATCGTTGTCTAGACAGGTGACAGATGTTGGACTGTGATACCTGATACAATCAACAAAGCAATCGACTTTTCTAAAAGGGGTGTCTTGTGAAAAGGAAATAATAACATCTGCAGGTTCTACGCGAGGTGTCTGACATAGTGAGAGTATACTGGATAGTTCGCGGGATTTTTAATGAGAAACCTGAACCATCGGGAGAGTTGAACTGCCATAAATGATGATGGGTTTTGAGTTGAGCAATGTGAGAGGTGCTCAGCGTCGAGGCCGTACTACATTAACTTTAGACATTTTGTAACACAGCTCGTGGATGGATGCTGTTTGTCTCTATGAGTGGTGGCAGCCTCTGAGGCTGGACTGCCGACATTGACGAGTTGTACATAACATACCGCGTTACTCTTGATGACTAGGTCAACACTTTCTACAGGCATCTCATAACATAAGTTTTGTCAAATCATTGTCTGTCACATTTTTTGTCAATTTTAATAATAAAGAATAATAACACACCTCAATTTTAATAGTTCAAAGGACAACATTTTAACGTTTATTGGTACACCTCAACACCTGTACTAAAAGTTGTTGGATGGTCGCTTACTTTTATTCGATTTTGTCTAGATAAAAAACAGTGGTCGGTTTTTCTTGTACGTTGAAATTTCTGCTAGATTGTCAATATTAAAATATAATGTATTATAACATACCTAATGTTAACTCATGGTTTATAAAGTTTTAAAGACATAACTCACTTTGCAGTAAGTACTAATTTTGTTTAACTATAACAGTGAATTATCCAAAATTATATTTTAGCCCTTGATAAAGAAAATAAACATTTTCGAAACGTTGGGTAGTAAAAAAGAGTTTTAATTATCACCTATAGACGGAATCCCCAAGAATCATAAGTTTTGTTTTATATAAATAGGTACACATAAATGCATGTAAAGGCATGCTTTACAAATAATGCACAATGTTATTTAAAAAAGTGATATACATTAAATATGAGTTGATAATACAATGTTTAAGATATTATTACAATACTACGACATCGCTTACTAAACACTTACTGGCATTTCAAATGTTTATAGGACTGGAGGTCCTGCTTATAAATCTCAAATATCATATATGAAACGAAAGATTTGAATATATGGATTCGATTAATTTGAGCTGAAATGTGCGCTCTGAAACGTTTATGTATATTATGTACATCACGAAGGAACTTAATTTTGTTATATAAATATGGTGGATATTTGTTCATTATGATTTTATTATAAAACGTTACCATACTATAATGCACTCTATTTCCAAGCTCAACCAAGTGGAGTCCCACTATTTGCAGCTTATCCTCTGAAATTTTCGTATTTCATATACAAATCGTAGACCTCTGGGTATGAAGAGAATAAATTTTGTTCAATCAGGGACATTGTATCACAGTAATTGGAATAACTATGCACCCTAATATCACATAGCAATATATTTGTCTTTTGGTCTAATATTTATCAATAAGGGTAGAGAGTTTACACGTTTCATACATTTGTTGATTTCAGCTTTGAATTTTAAATCAGTGTCCAGCACGAGACAAAGGTTTCTAGCTACCCCTACAGACTGGATAAACATATCTTCAATTGATAATGACATATGTTTCCGTAATTTATTTTGTTCCAAAAATTCGTGTTTTGCTTGGATTCATTTTTAGCTGATGTCTGAAACTCAATTGTGTATCATCGGCATACGTTTATGCTTTACATTTCTTCAAAATAGTGCATATATCGCTTGTGTATATATACTAAATAAAATTGATTAAAACACAGAACTTTGAGGTACCACACATAATACATTTTTGAGAGCTAATATTCTTACATTAGTCGCAACAAATTGAAAATGGTCAGACAAACAATTTGCTACTGAATTGCAATATTGAAAAATCCTACGTACTGAAGAATACTATACACAAGTTTATGTTTAATATCGAAAACCCTTGAATAGTCCAACAACTAACAGTAATACAATCATTTCCTATCCCTAATCAATATCATGGAAAATATCATCCGTAACCTTCAGTAGGACAGTAAGCCTGGCAAAAATGTATTAATCATCCACCTTGAACTACTGTCTTCAAAGTAGGTCTCGGAAGTAATTCTATACCATTTGTTCACAATGTTGTTGAAATAGTTTTATTCATTATTATTCTGAACATATTTTAAAATCTTAGACGGTTTTCATACAACTTGTATGTACATTAATTTCAATCACAATAACAGCATCATTGATTAAAGTAAGAGAACAAATAATGATACTGAATTGAAATTTTTCATATTTCTGGCCAAAACTTAAGAAAAGGTTCAAATTTCGTACATAAGAACAAATTTTTCATTTGATATAATAAAGTTAAACTATACAGCGTGGGGACGCCAAATAGAATAAATTCATTATTCCGTTAAAGTATAAATTGACATTCTTCAAAGTGGAAACGTGATCCCTACCTTGAACCTTCTTTGAATGACTTGTGCAACTCCCAATCTTTTGAATGGGAAGTATGACTTGTGCAACTCCCAATCTTTGGAATGGGAAGTATGGTTTGTGATATATCATTTAAAAGGTCTAATTTGTGATCAGATGGTTTTAATTTTTTATATTAATTTGAATTTAATGAGAAAATTATAAATGTGTATCATGAATAAATGACAATGTTATCAGATTGTTTTAGTATAAAAGGGAATCGAGGCATATAACTTTGAATTGATTCTCATTAAATAATTATGCTCAAGATCTTTTAGAAGTTTTTGTTTATAAATAAATAAGTCGTAGTATTGTAGGTATACAGCCTCATGAAATTATAAATTTGACGAGTATTTAGTTGATATACCATATACTATTTTTAATATTCTCTTTTCCAATATGATATTTGGTAATAAATGAACTCTTGCAGCAGCACCACATGCCTACTAAACGCTAGATTACAATTAGTGATGTGAGACGAGAATATTCTCAGAAGAATATTCTAGAGAACGAGAATATTCTTGAGAATATCCTCTAAACGACATGCATTGAGCGACGCGAATTTTGATAAACTTATATTGCTAAAAAGTAACGCATTTCTTTGAAAATAGTTGACAATCGGGGATGTATTGGTTGTTGGTTTTTCTTTTTTGTATTTTTCATAAGATTTTCTTTTTGTCAACTTCATTAGAATAGAAATTAATTTTTTTTGTCAAGTTATGATGTACCTACCTACTTTTAGTTGTATTATATTATGTATTACATAATTCTTCATTATTTAGTATATCTTTTAGAATTTTCAAATAAAATATAGTCCGCTGTTTTGTAATAGTAATTTGTAAAACAAGTGTCACTATGACTCGTTCTGTAGTACGAGTGAAGTTTGCGCATCGAACCGCGAAGAAGTGAATAAAGTCATTATGACACAAGTTTTACACAATATTTCTTATAATTTGCATTTATTTACTTTTTCGAGTAAAATATATTTACATAATCCCTGTCTTTAAACTAGGAGGAGTGGTTTGAATTTAAGTTGGCAATTCTGTAGATTCCTAATTGGTCAGATCACAGATGGCTTTATTCAGCACTTTTAACATATGATCAAATAATTGTAAACAAACTTTCATTTGAGAAAACAGAGAATGATTATTTGTTTAAAAAAGAGCTTCTTCGTATATGCTTGTGCTCTATTTATATTATATCATGAACAGAATTATTTCTATAATACATCTTCACATAGATATCTAGTAATTTGTCCCAAAAATAGAATCTTATGTATATATTGAATATGTAGTATGTATTTTTATTTGACATTTGACTTTAACCTTGAAACAAATTATTAAATAGTCTAGCGTTGTTCTAGCTAGCAAATTATTATATTAAATGGTCTTAACAGTAAATTTGAATAAATTTTATATTAAAAAAAGTAATAAATAAAGTACGCTAACATTTATTCATCAATGACTTGTCAATTGTTTATTTTTATATTGTGTAGGATCAATATACAGGGTGCGGCAGATAAACGGTCAATTAGAAATATCTCGAGCGCTAAAGGTATCTGAATTATGAAAATTGGCATGAAGGGGTTTTGAATAATGAGCTATTTAATGAAAATATTGCCGTCACCATTCTACTTCCGGTTATACCGGAAGTTGCATATAACTTTGTAATTTTTAATGGAAGACCCTGTATATTTTTAAATTTTAGAAATATTTACGTTATTATGAACATGTTTTGTTAATACTTACCTATGCCTAATTTGAACCGTTTTTGAGTTGTAATGTTTTTTATATGAAAATTACACTTTTTTACCATGTACATAAAATTCAATATCCTCTAATGTAATTTGAATAAAAGTTTAAATTTCTTAGGAACTATTTACCACATACCGTTTTATCGTTTACACAGTGAAGTTACCTTTTTTATTATACAGGGTGCTGTTAAAATTGGAATAAAAACGGAATCCACAATCTTCGCGTAATTCCTTTTTTTCAAATGACACCCTGTATATGATTATTTATTTTGGAAGAATACGTTGCCCACTATCGATATGTATTACTGTTCCCTATACCTATCTCCTGCAGTTTTCAAATAAACCAGCTTTATACATTTTTGTCACAAAAAATTAATTTTTTTATAGGCTATGTATTAATTTATTAAGTTAAACATTGAACAATTATACAGATACTATCAAAGATAATAAAGCACTAGCTTGTTAATGCAACAAATGTTCAAAATGTTGCCCATCAACTTCCAAACATTTATGGATTCTTTTAATCAGATTTTCATTAGTAGCCCTTGATAGTGATTCTTCATCTATTTCGTTAAAAACGTGAAGGACTTTGTTTATCATATTTTCCTTAGTAGTGACAGGTTCAGAGAATACTTTATTTTTAACATATCCCCAAATATAGTAATTTAATGGTGACAATTGTGGGGATCTTGGTCACCAGAGAAACGGACCTTTATTAGCTATCCATCTATCGTTAAATATTTCATCAAGCAATATGCCTACTCCTCGAAGATTGTGAGCCGGTGCACCATATTGTTGAAACCAAGCTTCGTTAGCCTCATTATTAGGTAAAGCGTGCATTGCTGGTACAATTACTTGCCGTAAGATGTTGCATTAACGCTCTCCGTTTAAATTTTCGTCATAAATCATGAGAGCGAATATCTTATTATTTTTCACAGCACAAAAAACATTAAACGAAAAGGACACTTGAAATTTACCATCCCATGTGACTTGAGGATTTTCGTCACTTCAGAAGTGACTGTTATGGCGGTTAAACAAACCATTTTTAGTAAACTACGATTCATCACACCAAATAATTTTTTTTGTAAAATATTCATCTTCTTGGCATTTAATTAAAATCCATTCACAAAATTCTACACCTCTTACATAATCTCCAGGATGTAAATGCTGAGCTAGTGTATACAAATATGGGGTCCAATGATGTTTTTTTAAAATTCTGTGAATTGTTCTAGTCGACACCTCTAACAGTTTCTCACATTCCCTTAAGAATGAATTTGGATGAGCTGCAAAATATCCCAGGATGTCTATTTGTAAATCCTCATTATCGACATGGGTCTTGGGCTTATTTGTTCTACTTTTAAACTGACCAATCTGGGAACAGTTGTGCAGCAAACGTTTTACAGTTTTATGATTTGGTCGAGGCTTTTCAGGATATCTCTCAGCACACGGCAAGTTCTGGATACTATTCTGTTATACTCACCGTGAATCATAATTAAATTTAAAAAAATCATCATTTGTATATCCTAAATGTGCCATTATTACTTTGTCAAGAAAATTAAAAGCAAACTATTATTATACCTTTCGCACAACGACATACGACAAGGTGACTACTAAACATTAACAATAACTGACATTTGACAGAATATTCCATAGGCGACTTGATAAATTAATTTATTGTGACAAAAATGTATAAAGCTGATTTATTTGAAAACTGTAGGAGATAGGTATAGGGAATAGTAATACATATCGATAGTGGGCAACGTATTCTTCTAAAATAAATAAATCCAATATTCCAATTTTGACAACACCCTGTATAATAAAAAAGGTAACTTCACAGTGTAAACGATAAAGCGGTATGTGGTAAATAGTTCCAAGGAAATTAAAACTTTTATTCAAATTACATTAGAGGATATCGAATTTTATGTACATGGTAAAAAAGTGTAATTTTCATATTGTAATGTTTTTCTAATTTATTTAAACAGTAAATGGATGGGATAAACTTTAAACACACTGTATGGCTACTTACTAATTTACTTAAACACTAAACTAATCACTAACACTTAATTTATATATACAGTGTATTCACTTAAACTAATTTATATAAACAATTCACTAATTAACATTCACTTATTTATTTGTTTATCTCACGATGTCAAATTATCAACTAACTCATCCGCATATCGGTCCTTTATTTATATTAATGCCTTTTTTACTAGAAAATTCCGGACTGCAGCTTACTCAGAAACAAATGGCTTTCTGGCATTTTCTAGATACGACTGGTTACAAAAACAATGTTTAGATAAGATAGTCGTAAACAGTTATAAAAAAACCTGCGTATCCGCCATAATTTTAACTTTTACACCTGGCTTAGACAGAGTCGGATTTAGGGACTATACCAGTGTGCCGTTTCGGAACAATATAAAAAACATTACAACTAAAAAACGGTTCAAAATAGGTATAGGGAAGTAATAACAAAAAATGTTCATAATAACGGAAATATTTCTAAAATTGAAAAATATACAGGGTCTTTAATTAAAAATTACTAAGTTATGTGCAACTTCCGGTATAACCGGAAGTAGAATGATGACGGCAATATTTTCGTTAAATAGCTCATTATTCAAAACCCCTTCATGCCCATTTTCATAATTCAGATACCTTTAGTTCTCCAATTTTAACAGCACCCTGTATAATAAAAAAGGTAACTTCACAGTGTAAACGATAAAGCGGTATGTGGTAAATAGTTCCTAAGAAATTAAAACTTTTATTCTATTTACATTAGAGAATATTGAATTTTATGTACATGGTAAAAAAGTGTAATTTTCATATAAAAAACATTACAACTCAAAAACGGTTCAAATTAGGCATAGGGAAGTATTAACAAAAAAGTTCAGAATAAAGGAAATATTTCTAAAATTAAAAAATATACTGGGTCTTCCATTAAAAATTACAAAGTTATGTGCAACTTCCGGTGTAACCGGAAGTAGAATGGTGACGGCAATATTTTCATTAAATAGCTCATTATTCAAAACCCCTTCATGCTAATTTTCATAATTCAGATAACTTTAGTTCTCGAGATATTTCTAATTGACCGTTTATCTGCCGCACCCTGTATATTGATCCTATAAAATCTAAAAATAAACAATTGATAAATAATTGATGAATAAACGTTAGCGTACTTTATATATTACTATTTTTAATATATAATTTATTCAAATTTACCTTTAAAACCATTTAATATAATAATTTGCTAGCTAGAACAACGCTAGACCATTTTATAATTTGTTTCAAGGTTAAAGTCAAATTTCAAATAAAAATACATACTACATATTCAATATGTGGGAACTAGAACAAAGCTTGAAACAAACCCAATATTTCATATATAATGATTTGTAAAATGCCAATAGAACATAAAATAACATCGCTAGAACTATTCAACTCTATCTGGACAAACAAGATACCTTTCCCAGAAAAATGGAAAGACCACATCTTTTTACCCATCAAAAAACCAGGAAGAAGAGACGATAATCCAGAATCATATAGACCTATATTACTTTCATCATGCGTCTTGGTTAGAGAGTGAAAATTTTTTGCCTGACTCACAATATGCATTTAGAAAAGGTAGGTCCACCCAAGGACCTCTAACAATATTAGCAAACAATATTTATCTGGTATATTCACAAGAACGCCACACTTTAACCACATTTATCTATGTATCATTAGCTTTCGAAAACGTCCAATTAAATTTACTGGAGGAAAAACTCATCAACATAGGATTACCCACTCATATGAAAAATTTCATTACGACCGCATATTCAAATCGAACAGTCTCCTTAAAAATTAACCAACGCATTTCAGATCCAAGAATCCCCGAGACGATTTACCACAAGGTAGCATCCTCAGTCCAATCTCATTCACCCTCTATACAATGTATATTGAAAAACTAAAATAGTACAATACACCGATGATATTGTGTTATACACCACAGAAAAATCAGTTGAAAGATATATAAGAATTATTAACGCGGAATTTAGTCCAATCCAAAAATGGCTTGATGATATTGGGCTGTCCATATCAGAAAGCAAGACCGAAGTATGTATCTTTTCTAGAACTAGAGGTTGTGCTCAAAATCCGATAACCCTAGGTAAATACACCTTTCTCATAAAAAATACCGTCAAATACCTTGGATTACTGTTAGATGAGAAACTTTTATGGAAGGACTGTATACAGCAAGTAATTAGAAGAACTGAAAATTCAATGAATATACTAAGAGCGGTCTGCAATACAAAGTGAGGAGCGGATCCAAATACGGCATTACTATTTTATAAAACAATGGTAAGATCAATTATAGACTATGGAAGTCATCTATATGGAACAGCAACTGAAACACACTTAAACAAAATTGAAGCCCAACAGACTAAAGATAATTACTCAGTAATATGTTTATTATTAAAATAATAGCAAAGGAAGTATCATATCTCAACAGGTTACAATCATTAACAGTTCAGGTCCTCACCTATAAATGCTGGTACTCAAAATAAAAACCAGTTATAGTGGAAAGTCTTGTGGAAATATCTAGCTACCAACACAAGTTACATACAAACGGGAAACTACCTAACTTTACATACCCTCCTGAAAATCTCTTCGCTCAAAAAATACCAACATATTACTTCGAAATTGAAGACAAAATACCAAACCTCACTCAAACAAAATTCAACTAATTCAAAAACAAATACTGACCAAATTACGAATACATATTTACAGATGGTTCAAAGGCAAATGAACAAACAGGCTGCGCATTCTATCCCATAATTTATTTATTTATTTATTATGCTATAGAAAATACAATATACTTAATTTCCAATAATAATAGTAATAATACTTATAAATTGTATAAAAAGTACAAAGCTGTGCAATTCACACTATAACACCAGTTGTGTATAATGCGCCTAAGTGACTCAACACTTGTATGTGCAGTTGAAATAAATAAATTTCAAACAAAATATAACCATTAAATTGCCTTACAATAAATAATATCCGAATTGAAAAAAAGGAAAAAAGATCATTCACTACCATATACAACAGTCCATTTAGGTACTCTCTATTTTCATATATGTATTTCTTACACAGACTGACAAATGTCTTATATTTGGTTGTTCTTTTTATTGTGTTTGGTAAATAATTGAAAAGAGACTTAATCATATGAAAATACTACCACAAACTATGTCATAACTAAATAGCAATCAATGAGTGTAACTCACCCTTTAATTTAAGTCGCCTTCCAGGTTTTCCTTTTAAATATTTAAATTTATTTCTAATGCTGTGTATATTAACCTTATAAGAGCTGCCCCTCTCTGTTTTAACTGCAATCATAGATTCTTCAACTACTTGAATTATATTTAGATCGTCATTAATCTCTTGTTTAATGGGATGCATACTATTATCTACATTATCAAAAGTTGTCTTAGGTACTTCCTCACTCACTTCTTGTTTAACGTTCATATTATTAAAAACAAAAGCATCATGGATAGAGAATATAGAGATTTCTTCCTTAACTACTTTTTGCTTTCGCTCCATATCGATTCGATTCTGATTCTGACTGGACTGGATCACAAATCACCGTGATTTGTGGACTGGATAATGAACATGAAAATACATTCTTCTTCTATTTCCATAACATAGTAGAAATAGTTTAGTTCATTAACCTAATAATAAACATAGAAATAAACTCTTCTTCTATTTCCATTAGATTGCAAAAATGGCCTGGTCGATCAAGTCACATTTAATCAAATATCATAGTAATTATTAACACGAATGATATCACATCTTCTTCATGTAAGGAATGGAATACAATCTTTATCGTGGTGGAACTTAACCTACACATTATCAAGTATACTGCTAACTGCTTTATCTATCCAATAAGCGAAATCCATTCTGTCAAAAGTGAGACGCCCGACTACACCCACAAGTGCCTGTAATATATTTTTAACTACTTCCGTTAGTAAAACCGCATTTTGAACAATATATACATAACGTTCTATTTTTGGGATAAATTACCAGATATCTATGTGAAGATGTATTATAGAAATAATTCTGTTCATGATATTATATAAATAGATCACAAGCATATACGAAGAAGCTCTTTTTTAAACAAATAATTATTCTCTGTTTTCTCAAATGAAGGTTTGTTTACAATGTACAATCTACATCAACTTAAATTCAAGCCACTCCTCCTAGTTTAAAAACAGGGATTATGTAATTTTTTCTACTTCCGCTACTAAAACCGCACTTTGAACACGGGTTTGACATGCATAAAACGACTCTTTAAACACTAGTGTTTAAATGCGAAAAGTCACATCTCGTTTATCTTTTGTTTTTGTAATGTCAAATCAAGTATAACTTTTGAATGTTAATCTCATGTTCTGTGATAATTTTGTTGTTCTGTCATTTAATTTGTCAATCAACAATCAGCCATCGTCTGTCATGTTATGAATATGTATAATTAAAATATATAATGTTTTCCTTCCTGCAGCTCCACTCATGCCTAATAAAACTCGTTACTAAAGTAACCTTTTTGAGACTTGGTACTTAATATACTACATACATCATATGGTATACCAAGAACAACTGGCCACCTTTTTATCGATATCAATGAATCCGTGATTCATTTTGTTATCTAATTTCTAATCCAGTACCGGTTTCCACAAACCGTCCATTTTTTTCATCTTCAGAGGTTTGATCTATTTCGGTTAATTTCTGTATTTTTCCTGTTCCTGGAATGTTAATTCGATCTCCATTTCCGCTACTGGTATTACTGGAACTTCTAAAGATGGTTTGGGTAAATTACTTTCTTGTGGATGGATTAAATTATTTAAATATCGAAAGGTTCAGGTCTTTACGTGCTGTAACCACTTACTTGTTCAATAATAGTACCAGGTCACAGAATTAGGCTATCTAGATTGACAGTTTATAGCTACCGGCTAACACTCATGTGGAAACAGCGTGAGTTCACTGACGTGCTAAGCAAGTGAACAGTACATCTACTTTATTTAGGTGTAAAGGGCACCAAGTAGATTTGCCGCTAATTATATGGAAGTTCACTCCTAAAAATCTACTAAATAGGAATGAAATAAAAGACAAAACGACTTTTAGTTACGTACGTATATTGAACTTTCTGTACAAGAGTAAATGCGTACACAAATTTTGATAGTAGTTTCAGTAGTGTACTCGAGTAATGTTGAAAAGTTTCATTGCAACCAAAAGCTTAAATAAAATTCGTTAATCCACTACTATCAGTTGTTTCTGAATTTAAAATGAGATAATCAAGTAACACGCTAGGTCACATTAAATTCGTGAAAGCGGAATAATAAGCGCTATTTCTGAACATATACTCCTAGCTAAACCCACGAACAAAATGTGATTGACATTATGACATACGCAAAATTTCTTTTATACTTAACAACCAAATACCCAATTTAATGATTTTTGTTAAGTTTGATAATGTTTAAAAGGAAATAATTTTATCACATACATATATTAAATAAAATATTTCTTAAGCTGGTTGATTCCTGTAACATACACTCTCGTAAGTGCGAGATGAGAGTTTGTGGTGCTTGAATAACTAGTTGTTCTGCATAATTAATAATTGTTTTTCAAAACTCATTGACTAAAAATTTCAATGTAATGCATTAGTTTTGTTATTAAAAATAATTAATTACGTACAGGATTATTCAGTATTATAGTCGGATGAAATTTTGTCAGTTTGACCTTTTTTGACAATTCATGTTTGTGTCACCGTCAGTGCTTTTTGTTGGGTTGGAACATTCTTGACTGGTTCGCTGCTTTTTGTGAGAGAGATTTTGCGATTAGTCGGGGTTGTTTTGGCTCGGCGGATTGTGGTGTCGGTCGCATTTAGTTGTTGTAACGTTTTTATGATCTTTCGTAGTGCTTCCTGATGATGGAAATAAACGTTTCCGAAAGCTTGAAAATATTATAAAGAGTGTACTTTTATTTGCTGATACCCCAATATTTTGCCAAATTATATATATATATATATATATATATATATATATATATATATATATATATATATATATATATATTTCTATTATTATTTATTTACTATCTAATATGATTTATACAATTTATTTGTATGATTTATTACTTACAATTAATAACTTTATTTGTTTTATTTATGATTAATCCGTTAGCTAGCTCAGTATATTTATCGGAACGTGAGATTCGATTCTCTCTTTGAGTTCTGGCAATATCTTATTCTTCTTACGTTATTATAAATAAAAGCACATTAATTTCAGATAGTTTAATTTATAGCAATAATTTATTTTCAAAAAATACACAGGCAATGTATCAGCTGATTGCATAAATTAACCTAACACCTGGATATACATATTTCTACTAAAAGCTTAATCAAGTAAGTAACTGGTTATATTTTCTTAATGTAATGAAGTAATTGTGAATTTTCTTATATAATTATTATAAATCTATTGAATTAATATGTACATGTTTCTTATAGTTCAACGATAATAAATGAATGGAATAATCTTTATAATTTTGAATTATCGTTGTTATTATTGGCCAATAATATTAAAAATTGCACTGACCTGTTACTATTCTGGAATTTCACAAAAGCTGTAATCTGCCGACTGGAATGCCGCTCTCCCGATTTTTTCGATATTCTCTGGATTTAACATGAAATTGCTGGTTACAAACATCGGTGAGTACTCCTTATATGCTATTCTTTACGACTTATCAGCCCCATGCGCAGTACCGTTGGTGCCACTTCCGGGCTAAATAATATCGAGCAGATTGTTGAGCACCCTAATAACTATCATACGAGCAATTTTAAACTATTTCGCGATCACGAGGCGCCATCGACGGTCACGAGTCGCCTCTCAGTCTATTATAGAAAAACACTAAATACTTATATCTAAGAGAACTGCTATGTTTTTCGGTATTTCCTTCTTAAAACTTCTTCTGCTATGTTTAACGATTTTCTCTACCAATGAATTTAATTTAGCCTCAAGCTGATTCCAAATTACTGATATTTAGTACTTTCAAAAAGGAAATATCTGATCAAAAATCAGTTCATAAAAAATAGACTGGATGTTATAACTTACAATTTTTCTTTTCTTTCTAAATGTTTAGTGTTCTCACGGCCTGTAGGCTTTCCAATCTTCTTCGTATCTCTCTCTTAAGTTGTCTTCTGTACGTCTTCCATATGGACTAAATAAAATTCAAAACCAGTATGACTACTATTATATACAATAGTGTTTTTACCTCTACGTCTGCTTTTAATTCTTCTTCTTGTACTATAAAATTGCCATTTACCACTCCACTTTTCTGTACTTTTTGCTTTGATATTTTCCCTTCCATGTCAAGAAGTCAAATTATAATATAGTACCATTTGGTTGCAGATCGCCATGTAATGTATGTTGGGAAATTAATCACTCGAACCATTTAACATCACTGGGTTTTATCAAATACCAACATCTTACATGTTGAAGTTAATGAACTGGTTGAGTTCAATTTAATACAACACAAGCATGTTCCGTTAAAATTCACCCTCAATGCATTGTCAGCGGTGTTTTATATATGGTAACTGACCACACTAACATTAATTATAGCACGTAATGATCTAGACTTCAATGATGTGATTGTTCATAATCTAAATACAGTTTACATTGCATTTGTATATGAAAATTATATGAAACTAATAAATTATATACTATACACGCCACGCGGGGATTTTAAGTTGCATAATGATGATTCGTTACGAAATACACTGGCCAGCAAGTTGAATCGACTTGTTTCCTTCATCTATCGGAAGCAATTGTTTATTTTGTTGAAAATCCATTGTATTAAATAATTAATACTACATATACTGCATGCGCGACGTAGTTACTACTCCACACTTTTCTCACCAGTAAATATGACGTTGGATTCATTACGCTATTACCGCTGACCAGTGTACTGATGTATTAATCTGGCAAACGTCAACATATTCCACAGGGTCAACGTTCACCAAATGTATGTCCGAAATATTTGCCAAATATCATAAATTTTCACTTACACCAGTGAATGCAGACATTCAGTATGCATCGACTGTAAATGTTAGAAAACTATTTTAATTAAAACAGAAAAAATCTTTATCATCGTTTTATTATTAAAATATATTAGGATATACATGAAAATAATAAAAGGTTTAAATAATTTGGAAAAACATCCAAAATATGCTTTGTAGCTTATGATTTAATATTTAAAAAGCTGTATTTTATCAAACAATGGTGCTTAAATATTTATTACAATTTTACATTTTTTATATTACTTAATATCCTTGTAAATATAAATGTGTATAATGTTGTGTTTTTGTATACCATAAAAAATAACAAATACCCTCACCTGAAATTACGAGTTCGGGCAGTTTTTATACTCCAGTTCGACCACGATTCTACTATATTATTGTGATTCGACAGTCGTGTAGCCGAAAATGAAACTAATTGTTTTAAATGCTACAGTGCAGACGAGCTACTTTCTGACACTGCTATCGGCTACTACCAGCCACAGTCGCAGATAATGCACCTTGTTCTATTTTACGGCAACGAATAAGTCGTCGAGCGATTGTCTACAATTATTCAACAAACAAGATAAAACATGTCTGTGCAAACGAGCGACAATGAAATTGCAATACTTCGTAACGGACTATAAATACCATTGGTCTTTGGAACATTTTACAAGAATGGCAGATTTTGCGGGGCAGTTGATAATAGAAGTTGAAGAGCGCCATATGCTATATAACATGATATTGCCAGAATGCAGTGATTTTAAACTAAAGCATTCGTTCTGGGAGGAAGTATCAAAAGCGGCGATACCAACATGGGACGATTTATAAGCCCTAAAAAAGAACACCGAGAAAGGTAGGTACAATGTTTATTAATTTGTTAACAAGAAAAAACTAATATAGGGACTTGTATATTTTTTATTTTGCCTTATAGCCATGCAATTTCACCTTTTAGATGACTAAAATAGCCTGCAAAATAATCTCTGGTAGTAATATAATAAACGTCACCTCTTATTCCTCGTCTGGCAATGTTATAAAGAGGACATTTATACAAAGTATCTTCAAAATTTATACCATTTCTTCTTCGAACATAATTGTGTAAGATGTAAGTTTGTACTATTAGTTGCGCAATATCCATATCTATTTTAATAGGTTTATGGCCGACGCGATTGTCGAACTACAAAGGTCCGAAAGAATAATAAAATTGCCAAATTTTTGTTTTGGCATGTACCGACATTCACCGGCAATTTCGGTGTTTCGCGGTAGCATATACAAAACACTGAAATGCTATTAATTGTAATAGTGTCTTAAACTTATCAAATGATTTCACTCTTCTGAAAACATACTATTTTTGCAAAAATAATTTCATACAAATATCACATTTAAATGACTTTTATCCTGGGTGAATACGAGAATGTGTATTTAAATTACGTTGCCGTGAAAAGGTTTTTGAACAAATGTCACATTTGAATGGCATTTCTCCAGAGTGAATACGCAAATGTGTATTTAAATTACTTTTATCTGAAAAAGTTTTTGAACAAATGTCACATTTGAATGGCTTTACTCCTGTGTGAATACGAGAATGTGTATTTAAATGACTTATCTGGGAAAACATTTTTGGACAAATATCACATTTAAATGGCTTTTCTCTTGTGTGAATACGAGAATGTGTATTTAAATTACTTATCTGTGAAAAAGCTTTTGAACAAATGTCACATTTAAATGGCTTTTCTCCTGTGTGTCTACGAAAATGTGTCTTTAAAGTTCTTTTATCTGAAAAACTTATCGAACAAATGTCACATTTGAATGGCTTTTCTCCTGTGTGAATACGTAAATGTATATTTAAATTACTTTTATCTGACAAATTTTTCGAACAAATGTCACATTTGAATGGCGTTTCTCCTGTATGAATACGAAAATGTGTATTTAATCTTCTTTTATCTAAAAAAGCTATCGAACAAATGTCACATTGGAATGGCTTTTCTCCTGTGTGAATACGTAAGTGCTTGTTCAAATTACTTTTATCTGACAATGTTTTCGAACAAATATCACATTTGAATGGCGTTTCTCTTGTGTGAATACGAAAATGTGTATTTAAACTTCTTTTATCTGAAAAAGTTATCGAACAAATGTCACATTTGAATGGCTTTTCTCCTGTGTGAATACGAGAATGTGTATTTAAATGACTTATCTGTGAAAACATTTTTAGACAAATGTCACATTTGAATGGTTTTTCTCCTGTGTGAATACGAGAATGTGTATATAAATTACTTATCTGTGAAAAAGCTTTTGAACAAATGTCACATTTAAATGGCTTTTCTCCCGTGTGAATACGAAAATGTGTATTTAAAGTTCTTTTATCTAAAAAAGCTATCGAACAAATGTCACACTTGAATGGCTTTTCTCCTGTGTGAATACGAAAATGCTTGTTTAAATTACTTTTATCTGACAAAGTTTTCGAACAAATGTCACATTTGAATGGCGTTTCTCCTGCGTGAATACGAAAATGTGTATTTAAACTTCTTTCATCTGAAAAAGTTATCGAACAAATGTCACATTTGAATAGCTTGTCTCCTGTGTGAATACGAAAATGTTTGTTTAAATTACCTTTAACTGAAAAAGTTTTTGAACAAATGCCACATTTGAATGGCTTTTCTCCGGTGTGAATACGAGAATGTGTATTTAAATTACTTATCTTTGAAAAAGGTTTCGAACAAATGTCACATTCAAATGGCTTTAGTCCTGTGTGACTACTCATGTGTACATTTAAATTACATTTCTGTAAAAAAGTTTTTGAACAAATGTCACATTTGAGTGGGTTTTCTCCTTTGTGAGCACGCAAATGTCTGTGTAAATCACTTCTCTTCAATGTCTGACCTTCATCTATGCTCAACTTGAAATAATCAGTGAATCTGATATCATGCAATTCTGGTTTCACTTCATGTTCAACTATTTCTATTTCATTTTTAACATCTTCATCAAGATTTCTGAGAATGGTAAAGTCAGTTACTTGCGTTTTTCTGCAACTTGTATTTTTCTGGTGAAATTTCGTTTTATATATTAATTTCTTCACTTTCATATAATGATTTGTAGAAAAGTGGCAAAGGAATTCTATTCGTTTCGTGAATAAATTTCCACAAGACCCACATATCATAATCCCAGCAATAGTATTTGGGTTGGCGTGTTTTCCATTTTTTAGTAGTTCTGCAAAAAGAAAATTCAATCTAATTTTTTGATTTGATTAAAGAATAAAAAATCAAAATATTCTATGAATATATACAATTTTTAAATAGGTGATAACAATATTAGTGTTAAAAAGTATTTTGATAGTACATTGAACACAAATAAAATACAAAATCTGATTAAGAATAAAATACAAAAATTCTACCCACTGCTGGAAGATAAAATTAGAAGAACAGATGGAAATTTCACGTAAGAAATTTTTTTATTGATAAAGAATGGGTGCATTCAGCAGAGACAACCGTTGTACAACTATTTATGATTTTTCTGCTGGCGCAAGCACTCCCTCCCAACATGTTGCGGAGCGGTCGCCATTTTTGGTAGCGTAAAAAAACTACGCTCACTATTTACAACGTGTTGTGAACGGCACGTCATTTGTCATTTATTTGTATCAAATATGGAGAGAACAGATCTTATGAATTCAATAACCAATATTATAATATAGATGGAATAAATGTTAGGTTTTCAGTTTTTATAGTAATTATCCCGGTTGAAATATGCAATTTATTTTAAGAAAAATTAGCAGCTAACATTACATGACATAACATTTTTTTTTAAATTTACAGTTCTATTTTTTTAGTTACTAATAAACAACAACCTACTTGTTATGATATTTAAAATTATTTCTAACAACAAAAACTAAAAATGCATACAAATTATCCATATTTTACTGTTTTCGAAATAATTAACCCAACAAATAACAAATTTCTCAAATTGACAAGTGTCACTTTACTGTCAAATGTAAAATCATGTAGCAGTGTGTCCAGCAGATTTTCGCTACCGCTCCCTAACGGTAGCGACAACTGCTCTCTCTGCTGAATGCGCCCAATCTGTTTCTCTGTAAGGTTGTTTGAACTCTTAATATTTCCAATTAGATATATCAATTTTGCACTGTAAATCTATCAATGACAAACAAAATAATAATGAGTTTATTTGCAGAAAATATATATTGAAATTTACAAATAATTGTTATGAAGCAACAATCTACCAAAAATATATGACAACAGCAGAGTTGATACGAGTGCCATCTCTTAGAAATAAGAAAAAATTGAAATATATACAGGGTGCGGCATTAGTGCCAGGAAGTCCAATTACTCAGTGGTTATACGAGATACGAAAAAAAATGATTAAGATAAAAATTAAATCACACAGAAGTATATTTTAAAAATATTATGAAACATACAGGGTTACTCATATTGACACAGGCAACCAAACTTATATTTTTTCAAATAGAACACCCTGAATATTTTTACATTTTGACTCTTTTTTTTCTATAATATAAGGTTTTGCAATGCTATACAGGGTGGTTTAAAAGATATAAGCAATTTTATATTAATTTCGCAGCAACTTCAGCAACCTGTAGCATTGTAGACATTTTATTAAAAAAAAACCTATTTATATTTGAAGAAATTTTAATATGGCCTACTATTGTTTAAAATTATTGATGTATCGAAAAACTTCGTTTTTGGATACAGGGTGAGTAGAAACTCAAATTATTTTCTCGGATTGCTTAAATGAAACATCCTGTATTTTAATATTATGATAATATTCTATTTTATGGTACGTCATTATTTCTTAAGCAGTCCCTATACCTAAATGAGTTCATTTCTGAGTTATTCGTGATTTTTTTAGTCAAATGTTTTGATTCAGAGAATAGATGAAATTTTATAGTGCTGACCGTGGAATTATTCAACATGAATAGATTTGTGTTAATCGCTTTTTTGAAGATCGCTTGTAATTATGCACCGACGTAAACGCTTATTGTAAATTTAATTTTTGTAATAATTTCGAGGTCCTTTCCATTTTACTCATTCTCCGTTAATATTAAACGTTACTTTAACTTTATGTTTATTTGATAATAGTATAAAATGTGTATATAATTATTAGTTATTCAGATTTTGTATAATCTGCAATGCATCAGCCTAATTGTCAAAGCCATAGTCAACTGGTCTATTATCAGGTTTTAATAACATTTTATGCAACAATAACACTGGTGAACACAGTTGGGTTTTCTTATACACCAATACGTTTAATTAATGTTTTTTGTCATGCTGATTCTGAATCTGATTTCAAATTTGCTCCATCACGTCAGGATTTTGAGAAATTAAATAGGTTTTTCAAAAAACGCATTAAATTTTACATAATTTCAAAGTTACTTTTATATATGAAAGATACTGCAACAAATGTTGTTCAGCCAAACATTGAGTGAACGCGTCTGAACATGTCCTTGCATGTTTCCCACGTCAGAGTAATTAAACCACACCTATTTTTGCTATGGAACCAATCAAATTAAGAATTGGTAGATTTCTGGCTATGTGGGTATATAAAGAGCTACACACAGCTTTTTTGATTCAGTGTAAGTCAGTTTGTGATAGCTGAACGTCCTTTTATTTCATAATGGCCCGTACGTGTGTAAATAATCCAAACAGCTTCTGTTATATATGTGGGGAATTCACTACCCACCGGCCTAAGAGCAATATTACACCTTTAATAGAAAACTTATATTTTCACTATTTTGGCTTAACCATTAAACACCAAGATAAGACATAGGCTCCTAGCATCTGCTGTGCAGGCTGTGCTGTTACTCTGAGGGGCTGGTCAAACGGTAAGAACATCGCTATGCCATTTGCAAGACTTATGATTTGGCGTGAACAAACTGACCATTCGACCGATTGCTACTTTTGCTGCACGAAAACTTTTGGGTTTTCCAACAAAAATAAGAAAAACATTAGTTATGCTAGTCTTCCTTCTGCTACTCGTCCAGTGCCTCAATCGGCAGCCTTGCCAGTACCAAAACCCATAGGTCTTTCGAGTGAAGGATATGCTAGTACAGAATCAGAAGAACCAAGTGACGGGTTATCGACCTGCGAAGATGAATATTTGCCATCTTCAGAGGACGGACCACACCTAATAAATTAGTTAGAATTAAATGATCTTATTCGAGATCTGAATTTGTCAAAAACTAAAGCAGAAATACTAGGATCTAGCCTCCAATGATGGAAACTGTTAGCTTCAGGCACACAAATTTCTGTATATCATAATCGTCAGAAAGAACTATCACAGTATTTTTCAAAGAACGAGTGTCTTTCATACTGCAATAATGTCACCAACACCATCCAGAAGAATGGCGTCTTTTTATCAATGCTTAGAAATTGAGTTTGAAATATGTGCTACTTCATATAGGAAACGTTTATCCATCCATCCCCGTTGGCCACGCAATCCACATGAAAGAAACGTATGAAAATATGACTCGTCTTCTCGACAGAATTAATTGCAAATTGTACAAATGGTATATCAGCGCAGCCCTCAAAGTTGTAGCAATTCTACTCGGTTTCATTCCTATGCTAATTTTCGAGCTTATTGGTTTGATTTTTGGACATTATTGTGAACAAAAGTGTTTATTGCAAATTTAAATTTTTCTATAAAGTTACATGTGTTTATGTAAAGAATTCAACTGAGTGAGTACTCATTGAGTTCATAACGTTGCCTTCACCCCCAATTACGGGGTCTGAACCATATCCCACCGAGTATACCCGGCGGCTAAAAAATAAAATCATAAAGCTTCAGGCTCAAAAGCTAGAGCTTTTTACAAGTGAAAGTTTAGTTAATGATAACAACGTGTGTATTAATAAACCCTTAAACTCAGTGACAAGTTCATCTAGACACAAAACCAAAGGTACGTGCAAAATTGTAAAACCCCTATACAAAAAAAACCATAATAAGATAAAAAGATTATCTAAAAAAAAGTCTGCAAAAAAAATAAAAACAAAGTGAAAGACGATTCAAAAGATTCCGAATGGTCAAAATCCTCACCAGAATCTTCTGAAATAAAATCTCCGTCTAAATATTCAGACGAAATCATAAAAATCAAAAATAAAAAGTTAGAACTTGCCGAAAAAAATCGAAACTACCACAAACTAGTTTATATTGATGACAATTATGATATTAACACTGAGAAAATATCATAATACCAGAAAAGTGTCTGCAATATCAAAGTGTATAGAATTTCTTAAACCTATCACACCAACACACGCCACAGCTACGGAAAACGGAACAGAAAAGTGTCTAGAAAATAACAAAAAGAGACTAGAAAACAATAAAAAGTGTCGCGAAAGTTTCAAAAAGTGTCGCGAAAATTCTAAAAAGTGTCGCGAAAACTCTAAAAAGTGTATAGAACAAAATAAAAAACATTCTGAAAACGACAATATATCTTCAGAAAGTGATACTAACACAAAATCATTTAATTCTGAAAATCTAATACCTCAGTGTAGAGGAAACGATACAAAAAATTCATCAACCCCAATCAAATTAAAAATAAATACAATCAATCAGTGAATATGGGGGAAGACACCATTGGAAATAGTAATGAAACTAATACCTCAGAAGACGACGAAAGCCCAAATTCACATAATCAAAATGTTGAGGTGGTCCAGGTACATAAACCAGCTAACCAATCTTGGGCACAAGAGATAGAAATGCAGAAAATGATAAAAAGACAGCGGATGACGAATTTACCTCACAATATGCTAAACTCATTAAAAAATTACCACAAATAACAGCCAGGACACTCGATATGTCCAAAAAGCAAGTTGACTTGAACGAGATTACTGTAGCTACCCCAATGGAAATTCAAGACGATATCCCGCCTGGATTTATAAAGCCACGCAAATGTAATACGTTTAATCAACTGTTTAACCAAACTAACAAAGCAACGCCCCCGACGACAACTCATAATTCATATGAGTCGATATCAGATTTATCCGAAGAAGAGACAGCAAAATTAACTATCCAGAAAAAAAGGAAAAAAATCCATTTCCGCAAATTTAATCCCAAAGATTAAAGTTCAGACGATGATAGCACCAACCTGCAAGAAAGTAAGAGGCCAAAAGCTACTCTTAAAACCTCGAAAACGAAAAACCAATGTCCACCAATAGTCATCGATGGTAACGTTACTCACCACAGAGACATGGTAAACAAATTGAAGGAAGAGATTAAAAATCCTTTTGAAATAAAATATACAAATCGTTCATCAATTATTTTTACCAAAAATGATCAAGACTTCGAAAAATTAAAATCGATTTTCCGAAAAGAAAAAGTACAACATCATACTTACACTAAAAGGGATGAAAAAACGCACGCGTTCGTTCTAAGAGGCCTTGCAGAAGGAGTCCAGTTGATTTACATCAAGGAAGAGTTAGAAAAAATCTACAAGATTGAAATCAAAGACGTCTATATAATGACGACGAAAAGTAGACCACTTTATTTAGTTGTGACAAATTCGAAAGTCACACTAGATTACCTGAGCAAAAATGTTCGAGTACTAGAGCATACAAGAATTATATGGGAGCACAGACGCCAGAGCAAACCCATCATACAGTGCCACATCTGTCAACAGTGGGGGCACGCCACTTCCAATTGCGGACGAGCACCCAAATGTTTAAAATGCGCAGGAGATCATCTCACCCCTGAATGTTCAAAAGACAGATCAACCCCAGCCCGCTGCGCAAACTGCAAGGGAGACCATCCAGCCAACGCGGAGATATGCCCAGAATTCGTGAAGAGGAAAATCTGGAACGAAGAAAAAAGAGCCACACAAAATCTCAAACCAACCCCTAAATTCATCCCCGCACCCCCACCCAAAATCAACCCCTGGTCGAAAAACTCAAACAACGCCAACAATGATTATCCTAGTCTTCCAACGAAAAACATCCCTCAAACCACCCCCCAAAATGTTCACCCCCAACCCCCAACAAACAAAACTACCAGCCACCCCTCCACCACAAACAATGACATTGGCAAATTCACCGAACTCAACAAGATGTTCCAAGAACTGCACTCCCTTGTTAATTTGGACGAATTGACAAGAGCGGTTTCAGATCTACTGCAAGAAATGAGAAAAGCCACCAATAAAATTGAGAAATTCATGGTCTACAATAGCTTTGTCACCGGAATAGACAACTATGCCATATAGGCAGGTAAGCGAAAAAACAGAATTTCATAAACGATATAATCTCAAAATAATTTATTGCAATGTACATGGAGTACAAAATAAAATTCCTTTAATCAGACATTTTCTCGACATTCACAAACCAGATATATTCTTTTTAGCTGAGACATTCCTTAAATCTTATAAAACAATAAACTTTAGAAATCCAGAATATCGTCTTTATAGACAAGACCGCCCCGGTGATACCGGCGGGAGCGGTATCGCTTTATTAATCAAAAAAGGTATACAATTCAAAATCCTGCAACAAAATAACACATCAATTGAGCATATCGCGATTCTGCTTGAGAATAAAATCAAAATTGTCGGAGTATACAATCCTCCCGACAATAAACTCACACTTACAGACTTTCACAACATTTTCACTACACACAACAAAGTTTTGGTAGTTGGAGATCTCAACTGTAAACATCCACAGTGGGATCAATACTCCAACTACCCAAATGCGAACGGCAATACTCTCATGAAGTTCTGCGATAATACGGACTGCAACATTTATCACACAATTGAGCCCACATATCACCCTTATGTGGTAAATCACAAACCTTGTATACTAGACATAGTGGTTGCGAAAAACATCAACTTCATAAATAATATGAAAACACTCCCTGATTTAAATTCCGACCATGATCCCATACTCATTAACCTTAAACTATCCCACACACTTAACCCTAACAACAAGAAAACATTTAATTATAAAAAAACAAACTGGAATAAATTTAGAAAATATATTAACGACAATTTAATAATCACTGATAATATAGAAAACTTAAATCATTTAAACAAAATAATAGAAAAATTGCAAAATATTATAATCAAAGCAAGAGATGAATCTACTATCATTAAAAAACAAATACATAATAAGTACACCCTTCCTAATAACATAATACAACTAATTCAAGAAAAAAATAAAATAAGGAAAAAATGGCAACATACCAGAGACCCTATTTATCATCAAGAATTAAATCAGCATCAACAACAAATTAATCAGTTAATGAAAGAACACAAAAACAATGAATGGTTAACATTCCTAAAAACACTGAAACCAGGCGATAATTCCCTATGGAAAATCACCCGGCACTTCAGGAAAAAACACAATGAAATAAACAAAATTACACACAATAATCAAACCTACTACAACACCCCCTAAATCGCAGAACAGTTCGGAGAGTATTTTCAAAGCAACTTTGTCAATCACACTCAACATACACAATCCCATCAAAACATAACACACACACAGTTAATCAATACATAAATTCAATCATCAGAACAAACACAAAAAATCTAACAACATGCACTGAAATTTACAACACGATACAGCAACTGAAAAACAAAACAGCCCCTGGTACTGACACGATACACAACATATTATTAAAAAACAATCCAAAAAAGCCATTGTACAAATAACATATATAACAAATTTTATTCTCAAAACAGGACAATATCCCGATATGCTTAAGATAGCCAATGTCATCCCAATTATCAAAGCAAACAAACAATCATGTTATGTAGATAGTTACAGACCAATATCACTTCTCAACAACATAGCAAAGGTGATAGATAAAATTATTCTATTCAGGTTAAGACACCATATTGATCATCATAAAATTTTACCCTCGGAGCAATACGGATTCAGAAGCGGCCATAGTACAATAGCACAGATAATCAGAGTAACAAATTACATAAGGGAGGGTTTCTTTAAAAAAAATAAGGCCGTTATGGTTACCCTGGACATCCAGAAGGCGTTCGATTCCGTGTGGCTCGAGGGTTTAGTCAATAAAATGATAAAGATAGAACTACCGAACTATCTAATCAAATTATTAAATTCATATTTAACAAATCGTAAGTTTTATTCAAAAATCGACAATTACTCAGCCGGACACTACTCCATGAGGGCTGGAGTTCCTCAAAGCTCAGTATTATCACCTTTGTTATATTCCCTGTTCGTCCATGACCTCCCAACATCCCCACATCTGTTAACGGCTATGTACGCCGACGACACTTGTTTTGTAGCTTCAGCACAGAATCCTGACGACGCACTGGAAACAGTACAAACACACATAAACACGATTATTCTTCCATATTTACACGAACACAAATTGGCTATCAACGCATCCAAAACAGAGTATTTATTACTCAGGAGAATAGCTAAAAAAAACACCGCATTGCAATCTCAGCTTTGTGTAGATGGGCATATTATACAGCCAAGTAATACTCTAAAATATTTAGGGTATACTGTTCAAGGCAATACAAATGCGAACGCACATATTATGCAACAGGTACGCAAAGCCAAGGTTGCAATGGGAAAACTGTATCCACTCATTTGCACAAAAAGTAACTTAACAAGTCACAACAAAATACTAACTTATAAATACATTATACGGCCAATACTCACATATGCAGCTCCCGTTTATTTTAACGGGACTAAACACAACTTCTACTCCCTGCAGATGATACAAAACAAGTGTTTACGGATGGCAATAAAACACAATGCTACCTACCCTAAACTATCCAAAAAGTCTTGGTTACATGACAAAGCCGACATACCCACTATTAAAGAATTCATAACTAAAATCTCAAGTAATTTTTATAACTACTGTCTGCCACAAGATTTTCGAAAGAACCTCATAGACGCAGATCGCGCAGATAACATCCGAGATAGTGGGGGTAGAGTTCTGCATGGAACTCTAATTACATAACAAGATTGTTAAACTCCAAGCCTATTTCTCACGATAGTGTAAACAAATCCAAATAACCAATAAATAAAACACACATAATCAACGTCAGCCATGTTGCTTTCTCAAAAACTACACCCCATATCGTTTTTGAAACCCTATTTTTTAGCTACTTTTCAGGGAATACACAGCCGAAATATGCTAGGAGCCATAACCACATTGCGGGACAAAGCTATTGCAGAAAATGATTACCTATGGATAATGCTTCGGCAAGGTGCCATGGTACACGAACAGGAGACACACAATAAAGGATGGAAATTGGCCAGAACATCGGTAGACATTTGAAATGTAATTTCCTCCCTTTTTGTATAAGGGCATTATAACTGTTAATAAAGAACCTTTTTAAACAAATCTACTCGGTTTACAACTAGGGTATACAAAGCACTGCTGTTTTCTTTGTGAGTGGGACAGTCGAGCAAGAAATTCCCACTACATTGTCAAAAACTGGCCAGTCAGGGATCAGTATATTCCTGGACAAAAGAATACACTTCATAAATCACTAGTGGAATCTGATAAATAGCATACAGCTTTATCTAATGTACATACCTAATTATTAATAATATTTCATTTATTTTCAATTTGGTTTTATACTATTTTATTAGAACAATAAAAGAAACCAAAATTGTATATAGTTGCTAAAAAATAGAAAAAAAATTTGTTGTCTAGTGAATTAATCTTCAACTATTAAAGTTGTTTCATATTTCACCCAATGTAAAGCACTGTAGAATGATTTTATATTATTTTATATTTTTTTTTTCGAAAAATCTATTCATATTGAATAATTCCAAGGTCAACGCTGTAAAATTTCATCAATCTTTTTATCCAATTAATATTTGACTGAACAAACCTCGAATAACTGAGAAATTATCACATTTAGGCTTAGGGAATGCTTAAGAAATAATGAAGTGCCATAAAATAGGATATTATTACAATAATAAAATACAGGATAATTTATTTAAGAAATCTGAGAGAACAATCAAGCCGAGTTTATACTCACCCTGCATCCAGAAACGAAGTTTTTCGATCAATAATTTTAAACAACAGTCGGCCAAATTAAAATTTCTCCAGATGTAAATAGATTTTTTTATATCAAATGTCTACAATGCTATGAAGTTGCTGCGAAATTAATATAAAACTGCTAATATCTTTTAAACTACCCTGCAAAACCTTATATTATAGAAATGAGAAAAACGAGGAGAGACTAAAAATAAAAAAATATAGGTTTGGTAACCCAGTATATTTAAAAATATTTAGAAAATATGTTCTAATTTTATCTTAATAATTTTTTTTTCGTTTCGCGTATGCCCACTGAGTAACTGAATTTCCTCGCATTATTGCCGCATCCTTTATATACATAGGTACACATGAATGCATGTAAAGGTATGCACATTTACAAATATAACGCACGATGTTATCCAAAAAAGTGATACGCATGATAATACAATGTTTTATATATTATTACAAAAATACACCACATCGCTTACTAAACACTTAAATGTAATGTAAAAGAAACTATTCAAAGACAAGTAAAATGAGTAAATAATACATTGGAAATAGATATTACAAAGTTTATGTACATTTTTCAACCAAATCAGTATGCGCTAATTTATAAACACTCTCATGTATTTATATCTAAACGCTTCCAATTTAAAAAATTTTAAGGACTGGGGGTTATAAATCTTAAATATCATATAAGAAAAATATTTGAATATATAGGTTCGATGTGCCCCCTAAAATTATTATGTACATCACAACGAAACTTAATTTTGTTTTATAAATATGATGGATAATTGTTCATTATGATTTTGTAATAATGCGTTACCATATGAAAATTCCCTATTAGTCTAGGAGGAATCGGCGCATGAGTACCGGAAAACATTCCACCGCAATTTTTTTATGATCTTCTTTAAATTGCCCTACTGATGATATATATGCATGTTACCATGGGGCAAGCCGGTGCCATATTGTTTAAACCAAAAATGTTTAAACAATTGCAAATAATTGTTATGTTCCAACCCGACAATTTTTTTATATTCTTTATTGAACTACAAAATGACATTCGCGATAGAGTTGAATTTTTGGAGATATGAATTTTTAAAGGTTTGAATAATCTCAAAAATTTTGACCTATAAAAATATATAAAAAAAAAGAATAAAATATAAAAAATATTTTTTCATTCTTTATACAATAGTTTATAATTTATTATATCCTTAATTGAGACTTGAAAAAATTTCATTGTTTATTCCTGTTTTTTGATTGTTAATTACGCGCGCTCACAAGAATACATCCCTTACCTGGCATCTCTGTGTCCTGATTAATTATTTATCAATTCTCTTAAAAATTATTAATATCATCAAAATTGTTAAAGAGAGCAATGTTATTAATAATTGAAATATTGCATTAAAATAATAATTGATAGATTTGAAATGATAAATTCAATGAAAACTCTCCTCAAATGAATTATAAAGGTGGTTGAGAGAATATGAATTTTACTGATATAATTATTATGAATCCAATAAATATTAGTGTAAATTAGTGTTTTAAATGAAACTCACGGTTTCTAGTTAATTCCACAATATAATAAAAATTGTTGAAAATTCTAAAAAATTGACAATTGTTTCGATAAATCAATATCATCGTCAGAATGACAGAAGTTACATCTCATTTGATGCCTACCTGATGTTTAGTAGTTATTTTTGGCTAGACCAAGAAGTGACCTAACTTGTGATTGACTTAATATATGTTAATAGAAAAAAGAAGAAGATGTGATATTACAAATATTGAAGCTTAGATATTATTAGCCCTATGGTGATATCCTGGATATCATTTTTCCAATTAAGATCAGTATAACTGTGCAATGATATAGGAAAACAGGAAAACTATATCTGCTGATCTTTACAATTATCACTTAAGAAGACAGTTTATTAGTGGAGCACTCCCTAGATTTAACTGTTCATTGACAACTTCATATTGTGGGTTTCTTAAATGTCTTCTTATTTCCAATTCTTCAAGGAAATCCAGTTCTTGTTTCTTTTCACAAATATGCAGCACTTTTAGTTTTGTGTTAGGTGTCAATGAATGATTGGTGTCAAGTAGATGTTTTACGTAGTGGGATTTATCTGGTTGTTTTAATCTGTATGCTCGTAAGTGCTCACTGTATCGGATTTCAAAATTCCTAAGGGTCTGACCCAAATAGACAGCATTACATTCCGGACATTTTAGTTTATATATACCTGACTTCTTTAATTGTGGTATTTTTGTTTTTACATTTAACAATTTTGTACTAACGTTACTTTCTGTTTTAAAAGAAATTGTTGTATTCGTTGCTGAAGATATTATCTTTGAAATATTATTAGAAATATTTCCTGCATATGTGATGGTTTTATAAGTTTTTATTTCATCAGTTTGTTTAGGAAATATTAGTTGTAATGCCACTTTTTCTTCTTTTTTATTAATTAGCTTATTTATCATATCTAATGGATAACCGTTGGATGTTGCTATTTGTCTAATTGTATTAATCTCTCTATCAAAATTACATTTGTTCATAGGAACTGAAAAAGCTCTATGTATCATTGAATTATATGCCGCTAGTTTATGGGACACGGGGTGATTGGAATTAAATGGAATTGTCACATCAGTCTGTGTTGGTTTTAGGTAAATAACTACTAAACATCAGATAGGCATCAAATGAGATGTAACTTCTGTCATTCTGACGATGATATTGATTTATCGAAACAATTGTCAATTTTTTAGAATTGTCAACAATTTTTATTATATTGTGGAATTAACTAAAAACCGTGAGTTTCATTTAAAACGCTAATATGAGTAGATTCCACCAAGTAAGGGTCGAGACAGTTAATTTCATTAAAAAATCTTCGAGGAAAGATTTGACCCGACTGTACCAGAAGTTACTACAAAAACGTTACAAAACATTTGGTTAAACCAAGAATGCCTTAGGAAAAAGGTAATACCAAATTATGTGAATATAAAATGTCACACTAAAACACCACAAGCACAAAAAGCTATAAAATGTGCTCAACGAGTTTGGATAAAAGGAGAATGTAAGAAATGGTTCAAATTTAGAGACTCCTTAGACAACTACATAAAAGTTCTACATTCAGAACTCACATTCCAATTACATCCAGTAGAATTTGACTGTTTGGATGACAAAATTAGAGAAAGTGTCAGCACGATGAAGCATAAGAAATTTATGAAACTAGAAAAAAAGCTACAGAATCTTGAACACACACAACATGAAATTCGATACTCAAAACATCATGAAACTGTAAGTACCTACATACCAACACACTTTGCACCACGATTTGAAAACCTTTCAGACACAAATTTTACAGATAGTGAAATAGAATTTTTAAATAAAGGTTTAAAGTACAGCATACCACCAAAATTTACGAATAATATTAAACAAATTATAGCTACAGACTCAGAAATAGCTTTAAAATCTAATTCAAATAATTTTCGTTATGAGAAATTAAAAATTGCCAATTTAATCAAAAATATTGAACCTTCAAAAGTTAAACGTCAGACTAAAAATGACATTACAGTTTTAAATGCAATCAAAAAGAAAGTAGAAGATAATAACCTAACAGTTACAAAATCTGATAAGGGGAACACAACTGTCATTTTGACAACTGAAAATTACAATTCCAAAATATATGACTTTATAGAATCTAGCGATGTAAAAGTTCTTAAAGCAGACCCAACAAAAAAGTTTTCTAATAATGTAAGGGATATTGTTAATAATTCAAATTATCTTTTAAGTGATTACGAAAAAATGTCTATCATACGTGCTGCATATTTGTGAAAAGAAACAAGAACTGGATTTCCTTGAAGAATTGAAAATTAGAAGACATTTAAGAAATATGAAGTTGTCCATGAACAGTTAAATCTAGGGAGTTCTCCACTAATAAACTGTCTTCTTAAGTGATAATTGTAAAGATCAGCAGATATAGTTTTCCTGGTTTCCTATATCATTGCACAGTTATACTGATCTTAATTGGAAAAATGATATCCAGGATATCACCATAGGGCTAATAATATCTAAGCTTCAATATTTGTAATATCACATCTTCTTCTTTTTTCTATTAACATATATTAAGTCAATCACAAGTTAGGTCAATACTTGGTCTAGCCAAAAATAACTACTAAACATCAGGCAGGCATCAAATGAGATGTAAATTCTGTCATTCTGACGATGATATTGATTTATTGAAACAATTGTCAATTTTTTAGAATTTCCAGCAATTTTTATTATATTGTGGAATTAACTAGAAACCGTGAGTTTCATTTAAAACACTAATATGAGTAGATTTCACCAAGTAAGGGTCGATACAGTTAATTTCATTAGTGCAAATGTTAATTTATAAAAAAATCATTAGATAAGAAAATTTAAAAGTGTTCAAGAGTAGTGCGCGAAGTCCTTACTTAATCTCTACATGAAATAAAATATCAAACTAGTAGGAATAATAAGTCATGGATGGTTGCTAGGAAAAATAAACATTGAGGACAGATTGAATTTTTTTTTGAAAGAGAGATGTAAAAATAATTACCCTGATAGAAAAATCGAGTAAAAAGAATCTACAAAGAAGTTAAATTAAATTATACAAAAGAAAATCTGAAACTGAGACGAATACTATGTAATTGTTTAACAAAGAAAATTATTGAAATTTATAAGGAGAATTTAAACTTGAATGATCTATGACAGTGAATTATATTGATAGAAAAATCCAAGTTGCGATATTGATAAATTCCATTAAAATAGGAAAAATAATTGTAAATTAAGAAGAATACTTATCTTATTGTACGGGAAGACAAATTCATATGGATCAATAACTGACAATGAAATAAAGTGACTGGAAATGTATGGGAAGATAATGACGTTACAAGAAGTACAAATTTGAATTACTAGGCCATCCAATTAATAACTAAAAGAAAGAAGAAATAAGAATACTTACTGAAGAGTCAATTGTGGTTATGAACTCTAAGGTAAAGTTTTTTATTTACATAAACTGTTTAAACGATATTAGTATAACTTAAAAAACTATTGATCGTTAGATATAAAGTAAAAACAATAACTTCTTAATTGATCACTAGTAGAAAAATTATACAAAGGATATTTAAACACAAAATGACATTACAGTTTTAAATTCAATAAAAAAGAAAGTAGAATATAATCTAACAGTTACAAAAACTGACAAGGGGAACGCCACTGTCATATTGACAACTAATGATTATAATTCAAAGATATATAACTTTATAGAATCTAGCGATGTAAAAGTTCTTAGAGCAGTCCCAACAAAAAAGTTTTCTAATAATGTTAGAGATATTGTTAATAATTCAAATTATCTTTTCAGTATAGATATGTAGATGACATATTAGCTTGTTTTATGGATAGTGACCGACAATTAGATATTTTTTTAACCACTTTAATAATTTACACCCAAAAATTAAATTTACATTAGAAGTTGAAGAAAACAGTTCAATCAATTTTTTTGATTTAAAAATTCAGAGTTAATAATGTACTTGATTATTCGATTCACCGAAAACCAACATACACTGATGTGACGATTCCATATAGATCCAATCATCCCATGTCACATAAACTAGCGGCGTATAATTCAATGATGCATAGAGCATTTTCAGTTCCTATGAACAAATGTAATTTTGATAGAGAGATTAACACAATTAAACAAATAGCAACATCCAACGGTTACCCATTACATTTGATAAATAAAATAATTAATAAAAAAGAGGAAAAAGTGGAATTACAACTAATATTTCCTAAACAAACTAAAGAAATAAAAACTTATGAAACCATTACATATGCAGGAAATATTTCTAATAATATTTCAAAGATAATAGCTTTAGCAACAAATACAACGATTTCTTTTAAAACAGAAACTAACTTAAGTACAAAATTCTTAAATGTAAAAACAAAAATATCACCATTAAAGAAATCTGGTATATATAAACTTAAATGTCCAGAATGCAATGCTGTCTATTTGAGTCAGACCTTTAGACATTTTGAAATCCAATACAGTGAACACTTACGAGCATACAGATTAAAACAACCAGATAAATCCCACTACGCTAGACATCTACTTGGTAAAATCATTCATTGACACCTAACACAAAACTAGAAGTACTACATATTTGTGATAAGAAACAAGAACTGGATTTCCCTGAAGAATAGGAAATTAGAAGACACTTAAACCCACAACATGAAGTCGTCAATGACCAGATAAATCTAGGGAGTTCTCCACTTTTAAACTGTATTCTTAAGTGATAATTGTAAAGATCAGCAGATATAGTTTTCCTGGTTTTCTATATCATTGCACAGTTATACTGAGTGAGATCGCGAAACAATCATGTTTCATTATTTCATATACTACATCTATAACCTGTGTTTGAAGATGTTATTCAATACAATATGAGTACTTTCTCTTCAAATAACTAATATAAACCGATAAAAAATTAGTTTTACTTACATGTTCAACTTAACAGCTTTAATAACTTTTGTAAAATGAATTTGAGGAAAAAACTTGTTAAAAACAAATTGTAGATAATTTAATTATTAATTATGTGGCTCTCTCTAATAATTTTGATAAAGTTAAATAGTTTTTAAGATAAATGATAAAATTATTTAAGACACAGAGAGGTACATAATAAACAATGAAAATTTCTCAAATCTTAATTAAAACTATTAACTATTGCATAAAGAATGAAAAAAATATATTTTATTCCTTTTTTGTTATATATTTTTCATGGGTCAAATATACCCAAATTTGAGATTCAACAAACATTTAAAAACGTATGTCTCTAAAAATATTAACTTTATTGTGAAAAGTCATAAGACCTTTTTTTATTTGTAATTCAACAGAGGATATAAAAAAAGGTCCAGTTGGAAAATGAGATTTCCTTGCAATTGTTTAAAATATTTCAGTTTAAATAATATGGCACAGGGCAACATGCATATATATCATAGGTAGGGTAATTTACAGTGGATTGTACAAAAAAAATGAGGTGGAATAGTTTTCAGTATTTAACTGTTGATTCCTCCTGGACTATCTCTCTTCTACGCTCCACCAATTGGCGTCCCTCAATTTGTGGCTTATCCTCTGAAATTTTGTATTCCATCTATAGATCGTAAACAAGAATTTTGAGTCCTATGGATACGAATAGAATCAATTTTGTTCAAACAGGGACCTTATATTGTATCACAGTGATTGGAATGACTAAGGACTATAATATCATATAGTAATATACTTGTCTTTTGGTCTGATATTTATCGATAATGGTAGAGAGTTTTCAAGTTTCATACATATGTTGAGCTTTGAATTTTTAATCAGTGTCCAGCTCGAGACCTAAGTTTCTAGCTACCCCTACAGACTGGATAAACATACTTTCAATTGATAATGACATATTATGTTCCCATAATTTATTTTTATGTTTTCCAAATATTTGTGTTTGGCTTAGATTTATTTTTAGCTGATGTCTGAACCTCAATTGTGTACCTTCAGCATACATGTATGCTTTAATTCTTAAAAATAGTGCATACATTTGCTAGTGTATATACTAAATAACACAGAATTTTGAGGTACCACACAGAACACATTGTTCATAGCTAATATTAGTAGCAACAAATTGGAAACAGAAAAATAATTTTCCACTAACTGAATTGCAACAATGGAAAATCCTACGTACTGAAGAATACTATACAAAAATGTATGTTTAATTGAATCAAAAGCCCTTTGTGAGGATCCCAAAAAGACATTATTCAAAAAGACATTGTTAGATTTGTGTAAACAATAATTTCAAATATTGATAAAGGCCAGTGAACTGACAAGGACAGTGAAATAGAAAACAAACACGTCCGTTTTGTAAATATCGTATTCGCACGACCTACAAGGTCAAGAATACGGGGCAGTGACTGTGTTAGCTTTAATAATTTCCTATAAATAGATAGTTCAATACTTTGAGGAGGATTCAGTATTATTATTATTAATAGTGCAAACGTATGTATTGTGTGTCAATAATCTATATCTGTAGTTTATAAATATATGTTATCCCAGTGAGTTTTAAAAACGATATTATTTCTTAATCCTAAAGAATAGTTCACTAGGTAAGTGTTTCCCGGAGATGAATGGCTCTATGGTTAAAGGAGTATATATGAGGGGCACTTGCTAAGTAACCAGCACACCTTGCATAGTACAATATCAGCAATACAATCATTTCATGTCCCTGATTAATATTTTGGAAAATATCATCTGTAACCTCCAGTAGGACAGTTGTACAGCCAAAGCCCGGCAAAATATGTATTATTCATCCAACTTGAGCTACTGTCTTCAAAGTAGGCCTCAGAAAAAAATCTATGCCATTTGTTCACATTGTTATTGAAATATTTTTATTGATTATTGTTCTGAACCTATATTAAAATTTTAGATGGTTTTCATACAACTTGTATGTACATTTACTTCAATCAGAATAGGGGCATCCTTGGTTGTAGTAAGAGAGCAAATACTTCTATCTGAGTGATATTGAATAGAAATTTTCCATTTTTCTGGCCATACGTTTAAAAAGTTCAAATTTCGTAGGTACACAAGAAAAAAATTTCATTTGATTTAATAAAGTCAAACTATATTGTGTGGGAAAGATAAATAGAATAAATTCATTCAGTGGAAATGTGATTCCTACCTTGAACACCATTCTAATGACTGGTGCAACCTCCAATCATTTAAATGACAAGTGTGGGCTTGAGATATATTATTTAAAAGGCCTGTTTGGTAATCATATAATTTTATTTTTGTTTTATATTAATTTGAATTTAATGAGTAAATTATAAATGCTATAATCATGAATAAATGACAATGTTGACAGATTGTTTTACTCCTAGAGCTGTATGTTGGGATACACAAAACTTACAATTGTAATTAACCTAAACCACATATCTTGCAGTGTATCTAGTAATAAAATGAGATTTACAGATTTATTGACCAATTGCTGAGAATGTAAACCAAACAATTGTTTCTGAAATATGTTATGTAAACTAACTAAATGTCTGAGAGAATTCATGTAACCTTTATAGTTCAGATAAAAAGTTAAATGTTATATTTATAAAATATATCAATATCAGAAAGAAATTAATTTGCGTTTTAATAATTATCATTCATATTAGTGTTTTAAATGAAACTCACGGTTTCTAGTTAATACCACAATATAATAAAAATTGTTGAAAATTCTAAAAAATTGACAATTGTTTCAATAAATCAATATCGTCGACAATTATATTGATTTATCCAAACAATTATCAATTTTTTAGAATTTTCAACAATTTTTATTATATTGTGGTATTAACTAGAAACCGTGAGTTTCATTTAAAACACTAATATGAGTAGATTCCACGAAGTAAGGGTCGAGACAGTTAATTTCATTATCATTCATATTTACTATATTATATATACAGGTTACTTATACAAGTTAAAAATACTATTGTTGGTACTCAGATATGATGAGTTTTCAATTATGTTTTAGTTATGTCAAATGCTCAAGATAATTTAGCAAATGACAACACTGCCGCCACAAAATGTTACACCTAAATAGCTATCAATGAGTGTAACCCACCTTTTAATTTAATTCGCCTGCCAGGTTTTCCTTTTAAATATTTAAATTTATTTCTAATGTTGTGTATATTAACCTTATGAGAACTGTCCGTCTCTGTTTTAACTGCAATCACAGATTCACCAACTACTTGGATTATATTTGGATCGTCATTAATCTCTTGTTTAATGGGATGTATACTATTATTTACATTTTCAAATGTCCTAAGCACTTCCTCACTCAATTCTCGCTTAACATCCATATTATTCCAAATAAAATCATCGCGGATTGAGATTTCTTCCTTAACTAGTTTTCGCTTATCCTTCATATCGATTCTAACTGTATTGTGTTATATCAAATAAATAATGAATAATTCAATCCTTCTATTTCCATAACATTGCAGAAATGGCCTGGTTGTTCAAGTCACATTTAGTCTAATATCATAGAGATCACTAACGGTATCACAACGACGATATCTTCTGCATGAAAGGATTCGAATACGATATTTGTCGTAATGGAATTTGACCCTACATATATCAATAAAATATACTGCCTATATCACCGACACAGTTTAAAATATTGAAGCAAACATTTCACTCGCTGTTGTCTCCTTTGATCTCTATGTTCCAATGTTTCCACTGCGCATCATAGAGAAATAAACATTATTTGTCTATGCTGCGCATGTATATGGAGATAACTGACACAATAATGGTTGCGTTCAGAAAACATCCCTTATAGCTCTCACTGAGCAACGAATGGTTGACGTATGTCTGCTGAACGATCATTTTTTAGAAAGATCATAGATAATCTTTATTATAGATTGTATTGTCTTTGGAATAAATATTTGAGAAATTAAAATTATGGCTAGGGCTAGAAACAATTTAATTCTTGCATTATTAGATGATGGTGATGTAATAGATATTAACCAAAATATTATAGCCCATATGTAGTAGAAAATTTACAGGAACCATTGCATGATTATAACGTGAGAAGACGTGGTATTCGAGAAAAATGCAGAAATTATTACGAAGAAATAATTCCAGCATACAATTATTTAGTTTTTAAGGAGCATTTTAGGACGTCTGCAAGAGCTATAGAGGTATTTAAATGTATCTGTTCGATTGAAGGGCTTGAATTAATTATTATTATTATTCGTGAACATTTTTGGTATCTGTTATGCTGTATGTAAGATTATATATGTATAAATCGCTTCATATTCATCACTCATGTTGTAATATTTTAATTAAATCATATATAACCCTACTAAATATAATCTTTGTTTTGCTTACTATTAATAAAGCCATAGATCTTTATATAAACATCACAATTTGCAACGTGTTGTGCTCACTGAGCGCAGTTGAAAACCGCTCAGAAAAATGATTGCGTTCAGAAAACACAAATGTTGCACAACCGTTGAGTAAATGTTCTGTGAACGCACATTGATCAGTGCGCGCAGCTCAACATGTTTGGTGAGCGGACGCTATTTTTCTGAGCGGTTTTTAATTGCGCTCAGTGAGCACAACACGTTGCAAATTGTGATGTTCATATAAAGATCTATGGCTTTATTAATGGTAAACAAAACAAAGATTATATTTAGTAGGGTTATATATGGTTTAATTAAAATATTACAACGTGAGTGAAGAATATGAAGCGATTTATACATATAATGTTACATACAGCATAACAGATACCAAAAATGTTCACGAATATTAATAATTAATTGAAGCTCTTCAATCGAACAGATACATTTAAATACCTCTATAGCTCTTGCAGACATCCTAAAATGCTCCTTTAAAACTAAATCATTGTATGCTGGAATTATTTCTTCGTAATAATTTATGTTTTTTTCTCGAATACCACGTCTTCTCGCGTTATAATCATGCAATCGTTTCTGTAGATTTTCTACTACATGGGCTATAATATTTTGGTTAATATCTATTACATCACCATCATCTATATATAATAATGCAAAAATTGAATTGTTTCTAGCCCTAGCCATAATTTTAATTTCTCAAATATTTATTCCAAAGACAATACAATCTAAATAAAGATTATCTATGATCTTTCCAAAAATCGTTCAGAAGACATACGTCAACCATTCGTTGCTCAGTGAGCGCTCACTTAATAGTTGAGTTATAAGGTATGTTTTCTGAACGCAACCAGATGATTTGAAAACTTATTAAACAGCCAACCACTGTGCGTAATAAGTGACAAATCTTCTGCGCATCTTGAATTTATTTCCCAGGAGCACTGGCGGACATATACAATTTTTGAGGGGGGGGGGGCATGGACTAAATCGTTAACTTAAAGTGGGCTTAAAGTAAACAGTACCTAAGCACTTTGTATCAATGATATGTTCAACTTACCCATTCCTGATGATATAACTAGTTTTGTCGATAATACGGTTGTTTTCTTTCAATATCTAGACTGGTTCAGTCTTAAAAATAAAATTCAAAACGCACTACCAGTTTTGGTTGATTTTTACAAGAGTAAACTTCTTACAGTTAATATACTTAGATAAAACAGTATACTTACCAGTCATCAGTTAAGAGCCAAACCTACTTTGTTTTGACCATATCGAAATTAAAAATGAAAAACAAACCTTGCGATGGGATTTTCATTCTCGTAGAAAAACTCCGTTATTACTTAAGTAAATTTAAATATTTGAAAAACTTTTTTGACATCCACCATCTTCGAATAATATGTCATGCACTTGTTGAAACCCACATTTTTTATGGTATCATTGCATGGGGTGCAGTAGCAAACACCTACTTGATAAGTTTCGAAACAATGCAGCAATGGATCATAAAAATCATTATCCCACTGATTATATTTACAGTGAATATAGGTTGTTTGATATACGCCAATCTTTTTTCCTTACTCTTTTAATATATCAACGCAAATATATTTCATCGACCAAACAAGTAGACCATGTTCATAATACCAGATATACAGAAAAATCCCTAGAGGTACCTAAAAATGTCCAAAACTATTGGACAGCGAAGTTTATATTTCTTGCTCCCAAAGTATACAATAAAATTCCGATTGACATGAGAAAAATCAACTCATTAACTCTATTCAAACGAGAAGCTAAAAAATGGATGCATAATAGAACAAGAATGGAAACACACAATATGATAGACCTAAAAAACGTATAATGAATATTTTTCCATATTCCAAACTCAGTAGCGCGCAATGAAATGGCTTCTGATCCTATTTTCTGGGGTTATTATTGTTTCATTATCATGCTATCTTACCAATGTGTTGTTTGATATTTTATTTTATTCAGCGCTATTTTTGCGTTTTAATTTATGTGTTATTGTGTTAATTATTATTACTATCAGGACTGTGAAATTTACTATTGAATATTTTACCTGTGTATTATTAATGTTTATTTCCTTTTCTCACATTGTTCAGCTTTATGATATTACTTTTATGATTATATTATACTACATCGTTTTGAATTCTAAAAATTAATGAAATTAATCAATTTAAGCTAACTAGGGACCCCAGCAATCCACACACAGGTTAGCTTTTGTGGATTTCCTTCGTGTTTATTTGCTTACTTATTTACTTATTATTCATGTATATTGAATCCTTGTAATATTCTTATTCAGCATGCATTGACTGTGAATGTTGAAAATATTTCAATTAAAACAGAAGAAGTCTTTTACTTACATCGTTTTATTATTAAAATATATGATATCCATCAAAATAATAAAATGATTAAATAATTTTCCAAAATATCCATAATATAGAAAAATATGTACTTTATCAAACAATTGTGCATAAATATTAATTACAATTTTACATTACTTCATATCCTTTTAAATGTAAATAAAATGTGTATAATGTTGTGTTTTTGAACACCATAATAAATCGGGTAGTTTTTATACTACGGCTCGACCGCGATTCTACTATAGGGCAGCCGAAGACGGACGATTATTGTGATTCGACAGTCATGTAGCCGAATATGAATCTAATTGTTTTAAAAGCTACAGTGCAGACAAGTTACTCTCGTCGGACGATTGCCTGCAATTATTCAACAAACAAGATAAAACGTGTCTGCGTAATACATAATTGTGCAAGATGTAACAAGTTCGTATTAGTTGCGCAACATCCACAACCACTTCGATAACTTTATATGGAAAATCCTCCATTTATTTAGTGAAATCAATTTTAAAACTACTCTGCAAACTGTGGTTTGTTATAAATATTCACTCTCATTTTGTTTAAAATACATTCAAATAAAACGGTACACTTAAAAACATTTAACAACGTATATGTATGGATATTTACGAGTAGGTACTAGTATCAATATTTTCATTAAAAATTTGTTTAATATTTACTTTATTTTTATTTATATATTTTACTGTATTCCAAAGAGCTTTTGTATTGTTTCGGTTATTTTCCATTTGAGCGGAATAATAATCTTTTTTTTCTTGTATTTATCAGTAGATTTAGTTTATTTCTGTATGTTAAGTATTGTTCTTTTAATTTTCGACTCACAAATTTAAGTTGGAACACAATTTATATACATATATCTTAAATAATCGTAAATGTTTCACTTCGTTTTTAAATCTTCTGATCCTCTTTAGTAGAATTGGCACGGGTTTTCCCAATATTTTGTTTACAAGAAGATTCTGGTTGCGAGTCTGGATTTTTGAACTGGATGGTTTTGAGACAGATAACTTATTTTCTTTTTTTTTTGTAGCTTTAGTTTAAATTCAACGAGTTGTATTATTTATCGTGGGTGTGCTACGAACTAAGCTTTCTTCTTTTGGATAATCAAGATCTTCTAGTAAATATTTTTTGATGTCTAAGAACAACTTATTTTCCTGGATGTAGTACTTTGTATATTTTCCTGTCGTCCTATATTTAATTTAACCCTTTCGCTCACGATTTATTGTTATTGGGAATAAAATTCTGTCAGAAGAGATCCTTTATAATTGATTTTTTCATGATTTTTAAAAATTCGAATATCACCTTAGCTGCCCCCAGACGGCGGTGATGGTATGTCGTCAATTGATGACAGTATGAGCCAACGGTTACTAAATAACATCCACGTAGAGGCGGTAGCATGTTATCGATTTTGTATTGTGGACGTTAAATAAAAGTAACGTAGAAAAAATTTTTAGTATTTTTATTATTCAAAATACAAATTTACTTATGAAAATTTATAAAACAATTCTTATCTTTTGTTAAACACAGATGTACAAGGCACTCACTACATTTAATTCTTGATGTACCTTTGTAACCCGCATTTTTACAGCGTGAAGATGATTTTAAATTTTCATGGATAGACCAATGACCAACGTTGTCCCGTCTAACTTCTAATATTGGACATACTTCAAAGGATGGTTTCGATATTATTGGTTGTACTGGCTCATTCCGAACATTCGTAGGGGGTCGTCCTCTTTGTGCTTTAGGTGTTGTATCAACTACAATAAGAGCTTCTGCGACATATGATCTAAAGTTAAATAAATCTAGTATATCCTTTTTTGGTATGTTTAGTTGTTGACCTTGTCTGTATTCTAGCCATGATAAAGTACATGCAAGATCAATTGCGTTTGTGAACATTCGAAGTCTCCACTTCTTGGACCTAATAAATGTTCGATATATTTGAATCAGAAAGTCAAGTTTGTCGACTCCTCCCATACTAGAATTGTATAATTACTGGAAAATTGTTCAAAAGTGTTTGCTAATGTATCGGAAATTTTCTGAGTACTCGTTAGATCTTGTCCTCGTTCTGTCAGTATGTTGATATTAAAATTAGAGTAGGTACCAGGTATTCGTCTGATTCTATTCCAAATTTCTGTGGGGGGCGTAGAGATGTTTATGCGAGATACAAAGTTTCTCCAAGACTCTTTCTTAGATCTTTTTATTATGTACCGCGCTCTAGCTCTGAGATTTTTGAATTGTTGTTGATTTTGTATGGTATTATGTTTTTTATACTTATTAAATGCTTGTTTACTCAATTTCATCACTTCTTTACATGCATTATTCCACCATGGTACGGTAGGACCATTGTGAGATAGAGATGATTACCTATCGCTATATCCGCGGCTTTTGTGATGATGGACATAAATTTATTCAATAATTCACTATTGTCGATTTCGTTAAAGTTAGTTTGACTTAAAAGATTATCTACAAGGTTTTTATACAATGCCCAGTTTGCAGATTTTAACTTCCATTTACTTGTAGGGTGATGTGATGTCTGGTTATATCGGTAAATTGTTAAAATTATTGGAAAATGGTCACTTCCGTGAAGATCTGAAAGTACGTTCCAAGTAAGGTCAAGTGATGTGTTGGAGTCGGAAAAGCTTAAATCTATGTGTGACAAATTACCATTATAACTGTTGAAGCATGTGATACGGCCATCGTTTAGGAGTGATAAGTTATTTTGTTCAATTGCGTCTTATATTATTTTACCACGTGGGTCATTATAAGGGAACCCCAATATACATTATAACCATTGAAATCTCCGACAATTACTCTAGGAAGAGGAATCTGGTCAGTAAGATTGGTTAAGCTCTCAATGTTAATATCCTTACTGGAAGGAAGATATATGTTACATATATTTAATTTGGTTGTGCCTTTTATGCGAACTGCAATTGCTTCTAAATTAGTTACTAATTGAATTAAACATGATTCTATCTCTTTTTTAACATAAATTGATACGCCGCCGCTGGCTTGTCCCCTGTTTTGTTTATTCAGAAAAAGCCGTTGAAGTTTTTAGGTGTATAAGTCTTATTATTTGTGAAATTTGTTTCTTGTAAACATATTATTGATGGGTTTTGCTCTGATATTAATATTTGTAGCATTTCTAGATGTGAGTATACGCCGTTGATGTTCCACTGCACTATATTATTGAACGCAAAGAAGAAAAAATAGCATTAAAATATTTGATTTTCAATAAGTTTCCTGCGATGAATCGCTTTCAGTGTCAGTAGTTTGAGGATTACAAGCACGCTTACATTTTTTCAGAATTTTACTGCATCTGGTTTTAATACTGCGATCAGAAATATGTGGATATATTTCTTCAAGCATTTTACACAGTGCTGGCAAGTCATTGGTGTAATTTTGAGCAATCAATTCGGGATTGGGTGTACCATAGCAGTTATCAAATAGATCAATGAGTTGGTCGAAGTTAAGAGGGAAACGAGAGTCGGGATCATCGATAAGAGACTTAGCGGGCTTAAGTAGTTCTTGTATGGGTTTTTTTATTTGTTTTTTTTTTGGAGGCTGGGTAACAGGTTTTGCAAATTGAGGTTCTGTGTTATTGTCAATTTCTGGAGATTGTCGATCTGATGATTTTCTTTTAACTTGACTCGAAGTGTGTGGTACAGATATTTGTTGAATTGGATTAGAGGAGGATGTTGGATGTGATACTGTACTATTTTCCTGAGAATTTGGTAATGTCTCGGGTTCTGATGGCAATAATGTTGATAAATTTGAGTTATGAATATCAGTAGTTGGCGCTTGTGATTCTATTGGAGTAGTGGAAATTATTGTGCATTGAGATGCTATATGACCAGGCTGTTTACATTTAAAACAGGACATTTCGTCGATGGACAAGAAGATGCGGTGGGAAGTGTTCTCATGGGTGACTAGGAATGAATCTGGGATATTTGTATCGTCTTGTAGAGGAGTCGAGTATACTTGACGTCGGAAACTACCGATATGGCCATATTCTGTTTTAGAAAAACCGGAACTTACAGGTGATAGCAAATTGAAGCCCATATTTTTTAATTCTGCCTCTAGTTTCATCGGGAATAGAGGGATACACATTTGATAGTAAAATACGACTTGATGGGGTAATCAATCTTCTTGCTGATATAATTTCGTTATTTATAGATATGTTACCATAATTTGTTAAATATTCTTCTAATGTAGATTTACTTGATAAATATATGCAAATTCGGTTGTTTGAAATTCTTGATGCAAACGTTATATTTTTTGGTAGAACTTTAGGGCCTAGTGCATATACATATTCTTCTAATTTCACACAGTCTAAAGATGAAAATATGAGGGCCAGTGCTTTTGATGGGTAAAATTTCTTAGACGCTGCTTGTGAGTAGGTAGGTTGAGAGATGGGGAGAGAAGACTCAATCGTTTCTACGTTCATTGTTGTTGCTAGTATATTAATGGACATTTGTTTAAATGCGGTCCTGTTTGCTATTGAACAGTCCGGCTATTAAAACCGGCTGCCCAAGCGATAAAAGATAATTAAAAACTATCCTATCTGATTGTGTTTATGTATGTATTTGAATATATCATCAAATTATGGAAAAGAAAAACATAACTCACTGGTTTTCCTCAATGTCAATAACGTTGTTGGTACACTTACACAAACTAAATACAAATTTTAATAAATGTTCACTACTAATTTTTAAAATAATAGGAGCTGATATCAACACACCAGTATGGCATAGGTATCAGGACCGAACCTTGTACAAATATTAAACATTCATTTTAATTACTAATTTATATAATCCAGACATAATGGATATGGGACATAAAGTCATTAAGGATAAAATCAAAATTAACGACGATTTTGTTTGGCATATGGACGTTAAACAAGAATTCAGCGATGAAGTGCCTAGGGCAACTTTTCAAAATGTAAATAATATTAGTATGCATCATATTAAACAAGAACTTAATGATGACCTAAACATAGTTCAAGTAGTTGAAGAATCTATTATTGCAACTAAATCAAAAGGTGAGTTATTTTAAATATACATAAGTAATCTCTATATGTACAGTAGTTGTGTGCACCAATTGAACAATTTATAAAAATTGTTACAAAAAACTCATTATTTCTTTGATACCTGTGTAGACTCCTTATGTAGGTAATGTTCATTTGGGAAAGATCAGAAGGACTGTAGTACATGTGAATAATATTATTAAAACCCAAATTAATTTAGTACTGACATTGTAGATAACTTTTGTAAATATAATTTTTAAAATGAAGTATAAGATTGCAGGAATTCTCTCATTTATTTAGTTAGTTTACAGAACATACTTCTCAACCTATTTTTTGGTTTAAATTCTCAGCAATTAGTCGATAAATCCGATTACTAGATGTACTGCAAAATAATGGAATTCTGGAAATAGCCATCAATCTATTTGAAAATTACCTAAAAAATCGCAGACAAGTTGCGACGATTACTTATAGTTTCAGTAATGAAAAAATTTCAGTTTGAATAGTAAACAATCCAAAGTTTTTTATACTCCAAGTTACAAATCTGGGTGGAAAAAATTGTGGAAACACAAATTAGGGACCACACAATGCCACTCTAACCCTTGAGCGCTTGTCAATATGCCTAACAGCGAGGAAAGTCTACAGACTCTGCACTGGATGATCTTAACAGACTGCTAACAAAGTCAATTGATGAAAAAGAGATGGCACTAGGCGCGTTCCTGGATATAAAGGGGGTGTTTAACAGCGTTCCTACAACATCACTAATGAACGCACTGCTGTGTAGGAACATTCCGCATACCATATGTAAATGGATAGAACTAAATAAAATGTAACGTGCGTTAATCCAGACCAGGGGTCTCCAAGCTACGGCCCGAGGGCCAAATCCGGCACGCCACTGCTATCAATCCGGCCCGTTACAGCTTAAGACTAGTGTCATCAATCTGGCCCACGATAGCCAATATTTTACTGCTGTTACTATTGCTGTGATACGTTGAATGGAAGAAAATGAAAACACAGAATGATAATTACTCGGTTTTATTTACTTGCAAGGTATAACTTTACGACAGAAATTATGACGCAGAAAACTCAACTTAGGTATTTTAAGCTTAAGCATATTAATAATTAACAAATAATTAAATTGAAATTAATCCCACTAATAAAACAAAAAAAAAACACTAATGAGATTTATGTAATTGTGATTTTCCATCGACAATTGTATGTAGTTGTGGATTAATTTTACTTGTACCAATTACTAAAAGAGATTTAAGACGCTCATCGGTTAATTTAGATCTGTAAACATTTTTTGTGTACTTCATCTTGGAAAACACAAGTACGTAGTACCAAAAACAGAAAACAACCCACGAGCAAATTTATGCAAATTATCAGATTGTGTCAGTGGAAGACTCTTACTTATAAAATTCCAACAAAGATGAATTTTGATATTTGTTCTTAAACATATCACTGCACTGTAAATCAATAATTTCCATTTGGACTTCCGGAGCCAGGGTTTCAATGTCAGAATCAACAGAATTTTGAAAAAGCTTAATTTCATTCACAATGATATCAAAATCTGAGAAACGAGTATCAAAATTTATCTTTAAAGCACTCAAAGTTTCTACTGCAAAATCGACTGGATATTCAGTCTCTGTAGTGTGCCTGAATATTTCACATGTTTTAAAATGTGTGAAACATTTTTTACGTAACTGCGATTGAAATAGTATTATTTTCTGCCTGAACGATTTGATATTGGTGTATAAACCAGGGAGAATCTGATTTTCTCCTTGCAATCTCAAATTCAGTTCGTTCATATTATGATTTGTCAAATCGACATAGAATGCTAGTTTCCACATCCATTCACTATTTCCTAAATCAAAACAAGGGCGATGCTTCTCATTCAAAAAAATTTAGATCTCTGCTCGAAGTTTAAAAAAGCGCTTAAGGACTTTTCCGCAACTAAGCCAGAGTTCGGCAGTATGATACGGCAAATCATTTTCTCCGATCTCGCGGAATTGTCGGTGATTCAGCCCTGTGGATCTGATGAAATTAACAACTGATATGACTGGTCTTAGAACTTCAGACAAATCCAAACATTTCCCGCACAAGGACTGTTAATGAATGATACAATGTAATACTAATGGTTTTGAACCACCATCATTTTCTACAGCCTTTGACACAAGTGCGACCACTACTTTATTTTTATCACACATATTTTTGCCTCCATTGGTGGTGATAGATTTCAAGTTTTTCCATCTAAGGTTTTTTTTATTAATGGCTTTTTCAACTCCCTTAAAAATACCTGCCCCAGTTGTCGTGCCAAAATCAACACCTGAGCAGTATTTGACACATCCGTTGACTCATCCAAGGCTAGATAAAACCACTCAAGATGTCCATTTTTGTCAGACAGTTGAGATGATATATCTTCTGCGATGTCTTGCACGCTCCGAGCCACGGTGCTTGCTGACAAACTGCCACCTTTCAATAAATTTACTTTTTCGGGCCATATTTCTTCAGCTACTGCAATCAAGCATTCTTTTATCATTTCTCCATCGGTGAATGGTTTTCCACGTTTTGCGATTTCAAGAGCCGCACGAAAGCTGGCGCGAGTTGCAGACTCTTGATCAGTATTTGCTTTGGTAAGCAAAGATTGCTACGATTACAGTCCGCGCTTCAAAGCTTCAAATTTTTCCGTCCGCAATATTCCTGTATATTTAGAGTCATTTTGAAGATGTTTCGATTCATAGTGACGTTTAGCGTTATATTCTTTGAGAACAGCTATGGTTTCATTACAAATTAAACATATCGCCTTATTACTGCACTCAATCACAAAATACTGAAAGTTCCATTTATCTTGGAACATTCTGCATTCACTGTCTATTTTTCGTTTCTTTTCCATACCAATAAATCACACATAAAAACAAGTCTAATAAAAATACTCTTATTTCTTTATTTCACAATAGGCAACTTCGCTTCCTTCGCCTTTCCCGCGCAAACTGACTCGCAATGGCGCCGATAGCCTTTTTATACGTATGCAATTACTGCCAACTAGAAATGATCGGAAAAACTAGCCATAACCAGAACTTTCTCGAACCAATGCGGACATTCCCAAATATGCCACCTGTTAGTGGGTAGCTGAAATAGATAGTACCTAGAACAGTACATAGTATCACTATTCGACAATAGATGTCGTTACATGTCACAACACACAATCAATAGTAACTGAAATGCAATAAAAGCCTATGTTCGCTTAGGTGGGCAGAAAAATTAAAATTGTTATGGCCCTTGCAATATACCGAAAAAAATATTATGGCCCCAAGGCTTCAAAATTTGGAGACCCCTGATCTAAACAAAATGTTATTGCAAGTTATGGCCCCGAATATGATGACACAACATCATGGAACCCGCTGACGTTGCATCAACAACAAAGGTTATAAATATAACTGTTGATATAATTATTCAGTCTTTATGTCATTATCATTTGTTGAATGAAGTAGTCCCTGTTATAATGTTACGAGTTTCTCGAGTAGTTTGTTCGTTTCTATGATAATCGGAAAACTGAACTTTGTTCTGCAGTAAAAAAGTTTAGATTCGAAGGTATATCGTGCCAAAAGTATTAGTTACTTCAAGAATTGTGAAAGTATTCCAGCGAAGAAAAACCCATAGGCAGTAGAAGTAATGCCCCTCTCCCACAGTAAAAATTTGTATAAAAATTTTTACAAACACCATTTTGATAGTGTGACAACATAAATTTTTATAAAAATGACATCTCGTAAAAATATTACTTTTCCGCCCAACCTATCTAATATGCGAGAAAAGTATTGGTTTACCCCAAAAAAAGATGGAATTTAGAAAAAAAAATTTTCAGTTGTCGTTGTCACGCGCAGCATACTAAAAACTAGATATACAGGGTGTTTTCAAATGACACTTACACCGTTTGCATATAGATACCTCTCGTAAAATTGGACAAGATGATATAGGGATTGAGGGGTCCAACCCATTTACTTCTAGAAACCCAAGGTGTTAAAGTTATCAAAAATATAATGTTTTAATTTGATAACTTTAAAATGGATGAATATATTGATCTGACATTTGGCAGGTTGTTTTTAAATGTAAAATGGCGTATTTTGATGGAAAAACATGTTTCAATTCTTGACCCAGTGGTGTATATTTGGAAGAATATGTCACCTTTCCCCTCCCATTTTTTACGCCACTTGCATTTGAAGCTATTACTTTTCCGCCCAACCTTTCTATATGCGAGAAAAGTATTGGTTTACCCCAGAAAAAGTTGGAATTTTGAAAATTTTTTTTGAGTTATTTTTACGTTTTCCATCAACAACAACACGAAAAAATGGTTTTTAGAAAAAAAATCCTGTGTGTATGTCGTCGTCGTTGTCGTCGGCCACTTTTTCTTACATGTCTTGTTAGTACGATACAGCCTCCGGAGTGCAATAATTCACCAACTTTATGATTGAATATTGTTAAGGACATGTTACAAATGAACCCTATTGATTTTCAGCTCACCAGAACTAGTACAACGGGTGCTATGGTACTTGAAGTACGATATTTTGTAATTTTTTGAGAAATTTCAGTTTGTTAGCACGATAGAGCCTCCGGAGTACAACAAGTCACCAACGATGATGGACCCTATTGATTTGCAGCTCACCAGAGCCAATACAACAGGTGCTACAGTACTTTAAGCACGATATTTTTGTCATTTTTGGAGAAGTTTCAGTTTGTTAACACGATACAGCCTCCGGAGTTCAACAAGTCACCAATTTTATGATTGAATATTATTCAGGACATCTCATTCATAAACCTTATCGAATTTTCAGCTCGCCAGAGCCAATACAACAGGTGCTGCAGTACTTTAAGTACGATATTTTTGTCATTTTTAGAGAAGTTTAAGTTTGTTAGCACTATACCACCTCCGGAGTAAATACAAGTGAGCAATTTTATGATTGGATAATGTTCAGAGCGTCTCAAAGATGAACCCTATTGATATTCAGCTCACTAAAGCCAGTACAACGGGTGCTATGGTACTTGAAGTAACAAATTTTTGTCATTTTAGGAGAATTTTCAGTTTGTTAGCACGATACAGCCTCCAGAGGGTATACGATTGATCAATTTTATGATTGAATATTGTTCAAGGTGTCTTACAGATGCACCCTATTGATTTTCAGTTGACTAGAGCGAGTAGAGCGGGTCCTATAAGTCCAGATATACTGAATTTTTGGTTATTTTTGGAGAAATTTCGGTTTGTTAGCACGATACATCCCCCGAAGTGTATACAAGTAACAATTTTATGATAGAATATTGTTCAGGGCCACAAATGCGGAAAAGTTAGTTTTAATCTTTAAAACCATTTATTTTTATGGTGCTTTTATTTTCATGACGTCACATAAAATGATTTTATAAAAATCATAGATAAAAACCATGTTTTTAATAGGACAGAACACATTTTTATAAGAATAATTTCCGGTAAAAATATTTTTATGGTGCTTCTTACTTAGAATCATAGATAAACTTCTCCCTATATAAAGGTTATCTATGGATAAACTTTTTATAAAATAGAACAGTTTCTATAATTTTTACGGGACTAGTAAAGTGGATGTTTATGCCCCACCAGCAACGAGGTAGTTTGAATTTAAAGACGAGCGCACAGTTTCACGATTTGAAACGCAAAAGCCAAAGTTTATGGCCAATGTGTATAGAGAGAAGTTAAAATATGTTTTTGTAGATTGTCTTTGGAAAAAGTGTCAAAAATAAAAAAATTTCTAAAAATATGACAAAGATTATAAACACGGAAATATAGTGTAAATAAAGAGTGAGTAGTAGTTTCGTTTTTAATTTGTTTAGTATTTTAGTTTTAATCATGTAGATAAAAGTAAGTGTACCTTTAACATGTCATTACTAGGTAGAATTCGTGATAGTTGTATTTTAAAAATTTGTAATAGTAAATATTTTTGGCCACTTCGCAATTTGGAGTTTAAGATCAAAATATTGTTTAAATTTTATAATTCATTTACTAGTATATTACGCAAAAGACTTCTTAAATTTTTTTTATATTTACAGCCATGATATTATACACCTCAAAAAGTATAGTTGCATAGTAAAAACACCCATATATTGCCCAAGCTTTTGAAAATACAGTATTGCCTGCAAAAAGAAAACTTTGTAACAATAATGATACTTTAGAGAAAACTCAATTTGAACATTTGAAATGATATAAATTCATTAATAGAAATATCGATTCAATAAACCTGTAACGATGTTCCGGTGAACACCGCTGATGATACGCCTATGGTTCGAACCAATCCAGTTTTTATCGACAACTAATGGATATATAAACCGACCAACAATTTCAATAAGACAGTCCGATCGAGGCATTGACTCGAAAGGACTTCCCCTCCAGTCTAGCGAGGTATTGACTCGTTAGACTCTACCCTTCCGTCGGCAAGGTACTGACTTGCCGAGCATCCTTCCTTCCATTTGGTAGGGTATTGACCTATCAAACTACGGCCACCCGTGTGAGAGGTATTGACTCTCACATATTCCTGTACTTCCCGCCTCTAAGGTACTGACTTAGAGGTACTTCGTCTCGCCCGAGGTATTGACTCTGACGAGCATCCAGAACCCACATTACCGCTTATACCCGTGTATCGAAGTTTCAGCGTTCGCATCGTTCAAACTGCTATTCCGTAGGCGTATCTCCCCGGCCGATGAGCAATAATTAGATACACAACCTTATACGGACCGATATAGTAAATATTTAATTGTAGGCCAGGTATTGATCTTGTTTGTACATATGTAAATAGCGTCTGTAAATATTTTTATAAGAATAAACTTATTTTATTTTGGGATCCTGTCTCTGACTGTACAACCCTACCCGGCAATCCGTAACCACCCCTTACAGAGGGTTACAAACCAGTTAACACCGTGATGACGCGGTACCCCACCAGAACAGCAAAGTCCCCCACGCCTAGATGCGCACGAAGAATCGACAGTAGAAGGGAAGGAGACTTCCACCACCACCTCTACGATGTATATAAAAATGCAAAGCCACAGACGATAGGACAACTTGGTTCACGGACTCAGCTCCTACAAGTTCAGCCGCCTCCAGTGCGAAGCGTAGGTCGAAGGTACTGACTTTAACCTTATACGCTTTACACTATTCACCGCCGAGTGTTGTACTAAGTCGAAGTATTGATTCGACTTTTATAAATCATTCACTTGAACGGCCGTTGGTTTCTGGTATTGACGGAAACGAGAACGATTGTTCAAACTGTTAGAAGAATTTCGGTGTGGTATTGACACAGCGAAAACTCTACAGTATCCTCGTAGGATTGCGCCGTTGAGCCGGGTATTGACTGGCTGTAAACGATCGCTCTAACTGTTAGTATAATTCTGGTGTGGTATTGACGCGCCATAATAACTACAGTCCCTACAAACCGAGATGTTCGTTAAGTTGGGTATTGACTAACTACAAACGATACTCTCACTTGAGACTAAAGCCGAAAGAGTATTGATCTGTCGGTTGCTCATGCCTTTGGCTGTCTGAACATTTGATAGGACACGGAGAATCCCGTTCACCGTCATCGGAGTTGAAGTGCACATCGTTACCGTTACGCCTACCTACTTTCAGATCACCAGTACGTATCGATCAACGGAAGAGTACGGACCATCGAAGCGTGATTTCCAAAAATATTTATGCACCAGAGTAATATATATAGAATATTGTATTTTCGTTTATTTTTATCATTGTAAATAATATTTTTCATAGCAATAAATCAGTTAATTTAATTGAATAACTCTGTCTCCTTTGGGCTTACCTGGGCAATACGCATTACACATTTACCTAAAAAACAACGTTTGGAATCTGGGATTAAGTAAAATAAATGAAACTAGAGTTAGTGATTTATCTCCCAAGAAGAAAATGCATATTACTAAAAGATCAGAGAAATAGAAGTTTTAAATTAACAAAAGGCATTTATCAAGTTGTTATCATAATATTAAACAGCAATTAAATTGTCTAAATCAGTTATAATTCAATATTTCAATTAAAAATTAGATCCAGCGCAGGCATGGATTTTTTAAAAGCAGTATTGCAACTCTAACAAACCTTCATGTGGTCAATAACAGACCGTTTTATTAGTTATGAACCAAAACCATTGACTTCTATTACTAGTAATGAATTGAAAAATTTTGAATTCCAGTTTTTAGATACAGAATTAATTGATTCAAATTTTGACAATTTTTAATTGCGAAAGTAAGGCTAAAATTTGCAGACAAATATTTTAGACGTTCACTATAGTTTTACTGACTTGATGATAAAACTTCTGATTTATGTACAAAAAGAAGTCGTAGTAACTATACCTAATAAATAATTTTAAGACAAATTGTAAAATTTAGCTACCCATAATCGAAACTAACAAATTTGAATATCTCGCCTGTAAAAATTAGTTTTTGTACCCATAACTATTGGCACTCCGATCAACGTGATGCCAACTGATAATACAGGAACTATTATTATACTTTTATCTATGACTCACTTTGAGAAACATAAGCAGGTTATCTTTATCTATGAACACAAATCAGACTCACTTCAGAATGTATGATTGATTTTGCATATTTTCATTTTTAATTACTTTAAAATTAATATTATGGGATATTTTATAATCTGTATCGACATTAAAGGCAATATTATAGTTGTGTCAGCTGATCATTTTTATGAAAATTTTTTAGTGAGACACCGGCATAAGAAAATTATGAAAATCGTAATTTTTGCGTAAGGGTTAAACATGTATTCCTTATAATAGTATTTATAATCGAGGAAAATAAAATAGAATAATAAGAAATAATTCATATACACAAAAAATATATACAGTAACAAAATTTTATTATTTTATGACAGGAGATTTTAATTTAAGTAGTCTTTTCAAAGTACATAATAAATTCAATAGAATTAGAAATATCTCAACATAATTACCAATTATTAAAGTTATACATAGATTCTATTCCACCATACGATGGTAATCCACATACTCTCACCATATTTTTAGGTAATTGCGAAAGCTTAATTAATCAAACAGATGCATTGAATAATTTTTTGCTAAGGGCGATTTTAGGCAAATTGACAGGTAGAGCACAAACACTATAGGTTCACAAATTAGTAAAAGCTGCACTTAACCTCAGTTTTGGTGATCAGAGAGATATAGATTGTTTGATACAATGCAGTTAAGACCTTTAAAAATGAGGCACCGTACACATTTGGCATGCATTGTTAAGACGCACGGAGCTAAATAGTTTCCAAATTAAATTCTTTAAATTTACCTGCAGCTGAGAGAATAGTAAGATGATTTATCGTTAAAATCATTTATTAGAGGTTTACCGTTTTCAATCCAAACAAATGTAAGGTTAAGAAATTCAGACAGTTTGGAGAAAGCAATGAGTTTGGTTATAGAGGAAGAGAATTTTCTTCACTCGATCCAACGATCAAATAATTTAAAAACTTAAAATAATTTTAAACCATCATCTAGATTCACTCCTACGAGAAATAATTCAAACTTTGCTTATACAAACTCAAACATAAATGCAAATTTCAACCAACGCACATTTCATTCTCAACCACGTCCAAATTTTCAATCAAATTTCTCACAGTCTCCAATAATGTATCGAAAATCAATCACACTCTCAACCTTCGCCCCTATTTAGACCTATTTACGTTTACTAACAACTCCTTCAATAGAAATCCTAATAATCATTTTGTACCGCAACGTCAACATCATTTCCAAAAATTTAATAATAATTCGGCAATCCAGCAAAGAAACCCTAACCAATTGTTTAATTATCCTTCTTTTCAAACTTAATATGATTTCGAACCGATGGACTCTTAATTAGCAAATACTTCCTTAAAATCAAAACCCCAACCAAAATTCACCACCAATGATTTATTTAACCAAGTTCAATTCGAAAACCCATTCGAACCAGATGAACCGGATTATTTTAATCATCAACCTTTACTACCTGGTGATTCTCAAGAAACTCAATATCCATATCCCGATAACAACTTACAAGAAAACAATGTTAGTGCTTACAAACAAGATAATATGTACACGGAAACATGTGCGAACATGGAAAATATGATGATGTAAATTTTAGTCTGGCATCGACGTCCAACGGTCAGAGATAATACAATTAAATGCATTAAAAACAAATCTGTCGGATATTATAATTCCTGAAATTAATGCTAGATTCTTGATAGACACTAATAGTACAAAAAGTTTAATAAACCCTGATTTAGCACATAATTATTTTAAAAAGTTTATTTTTAATGAGAAAATTAATATAAAAACCGCGCATAGTGTTTCTTTTCACGACGAATTAGCTAATATACCAGTTTTTAGTATTTTTAAAGTAAAATAATATCAAATTTTATCTCTTTACGTTTTGCGAGCATTTTGAAGGAATCATAGTAGATTTACTCGAACAATTAAAAGCAACTATAAATGTTAACACAAGGGAGATATGTCTTTAGCTTACGTTACTGTACTTATTTTCAAGTTCGATAATAATAAAAAACAATATCAATCAATAAAAAATTATCGTATCGTTATACCAGGTAGAATATAACAGGTTGTAAAAGTACCTGTTACCCAAAGCAATGGGATAGGTATTTTAGAATATCAAAAGTTTGGTATTGGTATTGAAATACTCAAATCTTTAGTCAATCTTCGTCATAATTATGCTATAACTACTATTCCTAATGTCAATGAAAATTATGTGAGGCTAGAAATTTCAGAACCGTTTGATCTAGAAGCAATAGATTTAGTTAACGTTAACTGTGTAGAAAAAATGGAAACTAATGAAATAATATCCGATCATTACGATAGATTGCTTAAAAATAATTTAAAAAATATAATACTTGACCACTGTAACGCGGAAGAGAAAAACGCTATTAAAAAATTACTTTTTAAATATAGGGATATCTTTTATGGCGAGGGTACTCCTTTAACTTTTACAAATAAGATAAAACATAAAATCAAACTTGAAAATGAATCAATTTATACAAAATTATATCACTTTCCTGAAGTTTATAAAGACGAAATTAGGTCACAAATTGCTAAATTTTTAGAACAAGGTATAATACAGGACAGTAATTTACCATTTTCGAGCCCAATTTGGATTGTAAGCCTTTAATTCCACCACTGGCAAACGCTCTTGGAGGATGGTAATTGATTATCGAAAATTAGCAAACAGAAGACGATAAGTATTCAATACCTTTCATTACGGATATTTTAGATAACTTAGGTAAAGCAAATTATGTTTCCCCTATAGATTTTTGTTCAGGTTTTCATCAAACTCAAGTATGTGACGAAGACGTAGAAAAAACTGCATTCAGCACTGAAAAAGGGCATTACAAGTTTAAAAGAATGCCTTTCGGTGTGAAAAATGCTCCTCCCACCTTTCAAAGAATTATCAAGAGAAATTCAAAACTTTATTTAAAGACCAAATAACTTTGCTACAAAAATCAATTAATAGTTTTGAGAAAAATAATCGCCATCAACCAATTAATTTCGATCGATCGTATAACAAGAATACAGGAAATGATATAGAATCTTAAGCTGGAAAAAGTAGAAACGTTTCATTATTTCGCAGTTCAAACTATTGTATCTCAAATCACTACAAGTGTTCAATTAATCTATGATCTACTCGAGAAAATAGAAGTGGCTGTTACTTTCTCTAAATTAAATACCTTTCATAACTCCATAGCTCATCCGAACGTTTTGCTTTCAGAAATTTTAATAATTAGCAAACAGCTAAAGAAAATAAATTCCCGTTTGAACCTATTCTGGAAAATATCCTATTATTTGAGAAAACTATTAAATTAGAGCTACGGCAAACAAAATAGTATTTATTTTAAAAACACCAATAATTTAGATAAACGATTATAACTTCTATCATTTGTATTCTCTTCAAACACCTTCTTTTCATTCCTACAAAACAATAATCCCGCAATCACAATACTATCCTCTGAGCATGAGTACGCATTTATGGATACTAGATGCCAAGTAGTTCCTGCAGGAGAGTTGCTCTATGAAGACATCCAGCCAATCCAGAATACCAATTATTCTCCTTGCGAGATCCAGTTGCTGAAATTTTCAAAAACCACTACGAGGTGCCATTAAATTCCAGTTCACTGAACCTCAAGTTCAGAAAGTGAAGAAAAATCAGTGGATAATTATTTTACGCTATAGTACCGTGGCAATGCAAAAGTGCGTTAAAATTATAAACAATATTCCTCTTCAATTAAGCTATTTACTGGAAGTTAGTAATAACTGTCAAATGCAGCTAGAAGCCATATTATTGAAAACTTTCTAGGATCAATCTAAATTAAAAAATGTTGAAATTCCGCGATTAGAACCAATCAATGACTTTGCAAATTCGAAAAATATAAACTTTCCAAATATTTAAATAGACTCGATTAAACTAGACGAATTAAAAACTGTTTATTTATAGTGCTTTGCAGACCAACTTATTCTCCTTGATATAGCACTTTTCCTGTTGTCCCATATTTCATTTAATTTATATTCTTGTCCCTGATACTCAGTTAAGTCTTCTAATATTGATACTCTTGTATTCTGCAACTTTTTTCTATTTTGCAAAATTTCTTTTTTCTTTATATAGGAGTTTAACTCTATTTTCAGAGGAGCGGTTGGAGAAATTCCAAGAAAATATTAATTTTTTATATCGTGTGTTTCTAAAGTTACACCTACAAGGTTTTGTATTTCACCCTTCAAGTTATTTGTGTCCAAAATTGTTTTGGGTACTCCGTACACTATTACGTTATTTTCTCTATCTAGTTTGTCGACTTTTACTTTTAAACAATTATTTTCTTTTATTTTTAATAAAACTCTCGGATGCAGCTTTGGTATTCTTTAATTCTGCTTTACTGTTTTTAATATCCTCTAAATTTTTTTTGAAAACTCCTAAAGCATATTTTTCGCTGTTGCTTCATTCATTATTAACTAAAATTTGTAGCGTATGGTCGTCAATAGCAGATTCATTTTATCGACAATTAAAGACGAGAGCACAAAAACCAAAACAGCTTTTTTACATAAAATGTCTGCTTCACGTACAATTTTCAAAATTTTTATATTGTACAAAGATGGAATACATACAGTTGTAACACCAAAGGTTTCACTGGAACCTCATACTTCATCGTACACAAAATTTAGAATATATTATAGCCTTTAACTGTATAAATTTTATATCTTTAAAAGGCACACTCTCGACATGACATCGAACTACTTCTAAATCGAATGACCTTTCTTCCGTGTCAATATAAAAATGTAAATTCAAATAACTTTTCTGTGGAAACGTTTTCAAACAAATGTCACACTGGATAGCTTTTCGCTGTGTGACTTCGCAAATGTGAATTTAAATTACCTTTCAATGAAAAAGTTTTCAAACAAATGTTACATTTGAATGGCTTCTCTCCTGTGTGACTACGCAAATGTGCATTTAAATTAGTTTTTACAGAAAAAGTTTTCGAACAAATATCACATTTGAATGGCTTCTCTCCTGTGTGACTTCGCAAATGTATATTCAAACCACATTTCAGCGAAAACGTTTTTGAACAAATGTCACATTTGAACGGCTTTTCTCCTGTGTGACTAGGCAAATGTGTATTTAAATGTCTTTTCAAAGAAAATGTTTTTGAACAAATGTCACATCTGAATGGCTTCTCTCCTGTGTGACTACGCAAATGTATATTCAAACTAATTTTCAACGAAAATGTTTTTGAACAAATGTCACATTTAAATGGCTTTTCTCCCGTGTGACTGTGCAAATGTGTATTTAAGTGAATTTTCTGTGAATAAGTTTTTAAACAAATGTCACATTTGAATGGCTTTTCGCCTGTGTGAGTAAGCAAATGTGTATTTAAATGACTTTTACTTGAAAAAGCTTTCGAACAGATGTTACATTTTAATGGCTTTTGTGGCTTTTCTCCTGTGTGACTACGCAAATGTTGATTTAAGCTGGATTTCTGTGAAAAAGTTTTCAAACAAATGTCACATTTGAATGGTTTTTCACCTGTGTGACAACGCAAATGTCTATTTAAATGACTTTTCAGAGAAAAAGTTTTGAAACAAATGTCACATTTGAATGGCTTCACTCCTGTGTGACTTAGCAAATGTGCATTTAAATTACTCTTCGTTGAAAAATGTTTTGAACAAATGTCACATTTGAATGGCTTCTCTCCTGTGTGACTTCGCGAGTGTTTGTTCAAATTACTTTTCAGCGAAAACGTTTTTGAACAAATGTCACATTTAAATGGCTTCTCTCCGGTATGAATCCGCAGATGTGTATTTAAATGCCTTTTCAAAGAGAATGTTTTTGAACAAATGTCACATTTGAATGGCTTTTCTCCTGTGTGAATACGCAAATGTATATTCAAACTATTTTTCAGAGAAAATGTTTTTGAGCAAATGTCACATTTCAATGGCTTTTCTCCTGTGTGACTGTGCAAATGTATATTCAATTGAATTTTGCGTGAAAAAGTTTTCGAACAAATGATACATGTGAATGGCTGTTCTTCTGTGTGAATGCGCAAATGTGTATTTAAATTAAATTTCTTTGAAAAAGTTTTCAAACAAGTGTTACATTTGAATGGCTTTTCTTCTGTGTGAATACGCAAATGTGTATTTAAATTACATTTCTGTGAAAAAGTTTTAAAACAAGTGTTACATTTGAATGGCTTTTCTTCTGTGTGAATACGCAAATGTGTATTTAAATTACATTTCTGTAAAAAAGTTCTCGAACAATTGTTACATTTGAGTGCGTTTCCTCCTTTGTGAGCACGCAAATGTCTGTTTAAATCACTACTCGTCAATTTCTGACCTTCATGTATGCTCGACTTGAAATAATCAGTGTATCTGATATCATGCAATTCTGCTTTCACATTATGTTCAACTATTTCGATTTCATTTTTAATATCTTCATCAAGATTTCTGAGAATGGTAAGGTCATTTACATGCCTTTTACTGCAACTTTTATTTTTCTGATGAAATTTGGTTTTATATATTAATTTCTTCAGCTTCATATGATGATTTGAAGAAAAGTGACAAAGGAATTCTATTCGTTTCGTGTATAAATTTCCGCAATACGTACAGATCATAATCCCAGCAATATTATTTGGGTTGGCGAGTTCTTCATTTTTTAGTTGTCCTGCAAATAGAAAATAATTTTATTGCAAATAGGTGTGAAGAATAAAAAATTTAAAAATTCTGTGAATATATACATACATATTTTAAATGGGTGATAACAATATTAGTGTGAAAAAGTATTTTGAGAAAACACGAAACACAATATAAATATTTAAAGGGAAACACCGGTTAAGAAAACATTGCAAAATTTGTCCTTAAAAGTTTCTGCTGGAAAATAAAATTAAAAGAGCAAATGGAAAATTTACTTAATGAAAATAAGGACATTTCATAAAAACTGTTAATGATATAGCATCTGTAAGGTTGTTTGAACTCTAAACATTTTCAGATATATTGTATCAATTCTGCAGTAAGTCCATCAATGACGGACAAAATATACATTATTCATCCAAATTGAAATATTGGTCTCCTTCAAAGTAGGCCTCGTAAATAATTATATGCCATTTGTTCAGGTTGTTTTACCCATTAATATTCTGAACACACTTTAAAATTTTAGACTGTTTTCATACAACTTCAATGTACTTTACATTAATTTTAATGAGAAAGCAAATACTTCTCTCTGAATTGAATTTTCCATATTTCTGGCCAAGACTTTGAAATGTTCAAATTTTGTAAGTAAGAACAAATTTATTATTTGATTTGATAAGGTCAAACTACATAATAAAGTTCATTAAAATAATATAAGGTTTGAGTACATCACAAGAAAATAATACAGCTGAAACAAAAAGAAAATTTGTCAGGAAACAGTTCAATAGAACTAGAATTAATCCACAAAATGTTTGTGTTATTCATTAGAATGTTCAATCATTAGGAAATGCGGTTGATACGATAGGTTATATATGAGAAGAAAATCCTGGTTGTATGGTCTTGTGCATTACCTAGCTTTGTAGAAGTCAAGAGCAGTTAAGGAAGCTGACACTAAAAGATTCTGAATTAGGATCTGCTATTTGTAGAGGAGAAAATTTACATGGAGGCTCGGCAATTTGCTTAAAAATGGGAGTCAAATGGAAACAAGAGGAGATTGTAAGAGATATGTCAGAAGTTCGTGTAATTGAATGTTCTAGTGTAGAGTCTACATTTGATAAGGGTCAGAGCCCTATTGTAATTTTATCTGTGCATAGACCTCCTAATGGATCATTTAAAATAATTCTTGACTAATCAGAAAATATTTTTGTAAATATAATTATGGAAAATAAGTTAGTAAATATGGGCGGCGATTTTAATATCGAAATGTTACAAGACAATCGGAGAACGCTAGACTTGCTGAATCTTTTGGGTTTTTGAATGTACATGTGTTACAGCATCTGGAAGTTGTATTGCTAACACATTTACCAATATTAATGAACATGAAGTCTTTGAAAATCATATTTCAGACCATAGAGCTCAAAGAATTTTATTTGCATTAAAAAAGGTACTTGTTCTTCACCCAAATATATAAGATGTTTTAGTGAAGTGGCCAAACATAATTTTTTGAAAAAACTAAATGAACAGGATTGAAAATTGGGTTTTGATGAATCCAGAGATAATGTACATGAACAATGGAAAGTTTTTCAAAATTTATATCTTGTTTTTTTAATCAGTGTTCTCTTTTAAAGCTTGAACAGGTACTAAACAGGAAATCAATATAAGTACAATAATCCTGATGTAGTTGAGTGTTAAAAATAACTTGACACACTTCTATTCTTAAGTAAAGATAACCTTGTGTATAAAGAATCATATAATTTAGCTAAAAAAGAATATGACTGTCAGCCCTCTGGTTATGAACAAAGGGTTTCAAGTTCAGATAATAAAAACAAAACAATGCGGAGTATTTGTGATAATATTTTAGGTAAAGAAAAGGGTAATGTTCAGTTTTTACTCGAAGGGGAGCCAAATGAGGTTATAAATGATTTTAATGAGTTTTTGTTGACTTCTGTTCAAAATCTCATGAGTCGTGTATCTGAAAATACAAATGATTATACTCTCAGTGATGTATTCTATAATATTCAATCGCTAAACTATACGCCTCCATCTTCAGAGGAAGTAGTAGAATTAGCAACTTGTTTAAAAAATAAGTGTAGTAGTGGGGTGGACGCAATACCAATTTGCTTAGCTAAATTTTCCATCCATCAAATCAAAGAAGTGTTATGGCGTTTTTCCAGATCTACTTAAGTTTGCAGTCACAAAACCTTTGAACAAGGGTGGGGACAAACAAATATTTAATAAGACCCATTAGCGTATTATCTAGTTTTTCGCCTTCTTAATTTTTGTAATAATTGTATTTTCAGGGATACTCAACATTGATATGTTAAAGGTAGATCTACTCAGACAACAATTTTTCAGTTGATGAGGAAGATAATGGAACTAATAGAAAACAAAATGATAGTTTCAGGTTTATTTCTTGATCTATCCAAAAGCTTGACTGTTTGAATAGGGAAAAACTAGAACGAAATGGAGTTAAGAGGAAATATAAATAGGTGGTTCAAGTCATACCTTTCAAATAGACATCAAAGGGTTAAAATTGTTAAAAGTAAAAGAACTTTTGACTCTGACTTAAATGTAAACTCTATAGTTGTACCAAAATGGAGTATATTGGGACCAATTTTATTTATTATTTTCATCAATGACCTATGCAGAATTGTTGATAATGTAAATGTAGGTATAACTAATTGTACTGACGATACCTACTAATTTATTGGTGGAAGAGCATTCGGTGGAGAGTCATCCTGAGGACTCATCAATGCTTGCGTAGGGCGAAAGATTCATATTGTCGATCTTTTAAGTGTCTTCTAATTTCTAATCCTTCAAGGAAATCTACTTATTGTTTTGTATCACAAATATGTAGTACTTCTAGTTGTGTGTATTAATGAATGTTTCGCGTTAAATCGATATTTTGTGCAGTGGGATTTCTCTGAAGTTGTTAATGAACATATAAATCTAGGGAGTTCTCCACTTTTAAACTGTCTTCTTAAGTAATAATTGTAAAGATCAGCAGATATACTTTTCCTGGTTCCTACATAATTGCATAGTTATAGTGATCTTAAATGGGAAAAAGATATCCAGGATATCCCCATAGGGCTAATAATATCTAGTTTTAATATTTGTAATATCATATTTTCTTCTTTCTTTCTATCAATATATATTAAGTCAATCACAAGGTAGGTCATTTCTTGGTTTAGCCAAAAATAATTATTAAACATCAGGTAGACATCACATGAAATGTAACTTGTGTTATTCTGACGATGATAGCAATATTGAAACAATTGTCAATTTTTTAGAATTTTTTCCAGTTTTTTATTATATTGTGGAATTATTTCAAAACAATTAGTTTCATTTAAAAAAGTAATATGAGTAGATTTCACACAGTAAGGGTCGAAACAGTAAATTTCATGAGAGTATATGAATGAAAAGACTATTATGGTGTTGTACCATGCAAATTTTGAGTCATTGTTGAGATATGGTTTAATTTTTTGGGTAGTTGAAAATGTAGAAAGTGTGTTTATCACTGCTGGCTGTCTTCAAAGAAAAAATAATATTTACTTTATATGCACTATATATATTTTGGATGCCCAATGTTTCTTCACAAAAAAATATAGAATTATTTCTACAAAGCAATACTAATTTTAGTTATGATAGGAGAACACAAGATATACATTTTCCATACCACAGACTGACAATGACTGTTAAAAATGTGGTTGATACTTTCTTGTTTTGGCATGTATATTGATTTGAAATAAAGAAATAATAATATGTAACAATTGTAAGTTCAATCAATGAGTGTAACTCACCTTTTAATTTAGTTCGCCTTCCAAGTTTCCCTTTTAAATATTTAAATTTATTTCTAATGTTGTGAATATTATCCTTATCAGAGCTAGTTTCTTTAACTACTTGAACTATGTTTAGATAGTCATTGATTTCTTGTTTAATAGAATGTAGACTATTATTGTTTACATTTTCAAAAGTTGTCCTATGCACTTCATCGCTGAATTCTTGTTTCACGTCCATATTCCATACAAAAACATTTTGGATATTATTTTCTTCCTTAACGATTTTTTGCTCTATATCCATTTTGACTAGATTAAATTAAATTAATAACATTAACATAAATATTATTTGATCAAAACCTGCTACTACTACAGAAATAAATAATGAACGTGGAAATAAATTCTTCTTTTATTTCCATACAATAGAGTCAATGGCCTGGTTATGTAAGTCACATTTGGCTTTTCTTAATATAAAAGTTCATAGATTTATAAAACGCAAGAACTGCATATATTTGTATAAACACCATTTCGATAGTATAATCAAGTGACAACAAATAGAAGAAGAATTTGTTTCCATGTTCATTCTCCTTTTATTTGATTGTCTATTTTGTACAAGTAATAACAATCATTTTAATTACTAATTTATATAATACAGACATAATGGATATGGAGCGTAAAGTCATTAAGGATGAAATCAATATTCACGACGATTTTGTTTGGCATATGGACGTTAAACAAGAGCTCAGCGATAAAGTGCCTAGGGCAACTTTTCAAAATGTAAATAATATTAGTATGCATCCTATTAAACAAGAACTTAATGATGACCTAAACATAGTTCAAGTAGTTGAAGAATCTATGATTGCAGCTAAAACAGCAAGGGGCAACTCTCGTAATGTTAATATACTCAACGTTAGGCGAACTAAATCAAAAGGTGAGTTATTTTAAATATACATAATTAATTTCTATATATACAGTAGTTGTGTGCACCAATTGAACAATTTATAAAAATTGTTACAAAAAACTCATTTTTTCTTTGATACCTGTGTAGACTCCGTATGTAGGTAATGTTCATTTGGGAAAGATCAGAAGAGCTGTCGTTAATATGAATAATATTATTAAACCCTAAATTAATTTCGTACTGACATTGTTGATAACTTTTGTAAATATAACTTTTAAAGTGAATTATAAGGTTGCAGGAATTCTCCCATTTATTTAGTTAGTTTAGATAACATACTTCACAACCTATTTTTAGGTTTAAAGGTTCAAATTCTCAGCAATTGGTCGATAAATCCGATTACTAGATGACGATTAGTTGTAGTTTCAGTAATAAAAAAATTTCAGTTTGGATAGTTTTTATACTCCAAGTTACAGATCTGGGTGAAAAAAATTGTGGAAACACAAATTAGGAACCACACACTGCCACTCTAACACTTGAGCGCTCGCCAATACGCCTAACAACCAGAAAAGCCTACAGACTCTGCACTGGATGATCTTAACAGATTACTGACAAAGTCAATTGATATAAAAGAAGTGGCACTAGGTGCGTTCCTGGATATAGAGGGGGTGTTTAACAGTGTTCCTACAGCATCACTAATGAACGCACTCTATATGTAAATGGATAGAACTAAATAAAATGTAATGTGTGTTAATCTACACAAAAGGATATTGCAAGCTATGGCCCCTAATATGATGACACAACATCACGGAATCTGTTGACGTTGCATCAACAACAAAGGTTATAAATATGAATGTTGATATCATTATTCACTCTTTATGTCATTATAATTTGTTCTAAGAAGTAGTCCCTGTTATAATGTTACGAGTTTTGTGAGAAGTTTGTTCTTTTCTATGATAATCAGAAAACTGAACTTTGTTCTGCACTAAAAAAGCTTGGATTCAAAGGTATATTGGGTCAAAAGTAATAGTTACTTCAAGAATTGTGAAAGTGTTCCAAAGAACAAAAACCCATAGGCAGTAGAAGTAAGAAAATTGTGAAAATCGTCATTTTTGCGTAAGCGTTAATCCTTTGTAAACATTTATTCCTTATAATAGTATTTATAATTGAGGAAAATGAAATAGAATAATAAAAAATAATTCATATACACAAAAGAAATATATATTAACAAAATTTTATTATTTTAAGACAGAAGATTATAGAGATCTTAATTTGAGTAGTCTTTTCAAAGTAATAAATTCAATAGAATTAGAAATAGCTCAAGATAATTACCAATTATTAAAGTTATACTTAGATTCAATTCCACCATACAATGGTAATCCACATTCTCACTATTTTTTTAGGTAATTACGAAAGCTTTATTAATACTTTTCCAAGTCAAACAGAGATGCATTAAATAATTTTTTGTTAAGGGCGATTTTAGGCAAATTGACAGGTAGAGTACAAATACTATAGGTTCACAAATTAGTAAAAGTTGCACTTAACCTCAGTTTTGGTGATCAAAGAGACATAGATAGATAGATAGATATTTATTCCGTACTAGTGACAAGATACATTTTTAGACTGTTTGGTACAAGATTTAATACAGTTAGACCTTTAAAAAATGAAGCACCGCATGCAATGTTAAGACACAAGGAACTTAATCGTTTCCAAATTAAATTCTTTAAATTTACCTGCAGCTGAGAGAATGGTAAGATTAAAAAGTTATGATGATTTATCATTAAATTCATTTACCGTTTTCAATCCAAACAAATGTAAGGTTGAGAAATCCAGACAGTTTGGAGAAAGCAATGAGTTTGGTTATAGAGGAAGAGAATTTTCTTTACTCGACCCAACAATCAAATAATTTAAATTCTCAAAATACTTTTAAACCATCATCTAGATTCACTCCTACGAGAAATAATTCAAACTTTGCTTATACAAACTTAAACATAAATGCAAATTTCAACCAACGCACATTTCGTTCTCAACCATGTCCAAATTTTCTATCAAATTTCTTACAGTCTCCAATAATGTATTAAAAATCAATAGCATCAATAGCAGTCTCATCCTTCGCCCCTATTTTGACCACAAAATACGTTTACTAGCAACTCCTTCAATAGAAATTCCATTAATCTTGTTGTACCGCAACGTCAACATCATTTCCAAAAATTTAATAATAATTCTGCTATCCAGCAAGCAATTGTTTAATTGTCCTTCTTTTCAAAATTCATATAATCCCGAACCAATGGACTCTTAATTAGCAAATAATTCCTTAAAATCAAAACCTCAACCAAAATTCACCACCAATGAATTATTTAACCAAGAGGTTAACAAGTTCAATTTGAAAATCCATTTGAACCAGATCAACCGGATTATTTTAATCATCAAACTTAACTCCAGATGATTCTCATGAAACTCAATACCCCTATCCCGATAACAACTTATAAGAAAACAATGTTAGTGCTTATAAACAAAATAATATGTACACGGAAACATGTGCGAACATAGGAAAAATGATGATGTAAATTTTAGTCTGTCGTCGACCTCAAACTGTCAGAGATAATACAATTAAATGCACGAAAAACAAATCTGCCGGATATTATAGCTCCTGAAATTAATGCTAGATTCTTGATAGACACCAATAGTACAAAAAGTTTAATAATCCCTGATTTAGCACAAGACTATTTAAAAAAATTTAGTTTCAAAGAGAAATTTTATATACAAATGGCGCATAGTGTTTCTTTTCACGACGAAGTAGCTAATATACCAGTTATTAGTATTTTTAAAGTAAAACAATATCAAATTTTATCTCTATACGTTTAGCGAGAATTTTTTGAAGGAATCATAGGAGTAGATTTACTTGAACAATTAAAAGCAACAATAAATGTTAACACATGGGGGATGTCTACACCTTACGTTACTGTACCTATTATTTTACAGCTCAATAATAATTAAAAACAATATCAATCATTAAAAAATTATCGTATTGTTATACGACTTTCTTCATCGAACTCAGAATATAACAGGTTGTAAAAGTACCTGTTACCCAAAGCAATGGGATAGGTATTTTAGAATATCAAAATTTTGGTATTGGTATTGAAATGCTCAAAGCTTTAGTCAATGTTTGTCATAATTATGCTATAACTACAATTACTAATGTCTATGAAAATTCAGAACCGTTTGATCTAGAACCAATAGATTTAGTTAACGTTAACTGTGTAGAAAAAATGAAAACTAATGAAATAATATCCGATCATTACGATAGATTGCTTAAAAATAATTTAAAAAATATAATACTTGACCACTGTAAAGCGGAAGAGAAAAACGCTATTAAAAAATTACTTTTTGAATATAGGGATATCTTTTATTGCGAGGGTACTTCTTTAACTTTTACAAATCAGATAACACAAAATCAAACTTGAAAATGAATCAATTTATACAAAATTATATCACTTTCCTGAAGTTTATAAAGACGAAATTAGGTCACAAATTGCTAAATTGTTAGAACTAGGTATAATACAGGACAGTAATTCACCATTTTCGTCCCAATTTGGATTGTGCCTAAAGCCTTTAATTCCACCACTGGCAAACGCTCTTAGAGAATGGTAGTTCATTATCGAAAGTTAAATGAGCAAACAGTAGACGATAAGTATCCAATACCTTTCATTGCGGATATTTTAGATAAATTAGGTAAAGCAAATTATTTTTCCCCTATAGATCTTTGTTCAGGATTTTATCACTCAAGTATGTGACGAAGACGTAGACAAAACTGCCCTCAGCACTGAAGAAGGGCATTACGAGTTTAAAAGAATGCCTTTCGGTTTGAAAAATGCTACTTCCACCTTTTAAAGAATAATCAAGAGAAATTCAAAACTTTATTTAAAGACCAAATAACTTTGCTACAAAAATCAATTAATAGTTTTGAGAACAATACTCGAATACTCGCCATCAACCAATTAATTTCGATCGATCGTATAACAAGAATACAGGAAATGATATAGAATCTTAAGCTGGAAGAAGTAGAAACGTTTCATTATTTCGCAATGCAAACTATTGTATCTCAAATTACTACAAGTGTTCAATTAATCTATGATCTACTCGAGAAAATAGAAGTTGCTGTTACTTTCTCTAAATTAAATACCTTTCATAACTCCATAGCTCATCCAAACGATTTGCTTCCAGAAATTTTAATAATTAGCAAACAGCTAAAGAAAATAAATTCCCTTTTGAACCTATTCTGGAAAATATCCTGTTATTTGAGAAAACTATTAAATAAGAGCTACGGCAAAGCTAACAAAATAGTATTTATTTTAGAAACACCAATAGTTTAGTTAAACAATTATAACTACTATCATTTGTATTCTTTTCCAACACCCTCTTTTCATTCCTACAAAACAATAATCCCACAATCACAATACTATCCTCTGAGCATGAGTACGCATTTATGGATACTAGATGATAAGTAGTTCCTGCAGGAGAGTTGCTCTATGAAGACATCCAGCCAATGCAGAATACCAACTATTCTCCTTGCGAGATCCAGTTGCTGAAATATTCAAAGACCACTACGAGGTGCCATCAAATTCCAGTTCAATGAACCTCAAGTTCAGAAAGTGAAGAAAAATCAGTGGATAATTATTTTACCCTATAGTACCGTGGCAATGCAAAAGTGCGTTAAAATTATAAACAATATTCCTCTTCAATGAAGCTATTTACTGGAACTTAGTAATAACTGTCAAGTGCAGCTAGAAGCCATATTATTTAAAACTTTCTAGGATCGATCTAAATTAAAAAATGGTTGAAATTCCGCGATTAGAACCAATCAATGAATTTGCAACTTCGGAAAATATAAACTTTCCAACAATTCAAATAGATTCGATTAAACTAGACGAATTAAAAACTGTTTATAGTGCTTTGGACTCTGAAAGAACTAAAATTAAAAATATAAAAACAGTTCCAGTGCATTTTGATAAAATTAGTATTTATACAACTTCACTTTACATTTTTGGAATTTTAGTAGTTATTTACATGAGCTTCAATGCCAAACCGGGCAGAGAAGAAGAGGAAGCCATTCAAGAGAAATCCTTATAGGTGGATATTGGACTCTCTTCATCGAACTCTGGTTCAACCTCCGTAGTTCTCTACTAAGGTCGGAGGAGTTTGTAACGACACAGTCGTCTGAACAAGAAATAACCCCGATAAATAATCAGAAAACAAAACACTACCCAAGCCAAACTAGACGGAGTTGGACACCCAGCACCAAGAGGGCAGCACCTTCGCCGTTCCGCTAATAACTTGACCGATACTACCAAACCAGACGACCTGCGATATACCAAGCAAGCTCTACCTTACGTAGAATAATGATAGGAAGCTTCAACGGAAAATAACCGAAGTGTTGCACTATATTGCGGAGCGCGTTGAGCCTGGAATTGTGAACACATAAACATTCCGCTTGTCGTTGACTCCTCGGTGTCCGTTGGACTCGAGGCTAGACGCTAAGCAAGTCCTGTATATCGGACGAAGTCCTAAAGCGTGTTGAGCTTAGGGCGGATGCCAACTACCCTAGGTCAAGCTCTGCAGCGTGTTGAGCGTAGGATCGAGGTCTTCCCGATTAGCCGAAATTCCGGAGCGTGTTGAGCCCGGGACGGAAGCAAACTCCCGACCTCCGAGATTAAGCTGTGCGTTGAACGCGGAATCTCGACCCTGACACACACCCCTTTGATTATAGGAACCTAGCGTCCCGGTGAGGAATCCGGACAACCGAGTACAACAACGCCCGAGCAGGGTAAACCGGAGCAGTGAGGGGTAGACAGTAACCGTGACAATCCGGACAACCGAGAAGAATCAATCCATGAAAGGTAAAAAGAAGTGCTATTCTCATGAATTTTTAACATTTCAGACAAGTGTTTCCAGTTATATCATTCAGATACTAAACTCCACGTTGAACTACTAACAAATAGCCAGCTACATAAACAATAAACTCGATCTCTAGAAATGTGCAACACTGAATTGTTTCATTGATTGCTAGTTTTTTTTTGTGAAATGAGAATTTGCGTAAAGTCGCCCTGTTATTTCTTCGGATAATAATTATCAATATGAGTTTGCACTGGGCCAGTAGTTATTAAATGTTTTTGCTATTTCGAGTGAGTGGCCAAGTGGCTGGATCTGATATATTCGGGACAACAGTACTAACGTTATCTAGAATTTATATTTTCTGTACATCGCCAATGGAGTCATCCTGAGCAGAATCTTCAATTTTAGTAAACTTGTCTCCTTACTTCAAGAAACTTCGTCTGCTGCAGTGCTTCTTTATATCCGGCGCTCTGGGCGGTCGCCCAAACGCGCTGTACCCTAACGCCGCTAGTGTAAATTAACTAATTACTCATTAAATTTATCATTTCGTGAAGGTAAGGTTCTAAATATTAATCTACTGTATACCTACCCTACTAAAACTTATTTATTTATAAACAAAATACTTCTAAAAAACTGAGCATCTTTATTTAATAAGAATCATTTCAAAAGTAGATGCTCTGATTCTCTTTTATACTAAAACAATCAGTACTGTCATTTATTCATGAAACGCAACATTTATAACTTTCTCATTAAACTCAATAAATTTAATCAAATATATAATTAAAAATCCCAATGGCACAGGACCAATTGGACAGTCTTATTTCAGTAACATGTTTGCATAAAACCGAAAATAAAAAGTTAGATACAAAGGTAATAGAATGCTTTGAGATGTACAAAAAACCAAAGTAACTTTCTGGCATCAAATCAAAAACAAAAAAATAAAAAAAAATTCTGGTAAATTTGAATTTTCTTAAATAAATGTTTTAATGTACGATTTAGAGAAAAATGTTAAATACAAAAGTTGTAGAACGTGTTAAGGTCTATAAAAAAGCTCAGTAACTTTTTTGCGTCAAACGAAAAACAAAGGAAATACGATTTTTTTCAACTTTGACAGGCCGCCATTTTGTTTTTACTGGGCCGATTTGGCTCATTAACGAACTCGTCGAAGATTTTTGCCTAACCGATTTTGTAGCGAGTTTGGTTTCGATCCGTCAAAAAATACGCCCTCTATCGTGCTTACAAATTCCGTTATAATTTGTGAATTTTCTTAAATAAATGTTTTAATGTAAGATTTAGAGAAAAATGTTAAATACAAAAGTTGTAGAACGTGTTAAGGTCTATGAAAAAGCTTGGTAACTTTTTTGCGTCAAATGAAAAACAAAGGAAATACGTTTTTTTTCAACTTTGACATGCCGCCATTTTGTTTTTACTGGGCCGATTTGGCTCATTAACGAACTCGTCCAAGATTTTATCCTAACCGATTTTTGTAGCGAGTTTGGTTTCGATCCGTCAAAAAATACGTCCTCTATCGTGCTTACAAATTCCGTTATAACACATACATATATATATATATATATATATATATATATATATATATATATATATATATATATATATTAAAGTGAAATATATCTACTAGGTTATGTTGAATCATTAACATCACTCAGAAATGTGAATCTAAGTAATAGTAGTAGTGAATATTCGATAAAAGGAAATAATCCATAAAAAACATAGCTTAAATATGACAAGAAATATTTACAAATAGAATACAATTGATAAAATGATATAAAAGATCACTATTCAATTTTGTAACTATTTTTCTTTAAAGTATATTTCAAGATATTGAAAATACAACAGTAACAAGTAAATTACGTCAAACATAAATTTTGTACATAACTATGATCATCACTGTATATGGTATCACATGAATTTTGAAATAAAATTCAATTATTATAATTTAATATTTTGTAGACACTTTCAGAAACCCTGTATATTGCGTAAACTATTCAATTATTTGTATAAAACTTGAAGGTCAAAAGATCAACGCTAGAAGCAATGTTATGTTAGTAATTCGTACGGTGTAGTTCGGTGTGTTTTTCGAAGTGCATAAAAACAAAGTGAATTTGTCTACTATAACGCAGAAACGGATATATTCAGGAAAGCAATGTTTGTTTATCAACAAATGAACTGGAAAAAACAAAATTAAAAACAATAGAAGGTTGTTGATTTTGAGCTTGGGGAGACGCCGTGAAAATGAATTAGAGGATGGACGTGTAAAATTTTATCTCCTCAAATTTCTATTAAAATTTGAAATAACTTAAATAAATTATCAGAAATATTAATCAAAAGTGTTCAGACGACGTTTTAAAGTAAATAAATTAAAATACATTCCGTATAATTAAAAATAAGTGAACTTTAGTGAAATCATCTAGATTTGGTAAGAACTATAACTATAATTACCTTAAATTATTCTGGTGGTTATCCAAGGTATCTTATAATAGAGATACTCTGCTGACGATATTAACCACATATATCATCATTCCTACATCTTGGATCACAGCTGATCATTTTTTCCTCCAAGAACAGCACATTCAATGCTATGCTCTATAACTAACGATGAACATTTTCCACGTGTATATTGAACCTTTTTTTATAAAAACATTTCACTTGTATATTTTTGTACGTAGGTTAATTGTCTGTGGTAGCAATTTATTGGTTAAACGTTAGTATTAACTGTTCAATCTCCACTAATAACGGACACAAACACTAAATTCATATTAAATAAGTATTCACTAGATTTTTGCACAATAATAATAAAGATTCTTAGACACATCACTTTGCCTTCCATTTTGTAAACTAGACAAAACATTTAACAGAACAGCACACTACACGTTTTCGCACTTAAAGATCTATGGTTGAGATTGAAAGTTTTTTTTTGGATGTACATTCAAACATAGAATAAGAATAATGATACACGAAATTTATTTGTTGAGTTTCAATAATATTTATAGTAATGAAAGCGTTTATATGGTTGTTGCGTAATAATGATACAATAATGAATTTAAACGTATAATATTGGTTTATTAATTGATTATAAAAATTTCTTTTCTTTTCTCATTAATTAAATTATGTTCAATTGTTCAGGTTCGTCTTATTTTTCTCTGATATCTACCTATAGTTTCTTGTTGCTAGCAAACGTCAAGTGCCGAATCTCATCCCTGAGATACAGTATTTAAAAGGTAAAGTAAAATTGATAATAATTTTGAATTGGGTATAGCGGTAAGCGTAACCAATTCTGGCGCCCATAAATAATAATAAAACATATATTAAATTGAAATAAAAAAAATATACATAATAAAAACAGCAGCCCAACTGAGGTAAATTAAAAATTATAATATAAAATAGCACTACAACATAAGGGCGTAAGTAAAATTATATATAATAAAAATGGCTCCCAACGTAGAGGCATTATTTAAAAATATATAATAAAATGGCAAGCCCAACGTATGGCGTTTGTTAGACGACTTAAGTAACGCTCGTTCAACAAATTAGCAACAGGAACAGGTTACAATTTTATTTTTGAGATATCTAGGGAAAATTTTATAAAATAATAATGGCTGACAAATCAATGAATATCGACGAACTGACAGTGGATGAGCTGAGGGAATATCTGAAATCCAGGAATATGGACACAAAGGGAAACAAACAAGTACTAAGGGAACGTTTGACGATGGCTATCCAAGCTGAAGAAGCAGCGGAACTGGAGAAAGGAGACAGTATGGTGGAAGAAGTTCATCACTATACAAAACCTAAACCAAATGAAAATGAAGAGTTAATAAATATGATGAAAATAATGATGGCTGATATTAGAAACACCAGAGAAGATATAATAAAAAACACAAAAGAAGAGATAAAAGGTACACAGAAAGAAATTAACAGAAGGTTAGACAAACAAGAAGAAACATTTTCAGAACATATGGTGGAAATGAAAAAACAGTTCGAAGAACACAAGAAGGAACAAGAAGAGAAAATGAATAAACTATATGGACATTTAATGCGAGAAGGCACCATCCGGAAACAAGAGATAGAAGACATGGGAAATAAACTACGAGAAGAAGGAAAGGAACAGATAGGCAGAATGGAGAGAAACATCATGAAAACCAATGCCAGGATAGATGATGTAGAGCAAGGCATCCAGTTGAATTTATCGATTGCGGAGGAGATGAATTTAAAAACTCAGAAAGTACTAATATGGGAAATTGACAAGAAGTTAAAACAAATCAAGGAAGATAGGAATGTACAAGATTTTACAAAATTGGAGAGGGAAATTAAAGAAGACTTTAAGAAGAAAATGATGGAATTAGAAAAAGAATTTGAAACCATAAAAAACAAGACGAATCCAAACATCAATACTCAAGGGGTAAATTACATCTATAACCATGGGGAAAGTAATCTTAAATTTGACGGGGATACGAGAAAAATGCATCCAAAAATTTTCTTGAGATATCTTAAAAATAAATTAAAAGGTATCAGAGAGATAGAAGATTTGAAAGAGACAATTAGATCTCATTTGCAGGGTCAAACATTACTTTGGTTCACATGTAATGATGTAAGTATAAATAATTTCAACGATTTTGAATGTAACTTTTTGAAACAATACTGGGGGGAAACAGAACAAGGCTATGTTAGGGAAAAGTTATATTTTGGAAAATTTGATAGTAGAAGAAGCAACAACATGAGTAGTTATGCTTTGTCTTTATTTTCCCAGGCACAATATTTAGAGCCAGTAATTTCTGAGCAAGAAATTATAATATTCTTATCTAGACATTTTAATGACAATATTACTCAAGGTATAGCAATACAAAATATTACAAATTTCCAATCTTTACTAGACTATTTGAACCGAGTACAGAGAACGGTGCACAACAACAATAGACGTGACTATGATGACTATTACAGAAACGTCAACGATAGACGAGACTATAATAGAAGTAACAATCATAGACAAAATAATAATCACTATTACAACAACACAAATAACAATAATAACAATGATAGACGATATGACAGAAATAACGATAGGACTAATAATAACAATAACAGGTACACAAATTATCCAGATAGGAGACAGCATAATAATTATAATAGAAGAGAAAGAAGAAACTCTGACGGAGACATAAGAAGGACGAATAATATAAGACGTGACACAAGAACTAACAGGACGAACAGCCTAGAAAGAAACACAACTAATCGTAACACAAACTTTAATCGAACTAATACAAATAACAATAATAATGATAATGTTGTGGTTCCCGTGTCATCTTCTGGTACGGAACAACAGTTTTTCCACTAGAGGGTGAATATGGTAAGTTAAGTTGGTGCAGCTATGTTCACCCACGCGAATTTCTAAAGGTACAGGACCAGCTAGAACAAAACAATGAAACATTAATTTATATATACGGAACGATAGAAGGCACTAGCATAAAAATATTAATCGATACCGGGTCAGAAATATCTTTAATAAATAATAAATTTGTAAATGATTTGACAATATCAAAAGAAAATTTCGTCAAGGTGCCAAAAATAAATTTAATCGGCATAAATCAAAGAAAACTAACAATTTCAAATACTACGATAACTGTAGCATTAAGATTAAAGGAACGAGAAACTATGGTACAACTGTTAGTAGTGGAAAATATGGAATGCGAACTATTGTTAGGATCGGATATCTTATATGAAAACAAAGCAATTATTAATTATGAAGAAATGTACATAATCTTTAATAAAGAGAAAGTTGATTTTAATTATGAAGAGAAAAATGATAATTCGAGGAAGAATGAAGAGTTAGTAGAAGAAGTAGATAAATGTATTAATTATAATAAGAAATTTGAAGATGATATGGAGAAGAGATATGATTATAGGCAGGAAGGAAAAATGAGTGGAGATATGATGTTGGATGGCAATGGAGAAATAAATAATAATAATAATATGCCGGAATGGAATTTGGATATAGATGGGAAAATAGAATGGAAAAATGAAGTAAAAGGAATACTGAGAGGACATAGGAATTTAATTAATGAGGAATCTCGAATTGCAAGAAATTATGTACATAAAATTGAAATGAAAGAAAATCAACAATTCCAACAGCGAAGTTATCCGATACCCTACAAATATCAAGACGATGTAAAGAAAACTGTAAATAAATTATTAGAAGATAGAATTATAGAACATAGTACCACCTCGTATATTAATCCAGTTGTTATAGTAAAGAAGAAGGATGGAGATTTAAGGATTTGCCTTGATGCACGAAATTTAAATAAATGTACAATGCCCGAGCATGAATCGCCTTTAACTATCGAATCGATATTAGGAAAGATAAGTAAAGTTAAAGTTTTTTCTAAGCTAGATTTGAAGCACAGCTTCTGGCTGATACCACTACATCCGGAAAGCAGGAAGTATGTAGGATTCAAGGTTAATGGGGACCATGGTCCAGTGAAATTGACTACAACAAACTGATTAAAGTAGCCAGAGAAAGACAATCAAGACAAGCTGACAAATACATTAAACGGAAACTAGCTAGACTTAGAAATAGGAAAACATTTAAAAAGGGTGACTTGGTAATAATAAAAGCATTAAGAGTACCTAATCATAAAAAAGGAATATGTTCTAAGTTACAGTTACCTTATGAAGGTCCTTATTTAGTAGAAACCAGTCATGGTATAAATAGTTATAAGTTGATACATCCTGACACTCATCGAGAACGTGGAATTTTTCACATAAACCAGCTGCATCAATTTAACACCAACCAGTCGTAACTAAAATTTAAGAAACAATAGAATTAGAAATATTATTTATGTAATCAAGTATAAATTAATTTAATTTAGTCAATCTTAACTAAGAATTAGAAATAGTGGAATTAAAATTTATTAATAGACTAAGCATAAGTTAATTATGAGAATTTAAAGACTTCTTCATGAAATTAAGAAAGAATTAAACTGGGGAATTAATTAAATAAGTAATATATAATTATGAAATAAAAAAAAAAATCAAGGTAAACTTCTATAGAATATTCTTGTCGAATCAAGAATAATTCTATAGAATTTTAGGGAATGTTAAAGTGAAATATATCTACTAGGTTATGTTGAATCATTAACATCACTCAGAAATGTGAATCTAAGTAATAGTAGTAGTGAATATTCGATAAAAGGAAATAATCCATAAAAAACATAGCTTAAACATGACAAGAAATATTTACAAATAGAATACAATTGATAAAATGATATAAAAGATCACTATTCAATTTTGTAACTATTTTTCTTTAAAGTATATTTCAAGATATTGAAAATACAACAGTAACAAGTAAATTACGTCAAACATAAATTTTGTACATAACTATGATCATCACTGTATATGGTATCACATGAATTTTGAAATAAAATTCAATTATTATAATTTAATATTTTGTAGACACTTTCAGAAACCCTGTATATTGCGTAAACTATTCAATTATTTGTATAAAACTTGAAGGTCAAAAGATCAACGCTAGAAGCAATGTTATGTTAGTAATTCGTACGGTGTAGTTCGGTGTGTTTTTCGAAGTGCATAAAAACAAAGTGAATTTGTCTACTATAACGCAGAAACGGATATATTGATTCAGGAAAGCAATGTTTGTTTATCAACAAATGAACTGGAAAAAACAAAATTAAAAACAATAGAAGGTTGTTGATTTTGAGCTTGGGGAGACGCCGTGAAAATGAATTAGAGGATGGACGTGTAAAATTTTATCTCCTCAAATTTCTATTAAAATTTGAAATAACTTAAATAAATTATCAGAAATATTAATCAAAAGTGTTCAGACGACGTTTTAAAGTAAATAAATTAAAATACATTCCGTATAAATAAAAATAAGTGAACTTTAGTGAAATCATCTAGATTTGGTAAGAACTATAACTATAATTACCTTAAATTATTCTGGTGGTTATCCAAGGTATCTTATAATAGAGATACTCTGCTGACGATATTAACCACATATATCATCATTCCTACATCTTGGATCACAGCTGATCATTTTTTCCTCCAAGAACAGCACATTCAATGCTATGCTCTATAACTAACGATGAACATTTTCCACGTGTATATTGAACCTTTTTTTATAAAAACATTTCACTTGTATATTTTTGTACGTAGGTTAATTGTCTGTGGTAGCAATTTATTGGTTAAACGTTAGTATTAACTGTTCAATCTCCACTAATAACGGACACAAACACTAAATTCATATTAAATAAGTATTCACTAGATTTTTGCATAATAATAATAAAGATTCTTAGACACATCACTTTGCCTTCCATTTTGTAAACTAGACAAAACATTTAACAGAACAGCACACTACACGTTTTCGCACTTAAAGATCTATGGTTGAGATTGAAAGTTTTTTTTTGGATGTACATTCAAACATAGAATAAGAATAATGATACACGAAATTTATTTGTTGAGTTTCAATAATATTTATAGTAATGAAAGCGTTTATATGGTTGTTGCGTAATAATGATACAATAATGAATTTAAACGTATAATATTGGTTTATTAATTGATTATAAAAATTTCTTTTCTTTTCTCATTAATTAAATTATGTTCAATTGTTCAGGTTCGTCTTATTTTTCTCTGATATCTACCTATAGTTTCTTGTTGCTAGCAAACGTCAAGTGCCGAATCTCATCCCTGAGATACAGTATTTAAAAGGTAAAGTAAAATTGATAATAATTTTGAATTGGGTATAGCGGTAAGCGTAACCAATTCTGGCGCCCATAAATAATAATAAAACATATATTAAATTGATATAAAAAAATATACATAATAAAAACAGCAGCCCAACTGAGGTAAATTAAAAATTATAATATAAAATAGCACTACAACATAAGGGCGTAAGTAAAATTATATATAATAAAAATGGCTCCCAACGTAGAGGCATTATTTAAAAATATATAATAATATATATATATTATAAAATATTTAATGTTCTACTGTTTTTATAATTATGTATTATATTTTATTTGAAATTTGATTATTAGATGCCGTTGTTACAATCGTGGTAGTAACTACACTAATGTGAAAACACCTTTATCACTGAATATAACCTATTTGAAATTTTGACAGGAATTGTCAAATTATTATGCCCGGCTCAGATGAATATGAAATTTTATATTCTGAAAGATAAATTACTACAAAATCGACTTACTCGCTCTTACCTCAGGGAGGGTTCAAAGATTAAAAAAAATTAATAATTTAAATTTTAAATTTATAAATTTCCAAAGAATATTCCAAAATTGTCAATTATACTATTGCAAATCTATAGTGACTGCTTGTTCAATATATTCTAAGACCATTAAATTATCTAATGATATCTACGATTTTTCTGTCACTGAAAATTAACTGATTATATCAAAAGTTTTGTAGGATCCAAAATTTTTCAAATTCAATGAAATAGGAGTTGAATTAATACCAAAGTGAGTTGGAATCAAAAATTATATATTATATACCATCAGATAACAAGTGAAAATGAATTATTATTCCCAAAATATAATAAAGAACAATAATCGTACTTTCCACGAACCTTAAAATTAAAAAAAAACAACCTATATACTAGAAGAACAACCTAATTAACTACTTATTCTAAACGTTCAAATCGTCGAAAATTACACTTGACGTGTATAAATGTCAAATAACTATATGCGATAAAATTGTCTATTCAAAAAAATTTTCTCTTCTCTTCAGGTGAAATTTTATATATCTTTAACGTTAATTTTGTCAGTATTCAAAAATGTGATATAGATGCATCTATCTTAATTTTATTTAAAGGCCTGTTAATTCTTGAAAAATAATTTATAAAATCTGGACTGGACTCACCAACTAGGTATCAGGATCACTCGTTCTGATTCTAAGCACGTCATTTAGAATCGCCGGAACTACTTTTCTAAATTTATAATTTAGAACCCGGAAAAATCACTAACACTATTTCAATATAATTATTTAAGGAATTATTCACGCACTGATCTTATCATGCTAATTATTATAATCTGATGCTATTTTAATATATCAATTACTATTATATTATTCAGCAAATTTGAGAGAACTCATATTAGATGTTCTGTCGACAGGGGTTCAAAATCAACTAACTAAACTTTTTCCATAAATAATTCTGTTCTCCTTTGGTTACCAAAAAATTCCTTTTTTTAAAAAAAATACAAATTTATGTTTTCATATAACAAAGAGAGATTTTCATTCTTTAATTCTAATTGTAATTTTGCTACCAGCGACATCTGTATTCTTTTTTTAAAATCTTTATAAAATCTATGTATCATTAAGTATCTTCTGCATTATTGTCATTCGAAATTGTAATGTCAAATTTTATTTGCATATTGAATCTTTTAAATTATTTATAATACATTGTATATCACTAGTATTACATCCAAATATGTACATTTTTCTTTATTTCAATGTTTTCTTTAGAATTTAGATAGAGTATATGTATTAAATCCCCCTAATAAAAGAATGATAAATCGATTCTTGCATATAATTATAATTTATCTTTCAAAATTGCCAAATATCATACTAATATCTTAGTAACATAGTTATATCTTTCAAATAATTATCTCTAAAATTTATCTTCAATCAAATTAAACTATTATTCCTAATTCCTATAAAACTTCTTAAATCTACTATATCTATTAAAATTTCACGTAACATAATATCATTTGTTCCAAGTTAAGTATAATATTTATTTACCTGTTCTATGTTAAAAACTCCTCTTTCATTTCCCGTAATGGGGTCTAATAATTGGTAACTATTTTGTGCTCCTTCGTTACCTACTACATAAGGTCCCTCAAACGGTAGCAATAATTTTGCGCAACTATTCTCTGATCTTTTTGCAACTTGCCTATAATCCTTTCACTTATCAACGTTACTTCTGATCCTGTATCTATCAGAATTTTACATCCTATATTTTGTATTTTCCCTTTAATGAATATTAAACCTAAATTGTCATGCATTTCCCCAATTTCCCCAATATCAACAAATTCTCTTGGATGTACGTACTTAGAAAAAATAATATTATGCACGTGAAAGCGGTTTAATAAAATTTCTATCTACAGTTTGACTATGATCCTCATATCTTTCTTGTTCTTGTATTATGTTTACTTGTCTCCTGTCTCCTATTTCTTGATTTCTTCTATCATAGTTTCTGTCTTGGTTTTCCAACGTATCATTTCTTCTATCATCATTTCTTCTTTCAAAGTTTCTTCGATCATAATAATTATTTCTTCCTGTCCGTCTATCTTGTCGCCAATTTTCAATTCTGTCTTCATTATCATTTCTTCTGCCCGAATTTCTGGTATCTCTTCTATTTTCAAAGTACTTATTATCATTATTTTTATTTCCATTTCCATATCTTTGGTCTTCATTTCTATAATTTCTATTTTCAGTTCTATAATTCCTGTCTACATGTCTATCATTTCTTCGGTTATCAAAATCCCTGTTTCTTTAGTTTCTATTTTCATATGTATTATTCATATCTCTTCTGTAATGTCCATCTCCATTTCCCCCTATTCCATTAAAATTTTTAATTTCATTTCTTTTTTCATTATTACTTCTTTCAAGTCTGAGTAAATAATTTGATAAACCTTCCATCGTCTTGATATTTTGTATCCCTATAGTTTCAGATACTTGTTGGTTGAAATGTCTGGAAATATATAACACCATTTCTTCTTCTCGCATGCTTGACTCCAAATACTGTGCGTTGTTGTACATTTTCATTGCATATGCATTGAAATTTTTACTCTGGTTATAATCAAATTTCCCAAAGTATAGTTTCTCTCTGAAACTCGCCTGTTGTATCTCCCCCCAAAAATATTTTAAAAATTGTTTTTCTAATTCTTCGACATCGGGTATTTGTTCCTCTTTATTGCAAAACCACAATAAAGCATGTCCAGATAACATTCCTCTAATAATGATTTTTTTCTCTACAATGTCCCTTATTCCTCTCATCCTACTTTTGATTATTTTGATAAATACTTTTGGGTGAATTACATTTATATTACCATCAAATTTCACTCCAAAGTCGATATTTCCAGTATACATCGTTCCACCTCCATTCCGTTTTAGATTATCTTCTATTTCTTCTACAGTTTCATGTAATTTTCTATTCATTTTCTCCAATTCCTGGTTAAATAATTTGTCTATATTTTCACTCCTTTTAATACACGTTCCTGTTTGTTCCTCTATCCTTCCATTTAAATCATTAAATTTCTTATTCAAATTCTGTTCATATATTTGCATTACTTCTTCATTTGTTTGTCCTTGTACTTTAATGGACTGTATCTCTTCAATTAAATTCTCATTTTGTTTCTTCACTTTTACTTGAATTACTCCAGATAAATTTTCTTCTAGGCATCTTCCTAGTTCTTGAACTTCTTCTACCACCTGCTTGTTTGTATCTTCCCTGATTTTAATGCCAATTTCTTGAATTTCCATGCGCAAATTTTCCTTCTGGCCCTTCATATCCTCTTTCACCTTTTCAATTTTCTTTCTAAATTCATTATTTTCTTCCCTAATTTTCTTAATCTCCTTTAAATTTTCAATTTTTCCTTCTTCTATTTTCTTTTCCAGCCTGTCCATGTTTCCTGTGGTATTGTTAATATCCCCCTTAATCTCCTCCCTCATTGTATACATATCTCCTCGCATATTCTTTTCCATACTATTCATATCTGCCCTATTTTCTTCAAATTTCCTATTCATATTCTCATTCATTTTCAAAAGAAATTGTTGCATCCAATGATCATTGCTATTTGTATCTCCTTGGGGTTCCCGTCTACTATCCTCCTGTTCTTCCCTTTCTTCATCGGATCCACTTTCAACTCCTACCTGTTTACCATCTCTTAACGTCATTCTTTGTTCCATCGTAAATATTTAAATTTTTTTTATAATAATGTCAATAAATTTTTAATATTTTTATAATTATATGCACAGTTTTAATCACCCCACGTTTTGGGTGACAATTATTATAATGTTAACGTCAACCTAATTATCAAGAAAAATTCTTAATTCGCTACACGTTGGGCCGCCAAATTATAATATATTTAATGTTCTACTGTTTTTATAATTATGTATTATATGATTTTATTTGAAATTTGATTATTAGATGCTGTTGTTACAATCGTGGTAGTAACTACACTAATGTGAAAACACCTTTATCACTGAATATAACCTATTTGAAATTTTGACAGGAATTGTCAAATTATTATGCCCGGCTCAGATGAATATGAAATTTTATATTCTGAAAGATAAATTACTACAAAATCGACTTACTCGCTCTTACCTCAGGGAGGGTTCAAAGATTAAAAAAAATTAATAATTTAAATTTTAAATTTATAAATTTCCAAAGAATATTCCAAAATTGTCAATTATATTCCAAAATTGTCAATTATACTATTGCAAATCTATAGTGACTGCTTGTTCAATATATTCTAAGACCATTAAATTATCTAATGACATCTACAATTTTTCTGTCACTGAAAATTAACTAAATGTCACTGATTATATCAAAAGTTTTATAGGATCCAAAATTCTTCAAATTCAATGAAATAGGAGTTGAATTAATACCAAAGTGAGTTGGAATCAAAAATTATATATTATATACCATCAGATAACAAGTGAAAATGAATTATTATTCCCAAAATATATAAAGAACAATAATCGTACTTTCTACGAACCTTAAAATTAAAAAAAAACAACCTATATACTAGAAGAACAACCTAATTAACTACTTATTCTAAACGTTCAAATCGTCGAAAATTACACTTGACGTGTATAAATGTCAAATAACTATATGCGATAAAATTGTCTATTCAAAAAAATTTTCTCTACTCTTCAGGTGAAATTTTATATATCTTTAACGTTAATTTTGTCAGTATTCAAAAATGTGATATAGATGCATCTATCTTAATTTTATTTAAAGGCCTGTTAATTCTTGAAAAATAATTTATAAAATCTGGACTGGACTCACCAACTAGGTATCAGGATCACTCGTTCTGATTCTAAGCACGTCTTTTAGAATCGCCGGAACCACTTTTCTAAATTTATAATTTAGAACCCGGAAAAATCACTAACACTATTTCAATATAATTATTTAAGGAATTATTCACGCACTGATCTTATCATGCTAATTATTATAATCTGATGCTATTTTAATATATCAATTACTATTATATTATTCAGCAAATTTGAGAGAACTCATATTAGATGTTCTCTCGAGAGGGTTCAAAACCATACAAAAAAACGCGAAGTTCTAGAAATGATAGAAATACAAAGAAAAACTAGTTCCGTAAATTTAAAGACTGACACAAAAAATCTTAGTAAAATTTATAATAACATTATAAAAACTTAGAAATATAGAGAAACACGTGGCACATTCCAAATATAATAAATTTATTACCACTCCCTATATAAATATAAAATCCATGTATTACCACTCCCTATATAAATATAAACTTCATTTTAATACCAGTCAACACAAAAACGACACATTAAAACCTCGTTACGGCTGCTTTCATTGTATAGAACAAATACTCGTATATTCCAATTTTAATCAATGAATGTCGTATTTTTAAAATGTTCGTTTTGTTTTGGGTGTGAGTTGTATTCTGTTATGTGATGCGTCCTAAAACATCTATAAAATATATTATATAATCAAATGAACGTTCTGTCGAAGGTAAGATTTATTTGTTTTGCTTTTAAAAATTCTTTCTGTAACTTGTACCATTTCTTTTAGTTTTAACAAAAACTTTTATTTCTGATGAAGGTCATGGAAGACCGAAACGTAAAATAAAAATGTATTAACTACTAGTTAAATGTCTTTAAAAATGGTCCTCAATCCCAAGAATATAAAATAACTATATATATATATATATATATATATATATTATTGTGAAAAAATAATGCTACACCCTGTATATCAAATAATGAAGAATTAAGATTATGTATTGTAATCTAAAAGAATTTTTTTAAGTCAAAAATTTTTTTTTAAACATTTGAATGGAGACAATCTGTACGATCCACTATTCGATAGAGAAGACATACAGAAAGGACAGACTGTATAATGTAGGGATAATTGCGAATAGGTGTGATAAACAATTTATATGAAATAAATTACTTAACGAAACTTTTATCAAAGAGATCAAGTATCAAAATTTGTTCATAATAAGAAACTAATAATGCTTTATTCTGTAAAGTCAAGCTAATCTCGTAATATTTGTTGATTAAGACATTAAAATGAGATAGTGTAGATGTTTAGACATAACAGAGCAGGAAAATATAAAATAATGTGAATTTCAGAGAACATGACTTATAAAAAAAACGAATTTTCATTTTGCATACATATTTAAAGGTAACAGCTGTCATCTATTAAAACATTATGAATATTCATTTGACATACATACTTAGAGGTTAGGAAATGCCATTTTAACAATACTAAGAAATATTATTGAATGAAAATAATATAGGAAGTCTAAGCAATTAAAAACCTTAGAATATAATATCATGATATAATGGATGAACATTTCACTGGTTGAAATGAAGAATTTGAGTTATAAAATAAATAGTCAAATTTGATTGGTTAATAAACATTTAAAAAAGATCACATCGGCGACAACTGTGTTGCTAACGAAAAAAAAATCAGAATGTGAGAAAGTTGTTGATTATGGGGGCTATTGACTAGTAGGTTTTTTTTTCTTTTTGGGAAGAGATTTTTGGAGCAGCAACATTTTTTTGGTAAAGTAAATCAATTGAAATCATTTGGAAGACAAAATTTGACTATAGAATTTAAAACAAATACATTATACTTACAAGAGATATATCAGTGTAAGTAGTTTAGTTTATATTAATAATTAAAAAAGGAATTGTTGAATGTTGTAAAACACTAATCATGAATTTTATTTTATAATATGGTGTCTTGTGTCTGGTGGAAGTAAAATAGCCACAATAGTTTTCGAAAAACATTGAATAGTGGAATTTGTGTGAGTTGTTTGGACTTTGAAAGAAATACAGCATCGATTCCTGTTCTGGTAGAAGCAGAATGCCAACAGGGAGGTTTTCCAGGAGGAGAATCTGGAACAAATAAAAGAAACAGATTATTGAAGGTGAACAAACAGAAATCGTGAAGTAAATAAGGTAGTACAAGTTAATTTATTAATGTATTAAGAGGTCAAGCGTACTTACTAATTTGTGAAAAAAACTAAAATTTTGTGATGCATAGACGCTGTTAAGAGTGTATTTCGCCGTTTTCTGAAAGTCATATGTTTATGAAGTTATATAACTGTATTTTACTATTATATTAATATCTCACCAGAGTGCGTGTGATTTGTATGAAAGAGTCATCCTTTTAGATAGTTGAATTTCTTAAAAAAAAACACTTGTAAAAGTGTAGTGTATTTATTTTCATTGAATTAAATATTGTTTTTCCTTTTGAAGAACGTTTTTTTTAAATTACTTGAGTTATTCATTTCATCTGGTGACTTGTGCACCATCTACTTACCACAGGCAGAAGCTCTGAATGAAATCGATTGAACTATGCAGATATTTTTTAAGTAGGACAGGACCGTATTTAATTTGAAATCATTAAAAAAGTAACATATTCTGATTAACAAATTTATTTTTAAAAATATAAAGCATTTATTAACTTTGGCGCTAACATATATAAAATTATAAAATCATTTTATTTAAAATACTTGAACTCTGCCCTGAGATGAGAAGTTTTCATGTTGGTTAAATAAACTGTTTATCATACATATTAAATCCTCAACATACCGGGCAAATTAAACTATTTTCTCACCCAATTCTATTCATAATAATATGTCGGCCCAACGTAGGGCAAATTAAATTCCCATATAAAATAAACTATAATAAAATGTCACCGCAACGTGGGGCTAATATAGAAATTTAGTAAATAATAATAAAAAGCATTGAAATAAGTTTTTTTTTTACTGTATTAAAAGATTTTAAATAAATAAAATGGAAAGGAAAATGACATTAAGGGACGGAAAGCAGGTAGGAGTCGAAAGTAGGTCTGATGAAGAAAGAGAAGAAAGGAGCAATGGCAGAGGAGATTTTCAGGTACAATATTTGGAACAGGGGAGAGAACATTTGGAAGAAGATATTGCAGAACAAGGACAGGAAGAAGAAGATGCACCATTACCAGAAGGAGTTTTGATGGGAGATGCAACAGAAGAACAGGAAGATAGAAGACAGGAAGAGCGGGGAAGGACAAGTAGAAATGATCCATTAATGGAAATTATGCAACAATTAGTTGCAAATATGAATAGTATGAAGGATGATATTAAGGGAGATATGAAAAGAATGGATAAAAATATGAATAATATTAGGGGAGATATGAGTAATTTGAATGGAAAAATGGATCAAAATAAGGAAGAAATGAATATTAAAATGGACCAAAATAAGGAAGAATTAAAACAAGAAATGAATATTAAGATGGACCAGAACAAAGAAGAAATAAAACAAACTAAGGAATTGATAATAAAATTGATGGATGAAAAATTGGGACAGGTTGAAAAGAAACTAGAAGAATCAAACATATACATGGAGAATAAAATTGAAGACACTAAACAGGAAATAAGAGGAGAAGTGATTGGACGGATAATGGAAATAGAAAATTTACAAATCAACAGAATTAAGGAAATAGAGGAGAAAGAAAAGGATTTCAAAGGAGAAATTCAAAGAGAAATAAATGAAATCAAAATGGGAGTTCAGGACACTCAGGAAAGAATGGGAAACCTAGAAGGAAAATGGGACAGAACCCTTACCGAATTTCAACAAAATGTAGAAGAAGCGTGTATAGAGAAACAAAAACAAGAGGAAGGGAAAACAGAAAAGAAGATTAAGGAAATACAGAAGGAGATGGAAGCTCTGAAAAGAAGAATTGAGCAAACTGGAAGTAGAATCCACAATGGGGAACAATCAAAGGAAACAGTGGAAATGACAAGAAAATTGGAAAACATGGAAAAGAGACTAGTTTACTTACAGGAAGAGTATGACCACACAGAGGGTAGAAATTTTCAAGAAGTGAGAAATGGAATGATGGAGACGAAAATAATAAATAATTATATAGGAAATAGAGGGGAACACAAATTTGAAGGGGATAATAGAAAAATACACCCAAAAGTATTTATAAAAATTTTAAGGAACAAGATGAAAAATATCCGAAATAATGAAGACATGAAGGAAATGATTAGGGAAAATCTGGATAACCATGCTTTAGTGTGGTATACAAGTAAGGAAGAGGATTTAAAAGATTTTGAGGAATTCGAAGCTCAATTCATGAGATATTTCTGGGGAAACAATGCGCAAACAAGAGTGAGAGAAAAACTTTACTCTGGAAAATTTGAGATAGGTAGAGGAAATAGTATGAATGATTACGCTATGAAGGTTTTCATGAATGCGAAGTTTTTAGATCCACCTATACCAGAGGAGGAAATTATTATGTTTATCTCGAGACATTTTAAATTTGAAATCACTGAAACAATTGCTATTCAAAATATCAAAAACATAGAGGAGTTAACTAATTATCTACAAAGAATTGAAAGAAACAAGATAAGCAATAACCAGAACAGGAACAGGAATCAAAATGAAAACAAAAACTATAATGGTTACGATAATAAAAATTATTATGAGAATAATAACAATCAAAATAATAGATCGAATAATTATGAACAAAACAGGAACAATTACTTTAACAGAAATAATAATAATGGATATTATAATAGAAACAATAATTATAACAGGAACAATAACGCTCAAAACAACTACAACAAAAATGATCAATATCATAACAATAATTATAAAAATAGAACATTTGAAGGAAACAATAGGAATGGATCTTATGAAAACAGACAAAGAGATGAAAAACAAGAGCAAAGAAGAGACTATAATACAGAAAGGACAAATGGAAATTTTGAAGGAAGAGGCAATAGAAATGAAGAACAAAGGAGAGTGAACAATATACAAAGACAGAAAGAAAGAGTGATATCCATAGAACCAGAAATAGTCACTGAAACAGAGCCCGATCAAAATTTTGGATCGAGCACATACCAAATGTAAAGAAAAATATTATCTGTACATACGAACATCCAAGGGAATATATAAAATTTGGGGAAGAATTAGAATTAAAAGAAATGATGGGATTGATAAATATTAAAGGAAAATTAAATGGAAAAGAAATAAAATTATTAATAGATACAGGTTCGGAAGCGTCCATAATTAAAACAAAACTAATAGAAGAAAACATTGAAAATTATGAAAACAAATTAATTAAAATATCAAAAACTACATTGATAGGAGCAAATGGAAAGAAGCTATGTGAAGTAAATAAGTCTATAATACAAAAGATTGAATTGAAGGATGGGAAAGAAGTTGAAATGCAATTACTGTTAGTGAATAATTTGGAATCAGACATAGTTATAGGAATAGATGAATTAACGAAATATAAAGCAAGAATTGATTTTGAAAAGATGGAGATTGAATTAAATGGTAATAGAATTGAATTTGAAGAAGAAAATATAGAAGAATTGGAAGTTGAAGAGGATAATAAGAAGTTATGGAATATAGAAAGGATTGGAAATATGGAAGTATTGGCAATTGGAGAGGATAATAGGAAGTTATGGAATATAAAGAGGAGTGGAAATATGGAAGAATTGGAATTTGAAGAGGATAATAGGAAGTTATGGAATACGGAGAGGGATGAAATAATGGAAGAATTGGAATTAGTATGTGGAAATAAGGAATATGCTGAGAAAGTGAAGAATTTAATAATTAAGTATAAAGGATTAGTTAAAAAAGAGATGAAAATGGCAAATAACTATGTACATAAGATAGAAGTTAAGGGAATAGAAAATTTCAGAATAAGAACATATCCCATACCTTATAAATATAGGAAAGAAGTTGATTCAGAGATACAAAATATGCTAAAGGATGGTATTATAGAGAGATGTAACACAAGAAAAATAAATTAATAAATTGTACCGATATAAGAGACTCTGAGAAATGTAGAAGTAATAAGTCGCATAACGAACATTAAAGAATTTTCAAAAATGGATTTATAACATGATTTTTTAAACTAATTCCTTTGGATGAAACTTGTAAATGAAACATGTACCTAAAAATAAAATAAGAATTTGTATACATTTAATTATAGTATTATAAATAAATTAAAACTAACTGAAGAGGATACTGCAACACAGGATTCCAAAATCATCTTTGTAACAGCAACCTGAAATAAAAAGAAATGTATTATTAGTAAAATTGAAAGACAATCCTAGAATATAGTACTTGAAGTAAAATTTGCGTTCATAAAATTTTTCTTAGAATAAAAAATTTGATAAACGCAAAATTTAGGGGATGTTATTGTGAAAAAATAATGCTACACCCTGTATATCAAATAATGAAGAATTAAGATTATGTATTGTAATCTAAAAGAATTTTTTTAAGTCAAAAATTTTTTTTAAACATTTGAATGGAGACAATCTGTACGATCCACTATTCGATAGAGAAGACATACAGAAAGGACAGACTGTATAATGTAGGGATAATTGCGAATAGGTGTGATAAACAATTTATATGAAATAAATTACTTAACGAAACTTTTATCAAAGAGATCAAGTATCAAAATTTGTTCATAATAAGAAACTAATAATGCTTTATTCTGTAAAGTCAAGCTAATCTCGTAATATTTGTTGATTAAGGCATTAAAATGAGATAGTGTAGATGTTTAGACATAACAGAGCAGGAAAATATAAAATAATGTGAATTTCAGAGAACATGACTTATAAAGAAAACGAATTTTCATTTTGCATACATATTTAAAGGTAACAGCTGTCATCTATTAAAACATTATGAATATTCATTTGACATACATACTTAGAGGTTAGGAAATGTCATTTTAACAATACTAAGAAATATTATTGAATGAAAATAATATAGGAAGTCTAAGCAATTAAAAACCTTAGAATATAATATCATGATATAATGGATGAACATTTCACTGGTTGAAATGAAGAATTTGAGTTATAAAATAAATAGTCAAATTTGATTGGTTAATAAACATTTAAAAAAGATCACATCGGCGACAACTGTGTTGTTAACGAAAAAAAAATCAGAATGTGAAAAAGTTGTTGATTATGGGGGCTATTGACTAGTAGGTTTTTTTTTCTTTTTGGGAAGAGATTTTTGGAGCAGCAAAATTTTTTTGGTAAAGTAAATCAATTGAAATCATTTGGAAGACAAAATTTGACTATAGAATTTAAAACAAATACATTATACTTACAAGAGATATATCAGTGTAAGTAGTTTAGTTTATATTAATAATTAAAAAAGGAATTGTTGAATGTTGTAAAACACTAATCATGAATTTTATTTTATAATATGGTGTCTTGTGTCTGGTGGAAGTAAAATAGCCACAATAGTTTTCGAAAAACATTGAATAGTGGAATTTGTGTGAGCTGTTTGAACTTTGAAAGAAATACAGCAACGATTCCTGTTCTGGTAGAAGCAGAATGCCAACAGGGAGGTTTTCCAGGAGGAGAATCTGGAACAAATAAAAGAAACAGATTATTGAAGGTGAACAAACAGAAATCGTGAAGTAAATAAGGTAGTACAAGTTAATTTATTAATGTATTAAGAGGTCAAGCGTACTTACTAATTTGTGAAAAAAACTAAAATTTTGTGATGCATAGACGCTGTTAAGAGTGTATTTCGCCGTTTTCTGAAAGTCATATGTTTATGAAGTTATATAACTGTATTTTACTATTATATTAATATCTCACCAGAGTGCGTGTGATTTGTATGAAAGAGTCATCCTTTTAGATAGTTGAATTTCTTAAAAAAAAACACTTGTAAAAGTGTAGTGTATTTATTTTCATTAAATTAAATATTGTTTTTCCTTTTGAAGAACGTTTTTTTTAAATTACTTGAGTTATTCATTTCATCTGGTGACTTGTGCACCATCTACTTACCACAGGCAGAAGCTCTGAATGAAATCGATTGAACTATGCAGATATTTTTTAAGTAGGACAGGACCGTATTTAATTTGAAATCATTAAAAAAGTAACATATTCTGATTAACAAATTTATTTTTAAAAATATAAAGCATTTATTAACTTTGGCGCTAACATATATAAAATTATAAAATCATTTTATTTAAAATACTTGAACTCTACCCTGAGATGAGATGTTTTCATGTTGGTTAAATAAACTGTTTATCATACATATTAAATCCTCAACATACCGGGCAAATTAAACTATTTTCTCACCCAATTCTATTCATAATAATATGTCGGCCCAACGTAGGGCAAATTAAATTCCCATATAAAATAAACTATAATAAAATGTCACCGCAACGTGGGGCTAATATAGAAATTTAGTAAATAATAATAAAAAGCATTGAAATAAGTTTTTTTTACTGTATTAAAAGATTTTAAATAAATAAAATGGAAAGGAAAATGACATTAAGGGACGGAAAGCAGGTAGGAGTCGAAAGTAGGTCTGATGAAGAAAGAGAAGAAAGGAGCAATGGCAGAGGAGATTTTCAGGTACAATATTTGGAACAGGGGAGAGAACATTTGGAAGAAGATATTGCAGAACAAGGACAGGAAGAAGAAGATGCACCATTGTCAGAAGAAACAGGACAAGGGGTCAAACAAAAATCAAAAGAGAAAGAGGATATGGACGTGATGAGTATGCTTCAGATGATGATGAAAAGAATGGATCAAAACAATGAAGATATGAGGAGAGATATAAAACAGGATTTGAATACAAAATTGGACCAAAATAGGGAAGAAATGAAACAGGATATGAATATAAATAAGGAAGAAATAAAACAAGAAATGAATATTAAGATGGACCAGAATAAGGAAGAAATGAATATTAAAATGGACCAAAATAAGGAAGAATTAAAAAAAGAAATGAATATTAAGATGGACCAGAATAAGGAAGAAATGAATATTAAAATGGACCAAAATAAGGAAGAATTAAAAAAAGAAATGAATATTAAGATGGACCAGAACAAAGAAGAAATTAAACAAACTAAGGAACTGATAATAAAATTGATGGATGAAAAATTGGGACACGTTGAGAAGAAACTAGAAGAATCAAACATATACATGGAGAATAAAATTGAAGACACTAAACAGGAAATAAGAGGAGAAGTGATTGGACGTATAATGGAAATAGAAAATTTACAAATCAACAGAATTAAGGAAATAGAGGAGAAAGAAAAGGATTTCAAAGAAGAGATTCAAATGGATGTAAAGATACAAAATGAAAATATAAATGATGATACTATAGAACAAAAATTAAGTAATAAAATGGAAATTGACGAAGTGAAAATACAAAGTGTGATGGAGTTTGAAAAAGTTGAGAAGGAAACAGAAGAAATACAATTTATTAAAATACAAAGACAAATAAATGAGGAGATGATAAATATCAATTTACAGAATCTAGGAAGTGAGGAAGTCATGAAAATTTATGAAAAAGAGATTTATTGGAAAATAACAGACCCAGATGTTAATATATTAAAACGAATAGTGACATATGGTAAAGAAAATAATAATAATAGGGGGATACATTTTAATTGGCAGTTAGAGAAAATAAATAAGATACTACAAGAGACTAAGGAAGAAATAGAAGAAACCATAAGACAGAATATAGAAACAATAATTTATGCAGAAAATTTCGAAATGAGATTAAAACTTGGCAGAAATATAAAGATAATTTATCCAAGAAATTTTAATAGGATAATCAAAAATGAAATGATAGGAAGTGAGAGTATTATGGAAAATGAAATAATAAAAAGAAGAAACAATAATATGAAGAAATTGGAAACACAAATTTTCATGAATCCATTGGGAGAAATTGATGAGATAGGGGACAACAAAATTGAAAAAGACACAGTGGAAAATTTTAAGAAACTTAGGAAGCAGATAGAAGAGAATCAAACAATAAGAGAAGAGGATAAAACGAAATTTAGGAAAAGAAAATTAAATTGAATAATAAGGCTGTATTATAGGACCGGAATCTAGAAGACGAATAAGGAATTGTAAAAGGTCGATAAGGGATATAAAAAAACAACATGTAAATAAGAAGTTTATAATTAACAAATAATGTTAAAAAAAACATATGTAAATATAATGTTGTACATAGATAGAAATTAGGATATATAAAGATAATGATGAAAAACAGAAATAATTACATTAACAGATATAATACAAATGGATATTATAACAAAAAAACAACAATTATAACAACAATTTAGGAAATAACAATAACTATAATAAGAACGATAGCAAACAAAAACAACTATAACAGAAACTTCAAATAAAATAACAACAAAAATAACAATTACAGAGAACAGTATTCAAAGGAGAGAAGAGAGAGTGATAACATATAAACATCCAATGAAATATATAAAATTTGGGGAAGATTTAGAATTATGAGAAATAATGGAATTGAAAAATATTAAAGGGAAATTAAATGGAAAAGAAATAAAATTATTAATAGATACAGGTTCGGAAGCGTCCATAATTAAAACAAAACTAATAGAAGAAAAACATTGAAAATTATGAAAACAAATTAATTAAAATACCAAAAACTACATTGATAGGAGCAAATGGAAAGAAGCTATGTGAAGTAAATAAGTCTATAATACAAAAGATTGAATTGAAGGATGGGAAAGAAGTTGAAATGCAATTATTATTAGTAGATAATCTAGAATCAGACATAGTTATAGGAATAGATGAATTAACGAAATATAAAGCAAGAATTGATTTTAAAAAGATGGAGATTGAATTAAATGGTAATAGAATTGAATTTGAAGAAGAAAATATAGAAGAATTGGAAGTTGAAGAGGATAATAAGAAGTTATGGGAATATAGAAAGGATTGGAAATATGGAAGTATTGGCAATTTGAGAGGATAATACGAAGTTATGGAATATAAAGAGGAGTGGAAATATGGAAGAATTGGAATTTGAAGAGGATAATAGGAAGTTATGGAATATGGAGAGGGATGAAATAATGGAAGAATTGGAATTAGTATGTGGAAATAAGGAATATGCTGAGAAAGTGAAGAATTTAATAATTAAGTATAAAGGATTAGTTAAAAAGAGATGAGAATGGCAAATAACTATGTACATAAGATAGAAGTTAAGGGAATAGAAAATTTCAGAATAAGAACATATCCCATACCTTATAAATATAGGAAAGAAGTTGATTCAGAGATACAAAATATACTAAAGGATGGTATTATAGAGAGATGTAACACAAGAAATATAAATTAATAAATTGTACCGATATAAGAGACTCTGAGAAATGTAGAAGTAATAAGTCGCATAACGAACATTAAAGAATTTTCAAAAATGGATTTATAACATGATTTTTTAAACTAATTCCTTTGGATGAAACTTGTAAATGAAACATGTACCTAAAAATAAATTAAAAATTTATATATATTTAATTATAGTATTATAAATAAATTAAAACTAACTGAAGAGGATACTGCAACACAGGATTCCAAAATCATCTTTGTAACAGCAACCGGAAATAAAAAGAAATGTATTATTAGTAAAATTGAAAGACAATCCTAGAATATAGTACTTGAAGTAAAATTTGCGTTCATAAAATTTTTCTTAGAATAAAAAATTTGATAAACTCAAAATTTAGGGGATGTTATTGTGAAAAAATAATGCTACACCCTGTATATCAAATAATGAAGAATTAAGATTATGTATTGTAATCTAAAAGAATTTTTTTAAGTCAAAAAATTTTTTTAAACATTTGAATGGAGACAATCTGTACGATCCACTATTCGATAGAGAAGACATACAGAAAGGACAGACTGTATAATGTAGGGATAATTGCGAATAGGTGTGATAAACAATTTATATGAAATAAATTGCCTAACGAAACTTTTATCAAAGAGATCAAGTATCAAAATTTGTTCATAATAAGAAACTAATAATGCTTTATTCTGTAAAGTCAAGCTAATCTCGTAATATTTGTTGATTAAGACATTAAAATGAGATAGTGTAGATGTTTAGACATAACAGAGCAGGAAAATATAAAATAATGTGAATTTCAGAGAACATGACTTATAAAGAAAACGAATTTTCATTTTGCATACATATTTAAAGGTAACAGCTGTCATCTATTAAAACATTATGAATATTCATTTGACATACATACTTAGAGGTTAGGAAATGTCATTTTAACAATACTAAGAAATATTATTGAATGAAAATAATATAGGAAGTCTAAGCAATTAAAAACCTTAGAATATAATATCATGATATAATGGATGAACATTTCACTGGTTGAAATGAAGAATTTGAGTTATAAAATAAATAGTCAAATTTGATTGGTTAATAAACATTTAAAAAAGATCACATCGGCGACAACTGTGTTGCTAACGAAAAAAAAATCAGAATGTGAAAAAGTTGTTGATTATGGGGGCTATTGACTAGTAGGTTTTTCTTTTTGGGAAGAGATTTTTGGAGCAGCAAAATTTTTTTGGTAAAGTAAATCAATTGAAATCATTTGGAAGACAAAATTTGACTATAGAATTTAAAACAAATACATTATACTTACAAGAGATATATCAGTGTAAGTAGTTTAGTTTATATTAATAATTAAAAAAGGAATTGTTGAATGTTGTAAAACACTAATCATGAATTTTATTTTATAATATGGTGTCTTGTGTCTGGTGGAAGTAAAATAGCCACAATAGTTTTCGAAAAACATTGAATAGTGGAATTTGTGTGAGCTGTTTGAACTTTGAAAGAAATACAGCAACGATTCCTGTTCTGGTAGAAGCAGAATGCCAACAGGGAGGTTTTCCAGGAGGAGAATCTGGAACAAATAAAAGAAACAGATTATTGAAGGTGAACAAACAGAAATCGTGAAGTAAATAAGGTAGTACAAGTTAATTTATTAATGTATTAAGAGGTCAAGCGTACTTACTAATTTGTGAAAAAAACTAAAATTTTGTGATGCATAGACGCTGTTAAGAGTGTATTTCGCCGTTTTCTGAAAGTCATATGTTTATGAAGTTATATAACTGTATTTTACTATTATATTAATATCTCACCAGAGTGTGTGTGATTTGTATGAAAGAGTCATCCTTTTAGATAGTTGAATTTCTTAAAAAAAAACACTTGTAAAAGTGTAGTGTATTTATTTTCATTAAATTAAATATTGTTTTTCCTTTTGAAGAACGTTTTTTTTAAATTACTTGAGTTATTCATTTCATCTGGTGACTTGTGCACCATCTACTTACCACAGGCAGAAGCTCTGAATGAAATCGATTGAACTATGCAGATATTTTTTAAGTAGGACATGACCGTATTTAATTTGAAATCATTAAAAAAGTAACATATTCTGATTAACAAATTTATTTTTAAAAATATAAAGCATTTATTAACTTTGGCGCTAACATATATAAAATTATAAAATCATTTTATTTAAAATACTTGAACTCTACCCTGAGATGAGAAGTTTTCATGTTGGTTAAATAAACTGTTTATCATACATATTAAATCCTCAACATACCGGGCAAATTAAACTATTTTCTCACCCAATTCTATTCATAATAATATGTCGGCCCAACGTAGGGCAAATTAAATTCCCATAAAATAAACTATAATATATATATATATATATATATATATATATATATATAAAAATATATAAAAAAATGTTTTCTATGACAACATCAACTTGTCACAAATTGTCATCAAATTGATAACATGCCAATTTAAATATTTTCACGCTAAAATTGTACAATGATGTTTCTTCATATGAATAGATATTATATTATTGTGAACAACCTCAATTAGTGTAAGTAAAAAATATTTTTACTTTAAAACATATTTTAAATTTTTATAATATTTTGTAGATTCTTTGATAATGATAATAATAAATTATCGAAAGCTTAGGATTAACTAAACACATTGCCGCATTCCCCAATAAAAAAAGTTACCCTAACTAGTTTCGGCAACGAACTACTTTCGTCTATATATATATATATATATATATATATATATATATATATATAAATATATATATATATATATATATACATATATATATATATATATATATATATATATATATATATATATAACCTTTGGAGCGGAGGGTGATTTTGGCATCTAGGAACACCAAAACGAAAAACTGCGTTGACATTTTTCCGAAGTCGCGTCATGCTACTCTCTGCAATAGCTTTATTTCATTCTGAAATAAGCCTAAAATAAATTCTATTGAATAGGGAAAGAAAAACAATACATGAAGAGCTGTTTTTTATCTATTAATAGTCATATTTATCTTGTATAACCAATGAAATTCAGATGATTTAAATAATTTTGATTATTAGGTATTTATCACAGAAATAAACTTTTGCATAGTATTGATATTTTAAGTACAACCACATAAAAAATGTTTCAAATTCACTAAATTAATGTATACTTGCATGTAGTCAACCAGCTCTGGTTTTAATGGGCTATAAACGTAGTTTATTTAGTCTATTTCTAGCTTCTGTGAAGTTTATATAATATATTTAATAAACTGTATTATACATAAGGACAAGTACAACCCCCAAACTTTTAAAATGGAAGTATGGACTTTTGATATGTCGTTGGAAAGCTGTTTTAATTCTATAATCAAAAATGTTATTGCTTTCAAGTTTATTACAAAAATTAACATAGAAACGAATAAATTCGTTATTACTAAGTTTTCTACAATAAACTAAAATATAATACTAGTTCATAACGTAAAAATAAAAAAAAACTATAAATGTCAATGAAGTATATATTCAAAATAAGTTCTCCTATCAGGTACTCTTTTATAACAATGCACTGTTTTTAACAAATTTAGTATTGACGTATGGCTCACATTCAATGTTGTGGATGTATATGGGTTTTCCTCAAACTCAAACAATTTTTGTAATGTCTTAATCACCAAGGTTTTAATAAAAACTTTATTTTATATTTAACTTCTGTTCAATGCACTCTCCAAATACATTTTCATGTTAATATTGCTATAACTCATTTAAAATACATACTTATATGTTCATGTATTTTTCAAGTTTTTAATTCTTCACACAAATTTCCAATCTTAGAAAAATTATTATTAATTTTTTTTGCAGAACTACTAAAAAATAGAAAACATGCAAACCGAAATACTATAGTTGGAATTATAATCTGTGGGTTTTGTGGAAATTTATACACGAAACGAATAGAATTCCTTTACCACTTTTCTACAAATCATTTCATGAAACTGAAGAAATTACTATATAAAACCAAATTTTGCCAGAACAATATAAGTTACAGAAAAAGGCAAGTAACCGACCTTACCATTTTCAGAAATCTTGATGAAGATGTAAAAAATGAAATTGAAATTGTTGAAGATGAATGGAAAGCAGAGTTGGAAGATATCAGATTCACTGATAAGTTCCAGTTAAGTGTAGATAGGTGCCAGAAATTGAAAAGAAGTGATTTAAACAGACGTTGCCGTGCCCACAAAGGAGAAAAGACATTGAAATGTAACATTTGTTTGAAAACTTTTTCACAGAAATTCAACTTAAATACACTTTTATGTAGTCATACAGAAGAAAAGCCATTCAAATGTCATATTTGTTCGAAATATTTTTCACATAAAAGTAGTTTAAATATACATGTGCGAGGTCATACAGGAGGAAAGCCATTTAAATGTGACATTTGTTCGAAAACTTATTCAAAGAAAAGTGAATTAACTACTCATTTTTATAGTCACACAGGAGAAAAACCATTCCAATGTGGCATTTGTTCAAAAACGTTTTCACAGAAATGTAATTTAAATTTACATTTGCGTAGGCACACAGGAGAAAAGCCATACAAATGTGACATTTCCTCAAAAACGTTTTCACATAAATGTCATTTAAATTTACATTTGCGTAGCCACACAGGAGAAAAGCCATTCACATGTGACATTTGTTCAAAAACGTTCTCACATAGGTGTCTTTTAAATTTACATTTGCGTAGTCACAAAGGAGAAAAGCCATTCAGTAGTTAATACACGTATGTTCTGTGACACTTTATCGGATGAACAGGCGGATGGCCTAGTGGTGGTTACCGATAGGAAGAAGTTTCCAGAGGGTTTACAAGAAGTAGAAGAAGTCTCTAGATGGTTAGCAAGTAATGACGGTAGCGTCTACGGGGGTTATGCAAAAAGTAAATAAGTGTGTATGTTGTTACGTGTATAAGGTATCTAGAGGATGGTTTAGAAGAAGCGAAGGGGTTTTTAAGGGTAGCGTCTACGGGGGATTACGCAAAAAGTAAGGGTGTATACAAGAACGGGGGTTATGCAAAAAGTAAATAAGTGTGTATGTTGTTACGTGTATAAGGTATCTAGAGGGTGGTTTAGAAGAAGCGAAGGGGTTTTTAAGGGTAGCGTCTACGGGGATTACGCAAAAAGTAAGGGTGTACACAAGAACGGGGGTTATGCAAAAATTAAATAAGTGTGTATGTTTTTACGTGTATAAGGTATCTAGGGGAGTGATTTAGAAGAAGCGAAGAGGGTTTTAAGGGTAGCGTCTACGGGGGAGGGGAGCGTCTACGGGGATTACGTAAATAAGGGTGTATACAAGAACGGGGGGTTATGCAAAAAGTAAATAAGTGTGTATGTTTTTACGTTTATAAGGTATCTAGGGGGTGATTTAGAAGAAGCGAAGAGGGTTTTAAGGGTAACGTCTACGGGGGGGTTGCGTAAAAAGTAAATAAGGATGTATACAAGAAGTAATTAGAAGAAAGAAAATATATGGAGGATTGTGTGTGTGTGTAAGAGATGAGGGGTAGTGCTCACGAGGGGGAGGGGCTATGCAGTTAGCTGATATTTTAAGGGTTCTATATTTTGAAATTCTCAAAGGAATGTTATTAGATTGATAACCAACATTTTTTTTTAAAACGGATATGTGTGTGAATTCATATCATTTTATAGAAGGTTTTTTATATTGTAATAAATGAAATCTCGCATTATATTAAATTCGCTTAGTAGGTAATATTTATGCGTTATTTCTATAGTTAGCAAGCACGTGCAGACCAAATCATTTATTCAGACAATAGCGAACTTGTTTCAAATACGATAAGATTGAAATGTCATGATTTCTGGTTTATAATTGTTAGTAACAGATTAGATTGTACGAAATCGTAGAAAAATATAGTTTTCTGGAAATATGATGATGATATCAAAAATAACTCATCGGACTTGTGCATCCCCTCTATAATAAAATATTCTTTTAAATAGTGCTCACAGTAAATACTAGACAATAGACTGTACTTAGTGTTCCAGTGAAAACTTGTCGTTTAAGGTTCCACAATACATAGTACGTTATTTATAAGTTTACTATTTTTTTTTCATTCATCTTTAACTATTTTAAAAAACTTAATTGTTTAATTATTATTATTCTGTTATCTTTTCAAATAATTCTTTCTTTATTACAGATGAATTTTTTAAATGAGATTAATACAATAAGCACTGCTTTTGCAGAAATAAAACCCGTTATAAAACTGAAAGATTTACCAAGGGATACACCACATAGAATAAACAGCGCAAAGGTGCAGCAGGGGCAATTTGGAGCCCAAAAACTTCTGGAGCTGGACGAAAATATAGTATTTCTCCCCAAAAGAGTGACGGATGCATTTGCGTCGCATGTAAATCAATTTACGCCGGGGAAGTTCAGCATTACATTCCTGGGACTTCAAACTTTCCAAAGGGTATCCCCTAGGACCCTCTTCAAAATAGAGGAGAATGTATAAAAAAACATAACAAAACAGTACATATTGAATTTCAACACCTTGAAAAATAATCTGGACACAGGTGAACAGCTTCAGTTTTCAAAATCGTAAGTTTTTATAATTTTTTGAGGAAATAGCTCTCCTAACTGATAATATTGTTAAAAAGTTTCAAGCAATTGAAAATATTTTATTTAAAAAAAATATTGTACTATTTATGATATAGAAAAATGGTCAAAACAAGCTAAATGCCACATTAGACTTTGCAACTTAGCAATAAGTGATGGGGATCTAACCATTGGTACATTACGTAAACTACAAACCAACTTGGGTCACTTAAAGCGGTTTAGAACAATAATTCAGAATCTAAGTATATCTGGAAAGGGGCTTACTATTAATAAAAAAAGAAGTAATAGAGTAAAATGGGAAGATATTAATTCAATTTTTGAAAGTAGAGTTCGAACCGGGATTATTATAAATAAATCTCATAAAGATATCTTACAGTTTTTTGATGATTCGTTGTTTCTTTTCAGCACTAGAATGAAAAACGCATTAAAAAAATGCAATATGTTGAAAGTAAATACTTGTTTTTGTACAGAATTTATTAGAAAATCAGGTGATACTGAAATTACAGAAAATAAATATTTTTCTACAAAAAATGAAATAATTGATAAGACAACTGACTTTAAAAAATGGTTTGCAGTTAATGGAAGAGATGTCATTTTAAGAAAACTTTCAGAATATTCTGAGGAAGGATCGGGGTGGGCCTTAAGTAAAATTATATCTCTGGAAATCAATATAAATAAATACGAGGTGGCTAGTGGAATATCATCATATATTAAATTACCAGACATAATAGCTAAAAGAAAGGCGTGTATCAACATTCAGAATGACGATAATGCATGCTTTGCTTGGGCAATTGTTTCAGCTTTGTTCCCTTGCGTTATTAATAAAAATCCTACACGTACTTGTTCATATCCTCATTATAGCAAAGTTTTGAACATAAACGGTCTTACATTTCCTGTACACCCAAATCAGATTACAACTTTCGAAAAAAATAATGTTAATATTTCGGTTAATGTTTTTGAATTGGAAATTTTCAGACCATCAAATTTTAGTGTTGTGCCAGTACGTTTAACAAAACAAAAAAGAGAAAAGCATGTCAATTTACTTATTATTCAAAATAAATATTTTCCTAAAAAGAGTGATTGCGAACCAGAGTCAGATAATGATGATTATGATTTTAGTGATGATATACAGTATCACTATATTTGGATAAAAGACTTGTCAAGACTTTTATCCAAGCAACTCTCTAAAAATACTAGAAAAAAATATATATGTGATAGATGTTTGAATTATTTTGCTTCTCAAGAAAAATTGGATGACCATTTCAAATATTGTGAAAAAATTGATAATAATTGTAAAATTGAGTTTTCTAAAGATCCATATGTCAAGTTTAAAAATTTTGTATACAAAGAAAAAGTACCTTTTATTATTTATGCAGATTTTGAATCACTACTTATTCCTTATATTGATGTAGATGCTAGAATAAAATCTCAAAAGGGATATGGTTCACAGTCGGTAACGAGAAGTGCTAGGTATCAAAACATAAAGCTTATAGTGCTGGACTATATTTTAAATGTAATTTTAACGATAACAGGTCATTTTATGATAGTAATCGAAGTTCTGGTTGTATGTTATGGTTTGTAGATAAAATTGAAAATATTGCAAAATTTGTAATGTCAAAATTAAAAAATGTTGAACCAATGAATGTTGAAGTGAATTTAAAAGATGCTTCAGATAAATGTCATATTTGTGAGGAGATATTTAAGGAAGGTGATAAGATTGTTAGGGAACATTGTCACCTAACAGGTAATTTTCGAGGTTTTGCTCACAACCACTGTAATCTTAATTATAAAAAATCATTTGTCATTCCAGTAGTTTTTCACAACCTAAGTAGTTATGATTCACATTTCATAATTAGAGATTTAGCTAACCGAAATTATGTTCAACTTTTACCTGTTAATAAAGAAAAATACATAAGTTTTACAATCTGGGATAATAATACAAATATTAGGTTTAGATTTATAGACTCTTTTAGATTTATGGGATGTTCATTAGATTCATTGGTATCATCATTAGAACCAGAAAATTTCATTCCACTTAGAAAAGAATTTTCTAATCTAAATACTGAACAATTTAGTTTATTAACTAGAAAAGGTGTTTTCTTTTATGATTATTTAGATGATATAAAGCGATTAGATGAAACTGCATTACCTAGTAAAGAATATTTTTACAACAAACTTAACGATGAACATATAAAAGATATTGACTATAGGTATGCAAAATTAGTTTGGTCAGCATTTAATATGAAAACCCTTGCTGATTACAGTGACTTGTATATGAAAACAGATATTTTACTTCTAGCGTCTGTTTTTGAAACATTTCGTGATACTTGCTGGAAAACATATGGTTTGGATACTGGTCATTATTATACAGTTCCTGGTTACACTTGGGATTGTATGCTCAAGTATACTCATTGTAAATTAGAGACAGTGCAAGATATTGACATGCTGCTATTTTTTGAAAGAGGTATAAGGGGTGGAATATCTCAGTGTTGTAATCGATACGGTGAAGCCAACAACAAGTATATGCCTACGTATAATGAAAACAAACCTGTGCAGTATCTTTTATATACAGATATTAATAATCTTTATGGTTGGGCTATGAGTCAGGAGCTTCCCTACGGAGGATTTAAATGGGTAGATCATAATATTGATATAACTCAAATTCCAGATGATTCCCCTGAAGGGTACCTGCTCGAGGTTGATTTGGAATATCCAAAAAATAAACACGATCTACACAAAGATCTGCCATTCTGTGCAGAACATATTTCACCACCAAATTCTAAACAAAAGAAATTAATGACTACTCTGTATAATAAAAAAAATTATATTATACATTACAAAAATTTAAAGCAAGCTATAGCTCATGGATTATTGCTTAAGAAAGTTCATAGGGTATTAAAATTTCAGCAAAGTTGTTGGTTGAAGCCTTATATAGAATTGAATACTTTGATGAAATCCCACGCAAAAAATAATTTTGAAAAAATTTTGTATAAACTTATGAATAATGCAGTATTCGGGAAAACGATGCAAAATTTGCGTAAACATCGGTTAGTGAAATTAGTTCGAACGTGGTATGGCAAACGAGGAGCTAGAAATTTAATTGCAAGTCCCACATTTCATAGTCGTGTTATATTTAACGATGATGTTGAGAATCCTTTATTGGCTATAGAGCTTAAGAAAACTAAAATTGTATTTGACAAACCTCTTTATATAGGATTAGCAATTTTAGATATTTCAAAAATATGTGCTTATGAATTTCATTATGATTATATGCTGACCAAATTTTCACCTGAACAATGTAAATTACTTTATACCGATACTGATAGTTTAGTATACGAAATTCAATGTAATAACATATATGAAGAAGTAATAAAGGCGTATATTCACCGTTTTGATACTAGTGATTATCCTGTAAATAATGTGTGGGATATTCCTCTAGCTAATAAGAAAGTACCCGGAATTATGAAGGATGAAAATAACTCAAAAAATATGACACATTTTGTAGGTTTACGTTCTAAACAGTATGCCTTCAGAGTGTTAGGTGAGGAAAACGATGTAAAAAAAGCTTAAGGTATTAAGTCTAATGTGGTAAAGAAAAAAATAACTTTTGATGATTATATTCTCTGTTTGCAGAAATTTATAGAAAATCCTCAAGAAGAGTGTTTCATGCATGCAACTCAACGTTGTATATTATCAAAGTTACATGATGTATACACCATTGAACAGACAAAAATTTCTTTAAACCCATCAGATGATAAAAGATATTTGATACCTGGTTCACATGACACTCTTCCGTGGGGACATTATAGTATTATGGAGTTATAATAAATTGATTGAAATTTATTTTCAGATGAAGAGTTTGGTAGATCTATGTACTAAGATAATTTGTAATCGTATTACTAGAATTTCAAGTTTTCTTGTACAATCTCAAATTCCTCAGTTTTTGAAAATAAAAATTTCTCGAGAATTTCGTACCTATAAATGGTTGCAGATCAAAGAAGAAAGTGAGAAATCTGATCACTGTGATGCTATATTGCTTGATTTTGAATATGAAACAAAAATTTCACCAGAGCTTCGAGATACCTTATTAAATTTCACTTATTTAGATGTGTTTACTTAACACGATCTCTACTGCCTAATTAGTAAATATTACCACATTTCTCCTTTGGGTCTAAAAGTTTGCGAAGAGTGTTTTCAGAAATATTTTAAACTTATGCCTAATATAAATTACACATTTCACGAAGAAATTAGTGTGAGCACTTCAGTAAATTTAACAGGATTTTATAATTCTGAACACTATTGGTGTCAAAACGATTTTGAGGCAGTTGTTTTCATATTATGCGAATATTTTGAGTGTCTAGAGGCTGTAGCAGATTTACCCTACTGATTTCACTGTATCTTTTATCTGTATAACTATATTTAATATGTACTGTCAAATGTATAATTTTCATTTTGCCTTTAATGTAATATGTACTGTTTTTTTATTTGATGTAATATGTATATAAATACAATTAATAAAACAATATTCATATAACCTTGAAACTTGATTTTTTATCCTAGCTCCTTCCCCACAGGTTTTCAAGAATTTTTAACGTTATTACGTCGATTTGAAGTTTCATAAGTAGTACATGAGTAAGAAGTGCTGTTCCTTTAGACTAGTGTTTAAATTGTAAATTTGGAATTTTGTTGCCAAATATGCCTTTTCAGCACCATATGACGGTGATGCTTGAGGAAAATACCGATTTAGGTTAGTCTTTTTCCCATTTTGTTCTAACGCGATACGAATGTTCACCATCATGATCGTTTTCATTTACACTACATCGAGATCGCTCTAATAGTTGAATAGTTGCAGGATTTAGAATGCCATCTACAGGAAAATTTAATTTCTCTTGGAAATCTTTTAAAATCGATGACATATTTGTGATATCATGTTCCGACTTGTTAACATATCCAAATCTTTCGATAATTTACATCAATTTTCTCAGATGCCACTAAAGGTAGAATTATTATTAATAGTAATAGAAACATCCTTCACTTTCGATGTTCAATACTGATTCCAAATCAACATAAAAGTTTTCATCATCAGCATTACTTGTGTTAGAGGTGAAATGAAACAAAGAATATTTTCATAATTTTATAATGTTAAATCATTGATTACATGGACTTTGTAATAGTACAGATATTCTCTAAGTGCTCTTCCTATTAAACTGCTGTTGTCATAAGAATAAATATCACAAACAGCATACATTAAATCTAAACAATTGGAAAAGCCACATATTGGATTCGATATAAATGTTTTTAATAAATTAATGATATAATAAAAATCGCAAAAGTTCACTTTATTTAAAATTGAAATGTGATGTTGAAGCAAATTCTCATGAACACGTTGAATTTCTACAACTTCTTCTTCATCGAGGAAAACTGTTACATCATCTTTCTGAATTTTCACAAATTTTTGATTATCATAAATAACTTTAGTTATTTGACAAAAATCTTGGTACAACATGATGGGATTAGAATCTACAACATCATCATCTGGAGAATTGAAGAATAACTCGTTACTTTTATGCAGCACTTCTATGATCTCATCCCATTCTAAAGTATTGAATGACATTTTTGAAGGTTCCACGATAAACGATGATAAAATGATGGCAGGTGCAAAAGTTCTGGCAGGACTCAGGCAACATCCAACTTCAAATCGATGACCAACATTGAAAACTGTATGCAATAAATAATTTCTTTCTTTTCTTATTGCAATTTCATAATTAAGTACAATTTGATCTAAATCACGATCATAATTTGGTTCTTCATCATAACTACTATTATCACTACATGACATTGTAACACTATAATACCCAGAATCGTGACTACTCATTATGATGACTTCTAAACTAATGTCGATCAATTTATATGTTTATCTCTGTCCTCCACTCAATTAAAGTTGATTGGTTGCTGGTGATCTATACTACTACATCATCAGTGTTAATCTGTTAAAACTGTTATGTTTTTCATCTAATCCTAACCATTTAACGTACATTTTGTTACGTTTCCTCTTCAACACCTTTTCAACGAGATAAATGTGGGGATTTTTGGTTTTTTGTAATTCTTCTTCATAGAAACAACCTCTAATAGACGATCCAGTCATATCTTCTATCAAATACGTTACAGGATTCGTTATTTTGACTTTCGTAATTTTGAATAGTTCAGTTGTAAAATTGGGAGTGTAACCTTTTTCAAAAGCATGTTTCGCTTTACTTATTCGCACAATATCTCCCACATTTAATTTTCTGAGTCCGACGATTTTCAAATAACTGAATTTCTTATTTTAAATCAATTTTTCGTTACTTCGATTCACCTCTGATGGTTTGTATCCAGTTTTACTATGTTTTGTGTCGTTGTATTCCTTTGTGATTTGAGGTAAAATATCGATCCATTGGTATTTCCCAATTAAGCTGAAATGTTTATAGAGTTTCGTTTTGAGCGTTCTAATAACTCTTTCTGCAATTGCAGCTTTCTTCGTACTAAATGTACTATAATGATTGATATTATGTTTTTTCATTAGCGATTTGAATTTACTATTGTAAAATTCCGTTCCCTGATCTGATTGTAGATTTTTTGGTGTTCGACTCCTGATAATACTCGAAAATGCTCGTGTTATTTCTTCGGCTGTCTTCGTCTTGAGTGGACGAGTCCACATGAATTTCGAGAAACAATCGATAACCACCAAAATCATTTTAAATCCTTTATTATGCTTTGCATAAGGTCTCATTTCGGCTAAATCCATTTGCCATAAGTCATCAAGACCTTTGATTATTGTTCGTCGACGTGGATAATTTCGTCGAATCGGTTTATGCAATTATTTAACAAGTTGAATCCTGTCTGCAGACATGATGTATAGTGAACAAAGAAGGTTATTTTGTTATATATATATATATACATATATATTCTAAAGGTCAATTATTGTTCTTCTTCTAAATTACACTGTACGAGAAGATCCATACAAAAATAATCTCTACTACCCAATTTGAATTCTATTTTATCGTTCTTCTTTATGCTAAGGCCGTTTAACTGTTGATACTGATATTCCATATTATTCTTCAATAAAACGCTGCCATCAGAAGCATAATGTTTACAATTTTCAATTTTACAATCAAAAGGGAATACAAAAGCCGTACCTTCCGTATCCAAAACGTAAAAGTTCTTGTTGAATTTCTTCGTGCCCCTAAAGCTGATTATACACTTTGTGTGATACTTTTCTGCGAATTGGTGTATCTGTCTGCTGATATTTGTCGATGAAACGAGATTATCGACATATTTTTTTATCGGAATGTTTGTATTGAGAGTAGCAATCCTTGAATCATAGTTTCTATGTATTTCATCCAATGTATCTTTCATTTTTTTGTCAAGTATGTTTACTATAAATTTTCTATTTGATTCTATTGCATTATCTACATACTTTTGAGTTGAGCCATTATTTATCAAGGATTTTATTTTATCATTTATTTGCTGAATACTTGTGTTCAACGACAATTGAGCTATTTCGATTTTTTTAAATCGTGCTTCGAGATTTGTATCATACTTCTTTTTATATGCGTCAGAATGTCGACCAAACTTGTCGAGACTCATTTTGAAAATGAACATAAATCAATCGATGGTTAATGTATATAATCGGCTTCACGAAGTTCATGTATAATGGCAACAATCTCATTATCATTGGAAGTGTTACCTGCATCCTTGGAAGCTATTAACTCTCTAAGTCTTTCAACAATCTCGTTTACATCGTCCCAGTAAACGTACTCTATATCTTTATCATTATAGGTCATGATGTGATCAGGTAATCCTTTACCTACGATGTTAGTGGTAGTGTTTCGTCTTATAATAAATTGCTTTTTAATAATATTAATATACTTCCACCGCTGAGAACCTTTTAGTGTTCTATCTTTTTTTTTTAAATGAACCCCCGTTCGTTCCAATAATATTTTGTATGTAGGTAAATCATCTTCGGTATATTTGGGATGTTGGTAGAAAAGTAATTGGTAAAGACCTGGAGTAGCAGGTATTCTATCCCATCCTTTATCTCCTTCTACGAATATATCTCCGTTTTTTGCGTCAAAGTTTATGCGTTTATTCCCCAGAGTCCACTGATCGTTTTCAGCATTATACTTTGGACCGTACAAATCATCGATTTGTGAGTCTTCGTTAAAGAAATCGATGACACATTGTCGACCCATTGTAGGATATTGTTCGATGTACTCGTTGACTGTTCGTGGTGAGAAATGTTCACTAGTATTCACTTGAGGTTCACCATCATCATCCGTAAATACTGATTCATTTTTTGGATCATAACTGTATAATTCTTCATCACTGATAAAATTGGGAACATGTTCTTTTTCTCTTTAGATGATGTGGGCTGTGGTGGTGGTGGTGGTGGAGGTAGGGTTGCTGTAATCTGCTTGTTTGTCTTAGATGTATTCATAATATTTACGATATCTTTGAGTGGATTAGATATAGGTTTGAAAATTCTATTTAGTGTCTCATCATGCTCAGTTTTGTTCAGTTTAAAAGATAAATACTTTTTTCTAATAATTCGTTTCAGATCTGCAATTTTTCGTTTTCGCACAGCGTCTGCATCAGATGACATCATAATGAAAAATGAATGGTTAAATAATTATTATATTTTTATAAACATATCGAATCCTTTACGATATCTACCATCTTGTAAATCAAAGTCTTTAACAATAACCAAAGCGCCATATTTATCACTCCAGCATTCAGAGCACATTTTCTTGAATTGTTCAAATGACATGTCGGGGGAAACGTGTTCGTTGAAGGCATGTTTAAGGTTAATTTCATCCTGTTTAAACATTACAATCATATTGCAGTTATCACGTATTAGCTGCTTTGGTATTTTCGAATAAGTCTGACATAGGTAGAAGACATCAATACTTCTGTGCCTACACATGGAAAAATATTCTTGAATTGTTTGTTGTTTGTCGCATGACACATCGTCAAAAATGAAAATCGAATTTCATCGTTTTCTTTAAACGGATAATATCCCACACCTTTTACACCAGTCAATACTTCTTCGAGCAGTTGGTATTTTGGTTGATATAGAGATTTAGAATAAACGTAGACATTTTTAAATTTTACACCATTTGGATTGAACAGCAATGATAGCACAATATTTGTTTTCCCACATCCGCTGGGGCCACAAATAATAGCACGAAACGAATCAGGTAATAAAAGTCCATGTTTTCGGCTACGTCTATCTTCCAAAACGCTATCGAAATTTTCAATCGGTAATGACTGCTCTTGTTTAACAATCTCCATCTTATGATACTTTTTCAAACAGTGCAGCTATAATGATAGGTTCCATCGTGAGCAAATAGTCAGTCTTCATGTTGATTCACGAAGGTGAAGGTGTGCTAAATTCACTCATAAACAATTTGCCTTTTGAGCTTCATTTTCCTGGCTACCAATACTGTGGACGTAATTTTTACTATTTTTATTTTTTCACAATATTAAATCCTCTATTTATATAGCTGGAACGCGTCTGAAAAAACGGCTACTACGAGGAGATACAGGTGTCAACGCTCTCGACGCAGCTTGCAAAAATCACGATATCGCATACGCATATAACAAGTCACTCACAGATCGTCATAAAGCTGATTTGGTACTAGAACACGCCGCTTGGGAGCGAGTAAAGTCAAAAGACGCTAAATTAGGTGAAAAGGCAGCCGCCTGGCTCGTTACCACTGGAATGAAGGTCAAACGCAAGTTGGGAATGGGTATGAAGCCGAAGCGTCGTAGATCTTTTCATCGTGATGTTGTTATGAAGGTGAAGAAATCCATGAAAAAAGGATCTTCGCTGTTAGATACAGCGATGTTTGCATTGCGAGCAGCAAAATCTCTTATTAAAAAATTCGGAGGCCGAAAACATGTTCCAATACCTAGAATAATACCTGTAGCTAAATCTGGAGGATTTTTACCTCTAATACCTCTTTTCGCTGGACTTTCAGCTTTGGGAGCATTATCAGGCGGTGCTGCGGGAATTGCGAAAACTGTGATCGATGCAAAAAATGCTCAAAAGAAATTGGAAGAAGATCATCGTCATAATGCAGCTATGGAGCCTATAGGTAAAGGATTGTATTTGCGAAAGAACGCTAAAGGTGGATATGGATTATTCTTGAAAAAAAACTACCATTGAAGCTACCCAATAGAGCATTATTAGACTATGAATTAATCAAGTTTGCCAAATTATTGAAAATAAAATATTTTCGAGATGTGTACATGCGCGATTCTCTACCGAAAAACGGACCTCGACGATGTGAATCAGCAATACTAAATTTGGATGTGTCTAAAAACTCAGGCACGCATTGGGTAGCATATAGGAAGATGAATGACTGCGTCGAATATTTCGATTCATTTGGTAATCTGAAGCCTCCGAGAGAAATTGTCACTTATCTTGCTGGCAGTAAAATATTTTACAATTACGAGCAATACCAAAATTACAATCAGATCAACTGTGGACATTTGTGTTTGCAATTCCTCTATAATGTCTGAAGCATGGTTGGTTGGCGAAACACAATTGTTGTCGTCTTTTACAAGTGCCGAATTGAAAACTATTCCTCTAAAGTATTTGGTAGAGCGAGTTAAACCTTGGGATTTATTAGACAGTTGGCATAAATTACCAAAAGAATATCAATCGAATTTCAACTTGCAAATTTGCTTGCCTTATTTTGTGCATTACAATCGACCGGATCAACGTACTCATGTCGATGGTCCGGTTAGCTCACAACGCAACTGTCATGCATGTAATTATTATTTGAAAAAATAAAATTGTTTTTTCTAATCTAGTAATATTATTAAAATACACCACTCCCATAAACATCACAGTCATGTCTCAACTGTTGAACTTAACGTCCACATCGAATGAATTCTCCTTCACTCCTCCCACACCGATAATATTGAAACCTGAAAAAGAATACTTTATTGGTGTGTTGGGGTTTCATTCGTATCATTCTATACCGAATATCGATGGTGAGAAATTTTATTTCTACAATAAAAATGATCGTAAGAAAGGACTCATCACCATTAACTTCCCGTCAGGATGTTACGAAATCACAGATATTGAAGCTTATCTCATCGATCAATTCAAATTGAAGACGGATACAACTGTGGCCGATATATCTTTGAAGCCCAACAACAACACTCTTCAGTGTGAAATTTACAGTCGACAGCACGCCATCGATTTTGAATACTCTGATAGTTTGAGTAAAATACTAGGATTTTCTCCAAAGATACTAGATCCTGGTATAAAGTCCACCGTTCCGATCTACCTGTTAACATTTGTAAAATATCAACTTTACTATTCGATTGCAATATTGTTAAAGGATCGTTTGACGGAGATAAGCCTGCTCATACAATATTCAGTTTCCCAATTACAGTGGACCCTGGTTATGCAATCAACGAACGACCGAACAATCCGATTTACTTAGCTGTGAGCAGCACAAACGAAATCACCAACATTACCGTAAGAGTGTTGAATCAAGATCTCGAACCAGTAAATTTTCGAGGAGAAAAAAGCGCGTTACTTTTACATCTATTGGAACGTTAATGGGTCTACTTATCAACAACGACTATTATAAAAGTCCCTCATCATCTACAACAAAATTAGTCTCTTGCAGATCGTTCAAAAGAACGAAGCTTCATCTAACTCCTGCAAATCGGGCGTTTCTCAAAGCAATCGGATTAAAATTGAAGAAGAATGACACTAAAAAGAAAGTACGTGCGTTCTGATAGGACACCACCATCAACGAAAATATCTTCGATATTTGACCTTTACCGAGATCCACAATATGAAGAGTCGATAAGAAAAGAAGATTTTCACACCTATGTTCCTTATGTGAAATCATTCAATAACAGCGATTCTGTGGAATTTGACATCCAACAAACTGACGCGTTTTTTCTCATGTACGAAACTCAACTTGAAATTAAGGGAAAATTAGAAGTTAGTGGCGGAGGAGGACATGTTAATCTAACGCCAAATTGCGGTGCATTACTCTTCGATTCTTGTTCCTACATTCAAAGTGGAAAGGAAATAGAAATAGTACGAGATCCCGGTATAGTAAGTACCGCAAGAAGTTAGTTGTGTTATAATCCACAATCGAAAGAAATGGCTTTAGCTGGCTGGAATTATCCCAATAAACCGCTATTGAATGATGTTGATAAATCGTTTAGTTTGTTGATTCCTCTAAAACACATTTTCAATGTATTCAATGACTATACTAAAATCACATATGGAAAACAAACTTTTCGATTCATACGTGCTCGTCATGATAACGATGCTGTAATAGTAAATGAAGTAACAACAGGTACTACGACATCTAACACTACAATAAAGTTTGTTATAGATAGCATGGCATTGAAAGTTAAACACGTCTATCCTAACGATGAAATAAAATTACGTATGATGGAGCAAATAAAAAGTGATCGACCAATATTCATTCCGTTCAGAAAATGGGAACTTTGTGTATTGCCTACGTTAACGAAAGACGCTAAAAATGATATTTGGTCAGTTAAAACGAGCTCGTCTGTCGAGAGACCTCGATATGTTATCGTATGCTTTCAAATAGATAGACGCAACAAGAAGACAAACGATCCATCGCAATTCGATCACTTGAACACCAACAATGTAAGATTGGCTTTGAACGGAGATTTTTGGCCCACGATTAAAGATGGATTTCGGAAAAAACGACTATACTCTTGCCTATCATAATTACGCATCATTCTATAGAAGCTATACCAATTCCAGCATAGTACATCCAACATTGGACTATGAAGCATTCAAAGATCGTGCTCTCTTTGTCATAGACTGTTCCAAACAGGAGGAGGGTATGAGGGCATCGACAGTTGATATAAAAGTGGAAATTGAAGTAGGTGTAGGATTTCCTGCAAATACTAGAGCATATTGTATAATTATACATGACTGTTTATTAGAGTATTACCCCCTAACGGAAATTATCAAAACGATCATATAATACCAGTGTTGAAATTCACAGCGAGACAGTTACAAATAAACCACGATGAGAATAGCATTCATTGACATTCAAGGCTTCATTATAGAGGGTACATTCCATCCTAAGGAATTGTCATTTGCTAAGCATTCAAGATAAAAAAACAAACAACTTTTTGGAACACCATATCCATGGAATCAAGTATTCTTCTGGCGATGTTGATTATTCAAAACTGGACGAGATTTTAAAAAGTACAATGTCTAATGTCGATTGCATTTACGTTCGCGGTAATCAGAAATATGAATTTTTACAAAAGAAATGTGAAGAATATGGAATTTCTACGACAACTGTTGTTGATGTCTGCAAGTTTGATGGAACGTCCTCAGCCATGGAAAGTTTAAAAAAACATTCGAATGCTTGTCATGCCGATGGGGCTTTCAATTGTACACAAATTAATGTAGAACGATTACGATGTTGGTTTTTAAATGTAATACCATTGTAATTTTACTCAAATGAATAGAAAAAATTGATGAGTTGTTTTATTGAAACACATTGTATACTCATTTATGTCTATACTACATGAAGACTTAAACTTTAGTTTTACAATATTCAATATAATTTTCAATTTTAAAATAAATACTGATGTTAAAATTATACATGTCATTGCAAAAACGTTATTAATTTCATCCTTGATGGCATCCTGTTGTTCCCGAACCTTCTGTATCCAAAACGTAAAAGTTCTTGTTGAATTTCTTAAGAAAAAATTGATGAGTTGTTTTATTGAAACACATTGTATACTCATTTATGTCTATATTACATGAAGACTTAAACTTTCGTTTTACAATATTCAATATAATTTTCAATATTGAAATAAATACTGATGTTAAAATTATACATGTCATTGCAAAAATATTATTAATTTCATCCTTGATGGCATCTTGTTGTTCAATTCTGTGGATATTTTTTGTAGGCGGCGATTTTTGAAGAGGTTATCCTCCAAGCACATTCGCTCCAATTGCTTTATCAGTTTAATCTTATTTTCATAAATTGAAATATCTTTACTCAATTCTCGAACGCTTTTAGAAAATTCCTCCAATTTGCGTCTATACTCTTCCGATGACATTGTGATACAAACACTCAATTCTCTCATTCATTTATTATAAAAGAAATCATGCACATGCTTTCAAGACTTTCAAAATACCCCGTATAAGAAAAAGACATCAGTTAAATATGATTTTAAAAAAACTGCAACATAAAATCTATTTTTATTAATTTGATAGAAAACTAAATTCCGCTGTTTCATAAATAAACTCAGTTTAGATTTTATCGTAAATGACTAATACAATATCAAGTTGATATCATATATTTTTTAAAAGATACTAAAGTAATATTCCCTTATCATGACATTCCAATCTTATCATATTTGAAACAAGTTCGCTATTGTCTGAATAAATGATTTGGTCTACACGTGCTTGCTAACTATAGAAATAACACATAAATATTACCTACTAAGCGAATTTTGTAACGCGAAAAATTCGCCGAGCCGTCGTAAATTTAATTTGGCTAACCTGTCGACTGAGAGAAGTCACAGCGCTATCGGTACGGAGTTAAAAATTTCAGTCCTCCAATTGCCGTCAAGGTGAATACACATCATTTCAACAAAAGATATTTGTATGTGCTCTGGGAGCCATAACGTTATTTCACGGAAAATCCTGATAAATTCTACGTAGGGGAAGAAAATATCGCTCGATTTAACAGATCGAAGGTCTGACCCAATAATATACTGAACCAGGGGGTGCCGATGACCAAAGGATACCCGTATAATTGGTAGATTTAGGAAACCACGTGGAAAATTCCCGTAGACGGCATTGGATTCATTAAAAAGGTAAATGGTTGAAAGATACTTTCTCGGAATTAACAGAATTGTAGGCAATTTAACGTAGAAATTCTGCTTTGATTCGTAATTTATTGGAGTTTGTAATCCGGGTTCGCGGGATAGTTTCGTTATATTTTATAAATTCTTATTAATTCATATTCTTCATGGCTTTTATTTTGTTGAAATAAGAATATATCACAGGGGTTGTATAAACATTCAGGGATGTGTCCAACGACGTAGTTTTTATATTATGGGTTTTTATTGGTATCCTAGTTTTTTTGCTAAGCGGAAAAAAACCAGTCATATAGTTTTTATTCTCAGAGTAGGTGGCTTTTATACAGTTAAAAGTCATGAGGTGTAATTATTTGCGAATTTCGGGTATTGTTATTATAGTCAGTATGATGGGATATTACGGGGGTACGTCGAAAATTTGACCGGGGTAAAATGCAAACCCTATGTAGAGGCTAATTCGTTTCTCTATTTTAGGGGGGTTTTGTATATGGACATTAAATCGCTGATTGGAATTTAATGGGTCGGTGAGACCAGTTCCAGGAGGTCTGGATTAATCTGGAGAAATTTCAGTTCCTGTTCTGGTGCCGGAAAAGGAAAGGTTAACAGTTTTCCTTTTCTTATTTCTTCAAACTCAGTAGTAAATTCACATCTATGCTTCACATATTACCGTTTTTTTTATATTAAGTTTTATTTATTTTCTTCTTGCGGCGATTACTATAATCTCGTTTATACTTGAATTTTGTATTTAAAATTTTTTTTTGAAATCTTGCTCATAGATTAAGATACGCTGGAACACTTGGTACGTACCTAGTATTGCGATATTTAGTAGTTTTTACCTATTTCTAATGGTTTTATGTATATAACTTGCGCCGTATATAATTTTGAGTTGTATATTCTCCAGCAACGCTAAACTCGTTGTAATTTAAATTTCTGGCTTATGCAATTATTATATTTATATTGATACTGGTGTAAATTGCGGAAGTGTGAACCCTTGTAACTATACATTGGTGTTTTTGACATATATATATATATATATATATATATTATCGTTGTATTTTTGGAATATTGTACATGAACAATTTGGTCGATTCTCTGGAATTTTTGGATTGAGACATCGGTGTAGTTTGGGGCCCTCAGCTCTACTGCACCCTGAGATTACAGCCTTCAGCTGAGCTCAGACGTTATTTGTAATATTTTTCTTTTGGTAGTGATATTGTATCATATATTTTGAAAAGAGACCTTTGGTCCACCAAGATTAACCTTTGGAGTGTGTAGTGAGTGTTGTTAACCCACTGAGGAGTTGTGGGCTAACTTAGGAAGTCTTGGGTGCTTGCCAAAACTTCTCTGGCGCCCTTTTTGTATACTCAATAATTTTTTTGAAGAATCCACCCCTTCTTCGACTCGAAGCTAGTCGACTGGCGAGCACGGGTTGTACCACGTGAGACAACCCGCATACCTGTAACGAGCACTGAGAGGGTTTGTAGGTTTTTTTCTCGTTATATGTTTTTGGTGCCCATAACGTGGGGCCGTTAGTATTTTTTTTATTGTCAGCAATACATATCCCGTAATTTAAACTTAAATTTTTTTTAGCATCTTTGATTAAACTTAAACTTTAAAAATCAAAATTTTAGTTGTTGCCATTTGATTAAACTTGAACTTTTGTTAAGTTAAATTTGCAGATTTATTTTCAGTTTATTTTAGCACCAGATTTAAGTGTAATTGTTTTATTGGGGCGTACCTGGTAATAATTTCCCTTAATATGTTTTGACTGTGCCAGATTTAAGTGTTTGTAGTAAATCTGGGGTTGTGTTCAATTCGAAGGGAATTGTTTTATTGGACGTAATTTGTAAACAACTTACCTTATTCTGTGAGATTATAATATATATCAAACTGAAAATTTTATGGTAGAAATCAGACAAGAGTTTATTGGTTCGTGGGCAACATTTATTTTCTTTTCATACTGATTGATTATTGGAATTTTGAAAAATTCAATATTGTAGATTTTATCTTTTTTAAACTTTGATAAATTTTCAACTTTTTCTTAGAAACTTAGTCATTGTAGATTTAACTTCAGTTATTGTGTCTTTTGTAATTTATTGCACCAGATTTAATTGGGCTTTTTATAGTAAATCTGGGGATTGCTTAACTTTGAAGGTAATTGTTTCAATTGTGGGCGTAACCTGGAAATAATTTCTCTTAATTAGTTATTGATAGTGCCAGATTTAAGTGTTTGTAGTAAATCTGGGGTTTGAGGTCTTGAAGGGAATTGTTTTATAGGGCGTAAGTGGTAAACAATTCACCGAATTTTGTTAAGCAGTGTTAAATATTAAATTGAAGTTTTAATACAGGAAACGGACAGATTGTTCATTGTTTGATGCGTTTTGTTTTTTTTCTCTTCTTTTTCAGGTAGCAAGTGAATAAGAAGATTCCTGATGTTGATATTATTGTTTGAATGAAAATTTGTAATTTTGAAAATTTTATTTGATTATCTATTGTATAATATTTGTAATTTATAGATATTGTAAATTTAAAAGGTGAGTTACATATTGGGTCACACTGTGTATAAATTTTAGTATCAGAACAGTAACTGAATTCGTAAATACTTTGCTTTATGGTAAGTTTATTTGACTTTCGACGATTGTAGGCTGCATTGTGGGTTCGAACCTTAGCGGATCGGTGCTTGGGAAGTGGTGCCTTGGGCTTGTGGACTCCTGTATTTTGGAATCGCTTTTGAGGAAGGAACGTTGCGTTGGTTCGAGAAGTACACTTCGTGGAAACTCTGTGGGTTGGAGATATTGTTTGGACAAATAGGGACTTTTGGACATTCGGTAACTGGATTTGGGTTTTAAATTCCTTAGTAGGTTTCAGTTGGAGGGAGACCATTTGAGGTACAGGTGTGTCGGTGAAGAATTATTGTTCCGCTGGGTTGGAAATTGGTTTGTTGCTTGGATCGCTTGTCAAATTGAACTTAAAAAGAAAAAGAGATGTCTCGTAAGTTTGTGGTTAATCGGTTGGTTCAGGATGAGCTTGTGTATGAGTTGACAATACGTGGTATTGCAAGTGGCACGGTGTCTGAGATGCGGCGTAGTTTAACTTTAGCGTTGCAGGTAGAGAAGGAAGATGATAGTATAGATCCGCCAGAGTATCCGTATACAGCTGCCGAAGACTTGAGTGCAGTTGAGAATAAGTTAGATCAGATTGAGCCCGGTGTAGAAGAGTTCAACGAAACTCGTGTGAGTGGTAGTTTCCAGAAATTACAGAGTCAGTTGGTGCATGTCATAGGTCGGTTGGAACGTGCGACTAATTTCGAAGCAGGTGATGCCGGTGTTCGACAGAGGGCGAAAGTAGATGAACTAATGGCTAAAGCTCTCTCCTTATACGAATCATTGGGGAGTAAGGCTTCTAGACATGAGCGTTCTCGTCAATCTCAACCCCCCCAATTGGAAATCCTCTCTCAACCTGGGCCGTCCTTTGCAAATTTGTCAACTATCCGTAGATCGACTCTCAATGAAGTCAGACCACTTCCTAATCCTGGTAATGCGTCGAGGAACTTGTCTAGTATTAAGACGATCTTGCCTAGCAAGTGGGGTTTGGTGTTTTCTGGAGATCCCAAAGGTATTTCACTATCGAGCTTTCTGGAAAAAGTGGAAGAGTATCGAGTTTCACGTAATGTGGATAAGGAAATTTTGTTAGCTAGTGGTATCGATTTATTTTCTGGTAGGGCTTATCAGTTTTATTTAGCTTATAGAGAAGAGGTAAACTCTTGGGATGAATTCGTGGATCTATTACGGGAAGAGTATTTATCGGTAGATTACAATGAAAAACTGTTCGAGGAAATCAAAAGGAGGACTCAAGGTCCGGACGAAAGCATGGGAATCTACTTGGCTGTGATGTCTGGTTATTTTAAAAGGCTGTCTTGCCCTATTTCGGAGGAGACGCAACTCAAAATCTTGTTGAGGAATATCGCGCCGTATTATCAAAATCATTTGGGTCTAGTAGAGGTTAATAGTGTGCGGGAATTGTTGACTTTGGGTCGTAGACTGGAGGCCAGAAAATCGGCTATTGAGAATTATAGTGTACCTTCGAGGAGATCGAATTGTTTGGAGCCAGACCTCGCTTATGTAACCTCGCAAGTGGAACCAGTGGCTGAGATCAGAGCGTCACATAACTCCATCTCGTCTTCCGCCCCTAGAGAGGCAGTGTGTTTTCGCTGTAAACAGCCTGGACATCGGGCTGTAGGGTGTCTGCAGGCGACCAGTGTAAAATATTGTTTTAAATGTAAAAAGGAGGGATACACAGTTAGAACTTGTCATGTTTGCTCTACCATATCCAACCAGGGAAACGAACCAAGACGTGCTTGAATGATCGGGTAGAGTGCGTCAGTGAAAACCCCCCGGTCGATGATTTCCGTGTCGCCATAGATTACGTACTGGATCACGCTGCGAATGATGAACGTCCTTATCTTAAGATAGATATCCTAGGGAAAACTTTATTAGGACTTTTGGATTCGGGCGCTTCAAGAACTGTTTTAGGAGGTAAGGGATATGAGTTAATTTCTTGTTTAGGGTTGACTTTGGATAAAAGTAGGACGACTAATTGTACAGTGGCAAATGGTAATGTGTTACAGAGTATTGGAACCGTAGTGTTGCCCGTGGTTTTGAGGGGTCGTATGCGGTTGATTGAGGCTCTGGTTGTCCCTGAATTAACTCATATTTTGATCCTTGGTGTAGATTTTTGGAATTTGATGGGCGTCGTCCCAGATCTTCGCCATGACGAGTGGCATTTTTCGGCAGATCCTGTGTTGATAAATAGTGTGAAACATGTGTCGTCTAGAACGGTACTCACTCCTTTGGAACAGCAGAGACTTCAAGCGGTGATTGATAGGAATATGGAAATTATGGGAAAAGGTCTAGGGTGTACCGATAGAGTAGAACACGTGATAGTAACTTCTAGTCCCCCCATCAAGCAGCGATATTATAGGGTCAATCCCATTGTACAGAGGCATATTGATGCTGAATTGGATGAGATGCTACAGTTAGGTGTTGTAGAACCCAGCAATAGTCCGTGGGCTTCTCCAATTTTGCTGGTCAAGAAGAAGGATGATTCCTACCGATTTTGCGTGGATTACAGGAAGTTGAATGCCGTCACTGTTCGAGATAGTTACCCTCTTCCCCTGGTAACGGATACTTTAGAGAAGTTACGTGAGGCTAAATATTTGTCTAGTTTAGATGTCAAGTCCACTTATTGGCAAGTTCCGGTAGCCGAATCTTCAAGGCAATACACTGCTTTTACGGTACCTAATAGGGGTCTATTCCAGTTCAAACGACTACCATTTGGTTTACATAATGCCCCAGCCACCTGGCAGAGACTGATCGACAATGTTTTAGGCCATGATCTTGAACCGCATGTTTTTGTCTATCTTGACGACGTGGTTATTTGTACGCAAACTTTCGAAGAACATGTACGGGTACTCGAAGAGGTTTTTAAGAGGTTAGCGGATGCTAAAATTACTGTTAGCGTGGATAAGTGTCAGTTCTGTCGTCCTGAAATGAAGTATCTTGGGTATGTAGTTGATCGTTTTGGGTTGCATGTGGATCCGGATAAGGTGAAGGCAATGTTGGAGTTACCGACTCCTCGTAATATTACGGAAGTTCGTCGTGTGGTTGGAACCTTCTCCTGGTACCGGAGATTTATACCTAATTTTTCAACCATCATGGTCCCCATTACGGGTCTTCTGAGAAAAAATCGTCCTTTTGTGTGGTCTTCTGAATGTGAGTCTTCGTTTCGTTGTGTTAAGGAATGTTTGGTTTCTGCGCCGATTCTTACGTGTCCCGATTTTAATAAACCCTTTGTTCCTAGTACCGGAGATTTATACCTAATTTTTCAACCATCATGGTCCCCATTACGGGTCTTCTGAGAAAAAATCGTCCTTTTGTGTGGTCTTCTGAATGTGAGTCTTCGTTTCGTTGTGTTAAGGAATGTTTGGTTTCTGCGCCGATTCTTACGTGTCCCGATTTTAATAAACCCTTTGTTGTACAGACCGATAGTAGTGGTTATGGTTTAGGGGTTGTGTTGAGTCAGCCTCACGAGGATGGTAACAAGGTTATTTGCTATCTAAGTAGATCTCTTACTCGCCAAGAACGGAATTTTTCAACCACTGAACGCGAATGTCTCGCTGTGGTTTGGGCACTTGAACAACTTCGGCCTTATTTAGAGGGTGCTTCTTTTACCGTCATTACGGATCACTATAGTCTACTGTGGCTACAGAAGTTGCAGAGTCCGAAGGGTCGTCTAGCCCGATGGGCAGTCAAAATGCAACAGTATAACTTCCAAATTATACATCGCAAAGGTCGTGAACACGTGGTACCAGATGCTCTTTCTCGGTCCGTCCCTGTTGTCGATGAGGTGTCTGTGGGGGTTTCATCTGAAGAGGTACCGCCCCCTCCGTTTGATACAACCAATGATAAGTGGTATTGTAAGATGGTGAAGAATGTCGCTAGTAATCCCCTTAAATTTCCGGATTGGCGTGTGAAGGATAATCTCCTCTTCAAACATGTTGTCAATAAGTACACACAACCGCTGTCGCCTGGTGAATCTTGGAAACTGGTAGTTCCTAAAGCTGGTAGGTCGCGTATTATCATGGAAGCCCATGTCCCTCCCACATCTGGACATACGGGTATTTTTAAAACCTTCCACAGAGTAGCTGAGCGTTTTTACTGGCCGAAAATGAGAGTTGATGTCGCTAGGTATGTTAATCGTTGTGAGGTGTGTGCTGCGCATAAGGTGTCACAAGGTAAACCTGTTGATAAGATGGCGTCTCATCCAAAGCCTAGCAGTCCGTGGGAAATGATTTGCACAGATCTGATGGGGCCTCTCCCAAGGTCGAAACGAGGTAATTCTTTCATCCTTGTCGTTACGGATTATTTGACCAAGTATGTGCTGATATACCCACTTAGAACAGCGTCTGCAGCGGCCGTTGCTCGTAAGATCGAAGATGAAGTATTTCTTGTATATGGGGTACCCAAGGTGATTTTGTGTGATAATGGTCCCCAATACCGTAGTAATCTTTTCCGAAGCTTAGCTTCCCGATATAGCTGCCGTATCAAGCTGAATGCCAATTATCATCCAAGGGCTAACCCGTGTGAAAGAGTTAACCGTGTGATTAAGACTATGATGGCTTCCTATGTCTCGGATAATCATCGTTGTTGGGACGAGCATCTCGCTCAGATAGGATGTGCGATTAGAACATCTACTCATGAAGTCACGAAGGTAACACCGTATTTCGCTAATTTTGGTAGGTCTATGCTGTTGTCTGGTGCCGATTATGTTGATAATTCAGATTTAGATCTGGGAGATAGTGTGAGAACTCCCGAGAGTAGTCGTAATGAGAGTTTTAGGAAATTGTTCGCTGACATCAGGAAACGGTTAGAGGATGCCAATCAGATGGCTTGTGATAGCCATAATCTGCGGCGTAGGCATGTTGAGTATCTCCCGCACGATTTAGTGTGGAAGAGGAATTTTGTCCTTTCGGATGCTGCGAGGTATTACACGCGTAAGCTAGCGCCTAAGTATATAGGGCCCTACTCGATAGCTAAGAGGGTATCTCCGTGGACGTATGAGTTGCACGATAAGGATGGAGCTACGGCAGGAGTATGGCACTGCAAGGACTTGAAACCATACTCTACGCAACCGCTCGACGATGAAAATTAACCCTTCCGTGTTAATTTTCTTTGACGAAAGGGGGGGAATCTGTAACGCGAAAAATTCGCCAAGCCGTCGTAAATTTAATTTGGCTAACCTGTCGACTGAGAGAAGTCACAGCGCTATCGGTACGGAGTTAAAAATTTCAGTCCTCCAATTGCCGTCAAGGTGAATACACATCAATTCAACAAAAGATATTTGCATGTGCTCTGGGAGCCATAACGTTATTTCACGGAAAATCCTGATAAATTCTACGTAGGGGAAGAAAATATCGCTCGATTTAACAGATCGAAGGTCTGACCCAATAATATACTGAACCAGGGGGTGCCGATGACCAAAGGATACCCGTAGAATTGGTAGATTTAGGAAACCACGTGGAAAATTCCCGTAGACGGCATTGGATTCATTAAAAAGGTAAATGGTTGAAAGATACTTTCTCGGAATTAACAGAATTGTAGGCAATTTAACGTAGAAATTCTGCTTTGATTCGTAATTTATTGGAGTTTGTAATCCGGGTTCGCGGGATAGTTTCGTTATATTTTATAAATTCTTATTAATTCATATTCTTCATGGCTTTTATTTTGTTGAAATAAGAATATATCACAGGGGTTGTATAAACATTCAGGGATGTGTCCAGCGACGTAGTTTTTATATTATGGGTTTTTATTGGTATCCTAGTTTTTTTGCTAAGCGGAAAAAAACCAGTCATATAGTTTTTATTCTCAGAGTAGGTGGCTTTTATACAGTTAAAAGTCATGAGGTGTAATTATTTGCGAATTTCGGGTATTGTTATTATAGTCAGTATGATGGGATATTACGGGGGTACGTCGAAAATTTGACCGGGGTAAAATGCAAACCCTATGTAGAGGCTAATTCGTTTCTCTATTTTAGGGGGGTTTTGTATATGGACATTAAATCGCTGATTGGAATTTAATGGGTCGGTGAGACCAGTTCCAGGAGGTCTGGATTAATCTGGAGAAATTTCAGTTCCTGTTCTGGTGCCGGAAAAGGAAAGGTTAACAGTTTTCCTTTTCTTATTTCTTCAAACTCAGTAGTAAATTCACATCTATGCTTCACATATTACCGTTTTTTTTATATTAAGTTTTATTTATTTTCTTCTTGCGGCGATTACTATAATCTCGTTTATACTTGAATTTTGTATTTAAAATTTTTTTTTGAAATCTTGCTCATAGATTAAGATACGCTGGAACACTTGGTACGTACCTAGTATTGCGATATTTAGTAGTTTTTACCTATTTCTAATGGTTTTATGTATATAACTTGCGCCGTATATAATTTTGAGTTATATATTCTCCAGCAACGCTAAACTCGTTGTAATTTAAATTTCTGGCTTATGCAATTATTATATTTATATTGATACTGGTGTAAATTGCGGAAGTGTGAACCCTTGTAACTATACATTGGTGTTTTTGACATATATATATATATATATATATATTATCGTTGTATTTTTGGAATATTGTACATGAACAATTTGGTCGATTCTCTGGAATTTTTGGATTGAGACATCGGTGTAGTTTGGGGCCCTCAGCTCTACTGCACCCTGAGATCACAGCCTTCAGCTGAGCTCAGACGTTATTTGTAATATTTTTCTTTTGGTAGTGATATTGTATCATATATTTTGAAAAGAGACCTTTGGTCCACCAAGATTAATTAAAATTTCAATCAGGGTGTATTTGCTGAATTTTATTTATTCATGATAATTTACCTATCAGTTTAACCTTTGGAGTGTGTAGTGAGTGTTGTTAACCCACTGAGGAGTTGTGGGCTAACTTAGGAAGTCTTGGGTGCTTGCCAAAACTTCTCTGGCGCCCTTTTTGTATACTCAATAATTTTTTTGAAGAATCCACCCCTTCTTCGACTCGAAGCTAGTCGACTGGCGAGCACGGGTTGTACCACGTGAGACAACCCGCATATCTGTAACGAGCACGGAGAGGGTTTGTAGGTTTTTTTCTCGTTATAATTTAATATAATGCGAGATTTCATTTATTACAATATAAAAAACCTTCTATAAAATGATATGAATTCACACACATATCCGTTTTAAAAAAAAATGTTGGTTATCAATCTAATAACATTCCTTTGAGAATTTCAAAATAAAGAACCCTTAAAAAATCAGCTAACTGCATAGCCCCTCATCTCTTACACACACATACATCCTTATTTACTTTTTACGCAACCCCCCCGTAGACGCTACCCTTAAAACCCTCTTCGCTTCTTCTAAATCACCCCCTAGATACCTTATACACGTAAAAACATACACACTTATTTACTTTTTGCATAACCCCCCGTTCTTGTATACACCCTTATTTACGTAATCCCCGTAGACGCTCCCCTCCCCCGTAGACACTAACCTTAAAACCCTCTTCGCTTCTTCTAAATCACCCCCCTAGATACCTTATACACGTAAAAACATACACACTTATTTAATTTTTGCATAACCCCCGTTCTTGTATACACCCTTACTTTTTGCGTAATCCCCGTAGACGCTACCCTTAAAAACCCCTTCGCTTCTTCTAAACCACCCTCTAGATACCTTATACACGTAACAACATACACACTTATTTACTTTTTGCATAACCCCCGTTCTTGTATACACCCTTACTTTTTGCGTAATCCCCCGTAGACGCTACCCTTAAAAACCCCTTCGCTTCTTCTAAACCACCCTCTAGATACCTTATACACGTAACAACATACACACTCATTTACTTTTTGCATAACTCCCCTAGACGCTACCGTCATTACTTGCTAACCATCTAGAGACTTCTTCTACTTCTTGTAAACCCTCTGGAAACTTCTTCCTATCGGTAACCACCCATAGGCCATCCGCCTGTTCATCCGATAATGTGTCACAGAACATACGTGTATTAACTACTCCATTCCAATGTGACATTTGTTCCAAATATTATTCACAGAAATGTCATTTAAATTTACATTTGCGTAGTCACACAGGAGAAAAGCCATTCCAATGTGACATTTGTTCAAAAACCTTTTCAAGGAGTGATTATTTAAATACACACTTGCATAGTCACACAGGACAAAAACCATACAAATGTGAAATTTGTTCTAAAACTTTCTCACGGAAAAGTTATTTAAATACACATTTTCATAGGCACACAGGAAAAAAGCCATTCAAATGCGACATTTGTTCGAAAACTTTTTCGCAGAAAGGTCATTTAAATTCACACTTACGTAGTCACACAGGAGAAAGGCCATTCAAATGTGACATTTGTTCGAAAATTTTTTCACGAAAAAATAATTTAAAAACACATTTGCATAGTCACACAGGAGAAAAGCCTTTCAAATGTGACATTTGTTTGAAAACTTTCTCACGGAAAAGTTATTTGAATACACATTTGCGTAGTCACTGAGTGAAAAAGCCATTCTAATGTCACATTTTTTCACTGCAAAATCATTTGAATGTACTTTTATCTGCTGATCCTTACAATTGGTTCTTATGAAGACAGTTTAATAATGGAGAGCTCCCTAGGTTTATCTATTCATAGACAACTTCATATATTATATCAATCAATGACCCTGCTGGCAATTGGTGCGTTCTTTTTGACGGAGATCTCAGATCACTTCAGTTAAGGTGATCTGAGATAAAGTGATGTGAGTAAGCACCAAAAAGAACGACATCTCAATTGAAGCACGCGATCTGTCGATAGATTTAAACTATACGACAGATTCGTATCAGCATCTAATAATGTTAATTAATGTATCCATAATTTGTAACAAAAGAAAAATAGATTATATGTTTATTGTTTATATGACAATGGTTAAAACCTTAGATAACCTTGGTTGAAACTACAAATAAACCAAGCAAATCAAATATTTCTTCATCCCCTTCACTTTATTTCCGACTCAATTCCAACTGACACCCCCTTACAACATATTCAGCATCCGTGAAGGGGGAGGAAAAATCTCAGCTCACTTGAAGTGAGTAAAACAAAAAGAACGCTCACATTACTGATGTGAGCTGAGATTAACTGAGATCTCAGTCAAAAAGAACACACCTAATGTATCAATGACCCTAGCGGCAGATTTTGGGATGGCACAGCAAATGATTTTTTCTACAACTGCTATGAAAAGTAGCATATTTCTCATAGCTTACTTAATTTCAAAACCATGTATTGCTCACACTGTGAGAAATATCATTTCTCACGGCACTTTGCCCACACTACATACATTTATATGGAGAATCCAGTTGAGGATCCTCGATGCCCAGCCGTTTTTGGTGGGTGGTCCTCGATGCTTAGACTTTTTCTACAAAACTATTTACTTGCATTCTTTAAATTTGTGCAGTTGTAGAAAAAGTATATTGTGCAAGATGTGGGAAAAGTACTTTTCTCACTCGTGTGTTTGCGGCACTCGCCCTTGGCTCGTGCCACAAACTTCCAAACTCGTGAGAACTTTACCCACTTGTAAAATATACTATCAATGGTCCACGTTTTACTCTAACTAAAAAGAAAAGAATGGAATAAAAATGATTTCAATCATAGTACACTTACCTTTTTGTAAAAAATCACTTTCGAGATAATGTAATGAGCACACTTTCTTCGTATTTGACACACTTTTTCGATTTTTAATGTTTTTATCCATATCAATCTATCAATTAGTTCCTTGGAACCAAAACAATGCAAAAAGGGGCGTAAAACACTATTAACACCACATAAATTAAACAATTTTAACACATCTAGAGGAGTTTGGACTTGACAGGTAGGTAGCACTGCGATCTTAATTTCGGATCCCAGTAGACGGTACACGCGGATAAATCAAAGTTATGGAGGGTAGAGGAAAGGATAACCCTCTCATATGAGGGAAAAGTTTAAAAAGTGTCCAGCTATAAACAATAAATAATAGATCAAATATCCTCCAAAGTGGAGCTAGCGTCGGCAAATGGTGTGAAGTAATCCATCCAATAATTATTCGTTTATTTCTCTCTATTCTCTTCTAAGAACGTTTAGCGCTCTTTTAAATATTTACCCGGAGGCTACTGTGGCGCTACCTTTATATACTACATTTTAACGGACATTTTTTAATACACAGAGATGGTTCTCCTTTCCTCTTCCCTCCATACACAAGGTCCAATCCATTTTTTAATAACGGTTTAGAGCCCTAGATGGCTCTGTCAGCATAAATAGAAATTAGGTTGGTAACTTTTACAAAAGTAAATAGTACTGCATTGATGATTGGTTCTGGTGGATGATTTATTATCGCGATTTATTGTCTTTTTGTTATTTGTGTCTTTCCGATAATTCTACGGATCATAATATTATTTTGTTCTATTGTTTGGTAAATTTTTGAGAATGCCATTCAATAAATGTTGTGTTTTACAATACGAGTCCATTACTGTAATATATTTATTCCCAAATCCTCACAAATATTTGAAACTTTTTAAAAGATGGCTGCTGGCTATAAACAATTCTGAATTAAATGCATGGACCTTTATTAATTAGTGTACTTTGCAAACAGAATTTGCCATAAACATTTTGAATCCATTTATATTTCAACTAGATCTAATAGACTACTAGAATTTCATGCTGGGCTAATACTGCATCCCTTGTGCTCAACTTTTCCAAAGAGGCTCCAACAACACTTGCAAACGCATCATGCTCATTGATTGAGTGTTCTGAATTTTCAGCCAAACTATCGCTTACATGTTTTAGCTGTTGTCTAATCTATTACTTTTGGCCTATGGATCGAAATGTTATGTGCGTTGCCGATTTTATGATGCTAGGAGTTTCTTGGCAGCTGGGTTCCGCCGTGGCTAGTGTTTAATTCTCAGTACATTGTGTCATCACATATTCGTCCTTGTCCGAGTTCTGTGAAAGGTCTGTTTCCTAAAACAAAAAAATATTGTTTCAGGTGCCATCAACAGATCGATGGAAAGCTATTACCAGTGGCTTTGAAAGTCAATGGTACTTTGCAAATTGCTGTGGGACATTAGATGGAAATTATATTTTATTGAAGGCTCCACCCCATGGGGGCAGTGAATAGTTTAATTACAAAGAACATAACAGCATTGTACTTATGGCTCTGTCGTGGACGATAAATACTGCTTCAGTTACGTCAACATGGGTTTCAAAGGATCTAACTCAAATGGCAGTTTTTTTCAGAACTGCGGGTTGTTTGAAGAATTATAGAACAATTTACTGCGTAATGGAATTTGCATTGTTAGAGTTGACGCATTTCCGCTGAAAACATACCTTATGAAGCCGTATTCTGGATACAGAAAACGTCTTCCTATATGTCAACCGTTTGAGTAGGGCAAGGAGGATTTCTTGAGAATGCTTTTGCTTTTAGTTAGTTGCTTCCGGATATATGAAAAATCATTAGCCGTAAATCCAAGAACAGTAAACAGAATTGTTCATGCAGCGTGTAGCCTACACAATTGGCTAATAAAAAGTTCAGGCTCATATTTACCTAGTGGTAGTTTCGACAACGAAATTACTGGTACTGCAGAGATCCCAGGACAATGGAGGGAACAAATCGGAGAATTACGAAACATCGAACCATATGGTAGCAGAAGACCGACAGCCATGTCACAGAAGATTATAGATCATTTGAAGGACTATTTCAACAATTAAGGGGCTGTTGCATGGTAATACAACAATGTTTTTTATAATACATTTGTGATGCGATCTGGGAAAAGGTTATCTTAGTCGGATTTTTTTTGAGTTTTGGACACATTTTGATGAAGTCGAATCCCAGCATTACTTAAAAAAATCGACACTACTCTCCAAACAAGTGGAGTAATATTCTATTGAAGTTTGACACGAAAACATCACATTTTAGAGAAATCGCATTTAAAGTTTATGATAATAAAAATACACGATCGTTTTGTCTTGTTCCTGATAAATAGAAATATTGTGCCGTAGAAGATTGTGACGCGTGTCCCTCCTTAGGCGACGTCGGTGCTCTACCTCTTAACGCCTAGGAAACGTCACTTCTGACACCTTTGAAACCTTACACTTTCTCGGACGCCAGATTTTTAACGTGGTTGTCTCCACGGCCCCTCGACTTCACTCGTCGAGAGTTCCAGGTAGCCTCAGATGGAGGTACGGTAAATTCCAGGGGTCTATTGTCGTCAAAATTCGGGAGGTTATTGCTAAATATATAAAAAAAACGTTCTCGTTAGTCCTGAAATAAATATTATTATCCTGATCCACACTACGGAGAAGCTAAAATTCGTGCAACCAAACAACTACTCTACCATAAGGAAGTACTAGTCTATAATAGGTCAATAAAACACAACACAGGTTTATTTCAGTTTTATTACAATGATACTTTCTACCCAGCCGTTATATATACAAAATAAACAATACTCAAAAGCACATATGTATTATTAGCGACGAAGCAGGCAGGACATAAGCGAGAGTGGTTTATAATCATAAAATAGCGTACATGCAAAGAAAAGAAGCGGTAAAAAGCAAACAAAACTATTCTAAGTTTGGTGGTCTTTTCATTCAAATATTTGATAAACTCTCATGCAACGAACGGGTCAGGCGTTACTAAAAAGAAAACTATCAGATCGGGAAAACAGTACTAGAGATCGGGGCTCTAGACTTAAATTGTCAATAACTCACTAAAATTTGAACAAAATGGAGAAAGGTATCAAAGGACGGAGCTAGTATCAAGAAAACCAACTAAAAGAAAATTCGGGAAAGGTAATGAAAACAGGGGATTCTAGAATCAATCAAGATTCTCCCTAAAATCGGAAAAGTTATCAAAGAACGGGAATTCTAAATTTAAAAGATAATTCGGGAAAGGTATTGAAACTGGGAATTCTAGATTTAAAATATCCGGGAGCCCTAGCGTTTATGTATGCCTGGCGCAAACGGATATTTCAATCAAGAATTGTCCCTACCAATTGAAGAAAAGGTATTAAAAAGAACGGGACGAATATCAACCAAACTCACTAAAAGGAAACTCGGGAAAAGTATTGCAACTGGGAATTAGAGATTTAAAATATCCGGGAGCCCTAGCGTTTATGTATGCCTGGCGCAAACGGATATTTCAATCAGGAATTTTCCTTGCAAAATCGAAGAAAAGGGTATTAAGGAACGGAACTAATATCAACAAAACCCACTGAAAGAAAACTCGGGAAAGGTCTTGAAACTGGGAATTCTAGATTTAAAATATCCGGGAGCCCTAGCGTTTATGTATGCCTGGCGCAAACGGATATTTCAATCAGGAATTGTCCCTACCAATTGAAGAACTCGGGAAAAGTATTGCAACTGGGAATTCGAGATTTAAAATATCTGGGAGCGCTAGCGTTTATGTATGCCTGGCGCAAACGGATATTTCAATCGGGAATTTTCCTTGAAAAATCGAAGAGAAGGTATTAAAGAACGGAACTAATATTAAGAAAACTCGGGAAAGGTATTGAAACTGGGAATTCTAGATTTAAAATATCCGGGAGCCCTAGCGTTTATGTATGCCTGGCGCAAACGGATATTTCAATCAGGAATTGTCCCTACCAATTGAAGAAAAATGTATTAAAAAGAACGGGACGAATATCAACCAAACTCACTAAAAGGAAACTCGGGAAAAGTATTGCAACTGGGAATTCGAGATTTAAAATATCATGGAGCCCTAGTGTTTATGTATGCCTGGCGCAAACGGATGTTTCAATCAGGAATTTTCCCTACAAATCGAAGAAAAAGGTATTAAAAAGAACGGGACGAATATCAACCAAACTCACTGAAAGATAATTCGAGAAAGGTATTGAAACTGGGAATTCTAGATTTAAAATATCCGGGAGGCCTAGCGTTTATGTATGCCTGGCGCAAACGGATATTTCAATCAAGAATTGTCCCTACAAAATCGAAGAAAAAGGTATTAAAAAAAAAGGAACTAATATCAGGAAACGTACGAAAAAGGAAAATCGGGTAAGTTATCAAATCAGATGCGATATATAAATGGTTTACCACACTCCAATGTACAAGATATTCCAACTTATTTTAAAATGAAAATCAACTACATAAATATTTTAAATTGATAATTGAAAAGACCACATATTTTCGGATTAATTATTACTAAAAACTCTTATCTTTACAGCGACTAAATTATCGAGAATTTAAAATAAATCAACTGCGTGAATATTCTAAATTTATAATGGGAAAGGCCATTTAGTTTTCGGATTTTTATTACTCAAAAGCTCTTACTTTCACAGCAACGAAGTTATCGAGGAAAAATTTTTTACAGCGCGGAAAAAAAAACTCAATAAGAAAAATCGGCAAAACAAAGCTAAGCTATTTACGGCGGATGATGCACAATTTTCGCTTCTGCTTCGGTCGGCTGGAGCTTCGGTACTCTCTGTTCGATTTTAAAATCTACCTGCCTTCCAACCTCACGGTTCCACCTCCCTCTCGATTAGTTCGACCTGCGCGCTTCTACCAATATCTACCTCGTTGCAGTGGGGAGACCAGTACATTCAAATGTTGGGTTTTAAAATACTTTACCCAGGAAAATGATTTTTCCATCGCAACTAGATAGGAAAGAAATAAAAATGTAGAAATTTTGAATAACTATTAATCCTGTTACAACAATTGGTTCTACCCCGAAACCAGGGGATAAAATAAAATAAAATGTGCACGGAGATTTACAATACTTTACACTACTTATAAGTCAATATACAAATGATTATATATACTCGTCGACATAAACTTTAAAATGAAAATATACTCGGCGCATAAACTATTAAATGATTTAAATACAAAGAAACGAATATGTGACGGGTGATACATAGGATAAATTAAATATTTACTCGGTGACATAAACTATCAAATGATTTTTATACGGAGGCCAGAATACCTAACGAGTAATATATAATATAAAATAAATATACTCAGCGACAGAAAATACAAAATGAAAATACACTCGGTGACACAAAATAACCTCTTAGTAACGAAAACCTCGTTACAAGGTGTATACGGATAGCGTGCATGGGTGTCAAATGTATCTAGAACGAGATTTCGTGTAAACTTCAAATTTCAGTTTTTCGACCTTGCCACCTATTTTTGACTGTACAGCAAAATTTGTGCTTCAAACTTAGGTAACCTTTTCTCAGATCGTATGATATTTACAAAAATTTACAGTAGTGTCTCTTATTCGAACACCCAGTAATTACATGGTAATTGTATCATTTTTATATATATTTACAGGTAAAACTAAATACTTACCACTGAACATTCATTTGTGATGCTGCCCTTTGCATTTTTCAAGATAGCGTCCATGGCATGAAATCATTTTAAACTTGGAACGTATATATCATCTGCATCTGCCCCAGATTTCATTCATTTCTTTATCTTTAAACATTTTTTCCAAACTTTTCTACCATATCTTCTTCCGCGGCTAGTCTCAATTTTTATTTCTGTACTACATGCTACTTAAATTCCATAGACATGCATTTTCACTATATAAACTTATGACTTAGGTTAGTGTTTTAAATGAGACTTACTGTTTCTAGTTAACTCCACAGTTTATTGAAAAATGTTATAAATTCTAAAAAATTGACAATTGTTTCGATATTACCTAAATATCATCGTCAGAATGACAGAAGTTACATTTCATTTGATGCCTACCTGATGTCTAATTATTTTTGGCTTGTCCAAGAAGTGACCTATCTTGTGATTGACTTAATATATGTTAATAGAAAAAAGAAGATATGATATTACAAATATTAAAACTTAGATATTATTAGCCCTATAGGGGTATCCTGGATATCATTTTTCCCAATTAAGATCAGTATCACTGTGCAATGATATAGAAAACCAGGAAAACTATATCTCCTGATCTTTACAATTATCACTTAAGAAGACAGTTTAAAAATGGAGAACTCCCTAGATTTATCTGTTCATTGACGACTTCATATTGTGGGTTTCTTTAGTGTCTTCTAATTTCCAATTCTTCAAGGAAATCCAGTTCTTGTTTCTTATCACAAATATGTAGTACTTCTAGTTCTGTGTTAGGTGTCAATGAATGATTGGTGTCAAGTAGATGTCTGGCGTAGTGGGATTTATCTGGTTGTTTTAATCTGTATGCTCGTAAGTGTTCACTGTATCGGATTTCAAAATTTCTAAGGGTCTGACCCAAATAGACAGCATTACATTCTGGACATTTAAGTTTATATATACCAGATTTCTTTAATGGTGATATTTTTGTTTTTACATTTAACAATTTTGTACTTATGCTATTTTCTGTTTTAAAAGAAATCATTGTATTTGTGGTTAAAGATATTATCTTTGAAATATCACTAGAAATATTTCCTGCATATGTACTGGTTTTATTTCTTTAGGAAATATTAGTTGTAATGCCACTTTTTCCTCTTTTTTACTAATTAGTTTATTCATCATATGTAATGGGTAACCGTTGGATGTTGCTATTTGTTTAATTGTGTTAATCTCTCTATCAAAATTACATTTGTTCATAGGAACTGTAAATGCTCTATAAATTATATGCCGCTAGTTTATGGGACATGGGATGATTGTAACTGTATGGAATAGTCACATCAGTGTGTGTTGGTTTTCAGTGAATCGAATAATCAAGTACATTATTAACTGTTTGAATTTTTAAATGAAGAAAATTGATTGAACTATTTTCTTCAACTTCTAATGTAAATTTAATTTTTGGGTGTAAATTATTAATGTGGTTGGAAAATATATCTAATTATCCATAAAACAAGCTAATATGTCATCTACATATCTATACCAAAATAAAACATTTTTTGAAAACTTTTTTTTCTAATAATGTTAGAGATATTGTTAATAATTCAAGTTATCTTTTCAGTGATTACGAAAAGGGGTCCATTATAAATAATAATCCTCTATCTCCACAATTATATGGAACCGTTAAATTACATAAAATAACGAAACCAATTAGACCTGTAGTTTATGATAATACTCCTAATAATAAATTGGCAAAGAAACTTAACAATAAATTTAATAGTTACGGATATACATCTAAATATTCAATTAGAAATTCAATGGAACTGATCAAAAAATTAAAAGCATTCAACTTGCAAGATAGCTCTATGCTTATTGCATTTGATGTTACCAATATGTTCACTAAAATGCCTCCTAAAGAATGTCTAATACTTGTAAGAAAGTTACTAGAAGATAAAAATATTATTCCAGGAATAATATCATATATACTTAATTTATCTGATGTATGTATTAATCAGAATTATTTCACTTTTGACAATAAGATATATATTCAACATGAAGGTTTACCAATGGGAAGCCCTATATCGCCAATTTTGGCAAACATTTTTATGGACAGTTTAGAAAGTAAATTCTTGGAAAGAAATATTTCAAAGAATGTTATTTTGGTATAGATATGTAGGTAATATATTAGCTTGTTTTAGGGTAGTGAACGACAATTAGATATATTTTTCAACCATATTAATAATTTACACCCAAAAATTAAATTTACATTAGAAGTTGAAGAAAATGATTGAATCAATTTTCTTGATTTAAAAATTCGAAGACTTAATAATGTACTTGATTATTCGATCCACCGAAAACCAACACACACTGATGTGACTATTCCATACAGTTCCAATGGTACATAGAGCATTTTCAGTTCCTATGAATAAATGTAATTTTGATAGAGAGATTAACACAATGAAACAAATAGCAACATTCAACGGTTACCCATTACATATGATAAATAAACTAATTAGAAAAAAAGAGGAAAAAGTGGTATTACAACTAATATTTACTAAACAAACTAAAGAAATAAAAACTTATAAAACCATTACATATGCAGGAAATATTTCTAATAATATTTCAAAGGTAATATATTTAGCAACAAATACAACGATTTCTTTTAAAACAGAAAGTAACATAAGTACAAAATTGTTAAATGTAAAAACAAAAATATCACCATTAGAGAAATCTGGTATATATAAACTTAAATGTCCAGAATGTAATGCTGTCTATTTGTGTCAGACCCTTAGAAATTTTGAAATCCGATACAGTGAACACTTGCGAGCATACAGATATTAAAACAACCAGATAAATCCCACTACGCCAGACATCTACTTGACACCAATCATTCATTGACACCTAACACAGAACTAGAAGTGTTCGAATTTGGTTTTAATTACCAAATTCTCCCGTGATTCTATTTCAATTTCCCCTGTATAATACAAGTCGAATATTATGCTCAAAATACATAACTAAATATATCCTTATTTTCAACAGTTAATATTTCTTTACTTCACTAAAAAAGTCATTTAAATTTACTAACACCTAAGAAAAACAGATAAATATCGTTTTCTGATATTCTACTGAACATATCAAAGTCCCCGACATCTTATCTCTTCATAAAAACTCTCTTCCAAACTCTGTTATCTGTATCTACGAAACCGTTGAAAACCCCACAAAAAACATCTTCATATCTGCAACATTCACTTGTTGTTCGAACGTTACATTTTAAAATACTCGTATCCCATTGGCTAGTTTCTACTACTTTGTTCGTTCCTCGCACCTACGTCATCAAACATATAAATACGAAAATAGCCTCATTTTTACTCACTTCCCAGATAGCTTTCACACTTCTCAGACACCCTCTTTCATCATATAACGTGCTACAACTTCGTAAAACCAGCCGGCGTTTTCAACCCGGGAACCACCATGTGTCCGTAATCTTTATTCTTTTCATAAACCAACATAGTATGTGCACAATACTTTCAGTTATCGCGAAAAGTCAAGTGAATTCTTAATTGTCGAAGCAACAGTAAATAACTTATATTTCATGACAATATAAATCATAACGTGATATCAGTGTTTTAATTTCATTCTTCGGTTCATCGTTACTTCAGTGACAAACGGCCGTAGTGGTCCTTCGATTGCCTCGTAAAACAACCAAAACTACATTCCCTCTAATTAACCCGAAGTAAAAGGGTTAAATTAGAACATGGTCCTGATTCGAGACCGGATAGAACCAGAAAATAGTGAAGCACAGTCCTAGCGAGAGCAGTGAAACAGCCCTTGGAGTCCAGAGAATATAGACCCTCAGCGTTCCCGAGAACTCTTCGAGAATTTCAGTCAGCAGAAAACAGACATTAGATAAGGTATTTATCGATAATAAAAGATTTTGTATATTTGCTTATCAACCAACGTAAAATTTTGTAAACATAGAATATAGTGTGATACGAAATTCAGTGATCTAACAATGCAAAAACATTTATCACATTTTACAATTTAAAATTACAGTCATGTATATTAATATTATAAGATAAGATAGTTAAAACTGATGAATATTTTCATATATTTGCGTATCAAACGATGGAAAAATCTCATAAATTTAACATACAGTGGTAGACGAAAGTCTGCACTCAAACACTTTAAAATAATTAACATTGCTATGGATTTATAATAAAAGTCTTTGATATTTTTTATGCAATATAAACATTTATATTATACAGTGTGATTTAAATAAGTTCACCTTAATATTAATTTGGATTTATAATAAAAGTTTTGATATATTTTTCATGCAACATAAACATTTATATTTATATTATACAGCGTGACTTAAATAATTACACCTGAATATTGATTAATCACAATAACATCGTTGAAATTTCTTATAAAACATACATTCATTGTACAGTGTGTCCTAAATAATTACACATTGAGATTGTCATGGAACCATAATAACACTAGTCGGTATTGTTGTGTGAGAAAACCAGGTACAATTACAGTGTCATTTTAACTTGCAACGAGTCGTAGAAAACTGAACAGGCACGGCTGGTAGCAAAAATATAAAACAAATATATTACGCTAATACAAAATAAGCATTGTTCAAACATAGCCATTAATTTACATTTCATGTTAAATATAATAATACACGGCAGATTGCTACTGCCCATGTTAACCGTTTGACAGATTGTAATAACATTTCAAAATGTACTGCCCAACAATTAAGAACATTCACATCCGAAGCTAGATCTATCGTAAAGTCATTGTTAAATTTAAATATCAATAAGGAAGAGTATTTGATGCACTAATCGTTCACATATTAAAAACAAAGTTAGATTATAATACAAAAAGATCTCTTGAAGAAAAAGAGACTGATCAAAATTTAATTGCTAGTGATACTTTTTTTGATTTCTTGAAAAAAAATGTACAGTCTTGGAAAACTTGTTAACCCAAGATCCCAAACCCTAACCATTCACCATCAATGCAACAATCTCCAGAATATTATCGTCAGGAAACATAGTGTTCTGGACAACTCATTCACAATACCTTACGGATAACCCCTCTCTTACTCATTACATACATTCTTCCGGTGTGACCAAACCACTTTTAAGAAAAACTTACCGTAACACACATTCTTAAATCACAAAATAATTATAAAATCAAAACTTACTCTCACATTAAAACATTCTTGCTCATAATTCATTATCAAACTAACACTTACACTCGAATAAACGATTCATTTGTACTCAACGCCCTTACAGTGCAGAATAGCACTCACTCATCATTGCTTAAACTCTTTCTCGTCAAGAAAACAATCCTTTAGTCCTCTGGAAGAGGACAGTGATACTTATATACTTGAAACTATGTGAAAAACTTAAACTTATACTTGAACATTGAGAAACAAATACTTTAACACTTAAAACCCTGGACGATTAACAAAAAAAAAGCTTAGACACTTTGACATGAACATTACTCTTATGTGAATACCTGGATAAAGGTATTGAAATGAAGAAGAATATACTTGGTTGAAAAGATGAATATACTTGGTTAAAGAAGATGATACTTGGTTGAAAAGAAGATGATACTTGGATAAAGATGAAGATACTTGGTTGAAAAGATGAAGAAACTTGGTTAAAAAGAAAAGAAGATGATACTTGGTTAAAAAGAAAAGAAGAATATACTTGGTTGAAAATATGAAGATACTTGGTTGAAAAGATGAAGATACTTGGTTAAAGATGAAGATACTTGGTTGAAAAAGAAGATACTTGGTTGAAAAGATGAAGAAACTTGGTTGAAAAGATGAAGAAACTTGGTTGAAAAGATGAAGATACTTGGTTGAAAAGATGAAGAAACTTGGTTGAAAAGATGAAGAAACTTGGTTGAAAATGAAGATACTTGGTTGAAAAGATGAATATACTTGGTTAAAGATGAAGATACTTGGTTGAAAAAGAAGATACTTGGTTGAAAAGATGAAGAAACTTGGTTGAAAAGATGAAGATACTTGGTTGAAGAAGATGCATGGTTGAAGAAGATGACACTTGGATTATATAAACACTTGGGTGACGTTTAGAAGAAAACGGCATCCCCCCTTACTCATATGTTACTTAACCAATCACATTGACGACACTTTGAATTTAAAACGACTTGACAAAAACATTGTATACATATCTTACCCTCCTTTTCTTGGCGAGAACAGAAATAACTCCTTTACATTAATTAAAACATTTTAAAAACTCATTCTTACCCGCAAAAGAGTCGGGTCCCCTTAACACAAACATTAATCATAAAAACATATACAAAAACAATCTCAAAAGAGTTAGAAAAAACTCTTTCATCATACTTAAACACTCGTGGTCACTACCTTACATTTACTTTTATGCTAACTCACACATAATTACTTGCACTAGCATACAATTGCACCTTAATCATACTTATACTCATACTCATATTGGCACTCAAAGCTCACATTCATAATACTTTTACACTTATTCGTACATACTCGTATTTACATTTGCAGTCACATTCATTCATACTTACTCTTACTCACTTGTTGTTGCACGCATTCGTACTTGCTCTAGTCTCATGAGCATACTCTCTTTCGTTTCTCTCATTATCTCATTAAACACTGGGAAGTCCGAGGTTCCTGGACCGTTACTCGTAAAACAAACTGGTACCATACTTGTCGAAATAGAATCGACTTAAACATTCTCTTACATTTCTCTCATTATCTCATTAAACACTGGGAAGTCCGAGGTTCCTGGACCGTTACTCGTAAAACAAACTGGTACCACACTTGTCGAAAAAGAATCGACTTAAACATTCTCTTTCGTTTCTCATTATCTCATTAAACACTGGGAAGCCCGAGGTTCCTGGACCGTTACTCGTAAAACAAACTGGTACCACACTTGTCGAACTAGAATCGACGTAAACATTCTCGTTCTTTACTTCATTTACTTAGTCTTTCATGTGAATACCTGGACAAAGGTATTATTATCTTCTTATTGGTTACAACTCTAGTCCATCTCTAGAGTATATTGCTTACACTCTTATCGTTTACAACTCTAGTCCATTTCTAGAGTATATTGCTTACACTCTTATCGTTTACAACTCTAGTCCATTTCTAGAGTATATTGCTTACACTCTTATCGTTTACAACTCTAGTCCATTTCTAGAGTATATTGCTTACCTTCTTATCGTTTACAACTCTAGTCCATTTCTAGAGTATATTGCTTACACTCTTATCGTTTACAACTCTAGTCTATTTCTAGAGTATATTGCTTACATTCTTATCGTTTACAACTCTAGTCCATTTCTAGAGTATATTGCTTACACTCTTATCGTTTACAACTCTAGTCCATTTCTAGAGTATATTGCTTACACTCTTATCGTTTACAACTCTAGTCCATTTCTAGAGTATATTGCTTACACTCTTATCGTTTACAACTCTAGTCCATTTCTAGAGTATATTGCTACATTCTTATCGTTTACAACTCTAGTCCATTTCTAGAGTATATTGCTTACATTCTTATCGTTTACAACTCTAGTCCATTTCTAGAGTATATTGCTTACATTCTTATCGTTTACAACTCTAGTCCATTTCTAGAGTATATTGCTTACATTCGTGCCCTTACCAAACAAGAACTAGCATACATCTAGGCCTCTTGTTTATTCGTTACATTCATGACGTTAGAGTCCTTACAACACTCTAACCTCAAATCTTATTCATTCATTACACTCATGAAGTTAGAGTCCTCACAACACTCTAACCTCAAATCTTATTTATTCGTTACATTCATGACGTTAGAGTCCTTACAACACTCTAACCTCAAATCTTATTAATTAGTTACATTCATGACATTAGAGTCCTTACAACACTCTAACCTCAAATCTTATTCATTCATTCACTCATGACGTTAGAGTCCTTACAACACTCTAACCTCAAATCTTATTCATTCATTACATTCATGACGTTAGAGTCCTTACAACACTCTGACACCAACATTAGGTTACTTTACAACCCATATACACCTATTTACATAGTTACTCTCAAAATTATTCACTTTCATTCACAAACCTGCATCAACACTGTACACACACTCACGCTCCATACCCTTTCACTAACATCAGCATTCGATGTCTGAGAGCAGCCATCTCTCACCTCTCTTCCATTCTTCCCGCGCCCCCAATATGTTCGAATTTGGTTTTAATTACCAAATTCTCCCGTGATTCTATTTCAATTTCCCCTGTATAATACAAGTCGAATATTATGCTCAAAATACATAACTAAATATATCCTTATTTTCAACAGTTAATATTTCTTTACTTCACTAAAAAAGTCATTTAAATTTACTAACACCTAAGAAAAACAGATAAATATCGTTTTCTGAAATTCTACTGAACATATCAAAGTCCCCGACATCTTATCTCTTCATAAAAACTCTCTTCCAAACTCTGTTATCTGTATCTACGAAACCGTTGAAAACCACACAAAAAACATCTTCATATCTGCAACATTCACTTGTTGTTCGACCGTTACATTTTAAAATACTCGTATCCCATTGGCTAGTTTCTACTACTTTGTTCGTTCCTCGCACCTACGTCATCAAACATATAAATACGAAAATAGCCTCATTTTTACTCACTTCCCAGATAGCTTTCACACTTCTCAGACACCCTCTTTCATCATATAACGTGCTACAACTTCGTAAAACCAGCCGGCGTTTTCAACCCGGGAACCACCATGTGTCCGTAATCTTTATTCTTTTCATAAACCAACATAGTATGTGCACAATACTTTCAGTTATCGCGAAAAGTCAAGTGAATTCTTAATTGTCGAAGCAACAGTAAATAACTTATATTTCATGACAATATAAATCATAACGTGATATCAGTGTTTTAATTTCATTCTACGGTTCATCGTTACTTCAGTGACAAACGGCCGTAGTGGTCCTTCGATTGCCTCGTAAAACAACCAAAACTACATTCCCTCTAATTAACCCGAAGTAAAAGGGTTAAATTAGAACAAGAAGTACTACATATTTGTGATAAGAAACAAGAACTGGATTTCCTTGAAGAATTGGAAATTAGAAGACACTTAAGAAACCCACAATATGAAGTCGTCAATGAACAGATAAATCTAGGGAGTTCTCCACTTTTAAACTGTCTTCTTAAGTGATAATTGTAAAGATCAGCAGATATAGTTTTCCTGGTTTTCTATATCATTGCACAGTGATACTGATCTTAATTGGAAAGAATGATTCCCTAATATCCCCATAGGACTAATAATATCTAAGCTTTAATATTTGTAATATCATATCTTTTTTTTTCTATTAACATATATTAAGTCAATCACAAGATAGGTCACTTCTTGGACTAGCCAAAAATAATTAAACATCAGGTAGGCATCAAGTGAAATGTAGCTTCTGTCATTCTGACGATGATATTTAGGTACTATCGAAACAATTGTCAATTTTTTTAGAATTTTTAACATTTTTCAATAAACTGTGGAGTTAACTAGAAACAGATGAACTAGAAACAGTAAGTTTCATTTAAAACACTAATATGAGTAGATTCCACAAAGTAAGGGTGGAGGCAGTTAATTTTATGACTTAGGGTTTCCTCCTCCGTGAACTTCATGTTTATTTAAAATTATACGCTATTGCACCAAATAACAATAAGTTGTTCGGGTTTTGCGACTCGACTGAAGCAAGTTGCGTCTACACGGGTGTAGTAGGAAGGCGAGTCGAGTGTTTTGAAGTAGAAGGGGTAGTAGAGTAGAGTTAGCCATATGTGTGATAGTACTCTAATCTACCAGAAACAAGTCCACTCTACTGTACTGATATTTTGAAGGTACTCTACCCAACACATGCCTCAAAACTATACCCATGTAAATGAGCCATTAGCGTTACCATGAATTAGCACCTTATAAATGAAGATTTTGGGCCTTGTGAGCACCAAGTGGGCCGTATCGTATTCGTTCAACTTCGGTCTACCCGTGGAAACGCGCATTAACAATTCCGGAATAATTTAGCAGATTACGAGAATGTGACTTGCTTAACTAGGCCATTTATGCTGTGCTGTGAAAATAGAAGAAGAACTTTCGTCTTCGTTTATTACTTATTTACGTGGCTTTTTAGTTCAAGTAACATTTATTTTAATTATTAATCTTTAATTTGATATAATCCAGAATGGATATGCAGCAAAAAGTCGTTAAGGAAGAAATCGATATCTGCGATGATTTTATTTGGCATATGGACGTTAAACAAGAATTCAGTGATGAAGTGTCTAGGGCAACTTTACAAACTGTAAATAATGTTAGTATGCATCCTATTAAACAAGAAATTAATGATGACCTAAACGTAGTTCAAGTAGTTGAAGAATCTATTATTGCAGCTAAAATAGAGAGGGATAGCTCTCATAAGGTTAATATCCTCAACGTTAGGCGAACTAAATCAAAAGGTGAGTTATTCTAAATTTTTATAAGTAATCTCTATATGTACACAGTTGTATGCACCTACTAAACAATTTATAAAAATAGCAGTTGTTACAAAAAACTTATTTTTTCCTCTATACCTTTAAAGCTGTTTTAGACTACACAATTTCTTGTAGAAGATCTAGAACCACAAATTGTTTAGCAGTAAATTTATTCTGTATTATACTGTACAATATATTAGCTTTGTTCGTGGGTCAAAAATAGAATCGATTACAAACCAGTTCAGGATCGTTGTAATACGCATGCGTGATTAGGAACCGATTCAGGATTTTTATTTACCGCGAACGATTTAAGGACCACAGGAAAAGTTTATCTTTCAACAAAGGTTATCTATGCTTTCGACTGTCTCTTACTGATGTTGAATAGTGTATTAAATCAAACCAAAAAAATTTAAAAAATGAGCAGTTCTAAGTAAACAGTTATTTTTTAAGTTCAATTTATGCTTACACTAACAAGATAATGTAATACGGTCAACATTAAAAACACCCTTTATATAGATTTGTGAAAAGAAGTACAATACTATGTCGGGTCATTCATAGGTTTTAATCACATCGAAGGAATGTGATAAAAACATTAGTTTTTGGGTAGAAATTTAGATTCTTACGAAAGTGAAAGACAGATAAAATTTAACTCTTAGCAAATACGTTTGATTAAAAAGATATTTTTCGTGAGACGGCATGGAAAATAACCCATGAATTAATTATTAAATTTTTTCGTTTTCTTTATTGTTGATACTTTAGAATATATCTGAATTTTTAGTGTTCCTATCAACTTCAGAGGAGGAATTTTAAAAATAGACTCGTAAATGCATTCTATACACATTACTCGTCTAAACGGGAGCTTTGTACTACTTTATTTAACTACAAATTACAAATTTATAATTTAAACTTGACTGGAACAACCATGTAAAACAAACTCGCTATCAAATAACAGCTGATGCCAGTTTACTCTGACGCCGACTTTTTGGTAAAGCACATGGGCAACCGAACCGAACTTTTAGTTCTAACAACAACTCAAGAACTGCTATAACCGATTAGGAATCAATAATGAACCGAATCAATGTGACCTGAGAACACGGAACTGAACTAAAAATTCAGAACTGGGTGAACCGCAAACGACATTTCTGAATGTGCGCATGTGGCCAGTCCCTAAACTGGTTCGGAATCAGACCCGGGAACAAAGCTATTGTTCAAGAAATAGTTCGCGATTCTGCACAGTGCATCGTTTTTCTTACGATAAAATCAGAATCCTCTATTTTAAAGGCCAAATGTAATGTCATAGACAACATAGACAAATAATATATGTGTAATGTTCTATGATCCAAGTAAAATGTCAAAAATGAACCCAAAATTTTTGGGCTTGGGTTGTATCCGTTTGGTGTGTGAATTATGAATTATTCTTGATTAATCTATTATAATATATGAAGCTAACACGTAAACGTGAAACTGTAAACAATCAACTATGTTAGATTACAGAACATTATGATATATCGCAACTGCGCATGCCCTTGGCCTAGAAATTGTGTAGAAATAGAACATGTTCTATTTTCCAACACAATTTTCGGTTCAATCTTCGTTTTTGAAACAATTTGCTGTATGATACTACTGTTCAAGAAATTGAACCAAATCTTGTACAAGAAATTGTGTAGTCTAAAACAGCTTTTGACTTAACTACAGTTCATTTGGGAATCAGGACTAGTAAATATGAATGATATTAATATAACCCAAATTAATTTCTTGATATTGTTGATAAATTTTGTAAATATAACATTTAACATTTTAAATAAAGGTTGCATGAGTTCTAAGATATTTAGTTAGTTTACATAACATATTTCACAACCTATTTTTTGGTTTCAATTCTCAGCAATTTGTCAATAAATCTAAATTTTATCCTATTACAAGATGCAATGCAAAATAAAGGAATTCAGGAGATAGCCCACAATCCATTTGAAAATTACCTAAAAAATTGCAGACAAATTGTGACGATTGGTTATGTATTCAGTAATAAAAAATCTTCAGTTTGGGTAATAAGAACCTTAAGTTTTGTATACCCCGAGGTACAGTTCTGGGACTGTTACGATTTACTTTGATTAAACAGTACTGGAAAAAGTTTTGTAGATGACACTAATTCCTTACACAATGGATAAATAGGATGACTTGAAATCAAAATTGAATTTAAAAACAATAATGACCATGAAATACTGATTGTGAATTTTGATAAAACTTCCTATGTATCATTTTATTGTTTCAGAAATATATCATAATAAAGTACTCCAAATATAATTAAACAATCTAATGTTACTGTAATTAGTTGTACAAATTCTTTAAAATATTTAGGTGCTAAGCTTGAATCCTACCTACTTTGGAATTGTTATGTTGCAAACTTGGTCAAAGTACTTAGAAGCTTATTATATCAATTAAAGTACTTGATCAACTGAACATTATATAACCCTTTATTAGAATTTAGGTTTTACTATGGCATTATATCATAGAGTGCTGCTGCAAGATTTCATTTATTACCAATTATCATAATGGAAAAGGGAATATTAAAAATCATATATGGTAAATCAACTAAAGACTCATACAATTTCATGAAGTTAAGGTTCGAAATATTAATCTACTGGATTAGGCCAAGCTACAGAGATTTTTTCATGTAAAAAATTTTAGAAGAAAGCGGCACCATTGTTTGGGGAGTAGTTTCATATGATATAGTGATATGGTTTTCACTTGACTTTATTAGTCATAACTTTGTTATTAACAATTTTATGCAAAAAATCACTTTCTTTGTGTTAAGCTTATAAAATTAAAACTGTTACGGTAACTGTGATGCCGTCTGGAAAAACCAGCTAAAGTGCAGTTTTTTTCAAAGTTGTAGTGTAGTTCCTCCGGTCAGTATTAGTTTTAATAAAACTTTATATGTGCAAAAGGCAGGCACTGCCTGATGCATAGTTTTCGAACTGTGGCCATTTGAATTTCTTACTATGCAATTTTCCAGCAGTTCCGAATGCGATAGGTATGGTCCGATTTCAATTTACAAAAATTATTTCAAAAGTAGAATTTTCATAGTTCAAAACTTTTATCTTTGTTTTGCCATATTGTGATTTGTTGCTGAGATTTCAAATGAAAAGATCAAGAATTACATGTGGAGCAACAGTATTAATATATACTTATGGAAATGGGAACAATAACTTAAAATAGAAGAATAATCAATTATTTTATAACAATTCGATGATTAATCAAATGATATACAGTAAGTCCAATAATCGATTAATTCTTATATTTGTCTACTTAATAGTGACATACTTAAATATAACCTCAAAATTATAATATGCAAAGAAAATACATGTGTAGTTTTCTTAAAATGGGTATTTTTATGGTTCTTTGAGGTATTTTTTGTAATTATAAATAGGAACTCAAAATGTTTCAATTCATTAATAGTAATTGAAGTCAATGGTTTTGGTTCATGGCTAATGAAAGGGCCTTATCTGTTATTGACCTTGAAACTGTTGCTTGCCTTTGTTAGTTTAAAACTTCTCTGATCTTTAGTAATATACATTTTCTTCTTCTTCTGAGATAAATTATCCTGACTCTGATTTCATTTATTCTACTTAAAATTCCAGATTCCAAACATTGTTTTCTAGGTCAATGTTCAAATTGAGTTTCTTTAATAGTATCATTATTCTTAAAAAAAATAAGTTATCTTTTTAGAGGCAATTCTGCATTTTCAAAAGCTTGAGCAGTATGGGTGCTATTACTATATACAACTGCTCTTAGAGGTGTATTGCAAAGATAAAGCATATTTAAGAAGTCTTTTGCATAATAATGTACTTGTAAATGCATTATAATTTAAAAAAAAATTTGATCTCAAAATCCAAATTGCGATGTGGCCAAAAATATTTACTATTACATTTTTTTACAATACAACCATACATTCTATGGTTTTTGAATACAACTATGACGAATTTTACCTGGTGATGACATTTTAAAGGTCCACTTACGAAACTAATACTACTTGACACACCATATTTTTGGCAAGTTTCATTTTTGACACATTCATCAAAAACAATCTCTACAAACAACAACAAAAATAATTATATTAATTATAGATATTGGCTTTCTAGTTTCAAATCGTGAATCTGTGCGCGCGTCTTCAAACTCGAACTTCCTCGAAGCTGGTGTTCTGTCGCACTATAAAAATGGTTTTTATCTTTGATTTTTATAAAAACATTTTACGTGACCTCATCAAAATAGAAGCACCATAAAAATATTTTTATTACAATAAATTATTTTTATAAAAATCTTGTTGTCACACTATCAAAATGGTGTTTTATACAATTTTTTACAATGGAACATAGGCTCACATAAAATGCTCACTCCAAATCTCTGTAGCTTGGTCTATATATCTGCCATACTATTTGAATTGAAATGAAACTTATTTATTTATAAACAAAAAACTTCTTAAAAATCTCTTATTTATTTAATAAGAATCATTTCAAAAGTATATGCTCTGATTCTCTTTTAACATATCAGTCAGTACTGTCGTTTATTTATTATGATACCAACATATATAACTTTCTCATTAAACTCAATAAATTAAATCAAATCTATTTGTAATTAAAAAAAAATTCCACTGAATAGTGAAAGAAAAACAATACATGCGGAGCTACTCTACTGTTATTAAATAGTCGTTTGTCTTATATTTATAAGTATAATGGATTATGATTTGGGCTTTTATATATATATATATATATATATATATATATATATATATATATATATATAGACACGACTTACCTTCGGCTAGCTCGTAAAAATATCTTTTATCAATTTGATCTAAAGTTTAAATATAAGTCAGAAGCATGATGACTCCTCCCTTCGAGTTCTGGATACACACTATATGAATGTAATTTGATTTATATCTTTATTTAATTTATCTATGAAATTGGGCTTCTGGATACTCTCATATAGAAAGACTGAAATATGTTAATTCTAATAATTTTATTGAGGACATGAAAAGAATAAAAATATCAACACTTCAATGAAAATTGATTTAATAAATTGTTACTGTGAAAAATTTCGTATTATTTTTAACATTTAAAATTACTTTATAACCCCTACATCCTATGCAATTCTGAATACACAACAATTCATTATATTGCGTCGGCGCATAAGCTCAACGCATGCGCTTATATGATTTCCTATAACACGAATACGCTCTTCGCCGTCAATGCTGTGTATAAACGGTTTATGCTCTGCCTGCGTGTATATAGTTGTGAAAAATTGCAATACGTTGTATAAATTTAAACAAGCAATTACATATATATATATATATATAAATTTCTAAATAATGTGTGTGAATTGAAAAGACGATAGTAATGGATAGACCAGTTATGCATGCATTAGAGGAAAATAAAAGGTGGAAATTATGTGAACATTAATGGAACACGTGAACATTGAAAATGGATTAAATTAAACAAGTAAGTACAATTATATTATTATAAACTAAATTGCATGAATCTCCATGGAGATAAAATATGATGCATCGTAATATATTGTTCTAGGCCTTTTATTAGATTATCATTATTAGAACGTTCTGATTATAATTTTTAGTTCACTGTGCATATTTATGTGGAATTCCAAATATTTTAATTAAAATGCACAGACCTTAGTTCATATCTTCAGTCCTTGGCTGCTACTCACGTCTCTAATTTCTTGACGATCTCTCACAGATGCACCTTCCTGATCACCTTTCTCTTCTCACGGGTTCACAAAAACTTATTAACTTATTTCTATTACCTTTTTGTGAGAACTTTTTATCAAAATTTAATAAATTTTTATCAGAGGAGATTTATATCGACGCTTACCTCTGCATCTCACAAAATCCACTCTCTTGTTTTTCAAATCAACAAACTTTTTGGCTTGGCAAATGCAAAGCTTGCTTATGTTTGTTTTAATAACACAAATTGTCAATTACTATGTCTTTTAGTTATAAAGATGAAATTGTTTGATTTCTAAGTCCTGGAGGATTAACACACTTATTCACAAATATTTATTTTGTATTCAGGATTCTATATAATGTCTTTTTCTTATAATACATTAGCAATTTTAATCATTATCACGTTTTTACGGTTTTCTTATTTATATCCATTTTTACAAAATATACAACCTAGATTATTGATTCATACAGATGTAATTGATTATTTTTAAATTCTTGAATTTTTACTGTTTTTGCCTTACATAAACTATTGATTATTTACGATTTTGTTATTATTGTTCTATATAAAATAAATAATCAATAAATTTGAGTTGTAATAAAATTACTAGATTTCATTATTTCCTGTTTATAATACATTTCTTTGTCATATGTTTGGGCTGTGTTCCATTTATCATAAAGCTTTCAACCCTTTCTTTAAATTGTCAACCTTTATTATAAACACCTGCAAATATTGATAAGCAATTATTGAAATAAATATTATTTGATGTTATTTCAGGTTTCAAGTTCAAATGAAATTTTATTTCTGCTGAAATTCATATGGCGATGTTCAGAGCAATGTGGAACTTATTGATATTGACGAAATTCTGGAATTAATTGTGCAGGTAAATTTTGATACTTATTTAAATAATGTTGTGTTTAGAATTTGTACTCATAGTCCTTTTTTTAATCAATCATATCAATATCTGACATTATATTTATGCATATTTCACTCTTTCTACTGATTTTATACCTGAATTGTCAGTGACTTTCATAAGGTGGTTGTGTGTACTGCTAAACCTTCCGTAATAATAGATCCTTTTTTATGTTTGTTTATTTACAAATGTTTCAAGTTCTATATATATATATATATATATATATATATATATATATATATATATATATTAAAATGGCTTTATTTAATTTATTAATATATATTGCCACACGTTTGGGTGACAATTAAAATGGCTTATTTAATTTGTTTATATATTTTTACCCACGTTTGGGAGCCAATTAATATGTTTATTCTAATTTTTTATTTATTAATTTTGTTGTGTTATATTTGTTTTTCTAATTGATATTATTTATGATTAATTTTTTAATTCTAAGAATAACCTTCTATATAAGATACAATTAATTAAGTTTTAGGATACCAATTTAATTCATTGATTATTAAAGTTTCTAATTTTTCCTTTATCTAAATGTTTTGCTCAATGAAATTTATTATTTCTTTCTTACCTTAATTTTCTTTAAATTCCTCTTCTTCTAATATTCATGAAACCTAAACTTTTCTCAGGGGATTAGTCTCAAAAACGGAAATTAGATATGTTGGAAATTAAACAAAATTTTAACTAATATCATTTATGTAAATTCATATTCTAAATGTTACAAAATATAGATGTGACGCCTATGAAATTATTTGCATAATTTTAATATCGTTTCTCAAAAGCTTTTAGAAAGCACCTGCATGGTACAAAAGAACCTTTTTTGTACCATAACAAATTTATGTGGAAAAGAATTATATTTAAGCATTCAAAACAGTATGTTTTAAAACGTTTCTCGTGGTGCATCAGTTTAAATTGTTAAAATATTTAGCAAGTGAAATTTGATACTTGTAAAATATAAGTGTGTGAATGATAAATTTTGTGAAACTATTAATTCTTATGAACTATTACATGCAATCTACATTTGTCAACCAAATATCAGGTAAGTTATATAATCTTTTAACATTATCATATAGTATTACACCTATTTCGTTATTCTTACTGTTACATTCAAATTCTTATTTTATTTCGGCCTTTTAGAATTTTTAATTAAGTTTGCAATGATCACTCTTTTAATTCAGTACTGTATATTATTTTGATCAAAATAAATTTAAATATCACCAACCTGTTTGTATTTTCGCTTCACAAAATGTCCGCACTTTCTTGATGCTGCATTTTCTTCCTGATGCTAATCTATTTAATTGGAAACTGGATACAACTATTCATATTCTAGGAATATGATTCACACTTTAATTTAATTGTGCACAAAATGATTTTTATGATAGATATGTTACCATGATATTTCACTTCTTTTTATAAAAATTCATTAACTGATTCAAAAACATCTAATCACTTCGGCTTCTCTTACAACAACCTTCTTCTCTCTCCTTCTTCTTCAACCCTTTGTTGATAACCGGAAGTTTTACACACTCTAGAATGTTCCATTCATTCTATTGTCTGATTGGTCATCTCTAATTTCGATATATTGCAATTTTACAATAGAAATATTCAAAATCATATGTATACAATTTATTTCTTTTCGGTTTTTCATTCACCGCATATTTAAACATAATATTTCAATAGGCTTCGTTTTTTATAAAATTCCATCCTCATCATTTGTCAATAATCATAGTAATTATCAGTTGGTATTTCCTTCACATGTTTTAACTCCATTTTTTATCGACATAGCATACAAATTATAGATTTCATTAAATTTATGTCGCTAACAAATGAATCTTATTAGTGTCTAATGTCTCGCTTCCGTTAAATTAATTAGTTGTGCTTGGTTTCTTTCAAGATTCTGTCTTATGTTACTTATAACGTAAAATTATCTTGTTGATAATTTGTAATGATTTTTGGATCTAGTTTATTTATTTATCTTTGATTATTACTATAATGAAATTTAATTTGATATCTTGATAAATATTTATAATTGATAAAGTTTAGAGAAATATTATTGACAAATGATTATTTATTTTGTATTAAGTAATCAATAGAAATTTTTACATACTTGTTTATTCTACATACGCTATAATATAGGTTTTATAATTCCTTTCCATATATAATATTTTCCATTATTTCTAAATTTAAATTGAGTGATCTTATCAAATTTTTGTTTAAATTTTTCTTTCAAACTAGAAACTATTTTATGAAATATTTAGATGTCACGTTTCAAATTGCATAAGATTTTATTAAACTAAATATCTTTATCTGAAACATTTTTAATTGACGTTCTTAAACAACAATTTTAGATCTTTCTTAATTATGAAGTTAATTATCTAATTTCCAGACAAATCTATGGACATGACTCATGAGTCCTGTAGGTTTGATGAATTTGACAAATTTTTATTATCAAACTTCCATTTTCTTGAATTTATGATCTATTTAATAACTTAGAATTTTGAACTTAAAATCAACTTATTATTTCAAGAAATTTTACTACGAGACATTATACCTTGATATAATGCTAATCAAATTGAATTTATATCATATTTGGTATTATATTTTGACCTACTACTTGAAATTCTTATTTTTATTGACTGAATGTTCTAAAGAAACTGAATTTGTTGTCATATGTTATTGTTATGATTGTTTTATCTTATGATATTTTAATCTTTAACATCTACGATCTTTATATATTATTTCTTATTGAATATATCATCTCAATATATATATATATATATATATATATATATATATATATATATATATATATATATGAGAAATATAAAAATTATATAAAATGATTGAATGAAATGAGCTATTGTATTAGTAAATATTATGGAAATCATTTAATCATACGAATTTAAGGATAGTAAATAAAAATAATAAAAGGATTGTGTCTGCTATGTTAGGTTACTCCACTTCTGTGCTCGCACACAAGTGGAGTAACCTAACATAGCAGACACACCAGAGACGCATCACAGATATACGTTCTAATGTGTCTCTGATGTGCCTTTGTGGTGTATGTCTGCTAACCGTTTAATAATATATTGAATCGCGCACCCCCACATTTTAATTGGAATTATTACTTTAATAATACATCATCTTCCCCAAATAAAAATATTATAACTAAATAGACAAAAAAGTATCAGAATTGCTCAAATAGCTTAGAAATACGCTATTTTTACATGCTGTCTTATGGAAAAACAGATACAAACCCTCTGGTTGCTCATCACTCAGTTGTGAGACCTGAGGGAGCTGAGCGATCAGAGGGAGCTGAGCAACCGGAGAGCGTTAAAACCCTAGGTCAAGCAGTTCAGATAGGTCAGGTCTCAAAGCATGCGACAGCTTTACCTGAAAATATAAGTCGCTTAATAGAACTAATAAGAAATGTCATGGACAATATGTCAAGTTTGTAGCATATCCTCTCAAACAAATATCTGAATCACTGCGCCATCCAAATCAAGGTGGAGATTCTCCGGAAGACGCACCAATCTCACCCGTAATAAGTGAAGATGAGGTAGAGCGGGAAGACTCTTCGCTCAAACAAGTACTTACTGACAATAATCAGAATGTATCAAAAGAATCTGACGGAAAAGTATTTAAAAGTACGCCCGTTTTGAAACAGTTAGTATTCTATAAGAATCCCGAACATTTCACCCCCGATTGATTTACAATTATACAAACAGATACAGGAATTAATTTCATAACTCGGTTTGCAGTGCAGGAGGAGGAGG